>JAKCOX010000015.1:12768333-14001666 GCA_022605575.1 Laterallus jamaicensis coturniculus
ACTATATTATTACCCTTTTATAGATGTCCTTCCTTCCATCAAATCTCATACTTAAGAATGAGAAACCTTTGTTTTCCCCTCTGTGGGACGCAGAAAACCCTTCCCTTCCTGCAGAACACAAATTCCCAAATTCCAGCAGTTAAACCTCAATCCAGAGCACTAACATTTGGATTTGGAAGGTTTTCACACACACAGATGGGGCTCCACAAGGTGCAGAGCAGTGAAGAATGTTGCAAATTGCCAAGTCAGGTTAAATTTTAAGTTAGAAGTGAAGGAAAAAGAAATAAACCAAGGGAAGTGAATGAAGAAGCTCCACATGTGGATCGGATGGGCTCTGGGCTCTGTGTTCCAATATTTCAAGGCAAGTGGGGAAAAGGCAAGTTGTTAAATGCTTTTTGGGAACACTGGACGTGATGAGTTGCGGACAGGGTGTTTGAGGCACCTCCCATCCATGAGAGCTATCTGTTGAGTGGAGAGCTGAAGGCCCATCCCACTGAGTCTCCTTCACGCCTGCATGGCACTGACACAACGGCTGGATGCTGGCCTGTCTCCCAGTCTCTGAAGCAGGAAAGCAGGGAAGTGCAGGGAGGGATGCTGCCAGGACCTGTAAGTGCATGCTGGGCTTGGTGGGACCATGACTGGCTGGGCAGCAATGACTCCCCTTCTCTCTCCATTGATGGGGAGTGGGCCAGCACCCCTGGCATGGGGTCACTATGTGGGGACTGAGCAGGTTCAGGCTGCCCCTGCAGCAGTGAGAGGAGCTGAGGGCTCCCTGAGTCCCCCTTGTCTTTCCACAGCTCTGTGTCCCAAATGAAGGTGTAGAGTAATTGGTAGTCGGTCCCTCACATCTCATTTTAATACCGCAGTAATTCCATTTTAGACAAGCTGTGTACTTTTATCTTCCTAAGGGATCTCAAACAAGATTTTAATTTTCAGCAAAACCTTTGCAGATCACCTTTAAGATGAGGGTTGGAGCTAATTTTTGTGAAGTGCCCGAGGCATGGCTCAGAGAAGGGTGGGGAAGGGGTCTGGAATGGTCTGGGGGGTCTCAGGGGGACCACCTCGTATCCTGGTGCTCAACCATGGTGCACAGCACAGACCATGGTGGAAGCTGCTGCTCTATTCAAGCAGCAAGCTCAGAAACTATTGACGCACAGTGGTAATGAAGAAATATTGTAAGAAAAAAGGAGGGAACAGAGGCCATCCTACAGTCCTGCAACGTGAGCTGTGGCTTCTGGAGGGAGCCTGTACTCCATCAGCATCCATCTCAAGAGTTGGTCTGTCATGTGATCTGGTGGAGCCTGGGGAGCTAAGAAATGTAAATTGGTAAAGAATTGTGAAGCTGACAGAGATGTGAAGATGGGATTAGATGATAAACCACCACCCCCTCACCCCCCAAAATCACCCACAAACAAAAAACCTGGATGAAAACTCTAAAAATATTTTGTTTGGTGAGGTACAGGGGGAAGAGGAGGCATTACAAACTTTACTATGATTAGACAACAGAAGAGGTAAGAATTATGTAGAGCAGAAGAGAATTTGAGTTAGAAAATGTGATTGAGTTAAAAAATGTGGTTGAGTTAAGAGGAAGAAAAATTTAGGCTGCATCTCATGAGAAAATAGACTAATTGTGAAATCGTCTACTACACTTAGATGGGGACCCCTGGGAAATAATGGAAAAGACTGTTTCCCAGCATGTAGAAGCCCCTAGACAAAACACCAGTGCTGTAGGACTAGGTTAGGCATAACTCCAATATAGTTCATCTGCAGCAGCCCCTTCCCTGCTCTGACAGGGAAGAACTAGCTAATTTTTGTGTATCTCTATTTACATGTGCCGAGGACACAGATTGCTGATGAAGGTTTTTGGTTACAGAAATGATTTTACAAAGTGAGAATTTATCTAATAGGAACAGGTTTAAAACAGTTCATTTTTGCATAGGCTGCCCAGCAGCCAGCCGATAGTAATAGCTATTTGCCTCTACTCGCAGCTAGATTTGAACTACTAAATTAAAAGCAAAATAAAATTTAAGGTATTTCTTTAAACTGTTTGGTCCCCCTGGGAAGGATTTGCAAATGCACTCATATTCATCACTTAGAAGCTTTCCTGTTGCTCATAAATATCTATTTTCTTGAGCCCCTGTATTGAAAGAGCAGCTTAGTGTTTTTTCATCATCCAGTGTGGCCTGTTTTCAGAGCAAAAGACAGTATGTGTTTTGAAAACACTTGTTTACAGTATTGTTTGGCAAACTTCAAAATGTACCAAGGGTTTAAAATAAAAAATAAAATAAAAATCATGAGCGTGATATGCAGTTGGGTGCAGTTTCACGAATCAAAACGATGTCTCAAACTCGCCTGCCTATCCTAAATATGTCACTTGTCTATAGCTGCTGCCATTTCTATGTCCGTTTATTTGCAGTAAACACCACAGCTCAGATATTTGCTCAGTGGCTGCCTATACCTTTCACTGTAGGTAAATATGGTTAGCTTTACCCCGGGTGTCAGTTGGAGCACTCTACACACACCCTCAAAAGATCTAGGGAAGGACTGTTTCTCCAAGCTCACTGTGTTTGACATTGGCTTTTAGTCTGGTTTGAGCTGGAACTTTCCTTAATGCTCTTTATCTCGGTTTTCCATCAGTGACATTTCAAAGTTGTTGCACGAGCTCAAGCTGATCTTAGCGCAGCTGAAGGGAATATTCCATTTTCTCCTCCATCTTCATTCCTCCACCCTTGCTCTCTGGGCTTATCTGCACAGCTGGTGTCAGCTGTAGCTTTTATCTCTACCTATCCTTGAGTTGGTTTGACTTACTAGGCCAGGAGGAAAAAAACCACAACAACAAAAAGAAAAATAATTTGCAAAAAGATGGATGGTTTTCTGCTGGGTCTGTGAGTGGAATCAAGAAGGTCAAATCATGCCAGAGCCAGTGCTGGGCAAGTCTGGGCTGAGCAGGGTGAGGCTGGAGAGAAGGTGGGGAACAAGACCACCTTCAGAGAAGCGTGGAGCTGTTACCCTGCTGCAGCCACTCTGGTTCACCCTCCTGAGATGAAACATGTTGGTTTTTAACCTGGAAACAGCTTGATATGTGTTCAGGGTGTGTGCAGCCAGTGACTGCGGGGACAGTGTTGCCCGAATAAAAGATCTGATTTCTCTGGGTTTAATTACCAAAGATTCTGTCTATCAGGTGGAGGATTTTAATGCTAATTTTCATGTCCTTGTATATTTAATGAATTATGCTGTTGAAAATGGAGGGGTGTACCTTAAGTGGCTAATGAGAGAGGCAAAATTCTGATTTCTAATTTTTTATACAGAAATGGAGAAGTGTTGCAGGAAGCACAGAGATAGCTTATCATTGAACCAATGCATAAAAGAATATATTGTATTTATTGCGAATCAGTGAAATCATAGAATTTAGTCTTGTTAAGGAGCTTTTTTCTGTAGAATTCTTGCCCAGAGTAGAGACAGGATAGAGTACTTGCTATTTCAGCCACCAAATAAAAGACAAGTGCTGACTGATTTTTATCACGTACCATATTTTAGAGTGTTGCCTACTGTGTTGTCTAATTTATGTCCAGTTCACTCCATCACAGTTATGCCTGTAATATAACAAATAGGAAATATAAATTTCCCAGTACTTTATATTAAATAGATATTTTTATTAATTTAACCATGTGTAAGCTATGAAAATAAATGTTAAAACTTTGTTTTATCTGGCTAGAATTTATTACTTGTTTGTTTTCCATAGGGAAATATTAAGAAGAGTAGGGAGAGACGTGGGAAATAGTATCCTGCCCACACTTTTACCTTTAAAACTGTTAATCAATTTAAAGTAGAGGACTGGCAAAGCTGAATGAAACATTTTTGTGCATATTTAGCTGAAATGATGTGCAAAAAACTATTGAATTAGTGAATGTGTACTCGAGTAGATTGTCCACCTCCATTTTAATGAGACAATGCAATTTTAGATCATGAAATAAGACCATCACAGTAATAACTCTGTAGGCTATATCTATGCTCCCAGAGTTTACTCAATGGAGGATAGCTGGCATAATCAAGTTTGTTTAGAAAAGCAAAGCAAAATTTCAATGCGCTTGATAAAACACAAATTGAAACTTAGAGGAATCTTTCAGCTGGTTCCTTTACTTCTGTGTTTTATCTGTTGTTAGGACTGAATCAAGTTTGGTTTCTTCTAGCATAGCAGACTTGAGTTTTCAGTAGCATTAGCAAGATAAGCAACAAGCTGGTGAAACAGCATGGTTTTTCCTCTTAAGCTTTTACAAAGTAATATTGAAAAACTGTGGGTTGTTTTCCTTGTATCAGTTCAGTCGCTGTGTATTTGTAAACCTGCCTCTCCATCTCAATAGTCTGCAAGACTCCAGTGTTTTCATGCTTTACTGGTGGTGGCCTGACTGAGGAGTAACTCCATGGGAAGCCTTGGTGCTACAGACGCATTAGGAAAATGTAAAATTTCTAAACTGTACAATGTACAAACAGAGCAAATTAAAACTCATTCGCAGAGCTGGCACTCAAAAGAACTGTGGTACAGATGTGCCACATATACTGCATACCTGTATAAGGCAGCATTAAACACAACTTTCAGTATTGGTGTTTCTGCAGCCTACTTTCAGGGCAGACTTCTCTTCAAAAGCACTTCCAACTCTTTGCTCAGCATCAGTAAAGCTCACTGTGGAAATGCTAAATGTGGCTTCTAATCACATTGTACTAAGTGTTGTCTGCAGACAGTAAATGAGCCTTGGAAGACTTCTAATTTACTTCTCAGGCAGTGAGGGTTTTGCATGTAAACTAAGACTAGTCCTTATGGCATATTCTAATGATAGCAATGAAACTAGGCAAGGCAGTTCTTGTAAGTTAGTGGTCCTCTATGTAGACACTATTCCCTTTTTTTTTTTGAAAGAATTGCTTGTTTTAATAGAGAATTTTCTATACTATGTAATACATAGGAAATAAAAAAACCCAAACCCTGGCACTATATTCTCTATAAGCAACTGTCTAAAGGGTAAATTTAACTCAGCTGTTTATTGACAAATTATTACAGGTTCACTTTGATTTTTTTTTTTTAAAGTTATGCATCTTAAACACTCAGAGCTGTTTCAATTTTTGAGCAGTGTCAAGCAATACTTATAGCAAGACTCATGTCTTTTTACAGGAATATGTGACTATAGGACAGTTTGAGATAAACAAGTACTTCATGCTAGAAATATCTGGATAGTCTTTCATGAAGTAACACTTGAAAGTGAACCATAATAATGCAAATTATTTAAACAGTTTTCAAGCAAGTGATTTCTACCATCATGGTTCATTCTAATAATCTTTTTCAAGCATTTAGAGAGTCAATTTTTCTTAATTTTAGATTGTTATTAAATTAGGTGCTGATAGCTGTGGGTAGGAAGGCTTTTACTGTCTGGAGTGTCACAGTAGAGTGTAATAGTCCTAGATCTGAAATGTTTTCATGCTATTACAGGGCTGTTAAGGTCTCATGGGAGTGAACAACTAATTTATTTTTCTCTTTCATATTCTTCCAGAGCTGTTTGTCCTTCCAAAGTGTTTTTAAATGACAAATGAGTCAAAATCTGCCATTGATGATTATATCTTTGCAGATACAGACTCTTACCTATAGCCAACAAACCCCAGGTTTCCTTTTCCATAATGTGGTGCATTTCTGTGTCTCAAAGACAACGCAGTGTAGTGTTCTGTTTTTGTTCTAAGTCTCTGAATATAAGCCTTTCTGTAGGCAGTGCTTTACATATGTCTGTCAAATACAATTGGTGTTCTGCTCACATATAGGTCTTGATTTATGTGCCATTTATTCGTCGAGTGCCGCCTCCTGGCTATGCAGCCTGTGTATAAATTACTAACAATTATTGATATTTGATACCTTTGGTCATGTTATTGTTGTTTGTAGGCTGAACAGTCTCTGGAATTAAAGCCCTTAAATGTTGCAATTAAGTTTACAGGAACAAGAAATACCTGTATAATTTTTTCCTTGCTGCTCATGTTCCTCTCTAGATCTGTCACATTTAACTAATTTAGCTACGCAGTATGTAACTGTGGAACTGCAATGGAGAAGATTTCCCCTCTCCTCCCTCCCGTGTGGTATGAGGCTAAGCACAGATATATCATCTACAGCATGCTTCAATCAAATCAACAGTGTGTGCTATATCTTCATTTTTGAAGCACTGAAACCAGAGTCTCCTTTCATACTGAAAGAAAAATCAATCCTCCATACATGAAAACAGTTAGTAATGGTCTTACTTGAGCTTAACCTGCACTGAATTATTCATGGTTGAGTTATCCAGGGAGAATATTACTTCTGTTGTAGACTGCTTGAATTGCTGCTCTTGTTTATTTTCATTGGGGTGGTTTACTTGAATGAGGACTGCAGGATCAGGTCCTCTAGTTGCTGGGCACCAGAACATTTCACACTGGCTAATGCAGTGGAGTTTCCCCCCCCTCCCCCCATCTCCCCCCCTTTTTGTTGTTGCCTGTGTCTTATTGTTGGATTTGGGTTTTCATGGTGGTTTTTTGTTTAGTTTTGGTTCCCAGCATGGGGCCCCAAAGTGAATGCTAGTGCATTTGAATCTAGATGGCTCCCTGTTGACGTGCCATCTGCAGATGCTCATGTAGAGTATGTTTTAAGCAGCAAACACCTGGGGTGCTATATTAAAAAATGCTCAGCATTTCAGAATCCCGGTGATGGAGTGTAATATGCTCTTGATATGCCACTTGCTGTTAGAACTTTAAGCTGAATTCTGCTAACTCCTTATGCCTCCTGTTGAAGTGAATGATAGCAGAGAATACTTGGGTCTTGAGATGCATGACTTACAGGTGTATTAAAAGGAGTTTAACTCTGTCAAAACTCCTCTTTTATTTAGACATAGTCATTCTAGGTTTATCTCCTTTGCTGTCTCTTTGAAGGACTAGCATGCAATATCCCTACAGCAAGAGGATGAGCAATGGTTGCTACCAGGCCTTTAGACTCATATGATGTTCCTTATTTTAGTGATATAAGTTTGCAAACATTAAGTCCTGTCATTTTTTTATGGTGCCAAGAAGTTTCAGCAAAACTGGACAATTTTTGATGTTGTATATATCTCCCTTGGGAAAAGATAAGGAAAACCTATAATGAGCTGTAAGAGCATAATGTGTGTATAATACCAACAAGACATACAATTACTAGCTTGAGTTTTTAAAAATACAATATTCCATTTAACGTCCCAAAATTATAAAAATGAAGTCAGTAAATATTGAAGTCACTTTCAGATTAATTCAGAGAGAAGTAAATACAATTTGGGTCATGTTGCTTTTGATGACCCCCAAACCCCTTTCAAATAAGCACTATGGATTTTAAAGATCTACCACGTCTTTGTTGATGTATTATTGATCACAGTTACTCAGCAGTTCAGCTTTTGTTGTTCAAGACTGCCTAAGGCACTAAGATCACTTGTTATTAGAAGTTATTATATTGTTATTATTTTGTACTGGTACTTTCATTGCTGGGGTTTTTAAGGTATTTTACTGATTGTGTGTGAGGGGAAGAACTTTGGAACAACTAACAGTGTTAACTAATACAATGGACGGGGGTGCTGTTATCCTGTTCTAGAGTTTGGTATGATAGAATCTTCATAAAACACTTGAGCAGCAGTGCTAGAGTCTCTGAGAGACTCTGTCTTTATAATCATGGCTTATATGACAATTAGATTAGGAAGCAACATTCTTCTTTCTGGCATCCGGAGCGTGGGGCATCTGAACTCAGGGCTTGGTTCTACTTTCTTCCTTCCAAAGAAAATAAGTGCAACACTGTGCAAGATTCCTCCTTTGTAGGAGTGACTGCACAGTCACTGGCAGACTGCAGAATGGTTCCTCTGATGCCCAGAGCTATTTCTGGAATTGTAGAACTGAGAAAGAAACCACTATCTTGATATTGGGCTGTTCACTTAAAAAACAACCCAAACCCACAGCAAAACAAACCAACAAACACCACCCCAAACCCCAGCATCCTGATACACTTCACAGTCTGCTTCTGATGAGTTAAATCATTACCATGGAGGAAGGAATCTATACATCTAGTAGTACAGAACTTGTTGCATTAATTATTTGGTGTTAATTATATGTATTCATGATTGAAGATGATGTTTAATGTCAAAAGTACTGTAAGTACTGTAATATCTTGAGAGGGAAGCAGTTCTAAAGTACACAGGTAAATAATTGTTTCCCAAATTGTTATTTTTATTCCACCTTTTGCTATATCTAGGTGCAACACCTTTCTCCTTCTATTCATAGAATCACAGAAAAGACCTTTAAGATCCTCAATCCTAATTGTTCTCTCATTCATAAGGTTTCTCTTGAACTTTAGCAAGTGATTGTGTGCAAACGTATTACTCATATTTGTGAGGAGGTGTCTTTGTCCTTTTTAAGACACATTTAATATTTATCCTGTATATAACTTAAACTTCACCTGCTTTACTAATCAAATGATAGGAAAGACAGTGGACACAGGTCTGCATGCTAAATACATGCTAGCATGTCAAAGTGTTGTGATTGCAGCTTCTGGGACTGATGCAAAATGTGGCCTATATTTAGCAGTTTTTAGGGGAATGTTCCAGCTGTGATGCTGGTGTGGATTTAAAAAGAAGAAAAATAGCATGGAGGTTGGGAAGTATTGGTGGGTGTTTTTATTGGTTTTCTGTAAGTTTCTGATTTGGGTATCTTGGCTGACAGTTTGCTGCTTATAATAACTACTTTATATTGTTGGCTTGTAAAGCTTTCTTTTTTTGATCAAAGTGTTTCCTTTTAATGAGGCTGCGTGGTCTGTTTTCTATTGTTGTAGTACTAATTAACTTTCCAAGCATTTTGAGCTTTTTGCAGAGATGTCATCTGGGTTTTTGGTCTAAACCCCATTATTTGAATAAGTAAAAACCATACACATTGAAGCTACTCAATCCTTACGCAGCTTTAAACTAGAGCAGTTGTTGCTGCTTGAGTTATGAACTCGTGGGGGGTAAATACAGCCCCTGTGAAATGTCAGCAGTCTTCTGTACCTGCTTGCACTGGAACACTGCTGTAAACAATAGGTGCAGGTAGCAGGAGAGTGGGTAGACAATCCATGATAATACATGCAGAATTCTTCCTCTTCTTTTATAAATCACAATATAAGCACTTGGATAACATGGTATCTCAGCAACAACTTGACAAGAGATGTATTAATACACCCTCAGAGAATAGAAAAAAACATAATTTGTCTCTAATAAAGGTGTTTAGCATTCTGAACCTCTCTTAACATAAATTAATTTGCAGTTATACGAGCACTGTTTTTACATATGTATTCTACATCTGCATCAAAGTACTTACCAGTCTTTAGGAGCACTTACTGCTTTTCTGAATGTTAACTGTTCTGGATATGAGTACAGGTTAAGGTACTGTATGCCTCAGGACCAGCTCTTGTTTCTCTTACCTAGCCTATTTAGTCTTCAGGGGATTAAACATATATTCTCCGTCAACCAGCTGAAAAAGAATATTTATTAACTACTGTGTCAGGATACACTTACACAGAAAATGCAATGTATTATTTGAACAGTGCATGGGGATGTGAAGAAAACCCTGGGAAAACCTTTCATTCCAGTAGAAAGTTTATTTGTGTGTTTGTGTAGTGGTTTATTGTTTTAAGACTTGGATGTGCACTATGAAAATGGGAACAATGGAAAAAAAACACCCAAGTAAGAGAGACAGATTTCTAAATAGTCATCTTTCTCAATAGATGACAGATTTGTAAGCTAAAAGTTGCATACTTGGTTCCCAAATGTATATTGGTCATGTGAGAGATACAGATACAGTACCAGGCAATTATTAAAGCCTGCTAGATGATAGCAGCATTACAAGAACAACTTTTTAGGAAAAAAATTAAAGCAAAGGAAAAGATATTTGATATTTTTAGTATTCATTGGTTGTACAATAATAATTGATCATTACTGAGTATTGTTTCTAAGGCTTTGTGAAGATGAAAAGTGCTAGGTCTGGTGGTTTTGATTTTTTAAAAAAAAGTAAACATTTTCAACAATAAAATGCTATTGTTTTCTCACATCTGTAGCAGTATTTGTAACTGCATGGAAGAGGGGGCGGCGGGGGTAGAGAAAAAGGAAAAAAATATTAGTCCAAGGCCCAGACCTTTCTTTGCCAATTTTCTAGATATGTTTTTCACACTTAAAACACAGCAAAGCAATAAGGGATGTATTTCAAGATGGGTGCAGAGACTGACTCTCCATTAAAGCTATACCTGCTGTTAACTTCAACAGTACTTCAGATGGAATATTTTTAGTTTGATTCTATAGCAAATGTAATTGTATTATTTTCCAACTGTGTAGCCGATATTTCAATAGATGGCCATGAATTGACATCTTCCTTGTTAATTATAACCTCCTTTAAGTTTCAAAGTGTTTACATTTATTGTGTAGCCTTGTGAAATAAGTGGCAGCACATCTCATGAGGGTAGTGAAGAGGAAGCTATAATAAAACACACTCGTCAAGCATATGTAGACAGAAATGGGAACACGCTGATGGGGAATATATGACCTGCCAGACCTCTTTGGATGTGACATGTCCTTATCAAGATACAGAATAAAATAATTTTGCATGTGGAATCCAGCAAGTAATGACACAAGGAAAAATGTCTTTGTCTTTTGAGGCTGTTGCTCCTGGGCCCCTGGCTGGCCTGTGTGCCTGTCTCCCAGAGATGAGGTGCAGCAGAAGTGGGCAGGTGTCATCAGTTTAATTGCTGCGGTTTGTTCATCTGACACTTCTTTTGAATTGTAAAAGATGATTCTGGCTGAGGATGCTGCCAGCCTCTTTCTAGCATGGCTTATGTTAACAAGACATAAACTTAAAGTAGGTGAGGTCTTCACCTGTTGTGGTTCAAGGTAGCCAACATTATTGTTACAGGCACTAAGCCAGTAGAAAGCTTCAATCTAGAATTGGCAGGGAAACAGGGTAGTTACTGTAAAATCATCCCAGCTCAGGTACAATACACACTTTCCTTCCTTCTCCCATGTCTCTCTTGGCTATGAAAAGGAAAGGGCTGTTTGGAGGTCTCCCTTTAGAGCACTGCCTTTGCTTGCTGTTTCTTTAGGGATGAGCCAGAAAGGAAACAAAACCAATGGATTTGGTTAATGAAACTTTTAAAAGTATTGCTGAATGGTAGATGTGACTGTGGAATGTGCGAGTGGTGTGTGGTGGCCTTTCCTGCCTCATGTGGTGTGGTAGGGATGTCGTGGCATGCTGGGGAAAACGACACTCATCCTCTCCCAAATCCTCCTGCATACAGATTCAAGTGAAACGTCAATAATATAAAAAAGTGAAGATACCATTCAAGTATTATACACCTAAATTATCCTAAGTGCCTTGTGTTAGAATTGCACCGTATGGGAATCGTGTGTATTGCATTTGTATTATGTGATTCAATAGAAAAGAAGCAATCCTTTGTGTAGCCTTGTGGAGGGCTTGGGAACCAATTCATCCCAACTCCTTTATGTTACCTCAGTGATCCAGCTTTACCTAGGATTTGAACAGACCTTCAGGGTTGGCTCTTCCTTCTTATTTGAATACAGGGGTCCAAGGTGAGCAGGCTCCAACTGTGTAGGGTTGGTTGCTCTTTGGTGGCTAAAGCTAGGCAGGATCAGAGCTGAGCAAGCTAAGAATAAACAGCAAAAGACTACTTCGGATCTTGGCTTGGGCAACTGCTGGAGAATCAGCCACACTTGGAAACAGCACCAACAGATTGAAGGGGTTTGGCCTCCAAAACTGCAACAGATTGAAGGAGTTTGGCTTGGGAAAGCTGTAGGAACAGGAGCAGCAGTTTGTGAGACAGCCTGGCTTATGCAAATGTAGAAATGGCAGCAGCAGGCTCTGATGGGATGTGTTGCTGGTGTATCTCCAAAAATTTTTAAACTGGCTGCTCATGTAATACCAGGGCCCTATCACCTATATGCTCAATTTATCACTGTGTCTTGGAACTTTTCCATCAGAGTAGTAGAAAACAAATGTTATCCTGCTATATAAGAAAGACAGAAAGTGAGCCCACTCAGCTTATTATTTACAGACCTATCTCACTGCTTCCAGTTCTATCCATAATAGATAATGAATAAATTGGTTCACAAGCAACTGTTTAAGTACTTGGAGCTAAACAACATACTGAATGATGCTCAGTCTGGATTTCATTCTCATTATTTCACTGTCATTGCACTAAGAAATTGTTGGAGGCATTTTCTCTGCTCATGGATCAAAGTCTATTTATAGGTGCAGTATTTATTACCCTGTCAAAGTCCCTTTTGACATGGCTGGCCGTTCTCACATACCAAAATTCATTTGAAATCAGTTCAGATAAAAGTTGTAGACAATTGTATCCAGTCACTTCCAGAAACCAGATGGGTTGCATTAGCAATGAACTGTCATGTATGCAATGTAATACTAAGGAAACTTGTAACTGGGCACCATATTGGCCGTTACATGTTCATTGAAAAGCTGTTGTGCGTGTTAATAGGAAGATACAGTTCTTCATGGTTAAAACATATAATGGGGCCAAATCTGTAATATAATTGAAAGCCAGTCTGAAATCAGAGACTTACCTCTTACAAACACAGCATCTTGTCTTATTTTTTTCCTTGTAAGCCTCTAGAGATATGAACACACACAGAGAGATATCCAGGAACAGCATCAGTGCAGTCATGCTAGGAGGAAGGAGAGGTTTGAGCAAGAATGAGGTACTCTAGAGTGACCTTATAGTTTCTTGCTCTCACTAGTATATTAAACCATCAAATATCCCAAACAGGTTTGTCACAAGCAAAAGCAAAACAATTGTCTTTATTTGTGCAAGAGTATGTAACTCTTAGAGCAAGAGACAATATTGTTTTATTCTGAGGCTCTGTTTGTGCTGCAGCAGGAACATTCAGCCCCACTACCTTTATCTGAACATCCAGTAAGTCTTTGTTTATAAGAAAATTTCTACTGTAGTAAGGACACTTCACAGGAAAAACATCTGTGTAAAAGTCACATGGAAGAGGCTTTAAAATCTTTAATTCTTCAGTGATAAAAGAACCTAGCTGCCCCATGAGTTAGATTTTGTCTTGGTTTAATAATGATACTGATTCAGTTAAATTTGCTTTAGGTCAATAACAGTCAATTAGGAACCCTAGACTCATCTGAATGGAGGAACAGACTGGATGTGGGAGGCCTGGCAGCACTTGTGCCCATCTCAATGCCATCATTTCAATGAATTCTCTGAATCCGGTAGAGTGATACTATGGTGACAACATGGCAATGAGGGGAGGAAAGGATGTCTAAAGTCCATCTAAAACCCTCCTCTTGCTGGCAGGTTTGTGCCTACAAAATGCAGATATGCATATGCAGACAGTAAAGTCTGTTGGGGTGGGTGCCTAGCAGCAACAGTGTAGAAGTCACCATTAGGCAAGGACTGGAAGTGACAATCTGGCAAATCCTTTCCCCTTGGAGACTGCTTGAGCTATTGAGGAGAAAAGCCCCTCATGGGATTAGGTGTGATGTCACCTGATGGGTGGGCTGTTGCTGTGCCAACAGATAAGACTTGGGGAAGACTCTTTGCAGTCTAGTTATTTTCTGAGCCATTAACCAGAAAAATTTTTGGGTTGAATCATATTCAATAATAGTTCAGCATAGCAGATTGGGTGTAGTCACAGTCTGAAGAAATTCTGGATTTGGTATGACTCAGGTGGGCTGTCGAGTGAAACTGAAATACAGTTCAGAAATGCAGACTGGAGGGCTGGAGATTTGGATGAAATTCCTGATTCCATCACGTCCTGGTTTTTGGCGGGGATAGAGGACAAACTGACCCAAACAGGACAAGAGGATATTTCATAGTACATGATATCCTGATCAGTATATAACGCAGGGGAGCTGCCTGGGAAAGAGGGATCGCTGCTTGGGCTGCTGGTTCTCCTCCCTGTCCCACTGGGGTAGGTAATGAGCAAGTGGCCATGGTGCTTATTTGCTGGCTGAAGCTAAACCACAACATACCAGAAATTCTATGAGCTTTTTTCTTATACATATATATTTTGGGTTTTAAATGAGAATTATGAAAATCTAATCCTATTTTGGACCCTTAGACTAGTATTTCCCACTGTTTTGCTGCGTAGTGGTGTGGGAATCCAGTGAATGGGAAACATTAAGGGTAGAGACATAGCTGCCATTCCAGCTGTGTGCATTTGTCTGTGATTTCTGAGACAGAGTGGACACTGCTAAGTTATAACTCTCACTTCTTACTAATAGATACAGGATTAATTTTTAAGCATTAGGAATTCTGCTTGAAAGTCCAAAGACTGTTGCTTAACTTCAGCTGGCAACTAAGCATCATGCAACTGCTCTTTCCTTCACCTCCCCAAAAGTGGGATGGAGAGGAGAATAGGGGAAAAAAACCCCCAACTCTCAGACTGAGATGAAGACAGTTTAATAGGACAGCAAAGGAAAAGATGATAATGGAATATATATAGCAAGTGCTACACTACACAGTTGCTCACAACCTCCTGACCAATGCCCATCCCATCCCCAGGCAGTGGT
This sequence comes from Laterallus jamaicensis coturniculus, assembly GCA_022605575.1. NCBI lineage: Eukaryota > Metazoa > Chordata > Aves > Gruiformes > Rallidae > Laterallus > Laterallus jamaicensis. The sequence continues at coordinate 12,782,929 of JAKCOX010000015.1, forward strand.
TGGAGCATGTTGGCAAATTCCCTCCAGCTCATATATGGAGCATGATGTCATATGGTATGGAGTATTCCTTTGTCCAATTGGGGTCAGCTGTCCTGGCTATGCCACTCCCAGCTTCTTGTGCACCTCCTGCAGAAGGCTCATGTCTCCTTGCTAGCAAGGATTGGGAAGCTGAAAAGTCCTTAACTTAATTGTAAATAAATACTGCTCAGCAACAGCTAAAACCTCAGTGTGTTACTAATTCTTTTAAATATTGAATCTAAATCTAAAATGCAGCACTGTAACAGCTGTTAAGAAGAAAATTAACTCTTACCCAGTTGAAACCAGGGCAGATGCTGACTCTTAGTCAGGGGGTGATGACAACATTGTATCCTGCAAATGGACTGGTATTACATTTAATTTCCTCCTTTCTTTTCTTGTTCTTTCAGGCCTTGATGGCAATACACACAACCTGCAAATAAAAGGAAATGCCCTTGCAGGTTCCCTTGAACTTGTGTTTGTGCTTCCTTCAACTTCCCTAGGTCCAGATGCAAAGCAAAAAAGCTAGATAAGCTGGTCGCTTTACCCTTAGTAAAGGGCTTGGGAGGAGTTGTAGCTGTCTTCCCTCCTTTTGGACAGAACACCTGTTTCTCTGCCCAGAAGGAAATAAATTCTTCTAATACAAGGCAACAGCAAATTACTGTTCCCAACCACAAGGCAGAACTGAAGGAAAAGCGTGTCCCTGAAGAACAATGTTTCTTGGGATTGTGATTGTATTGTGTTCCTTGGGACTGTTTCTGCTGGTGAAATAGGCAGCCCTCCCTTTTCAGAGCTGCTGTGCAGAGATGCAACTAATGTATGAAGAGATCTGGTTGCTGCAGCCTCGCCATACATGGTGCCTGTGGAAGAGCTACATGTCATGCTGGAATCAGCACAAGCTTTGCCTGAGTCAAACATCCAGGACTGGGTCTCTGTGCTAAATAACTTGGATTGTTTTGTGGGTTTGTTCCACCCTCCCTCAAGGAATAGACAGGGACAAGTAATCCTTCCATTTTCAATTATCTGTAACTTGAATTTAGACAAGAAAAAAATCATATGGGTAGATGCCTGATCAAGGAAAAAGGGTCTTAATTGACCAGTAAGGGCATGGGACTTATACATTTATATCTTTAATTTGCTGATTTCCATCACTTCTCAATAGTACCTAGTATGTTGGTAATGGTTTATTACTTTTTGTTGATCCTTGTGGACTGTGGAGATACTGAGGGGGCTAAACAAGAGGCCTTATTTTGGGTTTTTTACTTCACTTTTTCCCCTTTGAATTGTCAGACTAATTCAATAATACCTGACATGGTTTGTAGGTTTGCATCTCCTCTTTTTTTTGTCTGTCACTGAAATATAGACTCAATTGTAATGGATTTCTGTATAGAATATGTATGAGATGTCTTGCTTTGTATGTTCATTCAACTGCCTATCTGTTTAGGCATCTACTAGGAAAAATTCCTTTCAGACATCTATATCTGCTTGCTCTCTGAGATTCCATAATGACTCTAATTTGTACTACCTAGCATTAATATGAATTGTGGGCAAGCTTTAGTAGCCCCTCCTATTTACTTTCCCTGCAGGTACAATAGCTTCCCTTTAATGTCATAAATGTCAAAACCTTAAACATCTTAAAAATTCGTCCCAGGGATTCTATCAGCTGAGCACTAATACTCGCTGTATTTTTTACCTAAGTCACTGAGTTAGCTGTGTGATTTATCTTTATGGCATGTTCTCTACTTGTGTTCTCTCTCCAGTGTGCTGAAAAGGCAGTATTTATATCTCAGTAATTAATTAATGGTAAAGTGTGTTTAATGTCTTATTGAAGTGTTGGATTTGTAATTGAACGTGGAGTAATTCAGTCATGGATGCAGATGAGATCAAGCACCCGCAAGACTCTTAAGTGCTTATTCAAAATCTATTCAGAAAATGAGTCCCATTATTCTGAGGAGGCTCCATGAAAGGCTCCCCAGAAGGTGAAAAATGGGTCAGCAGGAATGACAAAGCCAAATATCTGACCAGACATCACGTAGGAAAGAATATGTGGACAGGTTGTAACTCAAAAGTATTTGCTGAGCCACAGCTTCTCTTTCAGGTGAAGAGATACTATTTTGACTTTTTAGATTGATGTCCTATGTAGCAGAGTTCATGAATTTCATGCAGTATTTTTTTTAGTAAAAGAATGATTGTTCTTTGCTAGCTGGAGAAGGGTTCTGTGTACCTTCCTTCCTGCAGCCCCCCATGCTTTAAACAGTAATTTTCTTCTCTGTCATGTTCCTTCTTGTTAAAAAGTCTGGCCAATAAGGGAGATGTGCTCTCAAAGCAAATTCTGATAATCTGATCATAGATGATAGCGGAACTCTGGCAAAAAAAACAGAAGGGAAAAATAAGAATTGGTTATGAAACAATCCTTTGGTTCAGGTGAAGTGGAAGGCCTTTTCCAGGAGGAGCAAAAGATAGACTCATGTGATATATATTTTTGTGTCTAACTTCCTCATGAAACTACCTTCTCAAGACTAGTGTGATCCCACTGCACATGTGGTGGCTGTACAGACCACACTTCTGCTTCAGCATCGTGTTTTCCTTGCTGTTCATGCATTTGAAAGAAACTCTGTTGTGGTTTAACCTGGCAGGCAACTAAAACAGCCACACGAACTTGTGCTCACTCCCCCCATCCCTTCCCCAGTGAGATAGGGAAGAGAGAAAGAAAAAGGTAAAAATTGTGGATTGAGACTATGACAGTTTAAAGGGACAGAAAAGGAAGTTAATAATGCTAACGATTAAGTTATTAATAAAAATATAAAAACGAAAGATAAAAAGTATAATAGTCATAAAAACATACAGAAGTAGTGATGCACAACACAACTGCTTACCACCTGGAACCGATGCTCAGCAACATTGAGCCACATACCCTCACAGATACCTCCCCCACTTAGATACTGAGCATAATGTCATATGGTGAGGAATATCCTTTTGGAGTACCACATACAGCGCTATACTAGCTGCTAAAAAGAAAATTAACTGTATCCCAGCTGAAATCAGGACAAGCTCAGAGTGTTCCTTTTCATACCTATATTTTAAAACAAGAGCAGAGAGTAAAGTAAACTTTGTTTCAGTGAGACTTTCTAGCTTGTATGCCTGCAAGAAAACTAGTACTTGGAAGACACCTGAAATTTTCATGTAAAGCCACTGAAATGCAGTTTGTGACTTCAGAAAAACTATCCAGACCGTGTTTTCCTTCTTTCAGGATTAGTAATTCCTTTGTATACAAATAAGTTTCACCTTTCTCAATTTGTGAAAGATCCTGAGTTCAAGGGGCTTGTGGAATGTAGTCAGGAAATCACTGCTTCATAGAATGAGCCAGTGCAAGGGGATTTGAAATTTCTGTACAAACTCCTGTCCCCTGAAAACAGGACAAAAATACACAAAGGATCAAACTTGAGAAGGGGAAAGTCCTATTCTGACTTTAGGTTAACATTTAAACTATATTTTTAAGCATGCATGGGCTCTCTGAATACAAATCACCTGCTTGAGGAAGGATGGTAAGTCAGAGTTCTGACTTTCAGGATTTCTTTCCAGGCAAGGTTTGTAAGGAAAAGTAAAAATTTTTATTAGGAAATAGTTGAGAACAGTAAGCAAGGTTTTTGGTGTATGAAACCATTCACATAACAATAAACTGAATATGCAGCAGAAAAATGTACAGTGGACCTGGAAACTTACAAGTTTACAACTTCACAGTTACAAGACTTTCAACTCTGATTGCTGATCATTAAAATGGCATGAAAACTGGGAAAACAGCAACAAATACGAGGCTTGATCAATGCAGAAATAAATGCATGTGTTCCTTTGGCATCCCTCAGAAGAAGTTGGCTTCTGCTGGCCTGAGAAAAAATTGCTGCTAGATTTAGCTTAGTGCAAAAAAACTCTTCCTTAGATCTACAGAAGGGTGGAGGTCGGCAGGGACCTCTGGAGATCATCTAGTGTGACCCTTGCTAAAGCAGGATCACTTTGAGCAGGGTTCACAGGATCATGTCCAAGTGGTTTTGGGATTTCTCCAGAGACAGAGACTCTGCAACCTCTCTGAGAAGCCTGTCTCTGCTCAGTCACACTCAAAACAAAGAAGTGTTTTCTCATGTTGAGATGGACCCTTCTGTGTTCCAGTTTGTGCACATTGCCCCTTGCCCTGTCCCTGGGCACCACTGGAAAAAAAATGCCCCCATCCTCTTGACTATCCCCATTAGATATTTATAAGCACTGGTCAGATCCCATGGCACTTGGTCTTCTCCAGGTTAAGCAGCCCCAGCTCTCTCAGCCTTTCCTCACATGAAAAGTGCTCTAGGCCCCTCATCACCCTCATAGCCCTGCATGGTTTCAACATCTTCCTTTATTTTGAAACACGTAACAATAGCTGCATGCTCAGATTAGGGGACACCATATATGTGAATCAGCTAGTGATTAGTAGTTAGTAACATAAGCTTTCCCTCTGGAACAAAAGCACTTGGGTGTAGTGTGTTAGCAGGTGAGAGGGGTGAGATTTTTCAATGTGCAGAATGTTTCAGGTGAGATAATTTCACATACAGAATAAAGAGAGAACCTTAGAAAATCAGGAACTGATAATAATTGGATACTGTTTACTATACTGTACTTCCAGACACTGGAGAGAAAGTGGATTTTTCCTATTTCTTTTATCTTTGGTCCCATGGACAAAGCAACTGTATAGAAACAATAACAGCTTTTTTTTAAAAAAAACTTTGCTATTGACTTCAGTGGAAGGAACATTGAGTTTTTTGACAGAGAATAGACTTTAAACCTTGCAGGCGATCATATCAACAATTACCTTTCCAAATGGAAAAATACAGCTTTTCTAATGTAACAAACAACTATGGATTGCAGGCTATGTTTTATTTCTTTGATTCCAGATATCAAACAAATTGAAGCTGACTTTAATGACTCCACCTCAATTATAAAGGAGACACTTCTGTTAAGCTCCTACCATTTACAGTTTCTTTTTAAAAAACAAAAGAAAACCCAGGAAAAACAGTTGATAGCCCACAAATCCATGGTCATCAAACTGCTGAGGGTAACCAGTGTAACAAGTACGTAAAGCTAAGAATATATGTTCATCTAATCTCTGATGTGGTTATGTATTGAAGAATAATTTATGTTGACCCTCTTTTCCTGATGCCTCATATTTATAAAGATTATAAATAAATTGTGGCTTAGCACAGAAGTAAATTAAGTGTTCAGATGTAGTGACTTTAAAATGTATTTATGGCATTAACTTCTCTTTGCTATATGTGTACTGGAGCATTATGAACTGGTAGGCAGCTCCCCTCCCTGCGTGTTTGTTGGGAAATGACCTCTGATCTTGTAAGTTTATTTTCTTCACAAAATCTTCCTTCTTTATAGCTGCTGTGAGACCATCCATATAAAGCTTTCATCTAGATTTGCCTTTCTGTAAGGCTGGAGAAAAGAGCATAGATTTTTGTACCTCCTCATAGAGTCATTTGTCGGTGAAGCTCATGCTGGTTCCTGTTGTGCTGGTGGCTTTTTGTGAAGGGAGATGCTTTTCCCTTATAAACCAGCTTGATGACAGTAATATATTCAGCATAAAATCCCATGATTTCTCTGGAAGCCAAACTGCAGCAAACCCAGAACATATATGTGGTAATAGATCGTCACATGACTTGACATGCTGTAATGTTTTGGAATATAGGTTACACAAGGGACAAAGATAACGATCACATAGATCCATGAGGACTTCTAGCAGAGGAGCTACCACTTGCTATTTTCTCACTCTGCGAAAAAGAAAAGGGAAAGACAAGGTGTCTTCCCTCAGCCATGGCTGTTAGAGCCTTCTGCTTCTGTCCTGACTTGCTAGATTTGATGTCCCAGTTGCTCTGAACCTGGCAACAGGATTCATTTAAACTTTTCAAGAGAGATAATAACAACATAAATAAATTTTACAGTAACTCATAATGCTTCTAATAGCATGAATGTTGATATTGTTTTTCTACAGAGTCCTAAGGTATTTTACAGCTATGCTATTACAACAAGAAAAGGCATAAAAATAGAAGCTGGGGGGAATAAAGGACCCTAATCCTGTGTGATAAGGTCAGAACCTCACTCATTATTGGCTTCTGGCTAAGTTTATAAACGCCTGTGTGCATAAAAGAGTTGTTATTGCTTTTGTGCTAGAAATTAAAAGCAAATTTATTAAATCATTAACAGTCTCTCTGTACTGGAACTATTAAATAGTCAGTGATTCACCCTCAATGATTCCATAAACCTCCACTGCAGAGTTTGAAAGAGGGTGATGCCCAGAAAGCTGAAGCAAAAGCGGGAGGTAGAAAAACCATTCGCGTGACATAACTGCAACTAAGGCTCTGGTCCTGTGGTGCCCAGCAGTATATGTAATTTTATACAGGTTTTCTTCTTGGCTTTAGTTAAAGACTTATTTCCATGCTGGCACTTGGCTGCGGGGCCCTGCACACCTGTCTAGACACACTGTCCACACATCTATTTGCTGGAGATCTTTCTCTGGCTGATGCTGTGAAACACTGCTTGTGTTGTTCCAACCTTCCGCATGGACCAGATGTTTGTTTTCTCTTTGAGGTCCTGAGTAAGAACTCCACAATTTCCAACCCTTTTCCTTTCAACTCCTTTAATTTCCATTCCACATCTGATCTATCAAGTCCTGCATTAGTGCCCAAATATCTGATCTAGCTGCCTGGACAAGATCTGTCCTCAGAATTTTTAATAGATACCTAGATTTTGACTTACTGTATCAAAGCTTTGTTTGGATATGCTGGAATATTGATAGAAAAGGGATAAATCTTGTTCAGGAAGGTCAGGCAAAAAAAAAAAAAAAGTGTTACTTTGTGAACTCCGTCATTTGGCAGCTGCAATCTTTGGAAAAGGAAGAAGGGAGACAGGCCAGAAGAATAATAGATTCAAGAGATTAGAGCATTTCGGATCAGCTGGGGCAGTTGAACTTCAATCAAGGACAGCAAACAAATGGTCTGTAGTGACGGTTGAGCCATTAGTCATCAGGTCTAACAAAGTAGTGGAAGGTGGATGAGGTACCAGAAAACAGATGAAAAACAAATGCAGTGTCTGCCTTCAGGAATGGTGTGTCTCAGCCTCAGTTTGCAAAAACGTTTTTTTTCTTAATTGGAAATAAATCATTAAAATACTCCTAAGTAGCTGTATTATAGCAAGGAAATACTTAGCTGCTAGTATGGGGTTGCTGAGAAGGTATCACATCGAAAAAGCCTTACTTCCCTTTACAACAGAGCAGTGTGGTTTGTGGACAGGCAAGAAGCTGTCAGCGTAAGATGCTATCAGAGCTTTAAGGCCAGCCTGTTTTTCATGGCACTCTCACAGTCCAGATAGGTAGGGAAATGCTGGGGCTGTATTTGCTTTCAGAGTTATCAACACTCTGTTTCAAAGTAGGGGACAACTTCTCTTCGAAGCCAGAGGTAGGACTTATTTTGGGTCATAAGCCAAACAGTGACTGACCAAGTTCACATTTTTGCACAAAAGCAGCAGAGAAGTCAAAGCTTTGACACGCATAGCTTACAGTTACCTCTTACAAGTAACTCTTGTGCTGGGAAAAGCTTAGCTGAATATATAATGGTCAGTCTGGGGCACTGCGCTTAAAGCAAGACGCAGACCCGCAGCAGGAATCATCAAAGCTTATCCATCCGGGTGTGTAACAACTGCCTGAATGACAAAAACCAAAACTAGCTTTTAGAGGAAGGGGGAAGGGAAAGCTGATGGGGGACTACATAGCTTCTGAAAACTCTAAGGATCCTGTAGGAAAGGAGGTCTAAGCTGTTTTCTCTGTTCCAGGTGGTAAAACAGATTGTAGCCGGCATAGACTGCAGCAAGAAAGAATCAGGCTAGACATAAAAAAAATCACAACCTAAACCTGCAAACTTTCTAATGATGCAGATAAAGCATCATTGGAATAGATTTTTCTGAGGTGGCTGGGAAGTGTCAGGAGAGATCTTCAAGGATTGAACTAGACATAAATATGTCGCCCTGAAGGAAATGAAATACATATGATGACCTTTCTGGGTCCATTCTTTCCCTATTTTCTCGTGATTGTTAGCTGCATTAGGAGATCATAGTGTACTAACGTAATTTTGCACATGGCTTGCTGGAGACTGGGAGCAAATCTTCCAATTCATCGTACAGCCCTGCGAGCTTGCATTGATATCTCTCTGCTAAAGCACTTACAAAATGCAAAATGAATAAATAGTCTTTTAATGAAATGTATCCATGAAATGTAGGCTATTTCCTCTCAGAACTGAATTAAGCATTACAAGTGATCAATAAGTAGATTTCTGTATCTCCTGAAAAGCTCTGCTGTAGAGTTATATAAATAGGCCAGAGTAAGACAATATGGCTGATATTTCATCACTGCGACTCACTGCAAACAGCTGAAACCAGTTGGCTGTCTTAAAAGATTTGTGACTAGATAGATTGATCCTGCCTTTCAGCTGTAGGTTACTGGGTCAAATTTAGCTTAACCCCAGAATTATGAGTAATGCCTAGCACCATGTGCCATCAGAGTCCTCTGCAAAACCCAATCAATCCTGTTCAGATTTCCCTGAACCTGGTGAGTATTTATCATCACCCCTTTTAGAGAAAAACCAAAGCACCCAGTCAAAATCTCCAAGAAGTTAAGTGCCTAATTCGCTATTGCAGCACACCAGCACCTTGATGTCAGGTGCTGTGAGCGTTCTGCACTGACATTTTTTTACCAGTCTTCCCCCCCGCCCCCCCCCCCCCCAAAACTGTATTCAAACACTTTGCTGTGGGTATGTGTTGAGTGACTGTGCTGCTCCTTGTGCTGTATACCATTTCAATACATACAAATCCTTTCCATCTGCAAGCACATGGCATTGTTCACAAGCGTCAGTGTTAACATCTGGGAAGCAACCATGCCTGAACAGGCAATGGAAGAGCATTGCTTTCTTTGGCTTGTCAAGGTGGTTCTACTGTGGGATGGGATTCAGCTTTCTGCCACGCAAATGGCTCTGTACAAATGGATGTCTGAGCAGACGGCTGCATATGCCTGGTGCTGGTCTTCTGCACACAAACATGTTCACACTTACTAGAAATCACGTCAAGCAAATTGAATTCGACACTGCCATAGAAATAACCCTTTTAGAAAGATCATTCCATGTTTTCTAGGTTGGGGGCAGGCATTGTGTATTATAAATTGAAATATTTTATCTTTGGAAGCATCCCATTTAATCACATGGAGCTTTTAAAAGTGACTTATTTCAGCTGTGTTGAAAGTTATTAACTGTGAGTCAGAAACCTCAGTCTGCTGTGAATGTGACAGGATTCTAACATGCAGCTATGGGACTAGTAGAGATAGATATTCCCTGTTTTTGAAAATCCAAAAGCATATTTAACCTTAAAACTCCCTTACTGTATTGTCCAGATTTTAACACCGGTGTCCTCTTCAACCTTTACCCTTAGTAAGCTGTATGCTCCGCTGCATAAATTGTGTCTGTTCCATCGGTTGTTATTTATGAGTGTGTTCTCATATTCCACTTCTTGCTGCTTATTGTGCTGAAGGGACCCTGTTTCAGCTCTTCCAGCTCCATAATGCTCCTTGTGCTCACATCCCTCCCAAGTGGGGTAGGTGAGGTCAGGGTCACTTGGTGAGAAGCATGAATAGAGGGTGTGGAGAAGCTGTGTCTGCTTCAGCTTTGATGCTTGTACGTAATGACAGTGAAGAAAGTTTGAAAACTGCAGATGTGATTGCATTCTTCCTTAACATAGCTTCACGTAACTTCATCTTCTTGTCCCCTTATACCTCTAGTCACCCACCGGCAAACAGGGCATTAGCTCTCAGAACCCTTACTCATCCTGACCAGAGGACTCCAGTCCACTAATTTTTCCAGACTTTTCTTCATTGTTTCCATATGACCTACACAGTTGTCTTTTTTTCAATTGTTTAATGGTGTATATTAATGTGTTTTAAGCTACCTGACTATTAAGCACTGTCTGTATTTTGCTACACTGCTTCTCATTTTCATTTCTGTTTTGTCGCTGTTATAACTGGAGGCCGTAATTAACCACGTAATTCACATGTGTTACCTGTTACCAAGGCAATATTGTCTTTAAATCTGAGGAGGTGGATTTGCTTTCTTTTTATCCCAAGTGCTCTATTCTGATTTCAGATCTGCACCTGCTTAGCAACAAAAAGGCACGTGTTCAAGGGGCTAGCTGTAACCTTGGCTTAAAAGTACGGCTGCGTCTAGATGTGATTGTCCTTAAAATAAACCAAACCCCAACCTCTGAGTGTTCAGCAGTAGCCCTACATGCTATAATGAAGTTAGACCCAAGCAGGGTCTATTGCTTTGTTTAAAATAAACTTCTTTATTTTGAACACAGAGCAGTAGGGGGTATGCCTTCACATGGGGTAATCAAACCAAATTGTTATGATTTGTGATTAATGGGTGTGATATACAGGTGTATATACCACAGTACACAGTGTTAGAAATACCCATGTTCCTGCTATGGTTTAAGTGGCTGGAACCTAAAACACATTTTGCTTGGTGGGGTGAACAGGAAAGGTAAACCTGCCTCTCACCCCCAATGTTTTTTGGTTTTTTTTTTAGTGTAGAAAGATTCTTTCTCTTCAATTGCATTGTGTCCATCTGCTCTTTGATGCCACCAGCTGCCAGGCATCCCAGCACACGCACAGTTACACCAGAGGAGTTGCCCTCCACCTTACCTTATGTTGAAGTACTATTCTAGCTTCTCCAGTTTTCTACCTCAAGGTCTCTAACGAAACTCTTCTGTGCCAAGGAGAAACTCTGTGCAGATGAAAAGCAGACTGTAGAAGGACATAATAATTATGCTAGCAGAAAAATGTCAGCAGACTAATGTAGGTCCCCTATAGGGGTTTGAATCATCTTATGAAAAGTGAAGCCATTAAATAAAACAAAATGTTAGAGATTTTGTTGGGAGTGACAGAAGCAGCCAAATGTTCTTCCTACTGTATCTCTGACATTCTGCAGTTTTTGGCTGAGTAAGAACAGCAGGCTATCTTTCTCAGTTATCAGAGCTTGGATGTATATAAAGGTTCCTTAAGAGTGTAAGATGGGAAGAGAAGTGTGAACTGTGCCCTGGAAAAAGTACACATCAAGTATTTTATTGTAAATTGTTCAAAAATAAAATTAAAAAACTGCAGAAGAAATCCTGAAGCTCAATCCTGGGAACAAATGAGTTCAGAGGCACTGCAGAAGCCTGTCAGAATCATCTGGTCTTTTGCCTTAGAATGCAGGCTCAATTACAAACCCAGAATTACAAGCTCAACCTACACAGTTTTGTTAATGAGATGGGGGGCGGGGGAGGGTAATGTAAAAAATAAAGTCTTGGAAAGATAGCTAGTGAGGTGTGACCCCACATAATTCTTGCAATATTAATATTTGAAATTCGCATCTGTTTGTTTAAACTTAGTGTTTATAACTACTTATTAATGAGTCCTTCGAAATGCTCTAGGAATTGCCCTTGTTTCGCTGATGGGGAAATGGAGGATCTGCTTGCAGAATTCCTGTGAATATACTCTTCTTATTCTAAAACGAAAAGATTATTCTTTGACAAGTGTTCAAGGGGGGGGGGGGGGAAATATGCCTGTGAGTGGGAGTCCAGTTTTCTACCCTAAATCTCACTGAAAGACTGTAAGAAAGGATTCTTACATTACATCAACCACAAATGACATGAGAATTTTAAGTTACTTCCGAAGCTGGCACCCAGGAGACTCTTGTTCATGCAGAAGATATTTTTAAATTTTCAAAGAAAAGTCAAAGAGTGTAACTTCTGTTTCATTTTGTCAATTCATTTTTAATCTGTCCCATCTCTGCTGGGTCTAGTGCTCATATAGGTGAGCCTTTTCTACTGGGGTTTTTTGTTTGTTTTCCTTCCAAATGTACTGTTAATTCACTGATAATCAAATAACAGTCTTCGATGCAGAGGTCTATATAGGGCAGCTGTTCCTTCACCCTACACCAGGTAGCATCAACTCTCAGAAGGCTTTTTCCAGAGAACAGGAATGTACCTGAAACACCACAGTATTTGGAATGAACCTTCTAGTTGATCCTTTAAATGATGTTCTGTATGGGCTTTTAAATCAAAACTTTTGAAGGCTTAGGGGTTTTTTACATCTTCACAGTAACAGCATTATGAAATCCTCCACTCAACATAGTAATAAGGAGTTGTTAGTTAGGATGGTCTCCTACTAGAGGGCAGAGTGTTAATAGAGCTGTAAATAAACAGTGGCTGCAAGGCTGCAGTTTGCCAATAGATGATAGGAGTTTGATGTGAAGAGTCAACAGAAGGTGGGGACACAGCTGTCCCTCCACACTGAAGGAAAGGCTTTATTCTTAGTCTGTAAGGCTATGCATCCCATAATAAGAGTGGCCAGGTCTATGGAAAATACAGCTTCCTTTCTTCCTGGAGACTCTCTCTGGACAATTGGTTGGCTTCATTTTGGGGAGTTCTTCATTTGTGTTTGTATTAGGTCCTCCTGGTAAAATCAGCAAAGCTTATGTAAAGAACACCAAGCTCTGCTCTGGTCTAGCTAGTAGTACTTAGCAGTTTCCAAGTGTATTGTTTTCTGGTCTCTTATCTGCAGCGCGAGGTTGTTTCTGCATTCCGAACTAATAGAGTTTAGAGCTGCAACATCTTTATTGGCAGTGACTAATGCATGAGCCAGAAAGAGCACCATTTGGTTTGCAGATCCCATAATCAGCCACAGTCTAATCTCAGCCATGCCTGTGTCATCGAGTATAATTCCACTCAAGCAAATAGCTTTACTCTGGGTATTACACCATGCAATTGGAATCAGGATCCATCTCAAAGCGTGCAGTTCTGACATTAAAAAGTCTAAACAAGCAAACCAATGCACTTTTTAAACTAAGCAAAGGATGTAATATGGGTAACAGCTACACCACACACCAGGCCTGGGAGGATGCCATTTTCAGTAAAAACCTCACAGTGCTACACCAGACCTGAAAACACAACTATAGCAAGGAGACCAGACCTGAAAGCCAGCAGCCCAGAGTGACCTTATTCATTCTTTGTTCCTGGAAGAAAGTGTAAGCGACATTAAAGACCTCGTGTTTTTGGATGTCTGCTCCGAGACAGGATCACTGCAAGTACCTTCCTGTTCCCATAGAAATAAATGAGTGACGTGCGCGGTGTTGAAGCGCGCAGTAATGTGCGGTATGAAACGCGTGGCGTCAGTAGGGCTTGCTGCATGAGCAGCTTAGCGATGCAGAAGCAGACCAAAACAAATTTTCCTATGCAGGGACTGAAAGGTGTTCCAACTACAAACCCCGTTGACCAAAATACAGCTAAATAAAAAGTGCCTATGTCATATACCGTGGCTAGGTACATTCCTGAAGCATTCTAAACTAAGAAGCCCTTATAATTCTAAACAACCCATATGTCTGTTGGAGCTGTCATTGTGCTGCAGCAAGGAAAGGAAACAAAAATTAACTTGCAATGAAGTTTCCCCTGGTTGGAAGCACAAGTCCTCCCCATTCTCATTTAAGCCTCTGTTCACAATTGCGGAGCCCACTCACTGTCTCCCTCAGACTTCTTATAAAATGTTTTGCATTTCTTTTTGAATCATGTCAAGTTAATTTTATGGCAAACAATCTCTGTTTTCTGCAACACTTGAAAGAAATATAATTATTGCTGAGTGAAAGGGAGTTGGAAGTAAACTGAACACAATGCTGGTAATTGTTTTTTGGACACTGGTGCTGGGAAGATTCTAGCCACCTAAGCAAAAAAAAAATTTTAAATGTCATTAATTATATATCAGAAGCTTTGTAGAATAATTTCAAGAATAGAAGGAGAAAGCAGTGTTCTACTACCAAAAATAAAAAAATAAACAGAGATATTACTCAGCAGATGACCTTTTTGGTAAATAAGCTGCTTTCTGGTTTGCTGTAGTGGGGAAAGAATTAAAGCTAAAGGAGGGAAGGTTTAGATTAGATATTGGGGGGAAATGTTTTATGGAGAGAGTGGCGAGGCGCTGGAATGGGCTGCCCAGAGATGGGGTGGATGCCCCATCCTTGGAGGTGTTCCAGGCCAGGTTGGATGAGGCCCCTCTGCAAACCTGCGTAGATCCAGGCCTGGAGGTTGGTGTCCCTGCCTGTGGCAGGGGGTTGGAACTCTGTGATCCTTGGGATCCCTTCCAACCCAGACCAGTCTGTGATTTTATAACTGAAGAAATGTTCCCTTGCTTTAATTTTCAATTTTTTTTTAAGTGAGAAGGTGAGATTTTTAGGCTGTTCAGCTTTGACCTCATTCTTGTCCTACTGCAGTTGAAGGAGGGTTGTCCCAGGGACAATCAGTTGTGGCTACACCCACATGCAGGCAATCCTCACCCAAAGGCATGGTGCTCAGCTCAGCAGTGTGCTGATCTTCTTGTCAGTCTGCTCCAGTACGGTCAGCAGTCCCTATCCCTATGGATATGACGTGGCCCAGAATTGACCGAAATATCCACTGTACTTCCTTTTCTCATGTAGGCTAAGCGTTTTCAAAGTTGTTTGTTTTGGTGCTTTTAAAGTACAATTGTTTTCAATTACTTTTGATGTAAGTGGCACTACAGGCAAGTGAGGCTGGCAAGATCTGGTCCTCGTTGCAGACATTTCACAGTTGTAATCATCTAAATTGCCTCGTGAAATTGTTCATTAGATGAAAATTAATAAATCCTATAAATGAAATCCAACGCACCGTTAGGCTGTTGACATTAAATCTGGCATAAAAACATAGCTGTAAATGAAGTCATTTATATACACATTGATTTGGGGCCAAATCTGGAGGTCCTCAAAGAATTTTTAAACTAGTGTTTACTCCAGCAAGTCGATTGAATGGGAGTGAAAACAGTGGCTCTGAGAGGTATTTGGGAAGATTTTATATCTTTATGCTGATTTTTACCTGCTGTGTGCAGCATGTGGGGAGAGAGTTTAGGGTCTTGAGAATGGACTTCTCCATTTCCCTGTTACTGACCACACAAAGAAATGAATGTATAAAATAGTACCACTACAGTGACTTGTGTGCAGACCCACAAGACCTCTGGGGTCTCAGTAGCTGGGAGGGTGATACGGCATGGAAGCTGGTAGGTTATCCGAAATTTTAGTGGGTAGCACCCAACACTGTAATTGTTTCTTCCTCCCTCCCATTTAAGCATCCAAGAGGATTCATGTTTGCAATGCGGAGAGATTCACAGAATAGTAGGAGTTGGAAGGGACCTCCAGAGATCAAGTCCAACCCCCGATAGCTACCAGCTGTGTTTTTCCCCCACCAAACATTGCCAGGTTTTTACGTACGTATACCTACTAATGTTGTAAGAGACCCTAGGGCTGCCTCTAGTTGTAGTTTCATGAGAAAGACAGTGAACTGAAGTAAAGGCATACATTTAATTGGAATCATAATGAGAAGAAAATTATTTTCTCACACACTACGGGATGAAACCAAAATAACACTTTTCAAATCAATGGAACTACTTTGCAGTTATATCAACTGCTTTGAAAACTGAGCTGAGCCTCAAGTTTTTGGGTTTTGTAGTCTCTTTAGGAAAAAAAGAAATGGTTATAAGTTGTCTTAGATGAATTTAAAAAAAGGTTAGAAAATGAGTGAGTCTGTAAACACAATTTTAGTCTATCGACAGATGGGAGAAATGAAGAACAGGTTGTAAAAGTATAAGCTAAAGCATTATTAATATTGTACTGTTACTGAGCCAACTTGTAGAGGAACTGAAAAAACATCCTATTGGTTAAGTAATCACCACACATATGCTTTTGGAGACTAATACTTAGAATTTTCAAAGCTTTTATATGTGTCACTTCTGTTAAAAGGCAAAAACTGCAAAAATGCACTGGTAGCAAGTTTAAAGCATTAACAGCAATGTCAGATACACTTTAAGGATAATCACAACTCCTTTACATCCAGTAGACCTAGTATGGAAAAAGACTTTTGACAACTAGAAACGTTTGAGAAAGTGGGAAAAGGCCAAAGAATGTTGTATAATATTTTAAACCTGGGTAGCTATTTCATGCTTTTGAGTGCTATATCCTGTGCTCATGTAATACTATAGTACTTGTGGTTTTGAGTACTATACCCTGTGCTATACATACTCAGTGCTGGTGGTCTTTAGCAGTGCTTGTATAATCACTGTGGCTTCCTCTTTCTTATGGTGGTAACTAGATTTGTGTAGACTCTTTTTTTAATTAATAACACTATTTTATTCCAAAAAAGTATTAAGCTATTTAATGTATGAGGAATAAATGTAATTTAAAGTCCCCAAACTACCCACCTGGAAGTCATGTTGCAGTCATATTGGTGGTGAAAACATTGAGGTTTAGTTATATCTACATCATGAAAATATGTATTTAATGCTTGATAGTGTTTGGCTGCGTGACAAAAAATGGAGACAGGAGACAAGTCTTCTATCCATGAGCTCTTGTATAATTTTGGAACACTTTTATTCCATGTGATATTCACTGATGAGCAGCTCAATATATGAGCCATCAGCAAAGAAAAGGAAAAAGTTTAGCTACTTGCCAGTTTCAGTTTTAAGATACGTGATTTAAGACCGTGTGGAAAAGATTTTGAGTGAGATCAAATTTGACCTTGATTTGAGTTTTAAATTTGTTTATTAACAGACTGGCTCCTTTGTGAGACTCAGGTAGGCAAATCGCTAGCACTCTGCAGGATCCCACCCCAGCTTTGGCACTCATGGTGTCATGTGGTGCTTGTAGAGATGTATGAGATGAGAGTGCATTTAGCAGCATCACTAAACCTAAACTTATTAAAATGTAATACTAAAGCCCCAGGGTCTTCTTCTGATGTTTTGATTAGTGGTGATTGGTGCTGACTGGGGCCACTCATAAAGCTGCATCTCATGTAAGAGGTGCTGCCTGTGATCACAATGGAAAATAGGTCAAAGCTGGAAGCTTTTCAAAATCCTGTGATGTGTCTGTTTGCCTTGCTGGCAAAATATTAATCTTGGACGTTTGCTTCTGGATGGCAGCTTTCAACACCTGAAACCTGCAATGGGTGACTTCAGACTTCTGGTTATATGGGGGACAGATCAGGCCACTGTTAAAAAAATAGACATTAAATGCAGGAGTATCTTACAGTATGTGCTCTGTGTTCCATAGTATTTGCTTGTAGAACATACGTGGCTTACATATGTTTCAGTGGCAATTTGAGGTCCCTTGTAAGAACCATAGACTCTGTTGAGTTGGAAGGGACCTGTAAGCTTGCTCAGGATGTAATTTAACTCTTGATAACATCTGATTTGGCTATTTAAAGTAATCTCAGAATGGATTAAAAGAATTCAAAAGATCTTTTTAATTTTTCTCACTAGTAGCACATAATTTTCCTTGAAATTTTAAAACTTTATTCCAACTATACTATGATTCCAAACTGATCTTTCCTTCTGCTCAAGGACAAAGTACAGAATGTCTCTGGAAGCACACCTGCTTCCACCAAAGTTATTACCAGATTTTTCTTAGATGTTAGTATAGACTGTTCAAAGAAGGTGACATAAATGTTTGTGGTCAAAAGAAAGAAAAGCTAAATGGAAAGTTGAAATAGAAGCATCTCAAGAAATTGTTGGGCATTGTTTCTGAAATAAAGAAGTCCCTTGCTTTTCCATGATGTCAGGAAGTCTTTAACTGCCCAGCACCTTTGAAAATCAAGCCGCTTTTATAAAGTTAGAGGTCTAAGGTTGCACTCCCTTTTATATCTTTGCCAATAATGTCTCATTTATACTCCACGTGCATATTTGTATTTCTCATTAATGTAACTCCTCTGGTTATGAAACTTTATGCTCATAGAGTAACACGCAGAGATAAAGCATAAAGTCTTATCCTCTGCCTCACAAGTCCTGGGCATCTGTGTTTTGCTTTTGACTAGAGATTGTGCATGAGGGTGTGAATTTGGGAGCTAAGCAAGATGACTGACAATTTCTCTTCAAAGTCATCCTTGCTGCAATTCATTTTCAGCCTTCTCAGTCTCTTGGACAGTTAGAAAAGACAGCTTTATTATGCAGCTCTTTCCCTTATTTTTGTACATATCATTTTCTGTTTGTCATGTTCAGGGCACCTTCATTTCCTCTGTCTCACAGAAGCAGAGATGATTGCATTAAGTGTGGAAGTCTCCTCTATTTTTGGACAGTAAACCACAGAATTAATTTCCATTATTCTTCATAAATTTTAGTGGGGTTCTTCTTTTTGGCTGTTAATGTGGCAAGACCCACACAGTCACACAGAGCTACCACTGCCAGTTGGGGAAGGCTAAACCTTTATTAATAAAGTGACTTTATGTTGTCCTTATGAGATGCATTAGCTACTAGTTGCGTTACAGCATCTACCCTTCTATATAAACCCCAAGGAAATGGTGTAGGAGCTGGAAGGGACTGGAAGATGTCTTCAGTCCTGTTTAATCATGACAAATAAATGAAAACTACTAGAAATAGCCCTAAGGCTAATCTGACAAACCACCCCCATTCTGAAAGGGAGAACTGATATGTGCAACCCGGTTACATTTGAGCTTCCACCCTTAGGAAAGCTGAGAGAGTCTGAAGGCAGCAGCCTTACACCTAGGCTTTGTGAACTTGGTCACCTGGCCGCCCAGTTTCAAGCTCTTAAGGTATTCAGATTCAGCAGTGGTGAGGATTATGTAGATAACTTACTGGCTAGAAGGCTAAATCTGCTTCTCCGGATGGGAATACCAAATTAATGATCACTTCAGAAATGTGTGAGACTTACCTTCCAGACACGCAGAGCTCTCCCCTACATCTGTCTTCCTTTTCCCTTCGTGCCCACCCCACCACAGAGCCTCTCTTGCTGCCAGCAGCGCTCTCTCCAGAGGGACTGAAGGTGAAGGGCTGATCTCCCATTTTCCTAAACTGAAACGACCATACCGACTTCCAGCTGAAAATCACATACTGCAGAAGGCACCATGCTGTAGAGAACAGCTGCTCCCCAGCTCTGTCCTTTCTCTCTGTAGGTCCTCTTTCTTCAAAACGGCCACTGCTTGAAGAGAGCTGTGTGTAAGTGTGTGAGTATGTTGGTTTGGTCCAGCAGTATGAGGCATGCGTGTATGGGGAGGGGGCTGCCTTTCCCAGAGACCCTCATAGGTGTAGTAGAGGTGCTGTGTCTGCCAATCCATTTTTGGGGCACTGGCTGCTTCTGCTCCACCCAGTGTCACACAGCAGATGGGAGCATCTGCCCTTGCTTTTGGAGCCACTGGAACAGTGATCAAAGATGAGCTTGCATATTCCAAAGTCGCATACGTTGCTTCAAGGATAAATCAAGGTTTTGTTTGATCTGAAAACAGAAACCAAATATTTTTGTGCACTGAGCTTCTTGGGTTTGGAAGAAGCATTCTGGGCTGGAACCCTGTTAGGTACACTGGCTTGAGTGCTGCAAAAATGCATCATATTTCACAGATGGGTGGCATCTTTGGAATCGCTACAGGATTTCCAGATTGCTCTGCATCCACCACTGCCATTAACTGTTCTTCCACTAGTACCGATTTCTCAGGAGTGGTGTTTTGGTCTTACTGTAAACACATCTGTCTGATATAAGAATTGTGAAGGATCTTTCCTGGGCTCAGCCTTAAACTAATCCCTAATTATTTTTTTTTTCCCTCTCTCTTCTTGTCATAGAAAAAGCTGTTAAGACAGTAAAACACCCTGCACCTCCAGTCCTCCAGTAACACTCAGAATTCAACTGGAAGATACCCAGTTGCTGGGATGTAACTTTGGTCTCCTCACTGAAAAAGTGTGTGAAATAGTCCTTCACAAGGACCTATTTTTCGGGTGAGAAAGCCCTAAAGAGCTTATTCCCAGCCTCTCTGTTCTCTTTCCACACTTCCACTTTGCCCAGAAGACCTCACTGAACCCTTTGCCACCTCCTCTTCTTGTCTCTGCCTTCCACTAGCAGTTAGTTCTACTACCTCTGTGGTACACAAACAATCACCCAAGTGTGAGCCAACAGCCCTGTTTTGCTTGGTCTTTTTCTGCCCTAGTTGGATGGACCCATATTTTGCCTCTTCTCTTCAGGATGCTACTTTTTGATTCTGAAGTTGTCAAAGAGGGGGGAAAAAATTAATCTGCTTTTAATTTAATTTAGTATGTACGTGATATGACTCTAAACACTAGTAGTTAAGGCAGTTGTAAAGTTTTTATGTTGTTTTCCCCCCACTAGTCTAACTGTGTAAGCAGGTAAGGAGAGGCTTTTTATGGTGATGTAAACTGGGGCTTGCTCTAGTAACCTGGTAATCTACTGACGCAAGTTGTTTCTGTGAAATGTGGTTGTTGTGTGTGGTGGTTTTTTGTTTGTTTTTTTTAAATGAAGAAATCCTAGAAGGACTGCCCTAGAAAAGCCCTGAAAAACAAGACTGACCAAGCCTTTGTTGTGGCTTCAGCATGTAATTTGCTGCCTCACCCAGCCCATGGTGCCTCTGTTTACATCTCGCTGCACCATATATTGATGTTTGCCTAATGAAATGCTGCTCTGGAAGATTTATGGGTATGCATTAATAGAATAATTAAAGGTCTTTGAAAGTCTTGATGAAATGTGTACCAGGTCAGGGGAAAAAGAGAGACTGGAAGTGAAAGATGGGAGGGGATGTGTCCGCACCTACCGCCTGTTGAGCTGACCTGACCTGAGGTGTTTCGGGGAGGTGTGTGTGGGGTCTAAGTGAAATGCACCCAGCAAAAACCCGCAGCTCTACTGGGAGGAGGTGCCTGGGGTGTTCTTGTACCCCTGGACGTACTCTGGGCTTTCAGTGGGGGAGAGGGCAGCCTCTCACCCCTTCTTGACCCAGCCTGCCTGGATGGGAGTCTGGGGAGTGAGACAAGGCAGGCAGCAGCAGAGCTTCGTGAGGATTGGACTGCACCCAGCTCTGCTTTGTGCGTGGGCGGGCGGGAGTGGGGTCAGGCAAGGGGTGAAACCCCCCAACACCTTCAGGCTGGGCAGAGACCGGCAGAAACTTTCCGCGGCGACTGGTTGGGGCTGCGGCTGCTCCAGCATCCCCGGCTCGGCTGAGCGTCACATGTGACGTGCGGGGCGGGCAGGCCCGGGCATCACGCACCACACACACACACACCCCGCACGCACAGCCACACGCTCCGGGGATCCCCGCGGGCACCGCCGAGCCTGGCCCAGCCCGCGGGGCGCGCCCCGGCCCGGTGTGAGTGTGCCCGGGGAGGTGTGTGTGTGGGGTGTGCATGTGTGTGGGGTGTGCGTGCGCGTGTGTCCGTGCGCGTGCGGAGATGCCGCCGTGCGCGCAGGTAGCGGCGGCCGCGGAGGGAGGGAGGGAGCGCAGCGCAGCTCAGCTCACCCGCAGCGGCGGCGCGGGAGGCGGCTGCTCACTTCGCTGACGGATGGATGGCTGGGAAAGATCCTGCCATCCCATTTGTGCTCCGCTCATACGTCTTTCCTCGCCGCTTTTTTTTTTCTTCCCCCTTCAAAATCTCCCTGGGAATTCTGTATTTTGCAGCTTTTTTTCCCCTCTCTTTTTTTCCTACCCCCTCCTCCTTCTCTCTCTCCTTCCTGCTGAGGATACGTTTTGCTTGCCAAGTTTGTAGTGACACCTCTCAGATTCCCCCACTCCCTGTTTTTTGGATGTATTACGGTGCCCGTTTGTATATAGACATACCGTATTTTTTCCTGCTTTTTTTTTTTCCTCGAAAATTGGAATTTTTTGGGAAGCTAATGGATACTGAGGAGGATGATCCAAAAAATCTCCTTTTGAATCTATAAAAGAGGTGTACGAAGAAAATTATTAAATTCAGCCATCAATTTAGCTTCGTATTAAGCACCTTGAAGTATTTATGATTGCAGAGCAGGTGCAAGCGAGGATTAGGAATAAGGTAAGGGAGCTATTTCCATCTTTGAGGCAGCAGCGTTTGCTCAGGGTTATCAGCAGCTTCTCTTTTTTTTTTTTTTCATACATAGGATCTGAGCTGATTTATTTGCATTTTCGGTGCTGTTCCCCCGTCCTTCCGAGTCTTTTCTAATACGCCTGCTTGCTTTTCATCACTAAAATATACGTTCGTTCTCTCTGTCTGCTCTGTATTTGGGAGTTTCTTTGCTGTGCACATGCTTCGGGTGTTATTTGGAAACTGTTTAAAACCACCGAGCCTCTGCTTTAAAATGATTTCTTATCTTGCACTCTCTCCACCCAGCAGGGTTCCTGAAAAGCCCCATAGAAAAACTGCATCACACAGAAGCTTTTAATTTGCATTTTAAAAGGAGAGAAAAGTAGCTAAAATTCCTCCAGGGAAAAACTGGGCGGGGGGTGGGGGGAGCAATCGGGTTCTCCCTCTCAAGGCAAATGAATTGCCCTTCCTTCCCCCGCCCACCCCGCGTTTCCCCGGGCTGAGGCTGATTTTTGGGCCGTACCGAGACGCACTGAGGTCCAGCCCTAGCCTGCGGCACTGGGGACTCCTGTCCCCTCCTTTCCCTCCCCACGCCGGCCCAGCCCGGCCGGGGTCCGTCCCTCCTTCCCCCGCAGGGCGCGACGGTGAGCCGGCGGCAGCACCACGCTGTGGGGGCACAGCGAGACGAGGTGGGGGGGACACGGGCATATGAGACGGGACACAAGCCTCGCCCCCCCATCCGTCCCTCCCTCCCAAAGTTTCTACCTCCCCCATCGGGACTCTCTCGCGGGGCGGGGGAAGGGGAGCCGAGCTCCGGCGACCCCCGCTGAGGAGGAGGGGAGAGAGGGCACCGCACCTGCGCTGCATTTCAAACGCTTCTGGGGACTGTGGAGTCCTTCCTTCTGGGAAGGAGGGAGAGGGATACCCTTGCTTCCCTCGGGGATGCTGCAGGCTCTGGCTCTCCCATCAGCACGCTTTACTAATTTTTGTTTGATCAGCTCCGTTTAGCGATATAAATGGCACGAGCGAGGGTATCAATTACCGGCTAACCGCGGCGGTAGCCCGTGTTTTATGGGATTTAATGATTTCTCTTGTTTTGAAAAAGCTCTCGTGACGTTAACAATAAAGAACTCCATAAATCATCTAAATGAATTATGTTCCAGTAAAGACAATTTCTAGTCTTTTGCTGCGTTTCTCCCCGTCCCGATAATTAATTGCCCCGAACAGTTGTGAACATGTTTGTGGTAATAAAGGTGCCATCACTAAAAAGTGGCTTTCTTGGTATGGGTCCTGAGCTCCTACGGTGTGGGTTAGGTGTAGGTGACCGCTGTCCTCTCGACATCATACATAGGGGAACAGGTCAGATGCTTGTGAAGGGAGCGTAGTGCATGTCACCTGTTTGGGGAAGTGGCATGTTCCCTGGCACTGATGAGAGAGGAAGCCTGTTTATCAGGCTGCTTCAGTGACTTAGGTTTAAAGCAGGAGGTAATCATCACTTAGGCCTTCTGATTACATATTTTGATTAAAAGACGAAGGCAACGTGGGGGGGGGGTTGGTTGTTAATTTTTTTTTGGTGATCTTGATGATTCTGTCATCAGCTCTTTAAATCCTCTTAAAAATAAGCAGGAGCTGTGAGTTCAGTCCTTCAGCAGAATATAGCAGTGTTCCTGCAGTGCTGTGAGGAGAGCTCCTCTTTCATGTTATCCTTTTCTGTTGCTTTATTTCCACCTTCTTCTATATTCACGATTGTATTTTTTTGATCCATTATTTACAGTCAGGATGTATTGAAAAGGCTGGAATAAAATCTTGCTGTTCTTGCAGAGGGAAATGTGCTATGAGGAAAGGAATCAAGCTTGACTGTTTTAAGAGAATTATTAAGCTACTGGGTTTACACTGACTGGAGTTTTCCTTTCCTTTGACGGTCTTTAACACCAGCAACTGGTGATGTAGCATAACATCTATGTGTATGTATGTCAGCTGCACAGCTGACTCTGTGTTCAGTTGGAGCTCCATTTACTGCTGCTGACAAACCATTCGCTGTGCAAAAACATTAATCAGCAGTTGAGCAGGTGCAGATTCAGTTCACTGTGTGATTACTTGGGCCGGTGGTTGCTGAACAAAATATAATTGTGTAGATATGCTGAGTCCTTCAAAGATTTTTATTGTGGTGGTTTTTTTGTGGTAAAATAGCCACAAGAAAAATCTGGTACGATTGAGTTCCTTGTGGCCATGAACTAGGCATCTAAATATGGTTAATGGAACACAAATCTAAGATGTTATTTGATGAGATGCATGTAGATGTTTTAGTGATTTCTCTGAGCCCCTCTGAATAGAGTGTTTTATTAGCATGAAATATCTCAGAGAAGCTGTGTTCATCCCTACTGTCCTTACTCAAGCAAAGATTTCCATAGACTTTATGAATCTCTACGTAAATATGTTTTCCATGAGAATTTCTGACTGTGCGAGCAGACAGTTTAGTTGGTAACTTTGCCAATAGTATTTATTTAGAGTTAATTAGTCAGCGTTGGAAAGTTTACTGCTATCTCCGTAAGCTGGAGAGGGTCAAAGAATGTTTCCTGTTGTGTCAGCGCAGCCACTGTCAGTGCCTCCTTGCCAAAGGACAGCTACCCAATGAGGATAGACTTGGATTTGAGCTTTTAAAATGTCTTTCCTCTGAACATCAAGAACATTTAGAAAACTGAATTGGTGACTCACTAGAAGGGCTGTCTGTGTCCCTTTTTACTATTCATTATCTTGTATATTGCATGTGCAGTTGAGCATAATCTTGTTCTTGAATTGACATGTTGTTGCTTGAATGAATTATTTGTTTATTTTCCCATTTGAATGTGGTTGTCCCCATGTGCTATAAAAATGATAGTTCCTTAAGCAACAGTGAGTTGTGAGTGAAAGCTTGAGTTCATGGGTCAACATAGTGATTCATGAGTGGATAGAGAATATTGCTGAACAAGGTATATGGCAAATGAAATATCCAGCCATAATTTCTGCCAGAACAACAATGCACTTCTTATTTAGTTCTTGTTAATGAATAAGCTTTGAGGTTTGGGTTTTTTTTTCCCAGATGGTAATACAGTATTACAGGACTCTCGTATTTTAAACTGTGGGGTTTGCAATGGAAAACCAGAGAAACAGCCTTCCCCAGACAGCAAAGAAATTAATTTCTTGTACCCAAGTTCATACTGTTGTTAACCCTACTGTTTGATCCCATCTTAACATTTATGCTGAAATCTCATGGTGCTTTTCAGCAGTGAGCAGCTATCAACATCCTCTTTTTTACTGATGGGAATGGTACCTGAAGCTGGTGACTACTCTGGGATGCTGCAGTGATTGAGGTGCAAGCGTAGTTAGCAGACCTGTGGGTTTTGTTGCTCAGTTCCAAGCTGTAGCCACTAGATGGGTATGAAACTTCTGCAAGAGTTGCACGTGTTTCTGAGGAAGGAAGTGAATAGTTAACAAAATAAAACGTTTGATACCCAGCAAAAATCAGCTTAACTGAAAGAAACAGATGTGTGGAGAACAACCTTTACCTACTTTTGATAGCAGCTTACATGAGTTCCATAAATGGTACAGGATGTCAAGTGTACTGTTTGTTTAAGGGCTAGAAAGGTGCTGAGGCTATTGGTCAGGTCTCAGCAAGATATCTCTAGCTGATAAGCCCTGTGCTACATGGAGCGACAGGACCTGGCTGCTGTCAGACCCCTTCGAGCCAGGTAGCTGGCTGGCCATGAAGCTGGACCATATACTTCCATCTCCCTGCCAAGGACACTAGAGCAGGATGCTCAGAGCGCCGAAGTACAATTTTTGGCTGAGTCCTGTTATTTTTACGCCCTTGCACCCTCGGCACAGGCAGCAGGATGAGCTCAATAAACTACATTGAAGTTGTGACTATTAAAAAAAGTATTCATGTTTAGAAATGCCAGGAGTAATGGAAGCTGCTCTCCCAAGGATTCTGTCTGGTAGGGGGAAACTCTGTAATGGAAACACCGATGAGAACTCTTTCTTCCATTCATGTCTCTTGTGAGAGAAGTTTTCAGTCTTTCAGATGTTCTCATGTCTATTTTCTCCATTGTTTTCAATGAATTTCCTTGTTCCAGAGTTAGGTTTGGCTGAATTCACCAACTGATTAAAAAATTGGTAGAAATGCGCACAAAGCACGATTGTGTAGATCTCACTGCTTTAGAAGGTCAGGCTAAAAGTGCAGCCTTATATAGGTCATGTATTTCCTCACATAACAAGCTAGTAAACTGGATGTTGCACTCATTTCTTAGCTTTCCACTGCACAAGGTAAGGGCTTCCTACTGCTGACAGCTAGTGAGAAGGTTTGTGCGGGAGAGAAAAGTAATTGCCAGTAATGTGGTGTGTATCCAGATGGTTAAGACTATGGTTTTGTCATAAATAGGATTAAAGATTTCACAAGAGACCAGTTTTAGTTATGGAAATCACCATATTGTTCTAATACCAGATGCTAGGTGGAATTCTGCGACTTTCTAGGACATGGCAGTACCTGCATGAGTCTCAGGCATGCTGAGGAACTTTCTGCAAAGCCAGAAAAGAATGACTTGAAGCCTTGCTTTTAAGTATGTATCTACCTGAAGGTATATTCCAGAGATGAAGTTTTGTGGTGGTTTTTCAAGGTAAAGATGTTGAAACAAATCCGTGACCATGCTTCCCTTTTTTCCCCCCAGCGCTGTGTTTTGGGAGAAGGGACTGTGTGTATGGGGAAGGTTTTCAGATGCCTTTCCTCTCCAGAGGAAGAGGCTGGGCAAGCCACACACAGTGTGAAAAGGGGCATGGGAAAGATGAGGGGACCAAAAGTCAGAGGAACAAAGCTAGAAGACACATATCAGAAAAGATGATATAGTGAATCTAGTGATGATAAATAGCTACTAATTGAGCATAATGAGTGCCTCATTATCTGTAAAGCTGTGTTGCAAACACAAGTAGCCATGCTCAATCCTGAAATACTATTGTGAAAATACAATCCTAAACTCACCCTACTTTGCCCATTGCAATGGAGTTGTGCTGGTTTACAACAGGGCTAAAGCAGTGGAGGCGTGGGATTTTACTTTTCAGTTGTCTTCATTGTTGTTGATGAGGTGAGAACACAGAACAGGACGTCATAATGCGTTCTCAAGAAGAGGGAATTGATCAGCTATATTGTTATTCAGTTTACTGACCTCGTATGCCATGAGAGGATGAACCTCATGTGCTATTAAACAGGGGAGAACCCTGGGAAAGGAAGCATTTCTATTTGTGCCTTTCAGTAAAATAATATAAAACTAACTGTAAGATGTTTTCCAGAGCCTTAGTAACAGAACGGCAATTAGCATAAAATTTCCAAGGGCTGGGATAAATAAATACCAGATGTACTTATTTATTTCGGATTTGATCTATTTCCTATTGAGTGGAACTTTATTATTCAGAGGAAGGATAAGGGGTGGTGTGTGTATTGTTCCTCTGAAGAGGATGGGTGGCATTCCATGCTAGTTGTCAGAAAACAGCACAGAGTTTCTGAAATTTGAAATAGAAATCCGAAGTGGAAATTTTGTTAATGCTTATATAGTTATTTGCCAACACGAAATGTGGTGTGAGTTCCTTTTAAGGAAGTAGGAATATGCTTATGGGTATTCACATTTGACTCCTGCCTTTTCTTTAACAGTTATTCAGATTTGGCTTCTCTCTCGTTTCCCATAAAGCATCACCTCCATCTGAGAAATATTTTACTTTATTTAAAAAAAACCCGGAACTTCAGAAAAATTTGGCCTGGCTCTGGTTAAGCATATTTATTGGACAATTAAAATTAAAAGCAGATGAAGCTTTACTGAAAGATGTAGCCAGGTAGCAATTTATATTGCAGTAAAATGAAATTAGATGTTAATAAGTTATAGATGAGCTGAGTGCTGAGGTTTTATTAATTATTGTTTGTATTCCTTGGGCAACCAGAAGGTTCAGCCAAAATCATCACCTGCTTAGGCAAGGCACTGTACAAATAAATAATACATTTTGTGTCCCCCAAGGAATTCAGGCTTCACTGTACTATGGGTTCTTATTGCATGATTTATCACAGTTGCACTGAGTTTGTGTGTTCACAACATGTGAAAGTGCTGTAAATTGTGGAAGAACCCGAATGAAATGTGAAAGTGGAGTGGTCAGAAAGATAAATCCAAAGTGCTTAGTGAAATAAACATTTGGAAGCACTTTTGAAAAGAAGATTGTCAATCCATTAGATAATTTTTCTCATCTTTGACAGGCCCAGCTAAAAAATATGCATGCATATATATGTATATACACTTGTGCTGTGCTATATGATTGTGTAAATACAAAAATTATGTGTGATCTGATCAAAACTTCAATGTAAATGCATAGAGCAATGATATTGGAGTTAATGCATACAACAACTGTATATGCAGCTAGTAGATATGAAGAAATAGTATTTCTTTTAATCAGTGACTTTGCCGACTTCTGTTCCTTTAATTTAGTAATGAGAGATGCATAGTTAACACTACTTTTTCCCTGCTCTTTCATTTACTTGTTTTAAACAAATCCTAAGTGCAAATTGTAGATTATAGACTTGAAACATTTGGCAAGTGACAGTCTAAGAAGAGGTTGAACAAAATTGAACTTAAACAATGCTTTAAAGTGTCCATTAAAGCAAAAAGAGATTTTTCTGTGCTCTTGCTGCAACTAAGCTAGTGGTGGATTCCCCAACACTGGGTGCATTTAAGATTTGGCTGGACAAGGTGGTGCAGGGCTGTCTTGTCTGGATGGTGCTTTTTTCTAGGTGGAGCTTTTGCCAAGGAAGGTTGGACCAGATGATCCTCAAGGTCGCTTCCAACCTGGTATTCTGTGAACTGATGTTTAAGAACAGAGCAATTTTTAGAAAATGCATAACCTAATGATTTCACTGGTCTTCATTCTCATCCACCCTTTTGGACTCTTGTGAGATTGATGTTTTCACAGATTGTTGCTGATGTCAAAGTTGACTCAACTTCTTGTATTTTAGTAAGCCTGCTGGAGCCTTTAGGTGCAAGATCACTACCTAAATAAAATCTTGTAGCATTTGGAATCTTAATGATGGAGAAGATGTTGAAAAGGTGCCATGGCTTTCCTTTTGTTCTGTTTAGCAATATTTTGCATTACCTTACTTCTTGTTCCCCCTTCCATATCAAGTTCATAAGAAGTGTTCAGTGACTCATTTCCATTGACTGGGTAAAGCCTCAAACAGCTGGGATCGAATCTCACTAGCCTTTGTGACTATTAAGCAGGTATTCTTTATTGCAGTGCTGGGCATGCAGGAGATCGCTTCTCCTAATGTGTGAGTCGTTTAAAGCCAAATTTCTCATATTTATACAGAGTGACTCTATGTATTCTAAGAAAATGCAGGGTTAAGCAAATTATTTCTAGGAAGTTATTTACATGAACTCCTCCCAGATAGAGCATGCTCAGTGACACTCAAAGGTCTTCTCCATAGTCTCAAAAACACATTCCTGCACTAACTAGTTTGGAACCCCTTTTAGCTGAAAACAAGATATACTTTGTCTCTTAATTGGTCATTGGTCTCATTATTTACTTCTCCTCTATCTTCACTTTCTTTATATACAAGGCTGTTCCAAAAAAGCTCCAATGGCTACAGCTGTATTCTACTAAAATCCAAAACCCGCAAATACTTTCTATTCTCAAAACACACAAATTTAAGCTATATTAATTAATCATCTCTTAAGCTACATCTATATCAACGTATTCAGCATTATTACATATCATTGAATCATGGGGTACAAAGAGAGAGGAGAACCAATGTGGTGGTTTGTATTTTGCTTTCTCCATACCCACCCAACTGCTGGGGCTGTGATGCAGCAGTTAAGCTGTGCCAAATTTTTCCAGCATACCCATGTCTAAGGTCTTAGCTGCTGCATGTCCACAAGAAAGAAACACTGGGTGTGCTTTCAATCTCATGCCTTGGCTTGGCACTTCCATTAAAATACATTCCAGGACTCAATCTATTTTGTTTTCCCATCCATAAATTGAACTACTACCCTGAGATGCGGTGAGGATTAATGAATGCTTGGAAAGCTCACTGCAGATGGAAAAAATACAGTGCTGCCTCTTCAGATCATTATGTATAATACTGCATAGCTCAAAAGTTATGAGCATTGTATAAGGCTCTGGCAGATAAAGCAAGAAAATATTAAACCTCCTATTAATGGGGGAGCCATAGGTCTTTCTTTGCTTGCCATCCATTCTTGGTTCAGAAACCAGCAATGCATTGAACTATCCCATTCTTGTGAGCCTTCTCTTTGTAATAGCCTTTGAAAATGAGGGAAGTTTGACACAAGGAAATCTTGTTGGACCCAGATGGATGCTGTTCAGCTTCTGTTTAATGGCAGTTTTTAATTCCTTATGAGTAAGTTTCTTCCAAAATAACAAAACATTACTAGGTATGTGGGCCTGGCCATTCATAAAATTATTGTTTCTCAAAAATTTAATCATTAAAAAAGCTTGCTTGGATGGTATTTGTGAAAGAAATCAGCATTTGTGATAAGAAATTGGAATCCAGTTACATTTCTACTACTTTATGATGAAGTAATAAAAAAAACCATTTTCTTCTTGGATATCAACATGATTTCTGAAGAATTATAATTTCTTAGGTAGAAATTTGTATGGAACATCTTAAAAATAGCTTTGAATAAATAGGAAAATATAGTGAAAATTGTGACAGACCTTTAACTTATAGAAATAGGATGCAAATATCTGTGATGACAACTATTGCACCTCTTCTCTTACTGTAATATTTTATATGGGGTCAGGTAACCTGTAAAAAAAATTCAGATAAGTACTAACCATGGGACTACAGCAGTTTAGTTCCAGGAAAAAGAGAGTGAAAGTTCTAGTAGAACTAAAAAATATGTAAACACCAAGAATATGTAATCTTAACCAAAAAATTGTGCCCGGTGTTAGTGAAGCATGCTACTTAACATTCAGCTGATGATATACTTGAGCTGCTGGTTTGGAATCCCATGTGAATTCAGAAAATATTTGATATTTTAAAAATGCAAGCTGATTCTGAATAGAAGCAGTGGGAAACACTTAAATGCTAGTAACAAGTCCTATCTTATCTTTGGTTATCTGTGAATGAGGTGCCAAGTCACACAATCATACTGAGTACTGTTGTGCCCTTGGAGCTCTCTTTAAAGACAATTTCTCTTCCTAACTAAACCCTAAGTATGAAAACAAATAATTTTACAGACTACCAAAACCAGTCCTGTGTAATGCTGAGTTTCCATAATCGGGTCTTATAACTGAAACACGGGGAGCAAGGGCTGTGAAACCTATAGAGCAGTGTTGGTGTCAGCACCAGAGGGAGCCGCTTGCCCAACTCTTGGCCATCTTACAGCCCAAAGGCTGGAAAGAATCAACAAAAAAGGGACAAAATGGCAGGGGGAAAAATAAGGAACACTGTCCATACATGAAAATTAATAACACTGAAGCTATTTTGTATGTTGACCTGTTGGCTAAATAATATTTCTTACATCAAATACTCTTTATTTATTACATTCAAATTCTGTTCAAGCCAGTTTTTCTAGATTGTGGTAATAAAAAT
The DNA here is from genome assembly GCA_022605575.1 of Laterallus jamaicensis coturniculus. NCBI lineage: Eukaryota > Metazoa > Chordata > Aves > Gruiformes > Rallidae > Laterallus > Laterallus jamaicensis. The sequence goes on from JAKCOX010000015.1 coordinate 12,814,503, forward strand.
ATTTTGCAGTTTAAAAGAAGGTATAAAAATAAATTATGATCTTCAATTACAACTGTAACTTTGGATCCTCTATTTGCTATAATAATGTAAATACATTTTATATTTACATATTGGACACTTAAATTTGTATACTTAGTTGGTACAGTGTAATACCTGGTAGGAATACAAATAAGGCTAATTAACCTTTCCCTTGTATACCACCTCCCCTCGTCCCTTACCCTTCTCCCCCCCACCCCCCCAGTAGTCCCATACACGATATGGTATTAATGTATATTCTTTTAAATTACTGAGTACTACATGTGACACAGTGATTCTGGACTTCATCTGTAAAATATCGCTATTTAAGTATTTGTGTGCCACTGAAGTTTATAGGTTGGAAAGTGAAGTCAGGGCTGAGCTGTACAGGATGCTGTACTTACCCGTAGTAAAATGACCCAAAGAATAGCACTCTCCCCCTCCCCTAGAAGCCACCTCCCAGCCACTGGTGTAAAACATTCGTAATCTATGTGCTAGGACAGATGAAAGAGGAGAGAAAGGAAATATCACCCGTCGAACAAAAGATGACTTAAGCATTTGCTTAACTGCTGCTGCAAGTTGTCCAGGGTCACAGAAGTAGCCTCTGGCAGAATGCGGAATTGACCCTGAGCCTCTGAAGTCCTAGTCCAGCAGCTTGTTCATGAGAGATTCCTTCTTCTCTTCACCTTACTGCCATAAAAAGTGGTCTCCATACACCGAAAATAATACTTTAAAAATGAGATTTGTGTGTTCTACTGGTGCTGTAGTAAAATTCTCTTATTTACAGGCATGCGTGCACAGACACACAGACGCACACACACAAATCCTTTCCTTAGACAGGGGCTTTGCTGATAAGGCAGTATAATAGTACTAAAATCAATTCATGTGGAGCTGCAAAGTTATTAAACTGTAGCGATTTAAGTGCATTCAATCTGTCTCCTTAAGAGATTTCCAAGGCAGGTACCTCCCCACAGAGGTGTGTGTAGATGGTATGTGCGTACACATGCATACTCACATTTCTAGAATGTGTATATACATACATGCGTGTGTATATATATATGCAGTGAGCTATTTCAAAGTCAGAATTAGAAAATGAGTTTAGCTGAGACTTTATTGGAAGTGGAACAGCTGAGAAAAAAATCAGTGCTTGTAGAGTTGTCTGGCCTTTTATTTGGTAAGAGAGATCAGAAAACCCCAATTTATTTTCTGCTAGGGCTGGAGTGAATGGACATGCTTTCCGATTTCACGTTTGGACTAAATCAACTAATAGCATTCTTCTACAGTTCAATATTTTACAAGTTATGCTGCCAGATTTCAATGGCAAGCTGAGTTAGTTTTCAAATTCCTTCTGTGAGAAGAAAAATTTGTTTCAATTATGCCTTTTCCGTTTATTACATCCTGAAATTTCTCCCTTAAGTGATTTGCAAGTATGTGTAACTGATAATTCAGTTAGATTTTCAAATCAGGAATAAGGTGGTGTCTTAACCTGCCAGGCACCACCTCAGTGCTAGACATCTCACCATGCTTCCTTGCTGAAACAGGTGGGTAGAGGGTCAAGGGACGCAGATAAAAAGAGGTATTTGGGTCTCAGTGACATCTAAATTTTGGACTCCGGTAATTAAATCCTTAAGTGAACTCCCATAAAAAAAACTTGGCCAGAGCAACAATCTGACTGTAGGCATCTGTTGAATCACCCAAGTTGTTCCCTTTCTTTCTAAGATCTCCTAGAAGTTGTGTGTCAATACAACTTTCCTTGCTCCTGGATAATGTAGCAGCCTTAAGATCAGTTATAGAGGAACTGCAGTTTTCATTACTTTTTCAATCCTTTATTGAATTTCAAGAGCTTTGAAAGAAAAGCAAGATGTAGTCTTTCTGTGTATTAAAAAAAAAAATCATAATCTGAAAGTTGCAAATTTTTCCATTGGGTCTTTCAAACATACTTTATGTGAGTTCAGATCCTAAAAGTTTGTCAGAAGTGGACCAAGCGACCTTAGTGTGTCTTTAATGTGATTGATTTCACATTTCTAGTCTCTTGATTCAGTCTTTTTTTTTTATTATTCAAAGACCAAACACAAATAAACAATTCATGATGATTTAGCTGGTTGCCTGAAGGATGTGTGGGTTGGAAGTTCCTATAGGAAGTCTTCAGTTTTGTGTCAGGTCAAGTACAGTGTTCTTAAAGCACCATTTGAAAGTGTCATACACTGTGCTTTCTCAAAGGCTTTTGCAAATATGTTTTCTAAGTGAGGCTATTTATCCAAGAGCCTTCTCTCAGCCAAGCCTTCAGAAAACAGTAGCTGTTGTTTGCATCTTGAAAGAAATTATTTATTACTAAGACAAAACGAGCCGGCACTAACTCACTTCTCTGTGCAGGGTGATGTATTGAAACCTGGGGGATTATGAAAAAAATCGAGGTGGAATAACTGGGCAGCAGAATGGTACTTGAAATCCAATCTGTCTAATTGCAAATTGACTCATGTTGGTGAAATGCTTTGTACCGTGACAAAGTCTGTGGGTTGTCTGGGGGAAAATCTCCAAAGGTGTTAGGCATTGTTCCTTAGCAGTTCACCCTAATTTAAACTAGGCTGGGAATCATCCTTCAGAGCTACAGCCAAAGCTAGGCAGCGTGATTTAGCTCAATGGAGACTTAGCCTGAAATCCTTTGAAATCCGTGGAAAATTTCCCATTGATGTCAGTGATCTTTGGTTCACTTTTCAGTAGCTCTGGCAACCTTACATTCTCCATTAAATGATGACCTGCTAATGAAAAATTCTACTTCCCTGTCTGTAGTGTTTCTGCAAAGAAATATTTTTTCATTGCTCCCCTTTAGAAAGATCCCAAGGAAAACAATAGGCTCAGTTGTTCATGTAGATCTCTACTGAACCTCCTTACCAGCAATGCAGTCCTGAAGCTCACACATTCTGTTGTCAAAGGGCACCTAAAATGGCCTTGTAAATCATGTCCAGTGATATGAATGAGTACAGGTGACCATGTGATAGCTAAAGCATTTGGATTAAATAAAAGAAATATTCTGGAATTTGCTACGTAGGTCATAAAACAAAACTTTCAGGTTATATATATGTTTTTTAAAGGCTGGATGATTTTATGGCCATTAATAATATTTGTAGCTCCAGTATGCAAACCAAGATAAGAATAATCAAATCTCATGCTTCAGGGCATAAGCTAATCACCTGCTGGGCTTGGCTTAATTGGTTTAGTGCATTATACTAGGAAAGGAGGTTCACTTTCTCTGAAACTTTGAGTCTTAGCCACCCTCAGAGAAAGCATTTAAAAGGCCAGAGTTTCCTGATCCCTTTTGACAGCTCTTTTGTCCATACAATGATGTGTAACTAGGGCCAGCGAGCATTAATGTTAGGACCTGATTTTTTGGATTTCCTGATTTAAAGCTGTGTTAGTACGAGTTACTGCATTTTATGTGGTGGAGACTACACAAATTCTGGGGTTCTTTGGGTTTTCTTTTTTTTGCTATTTTTTTTCAACAGTGGAAAAGATGCCAAATGATGGAAGAAACAGACTTTGTGATAAATTGCTGAATTGTACACACACACAGACACACATTAATTCATATGTTAAATTACAAAATAATCAATTTATCTATCTGCCCTGGTATCTGGACATAGATAATTGATGTGCTTCTTATATAAATACCTCGGAAATGTTTACAATGCTTTGCAGACCCCAAATTAGAGAAGTAATAAGTTATAATAGCTTTTTGATTAACTTCTTGGCAGTAGAAGTTGGATTTACCTGACATGGAGCTTGTTTCTGGCAGTGGATTCACCAGAAACCACCTGCTCAAAAGGATTAATTCAGCAATTGAATCTCTGCTCATTTTAGTCAATGTGTTTTGTTTTCTTAGTCCTGGTCTGTGGAGGATTCTGACATGTAGTTATGGAGCAGGGAAGTGTGAATGTTTTTCCCTTCCAGTGCCCTGAATGCAAGCTGACCATGTCTGCAGCATGTGTGCTCTAGTGATCCAAGGCCATTTAAAGAGTAATGTCTTGTAAAAAACAAACAAAAAAAATCCCATATCCTTTAGCAAAATGAAATATAATGAGATACTCTAACTAGAGCTCTCTAGGATGTCCGAAAAAACCCAGACTGATAAGATTTAATTCCCTTGATTTTAGAGTAATTTCTGTTGAACTCAATTTGGGTTTTTTACTATTAAATTAGATTTTGGTTTTCCCAGACCACGCAATATGTTCTTTGAGGGCATTTTTCCCTCACAGCTCCACCAGTTCATTAGATGACAGAGTTGCACTGGGTCGCTTTGTGCTTTAACAGTTTGATTCATGGCAGCCGTAGCTGCTTCCAGTCCTTGAGTTCAGCAGCGTTTGCTCTTCTAGGAGTATATGAGCACCATCCATGGTTTTGCCAATACAAATGAGTTTGAACTAAAAACTAGGGTCTGTAGTTTGTCATGTTTTTTAGAATTAATGCATTCTTATTATGTACCTCAGAGATCAGCAGAAAGGTCACAAGTGATACAGGGGTTATTTGCCCTTCTGAAAGCCTAATACAAGGCATCTTCTTTGAAAGGCTCAATGTTGGTGCAGGCAGCCCTGTACCATAATGTGTCACTCAACATGTTGGTGATGACCTTAGCAGCAAGAACTCAGGAGACTCTTCTTTTTAGACATATATGTGTATTTACAGAAGAGTTTTGAAGCTGGGAAACAGAAAAGTACAGTGTTGGGTTATTGTAGGGGAGTCGGGGCTGGGGCTAAGGGGAGATATGGAACCTCCAGAAAGTGCTTCTGTTCAGTCTGTAGTAAATCTGTACCTGTCACTGGCTGCAGGTTTGAGCTCAAACAAGCACAGGAGTAATGTTAAATGTTCTGCTGAAGGGTTTTTTTTTCCCTTTTGTGTACAAACAGAGATGTGGTTTCACACAGGAATAAGAAAGGAAATACTCTTTGCTTTAGAAAAGCATAACAAAAACCCAAGCAAGTTCATTATCTGTGTGAAGTTCTCAGATACAGACTTGCAGGAAAACCTCTAACACTGCTGAAATATATGCAGCAGGGCTTTTTTCTTTTTTTTTTTCCAGATGAATACTTTTAATAAAACATTTTCATAATTTCCACACAGTGGTAATCATTTTATTGCTATTCTTTATCTATACCTATTACTGTTCATAGAGTGGCTGCTCATTTCTGATAACCTAGTGGAAATGCATTCCAAGTGTAACTCAAGATTTGCAGAATTTCATAAAATTTTCTGAACCTCCAGTTCAAAGCACACTGGCACGGTTTACAAGGCTGTTAATAAGACATTTTTTGGGTTTTGTATTTTGATGTGAAAACATAATTGTTTTATTTCCTGGTGACATAATTGTTTTATTTCCTATGTCCCTCTTCTAAAGGAATTTAGGGTTTTCAAAGTTACTAGTCCATAATTAAAATTTTTATAATTAGCTGGCCCATCGCTATAGTAGCACAGTATTGGTCTATGGAATTACAGAGAACAGCACTAGATAAAAAAAAAAATCAGCCTTGCAGAGCCAGCCCCAACTGCACAGGCAAGATTTTGCTTAGCATTTCAATATGAGACGTTCTTAACAGATCCAATACAATAATCCTTGAAAGGGAAACTGACCCGGCACAGGAATGTGTTTATCTGCAGGCATGCTTGGGCTGGTTCTTATCCAAACTTTGTCTCTATTCACTCAACCAATTGCTTCAGCAGGGCCCAGTTGTGCCCAGGACCCTGTCTTATGCTGAAATGAATTAATTGTGTACATCTTCAGAAGTTAATACTTTAAAAGTAAAGCGCAATAAAAATGTGCTTCCACTCAAGTCTATAGCAGGCTGTTAATGATTGTAATGGTAGAATTTCTTTCCAATAAACTTCAGAATAAAGTGTTTTCTTGAGCTGGCTGTTCTCAGAATATCTTTTCTGAGAGTCTCTTGGTCTCTGCTCAGAGCTCTCTGTTGCCTTAGAGATACTCTTGTATATTGTATACATGAAATAAACCCAACCAAACCGCCTAGGGATTCTCCCACAGTCAGTAAATAATGCTGAGGTCCCCCCACAAATGGTTCCAGCTGCTCATGGTTTGCCAGGGTGCTTTTGACAGGTTACATTGTAGATTGAAGCATTTATTGGGTAGCTTGGGGAAATTAAAGAATTACATATTTATTGTAATCCAAAGGGTGAATAGATGAGACTGCTTGCCTACAGATTATTAATTTTTACAAGGTCACATTTGCTTTGATTATTGGGTGGTAGAAGTTAATTTGCATTTGCCTGTATTTTGGCACCTTGGAGATAAAATTTTCATAGTTTGTGCAGCCACAGATGTCCCCAAAGAGTAAAGAGGTAAATCTGTGTCTGATGCTGTCAATATGAAGGCAATAACTTGTAATTTTTCTTAATTTTGCTTGTTTCCACTAGAACTGCTTTTAAGGGGAAAAAAACACCCTTGGAATATGTGTATCAAAAACCTACTATATTCCCTGTGCAACTTCACTGACTCTAATGGTACCATGTGAATATAAGTAAAAGGAACATTCAGCTCCTGTACTTGTTTTAGCAGTAGTCTGGTACTTTTGAGACTATCAGACATGATTGTGTTTCTTTATTCTCATGATTGGAGGATTGAAGCTCACATTAATATCTACCTTTTACCCTTAAAATCTGAAAGTGCTCTACAGCAGAGCACAAATATTCTTACATTCATGTTTAAGTGTGAAAACCAAGTTGCCGGAAGCAAGAGCAATCACTGAAAGTCAAGGGGAGTCCCAGTGTCCTAAAGAACATAGCTCCTTTCAGGGTTGCATTAAATATGGCATTAACTCCTCAACCCACACTTGGTTCAATGCAAGTCAGCTTCAGGCCAGACTTTCTTTCGATAAATTAAAAGCCAATTTTTTTTAAATATGCATTTAAAGTTTTGACTTTTGCAGGAAAGTCTTCCATTCACACAGACTCCCTCCATAACCTATGAGAGGCTGAAAATTGCTAAAAAGAGGGATATAAATATTCTTTCTTTCTTGAAGATATTTCTCTAGGCTGGTGCCAAAGATAACTAGTTGTGTAAGATTACCGTGACCATGATACTGGTAATTTAAATCTCTGAAGCATTCATTACATTTTTTCTATTGATCAGATATGTAATAAAAGTTTGGGATTTTTTTGTCAGTTATTGTCAAGTCTTCAATAGAAATTACAATAGGCCATGATCCTACAAAGAGTCAAGTATCCTCAAGACTTGTATTTTCAGTAAATATAAAAATTTTTACTATTTTATGGAAGAATCTGGTTAGTTTTGCAAGATACTCTCTCTGGTGTCTATAGGATCCATTATTTATAAATATTCAAGGGCTTCTTCAGCATTGGCACTTGATTCAATAGGCAGCACAAAACTTTCAATGTATAATTAGTCTGGTTGTAGTCTAGGTTAGATATGTGGTACATAAGGGTCTAAATATTGAACAGCTAAACCCAATCTGATTCTAATGTTAAGTAGCTGCGTTAGTTCTTCCAGAAGGAATCAGGTTTTTGTTTCTCTCTGGTCTCACATGTTTTTCTGGCTTTCTTATTTTTTGAGTAAACACTGTATGAGAATCTCATTCTCTGGGTGCACATGTATAATTCAATTTTTACAAGAAATCCCACTCCTCCTGATTCACAGTTAAATGTATGTATGTATACAGAATCAAAGCCTTAGATTGCAATTGGAAAGTTTAAGTAGTAGGTGGGCTCTGCAATGAGTTTTAATATACCCCTTTTATTTGACCTCACATTTATTCTGATGCACTGAATTTATTATTCTGCACTTCAAGCAGACTTGCATTGGAAATATCCAACGTACATTATTTCTGATGGGATGGATTACAGGAACAACTGAGAATTTGGTTAGGCACCTAAGTCTATTAACAACACTGAACTCTAAAAAACTAGCTAGAAATTGGAATAAAAATGGTAATATAGAAGCTTAAAATTCCTCCCTCCCACCAAAATTCTCGGTTGATTTCTGAAGGGAATTAGGCCTCTAGCTCTTTTAAGACTCCTGCATGGAATAAACAGGTGAGAATTTTACTCAGTGTAACATGATTGCCAAAATAGTTCCATTAACTTGAATGCTGGCTACAGTGGAGTTGTTAATAGGTGTTAACAACTGGATTGTTGTTGGGCCCAAGAAACAGTCTTCGAATAAGCAAAATACACAAATCTATCCCATCATATGAAGCTCACCCTCTCGGAGTGATTCTGCAAGCCAACGTGACTGGCCCAGCAGCTATTCCTCTGCTTCAAAGTGACTTTTCTAGACTGATAAATCTGTGCTAGTAACCTGTACAGATATGGAATTTGTCCCTACAGAGGTGTGTGTTTATCATCAAGAAGATATTTGTAGCCAGCTTTTTGCAGTAGATTATTGATAGTGCCTTTTCCTTTATGCTTAGGGTGCCAAGTAAGTGAGGCAAGCTCTAAAGAATTTCAGTGGACTGGCTTAGATCTCCCTGAAACGGCAAATAAACTGCACAGTGCTTGTATTCTCGTATATTTTGCAAATGCTACAGAGGAAGATAACTCACCACGGATGATGAGACACATACAAGTTTCCATCTGAAACATGGACACACTTCTAAAAACTGCAACTGAGCGCTGTCCTTTGTATTTGAAGATGTCAAACTGCTGGAATCCAGTGTGAGCTGAGGTTTTCTGACATGGGTTTCATTATGGCTACTTCCAGACTTCTTATATTTGGATAGTATGATTGAAGCTTTAGCGCAGTGAACTCTCTACAAATGACAGTACCTTCAGCAGAACATGACAGATTTTAGCAAACAGATTAAAGGAAAGTTGAAGCGACTTTCTGCTCTTTTTGATTATTTTTGTGCACATGCTCTCACACAGTTGTAACATGTATGGACATATGGCGAGGCATTAGAACCTCTAGGATAGAAATGGAAAGGAAGAAAGTGAGTGTGGAGGGTTCTTTTCCTACCATGGAAATTGCTGAAAGACCTGCTAGTGGTGATGCTCTAATCACTTTGTACTCTGCCTTATCAGTAGTGCTTAACAGGGATGTAAATTGTGGTTCAGTTTAAACAGCATCAGCTTTACAAGCTGAATGGGAAAAAAACACATCCTGTGTGCTTGGTTTAGTAAAATAAACCTCCCAAAGAGTGCCCTGGTTGCTTTGCTTTTGCTTCTTGCCAGTCTGGGTGGTAGGTTTGCTTAGCAGGAGGGACTCAGTTGGCTGGCTGCGTAATACCATGTGTACCTTCTGGCACTGCAGTATTTCTCTCTTACCCACCCAGTAAAAAGAGCTATGCATAACATCCAGGGAGACCTACTGCAATGGGTCCACCACAGGAAGATAAATAATGATTAATGTATGGATTGTATTCTCTCACTGGAAGTTTTTGTTCTGTAGGAGTATTGTGATTATAACTTTTTTTGCTGTACAGGAACTGAAAACCCACAAGTTGCTCTAGTCATTAAATCATTAGAGGGTTGCATAAAAACAAAGGCAAAGCAGAAACAGCAAAGGAGGCAGTGAGGAGGCAATCCAGTTGCCCACATAGTGATGTCCAGGACCACTTAAGGTGTCCCAGCATGTCCAAGACATTGCCATAAGACTGGTTGGTGTGGTAAAGAGCCTGTGGAGAACCACATGCTTCTTGGCTTGTGAGCTAAAGGCTGGCTGGCCTGGCCCACAGCAGCTAACATGGCACTAGATCTCTATCTGGGTTATGGGTCCTCTCCTGTTCACATCTACTATGTCAAGGAAGACATGTTAGCTAGACTACTGGCCCAATTTAGGAATTGTTTCCTTGAGGGTGCATTTACTGTAGGACATATGGAGAGCATATGTCTGGCAATCTAGATTACAGACCACTATAGCCAGTTGTAACCCCAAACTAGATGTGAAATAATGTTGTCATTTTAAAAGAAATTTTATTTTACAACACAATTTTGGAAAAATGATTTGCACTAGTGCTAGAAGGGATTGTGCAGATTCAGTCTCAGGTGTAGACACAACCCAAATTTTATCCCATTGCTGTTTATAATCAAGATGGGGACAGGGGGATTTAATATCAGTTCTCCAACAAACAGCTATTTCTCTACAACGTTAAGACCACAAACAAGGAAGCCATCCACTTAAAAGTTGTGGTTGAAACATGGGTATCACTAAAGTGGAAAATGATTCGATATACACACATTCGTTTCCCCATATCCCCATGCAGTTATTAATGGTAACACTATCATTCATTATTTACTTTTTCTGAGTTTATTCTGTGACCTAGAGGTGAACCATTTTATAATCAGGAAGCCAGGCTTTTTTTTTTTTTACCCATCTAATCCCAGCTGGTATTTCTGAATCTATTTATACTCAATTTAAAATATTTAGTTAATATTTTCTACTCATTAACAGCGTTGTTCTACAACTGTTATAATTGTTAATGGCCAATTAAGGCAGATTAGGATTTTTCAAATGGAAAAATACTAAAATAATTTCTTACTGTAATGATTAGATAAAATTTATCATTTCAGTTGACACAGAGTTCACCTCACTGTGCGATGATAGTTGTTTCAAGAATTTCCATTGCTCTAAAAGAAAAAGGAATAGAAAGGAAACTTCGGCAGGGGCAATACCCCCCAAAATTAATGAAGGATCACAGACATCTATATCAAGGTGGCATATGCTTTTGATAGCTCTGTTTTAGCAGTTTGCCTGAACTGGAACACATTGTTTTTTCTAGTCCTGTGAAATAGTTTGCAGTATGATGGATAAGGCATCATGAATAATTAGACAATGTGGGGCTGTAAATCCCAACAGAAACAATGCATCTCTCGGATTAGTTGTTTCTTCTGCAAAGGGCAGTATACAATGATGGAGCAGAGCCATTCATTTTAGATACATTCCATTTGCAAGTAATCTTTCATGTGAAAGAAAAACAAGATGTATGATAGTTTACATGTCAATTAAAGCATGTTAGGAATGAAAGAGCATTTTCAGAAGCCTGAAAACAAAGTTTTTTCAGATGAAGAATTAGCTCTTAGCTAGAGACTAATACCTGTGCAAAAATCAACAGCGGCCTCATTATGAAACTACCTTCCTTGGATTCTTGCAATTAACAATGAAAATGAATGGGAAGGACTTGTCTTGTAATTAGTGCAGGTTGAGACATCTGAACTGTCCCAGCAAGAGCATCTGAACTTTCCCAGTGTAGTGAAAGAGAACTTCAAAGAAGTCATTCTTTCAGTTCAGTTGGCTGATTGGGTTGGGGTTTTTTAAAGGATTAGCTCCCTGCTGTGGCAAATAAGTATTGAAATGCTGGAAATGCTGATTTTCAGAAAGACTGTTCAGAATGAAAGCTGCTTTTTCTTTCTATTAATCTTATTCCCATGTGTCACTAGAATGTAGAAGGTGGGGAATTCGGGGAGGAATCTGCATTATGATAGGAGCGTGCTTTGACCTTCTTGTGATACCGTCTCTGCTTTGTTGGATTGCAAAGTTTTCAAAGCTAGACTGTCAATCAGTTGTCTTAAATTCATGAGTCTTTAAGATAATTGAAGTAGATGAAAATGCCCCGATGAGAGCGATATTATGGAATGGGAGGATATACTGACAAGTAGAAAGTTCTTTACTATTAGTTGTTGTTTCAGCTCTCTTTCAAGCCACTATTCTCCCCTTCCTGCCCAAAGAAATAATTTTCTATGAGCTTCTCCAGGTTTTGCCTTTAGTCACAAGGACATGCACAATGCATTTTCCAATGCTGGTACCATGCCAATAAACTAATAACACAGTGTTCTTCTTAATGAGGTGGCAGTTTTCCTACCTCTGGAAATTAAGAATGTCAGTCTGCAGCAATTTGGCATGAGGGTAGCTCTGCCCGTATCACTCTCTTCCAGTAGCAGTGAGAACAAAGTGCTGTTATTATCCTTAAGCCCAGATCGAACTTGAAGTTCTGTGTGTAATATATCTCCAGCTCATCCCCTAATCAGCAGTCTTCCTACAGCAGTCAGAAAGGCCCTCTCATAAGTATTTCTGCCTGATATCATACAGCTGGCAGACAGGAAAGGGAAGGAGTAGACAAGATATAAAAGGTTAATCACTGTCCCGCCACAGCTTGTAGATATTTGAATAATGTGTGCGTTATTGTGTAAGCAAAATGGAAATCAACTTATGAATGTGAAAAATGAAATCAACCTTTACTTAGAAGAATTACTTACACTTCTAGACTAACAAGGCTCAGAAAAAGCAGGATGCTGCAAAATGCAGTGTAGCGGTGCCAATAATTTTCCATAGAGCTCAAGTGCTTTCCCTGGCAAAACACCCCTTGAGTAAGGACTGCAAATGCTGTGGCAAGTGAAAAAAAAATTTGTTATTTTAAAAAATGTATGTGGTCAGAAAAGTGACTGCAAGAAATGACAGATCTATGTCCTGTGTATTTTCAGTCTTTCTGCTGACTCCAGTGGAAAAATAAGTATGTGCTTTTCTTTACACCAGATAGCATTGCAGAGCCAACACACCTCTGGGAAGGAAGGAGCTGAATTCTGACCTGACTGTATTAATTAAGTCCCAGGTGTAGACTCTTTATTATAGATGATGATGCATGGACCATAAACAGCCCAACTTGATGTTCATATCTCAGGCAGAATTTTAGTGTTGGAGATGAGAAAACCTTGTAAGTCAAGTAAATTTCATCAGGAGTCACTCACAACGATGAACACTGAACTCACCACTTATAGCCTCATTTTTCAGGATATAATTGCATTTTTAACATAAACTTATTTTGGTCCTTGTCCTTGAAGTCCTCTTTGTTCATCTCTAAAGCAGATGCTCTTTGGGCAATGCGTAGACCAGCTCAGCACTATGAAGACGTTAATGCTTCTGTAACCAGTTCCTTTCTAGCCTACTCTTCCCTAGAAATAGTGCTTAGGTACTACCAGAGATGAATGAGAAAAACTTCCCTTTCTTTTTCATTGTGTACCTTTTTCACTGCATGTGTTTCTTCCCTTTCCTCTTCCCATGCTTATTCATCTCTCTTCCTGACTGTTCAAACAGCTCGAATTTGAGAACAGGAATGTGGGACTACTTCCGAGGGCACTAGGAAATTAGTGTGTGATTAAAAATGTGCATTTACAATTTTCCTCACTGATAATATTTAATCTAAAAGCATTTTCCTTTCCTGTTAAGGACTGCTTTAATTTTAACAGACGGCACCATTTTTCATCATCAAAACTGTAAACCTTTTGCAATTTACTTACATATAATTTGTATTTATTTCCTTGCAGGTTCTAAATTTTTAGAATGTAATAGCTCTCAGGAGATTCTGCCATGTACCACTGCAATGTGCCAAATATCCCGCATTGATTTTCATATTGACTTGTATCAAATGTGCCGTGAGTGTAAAATGGATGGGAAACACATCAAATGCAATTTTTGGGATGTTTTCATTCTTCAATCTGACATTAATAATTCAGAATGTATTTAACAGGGAATATGCGTTTAAATCTCTGCCAGGATTCGAAAATATATTTACCACAAGGCGTTGTGACAATGTTGGTTACGTGTTGGCTAATTAACTGCTCTAGTTTTTCCTTTCTGCCCCTCTGCCAAGTGCACTTCCTCCTTCTGGCCTGTCCAAAGCACTGCTACCAACGTCTGTCCTGCTCAAGTCTGTTCATCAAACAAAGTCACTCAAGATCCTAGCTGATGTACTTCACAAAATCGCTAGGTTGGAGAAGACCTTTAAGATCATCAAGTCCAATTGTTCCTATCCTGTGCTAAACCATATCCCTAAGTACCTCATCTACCTGTCTGTTAAACACATCCAGGGATGGTGACTCCATCCCCTCCCTGGGCAGCCTGTTCCACATCCCCACAACTCTTTCAGGGAAGAATTTTTTCCTAACATTTGATCTGACCCTGCGCTGGTACAGCTTGAGGCCATTTTCCCTTCTCCTGTCACCTGGCTGAAGAAACCATCTCCTACCTTGCTACACCCTCCTGTCAGGTCATTGTAGATGGTGATAAGGTCTCCCCTCAGCCTCTTCTTCTCCAGGCTAAACACCCCCACCTCCCTCAGTTGCTCTTCATATGATTTGCCCTCCAGCCCCTTCCCCAGCCTGGTTGCCCTTCTCTGGACATGCTCCAGGACCTCAATGCCCTTCTTGTAGTGAGTGGCCCAGAACTGGACACAACACTTTAGGTATGGCCTCACGTATGCTGAGTACAGGGGCGCAATCACCTCCCCAGACCTACTGGCTGCACTATTTCTGATACAAGCCTGGATGCCGTTGGCCTCCTTGGCCACCTGGGCACACTGCTGGCTCATGTTCAGTCGGCTGTCAACCAACTACTTAGAATTACTTGTGTAATCTCAACTGATTCCTCCTCTCTTGTTCTACCAAATACCTTCTGTTCTAGGAAAAAAAAAAGCAAAATGCCGTGCTTTTCACAGCAAACTACTTCTACATGATGCGGCAAGTCTCCTCGAGTCTGCAGCCCTCCTGTGAGGCAGATGGGAAATTCTGTGACAGCTTTAGTTAAATTTAAAATGGAAGTTTCTGATGTATTCAATGTGAAGATTAAATTCTAACTGAAATAGTAACTCCTCTGTTTTTATTTTCAGCTTAACTTGCATTGGGTTTACGCTAGCTTGTGTTTACTGTTCAACTGTGTCATTTGTACCCAGTTTGTGTTTTCTTGCTGCCTTGTCCTGCTCACTGCTGAAAGAGGGTTTTTGATTGCTGAAATGTAAGCTGAAGCTAACCCTGAACTCCATGCCCAACAGACCTTTCCAGGTGTCTCTTCTCACTGTTATCTTCCTCTGGTTCAAATGCACATGACTTCCATCCTCCCTGTGCTCTGCTGCTTATGTACAGTTCTGTGTTCTACCATTTCCATGTTTTCTCTCAAAACATAGTTATGCCAGAAATCTTACTTGAACGTGCCAGTAATCACCCCTCATTCAACATGCTGTGCCTGTTGTTCTGTGTTTTCTCTCATGTTGGTGGTTCTCATCTCCTTTTGCATTCAGGCATCTCATGACAGCAGGTTCTACATTCCATATTGGTAAAACACCATGTGAATGTATAAACTTATATACATGATTTTTAAGAATCACGTAGATCTGCAGAAGTGATGTTTTTAAATTCTTTGGGATTGACTTCAGCTTGGCATGTATTGACTTGTGCTGAAATTGCAGATGAGTTTTCTAAGTTGGTTGATATTCAAGTCAGTCAGATGGTGTATATCCGGCAAAGAACAATACGAGGCACAGTGAAGCTGATGAGTATTTGGGACAGAGAGGTTTGAAAAGAATCAGTTGTATAGATAATATGAGCAAATTATGTGCCAGTTGGTTTTGTTTTACATATTAGGTTATAGCTCTACATGACTCAGCTTCTTTAGAACATTTGTGTACTGCTGCTCTTGAGCATATCTTTCAGAGGTTTCAGATCTGCTTTGTCTGCATCACTGTTAAAAGCTCACAATCTCCTATTTTACTTTAGTAATATTTTTCTTTCTATGTTGGATAGCTCTTAAGCTAGTAAGTGTGTTGGAGTTGAAGGGACATTGTCATATTTCTGGGCCATTTCTTTGCATCTTTTTCCTCATAGAAGATGAAAAGCCAAGCTTTCAAGCCTTTTTTTGTGACTTATCCTTTGTCTACGGTCCTTTTCCCCACCTACTTTTTTGCTGGAACTTTGTTAATGGTATTTTGTCAACATCTGTGCTTGTGCTCCAGTATCAGACATAATAACGGTGCTGCTCTGGGAACGGGACATGACAGTTTGACGCAAATATTATTGTTACAGAACGGGCAATCAAGAGCTTTTCTTCTGTTCTCTGCTCTGAAGGATATCCATGACCACTGCCATGCATATAATGGGAGCTTTTTAACCTAGATCTTTAGAAGATCAACATACCCATAAATGGTTGTGTTCATGGGTTATCCAGTCTGATCATCATTCAGTACCTGGTCCATCAGACTGAGATGCATCATACCTGCAACCACAGCATGTGAAAGCATGCGTGAGTTTACATTATATTTACATTATATTTCTTAAAGTAACATGATTTACTATAGAGATCCCTGAAACTGGTTTTGTTTTTTCTTTTTCTGTTAGAGCAGCCACAATACCAGAAACAAGCCAGTTCTGCCAGCGCAGACCTTTAAAAAAGTTAATATATCATGTTAAATTGTGAGAAGTGCAGCCCTACAAAAAGCTTGATCTACAAAATACTTCTGCGTAGTCTTGAATTCTACTGAAGGTGATGATATCGGCTTTTCTGAGGTGTTTAGCCTTTCTCAGGTTCAAACCTCTGTAACAACTTTGTCCAGATAGATTTGGCCAACTATTTTTTATAGCCTCGACTTTCATCAGGTTACCTTGAATTGGTTGAAACACAGATCCAGTTACTTCTGAGTGTAGTCTCTGGAGACTAACAATCAAGTAGGAATCTGCTGCTTATTAGCCAGTGTGAAATAGCTTAAGTCTCCATTGAATATTTCTAATTCCAAATATTTCCTGATAGTAGATTATTTAAGTGCTAATTTTAATCTAACATTCAGAAACAAAGAGGCTGGCAATCAAGTAGTAGTATTTCGTATTTGTTAATTGTAGTATTGGACTAAACATGTTGTAGTTTTGCCTGATTTATGATTAAAACATCTTTCCATCCTGTGTGCCTTTCCTGACTTGTTTTGCTTTCCAATGTGCAGCATCATGTAGCACAGCCTACAGCCAGAGTATTTACTTTTCTTGACAGGATAATACAGAACATTTTTTAACTTATCTGCAGAAAATCTCATAGAGATCTGACAAGATAATAGCTTTTGCCTGTATCCCGTGCCTTTTCCTGTTTAGCTATTCAGTCTCTGATCTGGTGCTGTGAGCTCCTTAGATAAGTGTTACTTGATTGTTTAATAACTAAGGTGCTTTTCATAATGCCTATCATGCTGGCAGAAACCACGCTGTTTATTTCATTCATGTTCTGATCAATTGGGTATTAAGTTATTACTGTTTTGGGTTATCTCCAAAGGCTCTTTGCCTCTGAGTACCCTCCATTACAAAGATGCTGTATCGTGGCACTCGGTTGTGTTGAGGTGTGTTGTAACTAATTACTGGAGAGCGGTAACAAATGCATCTGGCTCCACAGGACCCAAGTTGTATGTCTTGCCAGCAATGCTGAGCCATGAGTTCGTGTCTGAAACTGTGACAGTACGAAAGCACTCTACATATCTTGGGAATGATTTTGCTTTTTCTTATGCTGAATGTGGTATAATTTTGTTTAAAATATTTAGTTTGGTGCTCTGGGCCAAACATCTTCACCAGGCACATCATTAGAGGCTATCTAAATGGCCGAGCACTCATTAGGGGTGGAGAGCACTTATTCTGCACCTGCAGAGGAGCAAATGGCTTCATTTCCTCTGCATGGAGCCGGATTTGCTCTCACCATACCAAGCTCTGTGAACCACACCAGCCTGCAGTAAGTGGGGAAGATCAGGGGATTTGCTTCAAAATTGCTCTGCTGCTCTGAGCCAAAATGCGAATATAAACCCAGCCTTTGTGTCTGTATCTCTGCTGTCTTGTCTTCCCCCTCTCTGTCTTACTTACAGGGAAGACAGATCTTACAGAGAGGTGGCTTAGCGATCACAAGCATGCTAACTGTGGTTTGGTTGTTGGTTAGTTATGAGGAACTCCTGCAATGACAGTGACTCTGAGGGAGTTTTATATCTTGTCTTCTAAAGCGTATACTGTTCTTCTGCTTGTTGTGAAAGACAAAAAAAAGCTCAAAACCATTCAATTGCACCAATTCCTCAGCCATGGTACATAACTGCAGGAGCCAACATAACCACAAATGTTTCTATAAATATTTGTCCTGCAAAGAAGGAGCAGTAATAAAAGTAAGTCACCAGTGGAGGGGGCTGGAAAGGTGAGCAGGGCATGCCTTTATTGACAAGGAATGTGCCTGCAGCTACCATGGAGATAGACTTATATTAACAACTGAGATGGTAAAAGGAATGTTGAAAACTGATCCCCAATCCCTGTATCTCATTTACAGAGTAACACCTGAAATCTCAAGAAAGCTGGAAATACTTTGAATTTACTTCATTTTCTTTACAGAGGAATTCAGTGGGTTTCTTTCAGGCAGTTCGTAAGACTGGCTGCTAAGAGAAGAATAACAGGGACTGATTTACATTATCACCAAATTCAGTCTTGAAGCCAGTAATTTTGGTGTCAACCTACAATTACAGGCAATCACTTCCACCCGTCTGGTTGTTCTAGTCTGTTACTGTTTACAGTGTGTACTTACCTAACGCACAGCCTTGTCGAGTTGATTGTACTTCTGTTGTAATTCATTTGTTATGTTATATTTTCTTTATGATATAACATTGCTTCTGTGGAAAGTTGTAGGCAGATGAAAATATTTCTAGTTGGAAAAGGAGAGAAGTCATCTCTTTCAGTTCATTTTCTGCTCTCTGCATGCTCAGAAGCTTCACTGTATGTGTCAGCTGAAGGTTAAAAAGCTTTCTTGCTAATACAGGTATGACAGCCACCATCAAAAACCCCATCGACAGGTTCTGCCTAGTTTGCAGAGTTTTGGAGGAGTTTTTCAGAAGCACTGCCATAGAGCTGGAATCCCCAAGCCACTTTTGAGGATGATTTCTAGCCAGTGTGGGTGCTGGTATGGGCAGCAGAGGCACCTGCACCCACCGTGGCTGGTGGTTGCTGGAGCTGCTGGTGGCAGCTGGAGCCGATGCTGGCTTTGGTCTGAGACGTTTGCATGAGGTGAGCCTGGGTGAGCTGTGCCCTCCTGATAGGAGGGAGCATCCAGCCATTCTAGGAGGACTGGCTGAGGACACTGCACCTGCCCAGTCTCAGGTTGGTGAGAGCATGCTGTGGGGACAGTCCTGTTCCTGTGCCCACGGAGCAGCTGTGGGGTTTTTCAGGGCATCTTTTAAAGTGTTTTTTACCAAAGGCAATTAGTGTTGAGTATGTGAGCTGTATGGTTAAGTTTCTTTTGTTCTTGGCAAAAGGTTGCATTTGGAGAACATGGAAATGTTACTGTAGCCCTGCGGCTTTAAGAAAGGGGTTTCTCCCTTCTGGTACTCAGAAACCCCAACAACAAATCTTACTGAATTCTTGATGGTCCTAATTGATCACAGACTTGTTTGTTTGCTTTGCTAGAAACATAGTGGGTCTTAGTTCAATAGCAACAATTTTCTCTTGCATCCTGTGAAGGTCCCAGCAAGATGTGGAAGTCTGAGGCTCCCTCATGGGAGGGACCAGAGCACTCCATCTTGCCACCATCATGAGCCATACAGAGCAATAATGATGACATTTACATAATAAAATTAATATCATTAAGGGAACTAGATTGATGATCATGCTGAGGCTGAAATGAGACCAAGAAAATCTTAAGCACCCCATATTGGCAAGTTGGAAAAGCTCTGCCGCTTTCATGTGAATCATTTCAGCACATCGTGTTAAAAAATCCTGGCAGCAGTTTCAGTCTTCCTTTAGTTGTACATGTTTGGAGAAGAAGTGAGAAAATAAAAAGATGCAGGTTTTAGGCTTTTCAGTGTAACAGCTTACAGACAATATTGAAGTTTTTGATAATTACTGAGAGTTCTTCTGTGTGACACTTTTGATCATTATATTTCATAAGGATTTTTGACTTTGAGGAACACAGGCTTTTGTGAATTCTTGCTGTTAAAGCTCTGTTTAAAAAAAACAACCTTTCACATAAGTTTTCTGTAAATTCTTCTTATTAGGCAAAATGTTGTATTGATTCATTTAACCCATCTACTTGTGTGGTATTCATTAAACATCTAGATGAGAATAAACAGAAAGCAAGCTGTCTTGCAAAACCAAGATCTTGTGTAATGTGTTAAACTATATTAATCATTCCAGCTTTCCATATTAAATGATAATTAGTGTTCATAGCATAAAAATTACGATATAGAAAAAACTGAAAACATTTTTATAGCAGGCACGCACACAGATACACACACTTAATCCTCGTACAATGACTACAACCCAGTTATATATTAGCTGATATTATCACATAATTTCCTTTCTCTTAAATAAATTTTCATCTTTCTTACCCAAATCAGCAACTCATAAGTTATGCAGTATAGCATTATGAAAGTAAGACCATCCAGCATAAGTTTAGGCTGAAGAAATATACTCTTGTAGTCAAAGAACAGTACTCTCTAGGGAGCTATACCTACATAGAAATTTGGGAGAGTGTGTGGGCAATCTACAGCGAGTTTTGCATCATGTCACTGTTGGGAATGATGAGGGCAACACACTCTGGGTAACGGTTCCTCAGAAAAGGGTTTCTGGTGTCTTGCTGTCAGAAATGGATGTTGGTAGGGTTTTGGTTTTCACAGATCATGTTACCCAATTGGCTCACATTTCCTTGGGGAGAGATGCAGCACCATTGCTGGGAATATATTACTACTCACAGCCTCATTTTTCCTTATTTTAGCCCTCAAATCTTATGAGTCTTTGACTGCCCCATGAGAAAGGAGTGGGGACAATGCTAGGTCAGAGGAATTCAATCTTTGAGGCAGAAAATAATCTGCAAAACAGGTGAAATGAATGTACTGCGACTAAACCATCCTGAAACACCTAAGACAACAGTGTTTTGTGATTCACATCTGGGAGTCATACCTTGCCACCCATGTAACCATGTCCGAACTCTTTGGTGGTGTGATGCCCACCGTGCTGATGATCCATAATAGTTTTCGTAGTGTTTCAAACTTGAAAAGACCTTCCAGCTCAATATTTGATCATACATAAGGCTGTCCTTTACTTTGCATTTAAGGTTTGTGTGTATATATATATATATATATGAAAATGGAGCTATAAGGGTGATGCTCTTGCATTTGGCCAAGACGCATTCTGCAGTAGCGGTTACATAGTTATATATTCTCAGGTATTGATGAGTTGTTAGTTACTGGAATTGCTTACAGGTTTTGAGAGCACTTCTACTTTGATCTCAATCCTGTCACTGTTGAAAGGTTGCTCTGATGTTGGTGAATGATGCTCTGTGAGTATCTGTGGTTTGATGTAGAGCAGGTGCTGTAAGGTAAAGGGTGAGAAAGTTTAGTTCCCTGGGACATGAGTGAGGCATTACTGAGGAGCTGTGAAGCGATGAAGATGAAAGGAGCTTAATGTATTACAACTTTAAAAAAAAAGGTTATCTTTATTCTTCACCTAGGCAGACTCCATCCAGGCTGTGATGTTACTGCTGCTTAATTCTAGGAAAAAACTATTCACACTTTTATTTTTGCTGCTTTTTTTTTTTTTTGGGTAGGGAGGAGGGAATGGAGTTAGGGAGAGCTAAAGAAAGCCTGTTAGGTATATAACTATATCATTATAATAGAGAATCTCACAAAGAGAACACTACTTCTTTGCCCTCCCTCCCTGGAAGGTGGGTTTTCCCCGCCCCATCATTACCATAGAAAAAGCAAACAGTTAAAAATTCTTCCTAAACACAGGCCTGACTTGTACTGGGTGCCGCATTTCAGGACTTCATCTAGTCAAGGCATGGAATAACAGGAAGCCTGAAAAATCATTTCTGAAAACAGAATCAAATTATTGTTCTTTTTATCTCTTCAATCCCATTCAAGTTTTCAGAGCAGTTCCAATGGGCAGAGCCTTTTTTTGGCTCTAAACGAAGGCAGCTGTTGGTTCATGATACCAGGTTCTAGCCAGAATTATCAGTTTGGTGGTTTAATGAGCACTGATATTCATCTTCAACTTTTATAAAGGCATAAAGATGTATAGTAACTTTAACACAAAAAATAAAGGTATGTGCCCTAATTAAGAGAAATGCACTAAAAATTGGAAGCTTCACTGTGTTTGGGTGAGTTTCTTTATCCACGCTTTTGAACATGTGCTTTTACCACAAAACTCACAGGAATATCAAGGTCCAGCAAACTGGATGTGTCTCATTATCTATGGATAAATGAACTAAAAGGAACAAATGTTGACATAGTAAAGGAAGGGTCACTGAATAGAAATTACCAAATGTTTGGTTTTGTTGTTATTTACTTCTTTGGTAAGAAGGTGTGCCAGAAGTGTGGGTTAGTCCAGCTGAATGAAATTTGCTTTTTAGTAATAAGCTTTATTTTGTGTTTTGAAATTAGATGTAGTCACACTGCAAGTGGAATCCTCTCTTCTTATTTGGCTTACCAGCCCTCCAGTTAAATAAGGGTGGGGTTTTTGCCACACAAAACAAAAACCCTTTTGGGTATTGTAAAGCTGAAGTGTGTAGACCCTTTGGGTGGGTCCTGAACTTTTTATATGTGTGTGGTCATAAATGATGCACAATACATTAGTGAGTAGGATCCAGGTAGCTTGAGCAGCACATCCATGCCAGATGGAGCTGGTCAAGGAAGTAGAATTTTCCAAAGACAAAAGGGGCCAACAAAGCACTCGTAGCTACACAGTGACTCGTGGTGTATGCTTACAGTGTCAGTGTGAACCTTACAGTATTAAAGATTATTGAAATGTGAACAAATTCAAAATTGTAGCTAGATGTAAGGATGACACTACATTAACTGGTTAAAACAACCTGTAAAAAATGAACATAAGTAATCTGTTGGTCTATACTGTCTTGGACTTGAAAAACATACGAAGATCAGACTTTATGAAAATAGCCATTCTATGACTGACACTTAACTTTGAAGATTATAAAACTGAACAATTTTACATGACTGAGTATTTAAAAGAAAGATTGGACACATGTGCAAGGGATTGCAGGGATGTGACCATACAGTGCTCAAAAACATTTCAGTTGGGATATTTCCTACCCAGTAAACTGAAGTATGCAAGTGTTGGTTCCCCTCCACCATTCTTTGTCAGTTCTCCACAATTTTTCTCTTTTGTCTGTTATTGAAAAGAGAAAATACATTCTCTGGTAGGTTCTTTGTCACTTACCTAGTGCAGTATAAGGAAAATAAAAATGATCATAAGCCCTGCCCAACAGTTTACCAGCACTTGTTTCTGCAAATCTGGTTTGTCAGCCCCACACTGCTGCTCCCTCAGCTTACGTGATACATCCCCGGTCTGCAGAAGCCCAGTGCAGTGGGGCTAAGAGCCTTGGTGAGCATTCCAGCAAGCTGTTGAAATGTGAATCATTTGTAGGAATAGTGTGTGCTTCTGGCAGGAGGTAAAGAGGAAATTCAAGCCCTGTAAGTTGTTTCTGAGGAAGATGATAGCAGCCTCCATTGGAGAGTTAGCCAAAGTTCCCTAGGTTGATTAGAAAAACATTTTCCCTTTATTCAAAGACAATATATGAAGTATTACTGAAGGTGTAATGGCAGCAATTTAATTATACAGTCTCTTTATTATGAGATTGTGAGATAATTTCCACAGCTTTGTGAGGTATTTTGCATATGCAAAAATTTCTATGACTTAAAATAGCTATTTATTTAGGTCCTCAAGTGGAATGCTTTCCATTGATATTCCTTTCTTTATGTTCCTATGACTAGAAATATTACTAAAGAACTGCAAAGTTTTATTACTATTCTCTGAGAAAAGGATGGTCTTCTAGATGTCACATTAGAAAAGAAGCTATTTCTTGCCTAAAGGACTTAATCAGAAAGATCAGCCAGTAAAGAATTCTCTTCAGATCAAAATCCACAGCTCACTTCCCTTTGTTGTCTCTGAGGGTCAGTTAAAAAATAATTTTAATATTTTGACTCTTTTCTGGTCTGTTTCTCATTACAATAGCACTGGAACTGAACTGACAGTTCAGTGAATGCCTAAGCACTTAAGCATAGTTATTTGCTAGTTCCCCATCAGAGTAACTTGTGACTACATTTGATAGAAGAGACACCTTTATCCTTTTTCAACTGCCATGTCTAACAAGTTAACTCAAGACAACTGTTCATTCCTATTTTTTCTTCTCATTTGTGTAAAAACTGCTAATAAATAAAAAAACCTTGATCACTCAGTTTCTCAGTGTAAGAAATCCCATAATCTGTCTTAATTGTCATGTAGCCATCGTTATCCTCTGTTATTTACGTGTAGGATAAAATCATTGAGCTTGCATTCAGATGACTGGCAACAGAACCTATGCTGCTAAAGACAAGCAGAGGGGAAGGTAACAGAAATGAGTAAATAATTAATTTCCTTTTAATTTTTTTTTGTTTATATTTTATTGCAGAATATATTATTTCCTGCGTTTTATTAAACAGCCGTTATAAATGACTATAGGAAAATGCTTATATTGTTATTTAGTTTTAAAAAAGAAATTACTTTCTTGGGTTACCCTCGAATGATTACGTATCAGCAACTTGGCACCTTCGTGGTCTCCTACAAGTTAAGCTCATTCATTCTGGTTTGTTTGTTTTTTTTCACCTCTCAAACAGAATGAGACAAATGAGTACTTACGGGAAATAACCCAAATAAATGGAAATATGCTACTTAATAGCATTACCTGGCATTTTCTTCTTTTAGGCCACTACCAAACAGAGGGCCATGCTCTTTGGGAATGCTTTACCACCATACGGTAGTGACCTTGTTCAAATCTGTCATGATGCTGTCCCACTTGGGTTGTAGTGATGCAGAAATCTGGTTTAGTTCTCTGATTGTTCTGTGTAGATCTCATTGCTCCTGACCTTTCCATGGCTACATATTAATGTTCTCATCTGTGGACTGTCAGCAGCAGAAAGAAGTTGATTTTTCTTTCTTTTAAATGCATTCTCATCCATCCAATACTTAATTAAAGATTTTAAAGTGCTTTGAAACTATAATAGTGTCTTCTCTACTGCAAAACTTCTCTGATGTGGCTATAGGGTAGGGAGGTCACGGGATGCTGGTTTTGATTTTTGGTTATGCTTGTCACTCACTGAAACCTTGAGCTTTCTTTTACTACCCTGAGTTGTCTTTCTAACTTGCCAGCATCATATACGCTAACCCTTATGAATTCTCTTCAGAACTTGAGAATATCCCTTGCCAATCACAAGCACTACCCTTTTCTTGAGTTTGGAACTATCACATTCAGGATCATCAGATAAGCTGTTATTTTGATTTTTTTTTTCCTCATAAATTTAATGATCAAATGTTAATGGGCCACAGTTGATTAATTCTTTCCATCATGACAAATGATTGCCTCCAGCAGAGCTCCTCTTTTGAATATAGAATGCAGAGGGTCCTCTCTGATATTATTTGGACAAGTTCCTTGACCTGTCAGTCTTGTTTAATTATTACAGCTGCCATTAAGAAGTAAATGTTAAATGTCAGAAGATAACAGTCCCCTGAAATGCCACGTGAAGCAAGTGCTTTTTGCATGAGAAACGTTTCCTTTGTGTGAAAGCAATATTGATACGTGCTGTTGGAAAATTCACCTTGTGGATTACATCAAACAATTAGAAGGATTTGAACCCTGTCCCTCCCTATAATTTTTTCAAAATCAAATCTAAGCCCAGCATCCCAGCCTGATGGGTGTCAATGATAAACAGGGAGAGGTCTTCCCTCCTTTGTCCTGAATCTCTGCAAGCCTTGGTTCTGTTCCTCTTTTTTTTCCTCTTCTCCCTGTTGGCACAGTTTACCTCTTCTGATACAGTCGTCAGCAGGATTGGGTGCCCTGGATATGCACTGCCCATCGCGGTGTCTCATTAACTGACCAATGCTGACAATGGTGCAAGTGGTGTGGAGGATGTGAGAAGCAGCATACATTTCTTAGGGGATTCAGGAGCCATCACTCACTTTGCATTGGGATCCTGAGCTGATGCCTAAAGCAAAGGCACACAGCCAGATCTCTGGTAGCTCAAGGGCAGATGGAAGAAAATGAGGTGAATGGATTGAAGCGACATGTGACCGTGAAATAAAAATCCAGGAAGGCTGACCTTGTACCTGTGTCTAGCAGCATGGTAGTAGCATGCACTTTAGTTAATTGCTTTTAGAGCATTTGATTGTGTTGCTTACCAACATAATGCCATTACCGTGTCAGTGAAACTTCATCGCAAGCAGGACTTAAGGTTATATATCTGCTCAGAGCCCTACCAAATTAAAAAAATATTAGTAATCTGTTTATTGTCTAGGAGATTTCCCTGAGGAAGGGTAAGGCTGCTGCTTCTATGCTGTTTCTCTTCTCTAACACCATAAACAGATTATGAGTGAATGTACCTTATACTTATTCATAATAGATTTGTGTCAACACAGATAATACATGTATCTATCTCCTTCATTTACAAGTGCTCAATAGAGCATGGATCTCATTTAGGAAAGCATAACACCCTTGAATTGAGGAAAACAAGCTGTATGTGCAGGGTTGGCTGCCCTAATTATGGAGTATGGAGCAGCCCTTTCCTTCTCTTTGTGAACCATGTTTAGATCTTTATCCTACACTCAAGTCCTGAGCCTCTGAGGTGCTGGCCAAGCCATGTCAGCTGATGTTTCCATCAAATGCCACTGTGTTATTGGTAGCCCAATAGCCTTGGAAGTCACAGGAAGAGCGGTGGAATTTTCTGGCAGTGGGAGGCCATTTCTCCATGGTTTACAGCTCTTTGCAATCCAAAGGCAATGGCCACGCTTCTTCTGGAGTGGGATTTGTGGCCTATTCCTTTGATGGAAGAGTGTAATATAACAAGTTTTAAGTTGATCACAGAATCACAGAGTTGTAGGGGTTGGAAGGGACCTCGAGAGATCATCGGGTCCAACCCCCCTGCCAAAGCAGGCTCCCTAGCTCATACTGCACAGATAGGCATCCAGATGGGTCTTGAATATCTCCAGAGAAGGAGACTCCACCACCTCCCTGGGCAGCCTATTCCTGTGCTCTGTCACCCTCACTGTGAAAAAGTTCCTCCGCATGTTGGTGTGGAACTTCCTGTGCTCCAATTTGCAGCCATTGCCCCTTGTCCTTTCTCCACTGACCAAAGAAAAGGGGCAGGCCAATTCCCCCTGCACCTCATACTTGAGATATTTATAAACATTGATTAGGTTCCCCCCTCAGTCTTTTTTTCTCTAGACTGAACAGTCCCAACTCACTCAGCCTTCCCTCATAGGGGAGATGTTCCAGGCCCTTAATCATCTTCGTAGCCCTTCTCTGGACTCTCTCAAGGAGATCTCTATCCTTTTCTCCACTGAGTTCTTCTCCAGCAGGTCAACCCCCAGCCTGTACTGATACATGCAGTTGTTCCTCCCCAGGTGCAAGACTTCACACTTGCTTTTGTTGAATTTCATTAGGTTTCTCCCTGCCCAGCTCTCCAGCCTGTCCAGGTTTCTCTGGATGGCAGCGTAGTGTTCCTGCGTGTCAGCCACCCCTCCCAGCTTTGTATCATCGGCATACTTGCTGAGGGTGGATGCTATTCCCTCATCAAGGTCATCAATGAAGATATTAAACAGGACTGGACCCAACACCGAGCCCTGGGGAACACCGCTAGTCACAGGCCTCCATTCAGATTCTGCTCCACTGATCACGACTCTCTTGAGCTCGGTCCGACAGCCAGTTCTTGACCCAACTCACTGTCCACTCATCTATCCCATGCTCTCTCAGCTTTTCTATCAGGATGTCATCAGAGACAGTATCAAAAGCCTTGCTGAAGCCAAGGTAGATGACATCCACTGATCTCCCTCCATCCACCCAGCCGGTGATGAGATCATAGAAGGCTGTGAGATTGGTCGAGCACAATCTTCCCTTGGTGAATCCATGCTGACTACTCCTCATGACCTTCTTCTCTTCCAATTGCTTGGTGATGGCATCCAGAACAAGCTGGATAATACTGCTTTGTCAACAGCATTGTGCTACACTGTCCCTACTCTCTGTCTGAATATTTTCATCTGTTAATTATAGTATTCTAATATATTATAAACATTAGAATGTTTATATGAGGAATATTAAAGTAGTATAAAAAATACAATCATCTGGAAGCAACTCGCAACACTTACGTGGCTTTTACTATCTCATACGCTCATTTGAAACTGCTAGTTAACATCTCTTTTTGTCTAAACAGATATACATGACTTATTCCTAGCAAGCCATGGCATGATTTGATGTGTTTTTCCTCCAAGAGCCACAGTAGTTTTATAATTCTAGCCAGAACACTTAGTATGAATTGTGATAACACCGTTGCCTTTGGTAGCTTTGTGCTATTCACTGTAGATGAGGGCTTAATCCCTGGAATCTTCCATCAGTAAGTTCAAGTAATTTTTTTTTTTTCTTTAAGAAGTCATATGTAGTTGCTTGCTGTACAATAGGCATTTCAGTATCTCCAGGCGGTTTTATTATCCCACTGTGTTTTCAGTACAGAGCCATGACCCTGTACTGGGATAGAAGCCAAAGGATGAACAGCATGAGATATTATGATTTGGTTTTATTTGATACCTTTTTAACAATATAGTAATTTATGATAGCCAGGCTCTCTTTTGGGAAAATGTATAGGAAAACAATTTTATCTTAAACTTACAAAAATAGGGGTTTGGACTAAATATTTATTTTAAGTTATATGTTTGTAGGTAACATAGCTAATTAATCTATATATCCTTGATTTTGTGTCATTTAGGTATAACTGAAGTTATGTATGCTATGGCAGGGATGCTTTACTTGGAAAAATGTTTGAGTCAGCACTGTTCTCTGACATGTTGTCTCAGTGTATCCACAGTATTCGGATACAGAGAACCTATTTTGCTGAATCTAATTGATTCACACATTCCTCTCTGAAATGGTTTAATATCTCATGTTCACAAAGATAGCAACTTTTACACATCATTTCATTTAAAATGGAGTATTCTGGTTTATATTTGATAAGCTGCTATGCTGGGGAGCACTGCATTTTTATGAATAATAGCTAGAGTACCTGAAACATTTTTTTTAAACAGCTTGATTTTTTTTGCAAGTTTAATTACAGCAATTTAACACACATACCATGGAAATGATGTTTGGTGGCATTCCGTTTTCAAGAGGCAGCTTTTAATTCATTTTGAAACAGGGCTCCCTCCTGCTGATGGGTTCCAAGCAGTTGTCTGCTATACCACAGATTATTTCAGGTTTTCTGTGCTGTAAATAGAGACTAAAGTGAAGCTGGAACTAGTCATCTAACTTCAGCAAGCACTGGGTCCTTGGTGCTGTGCTGTTTCTAAATTAAACATCCGCACTCCAGGTCTGTTCTCAATTGAGTTTCAAATTGAGTTTCAAATTGTTGCTTCCTTCCAGAAGGGAGCGTCTACAGATTTTGGTTTCCTCCCCTTAACCAGATGTTTTAGGCAATTGTTAAGAAATAGCCTTAACCAAACATGTCTCGTTTCAATAGCCAACTGTAATAACTTCTGATGCCTGAATTTGTAAATTTGACATATTGTAGCTGAATTAACATGAACTTTATAATGCTGTGCTTCAGAAAGCTATTTCTGTAATATTTAAGGTAAATAAATTGCCTTCAAAATCCCAGTAGATAATTTTGTTAGCTGTTGCAATTTTCTAGAAATGCAGTGCTGTCGTGTTGGAATGGCTCTCATGAGGTTTCTGGCAAGTTTGTTTCTTGGTTGAAATGTCAGTGTACCCTCAGCAAGTTTGCCAGCACCACCAAGCTGTGTGCTGCAGCTGACCTACTGGAGAGAAGGGATGCCATCCATGGGGACCTTGACAGACAAAAGAGGTGGGCCCGCAAGAACTGCATGAAGTTCAACAAGGCCAAATGCAAGGTCCTGCATGTGGGTCAGGGCAGTCCCAAGCACAGCTAAAGGCTGGGTGGAGAATGGACTGAGAGTAGCCCTGAGGAGAAGGACTTGGGGGTATTGAATGCTCTAAAGTTCAATACGAGCTGTCAGTGTGTGCTTCAGCCCAGAAAGCCAACTGTGTCCTGGGCTGCATCAGAAGCAGGGTGATCAGCAGGTCAAGGGAGGGGATTCTCCCCCTCTGCTCCAATCTGGTGAGACCCCCACTTGCGGTAATGCGTACAGCACTGGGGTCCCCAGTACAGGAAAGACAGGAGCCTTTGGAGGTCACAAAGGTCTGGAGTCCACAAAGATCATCAGAGGGGTGGAGCATCTCTGCTATGAAGACAGGCTGAGAGAATTTGGGTTGTTCAACCTGGAGAAGAGAAGGGGAGACCTTATAGCACCTTCCAATACCTAAAGGGGCTCCACGAAAGCTGGAGAGGGACTTTATCAGGGAATGTTGTGAATAGGACAAGGAGAATGGGTTTAAACTGAAAGAGGGGAGATTTAATCTTCACTCTGAGTGATGAGGCACTGGTTGCCCACAGGACCTGTGGCCTCCCCTGGATCCCTGCAGGGCTCAAGGCTGCGGTGGATGGAGCTTTGGGCACCCTGTGCTAGTGGAGGGTGTCCCTTGCCCTTGGTAGGGGGTTGGAATGAGATGAGCTTTAAGTTCCTTTCCAACCCAAACCATTCTGTCATTCTATAAATAACAAACTAGATGTAGATTTTGACCACCAAGCTTTTCATGGAAGTGCTTAGATGATCATCTGATTTCAGTTAAACTGTTATCTTCCATTATCATCTGAAGTAAAGGAGATTGGGATTTAATTTTAAAAAGTGTATCCCATAGCAGTGGTTGCACAATACATTTTTCAGGGCGAGCCTTTATTAGGTTGTTCTTTTACAAAAGTATTCTTATTAAATGTTAACTGAAGTTATTTTTAAACTTCTGAGTTTCGTGTTGCTTGTTCCATGGTATGAATCTGTTATCTGTGTTTAAGTAGGTAATGAGAAAGAGATGGTAAAAGTCACATTTGCTATTCATACCATTATGTCATTATATGGTGCGTATTTCTATCCCTGGAGCTTGCTGTACCGCAGGGAAAGTTTCTCATTTACTGTAGATGGGCAGACTGGGGGTGGAAAAGTAAAGAAAAGAAAACCATTTGAAAATTGACACCACTTGCCAAAAAAGGTGGATGGATTAGTTGCAGAAGAGCGCAAGTACTGAAGAGAGGCCACTGAACAGGAGGTTGATATGCAGCCTACCTGTTTTGTCATTCCTTGTAAGGCCAGATATGCTCTACGTGGTGCCTTAGCATTTGTTACGTCAGTGACATGTCATGTCATAAAAATCTTAATGGAAACCTTGAGGTGCCTTACAGCGCTCAAGAACTGTCCTGTCCTCCTCTCTTCCTGGGGTGCCCAGATAGGCAAAGATTTTGTATGGAAACATTCAGAACTTCTGAACTAAGGACACTTAACACTGCCAAGGCCCTGAGACCTAGGTAGAGATCTATGTGTGGGTACCCAATCTTATGCTTGCGCTATGTAGCATCCCACTACCTTGCCTCCACAGAAACAAGATCACCATTGCAAGCGTTAAAAAGCAGAACTGGCTAGTTTTATTGTAAGTCTTGCTTATCATGGTAGTGCTTACAAATCTATTGAATCACAGAATCACAAGGTTGGAAAAGACCTTTAAAATCATCAAGTCCAACCATTCCCATCCCAAGTTAAACCATGTCAAGCTAAACCAAGCTGAGAGGCTTTGCACTGGAAACTTTGCAGGATCAAAGTAGCACACAGTTCCTGAGCTGAAGTTTACTGTTAGATAATCCATCTAAAGATAATCTAAGTAGATAATCCATCCAAACGTGGTGAGTATTCCTTTTCCTTCTGCTGAGTTTTGAACAAGGGCTCATCCTGAGCTGCTGCATTCTGCTATTACTGCAATGATATTAATGAAATTATGGCAATTTTCATTGGTGGCAATGTGCACCCATATGTACTAGAACATTCTCCTCTTTAGTAAAAGTTAAAACTGAAAGAAAATTTCAACTACAGTAGAACAACATATCCACATATTGGAAATGGAGCACATTAATTGGATGTGTGTGAAATGAAAATTGCCTTACAGAGAAACAGAAATCAAACCAAGTATTTCCCAAGGATTAATTTAATTTTTGTTTTATTTCATCTGTAATGATAGCCAGTGACATCTTTTTTGCATTTAAAAAGCCAGACTCACTCTTTGGAGTTTCCAAGTGAAAACATGCCTATCTTTTAATATGGGTTGTTAAACTGAGACCTGAATGGCCTATTTATTTGCTGCTTTGTTTGAGTGGAGACTGGATCTAATCTGTATGTACATGCAGGGCTCTCCCTCCCTCAATTTTGCTGAAAAAGTGCAATTAAATTTTAGACATAATAGGATTAAAGTATTGTATTCCACGTGACATGACATTTGTGTGCAGAATTATTGAATTTTATATTCACACTGGTATTTTCCTTGAATATAGAGATAACAAAGATGATCTAATTAATCTTGTATATCTTTTTCAGGACCATTCCTCTGTTCTATGCTACTTATGCTTTTTCCAGTTTCATTTTAAGTCTTGACATTTTCTTGGAAGATTATTTCACAGCCTATTAGACATCACTGTTAGGTGGATTTCTTTTTTTTAAAAACTATATATATATACACACTCACACAGAGTTTTCTTATAATCTTAAAATACAGAAGACAGCAATTTTTAAATCTCTTTTAACCACACAGTGAAAGTTGAAGAGAGCACAGAACTCCATCAAAAAATTATACAGAACTGGAAAATGAATATATCTATCACATCTGGAAAATGTAGATACCATATACTAATTAGTTTTGATTTAGGGCAAATGAAGCACTTGGGGAAATAGTTGCATTCTCGGACCATTACTTTTTCTGTAGCTTCTCCCTGTTTCTCTTGCCAATCTGTCTCCCATACTGTGTTAGGGATACTAAGGCCCACCTTCATTTGGGAAATTTACCAATTTTTTTTTCTTTTTTTTAGGCACGTAATTATGTGTACAGAACATCACAGGCGTAGTATAAATGCTGTGGATTTAGGGCTAGCATGCCAGAACTGCCTTTCTTTAACCAACCAGGATGTATATATTCTAAACTAACATGCCAATACTCAATTCTCCTCTGATGAATGAAGGGACAGAGTAAAAGATCTGTTGATTAAATGTGCTGGCCATAAGATGAGATTGCAGATGCATGGATACAATTATTTCATGAAGTATTTACGTGGCTTGGTTTAGAGATGTGTTTTTTTCCTCTTCCAAAAATAAATGTGTGGATGTTACTTGCCTGTACCAGGCCTGCACCATCATGTCCTCAATATAGCTGAATTGTGAGCTGCTTTATGACAAAAGGTTACTTCACACCCAGCATTAACTGGGGCTCCAGGCAGACAATGGTTTAGCACCAGCTTCCTCAACACATTCGTTTTGTTGTTTTCATTTTGGAAGAAGCCGATGTCAGAGAAGTCTGTTGGGCAATGGCTCAGGAAGATAGGAAGTCCAAAAGACATGACTATTTAGGAGCAGCAAAATGAAATTCCATACCACACCTACACCGTGAATTGTGTAATGAGCTGCCAGACCTTGCGGTCTTGTTGACATGGGTCACACAACTTGGAAAATTCTAGGAACACCTCATTTGGGAACAATAAGTACTTCTCATGAAAATGGCAGGATTATTCAGTATTTTATGGACTTCAGTCATGTTCCAAATACTTATTCTCAGAAAGTCACTATTCAAAGCTTTCAGATTTACCTTCCTGACAGAAAATTATGGTCCGTGCAATATCTGAATGATGAAACTATAGGTAGATTTTCCAGTGGTTGACAAATGGAAAAGACCTATTTAAATCAAAATGACTTAAAATCTGGGTTTAAATTGAAAATAATATGAAGGAAAAAAAAAATCGGTTGTAATATTCACTCCTTTTCTTAAAGACTTATTATTTAGAACAACAATGAAACAGCTCCTCAAATCCAATTTATTTTATTAAATATGGAATTTAGTTTTGCTTAAGCAGGCATACGTACTATGTAATCGTACTTATCTGCTGGTATGTAACTTAACATACAATTACTGAGAATTGTTACTTTTACAGTGTTAACATAGTTTATGTTTGTTTTTGAAATGGTTTGTAGCTTCCTGACTAGGGGGAGCGAAGGGACAGGTGCTGATCTCTCTTTAGTGACCAGGGATAGAACCTGAGGGAATGGCATGGACCTGCAATAGGGGAGGTTTTGGTTGGATATTAGGAAGAGGGCACTGGCACAGACTCCCCAGGGAAGTGGTCACAGTACCGAGCTTGCCTGAGGTCAAGAAGCATCTGAACAATGCCCTCAGTCCCATGCTCTGATTGGGCTTGTCCAGTGTGGAGCCAGGGGTTGGACTTGATGATCATTATGGGTCCCTTCTAACTCGGGATGTTCTGTGATTCTAAAGTGTTAAAAATACTCTTGAGTAATAAATTTCTTTCTTCAGCTCTGTCATGCCATGTGTAAATAGAAATTTAGTTTTGATAACATAAATTAGTTGCATAAAACTATCCTAAGAGTCCTGAGATGCATTAGGAATAGAAAAAAATAATTAAAAAAAATATTTTGGAATACAAACCTATTACTAAAAAAAAGAAATTTTAATTAAACTTTTTATTGTAATAACAGTTTTAGTCATCTTTTGATAGACTTTTCAAGATATTTTGATATTTAAAACTGAACACTCATGCGTAGTGCAGTGGTCAGAACAGCCAAATTACACTAAATCAGTAGGAATTGAATTCTGCAAAGGTTGAACACCTAACGAGTACAGCAGGAACCCTACCTAACTACTTGATATTCTGGAGCCACTTCTTCCAAATTTTAGAATTAATAGATCACATATTTTTTCCTACTAGTTTCTTGTCATAGACTGAAAGCAGAAGCCTGCTGGCTTTTCAGCTCACAGTCATTTTTCCAACGTTCAAGGAATTAATCCAAATGAGAAGATACTCTTCAGCTCATTAAGATTTGTGAGGCACTATTGGCTCAGTATATTTTAAAATGAACGTTTAAAGGATTTTAATAGATTATCAGACATATATATTTTAACATTATATTTTAATGTTGCTAATTATAGTATCTCATTGAAATTTAAATGTGATCATTTTAAAACCAGAAATGCTTGTAGTCTAAATTAAGTATCCGTGATTCAAAATTGATTTTTACTTTTGCTTATGGTATAAATACTGGTCAAAGTGAATCAGGAAAGAAAACAAATACCTAAACTCTTCATGCATCCAGTCTAGTCCTCCCTTCCACATACAGTAGCATTAAGCCCACATCTACATGGTGCATATATAATTCTGTATAATTCAAGTTCAGTAATATAACTACCTTCTCATTATAGTGATACACGTGGTAATGAAGCATTGCATGTTGTAATTCTAACTTATCTCCAGGGACATGAGACTCATTTTGAAGTCTTATACCACAACATCTCTGCTGTCTGAAAGCTCTACGGAGATGAGATGGTTATGATATTCCCTGGCCTTCTTGTAAACTATCCCAAGAGATCAACAGGCTTTGATGTTGCAAAGTTTAGTGGAGAGGCAAGGAAGTGATATTTATACCAATATTATACACGATACCATGTCTTATTTTTTATTTGGGTCACTGATTTATCTTAAGTGGATTTTTACATTGTTTTACAAAGGTATTTTCATATGGCTGCAGAGCCTATGTGGGTGGTGGATGAACATGTGAGTTAATCTCCTAGAAGTACAGGTATGCAATTCCATAATTTGTGTACTTTACAACGATCCAGCTGAGAAACTCATCCAGGAGCATAAAAGAACCCTGATGAGAAAAAGATAAGCAACATATGTAAGTACAATCTTAGAACAGAGCCTTTAGTGTTAATAGGATATTTTGTAGGAATCTCATTAGACTGTAACTAGAATTTACATACCAAACAATGCTGAACTAAATCTTTCCTTAAGGGGCAAAAATGAATGTAAACCTGGCTTTTTCCAGGCTTAAGATATTAACTGAAAAGAATTTTCTCCATTTTAGCCACAGCTCTTCCTTTATTTCCTCTACTGCCTTGGTTCAGTGTTTCTGATGCATTCAACCCATAATCTTTGATTGCATTCAAACTAGCCCTGTGTGATGCAGTGTATGAAATTCTGGCTAGTCTTGGGTTTATGTCATCCAAGAGATTCTAATCTCTCTTTCTGTGGGAAATTTTTTTGCCAGCCATTCAATCCACATTGTTTTTCTGTCACTGGAATCCATGATATGCCATTAAATCCTGAACAACGAAGAGCTATGTCCCAAGGAGGGAAGAAAAAAAGATTTAAATAATAATTACAAGAGTGTCTGAGTATTCAGGAACATAACTGAAAGTATAAAGCACCCATATATTGCATATGAGTTTCAGTGAATAGGAAATCAATTTCATAGTTACATTTCCAGGGTTTGCAGTTGTCTCCTATATTACACCAACTGAATGCTCTATTTCTTTCAACTATCAAGGTTACTGAACTTCAGATACACTTCTCCTACTGCGTTTACAAATCAATTAAGTCAAAAGAACAAAGCTTTTTTACATGCTAGGGAAGTAATGCTCATTAAATTTTGGATAAGGTGCAAAGACAATTACTTCTAAAAATGGATGAAATTAATTGCACTCTTGGTTTCTTTTGATCTTCTGCAGCTTACATTATGCTTGTTGGTTTTCTTCCCCCTCTCTTGAATGTGTCGGTATTCCAGAGCCAGTCATGGGTTAGTGATTAAAATGATATTTTGATGAATAAATTTCAGTGTGCTCTGTCTGCTCTAAACATAATAAGAATGCATTAAGAGAAAGTCATCTGAGGTTTGGTCAGTCCTTGCTTACTAACCTTCATCACTGTTGTATTAAGCAGTGGGGTCACTGGGTCCTGAGGCTGTGGTTTCTAACTGTGATCTTGTTTGTTTTTTAGTCTGTGGGTTTGGTTACCTGGCAATTCAGTCGGCAGTCAACCAACATCCCCAGGTCAGGCAGAGAAGGACCTGGGGGTGTTGGTTCACTGCTGACTGAACACGAGCCAGCAGTGTGCCCAGGTGGCCAGGAAGGCAAACAGCATCCAGGCTTGTATCAGAAACAGTGTGGCCAGTAGGTCTGGGGAGGTGATTGTGCCCCTGTACTCAGCATACGTGAGGCCATACCTAAAGTGTTGTGTCCAGTTCTGGGCCCTTCACTACAAGAAGGACATTGAGCTCCTGGAGCATGTCCAGAGAAGGGCAACCGGGCTGGGGAAGGGGCTGGAGGGCAAATCATATGAAGAGCAGCTGAGGGAGCTGGGGCTGTTCAGCCTGGAGAAGAGGAGGCTGATGGGAGACCTTATCACTGCCTAAAATTAACTGACAGGAGGGTGCAGAGAGGTGGGAGAGGGTCTCGTCAGCCAGGTGACAGGAGATGGGACAAGGGGAAATGGCCTCAAGGTGCACCAGCGCAGGGTCAGATCAGATGTTAGGAGAAAATTCTTCCCTGAAAGAGTTGTGAGGATGTGGAACAGGCTGCCTAGGGAGGGGATGGAGTCACCATCCCTGGGTGTGTTTAACAGATGGGTAGATGAGGTACTTAGGGATACAGTTTATCACAGGACAGGAATAGTTGGATTTGATGATCTTAAAGGTCTTTTCCAACCTAGTGATTCTGTCATTCTGTAATTCATCCCTGGCTATACCTATACTCAACGTAAATTTGCCCTTCGTTCAGGTTATTTGGACACAAGTATGTGCTGAGTGTTGGGCTCTGGGGCTTGGCAGATGGGAAGGATGGAGAGTTTGGTAATATTTCTGCAAAATAGGGTCGGGCAATAATGACCACACAAACAAGGTTGGTCATCTTGTGTAGTACGGTGTGAAATTTGGAGACATCCAATCCATGGTCATCCATGTGCAGGCAGGCTGGAAGTTAAAAGAGATGGTCTGAGAATATAGCGTGCTTCGACCTTCTCTCAGGCCTGCCTCTCATAAGGCAGTCTCAGCATAGCTTTTAAATCTCAGTTTCTCTTATGGAAAGGGAACTAATGTCCCTTATTTTTCAGGAAAAAATAGAGGGTTTCATTAACGTTGTTGAATTCATGGTGTTCATGTTAGGTACTAATTAGTGTAGACACAATACAGTTGGTATGGTATGAAGTTTTACAGAAGAGATGTCCACAAGTGCTGCTTGTTTAAACTTTTTTAGCTCACAGTTGATGAGTGTTTCTTCTGAAATGCATAATGATCTAGCGATTGCATCTCAGAAAGAACACATTTTTGTTGTTGTTGTTGTTGTTATATGCTGGTTTAATACAAATACCTTTTGGGAAAAAACCCCAAAACCAACCCACTCTTTTTTCCCAGTTTTTTCACAGTTTAAGTGTGGGGAAGTGGACACTTCTCAGTTCAGCATGTAATTATGAAAAATCAGGATAATATGCTTATAATTATTCACGGAAGTGGAGTAATATCAAAAGACCTACCGCTTAGAAAATAAATGTTTTACTGTAAGTGGCTGCACATATGAGTATTCTTGCAGTGAACCCCAAGTTTGCTTGAGCAAGTCAGTAGAAACATTAGCTCAGTAGTGAACAGTATTGTGCTCTCAGTTTACCTGCATGTAGGCAACACATAGGCTGTTTTGTGGACACATGTATTTATTGAAGAAAATTTGTGTTGTTTCTCTCTTCTGTATGCAGTGGAAGATAGAAGCATGAGTAGATACCTCAGCATGTGTTGAATGGGGAGAAGGGAGAGACAAGAGTTCACACCACCTTGAGTATCTGCCCACTTGGAGAGGATTGAGGGCCACAGCTGTTGGACCGCTGCTTAGTCAGAGATGACATTTCTAGGAAAAAGGGTAGTCCTTAAATCATCAGTCTTTCTCTAAGGATAACCTGTGCTCCTCATGATATGATATTGGACTTGATAAACTGCTTGATGCTATTTTGTGTATTTAGATTATGTCACACAGGTATTATTAAACTTCCACCCTCCACCCTCCCTTAATTTCCTTGCCTGTCATGCAAGGTACATAAAGGGGGGGTGGGGAAAAAAGATTGCTCCCAGTGAATTGTACATAGAAATAAGAATGTTTAACACTTTTTGGAGATTTCTTTAAGAAGTGCATGCTAGTCCAGACCACCAATGGGAATGGAACTTCTGCCAAGTGTGATATAAATGTTAATTGCGGCAATCCCATGAAAGATACAGAACTGTACCATCTCTTTTCCTGTGGATGGGGAAGCATAAGCAACTGTTCCAAGACCATTCCAAGGAAAGTTCCTGGGTCTGAGGCTAAACATTGTGGTTTATATTTGTATTTGTGGTGAGGTTCTATCTATAGGGCAAGAACAGAAGTCTTCTTATGCAGCTATTAATCATAGAGCTTCAAGCACCACAGTTTCTACCAAATAGATTCTATGGGCAAGTGTATTAGATGAGTATGAGGCAAATGCCTGTTGATGACGGGCTGAGCTTAGAGTTCAAGCTTCTTCATCACCATGTTCTTTTGCTGTATGATTGATGAAGCTCAAGTATCATTAAATTTAAAGCCGTACATTTGGCAAAGCACAGTATTCATTAACTGGACTGATGTCATTTTATCCCATGTGATTCATTAGCAAGCAGCAGTATATGTTTCCTACAGTTTACCTGATGTCCTAGGACATTAAAAGTAGTGGTAAAGATCTCGGGACATTAGGTTTGTTTATTTTCTTAATAGCGGAGAAGCTGTCAGCTTAGGTTTGCCTAATTTTTGGGTGTTCACAGAATAGGAATAATGTTCTTAGAAGGTTTAGTATTCTGTTTATGATTGTTTAACATTCAGCATCAATGATTTTATTGCACAGACGTTGGCATTTTACTCATTATCACTTTGGTTTTCATGCCAGGTTCTTGCAAGAAGTGTATTTTATGCCAGGTGCCAAATAACCTTTTGTCATCTTGCTGAATGAGGCGCTGCTTTTGTTCTACACTCAAAAATTACATCCAGATCTTACGAACACTAAAAAGTATCCATCTTTTTCTTCTGCCTTCCCCTCTGACACACACGCAATTTGGCAAGGACTAACAGTACTTCTGAATCTATACATTCTGCTCAAAGTGAGAAGAGATATGCCCCTCGTTTCTTAAGATCATGTCAGGCCAATTAAAGACCTGTGCAAATTAATGCATTTTTTTTTCTGATTTGCCCAATACTTGGATATAGGGGTGATGGTAAGACTGGAGAGCCATGAGGGCTGTATAGGACAAAATGTGTCAGAGAAGTCCCAAAACATTTGAAATTTTGCCTATAAATAGCTGTGTGCACTAAACCCACCCACATGGCTACATGTGCCAGATATATGTAGGATGATCATTCTGAGTCATGCTTTCAAAAAGAAAAGCCAGCAGAAAGTACATAACACAAACCTGTAAATCCTTTAATTAATTCAAGAATTATTTATGTTGAATTATCATACTTTGCAGGATTACACATCTGCATTTTTCTTAACACACTCAACTATTTTAAACCTAGCAGCTAATTCCTAATTTGCTTTCATATATTCTTTGAAAAGGCAAAGAAAAGCTTAAGAATTCATATGTAAACCAGATCATTCAAGTGAAATAAATTTATTACTGCAATCCATTACACAGCACTTTGGTGATAAAAGAGTATATCTTGGAAAAAAACAATCTTGGAATTCGCAAAGTGTTACTGGAAGGGTGATTTTTTTGTTTGTTTGTTTAACAGTTTTATTAATTCTCTTTTTCACTTGGTTATACTCTAAATAAAATGAAGTGGAAAAGTAACCTGCCCATGTACAAATAAACATAATCTTTCTCTCTATTTAACTGAGCCAAATGAATGACTTAAATACCCTTCTGTAGAACTTCACCAGATTCCAAGGGAAAAAAAAATGGTTTATGATGCAAATAGTATAATTTCTTTCTGCAATAAATCTGTCATGAGATTTGAGTTATTCACTTGCCCTTTTAGGAAAAATAAAATAGTAGTAATAAAAAAAAATAATCAGAAGATGTTAGCACAGAATGCAGGCCTGGTTTGTTACGAATTACACATCACTGTTTCTTAGCAGTTGAGCCAAGCTTAGGAAAGCCTCTCAACAAATGAAGCTACGTCTTAAAGATATGAAGCCAGGGACTCTGCTTCTGTAAACCACTTTACTTAGTGGAAATCAAAGGAATTCCGTAAACTAATCCAAGCCAAAGATCTTGCCACCCTAGTTTCATTAAACGATGAATTTGAAACTTCCTTCAAACTTAACTTCTTACTCTGCAATTCTTTGACAAGTGTTTTGCAATTCTTTTCACAAAGACAGTTTCTTGGTAACAATATAACGCTCCCAGAGTTTGGTTTTATGGTAGTGGTCCATTTTCTTCAATTCTGTCCTTTCAGACAGAGTAATGTCTCCAATATTCCAGTGTGACTGATGGTATCATCTAGTCATTATTCATAAGCAGGATCATGTACAAGGCACATTAAGCTGTATAGAGAAACATTAACTCCTAGACACCAGTTACTACCTGTACATATGCAAGCCCTGTGCCATAGAATCATAGAATGGCATGGGTTGGAAGGGACCCCAAGGATCATAGAGCTCCAACCTCCCTGCCACAGGCAGGGCCACCAACCTCAGGCCCGGATGTGCACAAGCTTGCCCAGGGCCCCATCCAACCTGGCCTTGAACACTTCCAGGGACAGGGCATCCACTACTTTTCTGGGCAGCCTGTTCCAGCACCCCACCACTCTTCCTGTAAAAAACTTCCCCCTAATATCTCATTTAAACCTTCCCTCCTTTAGTTTTAATCCATCCCCCCTTGTCCTGCCATTGTCTACCCTTTTAAAAAGTCGATTCCCCTCCTGTTTCTCTGCTCCCTTCAGGTACTGGAAGGCTGCAATGAGGTCCCCCCGCAGCCTTCTCTTCTCCAGGCTGAACAAGCCCAGCTCCCTCAGCCTCTCTTTGTAGGGCAGGTGCTCCAGCCCTCTAATCATTTTCATGGCCCTCCTCGAAACCCTCTCCAACATTTCCACATCTTTCTTGTATTGGGGGCCCCAGATCTGGACACAGAACTCCAGATGGGATCTCATGAGGGCAGAGTAGAGAGGGACAACCACCTTCCTGTCACTGCTGGCCACCCATCTTCTAATGGAGCCCAGGATACCATTTGCCTTGTGAGCTGCAAGAGCACACTGATGGCTCATGTTAAGTTTCTCATCCACCAGAATCCCCAAGTCCTTCTCAGCAGGGCTACTCTCAAGAAGCTCTTCTCCCAGTCTCTATCTATGTCTGGGATTCTTCTGGCCCAAGTGCAACCCCTGACACTTGGCAGTGTTGAACCTCATTAGGTTCACCCGGGCCCATCTTTCCAGCCTGTCAAGATTCCTCTGGATGGCATTTTACTTGGGCTGGAACAAACTCTACTACTAAGATGAGCATCAGAAATTGCTGTGTGGAAGAGACCAAAGACTTCTGAATACCTGAAATAATCTCTCACCTTACTGTACAATGCAGAAGGTACACTGTAATTCCTCCTGCATGAATTAAGGATCCACCATCACCAGATACATTGTCATGTGGAAGCCAAGAATGTTTTAAAAAATTCCCCCCCCCCCCATCAGTTTTTGTTAATCTTTTCTGAAAGGTGTTCTCATTGCCAGCTCCCCTGCTTAGCCCCTATCATCTTTGATCCCCATCACCCGAAGGCATGGCCTCTCCCAGCTGTCTCCAACACAGCCTGTTTTCCCTCCTTCCCTCTTCCTTCCCACACCAGCTGGCTCATGCACAGCACATCGCCCTCCCTCTTCTCCCTGTAGCCCTAACTGGCAACTCCCTGTAAAATGTCTGGCAGCTCGGCTGGGAAGAGCGGTGTTGTGCAGCATTGGAGCAAGAGGGCAGGGAGGACGAGAGAGTGCCAAACGGCCTGTCAAAACCCAGCCTGCCACTCGCTGCGTGAGGTGGCAGAGGGCACAGGCAAGGGAGCACATGACTTTTCCCCCTTCCTTCTTTTTTTCTGCTGACAATTTTCTGCTCAGCAGCCTGACTCAGGCACTGTCGCTTGTGGTCCCTCACCCCACAACTTCACAATTGCAACCACAGAGACCGTGTGTGGGAGTAAAGAATAAAACATGCTGCCTTCAAAGCTGCCTGTGATGAGACAAGCGAGGGCACAGCTAAAAGGCCACCATGGCGTGTTTTTCCCCACACTCAGCCCCAGGAGCAGCTTCTGTGCAGGGCAGGAGGTGCCTTGGAGTCTTCCACAGTATTTGCCTTCCTAGGGCTTTGATAAACTCAAGAAAGAGATTTAAATATATTTAATCATGATCATGGAGATTGTCATGCATAAAGGCCTTTTATGAAGAGGAAAATAGATTTCTGTTTGGTAACTGGATTGAAGTCCTTTACTTGGATGACTGCAACAATATAGTAAGAAGAGATGGGGAGCCAAGAGGTGTTAGCAGCATGCAGGGGTGCAAACGGCCCCCAATTAGTAGAGCCTGAAAAGGATTTGTCCTGCAGAACAGGCAAAGTATGTTATCCCAAAACCAGGAAGGGCACC
Source organism: Laterallus jamaicensis coturniculus (assembly GCA_022605575.1). Classification (NCBI taxonomy): domain Eukaryota; kingdom Metazoa; phylum Chordata; class Aves; order Gruiformes; family Rallidae; genus Laterallus; species Laterallus jamaicensis. The sequence goes on from JAKCOX010000015.1 coordinate 12,857,829, forward strand.
TGCCTACACCTTCCTGTGGAGTGGAAGCGGGTGGGCCAATGGTCAGCATTGTGAGGGTGCCTGGCTGTGTCTACATCCATGTCTACATGGGCATTGCTGCTTGTAATAACGCAGGGACAAGTCAACACTAATTCCTTCCCTTCCAGGACCCCTGTGATTGCCAGTGTCCTCTTCTTGCTTCTGCACTCCCGTTGTAACTAATTGGATCCACTTGTCAAGCTGAGGCAGCTCTAATTACCCTGTACCTAAACTGCTCTGGATGGCGACTTGGCAGAAGTGCTCTTCACCCCTCTGAAGCCTATTTGTTCTGTAACCTTTCCCTTAGTCATTCCTGGCTCAGTGTTGGTTACACTTTGCCTGCTCTTAGGTGGGTTTCTAACACCGTGACCTCTGCAGTGCTACTGCATCTTTAATAACCAAATTTTAGAACTTGCTGACACATTAAAGCTTATTGTCTGTTAGTTTATAACACTGGTAAGTTTCTCCTAGATGAGGAGCTTTGTCAAATGTTTTCTGACAATCTAAATAACTAACATCTTTGACATTTACTGCACCCCTTTGCCAGGCTAGGCAGTAATAGGCTCAATGAAATCTGAGTTACCGAGGCATGACCTGAAACAATATTAGCTGTCCTTGATTATGCTCTGAATTTTCATGTTCCCCTCCTCCTCAGCCCCAGTGTGATCCTTTTAATGGTTGTCTAAGACTTGCTCGACAACTAATGGGAAATGAACTGACTGGTAATTTCTTGCTGTGTGTCTGCTTGGCCCCATGCCAGTCTCTTGAAATGATGGTACTAAATATAAATTTTCATTACACCTTCTCCAATTTCCATGCTTACTTCGTGTAGTACTTTTAGATGAGCATTGTTCAGCTCCAGTCTCTTATCGGTTTTAAGAACAACAATCCTCTTAATTGACAGTTTGGGTATTATCACCTTTTCTTTTAATTCCTCACCGTCATTTCTGTGTGTTGAGTCTTAGGCAAATGTCTGCCCTCTTCAGTTTTAAAGATAGGTGCAGGAATAATTGCTGTATAGCCTTCCTGTTCCTTTACACTCCATCACCTTTTTCTCCTGTCAGTTGCTTGGTGTATAATTATGCTTAAAATATCTTTTGGTATTAGTTGAGATGCTTTGCACTATTTGATGCTCATTTTTCAATTTGGCTTTCTCAAGTATTTTTGATTGCCTCAGGCTCTTGTAATAATTTACATAATCCTCCCGTATTCTAGATTCTTTCTACCTTTTAATGCTGTCATTTTATCCTTGATACTGTTTTCCTCACCCTTTACTTCTGCACACCAGCTCCTGTTCTCATATGTGACACATCCTGTAGATGTTTTATTGGAACAAGCATAGCTAGTAATACCCTTCCTTTACTACACTTGATTTTCTGGACTCTTATTTAATTCACATCAATTTCCTTAAACTCACTTCTCCAAAATCCACTTTTTGTAAAGTCCATTATTTTTGCACTTTTTTCCTTAACACAATCTAATGAATATTTTGGGTATGCATACATGTCTTGCTTTCTAAATCTACCAGAGCCTTTAAGGAAATGCTATCTCTTCTCAACAGTACATTATTATTCAAGAAAAAGTGGGTTGCACATTAGGCTCTCCTGCTGTCTTAAATCATGAAATAATATTTGCTGCATGTGAACTACAGCTGAAATTGCAATAGTCACCTAAGGCAATACTGGATGGTTTTAAAGCCTAGTAACTATAAATAAAAAGCATGGTATAACAATAAGTAGATTTATTCTTATTGAAATCAGAGTTTGCTCATAGTAGGAAAATTTCCATGCAGCTACTGGGATCAGATTAGCCACTTTCATCTAATGTAGAAGGGTTTTGTTAGTGCAAAACAAGTTTGGAAATTTCCCGATGGGATGCAAGAGCAGCCTACACTCATTTAGTAAAGCTTTGCCACAATGTTGGTGGTGCAGGATACAGAACAGTGGTGGATCTCCTAACTCTCAGAATCAGACCAAGTTTAGCTGTAAAGTAGGTAGAATAAATTCTAACAAGCAAAAAGCACAAGTCTTGTGACAACACTGGCATTTCTTTCATGCATTTCAAATTGCCTTTTTGCTGTTGAGGTTCTGGAGGATCTTAATGAAATTTTTAGAGCCAATGTTATATCTTTTAGCAGAGCTATAAAACTTAACACTGATGCCACTGATGATCTGGGCTTTTCTATGGTATGCTGCACTCTCATGGCATGTCACTGAATGTGTCCTGAGACAATTTGTACCTAAAATATCTTAAGAGATTACCTAAGTTCTATTGTTTACTCTTGTAAAATATCATGTGCAGAATACAAGGAAGACTCATTTTAACTGACTTTGTGAAGTATAGTAAACAATTGAACATAAGACCTCTTGGAATTTGAAGCTGTCATTAAATTAATGGCTTTGATGTCTTTGCAGAACAATCTTTACAACTCTAATGCTTGAGACAGACATTAAATTAAGACAGCAAGCTCTAATGCTTGCTATTTGCTCAGGGAAAGTTTGTGTTTCTGCAGTTTGATGGTTGCTTGTGCTATTAGTTTCTTCGGAGATGCTATTTTAAGGTTAGGGGTTTTTTTCCACATGAAAATGCATATTCTGGTATAAGATAAAACAAAAGAAAGAATAACTCTAAAGAGAATACATGAAACTTGATGCTTTTTGCAGAGACAAAGGCAAAAGGAGAAACAGGTACTTCAGTCGCTCATTGTTTGGTAGAGCTGTTTGTAGTAGCAACTTCCAAAATAATGAGGTGTCACTATTCTACAGTTGGTACAGGAGGACGGCGAGCTTTGTGTTCTTTCTGTTAAGAGAAATCAAACTTTCTCTGCCTTCCTATACTTTGTGATTTTTTTTTTCTGCTTTCTTCAAAAAATCCTGTGCTGCCAAATAATTGTTGTAAGCTATTGCTCCAGGGTTTTTTGTTACTTTTATCCCACTCACCTATTTCTGTGGACCAGAAAGTATATTCATTTCTCATCACTTGTCTACCTGTTCCTTCCTGTAATAGCATCTCAGCCTTAACCTATCTACAGGTCATACGGTTTTGCTCGTTAATGTCGTAGGTAGCCAATGAATTAGTCGCTTTACCCTCAGCAGATCAAGGACTCCACCAATGAGATGTGAATTTACTCTCTATGAGCTTTATTTAATTTCCTTTGCTTTGGCGAACACATCTTTTTAAGGGGAGTGCAAGGCTCAGCTTTGCATATCAAGATCAGTGTTATACTTTCTGTTCTGTGAAGCATTAAAAAACAGGCGCTCTTATTCATTCTTTTTTGCTTAGCCAGTTTTCTACAGGTACTTCTAGGGAGCAGTTTCAGTATGGTGGTTGATACCGCTGTATCTGGAACAGTAAGATGTAATGGACTAAAGCTAAAGGAGGGAAGGTTTAGATGAGATATTAGGAGGAAGTTTTTTACAGAGAGAGTGGTGAGGTGCTGGAACGGGCTGCTGAAAGAGGTAGTGGATGCCCCATCCCTGGAGGTGTTCAAGGCCAGGTTGGATAGGGTACTAGGCAATCCTGTGTAGATCCAGACCTGGAGGTTGGTGTCTCTGCCTGTGGCAGGGGCATTGGAACTCTATGGTCTTTGGGGGTCCCTTCCAACCCAGACCATTCTATGATTCTATGTGTTTTTCAGCCTACTAACACGGAGTAATGCACGATTTTAGAGTAACTGGGTATGATAGGTTGCACGTATCCTTATGTCTACAATACGTAGGGTTTTTTATTTTACATTCTCCTAAGCTATTAGACTCGGCATTTCACAATGAAAGAGTCTTCCACAATTTAATTACACGTTTTGTACAAAATATTTCCATTTAAAAGTTCCAAACTGCCTCTTCCCTTGCAGTATAACCATTTTGGCTTGGCTCCCATCCTGAACAATGGGAGTGTCACACACAGCCCCCAAGAGTTTGAAAATGCTTTTCAGTATTCTCCATTTATAAAATGTGTCTTCCATCCTTTATTATGCATTCACTATTTTAATTTCTGGAATGACCTCTGCTGTTGTTTTCACAACAAAACCAATGTAACTGTCAGTGGCTGTGTTGCTAAGGAGTGTCCTTACATTCCCAGTGTGGTTTTAAATCCCAGCATCCTCACTCAAAGCCTAATTCTATTTTTACCTATTTAGACTATTTTATTAGACCAGATTAGGACACTTTATTCCTGATAACCCTTCGTGAGCAGGTATCTTGCTGCAGAAGACTGATTTGAAAGTAATTCTTCATATGGGGGAGGGGGAATTTGTGTAGCTAACACAGTAGAAATAGGGTAGAAATGTGATGGTACAACTGACTTCCCATCTCATGAGTTTTGGACGTGATAGAAACTGGGAAGGGTCAGCCTTTTACTGACCCTTTCCGATACTTCCATCAGGAGATTTCTGGGTATTAAAAGTAAAAAAAAAAAAGGTCATCTTCCTGCACAGGCAGAAAAGGAAAATATCCTAGAGAACTTGGATGACTTACCCTCGTGCATTCCATCCTGAGCTCAGCAAGAATTCAGCTCAGATAGAGAAAACCTGAAGGCTTTCTGTTAAATCATCAACCTGTTGTGACTATAGTGCATGGAGCTGGGAGGATGTCCTTCTGCATCCAGGGTATACTGCATTTCCTTCATCTTCTCAGCTTATTGCTCTGAAAGAGAACTGCCTTGGCAAATCAGAATACTAAGGCAATACTATGCTGTTGCTAGGCAATAACTAGACAGTTTTTGTGCAATTTTCTACCTTCTGATGGGTGATGTAACTGGTCTAGGTTTGTTATCTTACCGAAGTCCTTATCTGGACAATATATGGCAAGAGACAAGGCTGAGGAGATAACAAGAGTGGTACAATTAGTATTAATTAACCTAATACATCAAGAATACATGCCTTACGTTGTTTGTCTGACAAATCCTAGCTGCTTGCTCCAGAACTAAAATGTAAACAGTTTAAATTATCACACTGCTTCTGAGAAGAAGTAATCACTCAATTTCAGATGCTAAACCAGAAAATAACGAAATGTGAAGAAGAAAAATAATAAGGCAGAGAGGAGCAAGATAACGATGTGAAAGTGTTTAAAGAATCATGTGTTTTTTCCCACAGAAGTACCTGTTTCCAAGAATTAAGAATATACGGTCCCCTATAATTTAGTAATGCCACATGTTGAGCTATGTCGCTCTGACCTCATCCTTAGTATATATTCAGCACAGAACGTGCTATTTACCTTTTGCAAAATAGCATTATCCAAGTTATTACACTTGCCACTGCAGCACTACAAAGTCTGAAGTACAACTTAACTTAGCAAACATTGAGTAAAATTGAAGTGATTCCAAAGATTACCGACATACTGTAGCCAGCGGCAGTTATAACGTGCATGCAGCTTGGTTTAAATATTTATTTGTTGTCGTTATTTGATCTAAAGGACTCATTTCAACTCTGACATTAGATAACCAGAGGGGTTTTCTTCCAGAACACTAGCATCGGAAGGCCTTCATAAATAGGGTCTGGTGCACAATTAAACTGTTTAGAGATTCTAGGTAAACTTTCCACCCTGATGCCAAGTTCTTGACATCTGAGCGTACCTTTTGTGAGGCTCTTTTTTTTTTTTTTTTTTTTTAGGTCAGGAGATCTAAGCTTTAAATGAAGCAGGCTGTACCAGACACAGATTTTCATCACCAGTGGGATCGCGACCTTGGAGTGTATATTGAATTTAAGTTTAATACTGTAATGGATGGGACTTGTAATAAAAATTGCTAGATGTTTTGTGGATGAGTAATAAAGAGCAGATCAGAGTACAGGGCTTCAAGAATCCACAGTGCCAAAGAATTTCAAACAGAACTGGATTTACACTTTTGGATTGTTCGTGCGGTTTGGAAAGGGTGTAATAAAATTCAGGCCGCCTCCAACATTTATTTATCTTGCTACATTTTTTTTTGGCACTTTCTTAGTAGTTTAACAGGTAGTTTGCATAAAATGTTACCACTGTTAAGTATCGGTTTGTGCAGCTAGGAACACAGTAGTGTTCCTTCTGTCCTAATGTATCACTTAAATAGAGATAAAATAGTGATTACGCTTACTCTTTAGGACCATAGACTTGGATTTACTTTCAGCTCTTGTTGCATATGTAGCCATGTTGGCAGAGTCATTTAAGTTTTCTGAGGATACCAGTACTTGCTGCTATGGTTACTTTAAGTGGAGTTTTATTTTACAGTCTTGTCATTAACCTGCTCGTCTTTCACCAGCATTAAATATGAGCAATCCTGTTATCCTATCAGGAAAAAAAAAAAAAAGAAAAATGTTTGAAGCCTAGAAAAGAGTGTTAAGTGCTGTATGACATTTTTCTGTGGCTGTGCTTACCGTTATGGAGGTTCTTTAAAAAGTATGAAGGTCAAGCAGCCAGACTCCTACGTAAGGACTTCTGGAAATGCATCTGTTCCTTTAACCTTTCCCAGAGAAGTGACAAACTGCCTGGGACTGATGGGGGGTGGTTTAACAGTGGGGTCGGCATGCCTGCTGCTGAATCTCCTTCCAAAAGGGAGATGCCACGGTGCAACTTTGGAGAGGCATGCTGTGTGGTGTAAGGGCTCCCTTAACGCAGTATGTTTGTTTTCCGATGTAATTTAATGCTTGCACCCAAAATGTTGGTTGCCAAGGCTCCCTTCTGTGGGACTCCTGGGAAAGTCATGGTGAGATTGATGATTTAAGTAGCCTTTCCAGGGGTTGGTAAAATTAAGGATTAAGGATCTTAGTTGCTGAATTTGATCTGGAATACTAGTGACGATGAGGCCTTCAAAATGGCACAGGAGAAATGAAATAAAGCAATTAAATGGAAACAAGGGTTCTGCAGACATCAAAGTTTGCATGCTCGTTGGAGGTTTCCTATCGTGCTGATTAAATCCCACTAAAACCCAGCAAGTTCTTCTAAAACAGGTGCAGCTTCCTTGGACTGTGTAGAAAGTTACATCTCTTGTTATTTCTATTATTAATAATATTACTATTCTGCTACATACCACGCTATGTTTCATGTCAGCAGTCACACTATTTGAAAACTTAAAGTAAAATATTATTAATTATTACAGTAATATATTGCATCATAAATATACATAATTCTTGAATAGTAACACCAAACCTAGAAAGTTGGTAAACAGCATAGATATGGCGTAAAGTCTCAAAAGAGAAGGACACATTAAGATCAGCAAGGAAGAGGGAAAAAAACCCCTGAAGTTTTCAGTGTAAACTTGAGGAACGATGACCTTTGTAAAGTTTTCTGAAATTTGTCTGCACTCAGAGCAGACATCCTGTGAGTATATCACGCAGTTCATTATTTCACTTCTCCTTTCTCACCCTCTGTCCATATACCTTTTCAGCTCTTGAAAAATGCCAATAAAAATGTGCTGTGAATTATGTGCACCACATAAATGATCCTTTTCTTTTTATCCTTCGTTAGGACATTGTGATTTATAATGACCAGCTATTCTGTATTATGTCAATTATACCAGAACGGTGGCATTACTCTTTGGATTGAAGCGTAGGACAGATACTGGCAATACAAAGTACATTTTGCTTGGCAAATATTGCTGAAGAATAGCTATGTCCTGCTTCAGGAAGTATTAGCAAGACCAAAGTGAGAATTTAAGTTCTAATTTCAATTCTATAATATTCCAGTCAAAAACAGGTTGTAGATTTTTGGTGACATAGCTGTAGACTATACTATGAAGAGATTTGGAAGAGGCAGAAGAGGGACATCCATGTCCAACTTTTAGGGACATCCCATGAAGCATGCAAAAGCACTTCCAGAAAGGCATAATCTGCTGGTCTTCATGCTCTAGAAGGAAGAAGCAGAGATCTATCCAAGCTGCTCTGTACTTCTCCAGAGAAAAGCAATGATGGCTTTGCACATAGAGTTCATTAAACATAAGTTTTCTTGCATTTTGGATTGAAGGGGAAAGGCTGCTGTGAGCCAGTAATATTGATGGATTTCCAGAGCAGCTACATCAGCAACACAGTCTGAGAGGTGAGAACCTCTACAATCTGGAAGCAACATTGCCCAGCTCCCCACTGAAACAAAAGGCAAGGAACAGAATTCAGCTTTTGGGAATCTAATCCTGCCTTTCCACAGCTAACTCTGCAGCTGTCATGTCTTGATGATAATTAATTTAGATGGCAATTGGTGCGTTGGTCAAAAAGGGACAAAAATGTTGAGAGGAGCCTGTTCTGATGAATTCTCAGTGAAAGATGGGAAAGGTCTTAGGCCATTAGTGATGACTGATGCTATAGGAGAAGCATATAAATGATGTTCTGAAGTAATCCATTAGGGCATAATATGAAGCCCCTCTAGACCTGAGAAATATATCACCAATCAAATTTCTTTTGAAGGTCTTCGCTTTACCTAGCGAGGAGGACTTGATGGGAATCCCTGTCAAGTCTCCACTTGATATACAGTGCTTAAATGTTGCTGGATGTTTTAATCTGCAGATATCATCCGACCGGGAGTGGTAATATTTTGGCTGCTGGTGGAAAGGAAAGCTTGCTATTGGCTTTAGGCTCTTCTCAGTTGTGAGCAGAGGTGGTTTATTTTAGAAGAACAGTTCTGAGATATTTAGAGAAGCACAACATAATGTCGTGCTCAGTTTCAGCACAATTATTTAATGATTTAAGACAGCAGCAGAGCCTAATATACAACCCATTGCACTTTGTTTTCTTAAATAAAACTGAACTATTCAGAAGTGCAGGCTGAAGTTTCTGATGTCTCCTGTAAATTGCCTCAGCTGTCAATGACACGAGTTTTTGAAGGAGAGCAACAGTCATTTTTTGTACTTGTTTACCTATTAAAATCCTGCAGGGACTGAGTAGATCCTGTCCCAAAGATTTTATGTGCCCTTTCATGGTGGTATCATCGTCCATGCCACCTTCTTAGGTGGATTTAGAACCAGAAGAGAGAAAATACTTATTTTACCATGATTTAAATCCCTAGTTTCACACACTTGATGTAGTCAACGGGACTCCTTTGGGACCCTGGGCAATCTTGTGTAGATCCAGGCCTGAGGTTGGTGGCCCTGCCTATGGCAGGGGGGTTGGAGCTCTATGATCTTTGGGGTCTCTCCCAACCCTTGCCATTCTATGATTCTATGATTTGCCAAATCCCTGTGACCTAGGTGCTTGGGAAATGTTGTGGAAAGGTAACTCTGCCTGACTCCTGAAGTCAGTGGGGAATTTAGATACTCTGCATGATTTTTCAGATTCCCATCCTAAAGTGTAACAGTCCTTTTGCATCTGTCTTTCCGCTCCCTTTGGAAATTCTCCCCCTCTGGCTTCATTCTGTTTTTAGGAGTTGTCTTAGTTCAATCCTAGCACCGCACTGCCAGGAACCTGCACCTCTTGCCCTTCCTTGATGGCCTGAATTTACCTGGTTTCTTGTGGGCTAGCATGGTACAGTCAATATTTTGGATATGCCAGCTGCCTATGTATTAACACATGGTGTGGGAATACTGTAATGCTTTGCTTTATTTGGCATATTTGAAACAAATATATTACTCGTTTGATAATTTTCAATTAATCTGCCTGTTTCAAACTGTGCCAGATTTTATTGCATTAAGGCCATCAGGAAATCAGATGAAGCTGGTGTCTTTGGTATTTTGCATAATCTGAGGAATTTAGTCTATTTTAGAAATTAATACAGCATATAAAACTGTCATGTGCACATAAGAGTGGAAAATGAGGTACACAAGCTCTTTATATTTTCCATAAGAAAAGAGTATAGAAAAATCCTGCTTTTAACTTCTTTGAGTTTTCCATCCTTCTGCCTTCATCCCATTTTGCATGCCTCACACAATGATATCCTTGAAGCAATCAAATATTAAATCTGAAAGAGGGCAAGGATTTATATCTTCCATTATGGCTCCCTTAATATTTTCATTTTCTGTCCTGTCTAACCATGTATCGCCTTTAAAGAGCTATGTTGTAGATGGGTTGAGGAATCAGTAAAGACATTGGGGCATAATCTGAGCAAAAGTATGTTTTCTGTCTGGCCATTCCATCACTACAGAGCTGAAAAAGAGAGGTCTGGGCTATGAATCAATGGAAATACAATCTGGATGTTTAACAGGAAAAAAAAAATTACAAAAGATGATCTTGTCTCAGTAGATGTGTTTCTTTGAGTAGGAGCCATAAGCATCCAGCTGTCCTCTGGCCTCAATTTTATGTAAGTCAAAAAACACTTTGAGAAACATATGTTGATTGCAGTAATGACTGCCTTTAACCTGATTTTATGTGGGGTTTATGCTCTCAAGGATTTTCTTACAAATATTACAATGCTTATACCATCTTGTAGGATAGGAGTGCGTTGCTGTCTTATTTTGCAACTGGTACAGCTACACATCTTTAAAGTTTCAGTTCAGGCTGGATGTGTTTGAATGCTCCTACAGTTACAGTGAAGTGCATGCATTTCTAGAACCTATGATTCACTGCTAATGGTCCACAGTTTCGAAAAAGCTAATGAGCTGATGGTTTTGGGGGGAAAGTGGTTGTGTTTAGGTGGGTTTTTTTAGAGAAATCTTTTTTTTTCCCTGTCAAGTCAAATCAAACCTGCTGGGAATAGCAAGAAGTTTGATCTATGAGCTGGTTTACTCTTTTAAAAAATTTTTTCTTTTAACTTTTATAAAATGCTTGCTTTAGGGATGGTTTAGAATGCAAATGTGAGACTGAGAATAAGGTATACATGTTGTTTAACATTGGCTTAATTTTTTTTTCTTGATTACATGTCATAGTTTAACCCCACCTGGCAACTAAGCACCATGCAGCCATGGCATGATGGGGGGACAGGATCAGAAGAGTAAAAGTGAGAAACCCAGCGGGTTGAGATAAAGACAGTTTAATAAAGAAAAAAAGCTGCGCATGCAAGCCAAGCAAGACAAGGGATTCACTCCCTATTCCCATGGGCAGACCAGATGTTCAGTCATCCTCTGGAAAGCAGGGCTCCATCATGTGTAACAGTGACTTGGGAGGACAAACGTTATCACTCCAAATGTGTGTGTGTCCCCCATTTCCTCTGCCTTCCCCTCCAGCTTTATACACTGAACATAATGTCATACAGTATGAAATGTCCTTTTGTTCAGTTGGAGTCATCTGTCCTGGCTGTGTCCCCTCCCAACTTGTTATGCACTCTCAGCTACTCGCTGGTGGGGTGGGATGAGAGGAGGAAAACGCTCTGGATGAGCACTGATCAGCAGTGATGAAAACATCTCTGTATTATCAACTCTGTTTCCAGCATAAATACAAAGTATAGCCCCATACCAGCTACTATGACGAAGATTAACTCCATCCCAGCCAGTACCAGCACATTGCTTAAGTTATGTGGCTAGTTTTTCCTTTTATTAATAGCTGTCATTATTTTTCCTAACACATGTAGTCTAGGTAATATTACATCTGTATAAATCAATATGATAATGACATTATGAATGTATATTATTATTTAACCATTGCTCTCTAGGGCATAGTTATGTCAGTTATATTTTATGGAGAGTTTCTGTAGACTGTTATAAACATTACAATCTGTTCTGTGGAAAAACCCTGCAAATCAGCATTTTCTTGGTATTTCAAGTAGTTAAGGTGGTGTATGGGTAAACAGTAACAGAATCTCTGAAAAACATGATACTTTAAGCATTGCAGGAAATAACGTATGAAGAATACGCAAGTAAAATGCTGAATAGATGAATAATCTTTATAGAAGATATTGTGAAGTCTTTTTCAAGTCATCTAGCATGAGAGCCATCCATGAATTTATGCCTAAAAATGCAAAAATATTAATATGCACTGGTGTCTTTTGGAAACCTGCCAAATGCATATTTTTTGCTGTCTTGAATTATTTTGTATGTATATTAAGTAGGCATCAAATTGTGCTTAAATCAAAGATAAAGGATGCTGGTTTGGATGTCTTTTTATGAGAACTGCCCAAAAAGGAGGCTGAAATTGGAAGATGTATGCAATCATGTTTCACCGGCATACAATGATCTAAACCTTAAAATACATAAATCTTCTTTTGGCTGATATCTGGTCAGAATGAACTCTCTAAATATTCCTTCTAGCAAAATTATTTTATAAATCACATACAATTAATGCTGACATGGATGTGATGAACAACATTTTGAGAAGAGATGTACAAATAATTTTCACTCAGAATTTTTTTCAGAGGCCCCAAACATGAAGTGCAAACAAGACAAATAATCTTAGCATCGTTTGCCCCATTTCACATCATTATCTTAATCTATCAAGACATTGTGTGCCCAACATTGTGCTCAACTTAGTTTAATCGCAGCATAACTTGTGCTGACCTTTACCAGATAAAATCCTTTCCTGTTCATGATATCATCTGTTAAAATGGGTAATATACCCTGGAACATGTGCATTAGATTTTTTTCTTTTTCCATGTCCAGTGTCCTCCTTAATCATGCTGTTACTTTAATGCATTAAAAACTTATAGATTCTTTTTTTCAAAATGTAGTGATACTTCCCAAACAAATGTGAGAACTCTTAGCCTCAGTAATGTTTAATTACTATGGATCACAGGCTGTCACATTCTCCAGCTTGTGGGACCATGGCCAAACCACAACTGAAAAAGAAGTAACCACCACTTTTTGCTTTTGTACATGACAATTGCAGGTTTAAGGTAAACTATGAGGGGGAAAAAAAATGAAAATAAATCTTAATCAGGTACTTTACTGGCAGAGCAGCTTGAAGATTTCTGAGCATCAGATTTTCTTCTTGCATTTACAGTATTTATTTAGTGAGTTGATCACTACATATCAAATGAGTGTTTTGTTTTCAGAAAGTTCAGATAAGACAGCTGAGAATCTGCCCCTCCCAAATGTTTAGAATTAAGTATTTCATTCCCTAAGGTGCTCTAACAGTAGTTGCAGAAGGAGCATTGCTAATGAGCAAATCCATATTTATGTGCATCTGAGTTAGAGGGCTTTTTAAAATAAATGTATAAAGTACCAGATGAGGAAGATGTAATACGGGCTTTAAATTGTCAGTCATAACTGTGTAGACCATGAGGGTCTGAAAAGTTTCCATGAAGTCGCTGTTTATGTCAGATTTTAACCACAATCATAAAAAATGAGAAGAGTAATTGAAAAAGTGTCAGGTTTAGAGATATCTGGTATGAAACTCTTTGGATGCTTCTTTCACAAGTTCCAGAAAGTTTAAAAGGCAAAATATAGAATATGTCCTGCCCACAGCTTCTGGCAGTCTGACCAAGATAGACATGGGTAGGGAGGATGTGTTGGGACATCAGGAGGAGGAAAAGAGGAGACTATGTGGATGGAGGAATCTAGCAGCTGGAATTTATTACGTTTCTTTAGGAAATGTTGATTATCAAATTATATTAAGGAAATGCCTCTTCTACTTGGAAGGCGATTTGTCTTGACAAGCCCTTTTAAAAAGAGCATGTTAAAAGCACAAGGGAACTGAACCATTAAGAAAAGATACTGTGCGTGAATGGATGGATGTATTGCTTACTATGGCACCAGTGCGTTCAGTCTTTATTATCTCAAAACCTTTTTTTTCTCTCTCCACTGGCCATAAGAAATATCCTCAGAATCCTAAGAGAATGGGACTCTAATCATAGATACTCAGCAATGAAAACAGTAAGGGATTTAGCTTTGCATCCTGCCACAGTAGTTAAATTTTCTTCACCAGAACTTTCTTAGGGCTCCTTCCAAATATTGAGGGTGTTTCTGAGCTGTTCATTCCAGTCCTGAGATGAATCATAAAAACATAATCAGGATGTTTCCAGGATGCTGAGATATTAATAAAATTCAAAGTGAACCCTGATCACTTCCTTCTCATCAGATCAAGTGCTCCATTCCAGCTTCTCACAACACAAAGCTATTTCATATAGGTCTATCACTGCTGTTGACTATATACTTTTTTCTTGTTTTTATCATAAAATGAAAGGGCTGACGAGAATGTTTGGTGTGGAACTGCCAACTTGAAATGTTGAGCAGCAATGGTTGTTAGCAATGAGCTTTACTTACTTCCCTTAGGATAATTCCACACATCACATTGACAGGACATTTCTGTTGGTGCTCAGGCTAAATATTAATGTGCTACCCTTACTTCTTGCCATACCTCCCTCTGATACTCTGAGTTATTCCTGGATGTCTGTGCCTTTTGAATACACGGACTGCTGCTGTTTTCCATTCGCATGACTTTACTCCTTTGTTGATCAAAATACTTGGCTTTCTCTTTTGGGAAGAAGGTCCAAAAGGCTCAATATTTGCAAAATGGACTGTTTTCAAAGTCAGTTCTAGAACATTTGGTGTCTGAAAACCAGTAAATGTCCACACCAGCAAATGTCCACACCCAAAACTCCTGCACCTCCTGTTCTCCAAGTGACAAGTGAAATATAATGTAGGAAGGAAATTCTTAAAGGGCTGTAAAATTAGGCAGAAAACAACTACCATCTTTTTCTCTTAATTTTTGAACAAATTATAATACTGTGCAGCTCTTTGGTATATCTTAATTTGCTTTCCCAATTAAAAGATAAAAATTGGAAATGGTCCTTGAATATATAGTGGGTTTTTCATTATCAAACATTGTCTCTGCATGCCCTTGTATGTTCCATATTTGCAAAAGCTCATGTCATCAAGACAACTGTCTTTGGATGTGTGTAGTTATGTGAGTCTGTAAATTGTTTATTTTCTCAGTGGGAGTTCACTCGGGACATCGAGGAGCTATTTCCTCCCTAATTAGTTCCCCAGATTCCTCTTATAAAAAAAAACACCTTAGGCTTCAAGGAGTCTGTTTGGGGTCATTATTTTCTTGATAAATGTACTCACCACTGCTCCGGATTTCCCAGAAGGGAGACTGTAGGGTAGAAGTATGTTGTATTGCACGTTATATTCCATGATTGGTTCAAATTACTCAATTTACCCAGTATTTTCAAAAAAACAATCCTAAATCATCAGTCAGCCTCATACTACTTCCAGTGCTGATGCCAGACAGTCATTTTCCCTCAGAGCATCATTGAACATGAGCTTTCCTCAGCTTGTTTCATACTTTGATGAACTAGATGGCTGCAGGGACTGTACTGAGATTTGAGACATTTCATTTGAGATGTTGCCAGTTGTTTCCATCGCAGATACCTCTGTAGGAAAGGAGTGGACAGCACCTATTTTACTCATACCAGGCGGTGATTATTGACTTAAAATTTACCATCATATTTTACCAAACCACTGTGAGATGTCATCTTGTCAGATAGGTGTGCTAGTGCAAGGTGCTTTATCTTGTCTAGTCTTTTAAAGGGAACCTACAACCAAGCAAAATACAATGCTGAAAGAAGCTGTCATTTGTTTAGCATGTGATAATGACACAAGCACTGTTGTTTTGGTTTTTAGATCAACAAATGCTTCCTCAAAAAGAAAAGTATATCCTTCATTGTAGACTCAAATTTTAGCTCTATCTTGCATAATTGTGTTCATTTTCACTTGTCACAAAACTTTCCATGCCGTTTATCTTGTGATTACTATGTCGCGTTCATTCCTTGATGATTGCTCACCTCTGTGATTCAACATAGTCAAGGACTGGTTTGTGTTTTCATTTGTTCTGTAGGTATTGAACTCATCCAACAATCCTGTAGGCTGCTTGAAACACTGGTTTTAGGTCCCTGCAGCCTAAATCCCAGTTTCCTTTTCACCTTCACAGATTCCAAGACAGTTGGGTAGAGCGGCCACTGCAAGTTAAGTAAAATTACACATGTGAAACACTGGACCATAGCAGTTCGAGTTAAATAATTTTAAAGATACAGTCTTATTCACATCTGTGCCAGCCCTATAGCAGAAAGAATAGTTACAAAACGAAAGGCTGTCAAGTGCTGTAGACCTGACTGCACAGCAGCCGTGCCTATCACCCAGGACAGTTGAAACATGGGTGGTTGTGGAAGGAGGCAAATACCACCTTGAGATAATGCCCCCTTTGTAAAAGATGCTTCTCAGCCCCTCTTTAATTTGCGTCAACTTGAAAAGACAATATTCCAAGGGTTGGGAAATCATTTTTGGTTCATTTCAGTGGAAGTTTGAGTAAAGCCTAAGTAAAGGCCTGAAGATATAATAAAAACAAACTTTTCTATTGATAGGAAATGCATCTTTTAAAATGTTGTGGTTATGAAAGTAACTTACAGGCGTGTCTCTGATGTTTGCAATCATATGTGAGCTTGCAAGCCTTTCCTGTCGACTGAATTGCGCGTGTGTGTCACAAGCCCTGCATCATTACAAACACTGAGAAGAGCTGTGAATAAAGAAAATAGGGAAATGAGAAAAACAGACGCCGTGCAATTTAGACATACTATTGAAGTATACTCATAACGTAACATCAGGTGCCTATTTATATTTTTCCCACCTCTGGAAACAAGCAGGAGCTGCAGCACAGGCAGCTTAGGCTGTGGGGAAGGCAGGCACACTGCCTGCACCCTCTACTGGCAGATGGACAGACCACAGACAGGCAGATTTTTAGTTTTCAGTTACTCCCCTCTGCTGTAGGAATAATTTTCTCAGCCTGGAATAATATTTGCTAGCAAAAATTTTATAGCATCGTTATTAAAGGTAATAGAAAGTTTGGGTGTCCTATTCTTCTGCCATAGCAAAGAACGGGAAAGGTCTGAGAAATAGGAAACTAATGAATTCTTTCATCTTGCTGTAGAAACTATTTGTTGAGAACCACTGTGCTCACTTTCTATGGCAAGGGAATGCTGAAGTTTTCCACACAGAAAGAAATTAGGGTGCATTGCGCTTATTCGGAATGCTAGAGACGTTGTTCATTAAGTTCTGCAAATGCCAGATGTAGAGAAAAAAAAAAAGTATTCTGCAACCAAG
This sequence comes from Laterallus jamaicensis coturniculus, assembly GCA_022605575.1. Lineage (NCBI taxonomy): Eukaryota > Metazoa > Chordata > Aves > Gruiformes > Rallidae > Laterallus > Laterallus jamaicensis. The sequence continues at coordinate 12,874,701 of JAKCOX010000015.1, forward strand.
ACCTTCTAGAAATTTGAAAATTAAAATTCAAAGTCATGTCTTTCTGGGTGTGGGATTCAGTTTAGCCACAGATAGGTATTAGGAAGTATTTGTATAGATTTAATTTTCAGATGGTTCTAGCAGATTTTGTAGAAAGAAAAACTGAGATTTCAAAGTCCATGTAGAGTGCATACTGTAACATGACCATCATGTATCGAGGATAATTTATTCTCCTGGGTTATGACATCAATTAAATAACAGTCTTCTAGGATGCTGCAGTCTCTCTATTGCAATTTCTTTGTCTTTTCTTTTTTTTTTTTTCCTTTTTCTCCCTTGTCTGCCTACATGGATGCCAGCTAAGGTTGTATTTTTTCTGTCACAGCAGACAGCAGTATCAGCAGGTGTTTTGCATAGAACAGAGGTGCTGTTTGTGTCACCAGTTTTCCACTGGGACTTGACAGCCAGGTACTGTAGGTCTGTACTATCGTCTGTCTGTATGTGCAGCCAGAGACATAAAGGTATGTAAGATAACATGCACCCATTACACAGCTACAATGAAAAATGGCATTGTTGTTACTCTGCTGTTAAATCACAAGAATAACTAGATTTTATAGGAACAATATCAATGGGCTGTGAACAATGGCTTGGCTGTACTACAGTGAGATTTTTCAGAAATCAGAGGTTGATTTGATCTGCCTTCAGTTTACCTTCTTAAAAGTAACTGCATTTTCAAAAGGATCAATGCCCCCAATCACCTGTTAAAGGTGATGTTTCTTCAGGTCTCTCGGTTTAGGACCTTTTTAGGCATCTCTGCTCTGCAAATTCTTGGCAGGTTCTGTACTCTCTGTTTTGTCTGTGTGTTCTAACCTGTACGTGTCAGTTTGTGTGGTTTGTCTTTGTCAGATTTCCAGCCATCACAGGCCTTAAAAGTTACTGAGATAAGCAGGTGAATGCACTGCTGTTTGTACAATGGTATTTTTATATTGATATTATCTCCTGGATTCCCCGTCACTCTTGAGGCTGATTAATGCCTGTAGAATATAGGAACTGTTTCTCTCACAGAGTGTTTTTCTGTTGGTTCGTTATTCTCTAATGCTTATTATAGCAGATTTCCATAAACATGTTATATTGACTCCTCCACAGAAACAGTTTGTCCCACACAAGTCTCTCCAGTGCCTGGCCTCTTTCAGAGGCCTATCAATGCCCCGTAGCAACACGGACCCGCCACTGCACCTGCAAACGACTGCGCCTCTCAGTGCCAAACAGCTGTGCCTGGCAGAGGCGGCAGCGTCAGGGCAGTGCCAGAGCAGGGCTGTGCAGAGCAGCAGGCTGCTCCAACGCCGCCTCTCGGCCTTGCTTTCCTCCCCTGCTTGGGAATCTCTGTCCTCCTTCCTCCTCCTTGTCCTTGGTACGGGAAGATTGCTTCTGCTTTGGTGATAGAATCATCAAAATGCATTAGATGGAGTTAGAAATAGGACAGATAGATAAAATAATCAGCTTGGGATCTCCACCCAGTCACTGGCAAAGCCCGGTCATGGTCTGCCCCTGACTTCCAGCCCAGTACCCTAACCCAGGACCACACCAGCCTTTTCCTAATGCAGCTCACATAAACCAGGTTGGAAACGGTTTACTGCTTTTTAAGACTGTTTTCAAATTGCATCTTATTCAGTTGTCAGGAATTAACTGGGACTGTGTGAGTTTTAATTAATGGATTACGTTATTTGGTGCATCTTAAAAGAAGTTTCAAGAAATATCTTTGCAGTGTTTGGCTCTCTTGGCCAGTAGCCATAATGACAGCCAGGCTAATTATATTGGTCACCAAGTTATCAGTGCAATCGTAACTGGAGGCAAACAGACGCCAAGAGAAACTGGTAGTAAAATCATGATGTATTTCACAATCATCTTATTACTGGCTGATTTAAATAAGGACCTAAAATGCTTTATCAGTGCTGAGAGTGTCAAGGTTTCAGCAAGTCTTAATTCACAGAACTTGAAGCTTTCCTTGCTAATAGAAGCTGGCTGGTGGAAAAGTAAAAGGTGTTCTTCAGTAAATGAACATGGAAAACAATATAATATTTTTACTTGTGGAAGAATCATAGAGTTGGTTTAGTTGGAAAAGGCCTTTAAGATCATCAAGTCCAATTGTTAACCTAACACTGGCAAGTTCACCACCAAACCATGTCCCCAAGCACCACACCTACATATCTTTTAAATATCTCCAGGGATGGGGACTCAACCACTTTCCTGGGCAGGCTCTTCCAATGCTTGACAACTCTTTTGGTGAAGTTTTCCTTAATACCCAATCTAAACCCACCCTGGTGCAACCTGAGGATGTTTCCTGTTGTTCTGTCAACTGTTACCTGTGAGAAGAGACCAGCACCCACCTGTCTATAACCTCCTTTCATGTAGTCGTAAAGAGTAATAAGGTCACCCCTCAACCTCCTCTTCTCCAGGCTAAACAACCCCAGCTCTCTCCACTGCTCCTCACTGGACTTATGTTCTAGGCTGTTCACCAGCCTTATTGCCCTTCTCTGGACACACTTCATCCCACCCCAGCCTACATGTTTGTTTTTCTGCTGTGGTTAGGTTTAGGAAATAATCAAAATTTTCCAATGAGGTTTCTCTAACTTCCATTTCATGACATCGGAGATGAAGTTGTTCCATATTTCTCTATCATTTGCTTGCTTAATGCGTCTAAAAGAATATAAACTGCATGTGATACTGACTTTGCATATCAACTTCCACTGGGAATGTCCCTGTATGCTTTAAAACTCACTACATCAGAAATAGTGTACAGTATGTACCCTTTCCAATTATAGTTTTAAACTTATTTAATTAAAAAACCTAGAAATACGTTGGCTTTCACATGGCATAAACAGAACACTCTTTGCATAAATGTTTTTCATAATTAAAAAAAGCCTGGGCCCATACTTTCCCGTATTTGGTCACTGCAAACCAAGGTAGATTCTGATTTCAAAGACTAACTGAAATTTTGGGAAGGAACAAAGTCATAAAACTTCTGGACTAAAAGTATTCACAGCCACATAAACAAGGAAATGGATTTTATAATTAATTCAGAGTTCCCTGGCAAGCACAGTGTTGTAATGTGTTGTAATCTACTGATTAAGTTCCAGTAAGAACACTGGCAATGGCTTTCTTTATCAATATCAGCCCTTTAACAACACCCAAAAGAACCTGAAATTCTAAAGTCAGATCAACCATGGGTGGATCATGAGCATCTGGTCAAGATGGGGCATCTTTTAGAGAGGGGTGAGTCCACAGGAACATTTTTTTGTGCTGTCCTTGGGCCCTGCTTGTTTCCTCTTCCCATGTCCTTGGGTGCTGTGGTTTAGACACAGAACTTTAAAGAAAATCACCAGTGGGCAGTTTAGGGGGAATGGGAGTTTGAAACCTTCCAGCAAAGCTTTTAATCCAGTAGGATTGTACTTCATAGCATGCTTTGCCATCTATCAGACCACTGGTCATGGCTGTTAATTAAATGAAAATGCAAAATAAATCTACAGTGCAGCCATACAACATAGCCAATTAAATATTCCAGAACATGGTGCTAATGATAAAAACCGAATGTCACCAAGGACAACCTGTTATGATGTCAGAATACAAATCCTACCAGATGACAAAATGTACCATTCCCATCACGGGCAGGGAGGAAGAGAACCGCTGACCCTGACCTCTGAAGTCAGGCATTGCGGAGGAGGTGGTGGTGCTGGTAGGAACATAAGCAATGCGAGCACAGGCGTTGGGACTTTTGTGGCTGCGAGTGAAGGCAGTTAAGGTTGATACCCTTAGATGATGTGCATCTGTCTGTCTTGACTCTTGATGCCTGAAAGTCTGGCCGTTTCTGAGCAATAGAGAGTTTTGCCATCCAAGCAACACATCATATTTTTTTAAATGCAGTTCTTTTAGCTTAAAAGAACAATATTAAAGAAAGCAAAAGACGAGCAAGTAATGGCGAGCGTTTGAATTGAGTGAGGCAATGTCAGTCTCCTGTATCTTTGTGAAGAGCTTTAAAGGCTACAGTGTGAAGAGGGACAGTGTCTTTAAGTGCCTCTCTTCTTGACAAGGTTAAACCAAATGAATGGCAACAACTAAGCAGTTACAGCAAACTAAAGCAGCTTATAGACAGGCATTATAATTTCATTAAAGATTTGACAGTCAGGGGCAACCTAGAGAATATAAACGGAGCAAGGTGAGTAATCTCAAGTGTTGTGGAATCAAAGAAAATACTTAATGACATTTCTTGTGAGAAACAACTTAATGAGCTATCTTGAGACAAGCAAATTAATGAATATTTAGAATTTATATGTAAACAATCCCACCTTTTCTACCTGTTAGAAAGGTTAATCTTTTTTTTTTCTTGAGAAGTACAATATGATAAAATCTACATGGAAAGAAAAACATATTACTGTCCTAAGTTATAGCTCATGGAAGTTGTCACACACAAAAAACTTTCTTACCACTAAATGTTTCAGGTACACACCTTACATACCTCTGATACATATTTGAGCTTGGATTGCTAGTTAGTAGCTTCTTCCTAACTCCTGTTTGTAAGGTTCGCTCTTTTTAGAAGTTAGGTGCTTAGGTGAGGGTTTTATGAAGGTCTTCATGTTCTTAAAACAGAGAGTGGAGCAGAGTTAAACTTTGTAACATTGTGGGCTACCAGACTTGGACTTTGAAATTTCCAAGGATTTTCCAGTCCATGGAAATGTATCCTTCTTTCTTACCATTATTTTAATAAATGCAGATGACACACCCCTGTGAAAACTCAGCCAAACTGAATATTAACTAATGCCATTCTTAAAGCAGTTTTGCAATCCGTAGAGTTTGATAAGAGTGTTGTTTCTTGGCATGCAGCATATTATTCTGATTGGCTACAAGCTCTTCTCCCCCTTCCTTCAAATGAGTCCAAATACTTTATACACATGTATGTATATTTATAATTGTATATAAATAAATGCGTGTAAAGACCACTTAGGCCTTTAAAGCAAGGACATACTGGATGTACACTGAACCGGCATCAGAAAGTATAGTAGTAATACAGTAGTATCAGTCCTTAGGCAGTGTTACTACCACACTTACGTTCAGGCACAGCTATTACTATCACATCTCAGAAGAGCGATGTTAGTCTTGTACTTTGTTCTTCCAGCCCTAGGTCCCTTCTGGACCTGCAGTGTTGTCCAGAATGTCTTCTGGAAGCTGGAGACAAATCTTGTTGCTCCCCACAAGGCAGTATTACCCTTTCCCAATCAATATTTTGGATGAGAGGAGAGCTGTTGTGCTATCAAGGACCCTGGAGGAAGGAAATAAGGAGAAATGTTGAAGCATGGAGGATGGGAGTAGAGTCAATGTTCAGGAAAGGGACCCCAACCTTGGGGACAGGCCAGAGCAAACGTTATGCTATGTATGAGCTGACATGACATATGACTGCAGTGAGAGGGAGCAAAAGAAAATCTTAATGTGCTCAAAGAATTTTGTGTCAGTTCTGCACAAGTGAAGATGGGTTATCATCAGGTGCAGACCTCATGGCCAGAGGAGCGATTATAGGAAATTATCATCTCCACCCTACGGTGAAGGGATAAATGGGTAGCGGGGTTTTTTTTCACCCAGTTAGTAGAGGATAATATGCTGAAACGATTCTTGGAGCATTCCAATGTGGTGTTCACATAATGGCTCAGGAAATGTGGAAGATACATGTATCCTCTTTCAAGGAGGAAGAGGAAAACCTACCGTGGCTCATCAAGTGGCAATAAGGGTGCAGTTGTCTTATGTCACCATTATTTCTTGGGTTTCAGTGCAGAAAAACACTCCAGGCTTTTGTGTAGTTGAAGAATGGCAGAATAGCACACCTGGTACTGTCTTCTTTAGGGACAGTTTTTAGGCTGTTGGCTGCTCTGTGGCTGGTGGCAAGTCACTGATAGTCATATGACCATTTTCTTTCTAGACTTGAAACCTTTTTTTCTCCTCTAGTGCTTCGCTCAGAATAACATGAGAGCATGCATAGGGTCGTTCTGCCAGCAAAGAGTATGTTCTGTCATATTTGGGACCTGTATGCGTTCAGTGGTTGTGAAAGAGTTAAATTTCAGAGCACTGGAGGATGCTGGACTTTGAAAATTAATTATGGACTATAATAATTATTGATACTTATCAGGTGAAAAATGTGCCCAGGACACAATTATTCCAGTACACAGAAATGTCACAGGATAAACTGCTGCTTTGTCCTGTCATTCCTGCCATGGACATTTAGATATAGATCCTCTGCGGGACTGAGAGATCTAAATAGCTTGGCGTGGCTGGGACTGGCCTTGGCTCCGCTGGGATGTGCTCTCAGGTGAGGGGTGTAAAAGCTTATCAAATTATCAGGCACCTTCAGACCTTGCCTGGGGCTATAGGCTTGGAAACATGAGTGGGTGTGCTGTGCTTGATTAGCGTCAATATTTTAAAGTGAGGTGGATATTAATGCAGCAAAATACGGATTTTTCAACACAATGGAAGGGAAATCTTTTCTAAAATAACCAGAGATGTTAATGAACTCTCTACAAGAGGCTTAACTCCGGATGCTTATAATCTTTTAGTGTGTGATCATGGCTCTTCTTAAAAAATGAATAGACCTTTCAGAATTCAAAGGACTATTTTCCTCTCCCTTCTGATCTGGCCTTCCTTTCTCCCCACATACCCCACGTTGTCAACTTTCATTCTCCACTGTGATCCTTGCGAATTCTGTGGCTGGCATCAGAGAATACTATTTCCTCCTCCCCAAACCCCAAGTTAAAAATAGCAAGTGGGCAATGAAAAATAATTAAAAGATTTCAAGAAACAGCAAGAAGAAGGAGGGAAAAAAAAAAGTCACATGTATCTTGTGTGCAGACAGTGCCAGTCTAAGTAAGATCATGGTTTCTTCCCAAACGACACCCCCATGAAACACTGGAGCGCTGCACACGGGTGTAATTCAGTGAGAGGCCACAGCCTGCGTGCACGCAGGTGTATACACCTTTTTTATCCCATCTTGCCAACACTTCATCCCCCCCTCCCCTGCCTACACAAGGGTGCCTGTGCTCCGTGCGGCTGCGTGTAGCCACCGGAGGGGCTCCCCCAGAGCCGCTCTCCTGCCGCGGCGCCTCCCCGTACTGCTCCAGGAGGGTCCCCCGGAGGTAGGGGCTGGCCGGGGCCGGGGCGGTGCGGGGCCGGGGCGGTGCGGAGCGGAGCCGGGGCGGTGCGGAGCGGGGCCGGGGCTGCCCGCGCTGTTCGTCGCGCCGCCGCTGGGGGTATCTTTGTACCATTTTTCATCCGGCAGCAATTTGGAGTGGAAACGTGTAATAGGGGAGAAAAAGCAAGGATCTCGGCGGTTTTAGCGAGCCGTGCATCCAGGAGCCAAAAAAGATTAACACCCCTCCGCTCTTTCCCCCCCCTCCCCGCAACACACACGCTCGCACACACACACACACACACGCACCCCTCGGGGCACCGTCGCGCCTCCGAGATCACCCGCCGGACATCAAGCGAAAGGGATTCGTCTGGAGGGCAATTTGGGATCGGGGGAGATCTATTGGATTAGTCGGATTATCTGCTTGCAGACGGAGAGAAGTAGCGTTTGATCATTTCTATTGCTTGCCTGATGGTCGGATTTAAATGGAGGTGGCTCGGCACGGATGAGGCTGAATTCCGGATGGGGATTTCCAGCCCCCCCTCCCCTCACCCCGATCCGAGGAAAGGGGAGAAAAATATATAAAAATCGATATAATTCGGAAGCGTCCGGGGCACGATTGAGAAACCTCCGGTTCGCAGCGGCTGGGAGAGAGCCGAGGAGGCGAATCCAGTGAATTACAGTTTCAGCTGCGATTGCAGAAAAGCGGCCGTGAACTGGTAAATACTTTGATGCTCTCGGCGTGCGGAGCGAGCCCGAGCCGGGATGGAGGCGGGGGGCGGCCGGGCTGGGCGCAGCACCCCCGGGCAGGGCAGGGCAGGGCGGCTGCGGGGCCGGGTCGCGGGGCTGAGCTCCGGGGCGCGTTACAGCGCCGGGTTACGAGCCGTGTTGTGCGTGTGTGTGTGTGTCCGTGTCCGCGGGCAGGAAGATGGCATTTAGCTGCTGCAAGTCGCCCGGGAAGCGCAGCTGGGGTGCGGGGCTGCGCGGGGGCTGCGCGGCTGCGGCGGCGAGCCCGAGCGGTGCCTCGGGGGAGCTGCGCGGAGGCAGGAGCCGCTGCGGGGGGAGGGGGTGTGTGTGAGGGGGGGGGGGGGTGGCGGGTAGGGTGTTTGGAAGGAGATTTGCACACGCACGCACACACACACGCCCCGCATCTGCCACAAGCGCGGTCCCGCCGGCTCCTGCCCCCGCTGCCGCCCGAGCGAACTTTTCCTCCCCCGCTCCCCCCGGGAAGGCCGGGGCTACAGCCCGGCTGTGGCCCGGGCACGGAGCTGCCGTGCGGAGCCCCGAGCTGCGCGGGCAGTGCCTCCCAACAGTGCCGTGTCTCTGCTAGGCTGCCATGCCTGATGGAGGGATTCTTTTTTTCTTTTTTTTTTTTTTTTTCCCCCTCCTTCCTCAGACATCTTCTGGCTTGGGTGTTAAGTACTGGTTTTCCTTCCCCCGTCCTCTTTTCTTGACGATCGCACTAGAGCCTCATCTTTACATGCTGAAGGAAAATCAATTTTCAGCAGGTTTAATTAAAATTAATCAGTCAAATTACTTAATATTAATTGACTTATAATTAAAGCCAGAAAGTTACCTTGGAATCGGGAGAAAGGATATTATCTCGAATCGTTTTAAGGATGCATATGGTTCTAGAGCAATTACATTAAAATAATTGTTTAAATAAAACCAAACAGAGCTTGATTAAAGTATTGCGTTCTTGGTGCTGCAGGTGACACAATCTGGACAGGCTTTCCTCCCCCCAACCCCGTAAATTTGCTGACCTTTTTAAGGAATTACATTTTAGTTTGACACTGGTTTTGCTTTTTGGAAGGCCAGTTTGTTTTAGCTCTAACAACTATGGCATTAAAACCCCACTAGTACAAAATGGAAATAATCTTATAGAAGCTATAAATACTAAAGTGCATGTTTTTAGCACATGTAGATGTTCTGTGAATTTAAAATTAAGGAGATTTTTTTTTTTCCCCAGCTTAAGTATAAGAAATTGTTTTAGGGAATTCTTTTTTCTAGTATTGCCATCCACTGTGGCAATATTTGTATTTGTCCAGAGCCTTAGTGAGACCAGACCGTACTGGTAAATTCAGAGATAATTCCTATCTGAAACCATGTATTTATGAAAATGCTTAAAATAACTTTTTCATGCTCCCTTAAAGAACTAGGCTGTTGTTTGGGTTAGAGTTTGGGGTTTTTTTAGTTTGTTTTTACAGTAGCAGAATTTTTGATGCATCTATAGACTATTGTTGCTGGTGAAAGAGCAACACTGTGAGTTTTTGGACCTTTTCCCTTACTTTTTTTCTGGGCTGGCTTATTTGAAGCAAAGGATGAAAAATCTCATGTACTTTCTAACAGGCACCTGACAAGCAAAAGACTCGTGTATGATACAAATGAACATTTAAAAATAGAGCCCGTTATTCAGGGCCCTGGTTTTCAAAGATACTGATTCCCATTGACTGCACTGAGACTTGTGTGGGCTCAACAGCTGTAACACGCAGCCCACTTTTGCATCTCTGGAATTAGACTTGCAGGTTGGGAGCCAAAAGCTAAGTAGCTATGTTTGGAAAGAATAGTTGTGTGGGGGTATTTTTTTTTCCCTTCTTCCTCCACCCCTCCCCTTTATTTCTCATACATGATATGGGGTTAAAGAAGACTACTTCTTAGTTACTTTTGATAAATGATATCGGTTTTCAGAGACCCCAGCTGCAGTCTGCAGCAATGTTACAAAAGCTGTTTTGCAGTAGGTTATTGGGGGTTCCTTAGATCCATATGAAGAGATCCCGTTTATTCTGTGCACTTCACGTGAATCATATGCAGACTATAGGAAGAAAAATGAGGCTGAGGATAATCATACTAAGTGTGCTGGGAAGCTGAGTTTGGCTGAACACCCCTGTTTTGTGATTAACTGAAGTAGGAAGGAAAGCCATCAGAGTGTGTTGAGGCTCTTTAAGGCAGCAAGTTGTGTGGAAGGGAGAAGAGCTGTGGTCCTGATACTGCTCTGGTTACCTTACCCTGTTCTCTGCGGTAGGGCAAGAAGATAATATCCTAGCTGTTGATACTTAAACATCCTTAACAGAGTGGGTTTGCTCTGGATTATTTGGCTGGAGGTGGAGCAGTCTGCTGAGGAGGGTTATTTAAAGACCGGGACAGAGCTGTAGGCAGATAAATTGATTTGCAAATGAATGGAGGATTTGAACATGGTAATGGTGGTAGTTTTATTTTTTATCAGTTTGCATATTTAATATCCACTGGCATACACACAAGCATAAACCACTCTAATTGTTCAAATGGAGTCTGGGGAAAAGAGAAGAAAGCAGAGGCTTAGATGTGGTCTCAGTTTGTAATGGATTGGCTTGCCTTCCTTTATTAAAAGCAAATATACATTCCTTTCTAATAGAGACGTGAAGCTGTATTACAGATCCTTGGCTAGCTTTGAATTATTTGTTTGATGTCATATTTATTATGTTTTTTTAATCACATGAAAAAGAAACTATTTAAAAATTAAATAGTGAAAAAGAAGGGCAAAAAGAGACAGACATTCTTTGAAAGCAAATAATGAAAAGGCAACATTTTGCCAGAGATTCAGTAGAAACCTGTATGGATTTCTTTTAATAAAGAACAGACAGTAATCAATCTGATCCAGTAAACAATGTAATTTCCAATTAGCCCCAGATATCCATCCATGGTAAGTATAACAGGTAATGATAAAAAATAGATCCCAACTGATGAATAAGGGCTGTTGTAAAAACATATTTCCATTACCATAGCCCTATTCTGAGCTCTGCATTTTGAAGGAATGGATGTCTTCAGGGCGGGGGGGAGGGTGCTTGCTCTGCTGCCCAGTCCTTGCAGCAGAGTTTGTATGAGAAGGAGGGAGCTTAGGGGATGCAAAAAAAGAAGAGCAGCTGATGGGGAAACTTCATCACGTATTGCATACTGAAAGCACATCCTGTAGTTTTAATGACAAATGATGACATTACGTTCCCCGGAATGACTACTGAATTATCACAATTACAGGGGGATTGTGGTGACTTCTCAGTGAGTCAGTTCCACGTTTCCACCTGCCTCTGATGACCCCAAATGACTAGCTGGCTACTTACTACCATACTGAAGTTTGTCTGTGCACCCACTCTACTGTGCTGCTTCTCCCTAAAACACAAAAGGTGGTGGAGTCATCAGTGTGAAACCACGGGGCACAGTGTTTGCTGTAAATATCCTTATGGTAATCAATCCATGTAAAGGCCTGGGCAGCATACATCAGTGTAAAATGTTCTTCTCCACTGCTGTGGGCAAATAAAAGATGAGGCCATTAAAAGAAAAGCTGTTGGAGTACCCTTTCCCCCATTTGTTGAATTCATCTCTTTTGTTGTTACAATATTTTCTGCATAATCAGTTTTAGTGCTGCCTTTGGATAGTCTGTTACTTTCCACTGAAACTTGGTTAGGTCTTTTGCACCATATTAAGGGAGAATGTAGTGCTTGGAAATTAGCAACACGTGACTGCAAAATCATAAAAGTGATCAAGGACACTTTACAAATATTATAATTCAAGTGAGTGGCATTCCTTTAACTAAGCAGAGAACTTAAATGGCAATTAAAAATATATTTTCTTAATCTCCTCAATCACATCCTGCCTGGAGATACCATTAGCCCACTTGTTGAACTGGTGCTGGGAATTTATTGAGGGGAATACATGTTGTATTTTATATTGTCAGACAACTATATCCTGTCTGAAACTTTAAACTTTGCTATCTGGATTTAAAATACTTCTTTAACTTCCACCTTCTCAACCTCAACCCCAGTTTCAAAAAAGTACTTGAAAACAGTGAAGTGTTACGTAGGTACATGGTGTTAGAAATATTCATGAGAAGACAAGAAGTCATCTAGCAGAAACCTTCCTCTGTAGATACACTGAATATTTTGACATCCTCAAACCTATGTAAAACAGGCAAGGTGGGATGGAGCTTTCCTTTCACACAGCTGGGCTCTTTCTGTGGAGACTTGGGCCCTGAAATAGCCTCCCCAAGGCCCCACTCCTGAGGTAGGAAACATTTCTGCTTCTCAAGTCATGGACAGGATGACCAGGTCATGGCCACAGGGAGACCTCAGACGAGATGCTCTAACTTAAGTAGTTGTCTTTCCTGCAGATAGTGGTAGAAAATGAAAACGGGACAAGGAGCTGAATAATAGGAGCTACACATGAAGTCAGATGGAAAGAGTAAATCTTTGTCGACATTTAATGGCATTATATTCTAAGCTTTTGCGAAATTTTATTTGAGATTTTTTTACAACAGTAAATATAGCCTGTGCTACATCCTATTTCTATTTCATGTGAGAGAAAAATTCTCCGTCTATGGCACAACACTTTACTGCTACCATTACTGCAGACTTTATAGATCAGAGATGTGTCAGCATGTTAGCTTTAGCTGTAATGCTTTTTTTGTGTGAAACCTTATGGGCCTTGCAGCCACTTTCTCATACTGACACTCATAAAACGTTCAAGTTCTCATATTTATTATTTAATTTGCTTCCTATATAAAGCAACAGAGCTCTTCGATACATGAATGTGAAGCCAAAAATGACAGGCAGGCATGAATGGGACTAATGAGTTTTAATAATGCACATATTAGAAACTGCTAAAGGAAGTTTAATTAAGAAAAACAAGTTAAGCATGAAATTCATTTTGGAACAAATACAAGTAAAGTCACAGATGTACAGAATGCTACATCACAGGAAATGGACTCTCAAGTTGATAGATCCCTACAATGCCAATACTGCACTCAAAATGCAGCGTGCACTCTTCAGTTCTGGAAAGCGTGGTAAAACCATTCAAGAGCACTTTCGAAGTTGAGCTAGAGATGTCAGGTTTGTGATTAACAAATTATATTTATACCTCTGTCGATTTTATGATGAGTTGGAATTTGATCTCAATTACCCTGATGGAATTGAAACCAGAATCTGATAAAGAAAAGTATTCAGTCTTTTTTTTGTGCTCCAAGGAAGTTGTGGGGTTTTTTGTTTTGTTTTGTTGTGTGTTTTTTTTATTAAAAATTCATCCTATTGAAGAGCTAGTTATTGATCTACTTCTACAACAAGGGTTTTGTATGCTTTGGAACTGTTGCTGTATGGTATCCAGATAGAAAACAGTTCATACGCAAATCGGAGTTCATCCAAGCATCTTTGTTTTCAGGGTTGTCTCTCAAGAAGATGTAATAACTGTATTTTAGCTTTTTAAAAAATGAATCCCTAATGCCCCCAAAATAGGAGAATAAAAAAGCATAGTATCTCTCCTCTGAATCCGATATGAAAGCTTGCCTTAGGTGATGAACCAGCACTAAAGATTGTAGGATTGTTGATATAATGTTATTAACGGTAGCAAACAGAAGTCAATTTACTTTTCTCATATGACTGACCCCAGTGAACCAAGGGTTAGCCACAAATACACATCAGGCAACGAACATTCTTACTAATCCTCTAGCTTAATTTTTCACCTGCAAGAGAGAAGGACACTTGGTTACATGGGCCTCTGGGTGGGTTCTAGTATACTCTGTCAGAGTGATGAGACAGGAAGCATGTGTACGTTCTGTAAAGTATTAATCAAAGCAAACAAAGTCCACTTGACTTTATAATACACAATATGCAGATTTCAGTACTGAAGATCTCCAAAGAGAAACATCCGGGGTATTTCTTTTTCTCCGGTATGACCTCTGATTAACATGAGTTCAGTTGAGTTTCTACAGTAGGTCAGAAAATCTCCCATGTCCTGAAGCATACTACTGCCATCAACAGAATAGCCATTTGATCATTTAGCTGAATAGTTACAGTACTCAAAAGTTGAGTATAATGTGTGGTCCATTTAAGAGTTAACAGTAAGCTGCTAAAAGGAATAAAGGTTCACTTCAGTGCCCATTATATTCCAAGCCAGTGCATCTGTCATTTTTAATTTAAATCTGTATTACTTAGCTGTCTAAAACTTTACACATAAGTGACAGAGTTACCCATTCTTTCTGTTATGGGTAAAATCACCATTTCGTTACCTACTTACTGTGCAAAATGTCAGGCAGCTATAGTGCACGTTAAAAAACTGTAGCCAACTTCTGGTAATATAAACAATTACTTCAGCTAAGAAGCAGCACTATTTTAGGAAAATGATTTATTGATATGAGTAAATGGAAGATAATAAGACTTGAGTGACCCTCTTCTTCTCATAGGTTTAATTTGTCTAATTCAAACCCAGCTTAATAGAAAATTATGATCAGAAGTCTTCCTATTTTGGCAAGCTAAGTTGCAGAAATTATTTAAGGGGATCTTTTGATCATGAAAATACTAATTAATAATGAGTTAGCATTGCTGAATATTCCCACTAATGGGGAAGAACTAAAGTATAGTGAAGCTGAAAAAGGCCCGACAATTTAAATGAGTCTTGCAGCATCTACTCAGTTTAATTTGACTTTTCACTAATTTCTGCTACACTGCATTGGATATGGTATTTAAATATTGTACTTTTTGCTCATTGGGTTGTGAGGTTTTGTGTACAAAACAGCACTAAATAGAGATAAAAGTGAGAATGCCACTGAGGAATCGGTCTCTGACCTGGAAGTGATATATTTACACAGCTTGTAGCATCTGGAAATCCTCACCACTGAGTTGTTTGTGGACCTGGGTAGCACAACACTGGTTATCTCACACAAATGTGTGGTGGGACTGTGACCTCATCAGAATAATCCTTATTTGTACCCTTGCTGGTGATCTCTGCAGAGATGGTGCATCTCAACAGGGTTGGATTTGTAGCTGCTGTCAGGATGAGAGACAGATGCAGACCCCACCAGAGCTGTGTATATATTCCAGATTGCAGTCCCCTCTATTATTACATCATACCCTTCTTTTTTTTAAAGTGTACCGTTCATTTCTTGAACTAAATACATGTAAATCCCTTCCCTTTACCAACTAGTCATGGAAATACCCAAGAGCAGCGTCTGTTTCAAAACCTTTCCTACTACGTGGAGAGAAAATACACACCCTATTTGACACAAGGCTTCCCTTTGCTAACTTGAAATGTGAAAGAAGAGATGGGGAAATTCTGTGATGCATCTCTTGAGGATTTGTCTGATCATGTTTACATTTGGTGTGTCACACCAACCCAGTGTTCACCCTGGGTCAGAGCCTTTTCTTTAATGGTTTCTGTTTCGCTGGCCACGTTCCTGTTTGGCATCACAGTGTATTTTAGAACATGGATTTCTTTTTAGAGACACGAAACATCTTTGGGCTCTTAGTTCTAAGTAGAGTCTGTTGTAAGTAAAAATGGATGCAAATGTAGTTGGTTCTGCAAAATAGCATTTGTGTTTTGAAATGAAGCAGCATTGTGTGGTATTCAAAACTCTTACAATAACTTTCTATGAATATTTGCGCAATGGGGATTTACTAGCAAAATTGAGGTAGAAAGGAATTTTAAAGCATGAATATCAAATCGCAGAGCACATCTTCAGCTAAAAAGAAAACAGCCGGTGGTGTTAAGATATCATAATAATGCCTTTACATGTGCTGAAGCTGGCATATGGCCAGAAGCCTTGGGTGCCACCAAAGGTTTTATTAATCCATTGCAGCTATTGACAGGTGGTGTGGTTCAAGACATCCCTTAAGATTTGAAGCTCTATGAATGAGTAACAAAGAGGAGTTTAGCTGCCGCAGTTTGCAGCAGATGTGACCTGTTGTGGGATGCCCTGTGTCATTGGGAATGCAAAGATGCACTGAAGTTATCTTGGACTGTTTGCTCCTCGGCATACTAAATGCCTCTCTAAAGTATTTCAGAATCTGAGCTATAAAGTAATTTAAATTCAGAAAGGAAGATAATAAAATAATGGATGATAGAAAAACCCTCTGTATAGCATAGACTGTTCCAAAGACCATGAAAGACTTTATCAAATACCTTTTACAGTAGAATTCATTTGCCTTACCACTGGGAACAATTGTGATCCTCACATCTAGACAATAATAAAATCTGAAAATGCTTCTCTTCTTCCTCATATCCACAGTATTCTGATGCTGAAGCTTTATACCTTGCCCCAAATTGATCATTGTTACTCTGTAGTTTGTTCTCCTGCCCGTCTCCCTGATCATTCCTGCTCCTGTTTATTGCTTCTCTCTCTTTCCACTGATGCCTGTTGAGTCATTTCAAGTCCAGATACCAAGGGGGAAAGTCTTGTGTAAATCATCTGCTGGAGGTGAGGAATGCTGTGTTCAACATTGACTCTGAACAAGTATGACATGGTCCAGGCCAGCTCCTCTGCTTGCTTTTCCACCTAGTGCTGGTAATAAAAGTTTGGTATAAAAGTCTCAAAAGATCTGAGTAATCTCAATCTCTTTATTTGCATAAGTTCCTGTTTTTAATGTTACAGCTTCAGGGCAGCTAGTGACAGGCTTGAATGTTTGACCTCTCAGCCTCAAAAAGAAACTGTTAGCCATTTTAAAAAAAATTATTGTGGAAAAAAGAAATAATCCAAAATCCAAGTTACAAAAACAATGAACGTTTGTTGATCCCAGTTCTGTGGGTGCTTTACAGTTTACTGCCCTATGTAGCCTATGTAGCCTATATATCTATTCACTGAAGCTTGCTACTACCCAACAGTTAATTAATTAAGACTAGCCAAACACAGCATTGAGTTGTATTCTTACCTTTTTAGCCCCCTGTCTCTGTCTTGGAGTAAAACCTTGTCCATGGGAGGCAAACCAGAACTTTAGGTCACAGCAGAGCTGTTTGGCTGCAATGGCAAAACAGCTGATGGACAAGCGTAAAACTACAGCCCAGCACTAGGATGCGCTTTGAATTTATATTTCCAGTGCTTTTTTCCATTTTAAGCATTGAAACTGTATTACAGAGTTGCTTTAGATCTGAAAATAGGTCTTAGACTTTTAGAGTGGAAGTGCTAAATGAATTAGTAGCATCTTGGTAATTTTCCTCATTGAACAAAGTTCAAATGAAGAAGGATGCTATTGTTTGGTGCAGCTAATGTTGAATTTGATTTGTTCTGATACCTTCCCCAGACCATGTTAAGTTAGCAGGAGGGCTACTGAGATTAGGTTCCTGCTACTTGCAAGTTTGAGTTTGAGGAAGAAGATGGAAAAAAACTAACCAAATTTTAAGACCTAGTGGAAAACTTTTCAATTTGTGGAGGTATATACAACTAAGGAATAAGCTTCCATCTTTTCATCACCTGCTGTACATCAACTCAGAAGAGATAAGTTGTACTAGGTGCCTTCTGCTCTGGCACCTATGTACTCCGTCTTTACTATTTCTCAAGCAATATCCTACTACCTTACAAATTGGAAATGTAACAAAGCAACAGTCTCCAAGAGGCAGTTGTCTGCGTGCCATTCTGTGTAAGTTTATTCAACTAAATGCAAACACGTACATCAAGTTTGGAGAATTATTTTCTGCGGCTAAATTGGTGTGTTTCCAGCAAATGCTGAGAATTTGAAGATGGAGAATGGAGGGTATAAGCCTGTTTGTTAATGCAGTTTCACAGTGAAGGTGTTAGAATTAGCAGGGAAAGAAAGGGAGAGAAAATCGTGGAAAAGCTTCATCTATCTCCTTATTGCCTCCTGAGATAGATTGTTCAGAGCTAAAGGAACACTAGACATGAACCAAATCTCCTGCTGTCCTATATAGCTTTTACAATCTCCTTTTTAATAACCCAAACTGCAGGGTAGTCTGACTATTAGACAAGCCGTTCTTTTGAATTCTCTCTACAATGTGTATAGACATGATAAAAAAAACAATTCTCATTAAAGCTGCCAATGCTGTTTCAAAAGCAGGTGGTTTAAAATGTTTCCTATCCAAAGCAAAACACATTTCTTGTGCATTACACACTGCCTAATAGGGAGTGTAAGATTACACTGCTATGTTGTGTATAACACTGCATTTTAAATAATAGGATATTGTAAATCGTGTTGGAAATATGTTTAACATGAATATGGAAGATGTAATGATATACACTGAGCAATTTTCAGAAGTGCTGGAACACAGCCTTGTGTGACAACCTCTGAGCTAAAGTAGTTGAAAATAGAATCTGGAATTTGAGATTATACAGTCTCTGATCCCAACTGATTATCTTTCTAGGGTAGTGTTTCGTCAGCATGTGGGTATATGAAAGATAAGATTTCTACTGTCCTATGGGAACATTTATTTTTTATATTGTAAATTAAGGATGGTAGCAATCAAATGCGTTTTCATTTTTTTACTCAAGTCAGTAGTTTGGTTTGGTCTGAAGTAAAAATTGTGATATACAGCTCCATCCCTAAACTGTATTTGTTTCCAAATCAGTTATGAAAAGAACCCACTACCAACCAGCAACAAACCTCACCGAGGTCCAGTTAGACTTTTGTGCAAATTCAGAGTTTGTCGTTCACATCAGTGGAAACAGATTTTGGGCTCCCATTGATGTGAACATTTAACTGGAGGGGGTTTTCATCAACCATCAGAAACTTCTGGAAAAAAGGAAGCCATATAAAGTATGGTAATTCAGATTGTCATGAATAAGCACCGTAATTTTTGCTGTCCTTACAAATATATTCTAGGTGTCTCAATGTTTGAATCAGAAGTCTACTTTAAAATTAACAAGAAAAAAATTTGTTTGTATGTATTTTAATCTGCTTTTATTGAAATAAAATGCGTGTGAATCTGCAGTATGCCTATCTTAATTTCACTATCTTCTTCCTTAAGAAAAAATTACTTTTCGTTTTGATAATCTGTGTGAACAAGGTGGAAATTGATTATGAACTGATTAAGTTAAATAAAACATTAACATAAACACTTGTGTAATGTAGCCTGGCAGCAAATTGCTTATTCTTAAAAAGGTGAATTTTAAAACTGTGTTTTTCTTGAGCCCTGTTTCTTCTGAAATATGTCTGTAAATTCAACAAGAGATGTTATAGATACTCTAGTAATCAGTGTTTCACCCGCCATTTCATGGACCCATAAACTACTGCAATTGTACTTACATGACTCTAGCAACTATTAATGTATGTACGTAACTTGTGAAACATCTAGTTATCACTCTGCTCATATTAGCTCTTTCATACTAATGATTTATTTTCATTTTCTCCAGGATATAGACCTGCGGCTAACTGGATTTGATTTATAAGAGGGGATTCTGCAGTAAATGTCTGCTCTCTTCATATTGCTGCTATGGAAAACAGAATTGTCAATAGGATGTAGTCTGATAAATAGTGCTGAGTGAAGATGCAGCTTCAATAAGTGTGAAATCAATGGAAGATACTTACCGCATGAAAAGCCTCTTGAGATTTTTCTGACAGGCACCTATTTAGGAAACTTGATCTGTTTCCTTCGGTTGCCCTGTTTTTACACCAGTGGATACAAATCAGATTGCTTCATTGTAGTTACACAACTAATGTGGGACCATGGCCTTTCCAAGATCCATGTGGCTGAACTGTGTATGGAGAGCGATGCTAGTCCGCCTGTTACACATGGGATTGAATGCCACTTTTGCTTTTTGTATACTTGGATTTTTGCTTCATGCTGCAGCTGTGTCCTCCCAAAAATTGGATGATACCAACCCAGTGGTGACCACCAACTTTGGCAAGATAAGAGGGATTAAGAAGGAACTAAATAATGAAATTTTGGGGCCCGTTATTCAGTTTCTCGGGGTTCCTTATGCTGCCCCTCCAACCGGGGAGCGCCGCTTCCAACCTCCTGAGCCTCCATCTCCCTGGGCAGATATCAAAAATACCACCCAGTTTGCTCCAGTGTGCCCCCAGAACATTATAGAAGGCAGGTTGCCTGAAGTCATGCTTCCCGTGTGGTTTACTAATAACTTGGATGTAGTTTCCACCTATGTACAAGATCAGAATGAAGACTGCCTCTATTTAAATATCTATGTCCCAACCGAGGATGGTGAGTTAATAGCAGGCGAAACAGGGAGATCTTTTTATTTTCCTGTTCTATGTTCTAACAATATTAATTCATGTATACTGGTAGCATGCATGGCTTTCTTTGTTTGCATGCCAGCGTTTTACATGTATGCATGCTGCTTTTCTGTGTATGCATCTGTCCTTGGGGTTTGGTTTTGGTTTTTTGTTTTGGTTCTTTTTTTGTTGTTTCTTTTTTCTCTTTTTTTTTTTTTGTCTTTCTGTCTATACTCATTTTTTTTCTCCCACAGCACGCGTATTTTTAGGTCAAAGTTGGTACCTAATTCTCATTGCCACCCACTGACTTCTGGGAAGATGCATCAACATCTTATCCATTGCATGTGCAGGCACAACAAGTTGAGAATCTTCCGCACCTAATAAAGCAGGTCATATTTAAGTTAGATACTGGTGTTGCATGCTCCTACTGTCTGTGATGGAGCTCCATGTTATTTTCTAGTCTTCTATTCATTTTTCAGTCAAAAGAATATCCAAGGAATGTGCCAGAAAACCCGGCAAGAAAATTTGTAGAAAAGGAGGTATGTATAAAGTGGACAAAAAAAATAATGGGGGAAAAGATCGAAACCTTGCAAAGGAAGAACTAGTAATACAGCTGAAAGAGGCTGATTTGCTGATGCTGTGAACTGTTAGGGACTGTCTTGTCCTAATGAATCCAGAAAGGTATTTAAAGCGAGGACCGTGCAAAGCAGATGAGAAGATAACGTTTGTAAAGCCTGAACTCAGTTGCACCTGAGCTTCTCTCTCATGTTGACCCTATTGGCAGCTTCTCTGTCTTGGCCTTGCAGTTCAGAGGAGTGTCTGCCCCACGTACGTAGATGCAGTATGTTGTATGTGTACTCACGGGAGGTAGCTCCTATGCCTGGGGCCGGGTCCTGCTGCCGTTGAAGTTGCTGGCACAACTCCACAGCTCGGTCTGTACTCCACTGGCGTAGCACAACGGCTGTTATGTGCTATAGCAAAGCAGAACTGAGAATCTGCATCAACTTTCTCCGCGATACACCCTATCTTCTTGGAATGGTGTTAACTTTATGGAAAGGTAGATGTGAAACACTCTGGGTTTCTTTCCCTTCGTTTACGCATTTTGAGAAGTGAGCGCAGCTTTCCTTTCTTATGTGATTACAGCTCTCTTTGTACAGCCGAAAATATCTTAATAGGGGGGTAGGGAAATGTTAAAATATTGTGACACGGTACTAGGCTGCTTTTGGAAGCTTTGGAAACTTGGCTTCTACCATTTTCTGTTTGATAGTATGGGAGGATTTGCAGATTTCTTTGTGAACATTTGCAAATTCCCAAAGCAGTTGATAAGCGATACAGTGGGTACGTTTTGGTACTGACTTAAAGCAGGTGCATGGTACTGGTTTGAAGTATGAATTTTGTACTACTTTATACATTTGGTTTACATAAAATTTTTTTCCTTTATGGTTTTCTTTAAAATAATGTGTTATTTAATAGGCAGACTGCATTTGAATCTAGATTAGCATTTAGGGTGAACAGGGACTTGTGGGGCTGTAAACAGCTGCCTATTAGCTGTAATCCGTATTTCATATCAGTTGCTATGTGTTATTCCAGACCAAATACATTTTGGGAAAGCGCCAGGTTATGAAATTGCTTAGAATTGGGCAAAGCTCAACTCTGTAAACTCCGTATTAGGTTTTTAAGGTTATATTTAGGCATCTGAATGAAGGTGGCCTTAATTTTCCAAGGTTTTTGCTCTTACAGCTCCTGGTGACTTAGTTGTGGCTGCTTGTTAATTATTAATTGCTAATTGTAGTTGCTAAATGTATGCTTTTTTAGATGTCTAAATCCACTTCCAGTGACTTGAGGCAATTTGTTTTTAAAGTGTCAGGTTTTGAAGCAACTCCTAATGTTTTCTGCTGGGGAATTTTTCCTCAGTCCTGTAAAAATTCAATTGTTTAAACTGGATTCCCAAAGTTGGAAACAAAGATAATCAGGGTACTGTGAGCAACGTCACTTCTTCACACATCATTCAAGTTAGAATAACTGCTGTCATTTATATGCGTTCAATTAATGTGCAGTGCTGCAGCAGTTATTACGCAGTTCATCAAGCGTGTGTAATTAGCTGAGCAACTTTCACTTCCTATCAGCCAGACGCTGATTCACAAAGTCATAAATAAAGATGCAAATCTCCATCATTGTTCTCAGAAAGCATCTTTCCCTATGAGAGAATATTTAAAAAAAAGGAAAAATAGCAAAAAAATAAAGGGAGGAAGAGCCCAGTAGATGAGCAAGTCATGTTTATTGTCCTGTGAGCCTGAAGGAGAATAAAGACAGAGCTATTTGAAATTCAGTGGGTACCTTTCCAGTTAAATTCATTGCACACGCAGCACAATAAAAAGCAGCAGAAGCCTACCTTGACAAGTACAGAGAACTTCTGAATACCTTCTGCCTGGGCAGCTGGTGTAGCTGAAGTAATCTCTGTGCTCTGAGTAAGTCATGCTCTACTCACCTGTACCTAACCTAGGATTAACCTTGATTTGGATTGCCACCATACTTGGTAGTAAAATTAAATCAGTTGTAGAACAAAGTTGCAGTAGAAACACAGCATTTCAGGAGCAAGAGAAGCTTGGAAATAGCATTGGTTTTGTATGAGAAAGAGTAAAGGCCCCATATTTTCTGTTTTGTTGGATTTTTAGGTTGCAGTCATTTAATTGTGAAACTTACTGGAAAGAGAAAATGCAGAAATAAGAGGGAGACTTTTACACCATCTTCTTAATTAATAAAGGGTATATAAATTCAGCGGGACTGAACCAACAGCTGTATATGCACATATTTGTTATTTGATTCTTATTACATGAAAAAGATTGGATTCAATAAATAATCTATACCTGTCAACTGAGGAACAGGAAAAAATTTAAATTTTGAAGAACGGGGAGTAATCTGATGAAGATAGATGCCAAGAAGAAAGGAATTCTGCCCATGAGTCATGCTAGAGATTGTAATGAGCAATAGAGCCGTGGTGGGATTTGGATATACACATGGCATAGACTACAACATGATAGACTGGCACTGGGTGAAAAGGAATGAGACAGGGCAGCATGCTTCTTGCTAAATGTGGAATGCCTGTATTTCAGTTTACTTCATCTTCGATTTACTGATTCAATAGATAAAGACAGGTCATCTGTTTTTGTGTCTTTTGCTTCAGGTAGGTGAAGGTCAGAGGTTACCAATTCTGCTACAGGGAAGCAGACAAGCAGAAACCTCTCTATTCGCTAGGGCTGGCTTTAAAATATGTGCAAAGGCATCAGATTAATTCTGCGTTGGTATTTTTTAGAGGTTAGATGCCACAGTTCCAAATTTGAATGGAAATTTTAATTTTCAAGTTATGTCGTAGGTAACAGGTTTTACTGAATGTTGTGAATTATGTAGTATTTCCGGGGAAACTTGTCTTGAGTTCCGTTTGGAATTTCAGATCTCTATTTTACTTCACAGTGAAAGTAGAAACCTTTCCCTTGTGACTTAGAATGGCAGGGAAACTTGATGTCTCTTAGGAGGACTGTTACTCCTGCCTTAGCTGCATGCCTGTGGTTTTTTTAATGCATTAATTTCTTCATGTTGCACCAGCTTGCACTATGAATTTCCTACTTTAATAACAACCACATGAAGAAAATTCAAAAATTATCACTATTATGGCCATTAAAAGAAACCCCAGGCATTGTGTGTTCTGCACTGTTGGTGATAGAATGCTCATTCATATGAACCTTTACTAAAGCCTTCATATTGCCTGAAGATACCTGAATGTTAAAATGTGGAGGTGTGGTTTCTGTAGAGATAAGATACATAGTCAATGTCATGGAACTAGGCACTGTAGTTCTGGACACATTCCTGTTTGCAGGAGAACTGGGAGTAGAACAAGGAAAGAAATTACTTGATCCTTACTTTTATGTTTAGGAATTCTCAGTGGCTAAGAGATGGCCCAACATCAGTGACTTCTTCGCGTGTAGATTCTGTTTCTTATTCTAGTTGGTGCAGTGAATAAATTTTAAATGCAAAGAATCATGATCTGAACTACCTCATTTGAGAGTGTAGGATTAGACAGCTCTATTAATATTTATGCCTCCTAATGGGCTATTTGATTTTCAGAGGAAAGCTCCAACACCATACTTTCCGGGTTATGACTATGGTTACTATGGACGCATAGGAACATATATACATGCATACAAGTACGTTCCTGGAACTGAAGCATAAATCATGGTGCTATAGTCTCACCCTACTCTGATCATTCATTGGTTTTGATCAAGAATATGTTACAACAGTTGTGATTTGTAAATGGCACTGATAACTAAGGCTTTTAAGTTTAGCAATATGAAATATTTTTTACAAATCCAGGCAGAAATGAGAAGAGCCCAATTTAGCCTGTTACAATGTGTTTCTGTTGGGTGTGCATTCCAATACTCCATTTAACTAACCCAGAAATGTTTACTTATACAATTTTGGAAATGAGGAATTAATGCAACATGCGCAGTTCCTACGGAATTAGTTAAATTAACTCCTTTCTGTATACCTGTTTCAACTCTAAAATAAACCACAAAAGCAGAAGCTGAGACCTGTTATAATCTGTTTTTTCCACTGGCAATTTTTCAATTGATTATCTGATTCTTTTTTCCTAGCTATGTAATGTAGAAGATAATATCAAAGTAATGGACTCGTAGATGGTATACTGCAAAAAACTATTGAAATATTCTTTCTCTACAGCCATATAACTGAAAAGTATGAAATCTAACGTGGGGGCTTTCATCACTGTACACTGATCTATGTCAAAATAGGTTGCATTGCCAGTAGGCTAAGAACACGTGTGTGCAGCCCATTACTAGGGCTCGTGTTGACTTGAGGGTGAGCATCTAAGCCCACAGAGCTACCTTAGTGCATATGTTGATGTATATCAGCCATTACAAAGAGTGTGTATCTTCACTGGGCTGCTGAAAATCCATAATGAACTATTTGCTTGTAGTATATATATTTGTGTCAGTTGTTGCCTTCACCCATTTGAAGTTTTGCCCCTGTTCACCCTTGCTGGCTCCGGTCTGAAGAGCCCTCATCCTTCCTCTTTCTGGCATTCTGAGGCCAAAATCCATCCCTGTGGTAACAGGCACAAGTGAACTCCAGTGCTGTGCACTAAGGCACTGAGATTGATCTATTTTTTCTGTTCCTTTTTGAAGCACTGTATTCCTGTTTTTCATTCCTCAGATACCACTGCAGCATTTCCTATTATACTAGTAATACATGGAAGAAGATAATGAAGCAAACATTGTCTTGTACAGACCTTTTCATCCTTTCACAATCCAAAGCTGTTAGTGTCAGTTAGCAGCATTTTTTCAAAGATGAGCGGTAGGTTTATGTCATATTTGAAATAAAATAAAATGCTTAAACTCTGATGTACTTTCTGCAGTCCTCTTTCTGGGCGAGCCAATGCTTGACAGTAGAAGACTTTGCAGACTGCATTTTAAGACTCCAGTCATCTTAAATGCCATCAACACTGGTCAAAGTCCTCTGTAAATGTCTGTTTTTTCTGGCACTGGGCTCTTGCTGACCACACAGTCATCGTGCTGTCATTGCTTTGTTCATATACCTTGACAGTGCTTATAGCTCTAACAGGTCTTAAATTCTGATCTAATTCCCTTCCTTGTCCATTATTTTACTGCTTGCTTTTCATTTTCCTCATCCTCCCACACACAGGCTCTAAAATAGCACTGTTACCCTGATAATACTAAGTCGGATAAAACTGGTTCGCGCTTCTTCCCCTGGCCTTTCTCGGGTTGGACCATTTGTACTCAGTAAACAACTGTGAGATGGTTTTCTTTTCAATCTGCTAGTTTCTAATTTATCACTGAGAGCCATAATGGATGAATATTATAAAGAAAATAGCTACATAAGTATATTGGTACATTTTCAGGAGGAACATTTGAGTAACTAATATGACTTTCGGATAACTATTATTTTCTACTTGCCTTTTTTTGGGTCATTTTTCCCTCTATTGTAATACTGCTCCTTTACTCTTCTTTGTATTCATGCTCTTCATTTCTTTGTTTCCTTATGATGCACACGGATACAAATATTTTTTGTATTCTTTGCATATCTGTTGAAGCTTGAAACATGATGCTTACACGTGTCAAACCATTCTTAAGGATCATCTCAAATTATAATGTTAATAATCTGCTTATAACTTGAATATTGCTCCAGTATAATTTGAAATTTTTTTCAAATTCTTTTCACTTATAATTCTTCAGCCTTCTTCATTTTTACTTACTTTCTGTTGTCAACTTTATATGTCTTCTTTACTTTGATATGTATAGTTTTATTAATTATACTCTGCATTCAGAACGCAACTGCTTTAATAAGCTTAACATAAATGAGATTTGTTTTTGGGATATCAAACCATTTCCTTCTGTTTTAATATTAATCTCTTATTTTACATTCTCATGCTTGTAATACTGTAGATTTATCCTGAAAAAGAAGCAGCACTGAACAATTTAGAGCTAAGGGAAGTGGGACAAAGCAGACTTTAAGCCACGTTTGCACCCATATTCTTAGACGTTGCTAGGATCAGAGAGGTCTCTGGGCAGAATCAGAGTAAACCTCAGGGCTTCTCTAAGGGAAGGCAGAAATTTCAAGGGACGTGCAAAGGGCGTAGTGCAGGTGCTGCAGCCCGTTTGCACTTCTGGAGTTTTGCCGAACTGGTATTTGAAACATTTCACCAGCAACAGTAAATCACATTGCTAATTCCTCTGCTGTGGGACTCCTTTTAATATTGCTTTGTGCTATCGGAGCAGTAAGCAGAATCTGCCTTGGTAGATGTCTCTACATGCTTGTCATTGAGGGTGTCTTTTGTCTTTCCTATTCATGCTGATATTACAGAAAAGGCATAGTAAGTTTAGCCTTAGGAATATGTTTGAAGGAAAACCACCAGGCTGAAGAATGTCTGGTTCTTCAGCTGAAAAAGCTCCGTAAGAAATTCTTTATTGAAATTCTTTGGCCTTGTAAAGGCCCGTCCACCAAGGGGGAGTGGAGGGAGAATGAATCTTCTACAGAGTTTCTGTGTTACCCAGGGTGTCACCCGCAGGTTCCACCAAAAAGTCACATTTGGGGAGAAGATGACAGCTGGTATGACTGGTGAGCTTAAGCAACAGCTGTGCCCTGAGGGAAGGCCTGCAGTCCCTCAGCAGCTACCAGGGGCTCCTCTGCATGTGGGCCTTCCCTTGAGCATGGCATGGTTCTCCGGGATCTGTCCCTTCATGTTGCTTAGGAGCTGGAGAACAGTTTGCATGCTGTGGGTGCTATTCACATCCTCCTCCTCCTCTTAATGATCACTTAAAGTCAGTGTCTTGTGATCTGCTGAGCTATCGTAGTTTGAGTTATATTAGTATCAGTGGGTTTGGATCAGGCCCTGCAGAGGAGAAGTATTTAGGTCTCTTGATACGATTTTAATATTGAATTTTTTTTTTATCCTTATGTTATGTCATAATGTCTGGAATGTCATATATGAGGGTGTGTGTGTGTGTGTGTGTGCATAACCCAGTAAGGGCGAAACGTATAGGAGAGAGACAGCTATTTATTCTTTGTATTTGTTTTCTGGAACACTTCCATTTGTTAAATTTCACCCTTTTTGTAAAGGCCTTCTTTAATTATTAGCTGAAAATCAGGTATTTATGTAATTACCATAATTATATCTACACATCTAGTGTACTTGCAATTATTTCATTAAAAATTGTAATTATTATACAATTATAGGGGATAATGACGTCCTTGTAATATGTTGCAGAAGCCCTAATTAAATGGTGGCATAAATGAATTGGAAGTGATTTTGAAGTTTTGAATATTGTTTTATCAGAAATATCAGAAGTGATTCATCCACATCATGAACTGGCAGTAAAACCCCTCCAAAGTTATTTTGAGAAAAGATGTCACAGAGCTCGTGGGAAAGGATTTGTCTCTATTGCCTTTCTATCTTTACTTTCTGTTCTCTATATTCTTACACCCAAAAACTGTCTGCAGATTTTCAATGGAAGGGTGCGTTTTGTAAGAAGATTGCACAGCACGCTGAATCTTTCTAGAAGGCTCAGCTCAGAGCAAATTGAGGATCCCTGTGTGAGCACAGTCTGTACTTAGACATCCTTCTTCTATACAGAGGGAAAAAACTATCCACCAGTTGGCTCAAGATGATGAAAAAGCTCCACTAAACATCAGGAGGTTTTCATTGCATGCTGGGTTTCAGCGATCTGCTTATATATTGGACTGTCTAAATAGCGCAGCTCCAGGTGTTGGTTAAAGTCAGGGAAAATTTCTCTTGTAGCATCAGTCCTTGCGATGCTCCAAACACAGGATGTGGACAAAGCAGTGTGGGTACAGCGGAACTCTGTGGAGCATCTCCCTTTATCTTCTCCAGAGTGGGTGGGGAATGACAGGCAAGGATAACATATGCCAGAATCTACCAAAACCTCAGGATCACAGATTTCTCTTCTTTCATGTCAACTTTCTGCACTGTACAGATGATCTCTTTTCTCTCCCTTCAGTTAATTTTAAAAGTCATTGAAAACGGCAGTCAGGCATATATAATCTTAAGGCTTATTTTATCATTCTTTTTTCTAAAAATCTAATACAGAGTGTTCTTAAGTGATGGGTGTATAACAGTGTACCTATGGCATGACTGGCAACCATGCAGCCACCCTTACCATGACATCCGCCTCGGTTTTGCTTCCAAAGACAGCACCTCGCCATGTGGGCTGAGGCTCTGGGCAGACTGGAGTTATGTACAAACCAGCTGGAGGGGCCTCCCATCTCCCTTGCACCAGGCTGCTTACCTCCCACTGACCAGCTGGGGCTCCTCCTCCAGTCTTTGCTCCCAGTTTTGTTAGGGGAATGACTCATGCACTTTCTTCCCAGTTGCTTCAGATGCATTCAGGCAGGTTAGGCAAACCTTCTGTTTAATTTACTTAATTCGTGTCAGCTCATTTTTGCTCAAGCCTGATGAAGGAGGCTTTGCAGGATGTACTCTAGTGAAGAATTTTAATGTCCCATCAAAGGATGGGAACAAAGATCTAAGAGGACCTGGAGGTAGCAGCAATGTCTCATTGTGCCCCAAGCTGAAGAAAAACTGTCCATCCGTGGCCTGGAGAAGAGCTCCCTGGTTGTATCATCTTGTGTCAAGGTTCCTTGCAGAGGCAGCCAATACAGAAACTGATTTTGCTCGTTCAGTTGTGGTCCTTTTCTAAGGACTTGCTGCCCCTAGCCAGAAGCTGAATTGTCAAGCTCCCTTCCACTGCCCTGGCAGGGATTTTATTTTAGTTTCTGCCAACACTACGCTTTGCTTTTCCATCTTTAATTTACGAGCGTTAACGTAGTGAAGAGGAAACAGAATGTACCATTCACCAGCTGGATCTAGCTGAACCAATGAGAGCTGAGTTTCTGAGAATCCTCATTCCCAAAGCATTTGTTTTAATAAGATCGTTCCTGTGGTAAGGGAGTATGAAACATGCATTTATCTGTGTATCTGTGTATATGTATACAATCATAAACAGATCTGAAAGCTCAAAGGAAACCTAGTACAATTTCTGTTATTTGATTGCAAAATTGATATTGATTCATATGTTTTCATATTTATTTTAAAGTGCCAAAGTTAATTTCCAAGTTTCGAAAAACCTGAACGTAGTTGCTGAAGGCCATATCTAAGACACTTGGTGAGCCAGACGGAAATTATGGAAAATCTTGCACATTTACCCACTCCGAGACCACACTTCTTGATGATAGTGCCCCAGGATCTAGAGAGTACTTAGGCTTCATGCGATATTGCTGTGTCTAGCTGTGCTAGAAGCAGGTTTGCTGTGCGAGAAATCAGGCTGCAAACCCAGATTTTAAAGTCTTACTCCTTTCACTGGTTCTCTCTTGATGCTAAACTCAAAGTACCCCTCCATTTGAATCAATTAATTGCTGTGCTGTGTGGAACAGGACAGAGAATTAAGTTTGTTTGCTACACTTCTCAGTCGTTAACTGAGAAGTTTGTTAATCACACATAGATTATTTTTACCGGAAACAATAACTTGTGAAACCAAAAATAATTGCTGTACTTAAGTGCTGAAGCACCTGCAGTGTCTTTTATATGAACTCTCCACAGATGAAGCATCACATAAAGGAAGAAACAAAAGATGCATCGATTGTCTTTTCTTTGAAGTGCTGTGAAACCCTTGATTAACCAGCAATTCTTGCAGTGTTGCAGTTCTCTTAAGTATTGAAGGTATTACCTGGCCGAAAGCACATTATGAGACCAGATCATGGGAAACGGGTGCTTGAGCTTTATAGAGACACGGATGATTGCTGAAGAGGTCACAGTAAAAGTACACCACCACCAACCCCTCCTCCGCCCCCATCCTGAATCTGGGCCTGTTAGCAGAAATCCCTCACATCCCCTTCTGTGTGCATTATACTACGTGTCGTTCACATGTGAAAGAGAACATTGCCCCTTGAACTGTGAAACAGTCATGTGTTTTTGACAGGCTGATTTTGTTTCTGTTCCTGACATCTTTGAAAGATGGCTGCTGAAATGCGGGTAGGCATGAGAGGGACGTTCGCTTGCAGAGGTGAGCTGGAAGCCAGAAGATGAGCTGAAAGAAGCAGGAAGGGGATTTGACAGCAAAGAAGGCTCCTGACACACACATTGAAGCAGGTGTACACTGCCAGGCAGTGTGCAAACCGAGCATAGAAATAGGATTAAAAGGCTTTTTCCCTTTAGGCAAAATTAGACCAAGAAGAAGGCAGTGCACAATTCCACCCTGCAGTTTTAAGTGGCAGAAACTATTTTTCTCTCCAGAGTTTCCTAACATATATTAGTTGCTATTTTCCTGCCCAGAGCTTTGACATACTCAACTACAAGCTAGTTTGGCTGAATATCAGCACAACAAACAAACGGCAGTCAGATGTGAGAGGAAGAAACGCACAATTTACCAGAAATGCTCCGTATCCCTTCCACACTGGGCATTTGCACTGCGTGTGGGGTCTGGCTGCTACCCCTCTCTGCCCAGCGCCTGGGCATGTGTCAGAGGACATGTCACTAAGTAAGTCTGACCTAAGGTACAACAAAAAATTAGCCCTGAATGTTGCTTGATTAACAACAGATAAACTAAGTAGTGAGTTGGATTTTGGCCTGTTGTTTGAATTATGAATGTTCTTCTAAACACTGTCACTTCCTTAACAAAATACAGTGGTTTCTTTTGAATTTTAAGTGGCTTTGGATTGAAATTCTGTGTGAGTGATTATCTGGCTCAGTGAATGCTGTTGTTGTTATTAGTAATTTTGGGTGTTAACCTCTTTGCTGCCGAAATCTCTAGGTGCAGCATGACATTGCACCGGCACTCAGGAGCTAGAAAGGTTAAGAAGCCATTGAAACACATTTCAGGAAATGTCATAATTTTCAGGCTGATGAAGTGCTAGCCTGGAAGAGAACAAAGAAACGATAATAATAATAATTACATTTACATTATGCTTGCAAAGAAGACAGTTTGAAGGAGAGCAGGCCATAGGCAGTAGCTCATTTTTGGTTCTGCCCCCATTAGTTGTGTCACAGTCCTGCTTTACTTCTGTAACCCCACAAATGTGCTGCTTAAACAGAGCTCGGTTGCAGAGGGATGATTTGACTCAAAGCCAAATGTTCCTGTCCAGTGTTTCTGGACCTCACTAGCTTTCCCCATGCCCTCCCTCCTCCCCTGGCTAAGCAGCATCTGGCCCTCTCCCTCTGGTGAACTTGTGTGACTCTATTTCAAGTATAGATTTAGTTATTAAATCTGGAGATAAAGTATGGATCTGTTCCACTAATCAGATAGTACAGTGATTAGAGCCATAGAAGTACTCGGAGAGATCAATTAGATTAGATTATCAAATCATTATAAGCAAACTCTTAAAGACAAAGCAATAGAAAGCAATCTCATGTCACCATATTTCTTTAGAGAATATTTATACTATCTTATTGTTTGTTTGTCTCTCTTTTATTTACATGTGTTAAGATCGCAGCGGCACCAAGCCTCACGCTCAGAGCTGGGCTGGAGGACAGAATAAACCAATTTCTGCAGTGAAGCTGTCTCTGTGACGCTGGTCATAGGGTAAAACGCTTTATTGCTTGTAGTCTAGGGAAAAAAAAAATACGTGAACGTGGAAATCTTACTTTATAAAGCAACTGGGCATTTTCTTGAGGGAGCTTATTTCAGACCTGTGGGGTTAGGCAGGAAGCCTTCTGCTCGCTTGCCAGCCTTTCATTGCCTCTCTTATCTCATTCTGTATTTATTATTTTGACTGTAGAATCTTATTTTGACCACTGTTACTGCATAACCCAGCGTTATGAACCAACATGAGCTAATTCAGATAAAGGTTTGTGATTCATCCTTTGGTAGTTGGTTTTCAGGGCTCCTGTGAAAATGGTTTTCTGGTGTGTCAGTCTTAAGCTTTGAAGTTGTGATTTCTACAGCTTGCAATATCATATTCTTAACATGTATATACATATATATGGGCTTTTCTTTATTAATATATATTTTAGGAAATACTCCAGCTAATGCTAATATACTGTTTTCATGAGAGAATTGGCAGAATAGTATACATCAAAGGCCACAATTAGTGTTTTTTCATTTGACTTGTTCAGCCTATTAGGTTGTTAAATTTTGCATAGAAAATCATTAGCATGTTTAATTTGGGAAGGAAGCTCTTGGAAGAGGAGTTGTGGATGTAAATCAATCAGTGAGGAGGCTCTCATGCATTTGTACAACAGCAGCTAGGGCTCTGAAATACTGTGCAATATTTTCCCATGTTATTAACAACTGTGAATGCAAAGAGATGAAAAAATTGGGATTATCACTGGTTTAGGAGTTAATAAAGAAGTGTCTGATGGTTTTGTTATTAAAGTCTAAAGCAAGGTTGTATCATACTCTTTCCTTACTAAATACTTGTGTGGAAGCTCAGGTTTGCAGTTGCGGTATACCTGCTCTTTTTTAAATGAAGGTGAAGGGCCTCTGAATCAGGCTTGATGTAACAGTTTGTGTTCTTGGGTTGGTTGTTTTATTTTTTCCCCAAAACTAATTCAGAAATTACCACATCATAAGTGATGTTGCAGCTGTTTTGCGTGCTGCTTGCTCCTTCAGAGTTAGTTGATATTGAAAAAGTGACGGAAAAAAAACGCAAAGTACCTTATTTTCCTTATCTTTATTGGGAACCTGTGACCTGAGATTCTAGAAATTAAGGAACAGCTAACTGGTATTAAATAAATTTAAAAAAAAGTCAAAGAGGAGAGGTCAAAAATGAACACAAAAATAGAACAAATATCAACTAAAGATTCCGTCACACAGCAGCTAATCAGGACTTGTATGTGCCCTGCTGTGCCAGTATCTTGTCAGAAGCTAGTCATCATGTCTCTGTCCTAAACAAGAACTAATTTTGAAGACTTCACTGCACTAAAATCAAGTAATTTACTGTCCTTTTTTGCAGTGTTTTTATGATTTTTTGCCTGATTAAACATTCAGTGTTAGACATAGTGGCTTCTGGTTTTGTCCCTGAGCTTTTCGGCTTCAAAATTTCTTTGAGTGCAGTTACTTTTCTTTGGTGCCCAAGTACTTGATTGCCTTCATAAACTAGGGTGTTTAGCAGCAAAACAGACATAAGTGTCAGGATTACTTTATTGATTATTTTGAAGGCACAAACATCCATCAAGTCTTTTCCATTTTGTTCCAGTGGAAAGCACCTGTACCCATTTGAACTTAGTGGGTAACTTCCTGGCCATGCCAAAATCAATCATAAAATTTAAATCAAGTTTTACAAGACCAGGCCCAAATTTCCATACTTGAAAGAAGAACAGATGGAAGCTTAGAGGTGGATACAGGGGATGGAAATGTTTGGTAGAAGCCAGAAATTTTATCTGAGATACATAAATATCTTTTCCCTTGCTTTGTCCTTATTTTCTGTGTTCTCGTTTTCCCAAAATAATTTCATACCTGCCTTGTATCGCTGCCTCTCCTATAATAACAAATGTCTTTTTATCTTATTTTGTACTTCTTTCTGCGTTCCCTGCTCTCATAATCTTGTTGCGTCTTATTTGTCTTTATTTCATGTGTCCACCTCCATTTTTGTCATTTTAGGAACATTGACTGCCTCTTTAGGGCTACAAAATCACGAGATATTAATTTCCCACTATGTCCTTTAAATTTTTCCTTTATGCTGGAGGTGGAGAAACTAGGACAAAAGAGTAGACTTCTGCAAAGTCAGACCCAGAGAGGGAGACAGGCTCCATGTCGTTGTGGAGCTGAAATTAAAACATCCCATTCTTTTTATCGCATGTTTATTTTTATTTTTTTTTGGGCTGGGCTGTTTATGATGCTCCTGGGCTGCTTTTATGGTTGGTGTAGCTGAAGCAATACTTCTTGTCTTTAATTCCTGCACAACTTAATCCTGATCTTTCCTAAGTGCAAGTATTTGTCAGTCGGTTACCCCCCACAGGGGCGAGAATCACATCTTATCTTAGGCCATGAAATATTTTCCGCCTCCCCCCTTGTCTTGCTGCCTTACAGCCTCCAAATAGAGAAAAAGAAAGGGTTGCTGCAGCTTTTATTAATTATTTATGTGCTGTTATCAAACATTCCTAGAGTGCTGTAAATTTACAGGCTTTAGTACGAACTTGGAGAAAACAAGTTCTCTGCTCCAGAGAATTTACAGTGAAGAAAAGACAACAGAGGTGAAGATATAAAGCCAGTGCATGTAGTAAAGCAGCGCGGGGTACAGGAGTTTTGATAAGAAGGGATTGCCATAATACATGGCATGAAGGAGAAGGGGAGAGCAAGAGTGCAGGGATGCGTGCACAGAGTGCCCGAAGAGGAGAAAGAGGCAGCAGTAAAAGCCAGTAACAAATAACGTACAGGGATTACAAGGAAAGCAAAAGGATTGACCTGATTTGTGTGTTTACCACTCAGAGTCTTAGCAGTGCTCTTTCAGCTCCTGAATATAATCATTTAACTCGATGGGTGGCAGTGGCAAGTGTGTGTTTCAAACGGAGACGGACGTGATTGAACAGGTCTCCTCTCTCTCTCTGCCAT
Source organism: Laterallus jamaicensis coturniculus (assembly GCA_022605575.1). Lineage (NCBI taxonomy): Eukaryota > Metazoa > Chordata > Aves > Gruiformes > Rallidae > Laterallus > Laterallus jamaicensis. The sequence continues at coordinate 12,909,851 of JAKCOX010000015.1, forward strand.
GGCTACTTCATGTGTGCGCCGGTTAGTGCCTGTTTCCCAAAGTCAGGCAGAACAGTGGGGAATGGCCTCTTCAGAGGAATTAATGAGACATTCAGGCCCCAGCACAGGGTGTTCTCTGGGCCACTGAGAGTGGCCACTGTATTTCCCTCCTGAGCCAGCAGCGTGACAGTAAAGTGCTGCATCAGATGCTCAGAGAAGCTGTTTTTCAAACTCAGTCCCTAACCTTGTGTGGAACCATGATAGTTTTCTCCTTTTTTATTTTTGCTAATATGATTTTATTTTAACACGCGTGGATGGATGAGCGCAAAAAGTGCATCTAAACAACACAGTAACCAGGGCTGAACAGGCTAGGCTTGGCTTACATCCGCAGATGCTGATGTTATTGCCTGGTGACTTTGTTATGGTATTACATATTGTGTGGCAATGTGCGTGGTATGGTACTGTGCCATGCGTTATAGCTGATGCTGTGGAAATCGCTTGAAATAAAGGGACATTAAGTGGCATAATACATGCTAGAATAATCAGCTAAGCGTTAAAAAAATGAGTTTTAAACAAAATTTTGCCTAGAAAAAGCCATGTGGCTGCGTGAGATACCGGCTCACCTTGTTCTGCTCAGTGTGAAAGGCTGATCATGCACACAGGCATCACTTTTCTGATCGAATGCTGCTCATTGTGCTGAAGAGCTGCAGAGTATATGCAGGGAATCAGGCTGCAAGGATGTAAGGCCCTCCACGCGTGCTCTGGAGGAGAGTAGCTGTGGAGCTGGAAGCTTCTCCAGCAGTGGTGAAAGGTGGGCATTACTTTAAAGCCCTGGCTGGTGGCAACAATGCCAGCTGCTGTGAGGGCAGCGGGAGTTGGCCCATAGTTTGCTGAAACTTGGAGGGTGATTCCAGGGACCCCAAATCCCCTGGATGTTGCATTGGCAGTTTAAAGTGGTTGTAAAATGTCGGTAAGTCTAGTTGTAGTGTTGTTATAAAATGGGCACGAATGTAGTAACTATGAATGAGCAAGGTGAGTATTAGTACCACCGTGTGGTCTTACCCTGAGCTAAAAAGACATTGCTGTTGACCTTCTCTACTCACAGTTGTGTTTATTTGCTTCTTTACTGTAACTTTCCTTTCACTAACTTGGAGAGGGAGTATTTTAAGGTATGGGAGTGGAGTGTCTGAGTCTGTGGTCAAAAGGAACAGCCAAAGCTATACACAGGGAATGAATCAGCAAACTTGTACTTGCATGTTATAACAAAATAGCATTAAACCCCAGAACATGTGACTGTAATGGAAGTTGCAGTTCCTTCCCTTCCAGGGCAGCAATCCTCTTGAGGTTGCCATCCATCGCAACCTGAGCGATGGCTAATTTGCCTTTATGAAAGCACCAATTCCAGTTTTATTTTTCGTGTGTCACCTGGACAGCTTTATATCTTAGTATGTTTGGAAAGGCATCTGTGCAATGCTGAAAAAAACATGGAAACAATGCTGCAAAAATTCACATTTGAGTTGCAGTGTTAAATGTGCCGAAAGCCGTGGAACAAACCGTGTTGCACTGATCACATTTTCAGTTCAGAGAAGGGGGAAAAATGAGGCGTTTCACTAACTGTGAACAGGGCCCACACCTCCTCTTGATCCTTTAGGTTTGCACCCGGCACGGATGAAATGCTGCTTCTCAGAGCAAGTGCTTATTATTTGTGAGCGGCATTCGGCGTGAGACTTCTCAGATCCAGCAACACACCCAAGATGCTGACTGTTCAAACAGATGTTAAGTGCTTAGCAGTTTTATAGGAAGAGCTGATGTCCCTGATAACTGACTTTACTGATAGCAGAGAGGGCATTAACAACACATCTGGGGTTCACCTTGAGCTTTGCGACAATTCAGATTTGGAACCAGACTGTCTGGCTTGAGCCAACACCTCCTTCAAAGAAGAGATAATTAAAGTGACTTTTATGTCTTTCTTGGAGTCATCATGTAATTTGTTCTGGCCGCAGATGTGACAAAAATTATTGTACATATTTTAAGTTTTCTGCATTATCTTGATGGCCCAGAAATTTTTTAAAGGAGGCTTAGATTTTGTGGGGTAACAGTGACAACTGCATTAATGCTGGTGTTTCTATGAGCATGGCTTTTTGATAACCATACTCATTTTACAGTCTGTGGTAGGCAGAGTTGAACTACTTTATTATTGGGCTCTCTTTTAGTGAATCAGAGTAATTCCTCATAGTAATAAAGCCAGAGACCTGAATTAGCAACAATCTGATCCCTAATTGACCTTATCTTGCTGCCAGTTTGATGTAATCCAAATTCTGATGTGATCTTGCCCTCCTTTCTTGTGAACGGTGAAAAAACATTCTCTCTCATTGATTAAAAAAATCTTAGTTTTCTTAAAAATAATGATTAAAAAAATAAAAAAAGAAGAATGTATTTCAGGCATTTTCCCCTCTTGTTTTACCGGTTTCCACAATTAAAATTGCTTGCAGTTTTTCAGTTGTATATGTTGCTGAGATTACTCTGCCCTCTTTGATACACCTGTGTCTTTGTGCATAGCGTGGTGCCTGTAGTGGTAAAATTCTGCTCCAAATACAGTGTAGCAGCAGAAATCTCTGCTACCTCACAGTTGCAGGAGGCAGATGTAGATTTTCTTGATTTTTTTTTTCCTCATTTTTTTACACAGGAAGGAAGAAACTTCATTATGTAGCTTTAACAAAAAGGTATTTAAATTAAACAATTACAAGACAGGCTTGTAATAACCTACTGATTACGTTGTGCCTGGGATTTACCCTTGTAGGACCTGAAATGGTGAAATGGTGATGCAGAAGATGCATGTTGTATTTTAAAGAACCATAGCTATATGAAAATAAGATGAATCTTTAGGTTTTGTAAATCAAAGTAATATAAACATAAAAGCTAAGAGTGCATTTGATGGGTTTTCAATCCTATTAATATTTATTAAACTACAATTCTTCAGATTTCTGTATCTCAGATACTCTGTTGTGAAGTAACACGGGGTTGTCTGAGATGAAAATTAACTTGGACCTGACTGAAATCAAAGAGAACCGAGTTCTTCATTGTCATTCCTCAGACTGAGAGAAATGCATAAAGTAGAAAAGTCAGAAGAACATAACAATCAGGCTTGAAAACTCCTCTCTACACATAATGGATAGCTTTAGGAATAAAGATGTGTGGCATTCTTAAAAAAGGAAAAAAAACCTATTTAATCCTGTATTGCTATAAAAAATTAATAGCGATGCAACCTTGAGGATTACCATACAGCCTTCAGAAGTGCTTCTGCCATGTTGTATCACTCTTCTTGTCTACAACCTCTGCATTGTCCTGGACCACAGTTTATGGTACACTAGATTTTTTTATAGGGAAAGCAAAAAAATAGCTCACTTCTGTGTGGCAGTTGTGGGGAAGGGAGAATTTCCCCAGGGGCTGTAGGAGGTGTCTTACCACTGGTGGCGCAAGCATGTGTGTTGTAGCAACACAGATGTGTTCTGCAGTGATTTATTTAGATTGATATCTTGGTATACATGTAGCTTTTAGTGGGCTGAAATTTCAGTGGGCTACTGTAATTTGTGGTATGTTGCCTAATACGAGTATTAAAAAGTAATTACACATACAATTGGGAAAAAAGAAGAAAAGTGGACAATTATTTTTTCGTGTGTGTGTAAAAAATGTTGAAAGGTTTGGAAATTTAACCTTAAATGCAGTTCTGTTTATCTTGGGCTGAGGGGAATATTAGATTTAGCTAATCCCAGAGCTTTGCTTTTAAGGGTTAAGAAAAAAAATACTTCAGTTATCTATCTTGGGGTTCTACCTCTAAGTAAGAGAATAGGACTTAAAGTGTCTAAAATAATATTACTTCTTAGTATTCCCCCTTTCGGAAGTTAAACCCAACCCTCTGACTTGTGGGCTTTTCCTGGACAACATATCTAATGTGAAAAAAACCCTGTTTTGAAAGCCCAATTAAACTTTTTAAAGTATGTAACAGAGGGGAAAAAGAGCACATCCAATATTTGTTTCTTTTCTTCCCGTCTGGAGGTCATCTTTAAGCTGCCTCTGCCTCTTCATATTTCCTTTTAGACTTGAAATTTCAGTCATAAATCACGATGAACTTTAGGACAGAAACTCTACAAAAAGCAGCTGTCATTTAAAGTGGAAAATCTGATTGAAGCTTAAGTGTAGGTAGCAGCAAACCGTGAGGTGAAGTTAAAGATTAGAGTGGAAGGCAGCCTCCTCCTTTGACCAGAACCATAAACAAAAACCATACACTTCCAAACCAACTAATAATTAATGATACACAATACTGATGGAACATACTGCATTGATGATGTACAGCTGTATTTCTGTTTTTAAAAAGTTTGTTAAGAAGCAGCACCTTTAACCCCAGGGTGCTTTGTGAAGCAGTTTTCACTCATGGGTATATCTGCTGCCATCACGTCCTGCTGCGGCTGTGCCGTGGGTGCTGGCTGGTGCTGTGTAGGGTCCATGGCTCCTGTTTACAGTCCTGTTGTGACACACAGCTTCTCCCCTGCTTTGTTACAGGTTCTGGCAGTAGGTATTCCTACAGATAGAGTTGCTTTACCCATTTGCTTATTTTTCTTAGGGTTTTTTGTTGGTTTTTTTTTTTTGAGTAATTAAAATGATCTTCCTGTTAAATTAATGCTTCTAGTGCTTAGAAGGGCCACAGGATAGCTGGAGAAGGACTCTTTATCAGGGAATGTAGCAACACGACAAGGAAGGATGGGCTTAAACTGAAAGAGGACAGATTTAGATAGTATATAAGGAAGAAATTCTTCCCTGGAAAGGTGGTGAGGCCATAGCACAGGTTGCCCAGAGAAGCTGAGGCTGCCCCTGGATCCCTGGCAGGGTTCAAGGCCAGGTTGTATGGGGCTTTGGGCACCTTGGGCTGGTAGAGGGTGTCCCTGCCCATGGCAGGACTTGGTGATCTTTACGGTCCCTTTAAACTTAAACCAGTCTGTGATTCTGTTTCTGTCTGTGCTGGTATCAGTCTTAGTCTGGATTTTGTGGGAAAAGCTCAGTGAAGACCTCGTAGCTATTTGGCAAGAGAAGGTAGAAATGCATGGTTTTGTCCTGCAAAGAAAATTGTTGAAGCTGTTCGATGGAGGACCGATGTTCCCCCTTGCTCTGAAGCAGCCATAGGGTAGATGTGAGCATGCAATTATAAGGCAGTAGACTGTTTCATAAGGCATTTGCATAAGAAGCCAAATTAGATTAATTTAACTTAATTCTGATGCTTCCTAACCTCTCAGTCTTTGACTCAGAAACCTTAATGTTACTTTAATATAGTTTCTTGATATTATTACAGACAAAGAGTCCCCATAGGTCCTATAAATCTGATAACCACATGGAAAATCTAACAGGGAATGTTCCTGAGAAAGAACAGGAAAATGCATGTTCATATGGAGAGAAGGAAATACTTCTTTATGGGGGTTTTCGGAAAAACTCCCATAAACTACCACAAAAAGAGGTTGAAATCTTGATCCCTTTGAAATCAAAGGGATTTACTTCAGAGTTTATGTGATTAGCAAAGAAAAAATACCTGCTGCAGTAGAAGGAGGATTTTTTTTTTTAAAAAGAAAGCCTTTAAAATGACACAGTGAACTCCTAAATTCTCTAAATTTCAGTGGTAATATTTTGTAGGATCCTATCATGTTTCTCACAGCACAAAATTAACTTTTTAAGTATGCTTATTTGCATTATTCATAGCCCAAAGGTAAAATATCCCTTTCCTGTCTTGCGTGAATAGTCCTGTGTGTTCACTTAAATTCAGGGGTGTGTGTGTGCGTATTGGAGGAGAGGTAGTTACATTTCCTTACAGATTATGTTACTTTGCATAAAGAAAGCCGCAATAAGAATTATCTACTTGATCCTCCAAAATTAAGCATTAGCCTTGTTTAAAGCTATAAAGTATCAGACAGTATAGCAGTGCAAGTTCTAATTAGTATCGGAGCCAATGCATATATTGGTGTTCATGTGAAATAAACATGCCAAAGAGCACAGTATGTGTATTATTTTAATGCTTGTGGGGTTTTATTGTGATATTAATTATAAATCAGGATGACAAAAGAGTTATGTAGATGATGTTCTTATTAATTACAGCAAAAGACACTAATAAATAGGGGTTTTTACTCTGTTAAAAGAATAGAAAGTCAAAAAGTACTTCCTAACCTCACCTGTTCTCTATTTGAGATTACAGAAAAATAAATACCTTGAGCTCCTTTAATTCACTTACTCTTCCCCAAATTTTTGGCTTTACCTTTTCAAGGCATTTTCAGCATTTACAAAGCTTAGAAACCTATTAGTTGGATTTTTTTACGTAGCTTTGGCTTCAGAAAGCCTAAAGAGTGGCATGGAAAGTAGTGAGGTTTGAGATTTACAAACATATATGTGCGAGCAGTAGTGCAGCAGTGATAATCTCTCACTGCAAGGGTGCAGCCCATGCTTTTCCTTGCCCCGTGATGGCACTTGGATTTCATCCTGCTTTTCGGGGCGACAGAAGGAAAGGTGCAGAGGTTTCTTCCCCCTGGGGATTCTTAAATAGATTGTTACATGTTCACAGATCTCTGTCCTGGAGTAGTGATCCCCCCTGTTACAGGGAGACACCGGGTATCTCCTCAGTGTGAGTGTGAGTCCCTCATGGGCAGGTTTACTGCGGCAAATACTTCTCTCTCTCTTTAACCAGAGAAATAGTCACTCATACGGTGAGTTATATTAGACAGGCATCTCCCTTTGGCTGTAAGATCTCCATCCTTTCCTCCTCTCACTCGTGTCCTTCCCTTCCCCCCTCGCAAAGTGCATCCTGTGGCAGCAGAACCAACCACGCAGTTTCAAGCGCAGAACTGTATAAGGCAGGAAGGAGGTTAAAAGCCCTTAAAGCATACGGCATGCTTTGGCTTAATAGGAAGTAGGTGGCAATCTCCACAGGGATGCAGCATAGGTTTTTTGAAGCATTTGTTTCCCAAATACCTTTTTCTTATGATTTTCCCAGCGCAGGCACGCAGGAAGCAAACACAGCTCGAGTGTAATGTGTGCCTTTTGTAAATGTGGCAGTGACGGGTTTGATGAAAGAGGAGGTGGCAACCAAGGCAAAGACAAAAAAGTGCTGTAAAGGCTATGTAGAAATTAAAAGCAGGTGCCATTTAGGGTATTGCTGCAGAGCCTGCTGACACTATTTACTTCCCTGCTGAGGTAGAAATCTTTCTCAGCTAAAAGCCTTCACAAGTGCGCTGAGGATATCCCTGTGCAGCACTGTATTATAGGACACATATTTGAGAGGAAAACTGTTAAAGCCACCTCTTAGTTTTATTGAATTATTACTGCTCTGAGAAAAAATACACTTTAGGAAAAACCCAGCTGTTAAATGTAGCGCTTTTGGAGCGAGTGTGTTTACTTCAGCATGGCATTTAAAACGTATTTATCCCCAAATCAAACAGCAAACTCCACAGCACTGGGTGTAAGGAACAGATTTACAGATCTGGGTTACTTCTCCTGCACGAGCTGGCTTTGAGGGCAGTTTCTTCTGCGGGAAGAGAATGGCTGCGGCCGAGCAGTCAGACTGAGGGGGAAAGCTGGTGGGGGGGTCTCAGCGATGGGACCTGCCCCTCTTTCCCCTCCCTCCCTGCACAACCTTGATGGGTTTCAGGGGGAGGCTGAGCTCACTGAGGCTGGCAGAGCATTGCAGGAGCAGTGAGCACAAGCTAAAATTACAGGTTAGAGATGGCCGAGTAACTGATTTCCATCTCTGTCTTCCGCTCTCTCTCTCTCTCCCCTCCTCTGAAGTATATATTATTGATGCTGAGGCAGGATCATAGAGCCTTCAGCATCCTGTGGCAGTTCGTAGAGCACTACTGCAATTTATTTTTCTTTTATTACACAAAAATGAAAAAAAAAAAGGACTCACATTTCCCTACACTCCGTACGCAGCTTCTGTTCCTCAGGATACAAAGGTAGAAAATGGAGTGTGCTCCAATAAAAAGTAGGTAGAAATTTTTACCATTGTCTAGAAGCCCTCACAATATTGTGACTGCCGTGGCAGGTGAATAATGAGCCACGATGCCGGGCTTCCAGCTAAATGGGGCTTTGTCCTGTCTACGCGGCAAAGGCATCCAGAAGAATGCAGAGCAGTTTTCCAGTATACAATGAATCACTCAGTGAGGCCAAATGACATTCTCCGAACACTCTTCCCAGACATTACAGCTGTTGAAGGAAACTGCTTATGAAACAAGGGTAAGCTCAGTCGCTTCATGACCTTACAGTCCCTGCGCTGTAGGAAATAGTAGGGGTAACTCTCTGCAGGAATAGCATTGCTTTTAAACCCAGCACGCTCTGTGAATGGAATTACTGGAGTGTTAGGTATTATTGTGTTGGGACCTGACCTGGTAGGATGTACTCCAAAAGCAGGATGGCACCCATTTGGGTAGATGACACAATCTTTGTGAGTGATAGGAGTATGTAATTCCAAAATTTGTCAAAACAAAGGAAGTAAATACCAAGAAAGGGGGGGATTGGCCTCTCCCCAGCCAGGAAAGCGATCACACTTGTAACACACTCAATGAACAGGACTTTTCCTTGCATGCTCCGCTTCTACTCCAGGCACAGAGGGAGCATTTAGTATTTAGGTGTGTTTTAATGTGTTAGTACTTAGGTGTACAAGCGGGAATTCTGCAAGTTTTGCAAAGCCAAACAGAGAGTTTAAATGCTATGGACCTAAAAATAATCTTGCTGGGTTTACCGTGTGGAAGGGTTCTAGTGTGTCTGTTGTTGCTGTGACTTCTGAAGTGGGGGGGAAATACTGCAATCCAGCTGTTCTCCCTGCTTTCACCGCTCCCGTGATCAGTCCAGTCGCATAAGCTGCATTTTACATTGCCCCATACAAGCTCTTGGAATGATCCAAAAGCAGGAAAAGGCACTTCTGTGCATTAGCACAAAGGGAGCATATTATTTAAAAATTATACTTGCCTTCAATCTCCTTGGAAATTTTGTGTTTCAAAAATGCGTACAGTCACAGGTACGGCTACATTGGAGTTACACTTGGAGAAAAGGTTTAAGTTGAACGCTTACCTACTGCTGCATCATTTTTTCTGCTTCATGGATAATCAGTTTCTTAGTGTTGATAATACACATTATTAAACTTTGCTTTCATTTTCAGGAATTTCTAATAAAAGAGATTATGTCCCAGTGATTCACAATGTTTATGTACCCAAATAAGTTAGAAAGCAGGAGACTGTACCATCGAGGGAGTTGTGCTTGTCCACAGCCCTTTTCATGAAGAAAGGTTTACCTGTAAGGCAGTGTTAATATACATTTTCTATGCAGACATTTGAGGAGAAAAAAACCCAAAATTAATGGTATAAATGTATGATAGTTTATTAGGTCTGTGCTAATTACATATGAGCGGTTTCTGATAATCAGAAATTATTGTGTGTGTCAGTAGCCAAGTGAGGTCTTGCACTTTCTTTCTGCCCTCAGGATTTAAACAGAGTGTACCCAGCAATCATTTCCCTTGTCCGTGCTTTGGTTATCATCTGTCACCCAACAGTTTAGTTTCTTTTTTTTTCCCTTCCTTTTACTTAGGATAGAAATTTTCTGTGGTCCCAAGGCCAGATTGTGATAAATCACATACGCATTCACAAACAAAGCAAAGGTCAAGATGATTCTGGCTTTTCAAGGCTTCAGTATTAGGTGGAAAAATATACATGTGCACCGAAAGTTGTATATTGCTTCCTCCAGCGTGTAAATCTGTGCCCGTGTAACAGCCTGCTACTGTGTGAGGGATATAATACTGCACATGAGTGTCTGTTAGGGAAATGGAATGGGTGCTTGGGGTACCTCCTGTCACTCCTGGAGATCTGGGTTGTTTCACCTTACCCCATTGCTCTCCTGAGGGACATAGATCTCCCTGAGGTCCTGTGTCCTCTGTTGGTCTTTCCAAATGTCTTGAATATCCCACAGTGTCTAGCAAGGTGCAATGTGCGCTTGCAGCCCAGAAATCCAGGGCTGCATCAAAAGAATCCTGGCCTGCTGGTCAAGGGAAGTGATTCTGCCCCTCTGCTCTTGTGAGACCTCACCTCGAGTGCTGTGTCTGGTTCTGGTGTCCTCAACATAAGGACATGGAACTGTTGGAACAGGGCCAGAGGAGGCCACGATGATAATTAAAGGGCTGGAGCACCTCTCCTATGAAGACAGGCTGTGAGAGTTGGGGTTATTCAGCCTGGAGAAGAGAAGGCTGTGGGGACACACCTTATAGTGGTCTTTCAGTACCTGAAGGGGCATACAAGAAAGCTGGGGAGAGACTTTTTAGAGGGGCAGGTAGTGGTAGGACGAGGGGGAATGGTTTTAAATCAGAAGGGGGTGGATTTTGATTAGATATTAAGAGGAAATTCTTCACTACCAGGGTGGTGAGGCCCTGGCACAAGTTGATTAACAAGGTTGTGGCTGTTCCCCCCCCCCCGGAGGTGTTCAAGGCTGGGTTGGATGGGGCCTTGCACAGCCTGGGCTAGTGAGAGGTGTCCCTGCCCATGACAGGGGGTTGGAGCTTGATGATATTTAAGGTCCCTTCCAACCCAAACCATTCTGTGATTCTAAGATGCTCCAATTTCAGCAGCTGATCCATCACAGGATCCCTGTGCTTATTGAGCTGTGGGACCTGGCACTTTCAACAGTCCTGCCCTCAAAGCTGTGACACAGAAAGTATTGCAGGGGAACCTGGGAGAATTTTTTTGTCCCCGTATCTCAGTCCCCTCCTGTGCAGCAATCAGGATCCTTCAGAGACATTTCAGGTTGGCTCTGTTGCTCTTTTAGCACTGTATTGGAATAGCTTCATTACAGCTGGTGGAACTATTCCATCGAGTAACTTATTCAGCAGGGTGAGAAAGCAGCTCACAATATGGTCATAAAAAAGGCCCAATTTTATCTCCTTTAAATGCACAAAATTCCCACTGACTTCAGTGTAAAAGGAAACAGGGATATCAGGCCTAATGCTCTCTTTTGAAATATAATTCTACATGACACATTTGACCTTTATTTTTAGAACAATTTCACTTTTAAAGGGAAGTACAGAAATACATGAGCATTTACCTATTTATGTAGAGGCAAAGGGAAATCACTCCTGTTCTCCCTGGGTGCTGGAGCATTATAATATGCCTGCCAGTCCCTATGTGTGGCTTGGCCTTCAGGTGAGACAGTAAAGCCTTAAATGAACGATGAAAGCCCTGTTTGAATTATAGCAGGAGAGTGTCGAGAGGTAGAATGACGTTTATCGGACTCTAGTTGTCTTTTAAGTCATAGTTAAAAAAGATTCAGATGGGACAGAGTTAAATCTTGGCCCAAAATGAATAAGGTCATTTGTAATTTTTTTTCATATTGGAGAAGGTACAGCATGTACTGTTGCATGTATTTGCAATGTCCAAGAGTCAGTACTGGAAAGACTCCAAGTTTCATTTTGCCTAGACTAAAGCAACAGTTTACAACTGTTGTTTTGAGATATTTTTTTTTTTAATACACCCCCCCCCCAGCCCTCCATTTAGCTGAATACAACGAGAAAATCCATCTGCAGAGAATGTTCCCCTAACAAGAATTGCAATGTAAAACAAAAACACCAGATGGCACCCGGGAGCATCACTGGGAGTGATACAGCCCGAGCCTGCAGTGAAAATGGTGTTGGAATTGGTTTAAAAACAAATAAAGCAACAATCTCCTCTCCTTGCTAGCGGTGAGCATGTTTAGACCCAAAATCTCTCTTATTTTACTTGTTTCCTGCAGTCGCTGAAGCTTTCTGGAAGAGCCTTGGATCCTTCTCAAAATAATTGGACTCAGTATTATAAAAAGCCCATATATGTCTGATCTCATAACTATAAAAAAAATCAATAAGCTTCTATTAAAAATGCCAAGATAGAAAGTGAAGGAGTGCAGGCACAGACCCAAGAACTTCCTTGGCACTGCATGGATTATTTCCCCAGGATCGGGATGGGACACTTCCAGTCAATGGCACTTGGGTTCTCTCTGTCAACTATGAATATCCTGTTCAGCTGGGAGGGGTGTGATTAATACACCAGTCACATCATAAAAATAATTCTATAATGGTATCTTTGTATTTTCAAAACCTAATACCTTTCCCTCTTGATTGTGTAGCTGTCTTGAAGCTACAGTAGGGGCTAAGCCTGCCACCCTTCTGCAGTGCCCCAAAAGAAGCTAAACTCTACAAAGGAAAAATGTTTAAAAAATGTGATGTGTTGCTTAAAAAAATCTAATTTTTAATTAAAAGTCCCTGTAAAAAGTAAGCTGTAAACCAGAATTGTCACTATATAATTTATAAAAGCATTATTTACACAATCATAATGCAATTTTTATATGCCTTGAACTTTGTGTCTTGAGTATCATGTTTATTTAATTTAACTTGCTGGTATATTTTAATGGAATAACCAAACTCATTTATTAGACAGGAAGAGAGAGAGGAGGAAAATTTTAATTTAATTTAATCTTGAATTACAGAGATGAACTGTAATACCTGAATGTGATTTGGTACACATTTGAGAAGAAATCAAACCCACAATAATTGATCCAGTGCCAGATTATATCCTGTGCTTGGACAGATTCTTGGTGTTCAACAGTGTGTTGTTTGGGACCTGGCCCCAAACTCTTGATTCCACACCCCAGCTTGATCCATTTCTGAATCTAAAACCACTCCATATTTCAAAAGATAGATAATATATATAAATCATATACTGGTGTACATGGATGAATATCTTTTCATAAAATTCAAACCAGTAAGCCAAGTAAAATCATCCTCTGTGATCAGCATCTTCTCATCACAACCAGTTTTCCAATAAGGACAGTTTTTCCAGGGAATAAGGCTTGTAATATGTCATCTTTGTTTTCTGGCAGTTCATGAGGGGTATTGCTGTATTCCAAAACGCTTAACCTGTGACTTCTAGGTGAAGGGAACAGCCATGTGGATCTGGACTAGAATGATGCTCCCTTCCTGAAAATGTAAGGGCTGAATTCTTGTGGGATCACTTTGAAGTGATTTAAGATGCATTCAGATGCATCTGAGACACCATTTTGCCTGTGGAAGATTGTATTGTTGCCAGGTGAACAGTAATACATGCGGACCAGACCTGTGGTTCAAATAAGGACGCCTCTGAGTTGAGCTTAAATCTGAGTACCATTCCTGTTTCCCAGTGCTTTTGATCCACTTTGTGACTTTTGGAAGGTCATTTTTAATCTCCGTTTCTCTCCTTTGTAAAATCTGCTGGGGAAATGTGATGTTTGTGCAGTGTTGAGTCTATCTTAGCGTGGCATAATAATTATACTGCCAACGTTTTAACTAACAATACGTGCTGAATGCTACCCCACTGTGAGTGATTCTAGTTTTCATTGTTGTCTTATTAAATCAGCCTGTAGTTTGTACCAGAGCTAACTCATGACCCAGTTTACTTTCAAGATATTAAAAAGCTTCTTAGACTCTTCAGAGGAACGTATCAGATCCACAGAATAACCTATCGTTATTCTGATAATGGGAAAACAACCACTTGACCTAGGAGAATGGCAGGGAGAAAGAATAATACAGGCACTATATAGGAGCTCTGAGTTAATCGGGTTAGAATCTGTTTTCTATAACTAATTTAGTAGTTGCCAATAGTATTGGACTGAGCTTCTCGCTTTCCCTGTGAACCTGCTTGTGAAAAAAAGCAGTGACAGCTTCCTTACCCAGCCCTCACGTTATTCTTGACTACATTCACCTCCAAGGATTTTTTCCATTATCGTGTCTTTATCTTTTTATTAAAACACCCACAGCATTGAGGGGTTTTTTTAATGGTGGTGCTCATGATGGAGACATCTATCAAATACAAACCAGCTTCAGGCCATGTTCCCATTTTGCACAAAGCATTGGATAACTCCAGTGTTATCTCCTTTAAAATCACTGCCAGTGCCATTGCAAATTCTCGATCCACCCATTTATCTAATGACTGTGTTGCTTAAGAGAAGTTGGAGAGAAAATAGTTTGCTTTTACTCAAAATAATGCTCAAGTAATTAGATGTTCTAAGTTGCCTGAATGCTGCAAGTGCCATTAGGCAGTTTTGGCACATGAAAGCAGAGCAATGGGAAAGCTACTTTAGAAAATCACATATAAAATGCATTCAGAAGTTATTTTTTGAAAGGTATTGCAAAAAAGCATACTTTTTATACATTGAAGTAATAAGTAGTTTGGAAAATCCTTTGCAAACTTGTCAAAAATGTCATATCCAGGTACTGGATTGGAAAATTAGTAACTGCTGAAGTGTGTGAGTGTTTAAAGGTGTCACTGTGTGTGGCAGACTGGCGGATTTTAGCTTCTGGCTTTAAGGAGAGATGTTAATCATTGTGGCTGATATTTAAAATGTCAGAAGACCTAAGCATGAAGATAAAGGATTTAATATGAGACTCTGCTGTGTCATGTTTCCTCACAGAATAGAGAGAAGATCGGCACCTGTTCTTTTTCTCTCTTTTATTAATTCAGTGGCACTGTGATAGCTGAAGTGGCAGCCCTAAAGCATATCAACTAGCAGAGTGTGGAGCTGTGTGGTGGAAAAATTAATTGCTGAGCTGTACCTTACTCTTTGGTACAGTTCCCTTTTCTTATATTCCTGTTGTTGCTCCCAGACTCTGTCAGGGTTGTATTTGGGACCATTGCACCCAGTGGATTTGGAGGAAAGCACAACTGGAATAAGGGATGCTTGATTTATCGCTTCCATCCTCACTTGCTACATGTCTCCTTTTCTTTGGCTTTGGAGGAGGCTCCGGAGGAAAAAAAGGGAAATTTTCTTTCACAGCAAGGTTTTTGGTGAGGATTTTGACTACCTCTGCTTCATGCTTTCTAAGACAATACTAGGTAAGCAAAGCTGCAGAATTATTTTACATTCACAGTCATTGCTTTTAGGCTGCTTTGAGTGGTCTTAGTGTCTGGAATAGCCTAAAAAAGGGTAAAACAGAAAAATCACCTATGGCTTTTTGGGTTTTTTTAAAATTTCCTTTCTGTAAAAAGCAGCAAAATGTGGTCAGGTAGTTGAAGCCTTAATTATTTGAATTTAAGTATAAGATTTCCATTCTGCCAAGTTAATTCTACTCATCTTGGTAAAACTGTCACATGTGAATGTCTCAGCTTCGGTTTTCACTTGGACAACCTGCTTCACTGGGAAACCTGAAGGACAGATTTTTTAAACATGTCACAGACACAAAATGATCCATAATTACTGTGTAACATGACTGTAATACCCTGTTCAGAAAGCATTAGGCATTTTGTCTAAACATAATTTTTATGTTGGTTTCACTATTTTAGTTAGAGCTGTGCTTCTTTCCTACCAAACTGGATCAAAGGTGTGAACCTGGCTATCACCAGATAAAGTTATACAATGTCATTTCAAATACTAAATTTCATAGAATCAAGACTGATTTGGGTTGACCTTAAAGGCCATCTGCTTCCAACTCACTGCCATGGGTAGGGACACTCTACACTAGCCCAAAGCACCATCCAACCTGGCCTTGAACCCTGCCAGGGATCCAGGGGTGGCCACAGCTCCTGTGGACACCCTGTGCTACAGCCTCACTACTGTCAGTGAAGATTCTTTTCCTAATATCTAATCTAAATCTCCCTCTTTCAGTTTAAGCCCATCCTTTCTTGTCATCTCACTCCCTGCCATTGACACCAGTCTCTCTCTCCAGCTTTCCTGGAGCCCCTTTAGCTACTTGAAGGGACTTTAAGGTCTCCACAGAGCCTTCTCTTTGGGCTGAACCACCCCAACTCTCTCAACCTGTCTCCAGAGCAGAGGTGCTCCATCCCTCTGGTGATCTTTGTGGCTTCTTCTGGACTTGGTCCAACACTTCCATGTCTTTCCTGGACTGGAGATCCCAGAGCTGTATGCAGCACTGCAGGTGGGGTCTCACCAGAGCAGAGGGTCAGAATCTCCTCCCTTGACCTGCTGGTCATGCTGCTTTTGATGCAGCACAGGAGACAGTTGGCTTTCTGGGCTGCACACGCAGATGTCTGGGTCATGTTGAGCTTTTCATCAACCAAGTCCCTCTCCTCAGGACTGCTCTCAATTAATTCTTCAGCCAGCCTGTAGTTGTGCTTGGGACTGCCCTGACCCATTTTTCATTTTTAAAGATGACAGAGTTCAGAGGAAGCGTGTTGTATACCGAATAGCATTTTATATGCCAGGAAATAGACAAAAAGACAAGATTTTTTGCTTTTGGCAAGGTAACATAGAGGCTTTGTGGTTGGAGATCCAGCTTTAAAAAGAGAACGTAGGAAGATTGATGTCTTCATGAATATTAATTGACACCTTTCCACATTTTTTTTCTATGAAACAAGCTATTTCCTAAAACTAGTAATGAATTTCAATGTTATCTTGGTACCATTGCAATTGAGCCTCATTTTTTTTTCAATATCTCTAGCAGGCTGGGTGGTTTCATAAACAGAAAAATTACTCTTGGGAGCAAGCGAGCAAGCTACAGATTTGCATTTGAGTTCACAAGTTAAACCCACTCTGATTACTAACCTAGGGGCTTCTGCTGGCCTGTGAAATAAGTGGAAGATCATCTTTGTCATGTTTTCATTGGTTTATGCTCCACATTTATGCACATCTGCAGCTGAAATTGGTGTAAGGTAATGACTTTCTTGGCAGTTGCAGTGCAGAGACAATGAGCAGTCCTGGGATGCGGTCCCTGAAAGTGTTAAGTCTCGTGAAGGTTGCTGTATTTGTTCAGTAAGCCAGAAGCTCTGGCAACCCAAAGCAGTAACCTGGTATTTTTAGCAGGTAATGCACTTGTGTTTATTCCACTCAGAGGAAGCAGGTGCATTTCTGCAAGGGGATATTCAGGTATGTTTTAAGCCTATCCCATCTGACCCTACAAAGGAGGTACTTTTGGTGACTCCGAGTCAGAAATGCCTCCAGTTAGTTTTCCCCGTTCTTTTCAGAAATCAGATGCTTCTCCTTCTCATCTTGTTGTAAGTGTCCGTTTTTATTTTCCCCTCTCAAGTCTCACCTCCATCACCTCTCATAAGCTGTCACCGTACTGCAGAGGTGGAGAGCGAGGCTGAGCACCAAGGTCTCGGTGCTTATTCCCAAAGGGCTGCATGTAAGCGATGCGCCACACAGCATCTGCCATCACCCACCAGCTGAGGCATCACTGCTGTGATCCTCCTGGTTGTGACACGCAAGGTGAGACTGAAACCTGGGGTTACTTTCAAGCCCAGGTTTCTCAGACAGATTAAGCGTGCTGTGCTCACAGCTACAGTCTCTGTAAGGCATTTTGTAGTATTCGTACCTCTGTAGAGGGGGTTTTTGTTTGTTTTTTCTTCTTCTCAACATGATGCAAAGGAGATAACAAGCACACATTTCATTACAGAATACTTCACTTGCAGCAGCGGGTTAGTGTTCAACCTTATAAAATTACATTTAAACGTGTTTAGCTTTTCTACTGCATGCATGTGTGTTGCTTCCCATTGCTTGCTCGTAATAAAAGGAAACTAGCATTATCCCTTCTCTCCTGACAATGCGCTGTTTCCTTCTTCTCACTTTCTTCACTCCTCACAGCCTCCTCTCATTTCGTTCTCCCAGTCATGCATTGCCATTTGCTTTCCCACTGGCTGAGAAGCGGATGGTTCAGAAACAGAAGATACAATACAGACACTATGAAATTATTTTTACCAGAAAATGTAATGGGAAAATCTTAGTAGATCCTCACAAGGTACCACACATTGGAAAATAGAGCCACAAAAAGGAATAAACATCTGATAAAGTACTCGTCATGTGGTAGTCAGTACACTACAGCAAAGAGTTTTTATCCCTATGTGGAAAACAATGTTAAATAATTAGTAACACATAATGACAAGAAATACTTTCCCTTCTCTCAGTGGTGACAGTGGATGCTCTTGCTAGGAGTTGTTCTTCTCAAAGACAAGAAGACGGAGTAAGGCAATTTCTGCATGAGCATCATCAGGATCAAAGCATTGTCTATAATTTCTTGGTGTCTAAGGCAGTTTTGACAAGTATAAACCTGACAGTCAATGGTCAGAACACATTGAATACATCTTTCATGTGCTGAAGTTAGTAGGTCTAAGGTCTCCCTGGGGTAATATGATGTAAAAGATGTTCATGGCACTAATTTACTCACAGACCATTAGCTCTCTGTAGATGCTAGACTTTTAAGACCTACGTGCAAGGAACATCCTCTTCAGATACCCATATTATACAGCAATCTTTCATTCTCTTAATGCAATTTCCTGCAGCTGTCCTGTTGGTCATATGATGTGCAATGAAGAGTAGACCTCAGAAAGTCATAACTCTGAATAATAGGTCTTCTCATTTTGCACTAAACATTTTGAGCTTTTCATTCCTTAAGCAAAGTGGGGAGATGAAATTTTCAATATAAAAATGATTTGTTGTAGTCAGTTTTGACAAACAGTATCTCCAGTGTTTCAGTGTTTTAAAGAAATTGGCGCAGGAAAATGAAATGCTAACTGTCGTTATGGAGCTTTTTTATGGTCTTTCTGCTTCTGTTTTCCAATTTTAATAAGGTACCTATAAAAAAATGAGTAACGAAGCAATATATAAACAGTGTTATGGAGATAGCCTTTTCTCATTAGGTTGAACACCCTACTATTTTATAGATAGATTTTTTTTAACGTTCCGAAGGTAAGTTTGGGATGAAATGCCAAGAATCTATAGAATGATACATAATGATGAAGAATTAATGTCACATACCAAATTGTGTTGCCATTTGAATAGTATATCATGCAGTTCACTGCCAGCAGATTTAACAATCATGTCAGCCATCGTTATTGGAGCATCTAAAGGGTCATCTTTCTATGTAAGCGAGATAGCCTAATAGCCTGCTGTGTGCACATAATAAAAGATAATGCATGGGATCTCTGGTGATCTTTTTGATCGAGAATCAATTAAAATAAGTTGCTGTTAATGTGACACTAGTTATAGACAAAGTGAGATGCGCTTGACAGTTACTAATTACAGCAGGCAGCCAAAAGAGCTCTGTAGAGATATGAGGACAGAAATGGCTAAATTAGTAAACTGTGTTGACACACTCGCTCGATATTTTTTAATATGCAA
The DNA here is from genome assembly GCA_022605575.1 of Laterallus jamaicensis coturniculus. Lineage (NCBI taxonomy): Eukaryota > Metazoa > Chordata > Aves > Gruiformes > Rallidae > Laterallus > Laterallus jamaicensis. The sequence continues at coordinate 12,928,976 of JAKCOX010000015.1, forward strand.
GCATAGCATATTCCCAGGTCTAGTGAACCTGACAGGCCTGAGTTACTGACACTTTATGAAAATGAAGCAGAGAATAAGATTTTTTTTCACAATTAGAATAGCTCAAAACTAATTATCCTAGCAAAATGGAATGAGCAAGCTGTCCCAGCAGGAGAAGCTTGCACTTGTCTGTGTTGCTGCCTGAGTTCAAAAGCAGCCTCTAACTAGATGCTTTTTAACCTGGGGATGCCATGAAGAAAATGCTCCTGTTCTTTTAAGCAAATGGATGCTGACTTCTGTCCCGCTCCCTCACTCCTCGTGGTGCCCAGTGGGATTTCTGCATCGCCTTGTTTTAGAGCAGGAATTAAATGTAAATCTGGGATGATTCTGCCCTGCTGTATGGCACTTGAATAGCTCTGAGGTTCCCTCGGCAGATGCCCTTCTTTGGGACAGTGTCCAAGAACGGCCGTGTTGAGATGTCCGGGGTGGAGGCAGGGAGCTTTACTCTGTTGAGTTTTTTCTCCCCCTCCTCCTCTTTTGATCTCTTATGAAAAGTGCCAAATGATCTTGTCATGTTCTGGGTGACTTGGTGTATATTTCATTTGAAACGTGTATGCCCACAGGAGGTTAACTGGTGCCTTGTAAGATGGGTCCTATTAAAAACCTACCCCAGATGCACGACTGGTTTGAAACTGAATCCTGTGTGAGAATCCCAGGGTGGTGTATCTTCTGCTTTGCCAGAATATTTGTGAATATTTTTAAAAATTACTCTAAGATTTTATGAGACTGAACTTGTTATCCTTTACCACATCACAAAATTTCCCTACATTTTCTTAGCAAGCATTTTTTACAGCCTTGGACTTCTAATTGGGAAAATTGGGACTTCTTTAATGCCAGTGCTGTATTTCAGCTAATGGAAGAACCTGACACAGCACTGAGGTCAGCACTTTCTAGGATGTTTATCACACTGTTTTCAACCTCGGGTTGTGCTCAAATCTTCCTCTTATTTCTTGTGGTCAGACTTGCCAAATCACATCTGTTTTTTAACTTTACAACCTCTCTGGAATCTGACCATGCCTCACTTTCCTCTTCTGGGCACTTAATGTCTCTCACAGTGACATAAACCCATGTTTATTCATTGTCCTGACCTTAGCTGCACCATGCCTGATGTAAGGTTATTCCAGGTTTCTTTGTGTACCGATTCATACAGGTCTCCCCAGACCATGCACACTCCTCCCGTCTCCTCTTTCTTCTCTCTCACTCTGCTGTGTGATCTCTCAAGCTTGTAAGTGTTTTTGGTATTGTATCCTATCCCTCTCTGCCGTGTCACAGTATCTCAGGGCTAAAGCCTTCTTCTGTCCCCTAAGTAACAGCTAAAGTTTATCCTAAGGTTTATCACAAACTGGCTGCCTGTGACTGAAGTCACAGATTTCATCAGAATTTGTTATCGCTAAATTATTGACTGAACGCTCTCTTATCTAACTGAGCACGAATTAGCAGCCCAGACATATTTAACTCCGCATTGCACAGACTCTTCAGAAGTATTTCTTCAGGACTAAGGTAACTTCTGAACAATCCTGCATCCCATTTCCTTGGTGAAATGAAAGCGTTGCTAAAGGAGCTTTACCAACAAGAAGGGAAGGCAAAGACCAGCAGTGTTAATAAAAATATAAATGGTTTTCAGCCAAACATCGTGTGAGAACCAAAGCTGAGGGCTGAATCACAAATTCATACTGTAAAAGATCAGAAGGAAACATCATAATCCAATTTGATTTTCTGTCCACAGCCCTTTACCCAATCAATGCCGTGGTATAAAGCTGCTGTTTCTAACCCAGATAGACTCCAGTTAATAGGCTGTGCTGCTGCTGTGGATTGAGGACTGATTTTTTTTTTTTCCCCCTGTTCTAGAAAGTGATTCTATAATTTCTGAGGAAATAGAAAATATTTCACTCGTTGACTGTTAAACTGTTCAACAAATTGAACACGCTATGAACTTGAAATGCGAAGTACAGGTTAAGGTGGAATGCAAATGACAGTAGTGCAACTTGACAAAGAATTTACCTTTTTCGCTTGCACTGAGCTGAAAGCAAGCTAAAATCTCTGCATGCACTATGATTTCTGCATTAAATATGAGTCTGAGAAACTTACCCTGTACGTTTCTCCATTTCTCCCAAATGGGATATACATAAAGCCCTTTGCCTTCGATTTTGATGTAAAGAACTCTTGCTATACATTTCATTTTTCATTGTGATACAAAATAATCTCTCCGTCTCTTGAAACCTGCATTTTTGTGGAGTTCAGAGAGAGTTTTTCCGTACAAATGTTTCCCTTTGCATCAAGTGAGCTATGACTGTGGTGTTCTCTGACATTTTCCACTTACTGTTCTGTATCTCTTAAAGGCAGTGAGCCATTCTGGGACTGATGTGACAAGACATGACAGGAAATTCCACTGAATAAAACAAATTATACACTAGAGATGTGCTGAACTGACTGAAAACAATTTGGACACCAGGGGCTATGAAAGGTGCTGAGAAGGTTGAGAGCAATGACATTTTCTTCTAGATTTTATTTTAAGTGTTCTGATGCACAATTCAGTGTAAACCAGCGATCGCGAGTTCTTCTTCAGGTTGTCCCCCTTCTGATTCCTTGCTCTGAAGGGTGTGCACACATGTATGTGAGTGAGCTGAGCCAGTGCCTTTCTTGTAGCTGATGATGACTCATAATGATTTGACTCGTATTGGAAAACTTATGTATTCATATTTTCAATTTGTGCTTCACCAAGGAGTATTTACGCAGAACAGCAATGGGTGATGTGTGTGCCCAGGTTTTGATTCACAGCTGTAATCAAACAATCACGTGCTCAGGTGGCAGAACAAATTCTCAGTCCAATGCATGCTGGATGATCAATGGAAAGATTTTGTTAAGGCTAATTTTACTTTAAACAGTGATAAACGATTTTCTGTATATTAAATGCAACAATGAAAAACACAGTTGATGTGGACAAGTATTTAAATAGACCCAGAGCAAAGAGGAAGAAATCTCATAAATGAATTGAGGATTATTTTTCATTCATGTCCTCCAACGTCGACAATAAAGAAATTTGACTTGATTCTTCTTTTACTTCTGTCAATTTTAAATCATTGTATGTCAGCCTCCTTTGTGAGGTGCTTCTGATTTGTGAGATGAAGGTAGTGAATTATTGCCAGTAAACCAGGATTACCATTTTGCCTGTACAGTAACAAAACATAAATTTTATTTAATGTGCCTGTAAGAATGTGAGCTGTGTGGATATGCTGCTGTCAATGAATAATGATTCATGTCATCAGAATGAGGATCCGTTTGTCTGTCTAGTCATATGAATGTTTGAAAAAACAGAGCAGATAATATGGCAATCTGGCAGCAGTCTACTCTAAAGTGTGTGAGTCTACGGGCTCTGCAACCAGAGGAGGGCATTTATGTGAAGAGTGTGGCTTCGCTGATACCATTTGGATGACAGACGTGGAAGCCTCGCTGCCTTTGTGAAGCCAGGCAATCTTACACCCGCCGGCAACTGGTCAATACTATTGGAAAAAGCAGTGGAAAGCGCAGGGGATGAAGATGTTTTACACTTTATGTGATGCATTTTCCAATAGTATGCTGAAATTAATCCCTAGAATAATGCCATTTTCTCAAGCAATGCCCAGAGAATGGCATTTTTACTTTATGTTGACACCTGTTCAGAAGAAAATTTCAGTAAAGTGTTTAGGCAACAGCAGATCTAGCTTTGCTTTTTGGAAGAACTAAAGCCAAGTTTAATTAATACACTTGAGATCCTTGCCTTGCATTGGTAGAAATCAGCAATGACCATTGGCAAGCTTGTAGAATCATAGAATGGTCTGGGTCAGAAGGGACTCCAAGGATCACAGAGTTCCAACCCCCTGCCACAGGCAGGGCCACCAACCTCCAGGCATGATCTAAACAAGCTTGCCCAGGGCTCCAACCTGGCCTGGAACATCTTCAGGGATGGGGCATCCACCACCTCTCTGGGCAGCCCGTTCCAGCACCTTACCACTCTTTCTGTATCTTCCCCCCAGTATCTAATCTAAAGCTTCCCTCCTTTAGCTTCAATACATTTCCCCTTGTCCTGCCATTATCTACCCTTTAAAAAAGCTGATTCCCCTTCTGTTTCTCTGCTCCCTTCAGGGATGGGAAGGCTGCAGTGAGGTTGCCCTGCAGCCTTCTCTTTTTTAGGCTGAACCAGCCCAAATCCCTCAGCCTCTCTTTGTAGGGAAAGGTTCTCCAGCCCTCTGATCATCTTTGTGGACTCCCTCTTCAACAGTTCCACATCTTTCTTGTATTGGGGGCCCCAGCTCTGGACACAGTACTCCAGAATTCCTCCCTTTAAAGTCAGATATTATTACTGTAATTGTTTCTGCCTTTGCTTGCCTGTGCGTAGCGGCAGGAAACTGTCCCTGGGTTTACACCAGGATTTGACCTGTCAGTCTTACTGGGGCTGCTGAGTTTTCCGACAGGAACCCTGTTTTGGAGGCTCTGTCAGCATCAATCCAGGGTACCTACTATTACCTGTTAATATGGTGCTTTGCCATAGATTACAATGCTCCTTACAGTGTTTCTGCCACACGAATTTCAGTAAAACCTAGGAACTGAAATACACTATTGGCTGCATACACTGAGTAATGTACAGCTTTTAATTGCCTTTCTGAGAAAAAGTACCAACTTAAATACTTGTCTCAATGGAAATATAAAGTAGATTGCAACCTTGAATGAACTCCAAAGCGGCTGATTAGAAGACGTTCTTGGAAAATACAGATACTGTTGTTTATGCATATTGGCATATCAGCATATGCACATTATGTTGGTAGTGCCCAGTAGCTCCAATTATTATATTTATAGACAGATTTTCAAAGGCGCATGTGTGGTACATAAGGAGCAGGCCCAAGAGACCAGTAGTCTTGCTGCGGTCAGTACCAGATGCTTCATGGAACAGCACAGCCTTTCATAGCTGGACTGCACTGTCACTGATGGGTCAAGCAAATGCATTGTTTGCACATGAGTAACTTTACACCTTAATTTGCGATAACAAGAAGCCATCATAATTTCTCTAGCCATTGAAATGAGGCTTTTTTTCTAATTGTAATTATCAAAATCTGTTTCTTTGTGGCAATTTTGTATGGGGAGCAGAGAGAAATATATATTCCCAAAACATGGTGATTCATTTTGATTAAATTGTTCATGTTTCTGGTTTTTCTTGCAGTTGGAGAGCATCAAATTTTGTGAAGTCGGTAAAAATAATTCTGCCCCTGTATGTGCCATTTTAACAGTGCTGTGCATGTTTTATCTCCCACGCGGCATTCTGTGAAACGATCTGTTAGTTGTGAGCAGAATTATCGGCTTTTGCAAATTGAAAACCAGATCCAGCCATCCACAAATGAAAGAGAGATTTCTGAACACATCTCTAAAAGGGAAGACACAAAGAGAGGGTTTATTTGGCTCTGTATAGGTGTGTTCAGGTAGCGTATGCATACATTGAGCTATGAACATTGTTCTAAGTAGGTGTTTGCATACTTCTCAAGAAACTTGAAATACCAGACATGGAACACTGTAGGGGGATATACTTTTTTTAAATGCCAGGAAATCTATATTAGCACAAATGCATAATAATCTGTAGGATATATACAAGTGATTTTATTGAGAAGTCTTAAGGTACAATGCATTTGATAAGCATGTTTGTTATTGTAAACTAGTTTACTAATTCTGTTATGGAGGGTTTTGATTTATTTTAGGAAGAAAACCCCTTGTTTTGTATTTTTTCCAAGACTAGAGGGAAGAAATGCATACTGCAAACCAAATGATAGAAGATAGATACCTATAGCAGGATTAGTGAGTATCATTTCTGCGGTCATTTCCAAGGGCTATATTTAAGAGCTTTGGTGCCCTTGGAAAGTTATTTACTTAAAGATTAAATGATTTCTCTTTTTTTTTTTTTTTTTTTCTGTTTCACAATCATCTTGTTTCCAGTTGTGCTGAGAGCTAGCCCATGTCTGGTATTCAATTCATCCTCCTGAACCTCTTGATTCTTTTGCTCCAAGTTCATTCAGTGACATGTTCTGCTGAATTTTAATTTAGGGTAGAATATGTACACAGCTCATAGTTAAGGGTTTCTAAATAGCAAATAACTCATGAAACACCATCCTTAAGCTCTTCAGAATTACTTTTAAAAAATTAAACACGAGAAATAACCCTAAATGCCAATATTAATTCACAGTGTAGTTTAGCGCCCGATATTAAATGTTAAGTGTTAATAGTGAATGTATGGAGACAGCGTCATATTTTGTAGCCTAAGTCTTTTAAGTAGCACAAGGTCTTTCAACATAATTAGTAGAGAATATTGAGCCCAGCCAGAAATATGGGATTTGTCATTAAATTCAGAGGCTTCTTTATCTCTGTGAGTCTAATCATGTGTGCAGAAGACTAATTGTTAATGGCTTAGGCTTTATTGCTCTTAGCTTTCGTCTAGTTTAAATGGAATGGCCTGCTTTGTGAGAAATAATTAGGTTTTATTGTTCTACCTGTATCGAGTCTTGTTGATAATGTTATGGTTTTACCAATTCAGATTCAGAGAGCAATTAGTGGTAGTGATGATGTTTCCTTTTAAATCACAAAGTATTGTTATTTTTCCTCTTTTTTCCTTTATATTCTTTTTTCTTCTCCTGTGACAGTAATAGATGTAACATCTCTAACTTTTAATGGGAAAATGTCAATAATTAACGAATGAAAAACATTTGGCTTTTTCAAAAGGCAGATTTAAGAATATAGCTGCTACTGCTGGTGTATGCCACAATGATTTGTAGGACACCTCACCTGTGCCTTTGCAATCAGAAGATGTAAAGCCTCAAGGCAGTGATGGTGCATCACATAATCATATACAGTTTTCAGTGATTTACAAACTCATTGTTTGACCTTGTTTTTTTGGTTGGGTGAGTTTTGATTATGCTTAAGGATTAATTAGCCTTCTGGTACTTGATCCCATAGAAGAAAGATTTTTTTATCTGTAGCAAGGGTCATTTGCTCTGTCTTGAAGTCTCTGGAGAAATCCCTCTCATGTTTTTCACTTTTAGCAAATATCAGAATTAATATAAACTGAGGTTTTATATGAAACCAAGGGACAGTGTGTCAGGGACATTTAACAGATCTGTTGCTTGTAGCTTCAGAGGCGGGATCCTGGCTCTTTTGGAGTAAGTACCAAGTCTCTTGTTGACTGCATTTCAGAATGATTTTAGGAGGAGATTCTTGTCCTGAATGCATAGTAGGGAGAAATAACACTATGACTAAGAAGACGCTATGAGATGCATTTCTTTGTGTACAGGATGGAAGATTTTCTCCTGTATTTTTTGTTTAAGTCTTTGCTTCATGTTTCCAAACATACACTTCAACATCACACCTAGAGCTGTTTCTTAAAAAAAATTGGGTTCCATCATCTGAAGTGGAGACTATGAAATGCAGGAGACTATGAAATGCAGGACTCTAAGTACATAGGAGTGGACTTTAAAATCCCTTGCCCAGTATGAACGGACTTATATTTATCTTTCCAGTAAAGTTACGGTATTCCAAGAGTGCTGCTTTCTCTATGACACAGATTCATCTCAAACCCAATACTCTTTGGGATCATAAAGAAAAGCAATTCTTTGTCTACATCTCCTCAGCATTCCTATTCAGCTAATGTATGGTTGATGTGATGCCCACACAGGATATAATGTCCGAATCGGGACTTCTGAAATTTACACAGTATTTCAGTAGATAGAGCACTCATCCAGGCTTGCAAGACTGAAACTCTGGGCTCTTTGTAGCCTGAGGGAGATCATATTCATACCTTTCATTTCCTATTAAAGTGCCCTAGGTATTCAGCGCGGAGGGCATTGTCCATTCCAGTTACATCTCTGTCATTCTGCTAAAAAATCCCTCCAGGTTCTTGGGCTGAACAGGCACAGTATGTCTGTAGTTCAGTCACTGAGGCAGTTTCCTGGGTCAGCAGAGATCTTGGTCCATTTAGTAATCCAAGAATGATTTAAAGTGCTGTGGGGCAAAGTCCTCCATATAAAAATTATAAGCAGTCCCCAGAGGAGTGATCAGCACCCAACCCCTCTTTCTTGCTCGTGGTAAAGAGGTGTTCTAACCCCCAGATTACAGATTATTCAGCCGCTCTTTGGTTCCAATTAATTTTAACATAGAGGTGTTTTCCACACGGTCGTGTAGCGTAGAGAGTGCCTCTGGCCGAGAGCAGGTGGTTGGAGCGTTACAGAAATGGGTAAGAAATGCGAGTTCAAGCACTTTCATGCTGAGAACGATGTGGAACACTTACCTCTGTTTCTCAATAGCATATAAAAGAGAATGACTCGTGTTGCTTCCTTCCATTGTGCTATTTTTTACAGGAATGACCCTTGCTCACTTTCTTGAAAAGAATGGTTTAGGTGCATAAATGTAGTAGTAGTAGAGGATTATTTTGGGACTGGCTGTAGCAATTTAGGAAGTAACCACAACGCTGCCTTTTTGCGTTGTTAGCTTTTCCCTGTAAGTGATTACCACCTCCAAAGTGGACTTTGCTTACTCCCTGTCGATCCAGAGTCAGACAGGTTAGCCTGAACCGGCAGTAAAGGTGTTTTAAACTAATCTATTTGACTTGGTATTGAACTGGTCTTGAAACATTCACCCAACCCATCAACAGGGCTCTGCTTTGTGAATGGCAGCATCTAACAGAGAAGTAGAGACTGCGTAGAGCATTAACTTCTTGCACCGTTTCAGGTAGGTGCCCGGAGCCCATCTGTCGGATCCCTAAGTCACAGAGGATGCCAGAACTCAGAATTCCTGTTGGATGCTGATTTCCCAACACATACTACCAGAAAATACCTCTTAAAACACCTTGGCTTGCAGTTTGGAATTCAAGTCCTTAGAAATGCAGTGCTTACATGGCCAGCATGGAAGCACCTACATCTTTTTGTATGTTCAGATCCTCGGGTTTTTCTTTCGTTTACTGCATTCATCATGGAGTATTTAGTAAAAACAATGAGGGGAAAAAAACCCACCGAACAGGGTTGCTCAATCCCACAGATATGATAGAGCAGTTAAATTAATGGCTAAATCTAATTAGGAAATGAAAAATTACAGCTTGTCTGCTGTCAATACTAAAGCCAATGGACTGTGAGATACAGCTATGGTTACACTCCAAAATTATCTCACCATTGTTGAATCTTAAGGTGGCTTTGCTGCCTGCTCTTGGAAATAAAATAATCCTAGCAATTATGGTTTGCAATTTGTAAGTGGTTTGAAATGTAGTGGCTTTTACTATAATAAATGGATTATTGTATGTTGACAAAGTACAGGTTTAATTAACAGTGACAGATAAAGCTCTTGCATTTGGAAGCTGTTTATATTAAAAATTACCTGATAAAAAGGGTTTTTTTAAGCATTCTAAGTACTCAGTTATGCATTACCATCTTGATCTGCTACCATATGTATTCATCATTGCATGGATGTTGCTTGGAATCACAGCAAGTTTTTCTGAGACATTAGACTGTCATAATAACTGATAGATCAATGGCTTGATTTACATATTTATTATGGGGAAACGGCTTGTTTTCATCAACATAACTTAGATTTTATGCATCCTTTGTCTAAAGTTAATTTGAAAATATTAATTTTCCAGTGACAGCTCAGTCTTCTTCCTGTTTAATCACTTAATTTCCCTTCTACCTAAGAATGACATTAGGGAAATGAATGAGAAATGATAACTTCAGGATGTCATTGTCCTCATTGACTAAGAGCAAACAGACAGCCCAAGAGACGTCTGGGTAGCTCTACAAAATACGTCAATCACAAAAGCAAAAGCCAATTACTTTAATTTTTTTCACTTTACAAAAAAGCCATAACTTTAATTAATTTTCTGAAGTCTAAAAAGGTACATTTAAAAAAAAAATTCTAAAAAGGAAAAAATTGTGCCATCTGTCAGAACTAGAAATGCCGTTTTACTCTGCACATTTTGTTTTCAGCATCATATTCTGCATCATCTGGATCACACTGTCTTAATGCTTCACTGACAGGAATTTGTTAAGAGGCACTCTTGATGGATCCCAGGGAAAATAGTCACCAAAGGATTTTCATGAATAAAAACGTTCTGGTATTTCTCTTGCTTTTAATTCACTACTTTTCATTAATTTTATCCATTTCTCCAATTCAAGGTAATAAAGATGTCCAGGGGAATATAAATAGGTTGAGAGGAAGAAAATGGATGAAAGGGAGTGGCTCATAGCTTTCCATATTGTATGGAGAAAGAAAAAGAGAAGTTAAAATGAGGACAGTAAGAAATTGAAGAGTGTAAATGGTAGGAGAGAGGAACAAACAAGATAAGAGGCAGGGTACATGCAAAAAGGACAGTAGTCTCGGTGATGTTAGTAGTTCAGCCATATCAGAAATGCTAGTGCTTAACCCTTCTGTAACATATTCAGATCTTTTAGAAATTAGAAAAGATTTAGAAAGTCACCTTGAAATTCTATTGCTGTTTGTGTCTTTACAGATTCTTTCCATCAAGGCTATTTCTTACTGTATTTTCTAGTGGTATGCATCAGGTCTTTCTTTAAAATAGTGCAGTTATCTGCACATTGCATCCTGCATCAACACTGAAAGCTCAGCCTATTGCCTAAGGGTACCTCCATCATGATCTCCTACCTTCTGGGTGAGCTCCTCATAGCCTGACTGCTGCTAGTGAGGATTTTGCTGATGTGAACTGAATACTTAGTTTGCTTGGTAAATGGATTTTAAGAATGAAAATGTGAATTTTTTGTTTTTATATGCCATCAGTTTAGCACATACATCAGATGTGTGCTGATAGTGGACATGATTTTAGCCTCCAGACTGTTACTAACTTTAGTTTGGTAGAGGTTCAATCTAGTTCACTTATTTGGCTTGCTTCTGTTGCATGACTAAAGATCTAAGAGGAAAATGCTTAGAGTCCCAGCATCTGTTAATTTAAGCTATTTAAAGTACAAATGAATCAGAGGAAAGATTTCAACACCATTTTCTTTGAGAGTTTCCTCCACTCACTCTGCGTGTCTATGTTGGAAATGATTGAAATTATTTTAAAACTCCAAGTTACAAAGCAGCCATTAGAAAATGATTTTGAGTCAACAATTATCATAACTCCCATAATACAGTAATGTGCTCCACCAGTGGGAACGTTCAGTGGTGAGCTTGGAAATGCCTGTAAGGTATCATTCTCCCTGTTAGACTAAACCCCAACGGCAGCTTAAAACTGTTGTATGTCATGGATGCTACACAGGCAGCTAACATGTCCATGAATATGCACTACCTTTCTAGTTTGTAGGCACTACAGGAAATTTAATTGAAGCAGTTTGTGTGGTGTTATAGAACATAAAATCAGAGATGTTCCTTGCTCTTATTACATACTTAAAAATATTATCTTAAAGTGTTCCCTAATAGTTTCTTATAATTTTGCCTTGGTTTTAAAAAAAACAATGTCTTTGAGTACAAGTAGATGAAAAATCCCCATGTAACTGGAGTAATTACAGAGATTTTCAATTACCAATCTACATGTTCCCTGACTTTTCATTTATATCATTCTTTTAAAATGAAGTTGTATTACAAGATGAAGTAGATGCATCTTCAGTTTTGGCTTTTCTTCCTGTTTTCAAGAATTTGTTGTTCCTTTGGGTGCTTTTGCTGTTGGCTCTCTGTTATTTTCTTTAAAAAGTTCTTCCATACTGTGAGGACAATAATGCCTCCCACAACTATCCCAAGCCTAACTGCTGTCTTTTACCAAGCATGCACGTGCCATGAATGTTTCTTTTTATTTTGGATATGGATGTGTATTTTTATTTGTGTGTGTATTCATAACCACATCCTCACAAATATACATTCTGGTTTCATATCTACAAAAAGCTGTAACCTTGCACATTTTACAGGAGTAGAAACACATGACAACACCCTCCACGGTATGTTAATGTAAGCTGAAGCAGCTGAAGAAATCGCAACAGATACACTTTCAAAATTAATGCTACCGAGCTGCATGCATTTGAAGACTATTTTGTAATAACAGGAGTTCCCCATTAAGCCAAATGAACTGATGATGAAAATTGGAGGATAAAATAAATGTTAAATTTGTGGTGTTGCCAAACTAATGTTGACGATAAGAAACCTAAAAATGGTGGGGGCTAAATTCAGGGATCGTGTGAATAACACCTTGTTATAGCCCAATCTTTTCAAAATTTACTAATGCACTTTCAAGCATGTTTTTCAATTAGCTAAATATCGCAGCTGCATCTCGCACATCAGGAAGTCAGTGTTAGCTCAGCTTCCATGCTGAGAGGCCAGAGGGCTTTGCTGTAGAAGGGAAAGGAAACCAACATGAAGCTTGAAGGCGAGACAGTTGATTGCCTTTTTGGTTCGCTACCATTCTCCCTTCTTTCTGGCCATGCAAATAACACCAATTTACATTAAAAATGTATGCAGATAATTTTGACTTCTGTTTATGCCACTATTAAATGTGACCCTTTGTGATTTACAGTTGCAGTTTTAATCTTGAATTAATGTGGCTGATCAGAATTATTTGTCTTTTTAATTGAAATAAAGTAGGAAAGTGAGGTTTTGAATATGTTACTTGCTGCAGAAATGTTTCTTCATTGGTTTCAAAGTAAACATCTAGCTGTGGTGAGTGGGATTGGAAGACAGAACAGGACATGTAATTGCACAGTTTGTTATGCAGTTGGAAGACTAGGAGAGGGTATGACTCTGTGAAAAAAATAATTACAGCTTTCTACCTGTGTTGCAGGAGAAGACGTGTAGAAATAGCAAACTACAGGATATAGTCTTTTTTGTAGCAAAATTATTAAGTCAGCCTTGCTTTACTTCTTTTGCAGAGGTACACAGTACCTATTTTTATGTTACTGTATTTACAGTGTGCAGTTATGATTGTCTTAAAAAAGCTGTGGGGTGTGAAATAGGAATATATATATATATATTTTACATTAAAGGGTTCAGAATTGCTTTTCCTGAGGAAACTGTCAGTGATGCCAGAGAATGTCAGTGTGAAGCTGTTATGCTAAAACCTTACTTTTCATTCATTGTCTCTGCCAGTTTATTTGAAATCATAATAAAGGTTGAAAGTTTAGAGGTGACGGATACAATTATGAATGCAGTGACTGTTTAGTTAATTGGCAGCACTTTGAATAAAGGTACCATTTATAAATTATTCATTGATACATATTCCATGATTAATAGGTGGAGCTCGGTTCGTCAGCTCATTGAAAAGCATATTCAAATTGTTTTAGTAAATTCGTAACAGATGCTGCTCGAACAAATTGTTATAAAACACATTATAATGTGTAGATATAACTGAAGCATATATATCATTTCTCTGTTATTCAGTGTCACTGTTTTCGTACATCATTTCTCACGTCAGTGTAACACCGAATAAAGTAGGGCTTTTTTCTAATGAGGAGAATGGGGAATAAAACTGCATCCTATTTGTGAAATGCCAGCTCCATAAAAAATCAGTGGTGAAATTGTCACTATCACCACTGTGTTCAAAGTAAGATTCAAATTTCAGTGTTGTAAATTGGTATGGGTTGTAAATTTCAGTCCAAAAAAAAGGTTTCTAGATTGAACAATAATATAGAAGATAATGTATATTAATGTTACTTAGTCATTGCTACTCTCAAACCACTCTTACAAAGGAAGAGTAAGTTTTCAGTAGAAGTTTGAGTCTCAGTAGTGTTCATTCAAGCCCTTTTTCTGCCTATGAAATAATTTCCTATGAAGAAGCCTTCTTTGTGAGTCTCTGAAGCCTCTACAGGCCTTCCAGATACCTTTCTTATTGCTCCTCCATCAATGGGGTGATGGTGGACAACATTTTCTGCTATTGCATATCTCCATCCTTTATCTTAGTCACCCAAGTTCATTGCTAAATTCTCTCCAATCCTGCAGGTATCTTCACCATATGCTTTTTCACAGTCCTGCACTGAGTCATTCAGTGAGTAGACATTCACATCCATATGACCCATGGGTGTCAGCACATCTTGGTTAGAAAAGTACCATCATTGTGGTTAAAATCTGTCTGAATGCACTCAGAATCCAGCAATCAGTGCGTGCTATTTTGGGTTATCTTCATGTTAATCTTCAGTTAGCAAGGGTACTGAATTAACCTATGACTCTGAGAACATGAAAATGCTGAGGTTCAAATAGTTATTCAAAGTCCAGATTAATGTATTTGATCTGAAGGATCCCATAGGTTACTGACACACACATTTAGAGAATTCAGGAAAACAGATGGTCAGTATTCACAGAAGGCACTAAAATAAGGTGATCAGGACATCAAAAAATGTGATACAAAATTCACGTTGCCTGTGGAAGAAGTACTGGAGAAAATGACGCTGTACCATCGAACCAAAAGCACAGCCTCTCACTGTGCTTCGGGGGTGGCTGCTGTTCTGAGGATGCAGGTGCATTGATGTGTAGCCTTGCTGCTGGACATTGCCACATTTACTATGAGGAATTTCCTCTTACCAGCTTTGTGACCAAAAAAGGGCATTTACGCAAGAAAACTCTTCCAGAACAGCCTATGCATGAAGCACCATACCTTGACTGGTATTTTCCCAGAATTTGTCTTTGTGGCTTTGAAATGCATTATAGGCTTGCTAAACTCAAAGCAAACCTGCTGAAGACCACCACACACCAAAAGGAGCCAGCTCATGCAGAACAACAAATGTAAAATTTGCAAAAGTATTTCCACCACCACTGTAAGAAATCTCACCAGACAAGCATCAAAATTCATGGATTCTCTCTCACTCTCTCACTCTTAGACTGCAACATACTTCATCCAGTGCACCATTTGTCCTCAGGGAAACTGTGGGTGAAAAGAATCCCTGTGCATTAAAATGAATTCACCCAGACAACTGGTGAAAGAATATGAAAATTATATTTTTCCCAAGACAACCACTCCACTTCCAGCCTCTTTTACAAATCCTTAGGGAAGGTCTACAAAATACCTTCAAGAGGCTATGTCAGGAGAATAATTCACGTGTATTGGACACTAAAACCAGGGACTCAACTGAGGTTTTATTGCACAGTGTAATTTTGATTTCCATTAATTTCTGGTATTCCAGAGGCAACAATTTCCTGTCTCTTTCTCCTGTCCCATCGGTCTAAATTCCTGATCATCTTGTTATAGTCCTGTCTGTGAATAGTGAGCATCTTTTTTCCCGAGTTCTTTAAATGGCTTAGCTGAACATGAAAAATTTGTCTTAACCATGTTTCGCTTGAAGGTTACTGCTCCTATACCAAAACTGAAGATAAGCTTTTATACGAGACTCATTTTTTTCCTCACAACATTCCTTGTTCTAATAAAATCTCCCTTGCAGACCTTACTTTACTTCTATCAACTAAAGCAATGGTAACATTACATCCTGGGGGAGGAAAGTGAGCTGTTTTCACTTTTTATGGCACTTTCTTGTCCACACACATGTGCATATATATATATATATGCATATATATGTGTGCGTGTGTGCATTTATATGCTACACGTTCAGTGGCTGAATGGAAACACAGATGCTTCCGTATCTGAAAAGTGCTAGCTTTGCTTTCATGAGTGCATTGGTATGGCAGGTGGTCAAATATAGGTAATTTTCAATGTTTTTGATCAGATACAAGAAAAGAATGCCCAGGAAATGGCTGATGCTGTATGGTTTTGGGTTTTGAAGGCAATGCTCTTCTCCAAATGCTACAGCTGCTAACTGAAAACCTTGGGGCATCTGTGCTGTGACTCAGCATCTAGATTTTAGTTTTTTTAATATCCCAAATGATGCCAGTAACACTTTCAAATAAGGGTTGGTTCCACAACAGTTGGTGACTTTTCCAACACAACAGCAAAATACAAACTGTGCCTATAGTACTTTGTCTGAAACCAAGGAATTAAATACTACTTTGAGGAAGTTGCGTGCATATCAAATCAGGGCTAAAATTTAGCCTCAAAAGCATACCATTTTTTCTTGAAAAATCTTAGGAGATTGCGTAAGAAAGTAGTCTTTTCTTCGGAAGAGCACATTGTGCATGGGTGGGAAGTTTCCTAAATTACTTAAGTATCTCTGAGAAGTCACTCACTGGCTTTAGTTTAGAAGATTGCTTGATTGGAAAACTCTTGCCAAAATGACAGATCTGTGAGGTTTCACTTTTCAGTGATTTCCAGTGCTCCATTTACAAGTAAAACTGGTTTATTTCCCCCTAACCCCAAGCATGCTGCAAAACTTCCAAAGAACGTGAAGGAAACTGGGTCTTCTCATACCACCGACAAGAATAAACTACCTAGAGCCTAATTGGTGCCATGACCTCCACCTGAGTGTTGATGTACTCATCAGCCTGTGCCCTCAGCTGACAGCCACTTGGCCCCTGGGGTTGCTGGTGTAGCTCACTAAGGGTTAATACATAAATAGGTTGATTTGCCAGACGAAGCTTGGTTTGCCTGTTCCCAACACTACCTGGAGCTGGGAGCTTGCTGTCCTGCAGCCTGGACTCTGTGGAGCTGGCTGGCTTCTTTGCAGGCAGAGGGGAGCATGCTGCTTCTGTGCAGGTTGGTGAGGGCTGGTCAGGGTGGGCTGGAGCAGTCTTTAAGGGCAGTAGGGGTGGCACTTCTGAAGGAAGAGCAGAAGAGGAAATTATGCCGGATTTCATAAGTTTGTAGGGATGCCTGTGCTCTAGTACTCTAAAATAACAGCCCCGAGCTTTTCATTGCTTCTGAGGCCATCATGCAAAATGTGACCACCTCTCCCTTATTTAATATTTCCCAGACACCATGTCTGCTGATAATACTTAGCCTTGTCTATTCAGGGAGCAGGGAAATTGTAATGTTAATGGGTCAGAGTAAGTATCATTGTCAAAGGGGGCAAAGCTTTTCTGAGAGGTTTTCAGTAAAGGCACAAGAATAATTCAATATGGGTTATTTGTTAATCATCCTTTTTAATTAGGATCTTTTGCTTGCTCTGTCCTTTGCTTGCCTGAAAACTCTCAGAAGAGTAATTGCCACATATCTTTAGAAGGACATCATAGCAACCAAAACATGGGGAAGACAATAAATGAGAAAGTCTGTAGCCCAGCACTTTATTTTAGCAGGTTCGATCACAGAGCCTGAATTCATTTCTTGTATTTGATTTTCCTTTGAGCCTACCATTACAGTTTACTTTTTAGGAAATGACTTCTGATGAGCAGATGACTTTAGCACCTTCTTGGTCCTGTGCCTTCACTGCATTATTGTGAACTGTAGATTAAACAAACCTACCCTGTAAGAAGTTAATTTAAGCAATATAGTTTTATATTGTGAAGCCAGAATAACTGTTATAGTTAGCAAGTAGTTTTGTTAGTTTGCTGTACTTGATGTGATCTCCTTGGGAGTGTTAGTTTTATCATTGTATGGACCTAGAAAAGGCTTCTAGAAAAGTGAAAAATACCACTAGCAACCAAAAAGTAATGAAAGTTTTTTCCAGGACTGAAGTGCACGATTTTATAATCTCCAGTATTCTCTTACCTGTCTGTCTTCTCGAAGGAATTGTATCTTTTGCCTCATATGTTTTATGGAGCCATAAGCCTACAGAAATAGTCAGCTAGGTGTGTGTTATTTGTGTTAGCTGATCAAACTTCAGAGTAACCTGGCACTTTGAGGTGGTTCTTCTAATTCTTTCACTAGATCAACTGCCAACAAGATATTTTTTATCCCAGTGCAAGGTGACTGATAAAAGCACTCTCTACATGGAACCGATAAGAAATGAATAATCTCACAAAAATGTACAGTCTTTGCAAGAGACAGGATTATCGCTTGTCTGAAGTGGCAATACTGGGGAACACAATCAATCGACAAGAATAAGTCTGTGAGCCAGCAGTAGGTACTATATGGGGTTCTTTTACCCTGAACCTACGGGAAGCTGGTAGGAGGTGAACAACAACAGCATTAGAAAAATGTAGGTCTTCGTTAGTCTTGTTAGGAGTGTTTCTCAGAAACATACTTTGCATGCTGCTTTTGAGAATTAAATTACGCTTGGAAGAGCAAGGAAAAAGACTACTTGCCAAAGAGGTGTCAAGCATGTTCACTCCAATTCTGTAAGCTGTGTTCCAAGTAAGTAAAGAATCTCCTGTGTGTATTTGTAAGGGAGTTTTCAAAGCAGGGCATCTGAGCCCAGGTGGGTGTAAGTCCAGAATCACACTGGGCAGTGAGACAGTAGATGTAAAAGACTTGTCATACCTACACTAAGTTAAAAGTAGTAGTGAGTTTGGAGCAGCCAGTTAGAGCTCTGCAGTGTCTGGCTGTCCTCTATGAATGTTGTCCATCACCATTGGAATGGGTGGTCGTGGCTCCCCAAGGCACTGAGCTTTCCAGTGCTAGGCAAGCTGTCTTTTGTAGTGGCCTATACAAGGGAAGCAGCACAGGCCTAGAAAAATGTAGAGGTTTCTGCTGTAGATGATGTGAGATGTGTTTTGTTTCATTGTTTGCTACTTTGCATACTCACAAACTGATGTCAAATAAATGTCACAGAATCCTCCTCTGCTGCATCTGTTGTTCCAACCCGTTTCTACCTGCCTTCCTTTATTCCTACAGCTGCACTCTGACCGTCTTCCACCTTTTGCCTCTTTGACTGCAAATTCTTGTTTCTTGCACCCATCAACAATGATGCATTTATTCTCTCCACTGCCTCTTTGTATTTAGTTCATATTCTACTTTTATTCTCAATGCCTTTTCCTTACCTGTGGGTTTACTTATAGCATTTTCTTTTCTTGCCCTCAGTTGGCACAGCTGCCATCTGACTTTTCTTTTGTGTAATGTATCTTTTTTTCCTCCATGCTTATGTTCTGCAGTGTGTGAAATCCACTGAACTGTGGAGTTGCCAAGAAGCATCATACAGTGAGGAAGAGATAAAAGTATTGAACTATGAGAGTGTACTTCAAGCTTTGTGTGCTGCCACAGACAGGGCAAGCTCCCTTTAATACAACTCTATTTATCTGGTATAAATTTTAAGACTAATTATGGTAAATCTAATTCCACCTAGGAGAAATGGCCTTTCTCTGAATAACCATGTGCTAGAGGAGTAGGGGTTTTTTGCTTCTTAACATCTTTATCACCTGAAGAGCAGCACCAGAAAAGAAAGGACTGAACTTTCATCAATTTAACATGCTAGCTTGGCAGGCAGATTCAACAACGTAAAAGCTTTGAAGAGTTTATGTATTTTAAAAAAGTCAAATGCACGTACTAGCAGTGATATGTTGGTAGATATTTATCTCCATTGAATTGTTGCTTTCTATTTGAGGATCATTTACATAAATATCTAAAGTGTGATTTTTTTAGTTTCACAGGCTTTGTCCATCCCTGTCACACTTCTGTGATTACACTTTACTGCTTGCTTTCTAACCAATTCAGGAAAAAAACCCATACTTCAGTCAAAGCTCCAGCATCAGCCTAAAAATGGTTTTAACTACTATTTACTGAAGAATGGAGAAGGAGCTTGCAGTCAGAATATATTTTTTGATTGCAATAATAATAATAATATTAGAATTTGATAAAAAGCAGTTTTATTGGCTTTGTATTGCTTGCAAGATGCAAGGAAAGTTTCAAAGAAACAGCAGCTCATGTACAATAGCAGAGGATCTGAAATATGACTTATTGCATAGATCAGATTTTTCTCTTCCTATCTGTTTTCTTCTGGAAAGAAGGTTGGTTTGTTGTTTGTTTTTTTTTTTTAAATATGCCAGGTTTCTTAAAATGCGGCATGCCTTTTTTGCGCTGTTATTTTTTAAAATGTAGATTGGTATATAGGTGCTGGAGTAGCTCCACATGAAAACATATAGGCACTTATAAAACAGGTATTTTCTACATAATTGTTCAGAATATGCATGTACAGGGAACAACTGCATGATGTTGGCAGATGTAATATGAGTCAGACGACAAAACTAGCAGTGTTCAGAGTTACATGACCTAATTCCATTCTCTTTAGTTTTCACATTTTTATAGTATTCATCATTGTAGACTTTGAACGTTTTCCTGAAAAGCAGTAAGCTGTGTGACCAGTCTGTGTGAGGCATGACTCTTTCTGGAGAAACCTGGTGAAGCTTTTAAGGCAGTAATATAATTTTGTTGAGTTTTTTCCCCTTTGTTACAGTTTTTTGTTTGTTTTTAACATATATTTGAGCAAATTTCTTATAGAAAAATCCAGTAGCCAGATCGGAAGTGTTGCTTAGATATTGCGAATGTTCATGCCAGCCTTGAGGAACAGTCTGTCACGTGTAGAGGTGCATTCTGGAATGGGCTTCTTGGCCTTGGACTTCCCAGTGATGATTTAAATGCTCTGTGAGGTGACAAAAGCACACCCTACTGTAAGCAGCATTTTGTCCTTCAGACTGAGGACTGCTTTCAACTACAGATGGCATAAAACATTCCTATTAGCTTAGAAGCTATGTCAGACTGAGCATGAGGGAGGAATTCTTTAGCATTTGGAAGTATAGAAAAAATTGACTGTCTTTCAGGTCGTTTTACTTACTAGTCAGGATGGTGTGCCTTCCCATTGCATTCAGTTTTAGTCAGCTGCTGTTCCTCTACAAACTCAGCCTGATCAGCCTGGTCCCAGAAGACAGGCCTTGTTCTGACTGTGCTATCTCACTGTGTGACTTGTCTGTATTAACTACCTCTAATAAGTCACATAATTTAAAAAGGACTTCTCCCATTTGGGGGAACACTGGTGCTTAGTTAATAAGCAAATTGCTTCAAGTTGTTGCAAAACAAAGTTAAATGAAGAGGATCATAAATAATGTGCTCTGTTTATGTGGGAGAAACGCGCCATGTTTATGAAATAGTCCAAAGTTTCAGGACTTGAATTTGGGCAACTCAGCCTTCCAACTCTCAGACCAAGCAAAACAAACAATGCTCCTAATTTAGCCCCAGGGAATACTTGACTCAAGTTGACCACCCAGCCATTTCTTCCTCCTGTCTTTCCTCCTGTGAAATTCTGTTCTCTCCTTCCGCTCCCAGCCCTCCCTTGATACGTGGCCTCCCCAAAGGGTAAGTTCTGTTCAACAGCATTCCAAGTATGGCTGAACGTTTCTCGTGGCTGATAACTCTGGCAGTGCATTAGTCATACTGCACATGCTCATCTGTGTTGTGCCATTTGTGAACATGGAATCATAGAAGTGGTTCTGTTCCTCTGTGGACCGGGGTCTCCCTTTGCGTCTCAAATGCGTGATTATGTGCAGTTTTAAGCGAGTCAGCTCTAGAGTGGTTTGAAAAACATGCTGTTGTCTCCAAGTTAAGCATAGTCCCACGTGGCAATTCGCTAGAATATGAAGGTCCATCAGCTTGCACGCTGCCACTCTCTCTGATTCTTCTTGGTTTGTCTATTTGTAGGATGATCACAGATATAGCCAGTGCAACTGGCATTTTTTATTTCCAGAAGAAAATGTTGTCTTCTGTATGTGGTTTAATAGCTCCTGACTCCTTCATGAAAGTCTGCAGGGAAAGAATTTACATTAACAGATACGGAAGCTGTATTGGACCTTTAGGAATGAACTCTAGAAACAACAGTAAAAAATCCTTTCGACTCGTTTGTGTCTTGAGAAACAGAAACTTGAACTTGGCTATCGTGTTCTGTAATAACAAAATGCAAATCTGCAAACAGCTTCTTACAAGTTTTTCTTTGGAAGTTGATACCCTGGGTCTGTATTTATTCTTTAAACTGTACTAGCTAGGAACATAAGCTGTGTAGGTGTTAAGGAAAAGAAAAACAGATTACATTACAAAGCAAGATGCATACTGTTTGAATGCATCAATAATTCCCTTTTTTTTTCTTTTTACAGCAGTCCTGAAAAAGATGCAAATATATTCTACAATTTAGACTGGAACTGTTTATGACAGATGTACATTAATATAAAACCCTTTTCTTAATGCACACATGGATGAGCCAGATTTTGTACAGAAATAATTGGGCTAATTAAAATTGAGTGAATGTTTTAATTTCTTTTAAATACAACAACGTATTTTTTACCTGTATCAGCTGTATGCCTTATTTTGAAATACTGGAAAGAAAGGAAAAGGGCTGACTACATTACATGAAAGGAAGCAAAATTTTTCCATCCTTTATGATTTCTTTTCATGTTACCATACCCTGTTCAATCAAAATAATCTTGTCCTAACCCTTTCCCCATGTCTCTTTCTACATACAACTTTGGTGTTCAATGTGCACATGCATGAGCATAATTTCAAGATAATGACAGTCTTGGCATACATGATGATTTAACTTTTAGTGGCTAGTAATGGATAATTTGGTTTTAATCATGAACAATTACTTGTCAATTAATTTCCGCTTTTTATGCAGATCATAGATACTTATCTTACCTTGAATTCCTCCTTGGGATGCAAACTTTGCCTTTTCCAGTTGCATTATAAATGAAAACAGGTTTTTCCCTTAATGTCACTTTTTTATTTTTGCCTTAGTATGTAGTACTGGATTCATAGCATGCTCAAAACATCTATTGATTTCAAGGAATACTGTTTCAGATACTCATTTGTGTGTGCTAGGATCTTCTTTTCTTACAAAGTGACTCTCCTTGCTCATCTTTTCAATTTGTACAATGTCTTTACTTACATCAATATTGCCAACTAACACTTTGCACCTTGCCATATTTTCTGTTTGGATCAGTCCTATTCTACTAATAGCATTATACTTCATGTTTTTCCCAATATTTATGGCTAATAATGATTACCCGAGTCTTTCTCTGTGTGGGAGCTTTCCAGCTCTTATTAGTGACTTTTCAACTGTGTCATGAATCATGTTGTTAGTGTTTAATAAATATGAGCAACACGTAATTATATTTAGCTTGGGCTTCCTTCTCATGAAAAACAAGTTCTTTTTTTTATTAACTGCTGCAGCAGGGATGTAAAATCAGTTTAAAGGGTTTGTTCAGCGTGCTTGGGTTGAATGCTTGCCTGTTAAAGTCAATGGAAGTTTCCACTGAGTTATTTCCTTTGCTGTCCCCCTTCCCACCCCCTTTCTTTTCAAACAAATTAGCTGCATGATTCAACCCCAGCATGGTCCTTGGAAACCCTTGCTTCCTCTTTTCTGTTCTCTTCTCCAAAAGCTGTTGTAGGCTTTCCTGCTCTGTGTCGCTGTTCATATCAGAATACCTGTGGCTTGTTTCTATCTTGCCATAAATTTTGCAAGACCAGACTTCTTGTTGATCGGTATACTGCTTTGTTATATGCCTCTGGGAATGGCTGTAGGGTATTTAAGAAATACTTCTCTTAAAAGAAAGTAGAGTATCCACAACTAAGTCTCTTTAAAAGTCACTTGGATCTCTGAAAAACATTTCTAAAAGTTTGTGGAGGATCCTTTGAAGAGGCAAAAGGCTTCAGCTCACATACAGCAGAAAGATACTTAGCTGGACTTTGAGTAAAGTTTCATGAGTCTTTTAGTTCAGTTTACACAGCTTTTTTCTTTATTAGACTCTTGTCTACATTACTGTTCAGTGGATATTCTTTTATTAAGATCTAAGATGTGTGTTGCACATCTTGGGAAGCGGCATAAGATGCACCAAAACCAAATACATTCTGTCACTGAGGAAAAGTAAACAACTAAATAGAAATTCTGCCTAGAGCTGCCATCATAGCTCAGCATTTCTGTTCAGTATAAAACTCCCTCTCATCTGAACACCTATCTGAAAGGCTTCAGCAAAAATGCTTCACATCATGGTAGAGGAGCCGTGGGTGAAAAAAGCAAAAAATGGTGTCAGTGTAGAATGAAGACAATGCAGAACCTTGTCTGAAAAGTGCTGCACAAGCAAGGACTACTGCTTTTGGGGCTGGAGGTCAGGGCTTCGAAAGGAACTATACATTTCAAATCTTTTTTTTGGTTTTTTTAAAAAACACACAAACTTGTATGAACTGAATTTCCATTTTAATGCAGCTGAGATATATATATATATATGAAAAATTATCCATCACTAAATTCTTCTCTATGGAACTGTTACTATCTCCAGGAGCGTTTTTACAAATTAATCTTATAAAGGAATCTTCACATTTTTCCATTCAACTATGTAATACACCAAGTCTCAGGAGATATTAAATGTGTGTCTGTGGGAGAATGCCGTGTTCTTTGCATAATTTAACCAGCATTATTATTCGGCAGTCTTCTTAAAGGAATAACAATTTCAAAGCTCCTTTTCTTGTCCTACATTCTGTGATGTGGTGCTTTTCTATGTCCTTTGCTAGTCAAATGAAAAAAAAAAAACAACCCTTAAGACTCTTGAAACAGCACTACTGTTACAGCAGAAACTAGACAAGGAGAGAAGAAAGTAAGGATTCAAGCTGGGCTTTCAGTTGAAGAAGTTACTGAAAAGAAAAATGCAGAGTGATGGCAGAAATTATTTAGTCCAGGTTTGTACTAAAGGTTTGTATTTATAGAAATTAAAGATAATGGGTAAGAATTTAACTATGGCAGTTCTCTGCTAATCACTCCTATTTTTCCATTGATCCTTACTAAATTAACCTCATGGCAGCACTCAAGGCAGTAGAAATTCTTCCTGAGAATATGAAAAGCTATAACCAGCTACCTGACAGTCTTGTTTCTACACAGTGTGCAACAGAGAATATTCAGGGAACAAAAATAATACTGGAATTTCTCTCTTTTACTGTCATTTTTGATGCACTTCCAGAGGACCTGGCAGTGTATAGAGTTCTGTGTGCTGGGGCTTATGCGCTCCACTCTCTGTGTGGATTTTATGCATTTATCTGTATTTGAGAGACAGAGACTAGGAGGTATTATGCTGTGAGATGAATAATCTGCTTAAATAGTAAAGCACCGGTAAGTGGTACTGAAAGCAATGAATGTGTTTCTTTGGCCGTTTCCTCCGTGGCCTGAATAATATCGCTGGCATGTTAAGCTCAGAGGAAAATTCTTAAGGTTGTATAGGGTGAGTTTGTTAGGTATGATGTGACAACACTTTTGTATGCAATTGAATGATTCCTTGCTGCTGACAACTTGGCTAACTATGAGAGAAAGTAGCATTGACTGTAGTTTAGGTCAGTATTTTGGGTCTCTGGGAGTTGCTGTCTGAGATTTAGTTTTAATTTTTAAGTTTTTAATTTATGGCAAAGACGTGTTCATTCTAAGATAGCTTTTACACTAAGGCTTACAAACGAGTAAAGAAAAGTTTAAGGTAGGGTTGTTATGATGGAGGAGTTACTGTATGAGCAAAATATTCCATTTAGGGGAAAAAGTAGAGATGGATTAGAAGAAAAAGATTAAACTTGGCATCGGAGCTGAGTGAAGAAGATAGGTCAGTATGGCTCCATGCAGAATAATTAAGCTTCACTGAGATCAGCTGAAAAATCTGATAATAAGCCTTGGTCCTCTGCTACTCTGTGTTGTAAACTAGACAGAAATCCATTAAGGTCATTGGTGTTACTCCTGCACAAGCGATAACTGAGCCATACTCTACAGTAGGCCGTGAAGCTGTGGGTGGCCCAGAGCATAGCAACAAGCAGCTTGTGCTTTATTCCTTGAAGAACTGGGTGCATTAAATGTATTAATAAAACACAAACTAACTGTAAGGAGTCTTTCCAGTCTGTTGGATAAATATGTACTACGTTAAAACTTCTTCCCTATATTTGGTGTGCTAGATTTTTGTACGGTTTCTAGAACTTGGTAAGAGTGTTAAGTACTAAATTGTGGTGCTGCTACTAGGGATGTTAACAAGTACAAGAGTTTTATGCAGTTGAAAGGCATTCTTTGTTCCTTATTACTCTACTTTGCTACTCTTTTGCATGACTAAGTTTGCAATTGTGTGCCTCGGTGATTTGAACGGTGATGAAGGTGCTATTGTAAGGACTATGTGGGAGTATTCATCTACAGGAACATTTAAAAATATATATATACACACACCATCTGGTGCAATGAGGTGTATTTCAAAGGCAAAATATTTGCTCTCTAAAGTGTCTCAGAGTTAAGACTATGTTTTTTCTTTGGAAAGGATGGTTTGGCATTTTCTAGAAAGAAATTCTTCAGTTGGAGGAAGGGAAGGAACCTAACTGGGATATGGGTATTTTATAGTCCATCTTTTACCCATATTTTAAAAAACAACTCTTTGAAAGTACCTATTCAGGAGCTGGAGAGTACTTGAAGAATAACATCATTAAAATTTCATACAAACATAATATCATTTCACTGTGCCTTCTTGATATTTGTTTATACAACCAGGATCTATGTTAACGCTCGTAGAAAATGTTGAGTTGATTATCCCTTTATATATCACCTTTTCAGAGCTTTCCAGCACAGAAGACTCCAATCAGGATTCCCCTATGTATTTTTGCATTTACAGCTCTGCAGAAAAATGTATATTAAGCTATATGACTATGTTTTCCCTAAATTACTGGTAAAGGTACTATGAAATTGTATAGGGCCAAGAACAGATGTTCAAAGACCCCTAGTAGCAGCACCTCTAGTGAGCAGTGAATATATAACAATAACTTTTAGAGTTGTCAGCCTAGCATAGTAATGTGCACATTTAGCACATTTAAATGTGCCACTTTAATTCTGTGTAGTGCTATTTTTTTATTAGAACATTGCGTACTTCAACATTAAATGTCTCTCAGATTATTTTTTTTTTTGTCAACTAAAGCCGAAAGCAAATTTTTCGGAGAAAACTT
This sequence comes from Laterallus jamaicensis coturniculus, assembly GCA_022605575.1. Taxonomy (NCBI): domain Eukaryota; kingdom Metazoa; phylum Chordata; class Aves; order Gruiformes; family Rallidae; genus Laterallus; species Laterallus jamaicensis. Next base: position 12,955,689 of record JAKCOX010000015.1, read on the forward strand.
AAAAACATGTTTATAGACCAAGGTGAATGACATGATACTTTTCTTTCAATTCCTTATTTCTTTGCTCACTTGGCAGCTGCTTGCTGTTTTGCTCAGGATCAAAAACAACCTAATGAGCTGCAAGTACAGAATTCATTTGGTTTACCCAAAAAAGTGTCCTTTATTAGTCTTCTGGAATTTCCTGCTGTATTCCAAGTTTTATTAGAAATCAGCTAATTCTTGTAGAAGAGCTGGATGAAAGGTTTTGCTCATTTTAAAAATCTACCATTTGTAGATGACTGCGTTTCTTTAATTACTCTATGAATAAAACCTTCACTAAATTAACTGTGTAGGATATCCACATATCTTTTGTTTTTCCAGATATAAACAGAAGTACTTATGAATAATCATTGTATGCATCTTTAGTCAAATTTTTAAAATGCTAATACAGGAAAGGATGTATGCTTCACTGATAGACTTTCTTTATTATTGTGCCTCACAATGTGCCATAGTTGTGCTTTCAAGCTATCTTTTAAATTTAAGTTTTTATGGAGTGCAATCAGGGCTTTTTTCTTAAGCTTTTAAAGGCAAGATTTGCTGTAGTGTAGCTTTCACTTTTCCTTTAATTCAGGGTGACTTTTTAAGTAAAACAATCTTGTGATAATGGAATTCCAGTTTGTAGGGTTTTCTCCCCTTGGTACAATTAAAAAGTCCAGTTATTTGTGTTTATGGATGTGTCTTTTTGGGAGTGAGTTGTGTCTGTACACTGCAAATCTAATCCGGCCATGATCAGTTACACCTCCTTTACAGGTATTTTAGTAATGGCAGCGTAAGATAACTAGCATGTGTCTGCCAGGCTGATGTCACCTTGGATAATTTCTTTTTTTCCTCTTTATCATACATGTTAAATCCTGCTTTGATCTAATATGGTACTCTGTAACAAACGTTAATGATTGCTGCTGTCAGATAGGACTTTAATCCATTCCAGGGCCTAATGTCTCATGTATGAATAATTTGAAGCAGTAACACTTTCTCTCCCCAGCCCATGCTAGGCATGCTGTTCTTTCTGGCTGGATGTAAATAGAGACTTTAAACACTCCGTTCATGAATCCTCCCACCAGATTTTGATAATTCTGATTTTTGTCTAATGTGTCCTCAAATGGAAGCCTTTAAATATTCCTCTTATTTTTGTACGATCTTCTGGCATTAGCCTAAAGACAACTGATCATTTTGTTTTTCACATCCCTTGATAATTTGATTCATTGTGCAGTGACACCCACAGTATGAGTTCAGTATTTGATTACCAGCACCTCATTTAACCTCTCTTTGCGTTGCATGGAAAGACTAATACTCTTCCAATTCATACAACTAGTCAGTCATCCAGGAGATTGTGTCCTGTTGGGAGATGGATTACCTACAGATCAAGCATTTCCAGTTACTCCAAGGCAAGGGATAATTTCCTCAAACTGACTCCTTGCAGGCTCTCTTGGCACCCACGGAGAAGGGAACCCTTCTTCCTTACTTTGGCCCAAAATGGTGGCTGCGGCCTTGCCTGTGGTGTCCCTGGGGCAGCCTCTCTCCAGCCCCACTCCTCAACACAGCAATTTTTGATTGCTTTATGGATGAGTATAGTTAAATAATGCAAATACCTATGCTGTTTTTTACCTACTTAAATTTATGTTCCTGGTAAGTTCCTTATTTCAGTGGAGTGTTTTAGTAACCACACAGTGCTCTGAACACATTAAAACTATGTAAAACTTCTACTCTGTATCTGGAACAAAGTGTGTTTAATACATCTGGGAGCAGGATTTGGCCCGTTCTCCAGTATTCATTAAACTGTGATAGCTCCTCCACTCTACGTCATAAATCTGTTGATTATATTTCTTTGAAAAGGAATTACTGCTTCAGCCAGACATTAATCTCTCATCAGATTTTATTATCTATCTTATTTACACCGCTACTTGGATTATAAAGAGCAGTTAAATAGCGTGAATTAGCAGTTTGTCAAATTCAAGTTTTCACGGCCTAATACTTTCCAGGGTGAGCAGACTTCTGCTCGGTTTTTCACAATCCTTAGCGAGTAGTTTTATTTTAATTACACCTTGTAAACAGCGAGGGCAGGGGGGGACTGACAGAGCCCGACCCTTCCGCGCCCTGCTTTTGTCGGGGACAAATTCTTCCAGCCAAGTTACAAACCTCTGGAGACAGAAGCCAGTGCCAGAGGGGAAGGGTGCCCGACAGGCCGCGGTGGGGCTGATGCCGCCTGCCCAGCCCAGCCCGGCCCGGCGTGGAGCCCTCATTGCTGCCCGCCTCACGTTCAGGGCGAAGGCGGCGGTGCTGGGGGCCCAGCTTGGTTGCCGGGGCGACGGTGGCCTTGTCAGCCGCAGAGACTATTCCACTTGTGTCCAAGTGTTGCAGGGAACGGGTTTTTAGTATGGATCTATAGGTGGAGGTTGTATGGAAAGGGTGGTAATAATGGGATCGAAAGGGTGGTAATACGAGGCACCTGTTGGAAGAATAAAAGTGCCTGTACTGCATTAACTGCTTGTTAACTGTGAGTGCTGTCCCAGGTGTGCTGGCCATGGTTAGGCAGGAACAACCTCAGCACTGGAAACTGGGCAAATCAGTTTCAAAAGAAGTGGATTGATCTGTGTCCACTTCAGCAACTCTTTAAATTCCTGGATTACATCTGGGGATTTATTTTGTGAGATTATTAAGTATGCAGAAATGTCTTGGTGTTATTTTACTGAAGAGTTAGCACATCCTGGCAAAGTATCTGGGTTAGTGCAGTTCCAGGATCAGCAGATCCTGTGGCTACTCTTTCCTCCATGTTGGTGGTGGTTTTGTTTTGATGGCTTTCAGCCCCCAGAAGAACAAATTAAGTGTTCAAACAAATGTGAGTTTCCCTTCAGTTCCCTTCAGTGCAACCTATCAGGAGACAGGGAAGAACAGCCTTAGCGCTCCTGTCAGTGGCAAAGATTTTTAAATGCTGAATGTTAAAATCTTACTACTTGTACCTAAGCTTGAGTTACCTGTACACCTGGGAGCCCTTGAAAGGAAACACTTTACTTGAGTATTACAGCCATAGAGGCATGCTAAGCTCCCAGTAGGCCCTTGGCTGTGTTTGACCCTCCCTTTGCCTCACCTCCCACCCACTGAGGTTTTTGCTGTGAAGAAGTTCCGTGTCTCTGTGTGGAGGCTTTGTTGGTGACTGTTTCTGTTTCTGCCCCAGCAGCATCCCGTGGCAGGAGCTTGGCATCTTCTCTGTGGTTGGGGTCACCTGGAATAATACATGGTGCCTGCAGTGCCATTTTACAGTAATGTGAAATACTGTTGGGTCAAAATCTGTTGTTGCACTTGGTGCTAGCCTTTGTCAGCTCGTCTTTGAAGTACCATGAGTGTTGGATTTAGCTACATAATAAAGACATGGAACTAATGATTATTTTCCATTAAAAAAGGGATGCTACTATACTTATTTCTGTGAATGAGAGAAAAGAGCTCCCTTTTCCGATAGTAGTGTTCTCAGTGAGTTCTGAAACAGATTTACAGTCCAGTAAGTTGATAAAATGGCTTGGGAGAATACTGTGCTTACCTGCTTGGGTCATAAAAGATCCTGTCTCCTACTTATGCAATCTGTGGAACTATGATTATGGAAGTTTTGGTGCAGGCTAGCTCTGGAGGCAGAAGTGAGCTGACACATGGAGGTTTTGGAGCAGATCTCTCTTGGAAAACTATCAGGCTATCCAGGACCTTTCAACTGTAGGTTGGTGTTTATCTCCAACAGTCAAAAACTGGTATCTTACGCTGTTGCGTTTATGTTCAGGTGTCTGTTCCTACTTCAGTGGTAGCTGTCAAAAAACTCAGCTCCCATGCTGGGAAAATGACTGGAAGGATTTTTCCTAAAGCAGGCACCAAAGCTTTTGTTCATGGGCTATCTGTCAACAAAATGCTGAGACAAACTGGTTGATATTAGAGTTTCTGTCCTGGAGAGCAACTACATTACGGACACGATGGCAGAATGAGAGTTTGCACTCTCGTCTTTCCCATAAATTGCTGCCTTTACTTTTCTGGTTGTCTATTTTACCATCTTATAAAATGAGCTTTAAACACCATCAGTTGTTCTTAGTACCTTTGGAGTGTGCTGTGTAACATGAAGTGTGTTAGAGCTTTTTAACACTGAACATTTCTGAGGGGAGTTTGTAATGTGTGCAAGAGTCTGCCCTTGTGAATCCAGTCATGGAAATGGGATGCAACAAACTGTCTTAACGAGGATAAGGTGCACTAATTTAAGATGAGGGCTGTGTAGAGGAATGTATATAACATAGTAATGCTTTTACTACTGTTGTCATCTATGATGTTACTCAGCTGGAAGTATGCTATTTTCAATAGCTGGAGGGTTTAGCAAAGATAGGGCCCAAATGGAAATAAATAGATATGCATTTAATATCTGTAGATATTAGCATCGTGTCATCTCTGTCTCTTATATGATAGCAATCTCAACAGGTAGTAATCTCAATCTCATTTTTTATGAAACATCCCTTCTATTTTATCTGTTGCTTTCATTTACACATCTCAGGCTGTGTAGTTTTGCTAATGATTATAAGCATGCTCACATTATTATTTCCGTATATTTTTACTGCTCTGAGTACAACAGAAGAAGAAAGTTTAGGGAAGGAAGAGCATTTAGTGCATATCCCTAATATGGAAGAGGTGTACATAACACCTTCCCAGATGGATGATATATCTCTGTAACAAAGAGAACAACTGCCAGCTACAAGTGAAGAGGCAGAAATTAGAGCAACTGCTGAAAAATCACTGAAATTAAGGACCTGCTCGTTTAGTGTGATTGGAGCATGTAAATATTAACTCTAATGATGACAACACATAAATTGGAGTGCTCAATAAAATTTCAGCATATGAAACTGAAGTGCCACAACCTGCTTTATTGATTATTTTTAAAGTCATCGGCATTTAATTTGCCACACTATTTACATAGGCTTTTCTGTAGTTTACTTACAGTGGAATTTCTGTAAGGCAGCCACCAGTCTTCCAAAATTCACATGTACATATAAATAAAACAAAATACATGTGCAACGTTGTCTAAAGTTGAGAGCTACATAGGATTATGGAATTCTGTCATTTGACTTGTCCTACAACAGTTTATGGCTTTGCAGAGAAGATGGAATATTCAAGGAAATGAAGATAATTACATGTTAATGCTAAAGATTTCTGACCTAGTCAACTTTCATTTATTAATCAGCAAGGATAGTAAATACAGGCATGTACTGCCACATTGAAACAGATCAGTTTTATAGTAAACTTCTAAACTAGATAAAAGTTAATTCCTCTAAAAAGCTCCTTAAACCCCTACAGGGTTTAAGCTGCAGTGAGCTGATGAATGCAAATAAAAATTGATTTAGGAGCAAGTATCTGGGTTTCTGTATCACCAAGCAGGACTTTGGAGTCTTTTGATGGGATGTAAATTTTTCATAACTGAGTTTTCTACATACAGTATTATAATGCTGGACCATTTTGTTCCGAAAATCTAAGTGTACAGGCAGTAATTTAGGTGACATCTTCAATGTAAGGATTCAGCAAACAAAACAAAGAAATATCCAAATAGTGATTCAACAATGAGAACATTTCTTAGGTCATTCAAAGAGCAGTGTGTTTCAAATAGTTGTATGCTTTGCTTTGGCAGAAGTCTTTGTGTGTTTTATATGGCTTCTAGATCACAAACACTGGTATTGAAGGAATACATGCATCTTAAATTGCACAACTTAATTTTTCAACAGGTATTTTCCTCATTAATGTGCTATTGCATGTATAGATGATGAGCAGGTGTATATACAAGATTGTCTGTAATGATTACAGACCCTCGGTAATCTTTTTAATAGAAATATCTTTTCTTCTCATTTTTAAGATTTAAAAATATCTACAAACAGCAACATTGAAGGAAAAGAAGGCTGTTGGTCCAGGTCGACTTGATGACAGTACACTGTCAGGATGCTTAAGAGGCCTGTGTGCTGCCCAGATAGCAGGGTTTCCAGCAGAGGCAGTGTAGCACAGCAGTTCATCCTGACAGATGACGAGGTTTGCTTACATTAGTTCATGATTTAATAAGACAGGCAAAATTGCGGGGACCTTCTGTCCTTTTGTCAAAGCCCTTGTACAAAAGGAACTTTTTACAGGGAAGAAAAGGTTTCTTGAGAATTCATAATTAAATGTCAGGCTGTGGAGTGGGCAGAGTTATACAAAATGTAAATGAAAACTCAGTGCTAAAAGAACGAAGAAAGGATTTTTATAGATCGCTGAAGCAACCTTGCTATTGACAAAGTATGTGCATAACCCTATCATTTTGCAAGTATTTGTTCACTTGTCACACTGTTAAATGACTTTATAATACTGTATATCCAACAAACTCAGTAATTCTTTTTTAATTAATTTGATTTCTAATATGTAGAAATACATTTATTGTTCTTCAAGACCAACGTGTTAAAAATCTTTCAGCATCATGGCAAACAATAGGAATTCCTTGACTTCTCCCATTCCGCTACAGAAAACTTCAAAAACAGATCAGAGGTTTTCCATGAAGAGGTGTTCTCTCCTGCAGTTGAGACACACTTTTTTTATTACTAAATTAACCAGTTCTTTTAAATACCTAGTGGAAGTGTGGGACAAATCAAGACAAATCACAGACTTGTTTGATCTTTGAGAAAGTGGGAAGAGCTTCGAGCAACTGAGAATGAGATTGATTGGATTTGGGGCTCACAGGTACTGAGTAATGTATGTGGAAAATAATGTAGGAGATTTTGGGGATTATCTGTGTTTTCTTTCTTGAATAAAAGCAGTGGTTACCACACCATGTTTCTCTACTAGTGAAACAGTCCTCTCCCAAAAAAACCCACAAAAAAACCCAAAACCCACCAAAAAACCAACCCAAAACTAAAGTCCATGTCGAAAACCTTCACATAGTCCAAACAACTTGAAAGTTGTGACTAGTAGTGCTCATCCTTCGGGCTGACTGCAGATGGTGAGAGAATGTGGAGTTTGTTTTTCACCTTTACAGTGTAGCTGCGTGTCACTGCTGCATACCTTAAAACTCATCAGATAAATTGATTGGAAGGAAGGATGTTGGATATGAATTACTCTGAACAGGAGAACAGTAGAGGAGAAAAGAGAGGATCTAAAGGAGGAAGAAGAAGAGAAGGCATTTAGGAAAGTTGAGAATGGTAAGAAATGCAAAGTAAAAGCAGAAAAACAGGGTGGGGAATAAGAAATAGTGAGACTAGAAAATATGAGTGGTAAGGGCATTAGGAAAGCATAGGAAGTCTATGTTACATAAGAGGGAATTTAATTGAAAAAAAGCAGCGTTGAAGAGGAATTAAGAAATGCTCCATATAGAATCCCCCAAGTCCAACATAGAGCCACATGCTATTTGCAGAGGTTTTTAGCTCATTGTAATTGTCTTCAAACATTAATGTGCTTTTCTAAAAGCTGGTGACTTCTGTGGTCCCCTGGAGCCTGTGTGGAGGCTTTGTAGAGTACCTGTGTGACTTGTGACTTTAGGTTAATGGCAGTCATTGTATGGCCTAAGTCTTAGTCCCTGAAGATGTCAATATATAGTTTGGATTTGCATCTGTAACCAGTGGCTGGACGGTTAAAGAAGATGGACATTGAGAAAGTCTATAAAATTACTGGATCATCTATTTCTGTGCTGATACAGAGTAGTTTCCTGCAATAAATCTTGTTAGAAAATAACCTGAAATGTTAATTTAGCCATATATCTTCCAGTAATTAAAAAACCTAAAACCACTACAGCGGGCTCTGAATAGCTTCTTATTCAGTGGAGAGTAAATAGCTGCTTTTCTTGTGTATCTTTGGCGTTTCAGCTTCTGCTGCTTAGAGCAGCTGAATGGCCTGAGACTTGGTTAATTTAAAAGGCGTTAAAAAAAATCTCTGTAGAAAAAGTGCTCTTTGATGCAGAATATTTAGCTTGGAAAAGCTTGCCTGACTATGATGGGGTGTAAATAAATCTTTACTTAAAATGCAAAAAAGATATTTAGGATGAGACACATTGAAATTCTTAGAATTAGGGAAGTCCTTACCAACTGTTACCAAAACAATATGCTTGTTCTTGTCATGGCGCTATGCAGAGGTACAGTGCAGAACTAATTAGAGCTGTGAACCTGGTTTGTGTCCTTTGGGACAGCGCATGACCCGGTGTTGATTGGCAAGGCTGGATTTAATAATTCTGTTCTTGGTGTATTTTGTGAGTGCTTATCTTATGCACGGCTTTGGAAAGTGACATCTTAGCAAGTAATAAACTCTATTTCAATACCAAAATGTTGACAGATTCTTTTGGGCTCGAAATTTTTTCTAGTTTCTGTAATTGTTGATATTAATATCGAAGTCATATCAGCTAACAAGTATAGGCTGAATAAACAGCTTAGAAAATGTCTGGTGTAACCATTGAAGACAAACGATTAAATTTTTCTCATTTTAAGCCTTTTCAGTTAAACCATATTATTTTGTCATGGTATCTACTTAGCCAGTTTTCAAGTTAAAATTGGTATAGCTTTTTGTATGTGGACTTCAGTTAAATTTGACTATATTTAGCATTTCATTGGGATCTTTCACTTTCTTTAAAAGCTGATCCAATGTATGTTCAACAGTAGGAAGAAACGTGTGGTCATTTTCCTTATGCCACATGTTATCTAAGGTTAATGTTTTTTATTTCATCAGAAGCTATCCAGTGCTCATAAGACCTACTGCAGTAAAAGAAGCTGGTCAAATTTTTTTCCATGTATGGGTGAACACAAAGTCCATGTTACAGATCCTTTTGTAAGTGAAAATGCAATGGTAATAGTCTGCACCAAATTGGGAAGTTTTATCAGATCTTCCTTCCATCTCTGTTCTGCCAGTCTCTCTAAAAAACTGATCTAAAGGTCACCCAAGTCAATGAAAAAACTCCTATTGACTTCAGTGGGCTTGGTTCACTCCTTAAATGCCAGTGAATAAATGTGGGCTTTGCAAGATGCCTGGAGAATTAAAAAAAAATCCTGGGAAAGATGAAAATACGTTGCAAAATCTTTCTCGGCAGCACAGTCCCTTGAGTTCAATTCCCATTTATATCAAAGGAGCTCCAACTCTGCTTTCTCCGTTAACCCTCTGTAGTTTTTCTCATTGCAGCTGGAAAGATGATTGACAGAAACAATCAAGAAGTGTTCGTCCCTTACCTTCATTTTGGTTTAGCTATGAACTAAAAGCAATAGGGGATTTACACTCATGACCTTCGATTATTGCATACTGTAATGTAAAAACCCAGCTAATGGGCACGAGCGAGAGTTCAGTGGAAGGAAAGACTTGCGGAGGTTTCCCTTACTCTTGTTCATGTTTCTTTATCTTTATTTACACCATAAAGTGCATTTGCTAGTACTGACTTCTGTCTGGCTCTTCTTTTTCTTTTGACAGAACTAGTCTTTGCATTTGCAATATTGTAGATCGCACATAGCTTTCAAAAAGTAGAGGTTACCAGCAGATTTCCAAGTACCTCTCCCTTTAAGAGCTTTTACTATCTCCTTTCCAGCCTATAACATCAATTTTTTTCTGTTCAAGTGTAGCTTCAAAGGTGCTTCCTATGAACACTGAACTTCTGGGAAAAATTGCCTATACTACTAGTTTTTCACAGAATAAACTTTCACTCCTGCAGTTTTATTCACGAAGGAATGTTGAAACCAACAGCCACTGTTACCTGGGAAGCATTAGGCTGTAGTTGACTGCAGAACTGTATTTGCTCAAGAACTTGTTGCAGAATGACAATGGATATGAGTGATGATCGGTGCCTAAAGCAACAGGAGTTACTGGCGGGACTTGTGTCGGGGTAAGGGAAGTTTCCTGCCACACCATGTGTTTGGAGTTATTGAGGGATGGGCTGTTCAGGGTGCAGGGACAAGTCACTGTACGCTCAGCAGAATGGTGATATTATCATGTTCTCCTATCCTATATTTTATGAACCGCTAGTAAGATTAGATAGATATGGACATAAAACGTTTGCTACTGTGAAATGAATTTCTAATAACAATTAATTACCCAGTGTAAAGTTGCATCTCTAAGAAACCTAACCAGCCTGTTTCGCTTATTTAGAGCCTTATGTAACAACCTGTTCAATTTTTTTAAAATCTTTCTTCCTTTTGTACTAGTTTCAGAGAGATTATCAGCATAGAAGTATTTATTTGTAGAACTAATGTTAGCAGCCTTTGTAAATGATACCTTTGCAAAAGAGTAAGGCTGAATTTTGTGTTGAACAACTTAGAGGAAAATAAAACACTTGTGGGTATGACACTTAAGGAATCATTTAAGTTGGAAAAGAGCTTTAATACTGAGTCCAATGGTTAACCTAGCACTTCCAAGTCTACTGCTAAACCACATCCCCAAGTGCTACATCTGTGTTTTTTGAATACCTTCAGGGATGGTGATGCCACCACTTCACTGGAAAGCCTGTTCCAGTGCTTGATAACCCTTTCAGTGAAGAATTTTTTCCAATGCTATGTTTTTCAGAACTGTCAGGGATAATTATACTCTACTTCCTCTACAGCAAATTAAGCATGCATAAAAGCTTACCAGATATTTTGGAGACTTGATGAATTCCTTTTTACATCTAGTTGGTTGATAGACTGAGGGACTTGTTAAAATAAACCTGCAACAAAGTGATTGCAGGCTGTTAGGATGCAATTGCAGCATTTGTGGTATCTGAGAAAACTTCCTGTTTGGAGATAGGCTGTTTGTTTATTGAGATTGAACATGCTGTATTGCATAGATAATTGAGAAGGCTAACACTGGAGAGAGAAAGCTCAGTTTTGAATCTTGCTTTTCAGGTCTGATTTTGAAACCACCGACAGGTCAGAATTCATGGGATGGTTGGGAGGACATCACAGCTTTATTTGGCAGTTTAATGTATTCCCCAAGTGTCAGCTCCTCACCACTGTGTAATGGATGAGTTTGTTCCCTCTTGCTGTTCGCTCTTATCTTGAGGACTCATCAACCTTAACTGAGTTGTCTCTATTCAAGAATACCCGACCATGTGTTTAGAAATTCCCTTTGCCTCTGTGGTGATTCAGGCTGTTTGGGAGAGTTTGTGTAATACTGCTGTGCAATTCAGATGCTCCCTGAGGTTGCTGGGCTTGGCCAATTTGAAGTGGTGAGTTTTGCTGTAGTCTCAGTAATGATAACTGTAAAAAAAAAAGTACAGTTTTGGATCAAATCTCAGTTGCATCAGCTATAACGCTTTACTGGAAGCCTGTATTTTATATGTTCGATGCTATCCTGGTATATAGGAATTCTTCTACTATCCGCTCCCTGAAAATACTTCCTTCTAAAATAATATTTAGCAGCATGAATAATATGCATCACATCTGGCTAGTATTCTCCCATTCTGACAAAGGAGGATTTAGTTATGCAGTGTAGGTTTTCCTTTTAGAGGTGCTGTTTATTTTGTTTTAAATGCATACTTTTGACCTCACGTGTGTCTAGAGACTGAGTAGCTTAGGGCTATTTTACATTTGGAGTCTTAATGATGGTCATTAGGTCATTTGCAGGTTTCTCTCTTAGTCTGACAGCGTTCAGTGCTTTCACAGAATAAATGTGCTACTAGTAATCTGTTCCATCAGATGCTTTATTTTTGATTTGTAGTCTATAAGGGTGGAGGTGCCCTAAGTAACACAGGGACATTTTAGGAAGGAATTTAACGTTTGTAAATGATTCATAAAATTAGAAAGACACAATTGATGTTTAATTTTCTATCTTAGCAGTGGACTACAGCTGCTGTGGACTGAAAGAGGTTGGTTGGAGTTGAGTGAGCTAGATTAGCATTACTGAGATACAATGCAAATAGATAGAATTTAGTGTTCTTTTTCCCCTGTGAACAAAGAATGACAGTTTAGATTGACATGTATGGAAGCATAAGTAACAGCAGAATACCATGTTTCTATATATTTTGGAATTGTGTATTGTGTTTTTATGAGGGCTAAGGGGTTGGAATTAACAGTCATGACCAGAACCAGAGATGGGTATACAGCTTTTCAAATGACTAGTGAAAACATGACCTTTTGAAGAAAAAAAGCCATTTATAGCATCTGTAGAAAAGAAACACCTTCAAGTCATTGTATTCTATGCAAGGTTTTTGAACTTTTGCATAGAATAAATATAACTATAGGTAAATAGATAAATCCAATGTGCTTTCATGCTGCTTTGTTTTTTTTAAAGTGAGTCTATGATGTTGTTAGGGCAACTGATAAGCAATGTGGATAAACTTCATATAGTCAGTTGCAAGAGCCATAATAATCATTGTTAATTAGAATGTGTTAAGTGCGACTCAGAATTCTTACCGTATAAACTGCTTTTCATAATTTGCTTCCTATGAAACAATTGTACATATATCTATGGAAAATCAAAGCAGTCAAGTCTAGTTGCTGCTGGCTTTTTCTAGTGGAGAAAACACTGAAAGTGTTAAAAGGAAAACTACCTAAAGAGTTAAAAACAGGAACAGACTGTATGACTTTGTTATGACACGAGATATTTAGGATCAAAAATGACATTGTATGCATGTTTTGTTCTCTTATTAATTCAGATGGTGAGGCGTACACTTTGCCTTCAATTCAAATATGACTTGACATGCAGTTCATTTGATCTCTGGGTTAGATTTATATGGAAAATACTGGAAGCATCAGTTCACTTGCTGATTATTTTTAAATGGCTTTAGACTACGTATATACAGCACTTTAGTTCATTGAACTCTTGTCAGCACAAACATAATATATAAGACAATTGCTTCACTAGCATTCAATTATTACAATTATAACCTTATTATGTTGAGTCAGCTTTTTGTTCCTTGCAGTTCATAAAGACCGTTCAAGATTTGTTTATTTTTTTTCTATGGCAGTGAAAGCATCGCCTTATTTAAGAAAAGCAAGAAGCAAAGAGCATATAAAATATGCAGAGAAAAAGCCATTGAAAAATTTTAGTGATGTGGTAAAATGAAACGAGGGCTCATTTACTTCTGCATAGCTTTTCAAAGCTTGACTCTGTATTTAGGATTTGTGACTGCTATCAATTTAACATAACTTCCCTGTTACAGTCTTAACGGGAAAAAAAGATGACTGGAGGAATTTTGGAAATGAAAGCTCCTGGTTTTAGTTCATTGCTTCGTTTCTTTACTGTTGCCTTCTTTTCCTTGTAAGCTCATGAAGTTACTTTGGCAGTGCTGGTCCATGATTTTTTCCTTCTGCTGGTGTAGTAGGGAAGAGAAGATACAATTTTACTGAGGTGTTCTTTCCTGGGTCACTAACAGCTAACTCTGTGCTGAGTTGAAGTTGGAAAGAACTGCTTTTGCTTTAATTCAGTGATACTAAGTTCTACCAAATTACAGTGGTTTTATAATTAGCACTTACCTTCGTTTTTCAACTAGCTTGCCAGGCCTATTAAAAGATAACTACCTCTGTAAACCTTGATATTTTTTCTGATAATGACAGTGATAACATCCGTTGTTTTCAGTGAGTGTCTAAAAGTGTAGATAAATTAGATATTGCTGAAATTTCAAATTTATTCTCTCATATGTGGAGATCGTCTATGGTTTCAGGGTTGAAATGGCTTAAATCAACCTTAGTAACAATGGTTAACAGTGTTCCAGCACTGTTCCAACAGTTTCTGGTTACTGGGTCATCTCTGCCTTGGCTCTAATGCTGCATTACACAGTCTGGGGCACAAAACCTCTGAAGTCTACCCAGATATAACATGAAATTAATGTTCCTTGATCAAAACTGGAGGGAAAAGCTGGAAAGAAGAGTAATAATATTTCAATATAATGTATTAGTAGGTTAGCTCAAACTGTTCTACCAGTATATACCGAACAAAATAAATCCTTGTCAGGTATTTCACATCAGAAGTAAGAATCATGAATTGAGACAGTTGTGCCATTTATTTCCTACCTTTTATCCAGGTCTTGTCAGTTGAAGTGTCTGAGCTAAAATTTTATCATTTAATCACAAATATCCTGACCAGTTTACATCACATATGCTTCAAATCTGACCTTTTAGAAGTCAGATGAATACATCTTTAAAAAAAAAAAAGACAATGAAATAGCCTGGCAAATCCAGATGGTCTGTCATGATCATATTACCTGATCACTTTATGGGAAGAGATGCATTTCTGGCAGGAACACATCACACATGTCACTCTGCAAGCTTTGGTAGAGGCACAGCCTCGGGTTAGATGTTCTGTCAGTCAGGTGGCAGAGGTAAAACAAGTAGCTGGCACACAAATGCATGGACATCAGGAAGAAGTATCTTGTGCATATGTGTATGACACATGCAGACTCACATGTATGCCTGTAGTGTTATTTTTAACAAGTTTGGCTCATTTCCCCTACAACTAAGGCAGCGGAAATTAATCTGAGTATGTTCCTCACATTAAACATTTGCACGTGGTTTTATAGAAATAGGATAGAATAGTAAGCAAGAGCAGTAATGAGCTTATATATTTATCCTATATGAATAAAAGGATGAGTGTCACAATTGATTTTTCATTTTGCCCGTTTTGAGTAAAGGAGCTTGTACCATCAGTTACCTTTATTCTAGCTGTTTTTATGCTCTAGGATGTAAAATACCCCAGAGGATACTTTTCCAAGAAGGTTACTGCACAGTTGTGGTCATGTCACATAATATAGTGGGATCCCCCTGAAGGTGGAGGGGCAAGCTATAAACCTTCTGCTTGCTCTGGTGAATCTTTCTAAGTTGCAGCACTGCGGTGATACTGTACAAAGCAAGTAGAAGGTAGATAGATATAACTTTACCTTTCTGAAGTTTTCACCTGATTTTGAGCTAAAATAGTTCCAAATATGATTTAACCTTTGACTTATGTGTCATGGTTCCAGAATATGGAATGCTTGACCTAGCAGGTTTGCCATTTTTGCGTGGCATTGTAAGTACTCTGAGACAATTAGATAACTAATTTTAGGCAGAAGCCTTGGTGTGCCTTAATGTGAAATGGGAAACATGGGTTTCAAAAACATTTTATCATTAGTCAGATCAGTATCATTCAGTGTTTTAAATGTAAAAGAGTGAAGATGATTTTTCACTTACTGTAAATGAATGTGGCTAGAATCCTGTATCTGTTAATAGCTCAGTACTGTTTCTGTTCCTTTTGTGGGTATTAGTAGTGCTATTCACCAGAGTTTAAAGCCCACAATAAAAGTTTTTAGCACTTTATTTGAATAAAATTCTCATGTTGACTTCTGCTTCTACTTCCCTCTTTGCTGTAGCTTCCATTATAATAGTCTTAGTGCACATTATCATTATAACAAGAAACATGAATCAATGCTACTGATTCATGTAATATTGCATCTTATTGAGCCATGTTCCTGTATCATGTAGAAGGCTATATCTTTGAGACATATTTAAATAAATAACATTAAGAAGAAAGAAGCCTTCAAATAACTAAATGGTTTTAACTTAAGTCCATAAAATCAATGAAAACGAAAGCTAAAGCTCTTGCTTATCTATTAATTCAGCGCTATGGTTTCTCCAGGTCAGTGTTACAGCACACATGGGACAAAGTATCCTTGAATGATTTTTGTACAAGATTACTGCAATAGCCAGACACAGGGAGATAAGGTAAAGATAGACTGATCGGCTTAACCCTGAAATAGCCTGGTTTCATGGGTTTACTTCGAACCCCTCAAGTTGTGTGATTCTTGCGTGTGTTAAATCACTGCTATATAAACCTTTGCTTATGTGGCCATCTAATTTGTAAAGAAGGCAAACTTTAAGCTGAGAAGCAGCTTTTGATCTTTTTGAGTACCAGTACAAAAGGGAAAAATATGGGCCAAACTGTGACCCATACAGTGTAAACAGAGGCTTAAATTTTACTTATAGAAGCACTTGTGTTTTTTAGTCTGCTCCTATCTGGTTTTAGCTTTTCGCGTATCTTCACTGCAGAAACTGTGTTTTCCAGGCAATGACAACATAAACTGCAGTACTGATCTATGTTACATCCTACGTAATATTTCAGATTATATAGCTTTTTAATGTAATTTCTGTGTGCTCTTTTTTTATCCCTAACAATGTCCTCCCTTTGTATCTTCTCTTCCACCTTCAAGGTGCTAAGCTACATAAGTGAATTTTACTGTATTGTTATATTTGTGGTCACTGTAAACTCCTCTGGTGTGAACACAAACTGAAGTCCTCTGTGGAAATAGCCCTGTCTCCTGTAATCATAAGTGTCATCTTTGAGGATGACAGCTTCAAAGTTTCCAGGGAACATTGTTCTCGTGGGATGCTAGTGATGTGAACAGGGGTGCTCCCACAGGTATTTTAAATCAGTTCCTTAGAGGATTTTGAAATGTAACAGCAAGACCTTGAATTTGACCAAATATTCTGTGGGGAATCTATGCAGGGAAGGAAAGATGGATGGCACATTGTTAGCTGTTGATATGATTAAGGAATTAAATGGATGCATTTTGAATTAACTGGAACTTTTCACAAGCAAAAAAAGAAAGCATGATTTAGTTAATGGATCACAAGCATCAAGGTACCACTGAATTCTTAGTAGAGCTGTGCCCACCCCTTGAATATTTAGTTTCACTGCAAAGATGATAATTTCGGAATGAAACTTACTTTGAGCTTTGGTTGGTGGGTGCATGTTGCCTCAGGGAGCCCTGTGGTATGGGAGCCTTTTGGTATGTAAGATGTTAGACTTTTGCTTCTTGTCATCTCAACAGCTTATTAGATTTTTGGTGCTATTAGAGCTTTTTGTTAAATATTAGTTTAGATTATTTGTTTCTTTTTCCCAGTTAATTTTGATTTCTAGGTAATTTATTGTGAGGTTCATACTCAGTGGCCCTGGTCTTCATGTGAAAAGTATGCTAGAGAGAAATATGTCTCTGTAGATAAGGTTATATATTTCTTAAATATTTTATAAAAAACACATGATTAAGAATTCATGGTAAGGTTCTGGGGAAAAAGGAACCAATTGAATAGAAATGAGTGTGACTGGCAATTTAATACTAGCAGGAAATAAAGATTCCTCTAGTAAAATTTGTGTCATGAACTTGAATCTCTAGCCACAGCAATTGCAAATAAACTATTTTTATTCTGGACAACTAATTGATGGAATAGGTACTTTCTCACTGTACAAATGTGTCGTTTCTTTTATAATCTCAGGTATCTGCCTTAGAAACACCTCTGGGCAGTTGAAAAGTGTTATATGGCATCAAATTGATAATAGTAACAATTTAAGTGATTCAGTAGGAGGTTTATGGGGTCTCTAATCTAGCAAACCAGCTGGCCTTTAGAAATTCTTAGTTTCAGTTAGGAAGTGACATGCATTTGTTTCCCCTGTGAGTTTGGTCTACCTTGAAAGAAGTCTTCTGAGCGGGAGAGAGTTTTGGTGATTGGCCTTTATGTGAATTCCTGCTTCAGCAGCTACGTTGAAAAGCCACCCTTGAACATTCTTCTGCTTTTCTGTCTCAGTGCTAGTGCTGTCAGCACTTGTTTGTGTTCATAGGATTTCAGATGTCACCTTCACAGTTCATAGTGACCCGCTAAGCTGAGGTGGTCTACTCTTCTTTATCAGAGAAGCACAGGAGAATTTGTCTTTTGGAGAAATGTTGAATAGCTGTGAGAGGATTACTTTTACCTGAGAGATTTGGCATGTCTCGGTGCAAAGCATGTGGATTAATATTTCACAGTAAGCATCGCTGTTGTGTTACACTGTTCCTAAAAGGATCAACAGGAATGCTGGGGTAGCCCACACCTGAGTTAAGAGTTTTGCTGTGCGGGTGGGAAAATGGGTACAGAGAACATCCAGGCAAGATTCCCCTTTAAGGCAGGAGTGAAGAAAAATCCCTTAATCATGATGGACTGGATAAATGAAAATTGAGTAAGTATAGAACCAGATTTGTGCTTTACTGGTTTAGGAATAGCTTCATTGGAATTGATTTTATATAAACTCAATAGGTTAAAACCAGAAAAAATGAGAGGAGTTGGAATTTACAGTTGGAGTATTTTTTTAGCTGACCAGTATTAGTGACCCATTAACATTTTGGACTTTATGAAAGCTTCATCATTTGCTTTCTGACAAAGATACAAAAATCTAATCTAAACATGCTGTGATATCACCAGGAGTTACAGGAAGAACAGAAGTAAATTTGATGAATTTAAAAGAATAAACATCTATTTTTTGAGAAAGAAATATATAGTGCAGTGATATATATATATATATAAAATCATTCAGAAGATGCAAAGCATAGACCTATCTTTCCAAAACCCTTAGAAAGGACTTTCAAATCAGCTTAAAGGGTAAGATTTTAAAAAAAAAAAGTAAATGACCATACAGCGCTGGGGTCCCCACAGGATTTTTTGTTTGAAGATGATTTACCATGTGTAATGATGAAGTGAAAGTTAATCGTCAATTGCCAGGATAAAGTGTTCTGAACTGCAATGATAAAGACTTGGATTTAATTCCCAATATCTTGATTCCTTTTCTTATCTGTCTTTACTTACCCTTTCCTGGAACATTGCAGACAATTCTTGTGTGCACTCTTGCAATAGTAGCATAAAGCTGTTTAGGACTGGGTCTTCAAAAGAGAGAATAGTACACAAAGATTAGTCACCAAAGCTAACCGAAGGGGACATGCAACAACAAAATGTAGAACTAAAATCTGAAGTTTGAGTTTTGGGTTGATGTGGTACCAAAACTGGGAAATAAAGATTAAAGAACACTCTATTGGCATCACAGTAAAATGTAATTGACCCCAAATAGGAAAGCTTCCTGTCTGCTGCAGACAGAATGATACTCAGATTAAAAACAAGCAAGGAGAACCACAGTAGCAGGATGGGTAAACAGCTACAGGACATCACATTTTAAAATAAAATTTTCTATAAACTGGAGATTTTTAATTTTTTTTTAAACTTGAAGCATTAAAAAAACCCCAGGGATTGTAAGATGGTTTAAAGACGCCAGCGCACTGCATATGATTATACCCTTGTGTTGTCTGCAGTATTTGAAACTAGTATCCAGGCTCATGATTACAGCCCTGGAGCAAAGGCGAGGTTGCCTTGACAGGGTATGGGAAGTAAAGGGCACGCATTGCTTTTGGAT
This sequence comes from Laterallus jamaicensis coturniculus, assembly GCA_022605575.1. Lineage (NCBI taxonomy): Eukaryota > Metazoa > Chordata > Aves > Gruiformes > Rallidae > Laterallus > Laterallus jamaicensis. The sequence continues at coordinate 12,974,823 of JAKCOX010000015.1, forward strand.
GCATCCCTTTTTCCACATAGTTTCCAGTAAAACTCAAGGATTTGTTTTATTTTTTTCACTGAGGTTGCATATAGTAACACACAAACATTACAATAGCTTTTTCTCAGCAAGCCTTGTAATACGCTCTTCAGCCAGTTAGCAGGGGAAAAATAAAGGCTCTCTTACTTTGGGCCTTACCAAAAGAATGCAAGTACTAACAGAGGGACTAAAGTGTGGGAGACTGAGGGCACATCTGAATGAGAAAGTGTCCCATGTACAGTATGATCTTTACCATGTACACATGCTGATACAGGGCAAGCGTAGCTTTGCTCAGATAGTTGTGCTTTCTACAGAGATACTTCTTTGTATAGCTCATATATGAAGTTATGTCTTTGTAGCTGTGAAGATCCTCCATAGGCTCTTCAAAATGAAAGATAAAATGACCTGTGAGACCACATGTACAAGACAAACACACATGATACTTTTCTCAGTGGAAGGCCTGTTATGTGATGATGAGGACATTCTGTGCTTTGTCTTAGCCAAAGAGCTTGCAATTCCAAGTAGGATATTGCTGTACTATGTCATAGTTAAATGTATCTTAGAAGGGACAAAAGCAAAAAAAGCACAAAACCCACATTTAATTTCTCTTTGTAGGTAAGTCAGCATTGGTATTATGCTCTTTACACCTGCCTTACGCCTACAGGACAGGGTTCAGCAGGGATGTTAAGAGTACAGCTCTTTCATGCTTGCCCAACGTACAGCACCAGTTGTTATCTGTGGTGTACTGTGCAATGGCTGCTTTTATTTGTGCAGAGTGACATTACTCTATGCTGAGTAGTTGTGACTAAATCCAAGTGGGAAGACATTATTAGGAACTGTGAAGGGAGATGAAGAAGTATAAGTTGCATTTGGATGTTTACCTTTGTGGTGTTGTATCAATTTCCCCTTTGGGAAGTAGAAAAAGAAACAGAGTCTTTTCAGTATTTCCACTATTGTAAAAAGAATCAAAGCCACACATAGGAAGAAAGCAATTAACAGCAGAAAAAAGGTAAAAGGTGTCCACTTCTGGTGGATGTAAAAAACCCTAGTATTGCTTTGAGAATTTTTATAATAGGGAGGTTAAATTATGAGGCTTCATAAGAAGCCATTTAGACTATCATTTCTTGCTGAGGTCTGTCGTGTATTTCTGTGTTAATCATGAAGTAACTTTTTCTCAAGGTCAGGAAAAATGCAGAAAATGTCAAAGCTCAGTGTAAATGACTGGGGAAAAAATTCTGTTTCTTGGAAGGAAAGGGCTTAGCAGAAACAGGAATAAGAAAAAATACCCTATGTAATAGCAGTTGCCTTAAGATACTGATATAGTAAGGTAGAGAAAGGGATGTTGCATGCTTTTCTTAGAAACAAAATTAAAAACTATTAAAAACTGATTGCTAATAACTAGAGTATGCCCGCTTTTTTTTTTTTTTTTCAAAATTGTGTGGAAATAAACAGCATACTATTAACCATCTTAAATCTTGGGGTTTGGGGTTTTTTTGCAAATCACACAAATGTTGAACTAAATGCACCTAACTTTTCAGTGCTCAAAGTGTGTACAGACTTGGTAAAGAGTAATGTACAATGAGATGAGAAATTGTTAAACAACTTCCATCACACTTTGTGTGTGACCTCAAGCAAACCATTTCATCACTCGCTTGTTTTCCATTCTCCCAAATGGAAATACAAAAACATTTGTACTTCACAGGTGAGTTGTGATTGTAAATTCATTCACTTATAAGAAATACTCAGATACACTGAAGTGTTGAATAACACTAATAAACACAACAGTGTGGTCCCACGAGCAGTGGAAACAGTGCTTTACTCCCTTCTGTGCCTCTGAAAATGTCTCCAGTTGGTTCTAGCTCAGATCTCGGAAGACCCTGAATCTATATAACCCTATAAATTGCAATTAATGTTAAATGTGCACAGTAGTTGAACTTTTGACATTCTTTTCCCTCTGTTCAGCCTTTAAAAGCTGCACAAAGCTGCTGTTTCTGACCGTGCTGTGGGAGAATTATGCTTAAGTCACCTTATGTTAAACCTAGGTTCAGTCTTCAGATATACTGCTTCTGCAGTAGATTCTCCTGGCTTTCCAATAATACTGTATGACGACTGTATGTTAGATTTTAATCTGAAGAAGTACACTGGCATATCTGTTTATTTTCTCATCTCTGTTACATATCTGTTCAGTTTCCCGTTTCCTGAAGTCTAGAAATTAATTTTAGCATAGTTGTATCATGTCTTACATTCACAGAACCTGACTCATTTCAGTTGCCATCTGTTGTATATTTTGAATCTTTGCATTGTGCTTCCTATAATCTGATAGTGAGAAATGTACACATTACTCCCAGTACTATTTCATTTTAGCAGAGAGGCCTGTTACTAATGTTAACTCTCCTGCCCTCTTAGAAAATGAGTGTAGTGTTCTGGTTTTTGAAATTTATATAGAAGGTTTTTTCCACCTTGACATGCATAGACTTAATAATATGATATTAATTATGGCATTTTTTCAATGTGTATTTCCTAACTTAGAATGATGAATCTCCATGTGCAGAGTTCAATACTTTTGAGAAAAGTTTTTAAATTATAAATAAATTAAATGCAAGCTTTAAAAAAAAACCTACCTTGTTTGCAATACTGCAATACTGCGTGTAATGTATTTGCAAAGACTGTAAAATATTCAGATTAATGGGTCGCGCTCTTGCAAATGTGAAATTTTGCCATTTCCATGTGCAGCAGAAGAGCAGTGTAACTTGTGTTACCCAGCAGCCTTAACTGTACAAAGACATCTGTATTGGTAGTGGGAAGCTTTCCAGTCCAGTTGGACTTTCGAAACAGTAGAAAGGATTCCAGACTCAGTCCTACACTTATGCCCATGTTTTTCATCCCAATGACATTTTGAAAAATGATAATACAGCAACATGTATGTGATGAAGAATCATTTTGCTATATTAAGCACCTGATGTGCAGTTGCCATAGCTTTGTCTATTATAATTTGAGTTGTCATAAATCCAGTTCAGTGTTTCAGTGCATGAATCTCTGGAAGTCCTGGAAATCTTTTTTTAATATATATCATTTCAAAAAAGGAAAGGAGCATGCAGAGTCCTACCCAGCCACTACAGTAACTTTTAGCCTGAAGGAGGTAAGAGTTTTACACTAAATCAAATTCTATATAAAGGACATCACAGCCTTAGTCTTACTCTTAACAAAGAGAATAGGAAAATCCCATTTTAACTGCACTCATCCCTCTGTTGGAATAACTGTTGGAAACATGCAGCAAAATGTAGTCAATCCTTTTTCCTCTTGTAGACAACCCTAACCACTGCCTAAGGAAAGGATAAGCTACATCCAGTAGCACTCTCCTCTAATTTCCATTTCTTCTTCTATCCTTCTTTTGTGACCCTCCATTAATCCCTTTCATCCACCAAAGCCAAAGGAAACCTACATCCTAAAGATACTCTTATCCTGTAACTCTTCCAAAAATAAAATGCTGCAACTGCTTCTGAAAAATGCTTTTAGATATGTGCAAGTGCCTGTGATACTTCTAAAAAGATCTCAGACATCTAAGTGTTGTGTGAACTACTTATTTTTATTAGCGAAATATTGACCTAGGATTGGTGCATGTTCAGAAAACACAGTGAAACAGAAAGTCATCCTTTTTCAAAGGACTGCCAAAGACTTAGGAACCATGTGAATTCCATTTTGGGCTCGTAAAGTAGGGCATAACTGCAGCTTTCATATTGGGGCCCTTGTCCTGGCTTTCTGGCTTTTTCATATTCAGATGAGACTGTGTTTATATTCATTGCAGGGCATTTCACCTAATTGTGGAGCTGGATTTGCTACAATGGATCTAGCCTTGTAAATACTCCCCCTTATAAACTAGCTACTATGTTAAAATTTAGAGGGGTTATATAACAACTGGTTGCCTCACTCAGTTTCAAATGACAATCACACCCCACCCCACCCCCCCCCCCCCAAGATTCTATCGGTCACTGGTATTGACAAGTAAAGAGTCAATTTGGACCACATTTGTAATAATAATGTGTTTTCTAATGCTTTTTTTTTTTAAAAAAACCCAACAGATTTCAAATGCTGCTGGAGTAACTTTGGTTTCCCTTTCACAGGTGCTAATTAGGAATTTCTAATGCATTAACTGGGATGTTTTTAGTCTCATAGGAAGCTCTTTCTGTATGTAAACTCATACTATCATACTACTGACAGAAGGAAGGAGGGACAAGTTTATTAAATTTTAAAAACTAATTTGTTAGTATGTCCTGAAGTTAAACTACCTGTCTTTGATTACCTGGCATTCTGATGTTATCCAGTGGTTTAATCCCCAGTTCTGCAAAATATTTAAGCAAAAAAAGCATGGTTCATTTTTCAACTTCACTTTTTTTTTAAAAGTTCTATACAGAACTCTAGGCACCTTGATGTATAATTGTTAGCCTAACTGAAAAGCCACCAGCATTGTAAAAATAATTAAAATGAATCAGCTGGCGACTATCTACAGAAAGTCTCCTTTCTCTTCTATCCTCTTAAAGTACATTTTGAGCTTGTCTGAAACCTCTTCTGAAGATCCTCTTCATGTAAGCAGGATGACACTTACATGTACTTAAAGTTGCTTGAATGGTTAAATGATAAATGTTTTGCCACATTATTACCACAGCCTTGATTTCCCACCGTACATAAGTACATGAGGTGATTTTCATTTCATTATTTTACTTTCTATGAGAAACTTCTCAAAAAAATGTCGTCTTTGAGCCTGAGTTGTACTGTTTTGAAAAGTTTACTTTTTAAATTAAACTCAAAGAATTAAAACATCCTGGTAGCCTATGATGGCAATAAATATACTTTCTCTCTGATTTTACAACGCATCAGCAGCTTATTTTAGCAAATAAGCAAGTATGTGATCATTATGGCTTAGTATCAGTTATCTGCATAGTGCATTTCTAGGAGCTGAGACTTGCCTCTGATTACAATCTCAACTTTTTCTATTCATTAATGCCTTTAGTCACCCAGTTAGTCACCTGATTCCCTTAAATTAATACTATCAATGGATATGTGTTTGGATCTGAGTTTGAAATATATCTGGCAGTGCACTGCACTAATTACTCAGATATCTTTGTTAGATGGCGGATAAGTTGATGCAAAATGCTATCCTGTTCCTGCCTCATGTTGAAATCTAGGAAATCCAAAGTTTCTTCATACTGCCAGAATTGTTCTATACAGTTTTCCTCAAAATAAAGTTGAGAGGGAAACCTCTATCTTTGGCCCAGATGCAGTCATGTCCATGTACTTCTTACCTGATTATTCTGCCTGCCACACCTCCTCCCTGAGACTCACTATCCTCACATAACCAGGCAAACACATGTTTATAGGGCCTGGAGGAGGCTGGAACTTCCCATCATTCATACCCAGGCCAGTGCCTGAGGTGCCAGGCTTTTATGGAGCTAAAACCAAAAGCATGAAAGCAGTAAGGAAGGTGGGAGCTGTTAGCTTTGGCCTCTGTTTTTCAGGGGAGATGTTCATGTGTTTGGTTTCTGCATAATACGGCTTGCAAGACTACTCTCTAGGAAAGAACTTGGATATATATTTACAGACATTCATTGTGACTCATCAAGTAAATCATACTCATTTTCCAAATTAGTTCTATATGCCTATCAAATGTGTACTTTCCAGACAGCTGTGGTCCATTAAATATATCATTTTCTTTTTAAGAAAATTGAAATTCAAATTTAAAATGAAATTTTGGGGCAAATTTTTAGGAGATTGGAGCATCTTTCAAGTGAGGAGGTTTTAATAGGTGGCTATAAAATTACAGGTTGTTTTGGCCTGATCACGTGGTTGTAACAACAGATAGGACTGAACCCTCTTGCTGCCAAAATGTTACAGGTTTCTAGAAATTTTATTCTTCCTTCATAGGTGCCAATTTGCAGTTTTTTCTTTCAAGAGTAATGGAGGGGGAAGGATCTTCAGGACCTTTAATTCAAACTTGAAACACAAAATAGTCTCTGCAGTTTATTATTTGACATAATAGATACGACAGATGCAACTATTTGGAAGACTTTAAAGGTTCAGTGAATTTTGCTTATTACACATACTTATTTGAATCACCCATCTGTGCTTTCAGTGATGTGCACTGATATTCAAGACAATACAGTATAAGACTATTACATAGGTGTAATGCTAGACAGTATGTTCCCTTTAATGAGAGTTTATAAAGCCATGTCTTCCTGTCTGCATGAAAGGAACTCCACATAAAAATTAATAATAAACTGACAAGTTTTATGAAACTATAAAACTGTGTCAAGAAATTTAAAATTCCTCCTGTGCCATGTGAGGAATGGGTCCTTCTCACCACCTATGTCTGTCTAATTCTTTTTCTGGATGCAGTGGGATTCAGCTCCAGATTAAGACACTGTTGTACAGGAGCTTCCCTATAGTCTTGCAAGCCAGCTATCTGAAGTAGTTTAAGGAGAGATGGTGTTGGAGTGCACCCAGTGGTCATGGTGCCTACAGGTGTAGGGGTCTGCATTGTTGTTTACATAAGCTGTATTTTCTACATGGTCCTTGTTTATTGAAGTCTGTTATCAGCATTGTCCTTGTTTTTTTAGACAACTAGCTTACATATGGGAAAACTACATTTAGTCTTTATAAAGCTTATTGACTCCTAAAATAATGGTTCTTTCCCTTGAATTTGGATATCCCACCGTAGAACTTAAAACCACTAGTGAAACACTGGTGCATTCTGACTTGCTTGCGTTCATCAGTGGTACCAGTAAAAGACTGGCCCAGAGAGTGGCACCTTAGAAGAGAAAGGATATACTGACACTATGAAGAGTGATGTGTTTGATTGCAACTTATGTTGAGCTTTTTGAGTAGTTTGTAAACTAGTTATTGGGATGTTATTCTATTCTAGAGCTAGGCCTTGCAGTCATCACTGTGTCTATTAGTCTGCAGGAAAGCCGGCTCAGGTGTGATTAGCACTAAATGGCTGCAGCCTGCAAAAATTCACAGCCTGTTGGAAGACTTATAAAACTCCTAAGTTATTCTCAACTGATGGCTTGTAATGGGTTGGGAATGAAACCCGAGCTTAATACTCGTGTGGAAGGCGAATGGCCAAGAAAGTTCTGTAACTTCTATGAATGCAGTTCCAAACTGAGGACACAGATCAGCATGCAAATGTTTTGGAACTTTGCCCAACCCAAGTGAATAATAACCTCGTATGCAAAGACTTTTAATTTATAAATAATGCTAATTGCAAAGTTACTTCTGCTTCATATGGAAACATAAATCAACTCTGTTTTTTATTGGTTTCTGACAAGGTAAAACTATTATACTTCTGTTAAATGAAGCAGTTTGTTCACATTTTTCTATATAGAAGTCTGATTATGTCTGTACTAATTACTTCAGAAAAGCATAAGATTGCATAACAATGACAACTGAATAGAATTATTCTATCAAAAACTTTTAACAAGAAGGTTTTGCTAAATATCATTATGTGACCCTGACCAGTATGGTTTCCAGAAAACCCACTTCCATCAGTAAAAGTAAACTTTATTTATGGAGAGTTGCTATTTGTAGTAGGTTCCTTCTCTTTTGCTTTCCAGCAACTATGTCTGCATCTAGTCTTTCTCCATCAGATATGCCCAAATTGTACATAGACTTTCCCAGGAGAAAGAGAATTCTTTTTAACTCTCACATTAGCAAAGAAGGTAGAAGTCATATATGTCTACATATGCTTCTAAAACGTTCTCCTATATCTAAATCACCAAGTAAATATATACTTAGCACATCTCTGTATCTGAAGGTGTGAGTTAAAAACTCTCAGAATCTATTGAAGCCAATTGGATTGATCCTATTTAACTACATGAAGTACTCCACATTTACATTTTAGTTAATAACCCTGTAGCTGAAGACCTGGCATGAATCTAAGATTAACAAAACTTTATTAAATTCCCAATGTTATCAAATTAAAATCTTAAAGGAAAATTTAAAAGCTTGCCTCATAATATGGGAACTGCTCACTATTGATGCTGAAGTGAAAATGAGGATGGAGATTCTACTGTTGAGTCCATAAGCAAAAGCAGTCTTTGCCCCATAGTCCGTTAGCTGTCCATTACAGGAATAACTTTCACTTTCCACAGTTTGGTAGTTTGATAGTGTAAAATATTGTTCTGGTGCCAGTAGTTGGCTGTGCTTGCTGAAGGCATTCTTCTGCTCAGCAGGATGGAGCTTGGATTGCTGCGGTATTTTTTCCACTAACTTTGGTTGACTGGGGAAGGGATCATAAGGGCTGCTTGCTCAGAAATATTCCTCACAGATTTGTTTTCTTTCTAAACAGAAGACAATTAGTCATATTGGGGACTACTCTTAAACTTCAATCTTAATTACTGCAGAGTTAAAGTGGTTATAAAGTAACTTAACAGTATTTGCGGGTTGGCTTTAAAAGATACATAGACAAGCATAAAATCTCTGGTAACTGTGACCATAATGTGATCCTAAGCAAGTAGACTTCTGAGAAGGAAAAATACCTAAGCATAGAAGTGAGAGCAGCTCTTGTCCAATGCTGAGAGATGTTATGCTTTTATCTGCTATGCATTTTGTTGCTTTCCTCCAGAGAGCGGGTTTATTGTCAGCAGATAAGGAATTAGAAATGTCATATTGTCCCAAACCCATCAACTCTCACCTAAGTGTCTGTTGTGAAAGTGGAAGCAAGGGCTACTCTGACATTTTGTTCTTAAATTTGCTATGCTTTTTGTAAATAATATATTGGAGTCCTAGCCTTGACATTTTGCAAATCTATCTTATTTTTATGATCATTTCCTGTTCACCAACTTCTGTGTTAAGGCATTCAATTATTAAATATAAGCACGATGGCAAAGTTTCTACTAGAAGGGTTTTGAGCCTTCTGTCCATATAGGAGTCGACAGTAGCTGTGTAAATACGTGGTCCCAAGTATCAGTGCCTGTCTGTAAGTTCTGCTAGATTGGAAGTGATGTGCTGATTTCCTTTCATGCTCCATTCAGTATAAGGATTTTATCTATCCATTTGGGAATCCTTAATATAACATGCAGAGCAAGTCAACTGTAGTTTCAAAACAAGTACCATGCTAATACTGAAAACATGTCAAAACGAAATGATTTTTCTTATGACAAGCATTTGATCCCACTAATCTTCAAGTGCTGGCTGTGCCATTCTTGTTTTGTGACTGCTCCATTGCTGAGATGTTTTGAGTTTTCCTGCCTAAAATTATGCTTTTCTAAAAATACAGTATGTAAATATGAGAAAATAAGTGAGGCAAGGCACTTTTCTCCTGACAGCCTTTTACATAAATGCTGCCCCCTCAGTTCTCCCATCACTGTTTCTCAGAGCTGTGCACTTTGATTCTGTCAAAAGGTGTGGTAATGAGAGCAGATGTAATTATGTTTCTAAAAGCTGGTCACCACAGTCCCAATTAAATGGTCTTTTAAGGATGCTTTGAAAGCTTTGAATAGTGGAGTAACATTTGTCTTGACTTTTAAGATCCAAGTTAATGTAAACACTGTAGTTCTGACCACCAGTGTATTAGTATCAGTCCTAATTTTAATGTGTTTCTATTTCAGTAATGCTCGGTTTTGAACCTGTACAAAAAATCTCTGTGCTAAAAAGGCATATAGAAGAACCTGCATATATATATATTTGGGCAGACATATATTTATATAGCTATATATAACTAAAAGACAAACATCCACCTTTACCTTCCTGGAAGAAACCTTATTTGAGTGTTTTAAAACACTTAAATATGATGGTACACACAGATAGATATAAAGTATCAGAAGTGCTATCTCAGTCCTTGAGATCACAAGAAAAAAACCTGGGAATGATGGACCACGTCTGGGAAGCTCTGGCTATGGCAAAGACAAGCCTTGTAATTGATGAAGGATGGTGCAGTTTTGTGTAATTTAACCTACAGTGAGTAATTCAGCATACATGATATCTGCTTTGGTTGCTCACTTATAGAATCAGATTTTCATTGTAGTGCTGAAAACACAGCATGATAGGTAGTGATTTGAAGTTAGTATGAGAGAATTGTTAAGTTGATCAAAAAGGTACTTTGCCTATGAACTCCCTCCTCTCTGTTCACTCAGTGCAAGGACAACGTTGGGTTGCAGTCAGGTATATGACACCAAACATGCTCATTACCATTACCAATTCTCTGGAGAAATTACCTCAGTTGAGGTAGTTTGAGAACTAAGTTTTAGTGATAGTGGCTCATTCAGAAAATTGAAAAAATAAGTCTTGCATGTTATTTATGTTATCTATGGTATTCAAGAGTGTGGATTTCTAGATGGTAATATACTGTGCAGGTTGCAGTGGTACAATGAATTATGTAGAGCTCACAGCCATATGGCTTAAAACCAGAAGACATCAAGTACATTGAGGAGAGGAGGAGAACTTATTTCAGTCCAAACTCTGTATGAAAATATTATGCACAATTAACTTGATTTTCTCTGCAATGTTCAATTACATGGTTATATGAAGACCATTTTGCTCTGCTATTTGGACTATGAAACTGGGTCTCAAGAGAGCTGGACTGTATGTTCAAATGTGCTATAAACAAAACTATATAGGTACTGTAACACCAGCCCCTGCAGTTAACAGAGTTAGTTGGGAAGAAGGCTTTTCCAGCAGGAGGCAGAATGACCATGTTTGTGCCAAGCAAAGGTAATCACTCATGCAAGAATCCCAAAGCCAAGACTGCTGCTAGAGAGAGAGAGATTTGTGGGCAAGATTATTAAGTTTATTTGTCCACTTGTTTTGGGCTGATTTTTTTCGATTGCAGGTCTGATAACAGCATAGGATGATGAAATAAAATGTACAAGATGATTAATTTTTTTAAAGTACTGTTTTAATTATATTTTGGTATGTAACTCAAGTGGTAGCAAGAGAATGCTTTCTGATAACATATGTAGTTGCTGTAGGTGACCCACCATACCGATCTGAAACAAAACTATGCAACCAAAGAAAGCAGGGAAAAAGAGAATAAACCTTACCAGTTTTACGTAAGTTGATGGTGGTTTTCTCAGCTGTGTCTATACCCTATATGAAGGATGCACTTAGTGTATCCTGACTTGCATTGTTAATACAGTGACACAATATAAACCTTTGAAAGTGAAGATTCATGTTCATATATTGATGGCAATTGTAAATCTTACTTTTGCAACTGAAAATTTGGATCTTAAATTTGCAAGTCTTCAGTTCTATTGTATGAGCTAAATATGATCACTTTTCTAAAGCTTGGGGTCTAAAATGAGCTTGTCTCTTCCTTGTACCTAGGAAGCAATTTGATTATAAGAGCTGTAGAAAATGAATGTAGCATTTTATTTCTATATACGCAGACTAAAAGGTAATGTGTTTATAAATTTCATCTACAAAGCTTTGGTAGTACGTTCAAGAGATTGAAATTCTATTTCTTGATTAGATTTATCCACAGAATAACTAAGAGAAGCTAACAATTTGGGATACTTGTTCCTGCTTCCCTTTTACTCCCGAGTTGACCTGTTGGCCCAGATACAAATAGGAGCAGGTCTGTAAATGGTATCGGATCTATCTTTATATTATTAGATTTAGCCTGTTGACTACAGAGAACTTACTCAGAGGCTTAAAGTTAAGCATGTGCATAAGTCTTCATTAGTGTCTGGATTGTAGTCATTACCTGTAGAGAGAGAGAATTGATTCATGATAGTGAAGCTCTGGTGGTGGCACAGCTGTGTAATGTTGCATTCAATTCATTATAGCAGTGTGTCACCCTGGAATATGAGTACCTGTAAAACAACATGAATTATTAATACAAGTAAAATGTTAAAAGCTGCATGGACTTGTGATATAAGCAAGTGAGGTGGCACTGCAGTGGTAAATGCTGATGATAGCGGCCATATAACACTTAGAAATCTCATTTTTCCTGTCCATCCCTTACCTGTGGAGCTTTGTAGCTCAACTGTAGTTTTCCTGGTAAAATGCTCAGGCTTTGGTTTTTGATGTCAACTTTGACCAGGAGAGTTCCAGTCTGTTCAAAGTTTCCTTTTCCTCACATGTAACTGCAGTGGGTGGGACAGCCACTGCTTTACCATAACTGTCTTTTCCTTTCCTTACTTCCACTATAATAAAGGGATGTCTTTCTCTCCTCTCACCCCTCTTCAATGTAATCTTTTTTCCCTATTGGCTACAACAGAAACCAGAGTGGTTCAGAAGGTATGATGTGTAGAATGATTATCAGGTTATTGGTTCTTCCATTGAATCGCATCCTCCTTGGACTAAATATATTTGGTCCATGAGCTGTTGTCTTTGCAGCCCTGTAAAGATTAGCAAGCAGCTCACCTATGATTTTAACTTTATGTTTTATGGTGAGTTAGGAAGGCAGTACCCGTGCTGTCTTTGAACCTGTCATGGCAAATTTCATGCACATGAGCAGTACCACTGTGTTTGAGCTGCTGTGCAGGGGTAGAGCAGAGTGTTCCCCATCCAGATGTAGTCTGCCAGGATGCTGTGTGAGTGCCCAGTGCAGGCAGATGTCTGGAGGGATAAGGAATGATTGCTGTCTGCATCTTCAGTGCTGAACTGGTCTGCTCTGGGCGTGGGCCCCAGGACACCGGGGCTTACCAAATGATCTGAACTTATCCCAGCTACTTTTCTAGTAATGCTGCATGTCTCCATGTAAGGCGTATCACGTAACCAAAAGCCTTGTGGGAAGGGGCATGGATTTATAGAGTCGCCTGCTGTAAAGGGAATGGGATTTAAGGAGAGCCTGAAATGAAGCTACATTCAAACAGCTATCTACAGGACATGTGAATATAAAGTGCCGCCTTCTCTGAAAATACCCTGAATTTCAGGCTGCACCTAAAACGGGAAGCAGAGGAGTGAAGCTCTTATCTACATTCCCAGATTCTGATCTCATTTAAATTCACACAAATCTACTGTACAGTAATGAAGTTCCTTCAGATTTAAGGGAAATCAAGATCCAGCCAATGTGATTAATCTTGTGAATAAAAAGGTTCAGGATTAGACATTCTCTCTGTGTGACACTTTAGCAATATGCTGTTGTAAAAGACGCTGCAGGAGTTAGTCTTGAAGTGTCAGAATAGCTTCTTTAGTGACAAAGCATTTATACATGTAAATTTTCAAAGGAAGCTGGCAACCCTTTTGTGGGTTCAATTTGCACCTGTCAGTCACTTGCAGATGCAAATTTGAGTTACTTGCAGCTCTAATTACAGTACTTGATTGTCATCACAAATCAGGTAGTAAGATGTGAAAAGACTGAGGTCTGTGTCATGGTTTGTTGTTAAAACATGAGTGCAAATGTTATCATCAAAAAGCAAAGTCGACCAGAGCTTTGCTCTGCTGATAAGTACAAATACCATAAATAAGTACAATATGGAAATAAAAAGGAATTTAAGGGCAAATGAAACAAGGGGAAGCAGTGAGCATGTGGTGAAAGTGAGACAGTAATAAGGGAAAATATAAAGTCGATTTTGTCTATTGCAACAAAGTATGATAATAGAAAGAGATATTTTTTTCATAGAAGTGTTTCTTAAGATGCAGCTGTGATTTGTACCTTCCAAATCTCTCTTCTTAAGGAATTCTAGTTCTTTTATTTTTGCTGACAGCTTTCTAATTTTCAAATGAAAGACGATGATTTTACAAAATTATTCATCAGTTGACTATTATGCTGTATCTTTCTGATTTGTCATTACATTTATAAGAAAAAGTATTATATAGCCCTGTTTTAATTTCAACATATAAGAATTTGATGTTTGAATTGTCATTACTGGAAGTTTTGAGGTCTGAAGATTGTTAGTTAAAACTCATTAATTTATTTTAAATTAAAAGCAGGAGATAGGTAAAACATGTTATTGTGCCTCAGCTAACATCTGCAAAACTGTGATAATTCAACACTTTTTCCTATTTTTTCTTGGAGAGTCTGTTGCGTGAAAATGATAGTTGAAATAACAGATCATCATTTGCTGTTTGGATCTAAGGCAGGGTCTTAAAAGGTAAGGTAAATTCAGTTTGCAGTTCATCGCTGCTGAATTAAAAGATGAATTAATGAAGACATAGCAATGGATGGAGGCATTGATCTGAGTTTTAAAAGATAAATATATAATTGTATTTAACATGTGCACTACATGTTGCAACCCACTTAGTGAATTTTTCTAATACCTGTATTATTTCAGCAGTCAAATTAATCTCACCTCTTTCCCTCTTTATTGAGCAGACACCTTAACTCAAAGAATGATTATTACTATGGTGATTTCTAAATTGCTAGATCCATGGAGTCTACTTAACCTAATGCAAAAGGTCCTTTTTTTTTCCTTTCTCACTCTTCTCATTACTGAAGGAGAACATTTTGGCTCAAATGAAGTCTGTACACATAAGCACAGATTTATTAAGTTTAGTGGATTTGTACTGTTGTTTTAGAAAATGGTGTCAACCTGCAGCATGACTCTTTTATGATGAATAGCTTTCCCAGGCCAAAAAGCTAATGACATCCACAGCTTCCATGCCTCCCACGCACATGCGGTCCAAAAGGCCACGGATAATTTTTGCCGAATCAAGACCAGAAAGAGAGAATTTATAATCAGCTTTAATATATTTGGGAACTAAAGTACCTTAGTCCTTCATCAAAGGGAATGATAAAAACCAGAATTAATACGGCTGGACTTTAATTATTTCTGAGCGCATAATTACTTTTTAGCTAACTGGACAGGAGGCATGGTATTTCTCTTATTTTAAGCAAAGGAAAGCCATCTGCAAACATACAGTAGTCAAGTACAAAGATGTTAAAGTGCCTTACATTACTCTTTTAGCATTGATCACAATACAAATAGAATAAATATTTGAATAATATAATGTAAGAACTATTTTTAAATTAAATGAATAGGGAGTTTGTTAGGAGTTCTTCCTGCACATAACAGTTCTTCAGTTTTTGTAGTAAGACTATTCATTGCCTTTAGGAGACATAAAATGCAGCGACTGCTTCTTCCCCTTTTTAAACTGACTTAGGGGTCTGCTTTCCCATTAGCATTAATGAGAGTTATGGGTATGCAGCAACATGAGACTAAACCTTAGAGAGCCTCTTGATGAGTAAATCATCTTTGTGTCAGCATTTTAGAGGTTTTAGTATCCTTTTCTCCCCCTGTTATTTATGGTACCTGATTATTTTGATATTTAATATTTATTGCATAAACTTCAGCTAAAATTTAGGCCAACGCAGTAAGGCAGCATATCTATTTGAAGGCTTATATCTTAAACATAGTAAAATGGCCTTTTTTAATGGACACTCATTTTTATAAGTGGAATGCACAAAAAGGAGGAACAAGTGAGCATTCTGGAAAGGTGAAGAGAAGCTACAGTGGCATAGCAGTGGAAAGGAATTGTGAGCAAAAGACTTTAAGCAATCATAATTCTGTAAAAACGTGGGGGTTTTTGGGTTTTTTTTTGTTTTATGGGTTCCTAGTCCATTGTGGTTTTGTATCAGTGGTTTAAAAATTAGTTTGTAACCTGAAAATAATATTGTAACTACAGATGAAGTCTAAACCATCATATATTATATGAACAGCGAGGGCTAAAGAAATAAGTCTAGCCAATGGATATATTTAATTTAGAAAATCATAAGCTTTCTGTAGAATATTAATTCAAGCCTATAGAAAATAACAAAAATATATACTCACTAAGAAATTTCAGTCCTGATTTATTTTTATTGAAAAGGCCATTCCTGTTTTGTAGTCTCTATCCATAAGATTTTATTTGTTTTATCTGATCAGCATGTTTTCCCATGTAAGGACTCAAGATGTCAGTCTGTCTTTATGATCTTATAAACACAGTGATGCTATTAGTCAATGTTGTCTGTTACCTGGAGAATCAGAAACCAAGGCCATTTCTTACTGACTTTAGAATGAAAGCTACAAGTGGAAGTCTAATCCCGAAGTACTGTTAATAGTGCTTTCATGATTTAAGAAGATTTCTTCAGCAGACATACATGAAATGGGCAACACCAAACACAAACAGACTCAGAGCTCTGTTTTCTCTGAGGATTCAAGGTTGAACCACTTGATGTTGCTGTATGCCATTTAGACAACTGAGCACACAACAGGCCTTGAGGTGGTGTTCCTTTTAGGGATCGTAGAGCAATTTACAAATAGAAATTAAGTTTCACAGCATCCCTCTATGCATAGCTAAAGTACAGACAGTAGGTAAGTAGCTTCACACCGAGTGCGTGAAGACCAAACTCTGGTTTCTAGACCTCAGATAGCATTGTAACTCCAGGAAGCAGAAAATCTGTCTGAAGCATTTTGATCTATGTTTCTCTAAGCTCGCTGTTGCTGAGATTTGATGAATGCTGTCCATTATGTTTGCAGACTGGAGCAAACCTGTGGCAGAAATCATCTCTTAACAGAATAGTGTTCATTGTGCCTGGTAGGTTGGTCACATGTTTCCATCAGGGATAAACCCTCCTGCTTAGGGGATGTGGCAAGCAGAGCCTTTCTATTGTGAACTAGATACTACAGCTGTATTAGAAAGCACATTTGATCTTTGATAGCCTAAAAATAGGTCAGCACCATTGCAGAAGGATTTGTGCATAATGTGTATCGCAACATTACAAGGAAGATGGTCTGATTTTTTTTTTAATTATGGTTTTCAGAGAAACTCACCATTGTATAAATATTAAAATTGCCCAGGTTATTCTTAATAGCTACCCTCAATTATGCTTTGCTACATTGCAAAATCAGAGATGGTATGAGATCAGTCATTGGTGTTGAGATGTTTGGTGCACTTTGTAACTACTGTTGAGATCTGGAACCATCATCTATATAAAATAGCACACAAAGACCAGCTTTTAAAAGATGTAACATCCATTATCTTGGTTTTATCCAGAAAAAAAAATTGTTCCTCTCAGTGCAAGTTACTTGGAGACATGTACTGTTTGCCTTTCCATATACTACTTTGTTCCTTTCTGGTGGCTTTTAAAAATTTAAAAGATAATAAGCCATTAAAAATGTGTACATATATCTATGTATCTCTGTGGCTGTGTCTGGCTCTCCATTAAGTGCACAGCTCGTCACTTGCATAGTTCTTCGAATTCTTAGTCCATTGTTCCTCTTGACTGCTAAAAACCCACAGGAAATTATTGTTATTCATTGCATACATCTTTTACTAGTTTTGTTCTTTCAGAAGACAAGTTGCTCTAGCGTGAGAATGGGCAGCGAGACGTTTGAACGTGTGTATTCGGATAGGGTCATGTTATCTAGATACAATGTATTTTAAAGATTATTTTCAGGGCTTGTACTGGGAAAAGCTACGGAGTTCACCAAAGCTCTGCATTAAACAGAATGATTGTTGCAGATGTGGCTATAAAAATGCTTGTGTTGAATTTATGATGTATAATTTTACTGTTGTGTATTTAGAATGAGTTTAAAAGCATACTCCTGACTGATGTGGTAATTAAGGTATTCAGCTTTAGTTTTCAAGGATATGGTCCGGTTTCTACATACACAGCGAAAATGTCATGGTACTTCATGGATTGTTTCTCAAATCCACGCACCTGGTAGAAACATTTTCTGAAATTTTTCAAATGCATTACTCAAATACATGGTATTTTGCCTTTAAACGACAGGTTTAATGCTGAATGACTAATATCCTGTAAAATAACAGAGCTAGAGAAAGCTTTTTAAATACAAATGTTTTAATACCCATAGTGCTTAGAGTTAATGCATGTCTCTTGCCTACATCTACTGCAAATATCAACACATACTGTTCATCTCTCTTTCTGTTGTTGTTTTTGTCTATTGCTATTTTATGCATGAGAAAGTTCTTGTTTTCTACTCTGTGCTTGGCTGGCTTTTTCTTTTTTGTTACTTAGTCCTGTGTTGGTACTGATTGCTTTTTTGCATGCAAATTACAGAATGTCATGGAAATGAGAGAGCTCGAAAAAAAAGGAAAGATAATGCTGAGTTCCAACTGTCTTTTGTTTGTGCGTAAGTGTGTAAAATATATGATGTGGAAATATTTTCAGAATGGCCTTTGACTTTCCTTCTGATGTATATTTTTATTACTTATTTCCCATTGGAAACTATGATGACTATATCAATGCTTATTAATAATGCAGACACTGGGCATGAGAGAATTTTTTTCTTGCCATCCATTTCTAGAATTAAGGAATTACAATACTGTGTGTCTTGCCCAAGCTAAAACTTATTCAGTGCAACTTTTTGTATACTATGTGCAAAACCCTGGCCCCATTGAAGTCAATGGCAAAAATCATTGTCTTCACTTGGTCTAGGATTTCACTCTTGTTCCTGGTTTATGTATAGATTTTCATGTTAATTTACAAATATCTCAGCAGGTAGTCAAAGGTTTCAAGGGAATCTACAATTCTATTTAAAAGAGAATGTAATGAGTGTCAAAAGAAAAAAGCCAAAGCTGTGCTTATCTTTGTAAAGCATGAGCTTAAATGGTTGAACTATGAAATGTGAATTAGCATTTCACAGAAAATACTGTTTTAACCAACTGTCAAGACATTTATTAGTCACCTTATTGCATCAAATGCAAGAGGCAATTTGGCAGTTCTTGTCTCCGCTATTGCTAATAACAACAACAAAAAACCCCCAGTTACATTAAGTGGATAAATATAGTTTGTGGTGGGTATGCTTTTAGTAAACAAGCTTTGATTCTTCATTTAAAAACAATAAAGCACTGGGCACTCTTTGATTCCTGTGCTAGATGTTTCTAATAGCCATACCCCCTAGGGAAGGTTTCGCTGTAATGTTTGAAAAAGTAATGAAAAATTGGTTGTTATAAACTAAGATTTCCCTCCCTGCAAATGTTTTTCTTGAAACATCCATGGGAATTTAATATTCACTGTTTTTTTTCCTCAGTCTTGTATATTCTTGAATTGTCTTTTTTCCTCCATTTTCTCCGTTCTCAATCCTAGGTCCCCTTACAAAGAAACAGACAGATGATTTAGGTGATAATGACGGTGCTGAAGATGAAGGTATTTTTTTGCCGCCAAACTGATTTGCATGACAAGGATCCCTGAAAATCTTTTTTCTCCCCCCTCTTTTTTTGACTTCTTGTCTTCTTTTGAAGAGTTTTTTTTATTCCCATTTTTGATGTGTTTTGTCTTCTTGCTTGTTGTTATACATATATATTTTTAATTTTTTAAAAGAAAGATTGTTGTTAAGTTCTACATTTTGATACGAAACAGTAACAATATTTAAAGAGAAGGGGTTTTTGTTTTCTTGAAATGAACTTTTGATATGTTGCATCCCACCTTTTGACTGAATTTTGTCCATACTATTTAAACTAACACTCTTTTAAAGTTTCTCTGTACACCTTTTTGCATGTTTTCTAACCCTATGTATTTCACCAAGTACAAAGACATTTCTTTTTTTTCACTGACTGATCTCAGTTTGATAAAAATATAAAGCGTTGTGTTTAAAAGAAAAAAAATATGGAAAATTCTTAGAAAGTGTTTCTTAAGCAACTGCCTTTCCCCAAATACAAGCACCTCTGCATTTACACTGCCATGAACAAATACAAATGCCAGATCCTCCCCCCCACCACCTCCCTGTAGCAGACCAGTAGCCCTAGAACTGTAGGCACTGTTCACATTTGGCGAGGCTCTCCACAGCACCAGTGAATTCAGTGGAGCTAAACTGATGGCATCTAAAGGAATCTCATCCCTTCTGTTTTCTACAAGCACATAAAGGCACCTATGTGCTTATGCTGACCCTTAGAAAACCCTATTACCAAGTGAAATCTGAAGTTTGAAATGTCAAGCATATTATTCTGTTTATGAATGCAGATTTGATATTTTTTCAGGGCTATGAAAATGGTAACAAGGGGCTCTTTTTCCCTGAGTAGTCTCATCCCTTCAAGTCAATGTGCTTTGAAATTCTGAATCTTAAACACATACTTTGTATATTTTATGGTCAATGAGTAAAACAAATTACCATATAAGACTAGTAGAGTTGCTACTTGCTTCTCTGTTAATATCTGGGTGGAGGTTTTTTGCCAGATAAGGTGAACCTTAACTTGTCAATTAAAAGGCTTTAAAGAAATTTTTCATGGCACAGAACATCTCACATATCTGAGAAAAGCAGTTAGTCTTATCCACAAAAGATGAAGGCAAATATGAGCATTCAACTTCTTAACCAAGAACTGAACAGAGACTTTACAAATAAACCCACAACTTATACATGTTGATTTACGATCTGCTACTCAATGTGTGTTAAGCATATGAATGGAAACCCACCAGTTGGCCCAAGATTTAAAAGAACCTAATTGAAAATCTCCTTTGAAAGCTCTCCTGGTATTCAGAACTAAGTATGAAAATTCAGATCCACTGGCTCTGAGGCAAAGGCATTTTCACATTAGTTCATGACAAAATATTGCAAGGAACTTTCTCGTGTATTCTCCAAGACCTGTGATTTTGAATTAGCCATTGTAAAAGTTACTCTGTCTTGTTTTAATTATAGGTTTTAAGAAACCATTTGAAACCTGGGTTATTCATCCAGTGGACCTTAATGGATCTCCTAAATTATTGTATAATTGCTGAGACAGATGCTAATGGCTTAACATTTGTTGGGTCCTTCTCTGCTTAGGCACACTTGAAAGAGACTACTCAGTTTGCTAAAATTCAGCAGAGAGTGGTTCCTATCAGAAAGCAGTTTAGTACATAGAATCAGATGAGAGCAGGGATCTGTCTTTGGAGAACAAGTATCCATGTCAGAGAAAACCCGTCTCCCACGTTGACAATTGTGGGAGAGAGAGAAAGGACTGTAAGAACACAGCAGTCAAACGGGGGGGGGGAAGAGAAACGCATTTACAACATTAATAAATCTCTGTTAATTTATAGGACTGGGATTAATTTTCTCTGGCATCCAAGTGACAGTTTTGTTCTCCTTTCTGTGCCAATAGAAGAATGCAGGCAGTAATTAGACTTTCACTGCTGCCGAGAGTCACAGAGAGACAGGACAAATTTAAATTTTTATGATCAGTAGACACTGAAGGCTGCTGTGATGTCTGCTGGTTGGTAAAAGCCCCGTTGTCTGGGGCCCTTCATCTCGCTGTCCCTCGGCAGGTGAGTGGTATCAGATGACCTGACCTGTGTTTTGTGACCCTGCTCTTCTTTATTGGAGCTCTGGCACTTGTTGCATGTGCAGGACTGAAGAGCTTACAAACTTCAAGTCATGTATTTAGGTATAAATAGCAGGAAAGAGAGAGGAAAAGCTAAAGGCCACCTTTGCTGTCTAGATTTCTGTTAACTTGTCCGTCAAGCCCTTCACCTTTTGCAGTATGGTAGTTTTTATTTAATATAAAAATCTGCCACTGAATATCTGGGGACAAAAGAAAATAAATAGTAAACTGAATGAATGATAAAGTTGGATTATTAGAGACACTGGGCTATTCACAGTGAAAACCAACTGTGTCAGGTAATCATAGAATCCATGGTACATAAACAACGTCCAGTGATTTCTAAAATGGCTAGGATGATCTCTCTACTAAGAAATTCAGAGCTCCCATATACATTTCTGGTATCATATCTTCCCCGAAGAGAGATCTTTCGTAGCAGCTTCTCGGATCAAATGCTTGGAACATATTCTGCTTCATGTCACTCAAATTATCAGAGTTTGATTATAAGTTTTCACTTTAAAACAGTGTTCAATAATCCTACTCCCATCATGCTGCTACACGTCAGCACCACAGTATTGCGGTCCAAACATTGCCAGCACAAGAGCTGTAATCAGTAATCATACTTGGAGCTCTGGTGTGTGCTGCAACCAGTAGACCAGGCTTAATTAGGCCATTTTTCATTTTTGTTTTCGAAGGACCCAAAGGCAGTAGTGCACATTACCAGCTAATGATCTGCAAATTTGCTGTTTAAAAAATGGAGGTGTTTTCAAATTCTGTGAGTGTGAAATGTGTGAAAAGTCAGAGATTATATAAATGCCTTTTAGCCTTCCCCCCCCCCCCCCCCCCCCGCCCAGTCTGGATGCACTCTTGTTTCCATGTAACCCTTTCATGTTTACATTTGAAATTGCTTGCCTGGTTTTCAGTTAAGTATTGAACTAGCTCAGCAGGCACTGAAACAAGAGTGGGAAAAGCACCTGCACTCTGTGAGCGTTGAGGCTTTTCCTTTTTACAGCAGTGGTGGATTTGCCTTTGCCTTTTGCTGACATGCAAGTTAAGCGATATCCACTGTAGATGCAAGACTTAACTTCAAGTTGCTCAGTAGTTGAATAAACTATACCTTCTCCAGTGTAGGAAAAAGGCTTGGCTTTAAAAAAAAGTAATAAATTTATCTTAATATGTTATCTCAGTCTTAATTTTGGAAAGGTAATAATTTATTTTGATTTAATTTGGCTACAGCAAAAGCCAGTGACTCTTTATGTACCCTGTATTCTAAAATCCTTAGTACCTCTTAAAATATAGCAACACAAATCATTAATCAGCCTATGTACTCAGGGATCCAAACTGGACTTCTAGGTAGTTAGTGCTGTATAAAATACCGATGAAGGATTGCTCACAAATGAATTCTTCTCATCCACTATTCTGTCACACATACCTTACCTAGCACATCAGTCTGTCAGTCTTAGATCCTTACTTAGTCCCCAGTGCTATTCGAGCATCTCTCAGTTTTTAATGTATTCAGTCTCACAGCATCCCTCTGTGACAGAGGAATGCTATTAGTCCATTTTTAGAAATGAGGAATACAGATGCGCAGTTTGAGGAATGCAGACACCATGTCCATGGCCAAGCAGGGAACTGACAGTACATGCCTCGGAAGTGGGGTCTGCACTGTAATTGCTAGAGGTTTCTACTTTTCCCTACTCCATTACAGTCTCTCCTGTGAAAAAGGAGACAGATTAGGAACAGATGTTGCTGTTTGTTCACAGGCTGTAACTGTGATGATTCTAATCATTTAGGCTGATGCTCTGTCTTATATGGGCTATTGGACTTCATCCGAATGAAGGAAGTTCTTGGTCCAGAGCATGTTTTAAATCAAAACAAACAAAAATCCACTCAAATTTTAAATTTGTAATGATGCAGAATGCATCTGCAAATCCCTTCTTATGCTTAACAGACTGTAGCGTTATCGGCGCGAAAGAGCACATTTCAGAATTGAGGATCTTCTCCAAAAAATCCTATCACTCCATTAGTATTAAAATAGACGAGGTTGCTAAGTTTAGCATTTCATCTGCTTTCAACTGTCATGGGAAGAAATGAGAGAAGCAATCTTTCCGTCTGGCACTAGTACATTTTCGGACTTCAGAGATCAGTAAACAGCGGAACACATTTGTCTACATTGCAAAGCAACCACATGCTCCAGCCTTAATTATAGTCTCTAATGAGTTCCAGCCAGGCTGGAGTAGCACAGATCTTACCACTTTGGGCGAATGTGCTGATACACAAACATATTCGTGATTCCTGTACATCCTCTCAACTACTCATGTTAGTTCTGTGATTTCAGGTACACATTCCAATGTCACTTGCATATTAAATTTTTCCGATTATATTTTACACTGAGAATTCCAGCTCAGATTATCTTGAATTTTTGTGGTGGTGATGTTAATACTTCAAACAATCCAGAGTAAGTATTTCAATATTCTGACAGTCCTTTAATTTGAGCACCTCTTTGGGGCTCCATTATACTTCTAGCACTGTCAAGCATTGCTTGTACAGTGAAGAGTCTGTCAGCTTTTGCATTTCGAGCCATCATCCTTTAATAATTTAAAATTGCTGCCTACTTGCTTATTGAGGTCCTACTCTAATGACAATCTGCTCCAGATGCTTCTGTAAAAGCACAGGACATTTTTAATGTTAGAATATACATTCATGTAGTACTCTATGAGGATCTCAAATCACTTCCAGGTAAAGGTAGTTAAGTGTTTGAGAGTGCTTAAAATGATCCATTGGCTTGACAGACACAAAACCAAACAAAACAAGGAGAATTCTATTTACCTGATGTTTAGTGGGAGGAGGCTATATTTTAAAATGTGAAACATGTCTAGAACTTCACTACCACCTCTAACAGAAGTTCAATAGATACTTTAATAGTCTTAGGACATCTAGTTTTATATCACATGTTAAAGCCATGGCATTAATGGATGTTTACATATTAGCGCTGATAAGTGCACCAGCTTATTAAAATAGCAGTGCTTCCATGAGGCATCAGATGGATTTGAACTGAAAGGTCAGATAATTTCAAAAGGCTTTTAAATGATTAAGAGTTACCCTGATTGATGCCATACTTTACTTAAATATTTTATGACAAAAGCTTATGGAAGTGCTATGCATCTATCCATATATATTATCTGTAAGGAGTACATAGGTTTTGCAGTAGCCAGTTTAAAAGTTTGCCATCGTTCTAGTGGTGCTTCATGCAATCCCAAGTTTATTTAATACTGTACATCAAAACGTTGCCATTTTTATAGCATTTAGAAAAACACTGCTCGTGACATCTGTGCTGAACTCATTATATTTTTGTGCTAAGTTGTATCCAGGTAGGCTTTCTTCCTTTCCTGTTTTGGTTGCATCCTGCAAATTATACTTGTTAAGTCATGTGGCCAATCCACACCAGCTCCAAATGACTGAAGCTATAATTATGTTTTGTTATATATGACAATTGTGGATGGTATTCACAGTCAGACTCAGTTCCCTGTTGTGTGATGTAACCAACATAGAATAGAAGACAGCCCTATTCCTAAATTGCCTGCAATGTAATTAAGACCAGACATAAAAAGTAGATGCAACAAACATTAGTAGGGTACAGAAGAGAGGAGATGATGGAAACTGTAATAAGTTCATGGATGTCATATAAATAAGATCATTCTCTGCTATACAGTGAGATCTACTTAGATGTTTTATCAACTAGCAATTTAAAGCCAAACAAATCACAGCACTCAAAATTTATTTTTAATAAAAAATAACTAGAAGAGTTGAATTTGAGAAGGATTTTGAACAGCACTATCTATGCATATGTCTTTGAAAATATTAGTCTGCTTTTTAATTAAAGGAAACAAAATTTTTGTTAAAAGTACAGTACCCACCTAAATTAAGTTAGGATATAAATTTACCCTTGACAAAAATGCCCCATTTGCACCCCAGTGCTTCAGGTTCAGGTTGAGCTTCTTCCACAAATACCTATGAATCTGCATCCCTGAATAACTTAATCTGAATAAGACACTGTAAATGCCATTTACTGAGACCACTCCAGCACATGCAAAGGGAGGTCTGATACCAGCTTGCAGGAAAAAAAAAAAACCAACTCAAAACTATCAAATTCATCTATGGTCAAGTTTTGAAAATAATCTGACTGCCAAAATCTCAATCATTTTCCTTGAGTTTGACACTTCAATAAGCACTTTTGAAAAGTGCATCTTTCTGCCACTTCAGTACCAATACAGAATTTCTCCTTGCAGAGTATTATCTTAATACTTCCCCCATTTAAATTTCAAAGGATGATAGTTTTCATGGTGGAACACTTACTCTTCCAGGTAGGAATCGTTTCTTGATTACGGCTTGAGAGACACAGAAGCAGCATTTTTTCTTTTGTAAAAGGGATTTTTCTTCAGACTGATGACTTTGCCAAAGCAGCATGAGGAAAATTCATATTGCATGTCATCTGCTGACATGGCACATAGGGAAAGTTGAAAGCTAGTCTTTCTTTATCTGCCAGTAGTCTTTACAAGAATATTAGTAGTAGGAAATAATAATAAATTACAGTACAGACAGAAATTACTTGAAGAGTTGCTTCTTTATATGTCAGTTTTTACTCATGCATGTGTGCTTCCTTTCTCAGATAAAGGACACCCATTCTTTTCTAAACATTCCAGTTTTATTTTCCAGATAAACAGGCCAGTGCTACCAACATTTCATTACTGTTCACAGTTGGTGCTCTGTAATTCTATGTAATTTTAATTAAAGAAGAATTCTGAGACAGTCTCCCCCTGTGCCACCACCAAGCATACAATTAACTGTGTACAATTTCTGCTGGGAACAGTCACACAGTGATTTCAGATTAATAATTTATTATTGCTTCCATCTTTGTGTTTAAAAAAAAAAAAGCATAGACCATCTACTGAAAATGATATATGAATTGGAAAAGATTTTTTTTTCCCTCAGTGTAGATTTTAAACCTCAGGACCTCATAATTCTGTCCTATGGACAATGAAGATAGATAATCTCCTTAGCTTTACACTCTGAAAATTGCATGTTGGAAAGCCCTTGCTATATGCTTGAGTGAGGAAAGCAATACAAGCAATTTCATGCACAACCTTTCATCATCCTTTTGGTCTTGAATAAATGATTGTTCTAGTACTTCCAATATTGAAGATCCAATTTCTGATCTTGACTGTTCTGGCATTTTCTTTAAATTAGAATCAATATCAAAATAATGATAGCAACTGGCTTTCTATAAACAGACACATCTGTGCTGATCTTTTCCAGCAGATTCAGAAAGCAGGGCTTTTAGTGTAACTGCCCTCACCCAGTAGTCATTACAGTGCTTCAGAAATGATTCAAACAATTCTACAGAGAGCTTCTTGAAAGCTTCTTAACTAAGATTCCTCCAAATCAAAGGAGTAACAATACATCTGAGGTTTCTTCAGACACTGAAGTGAGTAATCAGGGAAGTCACTTGAATACTGTCATAATGACAGAAAATGTCTTAGAATCAGAATATGCAGTGAAGTTCCTCCTTGGGAAGTTTTCATATGCTCTCTTGTCTGACTCGATTTTTAGGGATTGTTGTGGAATATTGTGACTTGGGCAGAGGACAAGATTCAGGCACATAGTAAATGAGATCAAAATACAATTTAATCCAGATGTAGAAGTCTAAATTTACACCTTAGCTGATTTCTTTCCTGTTCAACAGAAAAGAAAAAAAAACTTTTAAAAACAAGTATTGTCCCATCACTAACTGTCACTTTGAATTGGAACAAATTTCCTTACAAGGAGCAGTAGTATTCAGTTATTTAAAATTAGATGCAAGTAGATGCATCTACTTGTAAATAAGACTTTGTAGGGGGGGGAGGGATACCCAAATCGATGTCTTCATTATAAAGAAACTCAAAACAATATGTCAATATTAAATTAGAGAATGGCTGAGCTTCTAAGATTTAAAATTGTTACCTTGTATTCAATGTCAATTTTGAGAACCTTTTAGAGTTTGTTTAAATATAGGATGGGGGTTTATAAACATTGCTCCAAGCAGCTATTTTGTTTTCAAATATAGTGTCTTATAACTTTTCCCAGTTCAGTGAAATAAGAAGTACCTGATGCACCTTAAACTTCAGCATACCCAGGTTACAAATAACATCCATTTGAGGTCTAAGTGTTAAATAGCTTCTAAGTAATTTTGAGAACTTAGACTTCAGACCTATCAAAAGACAGCTGTTTATACACCCTTTTTATGAATTATTGATTATACCGTACTGGAAGCAATCAAGAATTTATGTACGAGCAGAAATCTTGTTTATCTTAAAATGGTGAATTGCCTTTAGCTAAGTGAACAGAAAGATGGACTGAGCTTTCAGAAGTGTTCAGAGTTTGCTTAAATGAGTTCACGTTGATGTTATCAGACATTTCATGTTAAATTTGGCAGGAACAGAATCAGACCTATTGCACTGGAGCAAACGTGTTACCATTTTCGATTCCTTTCTGCTTTTCTGAGGCCAACAAATGTTTCAAAACCACCAACTTTAGTTTTAAGCCACAAAGAAAAACTTATGCCCACCTGCCCTTTTCCTTATGTAAGAGATGTTGCTTGAGAAACACTTCAAGAAAAATAACCTCACTAAAACCAAAATGTTGCATGTATCTTTTTTTTTTTGTACTTTCTGGAGATAAATGTGTCTTAATATTTTTTCCAGACATTCGGGACAGTGGGGGACCTAAGCCTGTGATGGTGTATATTCATGGAGGGTCCTACATGGAAGGCACTGGAAATTTATATGATGGCAGTGTTCTAGCAAGTTATGGGAATGTGATAGTCATCACAGTCAACTATCGCCTTGGGGTACTTGGTAAGAAGCTTTCAGCTTTCCATTAATCCCTGCTATCTGCAATGCAATTCATGTTATACCTGAGAATGTATTTAAGGAAAAAAAAAAAAAAAGAACAACAGCTTTGTTTTCTTTGTCAAATAAAAGGATAAAAGGTTTGTATTCTGGGCATGAGATAGTGTGGTATTGCAAGCATTGTCTGGAAGAATCTACTGTCATGTTTTTAGTGGTATGAAACAGGTGTTCCCATTGCTGAGCTGTTCAGATAGAAGAGTTCTTTTATTTGCTGTGAATAACAGTGATGCTTTACTTCACAGACAGGTAAATTATTTATATTTTTTAAGAAATGTAAAGTTATGGATGTTAGGGTTTCCTGTTGGAAGAAATAGTCTAAGTTTTGATTACTGTTGCTTTTTCAAATTATGAAAAAATCAAGGAGGTTATGAAAATATTATTAAATGAGATGTACTTTTTACCTGTTTGTTCGTGCTTTATTGTGTTTCTTAAAAGTTGTTATAGGGAATAGGGATAATTCATGAACATAAAGTACTTCTTTTTGATATTAAATTGGAGATTGAATTAATTTTTGTTTGAAATAGATTGAAGAGGTTATACTGATGATGTTGGTAGATTTGTGTGGTATCCCTCTGGTAGCTTGTATTTAAAAAAAATTAAACCTTGCCAATGTAGTCGTGGTATAAGTTCACCTGTTCCTGAGATAATATTATTGGGTTTTTCCTTCTGCATATTCTACCAGAATGCTGCATGCTAAGACTCCTGAAAGCCAGAGTTTAATTCTGGGGTATTTTGGAGGACTGTAAGTAACTTCAGAATACTTAGCTGGGTATAAGAGTTTTCCCTTTAACATCTGAAGCAGTGCGATTCTCAGCAGTGAGTTGATTCTGAAGACCAGTCAACTTTATTTTCAATTCATGGGCATTAGCAATGCCTGCTGCTCTGGTTTTCTTTTGTGTGGACGTTTCATGTATCATTGCTCTGTTTCTTTGTAATTTTAATTCCACTAATGAGATTCCCAAATTCATCAGTTCAGGTTTGTTTGTCTGGGTAATTTTCTTCCAAAGGTTTAA
This sequence comes from Laterallus jamaicensis coturniculus, assembly GCA_022605575.1. Taxonomy (NCBI): domain Eukaryota; kingdom Metazoa; phylum Chordata; class Aves; order Gruiformes; family Rallidae; genus Laterallus; species Laterallus jamaicensis. The sequence goes on from JAKCOX010000015.1 coordinate 13,003,972, forward strand.
ATTTTGTTAAATTTTATATCTGAATGTATTTCAAATTTGAAGGGAAGAAGTGGATTCTGACTTCAGAATTTTGAACTTGGTCTACTACAGTTGTTTTTTACAAGGGACTGAATCATTTTCCAGAAAGATAACTATTTTTTTTCTGGATTTATCTCCTTATTATCCAGTTGGAAGTTTAATTCATGACATACTTTAAGCAAGGAAATTCTGATGTTTTGTATGTTTCTCCCTCCTTCTGTCTTCCAACTTTTATAGTGACTTCAATGCCTTGGGCACATATTAGTTAATAATCTGTACCTTTAATCAACATTTTATTTTTACATTAGTGCTTTTGTCTTTGACTTATCAAATAACATTTAGCTATATCATATGCTAGAAGGGCATTCTGTCCAGTAATGCAATATCCATTATCTGAAAGCACTGTTTATTTTTGTTAGTTATTTAGTTTAATTCCTAAATCACTTGTTGTTGCAGTGTTTGAATGGGCTAGTTGCTTGAAAGATGAAAATTAATTCAGCTTCGTTGATGGTAAATGGATTTTCCACTTGTAATTTAACACTGATCCCTGAGGTAACCCACTGTTAACATCTTACTGAGCTTAGGAGGATTTCATTTGTGTTCGTGCTTTTGTGGTTCTTTGGACTTTCTGGTCTTTACAGAGCCTCAAGGGACAGAGAGCTAATTTTCTTTTAAGTGGGACCTATTACAGTAAAACCTCTAAAAGTCACAGTAGAATCTAATGATTGGTATGAATGCTTGAAATTACTTTCAAACTAAAATAACCCTGTATTGGGCTTGTAGGGTTTTTTAAGTAAAATATATGCACCTGTTAATGATATGTAGAAATCGCTCACATGTTTTGTGTCTGCTGTAGTGCCTGTCACTATATAGGTAGTGTGAAACACATTAATAATCAAAAAATGAAAAATAGTACAGTTGTCATTTTTTCTGCCTGTCTTTGTTTTCTGGTTTTAAGATTTTGTATAATCATTGGAAATACCAACTTTTGCTGGTTTGAAACTCTTGTTCACTGCTGGGCAGCAGAAAGCTACCCTTTGCTGCCACATTAAATAAGATACGGTTTTACAAATACAGAACAGAGAAATTCTTAGCTTCCCTTACCTGATGATTTCCCATAAGGTGAGAGGTTCAGCTTCGCTGTCCATTGCCTGTGGGACACTTAGATCTCAGTTCACTGCTGCGTTAAATGCCTGGCTGTACAGGGAGAAGTAATATAGGGACATTTATTCACATGAGATGATGTAGGGACAAAATGCAGTCTGTCTTCTCACTTTTATATGGCCTTTATTGGTGTGAGTTTCTTGTCTAGTCTTTGTGGATATATATTTCAATATATATGATCTCTGAGAGTCGTAGGAGCTCTGTTGTTTCACCGAGATTCACACTGTGACATTTCTGAAGAAGGAAACCAGTTAAATAAATGTTTAGAGCTGCAACAGGAACATTTTCTTCCAGACCAAGAGTGATGGGAAGGGAGGATATGCTGTAATATGAGATTCTTTACAGTACTATTATTAAGTCTGCAATAGACAAGCCCTTGTACAATTCAGATTATTTTTCTGTTTGTTCTGAATTGAAACATCCTTTGTCTTATACACTAATCTGCTCGAGGACCTGCATTTTATGGAGATGAAAGATTTGCTTTTTAATAAAATGTTAAAAATTGCTGAAAAGTGAAATGCATTTGGAAAAGAGAAAACAATGGTAAAAATTAAAGAAGTATGTAGCAAGTGCATTTAAAAAACAAACAAAACCCCAGTGAGTTCCCTGGCCCAATTTTGTCTGTGAAGCAAGTCTGAGAGTGAAAGTCTGTTAGAATCTTTCCTTAGATAAAGACAAGATGGAAAAGAGAATTGTTTACCCTGGAAAATCGGGGACTAATGAATAAGAAGCCATTGGAAACAGACTATTTATATCTTCTTCAAATTCTCTTTAGATGCAAGTCTTGTGCAAGCTATCTCATCTAGTAAGGAATACCGTGTGAGTAGTCTAGCGCCCTTGAAGGACAGCAGGGGAGTAAATGCAGATATATTTTTATGGCCTGTCTTTAGGAAAGGACAGATATGAAGACAAGTTAGGATTTTGAACTCAACTAATTTGAGACATCAAATGTTTATATAACATATATTCATCTGGTAAAAAGCAGGAGCTTTTTATTTAAATTTCATAAAAGAAACATAAATGGATTATAAAAGGAGTCTATTTACCATCCAGAAAAGATCATGACTGATGTAATACTGCCAGTGCTGTTTTCTGTGTTCACTCTTATAAAAGGTTTATTTTTAAAAAGAGAAGAATGCTTTGGGTCAGCATCAACTGCTACCCCTTTTGCTCTCAAGAGGGGAGAGAGAGAGCTGGTTTATGCTGTGTACTTGTTTTTTTCATTTTATTAATTTATGCTTGTTCTTGATTATCTTTTAACCACAGGACTTTAATAGAACAGAAAGAAACATTTCTAATGCAGCTTACAGACTGAACTGGGGGATGGAAGAATGATTCCAAGGAATCTTTAGGTCAAGCACTTCTTTAAATTTCTGATTTTTTTTTTGTTTTGTTGTTTGTTTTGTTTTTCTTCACTTTAAGAGGCACTGGTTTTCCATACAGATACAGTTTCATTTTCATACAGATACAGTTTATTTTCATTCCAAGGGTTAAAAGGTGATAATAAGGAAAAACTACTCTATTTGACATTCTGAATGTCTGTATCAGGAAGGCAAAAGTTCTGTATAACCATAATTTATGCCACAGTTAAAGCACACCTCTAAGTGAGATGGTCTTGGTTGTGCTTTCTTTGATTGTAAGCAGTTTTTCCATTTGGGAAAGGTACAGGAAGCATTGCTGTCATTTAGTCCTGTGTTTACGTTATCACCCATGAGTTGGAGGATATTTGCTGGGAGTACTGAGTAGAAAACACCTACGCAGGTATCCCCACACTTTGATTTTTTTTTAATTTTTTTTTTCCCTAGTATGTACTTTTAATGCTACAGGAAAGTACTGGAGCTGTTTGAAAAGCCTGATATCCTTATTCTTACAGTACATTATTTCCCAAATAACTCCACTGAAATCAACAGTGCTCATAAGTACAGTGCTTCCCCTTGTGAAAGAGCCTAGATGCCCATAATTCAAGATGATGCAATGAGGGAAAAGGTACTGGAAAATTGCTACTCATGCCCAGAGCTGCTTCTAAGAAAAGCTATTCTTTGAAGAGGTCTGTTGTGTTTTTCCGCCCAAAGCTCAATTTTTGAGTAGTGTGTTGTGTTCTCTGGATATGTTGGGCTACAACATTCACGTAAAATAAAATTTAGAATAGTGGAAGAAAACAGAACAAAGCAAAAATACTGATTAAAAAAAGGTCTTTCCTACTTTTGTTAATGACTGTTAGAGCTTTATGGATGATCTGGTGACAGAAGGTGAGTCTTGCTATGTATGCCTTAAGGTTGGTTGTTCTGTGTCCAAATATATTAGGAAAATACACTAGGTTTGAATGTGGACATTGCTTCTGTGTAGAATCATGGCAACCAGCAGTATCTTACAGGCTAAAGAGGTATGTGAAATATAAAGATACAGCCCTGCAGTAAGTGTCGGACATTCTGTGCCAAGCTGAGCATTTCTGCCATTATCCATCCATCTTTCTCTTAAGCAGGACACTGCATATTCCCAACAGGAAAAACTATTGCACAACCTTTCTTTTATGAGTAAGTGTATGCACATGAGTTTGTTCCCATTGCTGTAGTACTTCCAGAATGCAGCACAGTGAACCTTTTAATGGGATGAAGAATTATTATTTGCAGGATTGAATACAGACATGAGAATATATTGTAATGAAAAGTAGTTCAAAACAACTTGGAAGTAACTGCCCATTTCGGGAGACTAATTTCATTGTGATTGACTTGAAGGTAGTGTCTTGTTTTGGTTTGATATTTTTCTCTTTCTAAATAGAGTAAAAGGCTTTTTTTCCCCTCCCTCACAGTGCTTTCAAATCTGGGTTTTTTTGGTGTTAATCTCATTTGTCAAACTGATTGATCCTTATTTTTGTAATTATGTACTTTGTGGTGTTCCACTCACATAGTTTGTGGGGCTTGCTTTTTGGGGTTATTTTTGCTCTCTGCTTTTCTCTATATTTGACATCCTGGTAATACTACTGAAAATATTAACCAAAGGATGTCTTTCAAGTATGTTTCAAAATCAGATACAAAATATAACCCTTTCAAAAACTGCTTTATATCTGATTAGAAGATGCTTTAATCAACTTCATAAAGATATTGTGATGAATTAGTGTCCTGTGTCACTTAAGCGTTTTTACCTGTGTAATCTATCATGTTCCAATTCTGCAGCCTGGAGAGTTGTCTTTCCTTCTGAAAATAAACCTCTTCACTTGAATAAAAGAGCATCACCTACTCACACCACAGTGACTCTTCAGTGAGTGGAATAATGTTTATGTTTGATATTCAAGGAGATAAAAATTCTAGCAAGGTTCTTTTTCCTATATTGCTTCAACTCTGGGGTTATCTTTTATAGTTCACAATTTAATATCCAGTAAAATTAGGAAAATGTTTGATCATTAGCATCAGTGACAAGCACATCCATTATCTTTTTATGAAACCTTAAAGGTACTGTCATGAGTTGGCATTTTATTCCAGCTTTGCTGTACCACCAAAGGGTCTCTGATGAGCCTTTGTTCTATTACCCATTTCTGAACATGTTTGAGTAAAAATGATGGATGAACAGAAGATTATATATTATTGCCTAATTAAAAGTACATTACATTGAAAGTAAAGATGGGAAATTAATAGCAAAACACATCACAATGTGCAGTCAAAAATCATTCATTTAGGTTTTCTGAATTGGAAGATCATGCAGGAATGTTAAGCCGTAAATTCTTTTAGGGACCCTTGTCACCTTCATAAAACGTCTGCTATAAATATATGAATATTATGTTGCACATATATGAAATTTTAACATTTAGGGATTACACAATAGGGAAAGTGTCCAGAAGGCCTTATCAGATCCCACCTTAGCCTTGGGCATGACTGTTTCTTGGTATGAAGCACTCCAAATGAATTTGATAAATAGAAGAAGTTAAGACAGAAAGCATACTGCAGTTATCTATTCCCTCTGGTGATGTACTTCACAAGGTCTGATTTACACATACTTGGAATTCTAGAAATGTGTTAGACAATTCTTATTTAATATAGTAGGTAACCTCAGGTCAGCGCAGTTTGCAGGACGCCCAAGCCCAGCTCATCTAGATTTACAGTGTCCTAATTTCATAGGTCCATTAATAGAATTAGCATTCAGATCTCAAACCTGCTGTAATTAATGACATTTTAGTGGCTTTTTTGTGAGCTAGTACCAGCCAAAAGGAGTCATGTATGCAGTGAAGCAGAGAAAGGAAGATTGCCACACTTGAATCTGTACCATCAAAATGACAAAATGGACTTGCAGTAAACAATAGGTTATTGACTAGGTATGTTTAAAGGGTCAACTGCAGTGCACAGCAGGCAAGATATTTATGAAATGGGAACCCTGAATATATAGTGCACTTTTAAAATGAACCATTTCTTTTAGATTTGTGCTTTTTCTAGCACAGCAAATTGACATTATCCATCTGCTTGGATAGATGGATACACACCCGCTTCTCTATTTTTTAGGGCACAAAGACATCATTTTGTTTGCCATTGAATAGGTTTCTATCTTGGTACAGGTACATTTTAAATAACAGGTTTATTCTAACATTTGTCACTAGACTTCTTTTTGGTAAACAGAAAAATAACAAATAACAAAGTTTAAAACTATTCATTTTGGCATAAGAGCAATTTGTGTCATTTCTGTCAACAGAAATTACTTTTTGGTAAGATAAATTCCCTTGATCAATATTTAATCATATAATAAAAGTATTCTAGTTTTTCCAAATAGCAGATTTATCTTTGAAAGCATAATAAACTACAACTTGACGATATTTGCAAAATAGGAAAGAAAAAGTGTTCACTGAAGACAAATAATAGACGTCTTACTGCTTCAGAAAAAAAAAATCTAAATCTTTGACCCTATTATCCTACATGAAGTTGTTTGTAATTTTTATGATCTAGCTATGCATAGCTGCCTTCCCATTATGTGATATGTGACAAGATTACTTTTATATCATCGCTGATCCCCAGGAAAACCTTCTGATCTACAGTACTACAAATGTTTCAGGTATACAAAATGATCTGTATAAAACACCATACACTGTCCTAAACCTTTGGTTGTCTCATGATGCAAGACCTGTAGAAAGCCAGTTTTGTCATCACCCTTAGAAGCAAACAGAATTTAGGCTGCTCTGCCTTTGCCAGAATGCGAAACTTCCCAGGAAACAATATGTCTGACTGCAAGCCAAGAGGATAGGGATAAATTAGGATTGTTATGCAATCTATATCTCACTGCTGAGTGTTCCAACACTGAAAGAATCCTCTGAGTTTCCAGTATTCTGTTTTTCAAACAAGGCAAGAAGAAACAAGTTACAACTCAGCATCTAGGTGAGATCCATGCCCAGTCTTGGTGGGCTGGGCACTCTTTACTCCTGAGTTTTACACTGCTTTAATTCATGGCCAGAAAAAGGCATGATTTTGTTGACATTTCTGCTAGAAGTAGCAGGACAAGTAGATGGCATACTTAGCATACTCCTGAATTCCCAATTCTCTGAATTTAATAACATATATTAAAATATTCCCAAGTTTTCTGAAGCTTAAATGAAGCCCTACTGTATACTGTGGGGCTTTGGAAGCAATAGATAACTCGACAGGGATTTCCATTGCAAATGTTGCTCTCGTTTTTCACACACTTCAAATGCATAAAATTGCTCGTTTTATGTTTTTCGTGTGCAAATTAGTTTACATATATAGGTACTAGCTCAAATACTGTTCTGATAGTTCTTTGATGTAATACCTCATGATATTTTTTTAATCAGTTGAATAGGAACTGTATTTTAAGGATGCAACAGCACTTTTTCACAGTTCAAGAGTAATGTGAGCAATAGATCTAGTGGTCCAGAGCTCTCTTGGCAACAGTACTGACAAGAGAGGGTCCTAAATTTTTTCTTCTACTTAATGTGTGACCCCGTGTAAATGCCTGCCTTAGTCAATATAGAACATACCACAGCAAAATGTAACAATTTGCATTACTTTACAGTGTAGAATATATAGAAGACTGCATTATTTGATATACTGATTTCTTACACAGCACGGTGTGCAGGCAAATAAATAGTAGTTTGGCAAAAACTGAATTAGAATACATTATTATGTGAAAAACTGCTAGATGAAGACCTATGAAAGGACAGAGGAAATCATATTTATTGGTTAACATTCCTTATAAAGCAAAGTATGAAAATTTGCTTCTAGCAAATATAAATAATAGATACCAACGTATTTTTAGAAGTAATTTGACTCTCTTGTATTATATATATATTGCAAGCTAACCATATTTTTTTAAAAAAGAGGAGGATTACTTATATATCTTAATTATTTGAAATATCTTCATATTTTAGGTGTTTATTGTTGCTGAAAATGAGAAGCAAGACAGAAATAAATCTTAATTTTTTTAATTGTTCTGCAGTATTTTTTCACTCTGTCAAGATTATAATGAAACAGGATCAAAACCAGGTGAACAGTCTTTCTCTGTGAGACTGACTATGCATTCAAGAATTAAACTGATTCTAAAAAATATTTTTGCTGTATTTCTGTCAGCTCTTGAATTTTTGCATTTTATGAAACCCTGCACATTTGTTATAATGTGTTCATTTTCTCAACGTTTACCACCAGGGTTTCAGTTGAGGGATCTTACGTTGCCATAGGTATTCTGAAAAAATTCTTTACCTTTTTTTTAGTTAACTGAGAATGAAGTCTTCAGTACAGAAGTAGGAAATATAAAGAGAAGAAGGGGCATAATACCCAAATAATTTAAAGAAGAAAAGCCAAACATACCCCTAACCAGTTTTTCTTACTTAGATTCTAATATCCCATGAATTTGTTAGGCCCTTGTTTTTATTATCTCATTGATTTGAAGAGGTAGATTAGTTTCTTTAAAAAAAAAAAATTCCATCTCTACTTGTCAGTATAACTTATTGCACATTAGCTGATTTGTTTTCTATGGCCAAAATTTTCCTTTCAGCTTTAGCAAAATACTCTAGCTCAACTGAAAATGGTTTTGCATTTCGTTTGTAAGGCTTTATTAAAGCAGTGAGATTCAATAGGGTGTGCTTTACAGAGTCATTAATGCATGCCCCATGTGTGTTGTGAGGCATGAGGCCAAAGGCCATGTGCTTTCAGCTACCCATGAACCATATTAATGACCCTGTAAAATACGCTCCTGAGCATCCTAATGCTATTATAATTACTCACTTTATTATTACATGCCTCTTGAAAAAAATTCTCTAAATATTTCCCTTTCCCTTTTATATAGTCCTTAACTAGGAAGGCAAATTTATGATAGAGTGAAAGGGATATGTTCATGATAAAAAGAGTATTAACTTTCTTTTCACTATTTATTCCTGGTAATTTAAAATTTTCTCTTCTAACACTTCATGGGCTTGCACATTCTGTGTTTTCAAAGCTTACAACCCTTTCCATTGTTGAGTTTCTCTGGCTGTAATGAATATGTTTGGATGCACATTGCCTGGATTTTGTTTAGCATGAATTCTTGAACTTAAAATGGAAATGTGCTCACTATTTCATGTGTTTTCTTTCTAATAAAAAGGAATTCAGTTGCCATCTACCTTGCTAATACATATCTTTTCTAATGTGGGTTCCATCCAGCTGAAGATATGCCTTAAAAATGCTCTTGATAAATAACAAGATGCTACCTGCATTGTCCAGCAACCACAAAATTCAGCATCTGCAGTAGTACACGAATTCCATCTTTACAGCTGTCTCCAAGCTAAATGTTATTTGAAATTTAAGGTTGTATTCTTAAATAGCTTTAAAATGACACATAATTTCCTTTTCTTTCCCCTCCATAAAAACACAGTGTGTTTCTTTTTCATCCTCTGAAAGTTCTATATAGTTTTTGGCTGGTTTCTTTTTATAAATATTTCATAGCTGGTATTTTGATCTCTGGTTCAAATTCAGTTGTGGCAGCAGATGTTTTTGTTGATAAGTTTCTTTTGAAAGCACTGTGTGCAAACGAATTTACAAACAGCATATTCAGTAGGTGTAGTGGAACTGATAATTTTGAAAAAGTATTATCTGGAATAAATGCACAGTTTTATCCTTTTTTTTTATTCAGAAATATAAAGTAAGAAGAAAAACCAGCACTGACTGTCTGTAGTGTATCAAAGGTGTAGCTGAGGGTCAGAAAATTTCTGTATTATCTTAAGGACATGAAAAAAATCCCTCCTCTTGCAGACAGTGCTCTCTTGTAAGCACATCCTGTTCCATGTTGCCATAGAGCAGGTCCTTTTGCATAATAGTTGCAAGCAGCTGTCGTTAGGACTCATGGCTATTTTTACTAGGCCCAATCAAAAATAGGAAATATTATGTGTCTTGTAAGAAGGAATCAGCACCAATAACATGTTGCATCCATAGGAGAACCACCTTGCCTCTAAAAGGGGAGGGGGAGATCTTTGCTGCTGCCTAGAGCACCAAAGAAAACTGGGTCTACCTATTTTTCTTTGTTATACCCATTTTTGTAAGCACCTTTGGCTCACCACTGTAGAAGTCTTCACAGTGTTCAAGAATGATTTGGGACAAATTTGCTATATTGTTCTAGTAGTATGTGGGTCCTTGTTTTTATATGTTTCTCTTACAACACTAGCAAGGAAAAATGAGCTCAAGTAGGCTTATTTCCCATTAATGATTGAATGCTGTCACTTGGGTGATGGGAATAGATAAACCAAGTTCCTTTGACTGTACAAAGGAGAGCTTTTGTCATGAGACTGCACTTTCATTTACATAAGTGCTTAGTCAGTCTTTCAGTGCTAAAACTTTTGAGTCCTTTAAAAGCTTTTTCTATCACATTCTCTGTGGTTCCTCAGTGTATCCTCCCCGGAGATCTGTACTAAGTAAGGTAAAGATAATCAATCTCACTCTGAAAGAAACAAAATTACTTGTGACGATCAATGTGTGCTAATAGTTACTTGTTGTTAAATTCAACCTGCAAAGTTGCAGAACCTAGCAGAAACTTAGTCAGAACATGGTTCTTAACTTCTCACTGCCAAGTAAGCAGTATGGAGGAAGCCAAAAGAAATGAAAACAAGCATAGGAAGGGGTTTGGTTTTCACTAGCTTAAATTTAAGTTTGTTGAGAATCAAGAAGGTTTTTTCCGAAAAAGAGACAGGCTCAGTGGTATCTAACAAAAGGTAAAATGGGAAAGGGCACAGTTACACAGGAAATTCTAGTAATTAAAATTATTCTGAGGGTGGTCAGATGTTTCAACCTGTTGCCCAGAGAGGTTTTGGAGTCTCCAGTGCGTGGAGGTATTCAAACCCATGTGGACGTGGTCCTGAGTAACCTGCTGTAGTTGACCCTGTTTTAAGCAGGGAAGGTGGTAGACTAAGCAAGCTCCAGAGGTCCTGCTACCTCAAGGTTATGATTCATTGATCTTAAGGTATAGCAGTGGGATACTAAGCACTGTAAGGGCACGGATAAATTGTTCTCTAGAAGTCTATCTGATCTTTTAACTCCTGATAATCTTTGTAAACCTTGTCTCTGTTCCAACTGGACTCTCATTACAATGAATTAGCCCATTATGGCTGGCTTAGGCAAACACCGTGCATTTCTGCAAGGCAATAACCTTGCCACTAGCATTTTTGAATGAGTAGATCTATCATCTGCTTTCACTTGCTGTGGCTTCAGACTGTCTCACAGGTACAGAAAGGATTACTACTACCACCATCCCAGTGGAGTAAACTAGCTCTGTTTTGACAGTCTGGCAGTGAGCACTAGCTCACTAGTTTCTCTCCTGCAAACTTTACAGAAGCTTACATCCAAAACAGAGATCCAAACCCTTTTTCACAGTTAAGCTAAGCCTTTCGAGATCTTTTGGTAAGCCCTGCATTTATCCTAGTATTATCCAGAAATTAAATGTGGGGTGAAGGATCACATGGGCACAGGTTAGATGAAGTGAAGTCTTATGATACAGCTTTTTCAGGTGGAGTTTGGGATTCCTGGAAAGAAGCTCCTGATTTTGAGGAGTCCTAAGGACTGCCTGTGAGTTATAAGTGAACAGAAGGCTACATTTTCTCTCCCTGTATTTCCTCTTAGGAAAGGAAACTCTAAGCTCTACTTTTACCCATGAAATACTGTCTTGTTTTAATTTCATGCCAGTTATTTATGTACAGCCTACCAACCACTGACCTATACAGCATCTTACCTCTTTTCTCTTTGTTTTCATCATGCTAGGATGTTTCCTCTGTGCTGTCACTCATCTCTCTGTTCCTTTTCCACACAATGTAGCAATTCCTGAGCACATATTTTTTCACATCTCTTGACACATATTGAAAAATCACATGTTGATGAAGACCAATTTCTTAACTAAAAACTGCCTGTGCCATGAGCGAATACATCGCTTAGGGTACATTAGTGAAATTCTAAAGCCTTACTTTTTTGGAAGCTGATCATACACTAAAAGCAGCAAAAAGAAAAAAAATTAAATTGCCAATTACAGCTAATAGCTTTCTGCAGTTGACATGTATAAAGCAGATTGAAGGTACTTTTAATAGCAGCTTCTCAGTAAATGCAAGTAGTGAAATGCTTTGGAATGAAGCAGTTGCAAAAAGCAGGTTAAATGTCCCGTGCTTAACAACTTGCAGAATCTAAAAGGCTGTTTTTAAAGACATCTTTGGGGATTTCTCCATAAGAATACAACTGATAAATGGTTTTGTTTTGTTTTCCCTTGAGAGTGTTTACATCTATCTGATATTATTTGCAGCATTTCCTTTAAAAAAAAAAGGCTCCTAAAATACTGTTAGCTTTTAAAAAATAGGAAGAAAAAGAAACCAGTGGTAGTGATAAACCTCGTATTTCATTAAGTGTTTTCATTAATGCCAACTCTTTAACATAAATATCTGTAAAGTGAATCAAACAAATTGAAGTACTACTATTTGAAAGTAGAAAATGTGCTTTTTATATTGATTCACTCTTTTTCAGAAGGAATATGATAGTAGTTTTAATGAGGTAAGAATTTCAAGAGAAGCAAAGAACTTGTTAATACTACGGTAAGTCAAGAAATAAAGATCACTCATTGAAACAGGCCTTTCTGAACATTGTTTTCTATTTGTATTTTTCAGTGCTGTGTAAAGCACAGATGAAAGGTTAAGAGAGTAATAAACAAAGGCTGGAATGTGATTTTGATGGGTAAGCTGTACTTTGATCTTCAGACTATAAAACGCTGGTACCTGGGTCAGCACTAACACTCAGCAGGACAAACAATTGGGTGTTTGCTGCAGAACAAAATTCACAGTTTCTTATTTTATGCCATGCTGGCAAAATTCCTTATGACATAAGAAAGGAAGGAATGGCAGAATGTAGGTGTTTCAGCAATTTAAAACGTGTTTATTAAGTAATTTCTTTAAAGTGCTATGATCATTAACACATAGCACCATAGAAATGGATTTATATAAAATACTGAACAGCATTGCTGATCTTGAAAATACTAATAATATATGAAATAACCTACAGTTTAATTCCTGGTTTCAAGTAACGTGATAATGTAAAAAAAAATTCAATGCTGCTTTTAATTTTTAGACAAAATTACATTTCCTGCTATACACAACTGCTCTCCTGCATTATAATTTCCATTTTGTCCTACTCAGATGCCTACTTTTTAATAATTTTGTAGTTTTGCTTGCACTTTCCAAACATAATTAACTGCTCTCAGACCTGAAGGTGCACCATTTGTGCAGTGCTCCTTGCTGAGGGCAGCACTCATCCAGCACTCCAATGTACAGTGCGTTGTCACATTCTGGATGATGCGGGTAACCTCAACATCCTTCTCTAATAACACAAGAGTAAAAGCTTTTAAAGATTTCTTTATGCTAATCTTTTTTCTCTTGCTTACGATGGTCCAACTTTGAAGAGATGTCAGTGACAGTACCATAGTTTCACATCAGTCTGAAGCAAGAGGACAATCTGAGATAGAGGAAAGTGCATAATAAGCTGAAAGAATACAGTAGAATACCTAGACCCTTTAAAAAAAAACAACATGAGTTTGATGTTTCTTTTGGTACACCTGGTCTTTGTTGCTAAAATAGTTTTTGTGATTTTATAACTGCTCATTATTTCTGTTGTTCCTGATTAACTATACACATGAGTAGGTCTACTGATTGCTGTTAGATTGCTTACATGTATAAAATTACCATATAATAGATGTTTATATAATCTGAGTCTTGGAGAATACAGTCTGGAAAATAATAAAACTTTACTCTTCAGGAAACTGAAAGAATAGATCCTTTTCTCTTTTGAATCTTAGTGCAGGAAAAGTGTGATTTCTGCTTGACAATATTTGCTTTATGTATCAATTTTAAAATAAATATTAGCAATTCTAAAGACACTTACTTGAAAATTAATTTCCTGATCTTGATTATCTTCATACTGGAACAAATCATAAAAATGGTCTTTTTTTAAAGAAACAAAACCTGATAATTGAAAACTTTCTTTTCATTTCAAACTACACCCATGCTTCCTTTTTTATGTATAAGATAGTTGCAAGTTTATCACCTACTATAAATAGATAAATCACAATAGTGTAGATTGCTTTTAAAAGCGTGACCATATCTTCTTATTATGGGCTTAATTCTAGGAAATTTCAGGCAATAAAAAACTCATTAATTTTAATTGTGTTGGATCAAGCCCCATATTTATAATGTGATGTAATTGTCCACTACATTCCTGACATCTGGCAATATAATTCTTGATCATAAGGAAAGCACTAGATTATATTTATTGGTGCAGGATTAGCCATCAGACAATGCTCAGTCTGGAGCTCAGTCAAAACCAAAAAGCATCAGAGGATTCCTTCATCAACAATTAGGAAATGAAATCAGAATGTATATTTATTTATATTGAAATGTTACATTCCATTGTCACAACATCAACTTAAGGTTGAATAAAAGCTTTTGTTACTTGTTACTTTCAGAAAAACTCCATTTCAAGCTGTTAGAAGCTTTTTTTTTTTTTTTTTCCCCTCTAGAGATTGCCACCACTGACAATTTGGCTAGCAGGAAAGAACTGACATGCCATAAGTTTGAGCTGGCATGTTGTTTCACAAGGTTGTGATATGCCATTTTGGCTCATTTTATCTGAAAAAACATTTTGAGTGCCCTTTACAATTGTTTCTCAGCAGAAGAGGTGATACTGGGAATATCCAGATTGCTAAAACTACCAGAGATTACACAAATGCCGGTGCATATTGTTTATCCATTTGTTAATTATACCTGACCAATTCATTAATGAGTTTCTCTTCGGTTCATTGCAGAGAGATAGAAGTGGCTTATGACTCTGAGACTTTCAATACTGTAGTCCAAATATTTAGTTTCTGGGATGCAACAGGCAGATTGCTATTATCATCTCTCGTTCCACACTTCCGTCTCGACTGCATTTGTTTTGTTTCTCAGCCAGTGAACATTGGCCTTGCTGCCTGCCTGTACACAGCTGAGTGGAAACCATGAGGGGAAAAATAATTACTCGCTTCTTGTTCTGCACCAAATAGCACATAGCAATGGCATGTCCTTTCCTGTGGTTGTCCAGCTCACACTAGGCCCTTTACACTAGTGAGTGCATAAGGCTTAAAGCTACTGCAGCGCGGTGCACCCTCAGAGACTCTCTTCTGGGGTTTCTTGTCAGGTAGCTCGAGTACAGTGTTGATTTGTGTGGCACATGAGGAAGTGAATAAAGGGCCGGGGTAGGTCTGGAAGACAGAATATGATGTATCCTTACGTTTGGAGTAGTAATAGAATCAAAAAACTCCTTAAATCTGGCATTATAATCCTGGAGATTTGTCAGGAAATTATGTGTAATCTCTTGTTCTTCACATAAAAAAGGCTTAATTTAAGGTGAAATAAAGCTTAATTTCCAGTGAAACTAAATTAAATATCGTAGCTAGTCATGTATTTACACTCCCCCTGTTCCCTCCCCCCAATAACTCATCTAGGTCTTTAAAAAAACCCAAATAATGGTGGGTGTAAACCAGACAATGTTGGTAACTGTGATTTAAGCAGTTTAACCTGTTGACCATCGTGTTGTAAGTTTTTATAGCACAAACCCTGTTTGTAGCTTCTTTCTGGTAAATGTTTTCAGGCTTTAAATTTGTATGATTTATATTAATAGATAATGGAAAAAGCAAGTAAGTAATTGAATAGGTTTTCCAGATGGTCTTGTTGCTGTATAGCTCTTGATATTATTTTCAGAAACTGCCTATGCCAATATTTCTATTTTTGTTTTAGAGAATAATTAAATTGTAATGCCTAAGGCTATCTGAAATTGTATCAGTAAAGTAAGTCGCCAAAGTGAAATATGTCCTTGCATTGAGGGATGGCACAGAGAAAATAGAACAGTAATATCTGAATTATTTTTCTAATTAGCTTAGATTCATTGTTGTTTCTAGTAGCTGAGATATATTGTTTCTAGAGCTCTGCAGAGAGAAGAGGGAGACGAATGTAGCAGGGATGTGCACACGCAACGCTGAATGGTATACATGATTGGGGATCACTGTTTGGAGTTTGAAAATATAGTGTTTCCTTCAATATCTCTTTTTCTTTTTCTCATCTCAAAGATTTTCAGCTCTCCTTTTTGATCACTCATCTATCTAAAAAGTAAGGTTCCTCCACCCCCATCACCATTAGTTCAGTAAATCTAGGTGTCATCTGCCTAACAGCATAATGAGCAATAATAGCTCATAACGACCATAATGAGCACTAACAGCTGAACATGTCAAATATATTGGAAAAAAGAATAGTTCCCTATGGGACTCCAGCCTCCTCAAAGTGGAGTTGCAAAGTGCTTCTGTAGATAGCAGTGAACTGCTGAACTGCAGTGCAACCACAGCTTGTTTCAAAAAATCTTTTATAGACGAAGCCAACTTATAAGTGACATTTTTTTGACATTATATTCATTATAGAGTGAGATTTGTCAGAGGATTTTGAAAAAAACACCAGGTTATTTAAGTTTCCAATCAAGCCTGAAGGGCAAGTTCATTTTATCAGGGCAAAACCACAAAGTAAATCCAGCCCTGGCCACAGGGTAGCATGGTCATTTGGTTTCCCATACAGGTGGAATGGAATTTAATGAGATCATTTGGGGCATTAAGGTAGATGTGACCCAATATGTTACAGGTTTACCCTATGTCTGCATCACACATGTGAGTCTTGGGAGTAACTGCAATCAGGCTGTGTACCATTCCCTCTACAGTGTTTGCAGCTACAGATGTCCCCAATTAACTTCATTTATCTTAGATAAAAGTGTGTTGATTTTGCAGATCTTATATTTCATGTCTTTGGGAATATTCTGAATTTCTGTCATTTTTTTGGCTTGATTTTACTGATGTATGACAGAAAAAGGCCTTCTAGATTTAGCTGAAAAAATAAACTGTTACACATATCGTGTTTCCTTTATACTGGATGATGCTCCATGCAAGAAATAACACTATTTTCTTAGAATATGCTCTTCTAATCTTTGTTTCTGTTTTAGTCTTTGCACTGTTTTCTGACTTACTAGTCTTCTTCCTACTGTAATGGTTTAAGTCCTCCAGTCTTGCAGCAGATTTTGAACTGAATCCATATCTACCCTGGATGCCACTGTTTAAACAGTGTTTTCTAAAAATAAAACTATGCTTTCTCTCAGGTCACATGGGAAAATAATGGAAGCCTTGACTTCCAAAGAGAAAACTGTAGTTTTTCCACACTGGATGGTTGGACTTGATCTCAAAGGTCTTTTCCAACCTAGTGATTCTGAGAGATCTGTTTACAAGCTGTTCAGCTCTGTAACTTTCCTTTATGTATAACCCTATGACACTAAAATACAATACCCAGGTTTTAAACATATAACAGAATCAGCAAACCTGAGGGAAAAAATGAAATGTGTTATCAAGTGTATCCTCAAGCAGATTTTGGGCGTTTACGATATTACTGAAGTAATGCTCTTGACTAAAATTGATGCAGTTTTCTTTAGCTCAACCCCACAGCTGAAGTATTCATCAGGTTTTTAAGTACATGAATATTTTTCTCAGTAAGTGGCCTGATTTGTTTCACCTCAATTAATTGCATTCATGTGGATATGTTTGCCACATCAAGGCCTGAGGGTTTAAGAGTATCAACATCTATCACACAATAAGGAAGTGTAAGGCACTATAAAACAATGTTGCTTTGCTAATCAGTAAGAACAGCGAACCCAAAAGTCACAGGCTTCTAAAGAACAGTGTCACTGAGACCCGGTGGTGAATACAGTCAAGCTATTGACCACGCCAGCCAAATACACACTGTGTGCATAGCAACAGACTGCACTGATTCTGGCATACATCTTCTGTGAAAGCTGGGTAGGTGGAGACTTTTTCAAGGAATACCAGTCTGTATTGTTTTCATAATAAGAAAAATTGTGGCTGATTTCAGAACAACTTTTTGATTTAGATGGTATGTAAAATAAATCAGAAGCTCCTCTAAATGCTAAGCATTACTTTCTGTAATCACTGTAGGTGCAATGTTATGTGTATCCTTAATTAGATCAGTCACAGAAACATTCTTGTAAGAAAGATAGTGAGGCTGCGCTGTGCTGACTGCAGAAGAGGTGTATCTGTGTTTTCAGGTATGTGTTTATTATTATATGTGCATACTTTCAGGCACGCCTGTATGTAACAGGTATTATGCAGCAACACTTGGCGTATGTGATACCCCAAGTATCACTTCATGAAGCACATTTAATCTTCATGATTTCCTCATAAAATGTATATCACACTTCTGTCTCAGATGAGATGCAAGGAAAGAGACTTTCCAAATGTCCAGGACTGAGCCTATGAGAAGCAAAGGCAGCAGTCCCACCTAATGATCTATCCATCTGGGAACAGTGGCACAAAGCAGCCATCTGACGGGCTGATCAGCATTCCACTAGTTCAGATACCTCACATGCTGCTTTTGCAAAGTCCTCAGCCTATGAGAAGATAAAACATAATTTTCAGGAAATAGGGAACCTTTAAGAAAAAATATTTTAGGTCTTTCAGGCGGTCAGAGAGGGATGCCTTTTAGGATTCTGTTTAATTTATAATTAAACTGACTTTTTTTTTTAAAGTATAGATCCCTCTAGAATATAAAAAAGGTACTTTAAGTGAGATATCTATAATTAGAGGATCCAAATGTTTGGTATGTGTTCTCCCACACACATACACACACACTTCACAGATAACCATCTGCTTTAGAGCAGTTTTTCACACGCTCTTGAGTCTGACCAGGAAAGGATTTCTTTTAATAGTGTCCTATTTCTGAAACATACATGGACTACAATGCATAAAAGTGAAAAGGGTTTTAAGGCATTAGTAAAAATAGATGAAGTTACTTTCTTCCTGAAATTAAGTTTTACTTTGTGCCTATAAGTGATTGTTTGAAATATGTGGAAATTATACTCAAGAAAAAACATCTATCCCACAGTAGTCTCTGAAGTCTCTGAAATACCAGTTAGTTATGTGGCATTGCCAATGGACAAGTGTCACTAGAAAAAACCCAAGAATCCAAATGTTTTGATTTTTGTCTAGAACTGGTAAGTTAGTAATATCCAGCGCAGGCTTCTCTTCATCTCTAGGTCATAATTTGAATATGTTGATCTGGAATGCGAAATAGTATTTTTCACTTTCTAACTGCTGTTGTTCAGTCCCGTAAATAGAAATGATTAGTCTGTCTGCAGAGATTACCATACATAGTATTCTTCCTAACTCAGAGTATGTCCACATGCTAATACTGGTTCCTTCTGTCTTTAAAATGTGCTAAGCAGGAAACTGCTAAATCAAGAGCAGCTGCTAATGAGAGCTATCAAAGTTACCGGAGGGACTACTATATAGGAAATGGAATGCGGCAGATATTATGTATTTTATGGGGAGGAGCACCAGAGTTAGTGAACTTGTAAGGCTGCAAGTTAAAATTCACAGACTTACTGACATCTTTCTTTCCAGTTTTTGTCTTCATCATGTTATTTTATGGGTTAAAAGCTTACCCCAGGATTTTAGTTCAGGCAGGTAATTTTCTGGTGCTTTCTCATTTTCCAACATCAGGTCTGGCTTTTTTCCCCTAGGAATTAAAGGGAGAAAACAGCCTTTCAACTATTATTAGATTGTCTTATACGAGTGCCCTAATGACACCAGATCTAATGGCATTGCTTGGCCTATGAGCCACCGTGAAACATTCCTGCTTTAACAGCTATAAACTCCTTTCTGCAGGTGTTGCTTGATCACCTCAATGGAAAACTCCTAAGTCTGGACAAGATTTAGTTTTTAAAAAGAAAGGAAAATAAACATATAAAATTAAATCCTGAATGCAGTCATCTGCAAAGAGGAATGCTCTGTGATCCAGGTGATACAGAAATCAAATCCAAACAAGGTTGAGCCAGTTAAGCCTTAAAAATAAATCTGAGTAAGTGCTGATTAGGAAGGCAAAGGTGGTACACAATTGGCCCTTTCTATAATTATTACATTTTGCATCATTTACTTATCTTCAACCTTTCACGTGTCTGTCTTGGTTTTGGGTATATTGGGACTGTGCACAAGCTAAAAAGATAGTATCCTTGGTTCCAACAAGTTTTACAAATACTTTTTACTTCCTATCCTGTTATGATTCTTCACCTTTTGGAGGGGGAAAAAAAATTCTATTAAAGAGAGATTAAAAGTGAGTAAGTTTTACTTGGCCCTGTTTATTGTGAGGCAAAACCCCATAATTTTTGTTTATAAGTTGTTGGTACAGACTGGGAAGATTTTGGGGTAGGCTGTGTTGGTTTTGGGTTTTTTGTTTGTTTTGTGTTGTTTTTGCCGCTGGCTTTTCTTGGGTCCCATGACAGTGCTCAGCTATACAGGAAAAAAGGGGTATGCTTCAGAAAATTACTCTTAGTTTTGTTGTTGTTTTTATGATGTCACAGAACATACCGGATGACTATTTTTTTTTTTTCCCTAGGGCTTTTTTTTTTGCTTGTGGGGCTTTTTCCCTTCATGGTAAATTACTAATAGACTGGGTTTTTTTCACTTCCCTTCTTCATTTGTTTCCCCTTTGATGTTAGTTTGTAGTAATTTGTTGAGGAATAACATACAAAGAATGGTAGAAAGAATTTTAATACAGCTTCTTGGTTATAATTAGGAAAAAAAAGTGGGACTATATTTCCTTGTGTATGTAATTTATAACAGTTTGGGCAATTTGCCAGTATACTGCTAACTGATTGCCTTTGGGAATATGAACTCTGTACATGCCTTAGACTCCAAACTTCTTTTTGAATTTTTGACTCTGTCTTGCCTCTTACCCTTACTCTTGAACTATATTGTTAAGGGGCTCCAGCAGCGAATCCTTGACTGGTGTGTTACTGCTACTGAAATGTAATTGTGCGTGACAGTAAGTTACCTCCTACTGATGACTGAGCTGGCAAGAATAAAGTTTTCTGGCAACAGGCGTCTGCCAATTTGTATGATGACATTGTGAGAGCTGGTCACTGGAGTCACCTGAAAAGGTCTGGCAGCTTATATGAGGGCAGAATTTAGATTCCTTGGCATTGTTGGGAGCTCAAAAAGAGGGGAATCTCCTTAAGTCATGAGCTTGATGAGACAAGGATTCCTCTCTCTATACAGCAGCCTTTCTTCAGGAAAAAGTTTGAGCTACAAAGAAGAGTGTTGTATTTGAGGAAACTGCTGTATTGCAGCAGCCATAGTTAATGCCTATAATGCAAGCAATTCATCTCCTATTTTATACTGAGATAGTCATATTATGTGCATTTTAGTTTACTGCCAGACTTGCTTTCTGAGGAAACTAATTTTTCTGAGATGAAATCTAGGTGCAGTTATCTGGACAGTCTCTTCAGAGGCGGATGCCCAGAGGCAGCATGGCTGATGCTGTGCCAGCCTGGCTCCCTTGCCCAGTGCATCCATGCAGGGAAGCATCTCGGCACCGTTTTTAGACATCTCCCTGCTGTGGGGCTCCCCAGGTGGATTGCTTAGGAAACATGACAACCTTTTCATTACCGTTCCACCAGAGCTGCCGTCTCGCAGGTGTATGTTATGTAGGTATCTACCTAACACCAGAGAAACAGCTCAGTGCATAAGGTGCTCCAAGCCAGCTCCACTTATGTAGTTTCCTAGTCTGGTTCTTTATGGTATTTCTTGGGCTTTTACGGAGAACAGGCAATCTTTAAATAGCTTTTGAGTGAATGAACTGGGCTCTTACTTTCTGTTGCAATTACATGGAAATTTATTGCCTTAGTCCATTGTTCTTAGTTTGGTTGTTTTTTTTTTAATCACAGTTTAGCTACTGTAATAAGGGTGTTTGATTCTCTGGTTTGCAGTATTCCAAGAGAAAGAGGGAATTGTTTTATGGGTCTCTTAAAAAGATGAGTATTAACAAGTATTTGCAGGAACTTAACCTGGAACTTTGCCCTACATAAAGGAAGCTGGCACAGATCTTTCACACCCCAACTGCTTATACATTCTATGCCCATCTTTCCTCCAGAAAAGTCAGTTCCTTTTCTCTCATGTACAGACCTGTCAAACTTCATGAGCTGATCACAAGTCTTGTGTTCCTGACCTGAAAGACCAACTGATTGTACATTCATGCCCATCACCTGGTCTAATACATATTCCCACTTCCAATTTTCATTATTTTGAGAGATCTGTCTCTCTTTTACCTGAAGGCAGTAGAAAAAGTTTCTCATTGCAGCCTGGGCTTTTTCAGGATGCTACTTTTTATCCCTTTACTGATCAGAAAGTTTTACTGCACTTACTGTCTCAAATACTGTATGTGATATAAAGGTGCAAAGGAAAAATGGACTTTCGTACTTAAGTATATTTAGATAGAAAAAATCACATAAATTGTACTAAAAATAGACAAGATTTTATTCCCTTCCTTAAAGCATATTAAGATCATGGATACGTATTTTTTCTCCCTCTAAATTAGTTCAGTTCTCTCCAAAAATGCCAAAATAACCCCCCAAATTCCCGGACAATCATGGTTTGTGAATAGCTCAATCTAAGCTCAATCAATCTTTGTCAAAAGCATATGCTGTCATCAGCAGTTAGGAGGGGAATTCTCTTGGTATATTGGCACTTGCATTTGTTAATGAGTTCCCATTTCTCCGAATATTATGTAAGAGCATTTATGCATACATTTTATAAAAGCTATCTGGTTTGTGCTCTGAAAGAAATGAGAGGTAAGTAGCATTTTATAAAGCAGTAAATATGAAATATATATTTACATGGAGGCAGCTTGTAAACAATGTAATTCAATTATTTTCCATGCATATGCCTTTAATATAGAAATATGTATCATAGGAACGTGCTAAAACTTGATGACCCTTTGACTAGCCAAGGCCACCTTCCATTTTTTTCCATCTTCTCATCCTAGAAGAGCACCAAATATAATGCAACAACATCTCCAATGAAAGGTCTGAATGCAATTTTCTTCTAAACAAGACATAGCATTTCAGGTTAAAAAAAAAATGGTATCCCTCTGAAGTTCTTTTCTGAACTTGCTTCAGAAGGATTTTAAGAAAGATTCAAGCACAGGATCTTCCGTATGGAGGCAATGCACCACTTAATATCAAATACAAAAGAAAGAACCATCTTTGTAATGCAGAAGGGAATCAGAGTTCTTTCTGTTTCCTATCCACTTCTTGTTTAAAAAAGATTGTGACATAGTTTCTTTTTCTGTAGAATAGAAAATTGCTACTTATTATATTTGTTATAAAGCTGTTATCATTCATTAATATTTATAAAGTATTTTGAGATCTTCAGAGAGCTATATCCTGTAAGTGAATAATCATTCACTCCAGAAAGCCAAAGGTATTAATCTTTACAATTATTATTTTTAAATTGTCTTTGTTACCTGAATTTGAAAGTTATATACTATTTCCTTCTGCATTTAAAAACTCCCAAACAGTTTTTATCTGTGCATTCTGAAAGCTGTATAAAGCAACAGTGCTTGCCACTTCTCCAGAAATTGGAAGAGTAACCGAATATTTATTTCTTCTTCTGGGATCTGTGTGACACCAAATGACAGTAGCCTTGGATTTAACTCTTACAGATGTTTCAAAAATTGAGCCTCTGCCATACACAGATTTGATTTGTTTTGTTCAGATATGGCCATTTAGACAGGTATTCATTGTAGTCTACCTTCCTTTTTCATTCTTGCTGTTTATTAAAATAGGCCATGATTTTTATCACTGGTTATCCTAAAGTAAACACATAACTTTAATTTCCAAAGACATCTTCCTTCCTGAGTCCTCTGGTAATCCTCAACCCACACGTTATTGGTTTTCATTTCCTTTTGAATGTCAATTTTAAACCTTTAAGTATTGAGTCCAAACTAATTTTTATATGGCTCTTTATTCACCATATGTAGTAAATTGCTAGAATAGGTCATTTATGTATTGCTGGACACTTATCTTCAACAATATATCTTAAAACTATTTTCTATTCCCTTGCTAGATTCCTATTCTAACAGTATTTTAGAAATAGTTTTGGAAAAATTGAGAGGTCCTTTCACAAAACTTTAGGTAGTACTTTGGGAACAGACAAACATGCTCTGGGAGAGATATTAATTGTTAGAGACTGTGTTAATTTCTTCTTTCTATTTATGGACTTGAAGACACTGCTTACAAAAAGTATTGAGATACTAACCCTGCTGTTTATAGCTGTTTATTCTAAGGCTGGTTCCTGATCAAGCAACAACAGTAAAAGCTTCCATAAAGCATCCTCTTACAGAGAAGGAAACTGCTTTTGAGAGACTGTGTTTAAAGGGAAAAAGTAATTAAGACAAAAACCATCAACAGCCAAATGTTTGTTCTTCATCAGCTCCTGTAGTGATGGTGC
Organism: Laterallus jamaicensis coturniculus; assembly: GCA_022605575.1. Classification (NCBI taxonomy): domain Eukaryota; kingdom Metazoa; phylum Chordata; class Aves; order Gruiformes; family Rallidae; genus Laterallus; species Laterallus jamaicensis. Next base: position 13,027,996 of record JAKCOX010000015.1, read on the forward strand.
ATTTATTTCCAGTACGGACACTGAGGGAATGTGAAACAGGAAGAATCACTAAAGGAGTTTGCCCAACTAGCCAAATGTCAGGGACAGTGGGTAATGTGTTCATATGGATAGCAGCACTCCACAATTAAACTGTTGGAAATTAAGAAACTTTGAAGTTTTGAAGTATTGGATGAATATTTAATGGCTTTAAACCTTGCTTCTGAGAGAAAAGTTTCCTCAGTGCTCACTGAAGGTTTTTCTGTGGTTTCTACCAGCCAAAGTTTACTACAGATTTTATTTTTTTATCAAGTTATTCCTGTAAGTTCCATTTCTTCTCTCTTCATTGGAAACCTGTTGGCAATGCAATACCTTAGGAAGCGCATGATAAGGAAATAAATCCTCAGTTAGTTACACTTAGAAATAAGGTAGTCTGAAGTTGCATATCAGAGATTAGAAGATGGTAAGACAACCATGGTGTCTAGCTGTGTGGTGAGTTTCAATTTGGGGGGGAAAGAACCATTGCTCTGGAGCCAGTTGGCTGTTGTGTTTGGCTCAGAGGAAAACTTGATTGTTTCTGTAATTTATTGCACTAAACTATGTACCCCAAAAATGTTTTGAACTCTTCCTTATTTTGTTCTCTGAGCCTATGCAGCTGATGTTGAAAAGGAACTATGGAAAACATGTCCCAATCCCAATTTAATATGTTGCTGCTGTCAGCTGTGGGGCACTTTTTTCCTGGAATTTTTATTTGAAACCAACTTAACTGGGGCAGTTGTCGTGTTCTAAAACAGTCACCTTTGCTCTACCATTCTCTGTGGACTTCATATCACTCAGCCTACATAAAAGAGAGTCTCTGATGGACAAGAGCCAAAAGGAAGAATAGATGGAGGAAATAATAGGAGGTATCATAATAACTGGTATCATCTTTAGTATACTACCATTATACTGAATTGCTGATACATATTATTTAAAACAAAAGAAATGAGAAGATAAGGTATAGGTCATTCAGATATTCTTCGTTAGAAGGATGAAAGACTGCCAAATAGCATTTTTAAATAGACATAGAGAATTTGAGTGTTGAGTAAGAATTCAAATATACTTGTGGATCTAGCTGGACAAATCACCTCTGTCTTTCAGTTGTAGACATAAGACACAAGCATTAGTTAATGGATTTGTTGCACTTCATTGCTGTGATGTCTAATAGATGTATGTATTGGCAATTTGCTTAGTAGATTATCATATAATGTAACTTTTTTTTTTTTAATTAGAATGTGATCTTCCATTGTCTTTAATATATTTGCTTCATGGTTGACAAGTTTCTTTCCTTAAGGGTAGTCCGTTGTTATCATAAAAAGAATTATCTAAACAATTACATGAAGAGAACACCCCAAACTGTAAGCATTTGAAATCCCAGGATTTTGAGCCTTAGAAGCCGTGTCGTAAGTGCTGAAATACTGTACTACTTAGAGCAATACTCTTTTCAGGTATAACCACATTTTACACCAGTTACAAAATGGGCTCTGTAACTGTTTTGACTCTCCAGATCTCTGTTATGATGATAGATAGGTATCTATCATAGGAAGCTATTTCTTTTACTAGTCAGAACAATATTACTGGGAGATCAGTTTAGCTCTCTGCTTCTGAGCTTCAGGAAATTATTCCAGCAGTACAAGTTTTCAAGAGTCACATCTCACCAGAATGTCTTGGTGTGTTGGCTGGTCAGATTGAACCAGTTGGACGGGATGGGACATTCTCAGAGATGTTATTTTAACATAATTTCAACTGAATTCAATAGAGGTGTTCAGCTACACTAAAAGCTACTTTTGTTGCCTGTCCTAGTAGGAAATCATGGAACTTGAATGTATAAGGTAGACATTCCCAGGAAGGTTGAATGAATATTCATTTAGTAAAATCCAATGAATGCTTCTTAATGTCTGTATTTTTTATTTCCTATGTGCACAATCAAACTCAGATAAGGAAACAGAAAGCCCAGTACAGGACCTGAACAAGGACTGGACTCCAAAAGCCAGGAAAACCTAAGGAGCATTTACAACATGGGTAACACAATGGATTCTTTAGGCTGGTACCTTTCCTCTAAAAAGATAAATTAAAAATTAAAACCAAAATTGTCCTAGCTAAAACCTAAAAATCAAAGAAACAGCTGCAAGCACTTAGAAATGCAGCAGTAAGAGTGGTAAGGCAAGTGGATTGTACAGAAAAAGACACAGCAACATCTGCTTACATGCATTGCACGATACAGAGGCAAAACACCGTGTCTGGACCTGCTGGAATAGCAGATGCCCACTGGGAAGTAAACAAAATGCATTCCGTGGCAGTGTTTTACCATAAACAGCTCACAAGGTGAACGGTCAGTCTTCCTCCACATTAGGTCAGATGACTACCATTAGCTTTAAAATGGTATATGCCAGCATGTGTCTTGCTTTCAATAGTTTATAAGATGCTTTAAGTTACAGAAAGAACTATTCATTTTCTTCACAAAGAAAGCATTTAGAAAACAAATGGAAAAGAATGAAGATTTTAGCTTTATTTTTGACTTGTGCTCTAGCTTATATGGGCTCCAAGGAATGTACCGTGGTGAAAACATTAAATTAGGGAAGATAAAATCATTTGAAGAAATGTCATCTGGTGCTTCAATGGAAAAGAAAAAAATCCGCCACAAAGTCTCTCAGTTTCCTCCCTAGACACCTTTTTTATGATGTGAAACTCGGGCTGAGCTGTCCTCAAAGGTCACAGAAAGCAAAAGAAAATATTTTCCTATTGAAAAGGGCAGTAATTTTCTTAAATTCTCCTTTACAGGCTTGATTTCTCCCTGCTTTTAGGTGAACGACTGTTGAGTACCAGCTGGTAAAAGTAGCATCTCAGGAAGGTTTTATTTAATATTGCCTCCTCCTTAACAACAAAGTCTGACAAATGGTAAAGAGTTTGACAAAACAGTACCTAATTTAGCAGTATACAGCTTAGAAAAATAATTCTAAAAGTGGCAAGTATGGATGTACATAAGCTTCCCTTGGCAAAACCAATAAGCATTCTCCTCCTTAGATGTCCCAGAGAATTTGTCTCTAGTAATTACAGGCATATTGCACCATGTTGGTCTGTGCTTTGATCTCATTTTCCTTTATATGTATTTTTTTAACAATGTGCTTTTCAGCTTTTAATACACATAATGGTGAATTTCAACTATATAACTGCAGCATATTGACGCATCTGCTGAAACTTACTGTAAAAGTTACTTTTTTTTAAATAGCAATATATTTCCTTTGTCAAAATCTATAGCAGTTAGACTCATTAATAGCCAAGGGCAAACAATAAGAAGTGGATGTAAACTGGTGTATTGGCCTCCTCTAACAAAAAGAGATGAGCTTTGTCAGCATGTGTAACAAACCAGAGCCTTTTTTTGATAGGTAATATTATATTTTCAATTTGTCTAATTATGCTAGCATTAGGAAGGCATGTAATGATTTTAACTGAATCAGTGTCAGAAATCAGCTGTTACTTCTGTTACGGCTTAAGACAGAAGAAACTGAAATATCCAAAATGAGAACAGTTTAAACTCTGCCATGGAGAATTTATTGTGGACTATTAACTGGGGACCTATTGTAGAAGTAAATCTCTTTCCCAAGAATATCCGTAATTTCACTGAAGGTTTTACATGTGTGCTATTGTCATTGTTTCTGCAACACTATTGCTGTATAAATACATATAAACCCACAAATGTGTCAATCCCAAATTGTTAATTTTATGCACTTAGATCATCACACTGACATACATACCTGAAATTGTGCAGGAGTTTCACAGCTTTGGATTAGTGAAAATCACTTTATCAGAAAAGTCTGTTTTAAAATGCTACACTCATGATTTATGTTGCTTTGAAAATTGTGTTAAAAATTACAATTTTAAGATACCTACCTAGATTTTGTAATGACTCTAGGTTAAATTTGCTTTTTTCTAACTGCTGCTGTTCCAAATCAGGCATTGTGTGTTGTGGCAGTCATGGCAATTCCTTTGTGTTTTGCTTTACCAACTTTCAGAGTAATTCTCAGTCACAACCTAGGAGTAGTTAATAATATTTCTGTTGATGACATATACAACAAATGGAATTTAATGTTCTCACTTAGAATCTGTACCAATAAAAAGGATTTTATTGCAGTGTGATTGAGCCCTGCTTTTACATAGAAAATGTTCAGAATCAAAGAGCACTTGGGTCTAATTACATTTCCTCAGCCTTATTGCTGTCACATTAACATGTGTCACCATAACACTCTGAGAGGCAGGACAGACTGCAGCGTCCACATATATTTTAGGCAGCTTGTCCCTGATTACATAAAAATTTGGCGGAGGATGCAACCAAAGTTGTATCTCTTGACCTTTGTGCTAAACCTAGTCTTTCAACAGAAATCTCTTTCCTCTAACACCACCAGAAAGTCATCTGGTGACTTTGAGATGCATTGTATTAAGATTCTATAAGCTAGTTGCTTGTGCAGCTCATTTATCTAAATCAGGAGGTTATTTTAAGCATGACAAAGGGGATAGGAGGTATGGCTTGTAGTCTTTGCTTGTTTTATTTTATTCTCATCCCTCCTATTATCTTGTCTTGTAACCTTGGTTAAGTCCATTAACCTCTTTATGATTCTGTGTCACTTCCCATGTGTTGTCCTTTTAGATTTAGTCATTAAGAGCAGGCATGTATACACAGTACGTAGCACAATGGGGCAGTTAATGTTACTGCGGTGGAAATTGCAAATAATTGAAGTAACCTATCAACAGTCAATAAGCCATTGCAGAGCTACCCAATGATCCATGCCATTTAATTTTCAATCTAGTTAATGTTTTAATTATTTTACTCCCCCCTTTTCTGCTTAGTGTTGTCACCGTGTACATGGGAATGAATATTCAACCTTGTTTCCGCATCGAGCCACTGACTGCTCTACCAAGGTTTGAACACCGGGCACAGGTGGTTAGAACACAGGACTTGGTTTGAACCAGGTGACATTGTCAGGGTAAAGACTATTCCCTAGGGAAAGACTTCACATTTATGACAATTGAACAATGAGTGTTTATGTTAGTTAGGTATTAAGGACTGTACCTTTCAAAGAAGTTAAAAATCACCAGGGCTCTATCAGGTCCTATTTGAAACAGTAAAGGCAATCTATCTTGTTACAGGTGTTGCTGCTCCATTATGCCCCAAATGGTTGTCTCCATGTCCTCTTGCAGTCCATCTGAATAAGCATTTGTTGTACTTCACATTTATCAGTCTATTTGATGAAAAAAGGGTTTTTTTACATGCTTTTCTGAATTAATATATGCATTTTGATTAAGCTCGAGAATATGTGCTTTCTTAGCCTTTTTTGGTTTAATTTTCCATTTTTTAACCTTTTATGCCAATATTTTTTGATATTAATAGTCATAGAATCATTTAGGTTGGAAAACACCTTTAAGATCAAGTCCAACTGTTAACCCAACACTGCCAAGGCCACCGCTAAACCATGTCCCTAAGCACCACATCTACAAAGTTCTATGTTAAATTCATTACTTCTTCCATTCATTTTCTTTTCTCTATGTGTGCATCTTTAAACATGTAAATAAAAAATCATGAAAGAAAAGCCAAAAAGCAAAGAAATTAATCAGTGCATTTGTGTTTCTTTCTGTATATCCTTTGTTAGCTGTTTTATTTTCTAGTATTTACTGATAGGTTTGATCTCCCTTTGCTTGGGTATATGCTAGTTCCTTTAAATAGTTCACCCTTGTATTGAATTACTGAGGGAACTACCCATGTTACAACACTGGATCAGGATCATGTCCACCTTATTCAAACCAGGAGATTTGTCTTATTTTGTCAGTATCCTAATGTGGTGTTTTGGGGTTTTTTTTATTAATGCTACATAAATCCCAAATTTATTTGCAGAGGAAGGCCCAAATATCTTCTTGGGGTCATTTAATAGACAGAGGTCCAGAGTAAGCTTTTAAATCCAGTCCTATCTTTTTTATGTCAGATTTTATTTCTACAAAACTCTGTAAATCACTAGTTGAGATTTCCAGTATTTATATACATATTTGCACCTTTCAGTGTAAATTATTATCTCCACAGTCAAAACCATCTCTTGCAATGATGGATTACAGGAGCTGTTTGAGAACGCTTAATCTGCTTTTTCTTTTGAATAAGAACAAGTTCCTTCCTGAACCATCCCACCCAGAAACTCCTAGACAACTTGTAGTGAATGCATTTAATTTAGAATAATATCATAACCAGTTTAATTGATTTGTTATATTTGAAAATTATTATTTCTCTCATTTTGTGATCTGGAAGATTTGGTGGAAAACTTCTAGAAATTTTTGAATGGTGACCAGCATTTCAGTTTTCATATCCCTGGCTCTTATACCTGAGACATTCATATTTTGAAGGGCAGGTTCACTTGTGCAGTTTGTATATCCACAGTTAAACAGTGAGTGCAGGCACACAGTAAGGCAGGAATACTGGAACAATGTGGTCCATTTCTTTCTTATCTTAAAAATATTCTCCTATGATGGCTTCCCTTAAAGCAAGAGTTTTGAAAATTTTTAGAAGTTCTGACCTCTTTTTTTTTTTCAAAGAGAGCTCTGGCTGCCAATGAAAAAAATGACACTGTGGTTGGGTTGACAATATGACTTAACCTTAAAAAGAACCCATCCTGTAGGTCCGTGGGGGAAAAAAAAGCTGCAGACTGTTCCTAGGTATGTTCCCAGTAAGATGAGAGTCCCTCTTCCAAGAGGAAACACTACTTTTAATCTTCACATGACATTGAAAATAAGTCAGGAATGTTGTTGTGATACCTTCCTTCTTTATTCCAGCTCAGTTCCACTCCTAAGGACAAAAAGAACATTGCATCCTATTTTTGTCTTTCTCTAAAATGTACCTAGAGCCCTTTTGTTTCCTGAGGCCCGGTGGCGATGACCCTTGGTGCGGTACTCCCAAACGCTCAGGGTGAGCTGTTGTGGCTGCAGGGCATGTACCAAGACAGCTCCTTGTCCCCCTGAAAGCCCTGCAGCTTGCTCCTAGGATTTTGGTCTTTTACTGCAGCATGTGTTAAATCTTAGCAAACAAATGGAAGAACTTCAAGCTGCTTACTGTTTTAATATTTCATAAATTTTTTTCCCCTCATAAATATAAACATAGTCTAAGCATGGAGAAAATAGAAAAATCAGCAGGTACGATACTCTGCCCAAGCCAATGCAGCTGCTTTATGACACCAGGGTTTCCTTTCTAACCTTTATTACTTTACAGTACTATACAGCATACCATTAAATTAAATTCTGCTCTCTGGTCGTAGTTACCTCTGCTTTTTCACAGAGATTTTTTTGTATTTTCTTGATTAAATTTATTATAACAAAGAGCTTGTCGGAAATCATAGTTCTAATAAAGTACCTAGCAGTTTCATAAAGAATGATCCGCTCTCCTGTCATCTCATTATGGTTTGGATGGAAAAACAAAAGCAAACCTGAAGGACTGAGTGGGCTTTTAAGACCTTTCACTTTATGGCTAAGGACTCTACGCAAATGTCGCAGTCTCAGTAGCGCTGGATGCACAGCCCAGCTGTTGACATGTCAGTGTTTTTATACCTGATGTCAATGGATTTTTATAATGGAGTGCAATTGGAGTGTTAATGATGCTTGATGGTTCCCTTTTTAATTACAGTTTCAAGAAGGCAACCAGCTTGCAACTAATTTAATGTATTTCATGCTGCGTTTTGAATCATTCCACTTTATTAATAAGAATCTCATGTGATGCTCTACCTGTATGTCAATACTTTAGAAACCAAACTTAATTTGCCTAAAAGTTGTTGAGAGAAATTCAACACAAATGGGTTACTGTATCCCCCTCTAACTCGGCACTAGCGCAATTCGTCTGTTTACTACTTGTCTTAAATTTCCTCAGTATCCAAAAATTATTGTATTTTTACAATATATTTAATGTATATGACCCAGTGAGGTTCTCAGACAGTGGTTTTCCACCTTGTGTATGAAAGCTGTCCCAGTAGCTTTCTGCTTATTTATGATGGAAAGGGTTATTTTCACTGTACTCCTATATGGCAAGGCCAAGTTGGTTCAGATTCCAAAACCAAAATACTTGCTAGATTATTATGAATTTTACTATGGTGACTGTTCTAAATTTTTAATATCAATTTTAGGATTCTCTTCATCCATTATGTACTTCAGAATTTTCTATGGTCCTCACCAGGTCTGCCATCTCTAGGTTTTATATTCTTTATTTTCTATTCATAGTTTTTTTGAGACTCTACCTATAGGTTTATATTTATTATTATTTATCCTTTTCCCCTCCCATTTGGTATAATAATACCTCTATATATTGTGTGAATAGCCGTATTCAGTTTTGTTTTGAAACATGTTGTTTTGCTTTGTTAATTTTTAGGGAGTTGTGTTTTGCCATTTTTGGTTTCTGGTTTTGAGCATCTAGGAAAATGCTCTTAAGCAGTTCCCAATTATAATTCATGATTTTCCATTTAAATCGAGCATCTACTAAGCTATTCTCAATTATATTTTTTTTCCTGCTTAGCTCTTTCTCCCAAGTGATTTGGTTCATAATTATTTCCAGCTTTATGGAATTAGCCATTTTAAAGAAAAAGGAATGCATAATAAACTGAATTTTCTTCTCTAATAAAGTATATTAGGTTGCAGTCACTGGCAACAAAGTTATCGTGATCTTTTTTGCTTACCTTTATGTATGGAGACCATGGTTAATGGGCATCTTTGATCTGGACTTTTTTTCCCCCCTCTGTTGGATTATTCGCATACCCAGTTCACATATCTAAATTCCTGATAGCTGAGGAAGGTCTGAATGTAGCTCAGGTTGAGAAAGACAAAGAAAATGCAGAAAGGAGGTTGTAACCTTATACATATATCACATGTGCTTTCCTCAGAACAGTAACCTGCGGCCCAATGTATAATCCCCATACGTTAAATACACATTTTTGAGGTAGGAAACCTTCTCCTATAATTTCCAAAGTTCCATTTTATTTCCAACAGCAGGGGATTTTCAGAATTCGACCTTCTCAGATTTAACTTGCCCATGATTATCTATGATTGCTTCTGTATATATCACAGGCAGGTGTTGACGTATCCCTTCATCATGTCCCCTGGGGATTTTGATGTCAACAGGGACCTCATCTTCAGTTCAGCTACAGTATGTACCCATGAGCATTCCAGATCTTTTGTTTCCATCATTTAAGGTCTGTTAGTCAGAACTTTTTTATTCCTTTTTTAACCAGCTCTCCCACAGAAAATTACATGATCACACAGTGTTTTGTGAGCTGCTGACTGTTTCCTTCCTCTCTGGACTCTTTCCAAATAGATTCAGCATATAAGTGGCTGTCTCAAAAACAATTGGTTTTCTACAATTTGGGCTCATTAGCTAGGAAAACAGTTTCTCAGCTAGAAAAAGGGGACTAGGAGTGACTAGTCTACAGGAAAGCCTTATTAGATGACAAAGAATCCTCACGGGACAGCTTTTCTAAATGGTGAGCTGTGAAAACTTTTCAGCTACAGCTGATGTCATCTTAGATGACATCAATCATTGACAAGAGGAAGATCACTAAGAGACCAGGCTTCATTAGTTATTATACTCACAGAATTACTTACTGACATAGAATATTACTATCCCTCCCCATTGCCCCTCAGTCCCCTTTGAGAAGTTATTTTAACATTACTTTTTCAAGGGTAATCTTCCCACTGAGTTCCAGCAGTGTCAGCCAGGGTACATTCATGTTCATAATGAGGTGATCGCAGTGGAGCTTCCCCATTTCTCAGGCACCTTACAGGGATGTCTTCATTCCATGTTCTACGAAGTCCTGAATAGATTCTGTTCTCAAGATCTCACTTAGGCTTGAAGTAAAATGTTCCTTTTGCTCCCCCTCCCCCCATTTCTTTCCACATTTGTTACTGTTTTAAAGAATTTTCTGGCTCCAGAGAGCTTTCCACTGAGTACCAGCCCCTGCAGATCCCATCAACTGCTCTGTTGCTGCTATCTGGAAATCCAGATGGTTTTAGGATGTGCTGGTACTGTGCACATGTTCTCTGTACTTCCATCTCCTCCATAGGGAGGATCTGAAAGGTTTATTGAACCCAAATCCTTCTCAAGGCCTACAGTAATAGGTTAAATATTTTTACTTTGTTGGATTTTTTAACTTTTGCTGGTAAGGGTCTAATCTAAGTTGAAATTAGGAGGTATTGGGAGTTTTAGGGGTCCTTTTTGGAAAGCATCACGTAAATCCCTTTTGACTGAAATTCAGTGAAGAGCCATGCTGGGCTAGCACAGAAACCAGGACAAGTATAACTGTGTTAGTACAGCTCTGTCTGGGTTAAGTAGCTTTACTGAACAGCAGGGCATAGGAGGCTGATCAGAGGACTGTGCTAATTCAGTTAAATCCTTTTCCATTTTGGAAATGTCACATTTAGCGCTAGTGTATTTCTGTGTACTGCTGTAGTTTTTCATGCAAACATACCCTGATAAATCTTTCAATTCTAAGGCCAGTGACCCGTTCACAAATGAAACCACATTTTTTTTCCCCAGCTAAAACATCCAGATAACATTGTGCACAATAAAATGCAAAGTGATGAACCACGACCCAACAGCTGCACATTTAGCGTGGCGCCCATTATATATGTATACGTGTGAAGGTAAGTATAATGCAATGACAGGCTTTTAGAGACTTCTGGGTTGGGGTTTTTTTGCTACAGAAATATGTGAATAGGAGCCTGAATTAATTTTCTGAATCCAAAAAGCACATATCTCTATCCTGTGCTTTTAAGCATACTTTGATTTTTGCTCATTTGCAGTTTCCTTTTTTTTTTTTTTTCTTTTTTTTGAGTTGTATGCATCCATTTCAAATCAGAACAGTGGTTTTTATTTTTACCAGGACTGTTTTCTCCCCCATATGCCAGAAAAACTGCTCAGAGGGCACAGATATCTACATAGATCTGGATAATCTATGGTTATGAGAGCTACTCAGAATGTATCTTGTTTATTTCCTGTTCCTATATTGCCTCCTATAGCATCTTTTGTTTTCACTTGCAAAACTGATGAAGCCCTTGTGTTTTACCCTTAGCATTAGAGATCTTCCAATGAGCAGGGCGTTCATTTCAAAGGAAAAATGGTTCTTATTACAGCTTCTGTTCAAATCCCAAGTTCAGGTGTATGATCATGGCAGGGATTTGTGTTGGTCCTCTGCCTCTGTGTGTTTAATGTTATGGCAGCTGAAAATCAGATGCTTTCCATTTTCACTTTCTGAAGCCTACATAAGCAAAGGGATTTATTTTTCTTGATTGCTTAATTAAGAGGGACGTTCACTATGGAAAGCAGAATATTCCAAATTCTTAATAACTTAACTAGTTTTTAGAAAACTTCTGTTTTGATGTGAATAGAGTCAAACAGAGGAAACTTACTTTCATTAACAAAATTCAGCTTGGACCAAATTAATTGATACGGGCTTCATGGGAGCTGATGACGGCAGCAGTTGTGTGTGTGGCTCTCCTTCTGCTCATTTCTTCAATGCAAAGCTTGTGGTTCAGGTTTTTTCTTCTGTGATAGAGATAATATGAAAACAAGTCTTCTAAACCCCAAAATACTGTCTCTGGTTTCTTTAAACTATTGCAGGTACCAAGCTTGCACAAACTATGGAAAGATCATTTGCTTTTGTTTCCACCAACTTAAGCAGCAGAGATTAACTTTGCAAATTATTCTGGGGGTGGTTTGGTAAGGACACAGTAGCTATTACTAAGCGGTGTTTCTGCAGGATTGATTCTTGAAGGTACATTTGGAAGATTAAATTAAAACAAAATTATACTGGAACAATTCTGCAGTTATGGAGAGATGGATCCAGTGATGAATGCACAAGATAATACCGTGAGAGCAGTAAAGAGGAATGTGGCGAACGATTACTTAGTGAAGCAAAATCTGTTCAATGCGTTCCTTGGGGATTGTGTAGGGCTGCCCTTCCCTTAGGAGGACACTAGTTCAAATGACAAATGACTGAAGCCAGTGGTTTTAAATGTATTTACACACATGTGCACGCACACATATATAAATAATAGCAAAAATTATAAAAACCATCAAACTGTTACAGAGAAGTAAAGCACCACACATTTCCTTTTAACTTCCAGTTTATCCATAAGCTTGTTTAAAATCTTTTCTTTTCTCGTGTGACGTGTATTTCCTGGGGGTCTGGAACTCCTTCTGTTACTAGCAATCTAGAATCTCTTCTTTCTTTCCCTTTTCCTCTTTTATTAGTTTATTCTAACTTCATGTGATTTAGTCAGCTCTACCTTTTTTTTTTCCCCTCCATTCTCTCTCCCTGCATACTTTGCTTCTTGAGCTCTTGGCTACAAATAAAAGATTCAAAGGTCAAATCGATTAAAAGAAATGGCAGTAGCTTTATGGCTCTCCCTGAAGAGAAGAATGTAGCTTGCACTCCTCCCACTCAAGTGATTTCACCCAGGAAGCGGACAAGTCATTAGCACTAGCAGACTTTCTACTTCCCCTGACAGAAGGAGTTAATGGTATCAGGAAAGTTCTAGGATGTACCCCATTCTGTTTGAGAACTGCAGAAACCCTTAATTCATTCACAAGATTGTCTGGTAAATAAATAAGTACCTTTAGTTAATAAGTCTGCCCTTTCTGCTTGCTGTTCCTGTATTTTGGCTTCCTGTACTGGGCTGGAGCCTAGAGTAAATTTCCAGCTGAGGAAAGCCTTGTCTTTACTTTTTCCAAGATGCCCCCAGCAAAGCTATTCCATGTAGGAAAACACCTACCTTGAGAAATCATTCTCTTTTGTTGTATTTACCCTGTGTTGACTGGTGCTCGGGGCTAAAGCCTTGGGCCATCCTTTAGCTTTTCAGCTTTTTACTTTTTAAATACCTCCCACAGCTTCAGTTTCGGCTGTTGTTTCCTGTTGGGCCTTCGATGACTTGTGCATTGGCATCACAGCTGAGAAGTTTCAGACACAGCAAAGCCATGCCCACTTTTTCTTCTTTGTAAACCGCTGTGCTTTACAAAATTGTCAATTAAAAATAACCTCACTTAAACGGTTTTATTTCAGAGCTCAGTTTCAAAAAAAAAGCATGGTTAGAAAAAAAAAAATATATAAAAAATAGGGGTTTTCTCCACTGCAAGCTATGACCTTGTTATATCTCGCCCTAAACTGACCATGCTGTGATTCACTCATCTTGTAAACACAGTAATCCTACCAGCACTGAAGTTTCAGTCCCAGCCTGGCTATAATCTTTGCAAGGATCTCTATAAAACCTCAGCATTGTTGTTCTCACGTACCTGTTCTGCCAGACATCCTTGCTGTGTGCCTGCAAATCTATGCGGTTGCGACACTGTGAATAAACTTTGAATTGCTTTTACCCGAGCTGAATCGCAAGAATTTTCCTTGAGCAGCCAGTAGTTGCCCTAAGTGCTGTTTCTTGCCATTTCACAGAAATATGAATACACTGCAAAAATCAAGCTGGTCTTAATTTAAAATACCAACTTGCTATATTGGTTCAGGGTAGTGATGCACCTAAACGCAGCCCCATAATGAATGTTTCATGAGCCCCCAGCCTCCTTACTGATACTCAAAGTGTATTCTGCAATAAGGTTCTGCACCTCGTTACATGCCAGGTATATCAAAAGCAGTCTTACTGCTCGCTATTTTATAGCAATCACTTTTTAAAATTGGTAAATCTTCATGCTGAAAGAAGAAAAAATAGTCAACATTCCAGTAATTGTTGTTTCTCATTGCAGAAGGGGATTTACAAATAGCGCTATGATGTTGAAGGTAAAATTATTACTAGATGCTCTGCTGTGAGTTCTAGGAAGCTCTTGCCTAAAATCTATCAACTAGAAGGCCAAAGTAGTACTTTATGAATGTCATGCAGCTTTGGTTGTAAAAAGCTGTTGCCCGAATCGCAGAGATGGAGTGATTTGTCGAAGAGATGTACTAAAAATGCAATCCAAGCTAGCACTATTATTCTTAAAGAGTCAGACATAGCCCAGTACTGATGTCCAGACAACTGCACCAAACAAAACACAGTTTATTTTTGAAGCAGACTATTAATTAAGTCAGAAATAACTTAAGGGGAAAAACTGAAGATGCTTTCTACAGGAAATTAAAGTAGCTACATAAACGAGTTATGAATACTCAATTTATTTCCAATTAATGAAATTTAATTTGCAAGATAGAATGAGCTTCCAATCGATGATTGTTATGCCCTGGTATGCTGTCTGGAGACAAGATTCAGGTTAATAAGTGGTAAAAAGTATTTCAATTTTTCCAGTGTCAAAAATAATCATAATTTAAAAAAAAAAGAAAAAATTAGGACCCTCTTCAGAAAACTAAAAAGCATGTGTTATGTTATTTACAAGACTACACTGAGTATTTTTAGTAGCATTAACCATAAAACCATACATAAATCATGCACCCGTAGTTTTTTAGCATCTTCCTAGTATCTATAGCAGTTACAAAACTACTCCTACCGTTGTTGCATCATGCCAATAGAAAATCTTTTATCAAATCTTTTATTTAAATCTTCCTTTCCACCAACATTTGCAAACCCCTTCTAGTTTGCCTAGGGAAGCTCCTGGGCCTAACATAATAAACTTACCCTCTAGGGAAAGGTGATTATCAATTAACTGTTTGCTTCTCCCCATTACACAATTAACTCTGTGACTAAACGGAGGCACTTTTTTAAAAAATCCCATGGCTATTGTCAGTCACATAGGGACATGGAAGAGTAATTCATCCTTTCTAGTCCCTTCACTTCTAGTTTACCCTTCATTGGCATAAAGATCAAACATCCCAAAAATCACTTCCAAGCTTGATCTTTCCATATGGCATAACACAGCACTACCAACCATGCCAGCAGGAGAGCTCTAATGGGTCCTGACGCACAACATCCCAATTAAGTGTCACAATGAAAGCAGCAATTTTAGCTTGTTTAATAACAGACTTCATGGAAGCAAGTCTTTGCTTCAAAGGATCTTGTAATAAATCTGCAGTAAAGCATGAGAGGGGAAAAATCTAAACAAGATACTTGTATTTTAACAGATTATTAAATTGGAGAATTGTTAGCTTAAAGAAGAAGATTTTGATAACGGAAGTCTCCTATCCATGGCTTGCTTGGTTTTGAAGACCATACTTGAAACAAGAACAACAATAAAATTTTGCTTTTTTTAATAGCTCATTATTGAAATATTGCCCTGGCCTTCAGGGTAGATGAGGTGGGGGGGTTACTGCATGGCAGAGGCAAATAAGCTGTGAAAGTAAAAACTTTCCATGAAAAATCAAGCACAATTGTATTCTGAAATTAAAATTCTTGCTCTCTTCTCACAATAAGACCTACTTATTCTTCTGCACAGACATGTCTATTGTGCACAGGAGTTCCCCTCTTAGAATCTGCATTTGCAATTAAGTGGAGAATTGATATAATGTGGTAGCAGAAATATTACTTTTTTTATTAAAGTACTTTTTGGTAGTGATTTTTTATATGCATACACAAGTTCCTAAGAGATAACTCTGCTCTTCTTTCCATGAGAGCATTCCTTAATTACTTTACACAGCTGAATAACAGATGCATAGCAACAATAGATCAAGAAAAAGCATTAAAGATCTCCTCCATAAAACAGTGACTTTCTGGTGGGAGGTTCTGGAGAGACTAGAGAGCTTGGCAGTAGTAAGAGCACATAATTTACAGGCTAATACATCAGCAAGTAGATCTGTGGCTGGGTGGAATATGGCAAGATGTGTCAACCTAGTTTAGCAGCCATCTTTCTGACCTCATGCTGCATATACATAATAGATGCCACGACATACATTTTTACCTCAATAGGCAATTTGGAGGGAAGTTTGTTGGCTTTCTCCTTCATTGGAGCGAGCTGAGGAATTGCAGAGCAAATCAGCCCACAAATAGGAAAGGCAGAAAGAAATTTGCAGTAACGGGATGGTGATTTCTGGAAGAACATCCTGGTGTGGGAAAACCTGATTTTATGTTCTCAGCTCATTTTTGGTAGCTTAGTGGCTGCCAACATGATAAAATGGTACCTTTTTTCACCACAGGTCATCTAAATATCTGAAGACATAACTGAATTCAATATTAACTAAGCTCAATAACATCCCTGCAGAAGATAATGGATAATGTGTATGTGCTTAGAAAGAAGCACCATGGGTTAAAGCTAAGTGTGTAAAAATACATGTGTACAAACTACAGTTATGAGGACACTAGAAGGATTTTAATGAACTCTATGTAGTTCTTAACAGAATCAAATTGCAGTGTTGGAGACCAACAAGCCTCCTGGATCCTGGCAAAGAGGTGACTGGGAACTACAGCTGTAGCAGCTACATGGTTAGGAGGGAGAAATAAAAGGGGAGGACCAGGCTCAATTAAGAAGAGAACTTTTCGGTCTGCCCTTGGAAGGGTTCTTGCTGTGGTTAAAAGCTCCCTGGAAATTACCTGTTAGATGCATCTACTAAGAAAAGGTAAATTTGGTAATGGAGTGTTGTGTTGGGTAATGGTCCTCTGTTGTTTCTTTGTAAGTTGGTTAATGTGGTCCCAAACAAGTAAAGGATGTTTTTACAATTAAGTGGGGACCTGAAGTAGTTTAGTGTTTAGCTGTAAATCAGCAGTGGTGTTTGCTCTTGCTCTACAGTGTGGAAGGGCAGGTGTTTTTCTGCTTGAGTGTTTTATAGTTTGCATTGTAACCAAATATCTTACAGGGAGTAAGCAGTGGATAACTAAGAAAATTCACATGATTTATGGGATGACTATAGCTTCTGAAAATGGAAAAAGCCCACCGGGCTGCATGCAGGCACCACAGTTTACCAGTATGAAATGCTGGTATGTATGTTTATCCTTAAATGAGTTTACAGTCCTTAGCTGTTCTAGTGGCCTAAATCAGCTGTGTTCAGCACAAGGGGAAATCCTCATCCACACCATCCTGATGAGTAAGTCACAAGTGCTCTAATGTCAGACTGTAGGCTGGGAAGGGTTACAGTGATTCATGGTTATGTGCTAGTAGATTTATTTTTTTTCTTGGTTTGTGATAGACTTTAGAGCTAGTCTTCTACTTCCTTAATTTATGGTGAGGCTGTTATGCTTGGGGGTTTGCTGTTGTCCTGCCTGGCATACAATGTACAAATTTAAAAGAGCTTATAATGTGTTGTCTCCCTTTGGATGCTTTGTGCTCTCTGATACTAGATAACGTTTTCCACATCTGTGTTTCAGGTGTTTTAAAAAACCAGACTGTTATGGTACTTGAGAGAAAGCATCCCTGATGATTCTGCCCTTTCACTGACTGAAAATAAAGGGACAGTGTTGTTTTTTGAAAAAATGTTGCAAATTTAAAGTGTTCAAACACTGATCTTTCATGAATGTCTACTCTTAATATGACTTTTCAACTGCAGAGTGGGTGTGTGCTGGAGTTTTAATGCAAATATTGACATCAAATGATAATAATGATGTTATATAAACACTAATAATAGGTATGCAGCAACACTGTCCTGGTGCCTCACTGGCTAAAATTCTTTCTTCAGCATGCCGGGGTCCTGGCATAGAAATTTGCCTATTTAGTACTACTGTTAAAGGACTTCCCCTAAATATAATAAGCTATGGATATGACCTGTTTCTTTCCCCTGCATTGCTCCTCTCACTTGTAGTATTTGAGCAAGGAGAGAAAATACCTCTCCACATAGGACTTATTGTTGAAGGTATTCTATAGGAAAAATCTGTAATAGTGGGGGAGTTTATATATGTTTATATACACTTTATATGCATCTTTCAGCATATATAATGTCTAGGGCTACTGAAGGAGCTTGTTTTATCGGTTCGCAATGGCAGTATGTTGATATGAAGCAGTTGCATTGACTTGGGAGTAAGAAAGACCAGAGAAAGAAAAATAACATATAAACTGGCTAATTTTCTTTTTCCTGGACAATCATTCTAGCTGTCAATTAGATAAATTGCTTTTATGATACGTTTTTACTGCATGTTTTTTACTTTAGCACCTGTTTTCTACTTCTGTATCTTTGGGCTATCTGGAAATTTCCCTCGGTTGCCTTGAGGTTTTTACTCCATATATCTCTATTGCTCTCACAGGTATTTACATGATTTACGTTTTCTTTGCTTAGGAAAGGAATCGGACAACATTGCTTAATAGAGTAAATATGCTATCACAGCGTAATACACTAGTAAATGTAAAAGGCATATCTCGGTGCTAGTATGGATGGAGAAGGCAGGATATGCAATAAATATTTTACAGCAGGGAAGTTGTGTTTACTGACCTGTATAAGCTTCAGGGATTTCATTCTACAAGTGAGGTAATAGATTTGTTTTGTGGCACACGCACCACTCCAACTTGTAATCAATATAAGCAGAGTGGCGTGGCACTCTTGCATGTATTGGATTGAGTCATTCCAGGCAGTCTGATTTACGCTCATAAAAGTTCTTGTTCTGTGGTATGATGGCTGATGCTAATGTAAAACACACAGGACTGCACAGTCCTTTGAAACTGAGTGATCCCTTACGCTTCAGCCAGCTACACATGATGTTTTCAGCATGAGCTCTTACTCCATGTGTATGAATTGGAGGCTTGAGAGCCCTGAGGCATGGAGCTGTGCAGGAGCCACTCGTGGATTTGCATATCCATCTCCACTACCTGGAAACCATGGGCTAGATTCTGTCACTCAGATGAAGGTGTGAAGTCACATTCCCACTAAACAAATTGCTCAGAGTAAGGGATCTTTGAGAACTGGTCTTGCATTTCTCATTTATGCTATTAAATGTCTATGGTAGTCCACAGCTTCACTCCTTGTGATGTCCAGTTTCAAAGAGAAATGTGAGTGGAGAGGTTTACACACTTGCGGTAGAGTGCAGTACAGTTTAAGCTATAATCTCAGAGTGATTTAACTTCTTGTTTGAGCAGAGCAGGAGGAACTATTTCTGCCCATCTGAGGGTGAGAAGCCCCACATCATTTTCTCTCGGGGGAAAGGCTAGGGAACTCAGCTTGCTGCTGTGGGGAATTCAGGGAAGCTGCTTTTGCAAAGGGGTTTCTGCAGCCTCACAAAAATCTTTGCCCTGTTCACCTCAACCCTCATTTGGCACAAGCAAAGCTGATTTTCCAGGGCTGCACATTGCTTCGTTGCTCATTTTTCATCTATGCTAGGAGACAACCAATTTAACTAGAGATCGTCATGATGTCTGGCAGAGGTGCTTCAAAAGTGTCTACAACCACTCCATACTCACCCACAAATCATACTACTAGTCCTACTGAATCTGAGATTTCTTTCTAGGGCAACAAGATACTTTAGTTACCAGCCCTGGCAGAGATAAAATGAAATTGAGTGGGGGAGACAATGAGACTTGTCCTTTTTATTTTCTTTTTTAACCTCTTCTGTTGTGTTCTGCTGGATTGCATTTGTGCAATAGGCGCATCTGAGTAGGGTGAGATTGATGACTATAAAGCACTAAGATGTTGGCTAGAAGATTTATAGGACAGTTTGTCAATGATATGAAGTTAAACAGCATAACCCACTGAGTGGAGTTGAAAGCACCACAGTTCCTGGCACAAAAAGGAAATGGTGTGAAAAAAAACTTGTCTTGCTCTCACCAGATTCAAAATGGTCTTCACATCTGTTGTCTGCAGAACTTCTGTCATGTGTTGCTCACTGGCCTTTGCAGCCGAGAAGATGCTTTGCATCTGCTCTGAAAGGCTAGATCCCTTCTGACAACATTAACCCGGCTCTGACAGATGCAGCGCAGCCAGAAGAATATCAGCATTCAGCTTGCGTGCAGCTTACAAATAATGTAGATGGATGTCCCATAGGTGTTGGCTTTATGGATGTCCATTCAATAGTTCAGTGGGATGTGCACCTCCTGTCCAAGTAAGTATGTACATGCCATTTGTGATAAGTGCAGTACATATTTGGTGCATGAGTCCTGAAACCTGAGTAGCTATTTAACAGCTATTTCCAAGATGATGAAGGGAGTGGAACATCTTCCTTATGAGGAGAGGCTGAGGGAGCTGGGCCTCTTTAGCTTGGAAAAGGGGAGTCTGAGGGGTGACCTCATTAATGCTTATAACTATGTAAAGGATGAGAGTCAGGAGGATGGAGCCAGGCTCTTATCAGCGATGGCAGGGACAGGACAAGGGGCAGCCTGCAGCAGAGGAAGCTCCATGGGAATAGAAGGAGAAACTTTTTCACTGTGAGGGTGACAGAGCCCTGGGACAGGCTGCCCAGAGAGGTTGTGGAGTCTCCTTCTCTGGAGACATTCAAATCCACCTGGATATGTTCCTGTGTGATTCACTATGGGTGATTCTCCTCTAGGAGGGGTGCTGGACTAGATGGTCTTTCAAGGTCCCTTCCAACTCTTAATGTTCTGTGATTCAACTTTGGTATCTTACATTGGGTACAAAGAAATGTAGTAGTCACTTGATAAGATGTTTTTTGTCTAAAATGCGTACTTCCCAAATGGAGCTGAGGCCCACATAAGAAACTAATGCAAGGCTTAGGATTCCCAAACAAATCTCATAAGTATTAACGAAGATATCTTCTTTAGACACTCTGGCTTAAAGAAAGACTACATATACCTGTATTTGCTCCTGCATGCAACAGCAGCAGTGGCAAGTTTAACTCCACATGAGAGGGAAAAAAACAATTCTTTTTACTGAAGGTAGAATTCTTTTTCTTTTATGGCTAATTTGCATTTGCGTGCCTTCAGCACACCAATACAAATGACCATATACCTATTAATGTGTGAGGGGAAAAGCATGCATACAGGGAAGCTTCCCTATCTTTGCAAATTCCTCCCACCAGTGTATACTGGAATTAGTTTTAAAACTGATGAAGTGTTCGCACTAGAGAAGATTAAACCACCGGGTTCAGAGAGCCTATCATCTTCCTTGGAGTTTCCCTAACTTAGCTGATAAGTAGAATTTGGTTTTTATCACAGAATTGGGTGCCTGCAAGGGGATAGCTGATCTGCCAAATTTTACCTCTGCCTCCAGTAAAGCCATAACAATTCCCAGGTGCCCTTTGGGTCTTGGAGATAGACTATACCAAATAATCCAAAGGTCTGATGAGCTAGCTCGTGTATAAATTACTTGATACACTGTAGGATCAAATCAAATGAGTATTAGTTAACATGCAATTAACAATATGAGTGGAATAATCAGATTTGTTTCTTTTATATTGGAAACAGTAGGCTCCTAAGAAGCTTGCAACTGCAATAGCAAGGTTTTCTGGTGCTATCTCTGGATTAATGTACAATTCTTTGCCTAAAAAAAAGCTGCTGATACAAAGAAAAACAAAAAGGGTTTCACTTCTAAAAACAGAAGCACAAATTAGGAGTGAAGTCTGTGACTCTTATGAAAATTCTTACACAACACTGCAGGAAGGCAGGAGTCTACAAGAAATAATTGTTTGGACCATTAAAACCACCAGTACTGTCTCCTACACCCTGCCCAGCTTTAAATCCAGTATCATATCTCAATGATCAGCCAGTATAGAAGTGCCTAGACCTAAACCAAATCCTCATTAACACTCATGTTATGTGCCCTCCAGTGATGCCCTATGCTTCCTCAGAGCATACAAGAACCTGCACATGTAGATAGCAGTCCTCCCAGTGCACTGGCAACCCCTAATTTAGCAGCTGGAAACATCAACCTCCCCCCAGCTCTCAGGGACAACAGGCTGTGGGGAGGCAGCCATGCCTGGGACAATGGGCTCACCTGACAGGAGCCATTCTGCAGCCAGGGTTGGGGTGTGATGACCGGTACTGAGGGGATGGGGATGGATTAGGCTGGTGGGATTCCTGCGGCAGTGGCTGATCTTGGTTGAGGTGGCTGCAGTGGGAAGGATGGAGCAGGTGGACAGAACCTCCCAGGTCCCACCAGGAGCCCCTCTTCTGTTGTTTGGGACACTGAGGTCTCTTATTCACATGGCTGCTGGGTGTTCCTCTGCTCAGCAGGTCAGTGTGCTTTCTCTTTAAATCACTGTTCACCCAGGGCTGAAGAACTCCAAAACATGTGACACTCTTTTTCCTTTCTGAGACGAACTGTAATGACAGTGTTAATCTTTGGGGGACTTTTTAAATTTAAACTGCCAAATATAAAAATTAATGAGGTGTTTAGAGACACAGG
This sequence comes from Laterallus jamaicensis coturniculus, assembly GCA_022605575.1. Classification (NCBI taxonomy): domain Eukaryota; kingdom Metazoa; phylum Chordata; class Aves; order Gruiformes; family Rallidae; genus Laterallus; species Laterallus jamaicensis. The sequence goes on from JAKCOX010000015.1 coordinate 13,050,159, forward strand.
CTTTTGCATCTGTCTATCAACAACTTAAATATGGGAAAAGAAAATAATCTACTTGAATAGCATGTGATTGTGTGCTTTATTTTGATTCCTATCTTGGTTCTGAGAGGCACTTAGTGCATAGAAAAGGAGAGCACTTAGTATCTGGCAAGACCAGCCCATGTGTCGCAGTCTCTGAAAGAGTATTAATTTTCAAGGACAAAATCAAAAAGAAATGTTGCCACGGATGTTTCTTGTAAAGTTTCAGCAGAAAGCAGCTGCAGAGGGGCATCCATCCATCCATCCATCCATCCATTCATCCACTACCCGGCTCAGTGGCCCGAGGTGTGAGTGCTGGCAGCATGTCTGTTCCTGAGCAGGGGAGCTGTTTGCTGGCTCCGATTTGTCTGTCTTCGTTGCCTTTGATGGGGGTTGGTTTGCTGACAGGCATTAAACCCAAATCAGCACACAGCTTTTTTGGTCTCAACTGTAAAAGAGGTTTGGCTATTTCTCCTCTGTTTCTAACCAAACAGTGAAATCTTGCAGGACTAAAACTTTCTTTTTAGTCACATTATTTTCCTCTGAATATTTATGGTTAAGATGCAGTAAAAATTGTTCCAGTTTTTCATTCTTTCCCCTCTGGAGTTTCATAATACTCCTGAACAATGTTTGAGCTACTGTTTTGGGGTTTCTTTTTAATTCTGTATTAATACATGGAGCACATTATTCATCTTTATATTCCACCAAACCCCTCAATTTTAATTAACTTCTTTAAGGACTTCATTCTGTACCCACTGACATTAATTAAGAAGTTCCATTGGCTTTAGCTTTCAGTTTCTGCCTTTGCTTGGGGCTAGATTCACCCAGGGGAGAGTTACAGAATTAGCCACTGAATTATCTTGAGCCAAGGTGAGTCCGAACTTCCACCTGCCTTAGAGCTGCAGTAGTTGACTGGATTTGGAGCTGCCAGGAGGACTCTATCCATGCTCCATCAGAAGCCTGATTCCCTGAGAAGCATCTTTAAGGGGCTACTGGTGGCCAGAGGGGCTGCCTAGGAAGTTCAGAACTGTGGTTTATCAGCCTTTGCAGTCTGAGGGCTATATTGTGTACATTTGTTGACTGTGGCCCAGCTTTTTCCCCTTTCCCAGTTGCCACCTGACATTGTAGTGGTTTGCATGGGCTGCTGAGCTCTCGTGGCTGAAGAGAGAGATTCAGGCTGCATACAGGTAGGAAACATCTTATGTGAGCCCAACAGAAGGGAAGGAAGAGGAGCCTGGTTTAGGAGTGGAGGCCCTTACCAGGGAAAGTCCCGTCTGGTGTTACTGTTGTTACTGGGGGTTAAAAAGCTGTTGGACAAAATAAAATAAAAAAATAATCATGGCAGCAAAGAGCAGAGGATGTGATTTACTTGTTGAGATGAAGCAGGTCTGCACAGAAGAGCTGGAGGTGCTGCCTCCAGAGCAAAGTAGCCAGTAATTGTCCTTCATTCAGTTTTTTGTGTCAGTTAAGTCTGTTGTGGATCTGACTCCAAATTAAGTTGTATTGCATTTTGGGAGATAGCTAAACATTTAAAAAGGTACAGCCTTCAAAGACTACGGATGCTGGCACTTTACCTTTCACAGAAATCTGGGGTTGCTTTCTCAGCATCCCTTCCCAGATGGAATTTTTGCCATCCAATGCTAAGAAACAGAAAACCTCATGTGTGTGTGTTTGTGTACACTTGTGTGCATGTGCAAATAAGTCAGTTTGGAGAAATGAACAAAGCAATCTGTCCTCTTTGGAAGCTTACTAAAGGGAATTGGCGTTTCACATGTACTCATAAGTTTGCATATAATAAAAAATGAGGAAGTACTTATCCTAGGCAGCAGCAATAATTGTTTTATCTCTTTGTCCAGATATTTTCTGCCACATAGAATGCTCAGATACAGCTCATAATTTTTATGCTTTTAAAATAGTTTTTATTGCATAACTGCACAAATCCACATTTTTAAGTAGGCTGGTGACTTTCTTGGAATGAGATCATACAGAAGCAACAGCAGTTGCCTAATTATATATAGACTATAGATATCTTTTTAAAAGCGTATTTAGCAAGAGATGCCTATTTTGGAAAATACTAAGAACTTCATCTACTGCATATGGTTGATGACACAGCTAGCTCTTATAAAAAGTTGACATTTTTCTGTGGTTATTGTTTATTTTCGTTATTCATTAACAGATTAGCTGGTTTTTTGGTTGGGGCTTTTTTTCAGATTCGATGATTTTATTTTTTTTTTGGTGTGGCTTTTTTTTTTAAAAACTAATGCCGGATGAATTGAACAAGAGGGCAAAATAAAGTCTAAGCCTGTACTATTTTTGTCCAATACTCATTAATCAAATGCATTTGGAAACAAATAGTGGCTTTGATTCACGTACCCGCTATTATGCTGATGTAATTCCATCAGATTCTGAGGAGGCTTCTCTCATTTACACCAGTGTGAGTAGAGAGGGAAATCAGGTCTTGCATCTCCCTAGCAAAATGCAATTTGTTTGCCAGGAAGGCTGGATAAAATGTAGATATCACACAGGCAATATGCCTCTAGCTGCTGTGCTTACCACAAGCAGCTCAAAGAGAATTATTTAATCCTTGTTTGCATAGTAACTTCTGATAAATAATTCAAGAACGTATGGCCTAAAGTTTTTAGGGTTTTTTTTTAAGGCAGTGCCTGAGGGAGAAACATGATTCTGTTCCAGTTTTAACAAGGAACCAGGAACCCCAGCAGAGTTGTTAGAGCTGTATTCAAGCTCTTTGGACATGTTTTGGTGTAAAAGGTGCAGTGAAAGGAACAATAGGACTTCAAGATATTTCATGGGGAGTTGTCACTAGAGGAAATACACCTCTGTGCAATGCAAAGACTGTGGGTTTGTAGTGTGAGAGGAAACTAGCAGGCTAGAAGATAGCTCTTTACTGACAGGACTTAATAGTGTAATCCACTAAATCAAATGTCTAGCGTTTTTTTCCAAAAAAATATTTTTAATAGTTTTTTCCTTATCACAATGAAATGTTTAATACAGGCTTGTTGACAGTGAGTGCTTACAATTCGCCCCTCTTCCCTCTGGTTATCTTTAACATGTTAAAGTGATTCTGATTACGGAACATGGTATCATTTCATTTTCCTTCATAATTTGTATTTATGGGAAATTATTTATTTATAGGACCAAAACAATTCTCTTAACCAACATAATAACTTGAATTTATCTCTGTCAGATGGATTCTGATACAGTTGTTACTTGCCTCTGTTTACTGCAGTGGGGTTTGCTTTGTGTTAATACATAGCTGAATGTGAATACAGAGGCTAAATTTGGTCTTTACATTGTTAGTAATTGTTACTCTTGGCAACCTAGGGGATCTCGCTGCAATTTGAAAACTATTTGTTCCCAGTCTATCATGGCTTATGACAATCATATGTACACTACCATATACAACCTTTTGTATTTTCTAATTACAGTAGCAGTCAACAGCAGCTTGTTTGGGTTGTAGGAGAGTTTCATATGACCAGGCTTTTTCATCAACCTTGGTTTTGCTTCTCTGTATGAAATACACAGAACCCAGTAAGGTGACAATGACTTTCCTGACAGAAAGGCATGTAAAAGCTCATCTGGAACAATTTACATGAAGTTTTCAGCTTCTTAGCGAGTGTAACAGCGTGGTCATTTCCTGACTGTCATACTTTGTAGGGAGCTCTGACTTATAATTTGGTTACCTCAACGTAGATATATGTGAAGACAGATGTTAAGTGAACCTTCATAGTAAGCAAGTTATTATTTTTATCCTGGTTCTACATACCTTTTATGGATCTAAAATTATTTCTGGGTGTATTCTGGTTCAACTTCCATTCTAATTGTAATATTATGCAGAAAAATTGAATCACCACTGCAATCTTATTGGCTAAGTAGGAAGAGAGAATCTCAGGAACGTACTGTTTGTTCTTACCTGACGCAAATAAATGCCCTAGATATTTTTGAGAGCTTTTAATCTTTTTTGTTAGGGTGCCTGATTTTCATGGCCCGTTGAATGGCAATAAGCAATTTGGCAAGAAATTAGTTACTCTTGCAGAAGGCTCACAAATGAAAAAAGTGCAAATTTGGCAGAAGGACAAAGTGAAATGTGAATGTAGTAATTGCTCGATCCTTTTGCAAGGCTCTCCCAGGCAGGCTGTTAAAATGCAAGTGTGGATGACAGCTGCGTATCTCCAGGTGAGGTTGATTTTGTTTGAAAATCTGGTTTTGTTCTATGTAGGTGATTTGGCTGTTTGAATTTGAACAAGGAGGAACAGTATGTGTACCGTGCTTTATGCTAGGTTTTTCCCAATGTGTTTATCTGCAGAATTCCCATTGAGATTCTTTTGTTACAATGTTCCCTGGAAAATCCTTTAGTATCTCCCACTGTGCTTCTTTCAAACCTGAGGCGCAACAACACCATTTTAATCTCTCCATCTGCCATGATGGCAGAAGATCAGTGCTGTAAGATTGTATATTAATATAAACCTCTGGTGTGTTTTGTTTGGCTCTTTTATTATTTCCTTCTTTCTGATTAGATAGAGGATGTCTGTCATAGGATCCAGTTATGCCCATAAGTTCATAGTGTTATTCTTTTGTGTCCTTTTTGCTGCATCATGTGTTCCTGATCAGTAAGATGATATACCTGTACTTGATTTTAAGTATTAGAGAAGTACCATTGACTTCAGTAGCTAGACATCTCCTAGCATCTTTATAAATTGGAGCATGCAAGAGGAAGGCATGCTTGCCACTTGGCTCATATTTTTACATACAGATAGCATGTTTTATTCTGTAGAAAATCCAACCTTGATAACTTGAAAACTAGACTGTGTCTCAAAGAGCTTCTGCTTTAAGAACCCCATACTTGGCTTTATGTGTCTGGTTGTATCAGAAGCAATGGCATCGATGCAACACTTTGCTCACAGTACTGAGGCCTAATTTTATAGGAGGCAACCCAATAAGAGGAAAGCATGGAGTGAGGAGGAAGGAGTTAGAATGCAGTAACAGTACCTGTTCAGACAAGATGCTATAAAGATGGTTTAAAGAGAAATACACATTGATTTATTTTTCATGTAAACCTTACTATCAATCTATAGTCCTAGTTTTAGCTGTACCAATGGCCTGCAGTTCCATTCTCCATTACTCAGGCCTCAAGCTCAGCTGAGGTTGCGCATTGGCTCATGTTTTGATAGCTCATGACTTTCATCACCTGATTCTCATGCATGTTCATTTTACTTTGAATTAGCCATAGGCCAAGAATGGGCACTTAGCCAATATCTCTCTGACTCAAGTGACATGCTGCTTCTCACTTCTGTCTGAGTGATGCTGACGTCATCCTCCAAGGGACAAAGCAATGCTCACATAAAAACAAGTATCTCTTGTTAGGAAGGAAGAATACATTTTAACCTAAATTCCAAGAACAATTGGAGGTAGCTTGCTTTAACTCTACACTTGTAATATTAAAATGTATAGTTCTTCCATAAATAACTACAATGCATAAGCTCTGCTCTGCTACACACTCCCAGGGGAATGATGTAGTCCGCAGGCTCCAAGTGCTGAACTGGGATAACAGATTTCTCTTTAGTCTTAGCTTTAAAAGGAAAAAAAATAGATAGCTTTCCCTGTGTGACAGAAAATACTGAAGTAGCAAGAGTTAGGCAGCTCCGAACTGTGAGCTTACAAATTCAATGCTGATTGCAATTTGAAAGTCAGATTATATTGTATCATTTGCATCAGAAATATTTCCAGAAGTGACAAATGACAATGCCTGGTTGTTTTCTATTTCCTGTGAAAATCCTTTACCCTTCGGTGAACTTTCTACCCAGCAAGCTCTACAGTGGCCATACTGCATCTGTTGTACCAAAATGCCAAAAGTTTAATGTTATCTTGTCCTTCAGAAAAGATCTTTTTTACATATATATATATATATATGGTTTAGGACCGCTAAGCATGTTTAATAAATTAAACTATCTTTTGCGTCTTTCATGGAAATCCTGTGTTAAAGGCAGCTGCAACCTATAGGGATGACTTCACTTGGAGGAATCCAACACTCCTAAGCAAAGACTACAAAGTATGTATGTCTGAAGCTCTGTTTGACACCATGGAAACTTTTACACATTTTTCAGGTCTCTTGCCTGAAAGAAACAATTTAACAACAAAATTAAGGAAAATAGGGAATATCATAGAGAATTGGTTGGAGTTTTGGTTTGCTTGTTTGGTTGTTGTTTTTTTTTTTTAATTCCCCGCTCGCTGGGCTACTTTACTGGAATTGGTCTTGTTGAAGTTCATCTTGGCCTGTAGCTGATAACAGAGAAGAGCTTGTTCCTTATTCACTGATTACTTATGTAGCAGTGTGAAAAATGTTTGAGTCACCTATTTGTTTTAGAATAAATGTTCTCTGCGTTCTCTGAACATGGGTATTTGTGTGAATATTTTTAAATAAAACTAGATCTGCTTACCCCTGCATTGGCAAGTGCCAAGTTGAAAATAATGGACAGGAATGCTAATGGTTCTCCATGTTTGTTGCAATGGAGTAACTTACTTAAGTGATTGTTGACCCTGGATTGGCATTTCTGGACCTGTCAAAAACCGGAGAAGATGGACTTGCAGTGCTGCTTCCATGCATCATTGCTGTTGGTCACACAAGCCTCTAGTCAGTGTGTAGAGAAGAAACCTCAGACTTAACGCTGCTATTTATCAGGCTGTGTATGGTTGTGATGAAGATCTTGTCTTGTGATCGCTTATGCAAGTGAGGAACCTGATTCACACCAGTGCTCTTGGTGACTTCAGAGAGGCAATGCGCAGTAGTTTGCTGACTTGAGGCTGCCATGAGTAAATTGTGGCTGCTGGAAGTTTTATAATTACATATGTTTTAAAATTAAATATTGCTTATCAAAAATATAGAACATATTTCTCCAGAGCCAAAGAATAATATGATACACAAAGTGACTCAAATGAAGGCGCTATGGTTGCGGGAAGAACTGTCATCTTATTTTCTAAGTGACATCAATTTGTGTGGCTAACATTTTAGCAATAAAAAGCAAAATGTAAATCTGTAGCCTGCTGTGAAGGGAAGTCTACAGTTTCAGTGAACACTGCAGGATCTACTCATAAATATTCATTAAATAGTGCCTTACTGAAAATGAAATTTAAGTACTTAAGGTAATGGAATAAAAGTAGTTGAGAAGCTCTTTGAGAGGTGTTTGAAAACAGGATAGGAAAGACATCGCGTAAGTAAGCAAAAGTTTTATTACTTCCTTTTTGATCTTAAAACATAGGAAAAAAACCACTATAGGGTTAATGGCACTGAAATGTCTTGTCCCACAGCCAGGGAAGCTACATTAGCTTTCAATGGAAAAACAGTAGAATTTCCTTCTGCCTGAACACGTGTGTTCTGTAGTTACCTGGCATTATGATGTCAGGATTTTTACTTCTGAAGATTGAGAAATATACATGAGGTATTATGGAGCTCATCATACAGAAACTGCAAGGTTGCCCCCACAGAGAGCACCAGAAAAAAACCCAAAACAAAAAAAAACCCTCCACCAAAACAGCAATATTGCTCTTGCTTTTACTTTTTTATTAAGACCCCCAGAAATAGCAGCTCAAGAAGATGCTGCATGTGGAAGGGATTATGCACCTCTGTCTTCACGTGACAGTGATTGAATTTCTTCACACCATTACTTTCCAGCATAAGGGTGGTGTGTGCTGTATCAGATGAGGGAGAGAAATGCTCCAAGGAGTTGAATGGGCCCTGCATGGGTCCCTCACAGTCAGTGATGGCTTGGGCTTATCCTGCCTCAGTTGAGGTGCTTAAGTGAGGAATCCAGGTCAGGAGGTTGGTGGCCCCTGTCTGACCATGTGTCTAGTGGAAAGGAAATGAGCCCAAGCCTCCTTGTCATTCTTGGGCTGCTTTTGTCATTCTGTCAGCTATACAGGGGGACTGTAGCAAGTGTGCTCTGATATTTGATGACTCAGAGCATTGGAAGTGGTCATTAGTGCCTGTAGGCATAATGCTTTTACTGTATCACAAGCTACGCTGTGTATTTCACCAGGTGGCATTTCTGGAAGTTTTGACAGGATTCTGAGTTAGTTATAGCGTTGAAACCTGACTGGCCAGCACGATTTCCTTAAAATAAGTATGCTGGCAGATACTACCGGACTTCTGATCTCTAGAGCTTGGTTTTATTAGAATAGGGTAGCTTTTGGAATGGAGAACTGATCTGCAGGATGAGACAGGTTCAAATAAGAGATTAGTAAAGTGAATTTCTTTCCTGTCCACTATGCCCTTGAATGAGGAGGCCTTTCCATTTGCTTTTGTGAAGTCCAGCAGTTCAATGGCTCCATGGGTTGGAGAATCTCTACAAAATTTGGGTTCCCAGATAAAGAACCTCGTCTCTGTCCCCCACGAGCTGATGGTAATTCTGTTCCATGCTTGTCATGGGAATCCCAGGGCTGTTGACTCCCGTGTTTTTCCTGCTGCATTTTGTGCTCCAGGTCTCCAAGCTGAGAAATCTCCTTTTCCGTTGTGAATGCAATAACTTGGGGGGGGGAAAAAAAAAGGGCCAGTCTTTTTAACTCAAATGTGACACCTGGCTTTTTCCATAGCTGCCTTTCTTAAATTGCAGCCAGTGTCTCTTGAGAAGCAGACAGGATAGGTGTCAGAGCAGCTCTTCAGGTAATCTGGGACATGGCCACTTGGAAAAGCTAGAGCTGATTTGGATTGAGGTGGTAAACATCTGCTACAGATGTTTTCGTCCCATTGTGAAAGGACAGAGTGAGAGAACTGACTCTTGAGGGAAGTATTTTGGACAAATGTGTGGTGTCTCGTTGGTTAAGTTGAGTTGTTTTATCCTGCTTGACTGAAATGACAGGCTGGCTGTTGAAAGAACTGGTGGAGTCAGTGTTTCCTGAGCATCCCATAGAGTGAGCACTGCTGTAGTGTGTTGCCTTAAATCCTTTCCTGATGCCTTTGTGATTTGTTTACTCTGTGCTCGGTTAAGTGATGCACATATTGTATCAAGCTATATCTGGTAATAGTAAAGAAAATGCTCAACTTCCATATAGCTTAATTAATAACACACAGGGTTTAGTATATATTAAACCATTACTGCCTCTTTTTTTGACACAAACTATAAGCAAATACTACATATTTGCATACCATATACCTCCTTAATTATTTAAGAAGCTGCCTTGGCTAAAAACTTTAAGTATGTCTAATTAAATGTTGTGAGGCAAAGCAATTTTATTCTTGGTTTTAAAAAAAAAAAACAACCCAGAAAAAAGAGATTTATATAAAGGATTCATTATAGACAATATTTCAGTGAGACATCTGTTACTGTATTTACTGTGTTACTTGAAAAAAAATAATTGCCTAAGAAGGAGGAATACGAAGACTTTATTTTGAAAAGGAGGAAAAAAACTGAAACCCAACTTCATATTGGTGATACCAAGTGGTAAATCACAATATTGTTAAAAGTGTGATCGCAGATACCCTGTTATAGTGGACCTTGACTTCTTTCAACTCTTGTGAGAGCCCCTACACAAGGCACACAGTAATGTCACGGGGAATCAAGTTCAGTTTCCATTTAAACCCATTTACTGTTTTGCTGCCTGAGCTGTAGCAAGGGGTGGGCACGAGGTCTCTAGGTGGGACAGATACGACAATCCTTGATGGCAGCTTTTGCTGGTTGTCTGTTGCTCTTGCCACTGCATGGACAGGTCTTGCAAGAAGCCTGGAAGGGGTAGGAGGAAGACCTGAGGCAGAGGAGGAGAAGCTCCTTGTAGGGATTATTGAAATACGTTTCTTGACATCTGATGGTACAGGGCTCTGAAGTGTCATAGAGAAACTTTGTGTTTTGATGTGCCATACTTCCTATTCCAGAACAGCATCTGTGTACTGCAAATGAACTTAGTTTTATGTAAACTTTCTCTAAGTTTTATCCTTCTATTTTAAGCCTGTAGTATTGAGTGAACATCATGTGCACCTTAAAAACCTTTCCAAAACAGGTTTCTGTAACTTCAGATGATATGCGTGATATGCCAAATTCTTTCTCTTTCTCGGTATGTCTCCTTCAAGGAGGGAAAAAGAAGAGAGGGCAAGGGGGAACCCATGCAGATACATACACCGAGCCATGCCTAGAACTACAGATGTAGTGTTTCAAATCCTCAAATATTAGTCTGGGCTCTGTCACATCCTACTGTCCTTTGGCAAGCTGCTGCTACAACTTCCAAATAAAGAATCACAGATGTTGAAATTATTAGAATAAATTAACTGAGATGGCAGCCATCATCTCATCTCTCAATAAGAGAGCATTACTGATTTTTCAAGTTGCCTTTTGGTCATGGATTTGTTTACCTCCAGAGCTGCTGGTGTAGCTCCCTTGTTGATTGTAGCATTCTAGCTAAAGTTTCTAAATTGTTGTTCTCAACTGAAGATGTATCGCAAGGTTAAACAAATGACCCTTACGGTGTAAAAACATCCTTTAGCCATCAGGAATTAGTGTGTTGCATCTGTCATTCCTGCAGGCCTTAAGGTGTGTGCCTAGTTCTATAGTCACATTCCTGTAATGCCCCTACAGCCTTGAAAGAGATGCTTCTCTCTTCAGAGCAGTTATCACTGAAATTGGTGCTCTTGTTTCAGTGTTGTTATTACCATCATGTGTTATCTAGGTGATAGAATAACAAAATGTATTTTTGAACTAGCTATATTTTTGTTGACCTTATTTTTACTGTTTTTTTTCCCACTGCAGTTCTTATTTAGCCTAATTGTTACTTTTTGAATAATCTTTTGTTTAGATTAAGCAAGAAAGCTCAAGTCTTGAGAACTTGCACAAATAATTAAAACATTATATAAAACTGCTCTACACAGTAGGATATTTTGGTACTCTAGAAACTTAACTCTTAATTGGAAAGAGAAATATCTACTTACTGCTTCAAAGAACAATTAGGTGCTTTTAATAATGCACTTGCAAAACTTTACATGCTGTAGCTAATAAAAAGGAATTTACTTTCCGAAGCAGTTGTAAATGAAAGACAAGGCTTTTATCTGCAGCAATTTACAATGTGTACAGTAATAGAAACTAATGATTCACAATGAGAACTTCAAAGTGTCTGATTTAGGCTTCTAATTTTCAAGCCAAGAGGATTTAGCATTCCCAAATGAAGATGTTAGTTCATGTAGACTGATCTTTTAAGTTCATTAAGGTATACAAGCCCTAGGATGATAATCACAAGTCTTCTGATTGTCAGTTGTTCCTTAATAGAGGTGTGATGTTGGCAAGGAATGCTGAGATGAATGTTGCCAGAGTTCATTACTTGTGCCTCACCTGGGAAAGTGCTGCTAAAATTGGGAGTAATTTTGTGGGGAAAGGAAGTGACAGAATGCTACGAGCTCTGCCTGTAATTGGAAGAGAAACCAGCAATGTGGCATCACTATCTATCTGAAGTGACCAGCTGAAACAAATTTGAATGTGCTGATCCAAACCACCCTGGTATGTTAGTTCAGATTGTAACCTCACATCCTCTGGGTGCTGAGGACCGCACACAAGGATGCGGTAATGCTTCCAAAGACACGGGCTGTTGCAGAGCTTTGTGAAGTGGTATGGTTAAAATGTCACATCCTACAGTGCCTAAAATAAGAATTGCTCTGCCAGTACTTGCAGGGTGGTCACCTCATCGTTTTCAGCGTGAAAACCATGTGGGTAGGCCAGGCATGCCCTTACCCACATGTTGTTTTCCCACATCAGTTTCACAGTCCTCTTTGTAAGACTATTTAACTGTAATTGTCTTCTTTGCAATAGCTGTGCCCACTCGCTGCTTCTGCGCTCTTGGCTGTGCTGCAGGAGGTGTTAGATCTCTAGCTAAAGAGGATTTTAAAACTTGCTTGCTGTCTCTTAGAGATCCCGGTTGTACTAGTCACCTCCACTACCATCCCCATTGCTAACTTGCCAGAGTCTGGGTTTAAATCAAAACTTGTGAAATGCTTCAGAGAGTTTATATCAAATTTCATAGCCCTGGAGTTGTACATCATACGATTTTGGGACCTGCTTTTCTGACAGGAAAGGCAGTTCTTTCACTTCACAGCGGAAATTGTTTTCAATAATTTGTGTAGACTTTGAGCCTGAAGGAAGGGAAGGACTAGGAGTGAAGTGCACCTATGGATTCATCATAGACTGGATAACTAAAAGCAGTCAAAAACATCAAAGGACAGTCTTATTTGCAGCTAAACCTTATTTCAGGACAATTGGACTGATGGTGACTTCATTGGTGTGTTTACGTGTACCTGAAATGTAGATGTTGCTTAGTTTGAGACCATACTATGTATGAATGTGTGGGCATCGATAGCATTGTGATCTGCATTCAAGTGAAAGGAAAACTGAGCAAAGAAAGAGTGAGTCACCTTGAAACCAGCGGAGAATGGCAGTGGGAAAAGGTAGAGAAATATCTAAAACAATAGACCAAAGTCAGAGAGACAGTATCCCATTGACAATAGCATTATGCTTTTGTTTCTGTAAGAAAATAAGAACACAGTTACAAGGGAGGGGACATTGATTTGCGTAAGGCTGAATTTGATGCCCTGTGGCTTCTCACAAGTGTGAGAAGATTGTGTTTTGCTCAATATTGCTCCTCTCATGGCTTTTTTGGGAACCAGATGTGGAGGCAAAAAAGGCCACATGCCTCCCACTGATTTTAGAAATGTTATTTCATGACAGTCCTCTGGAAAGTGCCCGATGAAGCTATCAAACCCCTGAGTCCAAAAAAAAAAAAGTTCACCTGCAGTCAGTCTAGCCCCTGCATTTGGACCAGCCAGCTTCTCCTGCCACGTGGGAGGGCTCCAGGGTGCTGAAGAAACAACTTGACCAGAATATGCTCTTTGGTTTCTAATGTTGCAGTTCATCAGAGTGAAAACCTGTAGCTATTGCAGCTATTATATGTGCAGCTCTTTAAGCCATTCTCTCCAAAATAGTTTGGTACATCTGTAAAGTAAACAGAAAAACAGACAGCACTAATGGCTAGAAATCTTTTAAAAGCCTGGGCAAAAAGAAAAAAAAGGGCTCTGCAGGACTAAGGTTTGATTATATAATATTATATTTGAGGAGATACATCTCGTGTGTAATGCCTAAGATTAATGTTTATGTTCACAAGAAAATACTAATTAACGAGGTGGGCTAACTCTCTACATCTCTTGTCTTCCTTTGAGTATAAGGAGAATGAAACAGAGTAGCTCTTAATATCTTCTCATCCAATTACATTTATCTCGCTGGCTAAAATGATTCATCGATCACTAATCACTGGTAGTTGTTTACACACAACAAGAGTTCACAAGTAGCATGCAGCATATTGAGGATTATTGCTATAATAGGAGCTAATCAATGAAAACCACTCACGACTCCCTTAATGAGGTGATAGCAAAAGGTTTCTCCTTTGTTTGCTGCAGCGATAGATTTGTCAAAACGGACATAGCTGTTCCCAGCCAGCAGGAAAATGGTTTTCGGCATTAGTTCACAGACACCATTTTTCTCTTTCTCTATAATAATATTAAAGCTGAAAAACGATTATTCCAGTCCCCCTTTATTAAACAAGCTATTACAAAGCAAGTGAAGGATTTCTGCACCTTCAATTTTCCACCTAATAATAGTAAAATATATCCATTGTTGCCTTGACAATATTAATGCTATTTTTTTCCCCCCACTGCCTAAAGCAACAACTCTTACCACTTTCTTTGCCAGCTTGAAACAAATTGTGCTTTTTTTTTTTTAATATTAAAGCAAGGGTGGGGGTTTTTTAACTGGTTTTCACTATGATTAGTTGATTCACAGGCTTGATATTCACCAGTAGACTAGACATAGAGGTTAACTAAATCTTCACAATAGTCTTTGGATAATACCAATATATTTCCTGAGACAAATTTTAACTCTAAAGCTGCAGGATACTTCAGAATAAACATATATCGGTTGGTAGGCATCGGGGCAGAGTTCATCCCACTGGTGTACATTTTCTTATAGTGTATCATGCCATGCTTCTATCATTAAAGCTTCAGACATGCTGATTCTGGTGGTTTTTTTTATAGGTGCTGTGTTCTCAAACCTCTACTGATTTATCAGAGAACGGTGAATTTGGTGCTCTTAAAAACAGATGAGTAGTTTTAACTTGGGAGCATGTTCACTTTTGCAATCAGAAATGAGATGCAGAAATAGTCCTTCTCAGGCATGTGTGCTCGGTGTCAGGCTACAGGCATAGGCTTGCTCTGCTTTGTCTCCAAATAGGGAGAAATCTAAGGTGGGATGATCTTCATTGAAAGATCCTTTAGATAATCCTTTTTAATGATTTATGCTGAAAATATTGCAAATGCAAAAAGAAGCTAAAACTTCTTAGATTATGCAGATTCAAAGAGACTTTGGGGACATCCATTAATATTTGCATGCTGGATAGTTTGGTGTGCTGCTTCAATTATCAGGAGCTTGATCACTGTGTGTAATCATAATTTGTTCATAAAACTACCCAGGCCTGTCAGCACACTGCCTGAAATTAAGCTGCTTCTGCTTTTGCAGAGCTTATGAAAAATTGAATGGCAGTTCATTTTCACAAAACATGACAAACATAAAAGAAATTATGAATTAATTTTAAACCCTGCTTAGCAGAGTCTTATCAATTTGATGGAGCCCTTTGTCTTACTGAAGTCTGGCATCAGAGCTGATATGCTTAATTAGTATCAAGCATCTTTAAAATGTCAGTGATTGACAGGTTAGATCATTTGGTGTCCTCCCCCAGCCTCCCTGTGAATTGCAGTTTAAAATATAACAGTTTCAGTTAGGGAAGCTGACTAATATAACTTTCACACCTTTACATCAAATTAAACACATGAAAATGGGATTGCTGTTGCAGAGGAAGCAAAGGCTGGCACAACCCAGGGAATCAAAGATATATCAAAACCCATTTGCTTCTGTGGAGTCTCTTTAGATCCAGGATTACGTTGTTTTAGTGTGGGAATATACCTCTGATTTGAATGTGAATGAACATAATATGTTTTCATTTAGCTCTTGGAAAAATTAACTCATCTGGCACAAGCAATCAAGAGTTTCCAAAGGGTTATTAGACACATGCACTAGGCACTCTAGAGGGCATACAACTTAAAGAGTGTTTCTTTTATTCAAGAATTCTGCCTGTGAAGGATCCCTGGTAGAATTTGAAAGCGGTAAATATGGTCTATGGTTAACCTCAAAATAATTTTTCTTCAGTGAAGTAGGGGTGTCACTAATGTGAAAAGGATTTGAGTCTGAAGCTTTATTTAAAAGGCATTAATAGATATTGTCTGTCTCATAGTAGAAATGGAGGAGGAACTAGAATAATAATACTTGAGGGTGTTAGAGATAATTGTCTCAATTCTCCTTTTCTGTCATCGAAGACTTGAATTGCACTGATTTCCTCAAGGTAGTTTGGGAACTGTGACGATGTAATGGGAGCAATACTTGACCTATAGAACTGTAGAAAACTTTAAATGTGTCCTGTTCCCATACATTTTTAGGAAATCAAGAGAAAAATGTAAGCATTCAGAAAGCCTTGCATAAAGTTATGCTCATGAAAGAGATATTAAAGATGTGTTGTTTCTGTTGATCTAACCATGTGGCAATCAAACTACACCTGAGTTTTGGATACAGATTCTTTTGTAATATTGCTCAGATAATAGTAATGATGCTGAACTTTTGGTCTTGGGAATGTTATGGTTCTTTCAATAATCTTGTTGATATTTTCTGGACTTTCAGTAGAGTTCTGGCCTGCCTTGTGGTGTTAGCTCCTACTGGCAGTTTTCCCATTGGAGTTACTGGGATAATTTGCTGAGAAAGGATAAGTTTAGGCCTATTTAATGTATTTCATTTTTTTTTTACATGCAAAGAGGGAGAAAGAATGAAATTACCCTCAAGTATCTCAAAAGAGAAATAAGGTAATCCTTTTTTGTTAATTTCTTCTACTCCTCAGCTCTGCAAGACTGATTTTTTAATTTTTTTTTTTCCCCTAACCTTTTTTTTTCCATTTCTCTCTTTCAAGATTCTCCTGGCTCTCAGGGTCTGTCAGATCAACTTATGTTCAGATTGCACTGATACACTGGTATAAATGGGTATAGTTTATACACCTGCAGTGAGAGTCAGACTCTGAACTGACAGTATAATAGTTACGATCATGCTGAGGATTATGTTGAGGAAGTATCTCATAAGTTTTTCTACTATCCTGAGCTTTTCATGCCCCTTTCTGTGACTTTGATACCACATTTCTTCTGTGCATACTTTGGATATTCCAGTTGTACCTACTGAATCTTGACCTTATTGTTGGGGTAATAATGTACCTCGGATAGGTGACTTCCCTCCATTCCAGGTTGTTCTTTTATCTTCCTTTTAGGTTCTTCTTACCTGTTTTGCCCATTCTGGGGTGTCTCTAGGTTTTCTTCTGCTCTTAAAATGAATACACTGTAAGCTGGAGCAGCACAACCTATTTCAAGAAACAGGATTCTCCCAGCCGAATACTTTCATGCTAGTAGCTGTGCTCTCCCTGGAGGAACCTCAGCTTAAGTCTAAACTCAGTTGTCTCTGCTAGTCTTCATTTCTCATCTCTTCTGGAATTACTGTACTGTAAAAGTCATTTCTGAAATATCATTACAGATTAAGACGAAGCTTTTTCTTTTTTCTATTATATAGCTGAGAGAGCTTTAGTGTGTCTAAGAAACATGTTAGTGTCAGGGGAAAAATGTTTCTTTACTTACCTTACATTTCAATTGCAATAGCTACTAAAAGTATTTACTCATTATGTAGCTACCAGCATAAAAAGCCTATCAAATGTGTATCATTGGTAATGAGCATAATGCCTTTTTCTTAATTCGGATTTTTTTTAAAGAAATGACAGGAAATACAACTAATGAGGCACAACTCAGCAAATCAGTAGAAAGTGCAATTTCAGTCTGTGTTCTCAGTAACTGAGTCACTCCTTCGTTGTGTGTCTGGCCTTTGATTTCCAAGGTTGGTGTAGGGATGGCACCTGCATGCATTCCTACACTCCGAATCTTTGAAAATTCGCTACTTCGTTTTTTTAGGGTGGGTTTTTATTTTTTCATTTGCCTCTATAAGTTCAAAAACTGCTAGGATCATATGATAGCATAAACAATTTATTTCTCTCAGGCATACAGGATAAAGAAGTTGAAGTTTTCACACAGCATTATGAAACATTTGTTACATTGTCAAGGGCATTATGGAAGCTTCATACCTGCTTTCAGAAGCTCACCCATCTGAACTTGGGGACGGTTCCTTTTCTGGCAGCATTTTACTATATTTGCAGGTTGCCTTGATTCTCTAGCTAAAAGTGGTTTGTTTTTCCTGCGTCTCTGCAGTAAATTACATGCTTCAGAGTAGTGGTGGGCACTCTAAAATGGTCAGTCTGATGTTTATTATGATTTTGTATGATCTTGAGTGGCATGTGATTAAAGGGATGATTTTGAAGTGTCACATTGCAGCTTTGTTAATGTACTTGGCAATTTTCAAGTGGTGCTAGCGTAGGAGTCGTGGAGTGTTTCTTTATACCCCTAATACAGTAAACCTCTAATGAGTAGTCCTCTTCCATCTACCTAGTGCTATATCTAGTTCAACCTTTTAAGAGAAAATGGAGAACGTGATGCAGGCTTTATGCCCAGCTATGAAAACCGGGGTCTTCAGTGGTACCTTGAGTTCCCTTTCTGTTTTTAGCACTCTTGGATGTTAGCCAGAAGGTGTGATTAACTAAAATTTCCCTCAGATTATTTACTTGGATTTCTGAGTCCTACACCTATTAACTTGCATGTGCTTAAGTTATACTCCAAGAAAACTCTGCCAGTCTTGGCCTCAGTGGGAGCATTTTCTTCCAATCTCTAAACAGTCGATTTGTCTTGAAAACGGAGCTTCTGCATTAGACAACGGGGAGTAGAAGAGGGCAGGACAATTGCACAGAGGAAGAGACTTGAAGCACCTGGCAAATACTTGGCTGCGCAGTTCTTCCCACAGGAATATAACCAGCTCCCTTCAGCCACCATCTGGAAGATGGAGGGGTTTTTGCCAGCAGAGGAACTTGCTCTGCAGTCCCCATCCTGCCTGCCTTCTGTTCTTTTCTCCACAAAGAGCGTTTTCTCCCTTTCTGGCTTCACAGGCTGATCCAGAATCCCATGTGAGAAAGTAAATGGAGGTGGGAGTATTGTGGAATGGATGTTCCTTGGTTTTGTCTAGAAAAACATGGAAAGAAATTATGTTCTGCTGAAGCTTTTTCCAGCTTTGAGAGAATTAAATGTGCTGACCTGTGGAAAATAACAAACTATATTGGCTTTGAAATGAAGCTGTGCTTTTTGTTACTCCAAATCATATTTGAACAGCTTCCAAATGATTTGGTAGAATTTCAGGGGTACAGCTGAAACAGAATGTGGTACAATAGCTTGGGGATTGTTTTGTTTTGTTCTCCTGCCACCCCTTATCCAGAATTTCTCTGCAATGGAAATTGTGGCTGTTTGGAAATACGCTTCCTAGTGTGTCAGATGTGTGTCTTCTGTGTAGCACAGGCATTGGTGGCCTGCGTTTATAAGTCTTTAATTCTATTGGTTTGTTGTTGCTAGTGATCAGAAGCATGCCTTGATTCTTGGTTTGAATAGTTGATTAGAGCCGTTAGTCTTGAGCTGTTAGTTTTGGGACTTGTTGCATGTAGTAGGTGTTTTACTTTAATTATGTTAAATTTAAATAAAGATGTGAAAGTAAATTATAATTTCTAGCTGTTTATGATGGAGTATTTTAAACATAAGTAGAAGTTTTACTTTCTGTCCCTTAGGCTAGGTGGCTCTTTATATAGCTGGCAGATTCTTATAATTGTTTTCTAAGAGTAGCCATGCAAGTGCATTGCAAGAGCATTTAGATTCCCACGCCGTCTTCTGAGCGTATTTAAAGGAATGATTTTATACAATAAATTGACTTTTGCTTGCATCAAGCTGTGTCCCATCTCTCCGTCATGGCACTAATCAGCTGTTGGTTCTGGGAATTGTGTTTTCTAGTTTTCATTCTTATGTTGCTCTTGAAGTGCCAGTTAGTTCTTAAGGAAGGTAATTCATTTTCATAGCAGTAGTGAAGTATCATTTGTATTTGAACATGTGCCAAAGATGTGCTGGACAGGTCACTCACTGTCTTCCTGTTTGCTATATTTCCATTTCATAGGGAGGGTAGGGGTGGATCTCTGAGAAGGGATTGGAAATCAGGTGAAAGAATAAGATGAAGTGATGCTCAAATCATGAAGTCTGTACTGGCTCAGCCCAGAAAGTGTCTGAGGTCCCTGAGTCAGCACAATCTACCAGAGATATTGCAAGTTTGGGTGGCCATTTGTCTTGCACAAAGAGAAAACAGAGGAGCAAAAGGTAGTTTTGGTTAACTACTTATTCTGTAGTTTGAGACAAGTATCCAAACCACAGTGTCTGTCTCACTGGTTCTGAACGTAGTTTTTATAAATCAGCTCTTCCTGTGCGCGTTGTGATGGTTTGGTGTGCTACTTTTAACCTCCCTAGCTGAAATAATGTCTAAGTCATGAAATTGAGACAGGTTTGAGTACTCTGAGATGCAAGGCATAAGTGCCTCAGCTCTTCATAACAGCTAAGACCAGCTTTAGAATCACCATCCTCAAAACCAAATGGACAATGTTCTTTTGAACATGCTTCCCTCCTAGGAGTTGCTCAACACCTCACTTAAACAATGTCCTGGTTCATGTCTCCTTATGAAATAGGAAAACTCACGCAGAATTGGTGAGAGCCCAGCTGGCTGCTGCTGATGCAGAAGGGGCACTTCTTGCCTGGTCGTGTCTATCCTCTTGCTGCGCAGCATCACACACTGGTGAACTGAACAGGTTTAATTGCATTCCTGAAAACTGGACTCAATCAGAAATAGAAGAGGAAGTAGAACTTATGTCTAAAATGGATAGATTACTTGAACAACTGCCTGCCTTCCTAGCTTTGAAAAACTTGGCCTGACTGATCTATTTTGGAATGTACATGTTTGTCTTCACTGAAATAACTGTGTCAGAACATTTTTTTTTTTAAGGAAGTGTCTAATGCAGAAATATGAAGCAGAGCAACAGGAGTGGAGAGAAGCAAAAGAAATTGCCACAGTAGATTTAAAAGGCTGCATAATAGATTTAGTATTAGCAGAGGCAATAGCGCTAATAATGTTTTGCATTACTGCATAAATTACCTGGTTCAGCGTGCCATTGAAGAAAGGGATCTAATAAATTCCATCTCTTGCTGTTGAAGGACGGTCGCCATCCATTTACTGAGAGGTTTTAATTTGCAGAAATACGAAATGATGTTTGACCAAAGTGCTTGTAGAATGCAAACCAATGACAAATATATGCCTATATCGAGCTACAATTTTAAAGATTTTTTTTTTAAAGAAACAAATAAAAACCAATGAAATCATTTGATGTCTATAGTTTTATTAGCATGGTAGAAGAAACTTGCATGCAAGTTCTAAAATTTACAGAGGAATTCAGATTTTAATCTTTTCCCCCCCTCTGTCTCTTGGATTCAAGTTGAGACAGGAAATACAAAGTGTGCACATTAATGTGTTGGCTGCTACATGTGCTTATAAAAATGAAGTGCAATTGGAAAACAGATGAGGAGGCTTTCAAAGAAGAGGGAAGTTTAGTGACTCCAATTTACTCTACCCTTTTGTTATTAGAAGAATTTTTGAACTAAGGGACACATTTTAATCAAAAGATATGAGTGCACAGAAATTCTGTAGGCATTCACAGCTCCATGTTAGGAGCAAAATGCGTGTTTAAGACTGATGCACAGTGAGCCTGTTTGGCATTTATCTGGGAAATGTGGTTATTAATGTTTCTGGGTGTTGCTATAATGAAAATACTGCAAAAACCTGATCTGACCCCGTAGTCTGAGCTATGGAATATATTATATGTGAGGATGTTACATTTTTGGAGTCTTTTTTACTTTGGTAAAAATTTTAATTATAAATCAGAGAAAATATAAATATTGCTGAAATAACTTTGTGTTCTAGTCAGTCCCCAAAACGATCACTGAGGAACTTGATTAAAAGAGTCAGAATTGTGCTAACGGCAGTTTGCTTCAGTGTGGTAGAGCCTTTATTAAAATTCCAATTAAAAATCACCGAGAGGAAGGCTGCTGTTTGTGCTACTTGCCCTGGAAGCCACAGGCATCTGTGTCCAGTGAAAAGGGGTGGTTTTGGGGTCTTAATTAGGTTCACGTTTTGTGGCTCTAATGTCTAGAAAGGTGTATAGAAGCAGGATTAGGGCTTGGGGTCTCCTGGATAAATTGTCGGTTTCTGTAATGGTGCTTGGACTATGTATACACAAGAGCTGGTTAATGTATTTAACAGGAACTTGTGTCCTCTCATGTGTGAAAGGATTAAAATAACGATAATCCATGTATCTCAGTGACCACTTACATGCATTTGAATTGTTTGTAGAAGATAATTCTCCCTTCAAATGACCCTATAAACATTAATGAAGCCAGGCTATATTTTCTGCAGGCTCTTGCAAAGTTAATATTTGACGAAGTTGTCTGTGAAATATTGTAATGGAGAGCAATGTGACTGTAATTTTTAAAAGATAAAAATACTGTGTGAGGTCTGTACCCAGTGGATACCACTAACAAATGTGTGTCCATGGACGGCTTGATGTGTGTGAGGCTAGTCAGAGGGAAAACTCTGATCCTAAGGAGTACTGTTGGGCATTTGATGTAATCTTGTGTCCTCAAAGCCAACGGGACGAGAGTATGATTGCAGCCTTTTAGGATTTTCTCATCAGAATGTTTATAGTATTTAAATGAGGAAAACAAAACTTGGAACTCATGGTTTATATTTAATGAGGGCACAACATAGCAAATGGGAACTCAGACTGTTTTCTATCACTGCTCAGGATGCATCTAGTTTAAGACCAAGAATATAAAAGCTTCTCCATTTCTTTTCACACTAACCCACTTGTCTTTAGTAGTCCTGAATGGCCCCATGTTTGCTGGTCCCAAGACTAGATGAGATTTACTAATAAAATTGTTTTTTCCAAAGGAATGGCTGATATTTTGACAACTACCTACCCCCCAATTTCTAGTGTGAGTTTTGGGTATCGCTGAATCACCTCATACGGAGCGTAAGCCCAGGTGATGTTACACAAGCTTTTCCACATGTCATGGGGCTCTGGACCTTTGATTCTGCCATTTCTTGGTGATTCTGATACTATGTGCTGTGTCTGAAGATACAAAGCTGTGCTCTCTGGACTGATGCGCTAGCCAGGTGTGCTGCCACACACACTCACAGCCTAAAAGCATTCACCTCTCAAGGACGTAACTGTTCCTGGTCTACCAGCCAAGCGGAGCCTGCAGCTGAGGAAGGGTGCTGTGCAGACACTCATGATGTTATTTCTAATCTTCGTGGTGACTAAGTGTACAAATCCCTTGATGACTTTAATGAAGTTTACTGGAGTTACTTAACACTATACACAGGGCTTGCTAAAGGTTTGCTGAATTCACAGGTTTGTGAAGTGTAGCACTAAAACAGCTTAAGGTTTCATCAGTTCTAGTTCTGCCCTTAAGCATTGCCACAATCTGCAAAATGAATATGGATGACATCTGAGAAGGTTATGCTAATTAGCTTAGTTGAAGTCATTCCATGGCTCAGATTGTGTGAATTAATATTTTTAACTCTAATGCGAGGAACAATTGAAAGCAACTCTAAAATCAGAGCATCATAAAAAGATATTGCTAGCCTGTAAATGTGGCTCTATATGATGATGATAAACAGTGTGTGACGTTATTCTAAATACCCCTTTATTGAAAGACATGCAAAGCCTAATACATAACTTTCAGGCTTTAGTTTCTCATACCTATATATATTTGCTGTGCTCATAGGTATAGTACAAGAGTTTGAATGTTATAAACCTAGAATTTCTAGAAAATGAATCTTGTCTTTTTAGCTTTGAAATTATGTCTTATGGAACGATAGATGCAGAACTGATTAATTATTTTAATCTTTTTTTCTACTTCAGTATAGGTGATTTGCTTAGTTGAGCTTGTCTCTGCATGGTTAAAACTGCCACGCATGTCTTTTGCTTTTGAGATATTTATAGACTGCATTTTCTGCAGTATCATGTGGAAGCCCCAGGTTAACTTTGCCACAGAGAAGCTGTTCTTCCTTTTGTTTGATGCTGTGCTTGTCTATATTTGGTAGAGGTATTTTGGACCTCCCAGCTCTCTCTTACACAGTATCTGTGGGGAAAAAAAACAACCCAACCTTGTTAAAATGACCTTTAATCACTGAAATTGCTAAAAACGTTGGAAGGAAAGCACCATTCTACATATATTTTAACATTTTAGAGCTGTACTGTGACCGTGTGCAACTTTTACAGATTATGAAATTACAATAAATTCTGGTGTGGGAAAGAATTTAAATGTAGGAATGGAACAAATAGAATTACGTTAAGTTGAAAATTCTAGTTATTTTGGTTTATGCTCCATGACTTCACTCATAACACCAAGAGACCTAAACACGCATCAAGAACCCACTGTTAGAAAGAGCTTTAAGTCTAAGACAGCAAGTGTGCTGGGATATATTTGAATATCATTGAAGATGTGATTGTAGCGTATTTAGACATACCTCTGCATTATTTATGAGTGACGGCAGTAATGATGGAACAACTGAAGTTTCATGTAAGACTGTGGAAAAACTCTGTGGAATTTAGGATTAATTAGTTGGCCAAGTTGTGCTGCTACATCATTGTCATCCCTGAGTTGCTACCTAAAGGAGTTCTATTAAAACTGGTTCAGGTGTGTCAGCCTTAAGTCACATGCCCTTGTAGATTCACAGAAAGAAGAGAGTTCAAGTGGAATCTGAAATCTTGTTCAGACAGAATTTCATTTGCATATGAGATTATCCAGAAATAACCGCAAAAGTGATAGAGGAGTTGCACAGAGAAACCTCTGAAGAGGCACTGAAGGAAGGATCAGACTGGAAGGAGAACTGTGGCAGAAAAGATTAAAGGAAGCAAAAGACTTTATGAAGTCATTATTATATTTTTTCAAAGTTCATTGTTGTTTTATCACTGTAGCAGCTACTGTAAAAACACATATGTAAGCTGTAACACTACTGACTGGGGGTTTAGCAAGAAAATCTGTGTAATCCTCTGAGGACTCTGTGCTGCATTGCTGCTTGCTGAGCCACTTACACTTTCATATGTGTTTTGTAGATAACAATATGTAAGAACTGGTGAGTGAGGAGAGAACTCGTAAATAGAATTTCAACTCTCAGCAAGCTGTCCCACCCAGGGCTGTACTGTGGCTTTAAACCGTGAACACCTGAGATGAATTCTGTAAGCTATACCTGTGAAAGAATTTATTTGATTTAATGTTTTGGAAGCAGCCTAATTCAAGAAGGCTTTAGCAATCTAAAGCAATGTGATATCCCCATGTATACTTTGATTGTATTCTTTAATCTCATTTTTTTTTACATGTTACACCCTGCCTTCAACCTTTGTTTTAAGGGCTGTGACTATCAGCATATGTCTCTTCGGTGGTAATGGTTGTGAGGACAAATGTCTGTTAGCTAACAGACATCACCTGTGTAGTTTGACACAGAAATGTTTCTCTCAATGGAATCACAATCTTTTTGTGCAAAAATACCCCCAAAACCCAAAAAAGAAATGTGTCCACCTTTTGCTTTTGATTTGGTAAATGGCTTGCTTGGGTTGAGTTTCTGATTAAGCTTGGTTTTATATTGGGAAGTTCATTTCGTGGGAAGATTATTTCCAGTAATGCATCGCAGATAAACAGGCGTCAGCAAACCACCAACAAATCCATCACTAATTCTGGCATTATCAATCACTTTTTAAGCTAATGCACAAAATCTCCAAAGACAAACATTTAACTCTGCTTAGTGTGTTACTGTATGTCAACTGTTGATAGAGAGGTTTTTTAATGATTTTGGATGTGTCATGCTCCACTTAGAATTCTCTAGCATTTCCATTGACAAATACCGAGGCATAACTGTCATTTGCATGAATGGAAGCTGTAATTATAAATGTACTTATGGCCTGTGCTGAAGTCAGGAAAGTAAAAAGGGATGCTTGCTCATGTAAAAACATAAATAACAGTTACAAGCATTCACTTGTTAGCACTGGAATTATATTTTGGACCATTTGAGATGGATTTTGGGTTTTGAACAATAGTATTGGGAGCCTGAATTCATAATATTTTCTATGTTGCAATTACGTTGTTGATCATATAAGGAAGTTCGGCAAAAATGATGTATGAATTTATCAAATGTGAGAAACAAGTGTGAGAATTGGCTTGGCAAATTTAAGATTTAAGAAAAATGAAGATCAGCACCATTTGAGAGAAGCTTCCACCCCCTTAGGGCTCTGTCCTCAGTCACAATTTTGTTATTATCTTTGGATACATTCACATAATTTAGGAAAAATACTGCTCTTCTCAAAAATTCTGTGCTACTTGAAAGTTGCAGGTGGCTTTTAACGGTAAATTTAAAAAATCAAAATAATTTCACACTTCCTTGTGAAATTAAATTTTCGAAACTTTACCCACCTAATTTAGATAACTTTGAAATGAAATTAATCCTAAAAGCCAATGACTGTTGCTTTGTGATCTTCTTAGCACAGGGTCCCCTGCCTATGGGACTGGACATGAAGGCCATGGCTGAAGCAGAAATCCTTTTGTTGGGGGCCAGCAACCAGCTGAAAGGCTCCCAACTTTTGTTTCTGTGGTGGGGTGTCTCTGATATATTTGGAGACTTGCAACCCTCTAAATACTTGGCCATCAGAAATGAAACTTGGGTCTTTCATGTAAATTAGGATATGTTCCAGATAGCGATGATCCAAGTATAAAAATATACTAATGGGCAATAATAAAAGCATCAAGCAAAATCTTAAATTGGCAAGAAGGCACTCGATTTCCATTCAGTTTGTCTTCACCGGAATAGGAAATACTTGTTCACCAGCCAACCAAATACACAGGCAGTTGAATGACTGTAGGAGATGGTCAGATGCTCTGAGATGTCTTAATTTGCAATCTGCCCCAATGAACAGCTGTACTGTAATGCTTTCCCTAATGAAGGTATGGAGGTGTATCAGACACTTGTTTTGCTGGCATGATGCAAGGGATTTACTAGACTGGAGCAAGCCCTTTAGCTAGCCCAGAGGCTTCTGAAATATCCTGAGGCCATATAGATTTTACAAGTACATCTCTTTAGTTACTGGAGAAATAGGAATACCTGATGGTTCCAGTCATGATCCAGAAATATACTATGAACTAGGATTTAGTAGGCTCCTTTGTAAAATGTACCTGCTTTGATTTCTATGATGTTCATGCTGTAGATTAACTGTGATGGAATTGGTTAAGTGAGTAATGCATAGGATCTATTTTATAGCTAAGATGGTGTACTTTATATTCTGTATACTAAAGTTTGCAGTGTGGTTAAGTTATAGTGATAAAAGCCCATAACTAAAAAAAACCAAACTCTTTTTTTTTTGTCTCAACTAAATACTGTAAACGAAGTTCATATAAAAACTTATTCTTAACTATGCTTCATATAGTCAGATTATGGGATTAATAATCTTCAGCTTTTATAATGCTGCTATATTTTAACAAAAATTATTTACAGGAATTCTTTAACATAATTCCAAAACTAACAGCCCATTTACTCTCCTGTGACAACTATGACAGTTTCTATCCCTGTGTTTGGTTTTTTTCCTTTTAATGACAGTCAGTGTTGTCTAAAATTACTTCAGATCCAGAGTGCAGAACTCGTTCATGGTTTTTTCTGGGATTGGATTCCACAACCAAAATTACGATAGTAATTTAGCATGTGTTTATTAACCATAAATTTATCTTCCGTGCCTAGACTCTCTGGATTAAATAAGCTATTCATAAACGAAAGAGATTCAGGGTCATTTTAATTAGGAACAAGGAACTGAATTACTGAACTACAAAGTGCTGCCTGAATCCTATTTGCAGTTCCTTGCAAACTTCTCCTGAGAAGTTGTTGCTAAGAAACACCATCAAGTGTGGAGCTGCTCCAGAGCAGGTTCTCCCATACCCTTTCTGACACGTTCAAAACTTAAAAGAAAATACTGGGTTTTACCAGTTTTTTTAACAGGTATCTGTGTGCTTGCAGTTTTTAAAGAACAGAGAAATACTGGATGTTGTGCTGATTAATAAATTACAGCCCTTGGAAACACAGAGGTCGTGTTGTCACTCGTGTTTAAAAAGCAATTTTTGTGACTCGGATCGTTGGAACAATTCCTCAGAACTAAAAAATTGCATTTCCAGTTTCCCAGATCCATTCTAATGGGTTTGATGCATGCGCTGGCAGAGTAATTGATTGACACTAAGATCACTAAGCATAGAGAGAGCTAACAGAATCAGATTAATGAAAACATATGGTAATTACAACTGTGAAAAAACAACTTAGAATTTATAATGTAGCCTGGGGGCAAATAATCAGATGTGTTATCACTGAACAATTAGAGTTGATAAAAGTCATCTTGTATGTATAGGATTACCATGCATAGTTACAGATGTGTTTTAAATGAAAGATTTATTGGAAGTTTCCTGCCTAAAATATGTGTGACATGGAAACACATTGTTTGTGATAACAAATGAAATTAAATCAATTCCTGCAGAATGCTTCATGGCAGAAGATCAAAGTTTATGTATGCCTTTCATTTATATTCTATAAAAGATTAATTTCATGCCCTTTATTGCATTATATTAATCGGTTCCCCTAATACGTGTGTTATTAATGAATATTCCTATAGCAGCCATCAAAATACTGGTATATTAATAATGGAAGTAAAAAATTAAGCTTATGGCTATGACAACCTCTCAGTTTTGCAAAAGCATTCAAAAAATCATATTTTGCAAAACAGAAATAGGAAATACCTTCAACATGGAATTCAAAGATCTCTTCCTGAGGGCAGGTAGTTCTGAAGAGCCAATGTCTTGAGAACTACCTACCATTCTCTCTCCAGTATCCCCATTTAACTATCACAGAGCTGAGGTCCAAAACCTGTTCAGAAGTATAGTGGAAAATATACAAGAAGATAACCAGTTTTGGCATGGAATGGTGATAGAAAAAAATCTAGGGAGAAAGGAGGAAGTAAAGATGACTACATGGTTGCCAGTTCATTTAGAAAAAATTTTGTTAGCTAGAAACGTTATTTATTTAGAAAAAATTTACTCTTTTTCTTTTGAAATTTCTGTGATTGGAAAACAAATCTAAAGAACTTTTCTTGTCTGTCCTCATACAAATACATAGGGTTTTTTTTTGTGCAAGGAAAAAATTAAAGAATTGTAGGAAGGGCCTCTTGTGCAAATTATTGCTAAACACAAATGTATACAGAGACCCCAGTGTTGAGAGGATACTGTAATTTCACCTCATGTGAGAGATCATCTCCTACTGAATTGAGGAGTAAGGGCTTTAATGGCATTAGTTTAATGCAACTGGAACCAGACTCCTGAAGCTTTCAGAGAAAGATGAAAATATGATTCTCTCTATCTTTGCTTTTAATTTTATATAAAATTATGTGAATGCTGGATCCAACATTCACTTCGGTTGCTTCTAATTTCTTTTCTTTGAGTGTTACACTCTAGCAGCATCACATTCTAAAGGTTGAGTCTTCCTGTACCAGCAGCATCTGGATACGCTCCGGCATTACAGTGTAATGGTCACTGTCCTTTCACAGGAACTACCCTGTAGCAGTTAGTGAGGTGGTACTCATCCTGAATTGATTCTGGTGTGTTCCTGTTTTTGTTTCTACCTATTGTAATTTCCCACAAAACCCAAGGAAAATTTCTACTTCTATAGACATTTAAATTCTACTTTTAATGGAGATTTTTGTGGCTTTCAAGATGCTATGATACCACTGGTGATAATTCAGTTGTTTACTCCACTGTCTACTTGATGAATCCTGACTTAGGATCACAGTTAGAGCAATATTCACCTCCTCAAAACAATGTCACTATGATTTAAGCTAGGAATTAGTAAACAACTCACAGCTGTTGTGCAAAATGTTTGTATAGTAATGCATATTCATTACTATATCATACAATAACACTTATTAATTTGGTTTTTGCAGAGAAACAACTAAATGATATTTTGTAAATTGATGTTTGGCAAATAATGCAGTTTGATTTTTCGTAGCTGCTGTCAGTGATGTACGAACCTCCCTACGTGTACTCTCCCCCCAAACATTCAAAAAAGATTCTTTGCAGAATCTTTAAATATTGAGGCAAATTTATTTTCATGTGTGTGCTAGGTATGAAAGGGCTAAAGAATCAAGGCCACAAGCTGTAGAATAGGACCTCGAGGGGTTAATTTCTTTACCCAAACATAAGAAATTTTCTTTGACTCCCATGCAACCTGTTTTTGGTTTCAAGAAGTGAAGATACCAAAACATGGAAGTGGTCTATTCTTACAGCCATACCATGAAGCAGATTTTATTTCATAATGTATAGCTTTAAAGATTGTAAGTAATGATTCCATGATTTTGTAAAGCAAAATTTCTGTCTCTGCAACTTAAGCCCATGGTTATTTGACTCGTGTATGTATGAGAGTACGAGGTATGTGGGATATTGTATTCCCTTACTATTTGAAATGTCGCCGCTCTGGGTCTGGTTCTGATACTGTTTTAATCAAGGTTTCCTGGAATTTTTTGGGTTAGATGGTGATTTCCAGACCTGAGGTTAAACTAACACAGAATACTCAATGTTGGGTTGCCTAGGCTGAACTGTAGGCCTTACCACTAATTAATAGGATGGAAAGCTTATCTTCTTTTCTATAAAAAACATTATGAGTATAACCCATTATGGTGGTTGTCTTGTGTAATACAGTTGAGGGATGGTGAATTTGTAATCCGTTGTAATGCTGAGGTCCGGAGCTTTTTTCAAAGAATGGATGCAAGGCCAATACCTTGCATTTGTGAGTTGGTTATTCTTGCTGAAAGAGTAAAAATGTTTGAGTTGTTCTAGAATTATGTTCTGTTGCTTCCTTCTCTGAGAATTATACTGTATTTCTTTGTCTTGATTATGAAAATGTGATGTCTGCTTGTGTGAAAAGCATTTCTCAAGGCAGAAGATTAAATTACTACATCTGTTCTCACCTACAAGATACGCTTGACTTACGCATTGAAATAACCTTGATCCATTTCATCTTTCAGGTCTCATAGGTAGTTTTATAATTCTCATTACTTGAAAGTCAATTAAGTGAAACAGTCTAAAGTTCAATGAATCCTCTGTTCTTCCCCTTCTTGAAAAAGAACAAAGATTAGGTTTACTGAACATTAATCTAAACATTTACTGTTTAGAAACTTTCCCCATCTTCTATATGGCTTCAGAGGATGTGGATCCAATGAGGTGTTAGACGCTGTCTTTTCTCTCAAATGGCAGCTGAAAAAAGTTTACAGCTGTTGCCAGAAATGACTTACTGATCTGCCTTTAAATTATCCAGCTGAGACAATGCGTTTTCCTTTATTTTTCCAAGCAAGCTTTGCATGAACACTGGCATGCTTAAGATTTCTTCAGTGCTGTATCAGCCTTGAGGGGGGACCAGGACCGTTATACCAGTGAACTTAATTTAAGTATGACTAGATTTTTATGGGGTGGTCAATAAGCAAAAGCTGTTCCTCATATCAGTGAGGGCTTCTTCAGTCTTAATTTTGGCACTAATTTCATTTAGTGCTACTCCAATGAACTTCTATAATGAAGAAAGCTGTTCCTTGAGCTTTTTTTCTGCTTAAAGCTCACTTAATTAGCAGAACTACGAACCCTGTCCTGTAAGAAATCAGGGTTGACTTTTTTCATCACAATAATTTGATAGAACAATTCCACTTTTCATGCTGAGCATATAGGCTAGGCCTCACTGACATATATAAAAGCCTGTAAAGTTTTTCAGTGGACTTTGGAGGAAAAGAACTTTAGCTAGGATAGTTTGGCTACATTATAGCCCATAAAAGAGGGGAGAAAGGGGAAAGAGGTTTAATACGTGTAAGTGGGAGTGTCATTTAAGCCAGTTTTTGGGCACCTTGAGCTCTAGAGGTAAGTAACCATGTGGATTGTATGTTCTATACCTCTGAACAACAGAAGTAGAGTCTGTATCCCACTCCCTTGTGCTTAGTGATTCAGTTGTCCAGGCTGTTACAAATGCACATCTGAATTGGAAAGTTCTATCATGACTTTCTTTATGCTTAACAGCTCCTGATGATACTTGCTTGTGGGAATTTGTTTAGTTACTGTTTTAATGTAATAGCCTTGCTATCCAGAGCCAGCCTGTCTGTAAGTTCCTTGATTTGTTGTCTTTTGTGACTACTGAAGTGTTGACCTCTTGTCACTTGTTTCAACTATAAAGAACAGCCATACCATTCAGAGAGGAGAAATGCATTTGGTGATGTCTGTCCAGTTCTTCATAGTGTCTTGATGTCCAGGAATTAATGAATTGTTCTCATTTAACAATTAACCAAAACATCTAAACATTAGATGACCTTTTTTGTTGATACATGATTTGCTTTGCATAGCCTTGTTAACCACTCCTGTAGCGCTGTGTGCAGCCACATACAGAAGGGTTTCAATCAACTCTGAAAAGGGTGTGTGCCCTTGTCAAGTGCCTAAAAAGCTTTTCCTCTTCACTTTACTGAAGGATGTGTTATGAATTTGCTATTGGATCACAAAGTTACAAGTCAAGATTCTTGTGCTACTTTTTTTAGTAATTTATACTACTATTCTCCTCTCCTGCCTTCATTTTCCTATTGAGAACACTGAATACAATTTTTAAGTGGTGTTTTTTTTTTTCTCCTGAACTTTTAATTAAAACTTATAGTAAATCTAGAGTCATAATTCCACTTATAGTGCTGCAAGGTAGTGTTTTAAAAGAAAAAAATACACTTAATTATGGTATTTGATAATGTTTATGTAAAGTCAGTACCAAAACACATAGAATTTAGAGGGCCTGGGATTGCTTACAAAATAAAAATATAAAGTGTTAAATTTTTTTCTACTTTACTTCTACCTATTAATACTAGAATCATCGGTCCTCTCATGTTGACATTCTTGAATACTTGTGCACAGTAATCATGAGTCCATTTAGTAATTATTTCGCCAAACTATGCATATTCTTTCTTATACTCTTTCTTTGTAAGTTATTCTTTCTGTCTTCATAATTACTACTTTTGCAGCTTTCTTTTTGCCTTACAATTTACTAGTCTCTTCCTTGTATACACATAGCTGGAAATAAGTGCATTCATTGTGTTGTAATTATGCAGGTGTTCTATAAATAGGGAGTAGTACCTTTTTAATTCATCATGTGCTACCATGTCTTTTCAGCAATCACTTGCAAAGGAAAAATATTCATGTGTAGTTACAGCATATTGTTATAGACAGCTTGGGCTTGCAGTATTTACCTGCCTTCCCAGTCAGAAAATTGTCTTCACTTATTTTTCCGCTTTTTTTTTTTTTTTAAAAAAAGTGAAGTAATTGCAATGAATAATTATAAAATTTAGTAGAATGTAAGTAGGTCTCCAAGCCCCACAGATGAATAGTCCCTTTCCTTTTTTTTCCTTGGCTCTTGTTAAAATACGTAAACAAGTAGGTGACATCCTGCAACTGGTTTTGATAGCTTTGGGTGTCACCAAGAAAACCTCAACATTGTTATAATGCGTGACCTATTTACAGTGGAAAGGTGATGTTTCAGCTATTCTGGCTGGAAAGCTGTGTGACAGCTATGCCTTAAAGATCCAATGAATAATTTCAAAAAAAAAAAAAGGTTTTATAGGCAGTTAGCCATTGTAAAATTCAGTCAAAAAAATGAAGAAACCCACCCACAAACAACCCAACACAACCATAAACCAAAACACTATCCTTCTTGCTGTATATATCTTAGAGTAATTACACCTGATGTACATGCTGCCCAATATATTAGGATTGTTAGCACTGTGACTTAGAGAAACCAGTCTATCACATATACACTTATTTTGCCTTTAAATGTATTCTTTGACTTGTGTAGTATTTTTCCAAGATCTGTTGTAGTGTCTTTTGGTCAGTAGATGGTGCAGCAGGTTACAGACTTGTTGGTTCTCCCATGTGACATAATTTTGACCATTACTTGACTCAGTGTAAAATTTCAGTTTGGACTTATTTAATTTATATTAGTAAATTCAGATCAAATCCATTAGGCTTTAAGTCTGATTAGGAGATGGTTGGGTTTTATTTAATTTCACGTAAAATGCATAGGAATGGGATTGGACATAATTTGGCAAATGCATAAGAAAACCTAAGTAAAGTGAATGTTTAACTGATTAAAGTGAATAGGTATGACTTTACTGAAATGCGGACAATGGGTTTGTTGAGTTTTTCTGGAGATTCATTCTTCTAAAGGAAACTCAAATTTAAAACCATTGTTACTGGTGTGAATTGTATCAAATTCTGCATGGAGTTATCCCAAAAGGAATAGGGTTTATTTCCTTGCCACATTTACTAGTGAGACTTGGACGATAAAGAAGTTAGCTAACATGTTGAAGAACACTGTAGTAAGATGCTGCTGCTTGACTGAATCTTAAATTACACGAAAAGGCCCTTATCATATACTCAAGCATGAACTCAAGAAATAGCAAGTCGGTTCAGTAATTAAGAATCAAACACATCATTGAGGATCTACTGAAGTTCAGTGTCTCTGTCTTGCTAATTAATGCTTTGCCCACCATTAGCCACATCTATATTGAGTTAGCTTTTTTCCTCCTTGAGCAGGAGGAGAGCGATACTACTTGTAAGATGCATGATGTATTCATTGCAGTTGGAACTTCCTTGATTTAGGCTATCACAGGCTGGGATGTGACACTGGGACAGCTTTCAGCTACTTAGGCTACTAGAGGATGTGGGAGCATTTGTTTTCTTTCTGTAGGGAGGCAGACAGGAGATGGAACAGAATTTGGCAGGGGGCTTTCTTTTTTTGTAATAGTCTTGGCTCAGAGGAAGCTTTTTTTTTTTTTTGTTAGACAGATTTGCATGATTGTCCTTTTGGCCAAGAAAATGAATTGTTTTTGTGTAACATCTAAAATACCAGCTGATACAATCAAATCAAGAATTTATTGTGCTACGTGGTGAATATTCCACTGTAGCCAATAATTAGCACACAGCTTTGACAGCCACCTGCAAGTATCATATACTCTGGACTTGCCGCCTTCTGAAACACTGTAGGAATAAGGTGTGTATCAGTAAACTGCACATGTTCTTAACTGATATTTTTCCTGTAATACAATATACTTACAAATTCTATTCTGAAAGATTTCTGAATTGCTTATTAGTTAAATGGCTTATGGTTGGTGAAACACACAATTGGAAAATTGAATCTGTTTGAGCTAAGGCTTTGCTTCATCAATTCTTCTAGTTTTCTGAATGAAAATTTATGAATTTATTGATGATTTATTGTCTCTTGTCTTCAGAAAATTTGTGTTGTGCCAAAAGGCCATTTAAAAAAACACCAGATCCAGTTTTTCTTGCAATGAACCACAATTTTCTATTTGATTCTTGTAAAAATGGCTTTGGTTCTAAACTATTAAAAAGCAATATCCATTACTGCCTCCCACCTTTTAAGAAAAAGAAAATTACTGGGGATTTTACATCTATTTTTGTGACGTGGTGGGGTAATCAAAATTTAAAGTTTCAAGGTCAAATGTACTTTCCTGAGTGACTCAATTACTGCTTGGTTTAATGGCAGTAGAGGAACAAGGATGCTTGAGTTTTAAGATTGCTGGATTTTCATTATATAACTAGAGCATATTAACAGGAAGCCGTTAAATACAATTTCTGTGTGAATAGCCCAATTGGTAGGCACATCGGCTCCATTGTGTGAGGGATTAAATAAATGTAATACTTTCCCATTATTATTCACTGAATAGATTTTTTTTTTAATTAAGTTTTGGTTAAAATGTGCATAGTTATATTGTCAAAGTGACATGTCTGTTTCCTTAAAAGCTAAGACTATGGTGGAAAAAAAAATGCTGTAAAGTTTATAATGCTATTAGTTCAATTTTAGCCTTTTTTTTTTCTTTCTTGCACATACTTTCTATATTTGCATTCTGCTGAGAAGTTTGCCTGTTTGTAATTTTGATTTTATAAATTCTGTGACTGTTGAAGCATTCAAGTCTATGGTAAGTACTTTCATAAATCTTTAAGTGTTCACTGAGAACTCATGGAAATATGTCATTTTCTATCTAGAGAAATAAATAAATAAGCATGCTAGTACCAGTTTAACATTTTCTCAACACCATGCCAGAAGGTCATCGCTGGTCTTTCATTCCATGTCACAGCCATTTTCAGAAATTAAGGTTCTAAATTTTTATTTTTTTTTTCCCCAATAGATGCAAATTTACTCTGCCTTTCTCCCATTTACTAGTCTATACTTTACACCCCCATTTGTCATCTCTGTTTCTGGCCCAGGATCTTTGCTAAATATACTTAGGCAGAGTAAATGAAACAACCTCTGAATTGCGCTTCTTTCTTCAGTGGGTTGGCAGAAGCATTCTCTGTAGCATTAGCTGGATGACTTTGTTTGGCGAGTTGTTTGCAGCAGTTATTAATCTTATTTTGTTGTCGTTGTCATTTGAGAATCCTAACATGAATTACTGTATTTTAACTCCCTTGGAGAAAAGCATGGAAAAAAATTGTAATGAATGCAATTTTTTAAATGGTCTCACGAACATAAAAATATGCTCAGATTTCTAGTAGAAAATTAGCCCAATCAAACAAAATCTTAGTTATTAAAAAAAATAGTTATTAAGGCAGCATCATGTTCTGGACATTATATGTTCTTTACCCTTTCCTTTTGTAGGCATAGAGAACAGGTACAAGTCAAGCCCATGCAGCTTTGCTTGAGGAGTAGTATCTTAGGACCATCCACTCTCTACACACACTTTTGATGACTGCATGCTGGGAAGTTTCAGGCAGGAACTACCCCTTCTGGGCTCTGCTGAATTGCTGTTCCTGGCTCTACACCAGATTCTGATGCAGTCCTGAAGGTTGCTATCGTCCTTCTGCCTGACAGATGTATCCCCCTACTCGACATCTAATAACAATTCGTCATTAGTGTTTTAGTGAAGCTCAAGCTGTAAATGTGAAATAGCAATCTCATAGAGAGAAGTACTGAAGAAAATACTGTGTTAATTCTCCTGCTCTGGAAATGAGAATGTTGCTTAAAATAAACTTAAAAGTCTTGAGAGAGGCTTCATATCTATAATCAGAACTGCAGGCTGTTTCTTCATAATTATCTGGTATTTTTTAGTTTCTAACGCTGTATATGCCACGTCTGAAATATATATAAGATCTTGAGCCACCTTGTATAAATAGAATTTGATATGAATAGATTTCTTTTTACATTTACAGTCTTATTAAAAATTCTAATAGTAGATGATACATAGCTGGGGAAGAACTGTTCATGAGGGCATGTAGCAATAGGATGAGGAGTAATGGATTTAAACTAGAAAAGAGGAGATTTAGGTTGTATATTAGGAAAAAGATCTTCAGTATGAGGGTAGTGGATCACTGGAACAGGTTGCCCAGAGAGATAGTGGAGACCTCATCCATGGAGATATTCAAGGTCAGGCTTGATGGGGCTCTGAGCAACCTGATCTAGTGAAGATGCCCCTGCTCACTGCAGGGGGGTTGGACTAAATGACCTCTAAAGCTCCTTTTCAACTTCATGCATTCTATGATTCTGTATATTACTTTACATTTTGAAGAGTAATTTCAGTAAATAAGCCTTTTTAAAGGATCAGGGATACATGTTTTTTCCTCGCATATTTCCTCACAGAGGAACTAGGGAAAAAGCAATATCATCCCTAAAGAGAAAATAACCTGAAGAGCAGATGCTATCTTCAATCTGCTTATCATTTTCAGTGTTTCACACCCTTGATCACAAAATACGTAACAGGTTGACTTAAAGCCATGTTTATGTTCATTTGATTGTCGGTCACTTGAAAGTATTTGTGAAAGTAAAAATATCGTGAGGTTTCTTGCTGTATGCGGGCCATAAGGCTTTGACAAAAGATTTACCGCTTGTGGGTGGTTTGGTTGTTTTTTTTTCTAAATCATATCAAAGTTTGCTCTCAGCAAATAAGGAAAAGGGGCTTGTATGGGTATGTGTTCCTCTAGAAAGGTGTCCATTAAGAGGCAGGAATAAAGTTTTGTGAAATGTGCTGTCATTGCTAGCAATCAGTTGGTATCAAAGAAACTTTCCTTTTATTGTCTGTGAGGCCAGTGTTATTCAAGACATGTTGGTTCTCCTTTTCTGTCTAATAAGCACAAAGGGAGAGAGCAAAAATTTGAAACGGGGAGGGAGGGGTGGGGGGCGAGCACTGAGTCTGTATTCCATACACTCCCACATTTAATAGGTCTTCTAGATATAATATTTTAGCAATATTTAATTGTCTAATGAATGCCAAACACTTTGGCCTCTTCATAGTCACTGCTAATAAAAACAATGGAAGTTCAATCAAATATTCTCTCCATTCTTTTATTGGGCTAAGAAAATGTAATCCTCATAGCTTTGATTGCTTCTACTTTTTTTGTTGCTGTTGTTTTTCTTGGCTGTGGTGGTTAAGAAAAGCGCTGATGTGTAAAGGATACTTTCTGAACATCAGCCAGGGACATAACCCAAAATATTTTCATCTTCCCATAAGCCTTCAGCTAAAGCCAAGATTCAAGTGAGTTAAGTTGTCATTGCCTTCATGAAAATTAGCACATGGTTAGCAGGTTTCTTTCCAAGTGATTTCTTTGCGTTCTTCTGGCAGAGCTACTGAAGTTATCTCTGGTGCAACCTACACTTGAGATGAAGTAAAGGTTTTAAGGTGCCCTTTCTCATCAATCATTTCTCTGAATTACGAAGCCAGTGTGCATAACTTGAGTTAATTAGAAATGTTAGAGTTCACAATTATTTTTATTGTTGATTCCATCTGTAACAAATCCCAGATGAAGCAAAATTTTGCATATTTTTATGTTTATACTGTAATTTAAGTATTTCAGTGGTGACACTACAACAAAACTTGGTTCAACTTTGAACTTCCAGGGTCTGCTGAAAAAGCAGACTCTGTTTTTGTTTTTTTTTTTTAGAGGACAGTAAATTGTACACTTGGATGAATTACTCTTTACCTTTACAGTCTGGTTATAAAACAGTCTCTTCCCCCCCAATCTGCCTGATGAGGCAGTTAATACTCTAATTCTGAATAATTGTTGCAATGTAGACTTTTATTTCACAGAATATTCTTCTTCTCAAAGTTGCAATTAGATCTGCCTTAAAAAGGAAATCTATTACAATATCTATTTGAGGAAATCCATATAAACTTGTAAAGGATTCATTTTACATTAGCATCCATGCCATATTCTAACATAAGTGCTAATTTGAATGCTTCAGCTGATTTTAAGTGACCATGAAAATGCTACAGTACAGTGACTTTCACCTTAATCTTTAGTGGTCAAATTAAATTCATTGCTGTTTAAATGCTGTTCTATCAGATCGCTCCTTGAGCCTGGAGTACGTAAGGCAGAACAAGAACAGCTGCAGAAATCTGGTTACAAAGACGCAGTTATTTGTGGTGATGTGGAAGTAAGAGTTAAGTTTCTGCAGGGACTTGGAGTTCTACTGAAATGATAACATGATTGAGAATTTATGCAGTAACTTTTAATTATTGACAGGCTAGAGCCAGATTCACTGTTGCCTGAGTATCTAATGGTGCAGCAGTTCGGAATTCCATAGGACACCTAACCAAGTTACGGACCTAACTCTCCATAAAGTCAATGTCTGGAACCTGTTTAGCTGCCTTTTAAGTATCCCAATATCTTCCTGTTTACCTTTGAAACTATGTTGTTTGGCTCCAAATTCTATAACCCAGTTAATGAAACTCAGGAAAGTATCTGTTCATGTTGATAAAGGACACAACACAGATTGTTGTGGGTTTTTTTTCCAGATCGCCTGCAAAAGGTTCCATTACATCCCAGCAAACAGATCAGTCACAGTTTTCTTAATTTTGTATGCTACAGGACACGGAAAACAGTGTGTGCTTCATGGTACAAAGCAGCCTGGTTCAATAAAAACTATATCAATTTAATCAATAGTAATGTTTTGTCTGACTAAAAAGTACTCATAAGTATGTTATTTTGAAAGAACAGGCCTTAGACAAGTCACTACTACTTAAAATCCAGGGCTGCCTGGCCTCATGTTTATCTAAGCACCTATTGCCTTTTTTTGCCTGCCTCTCTAAACATACCATGTATTGTTCCTGGAAACAGTACTACAGAAAGATGCTGTTTCTGGGAACAGTGTTACAGAGCTGGTAATGTTGTTTGGTGACTAATTAGTGTCATTCCCAGAAGTATTATCTACAGAAGAATTTCCGAGAAGGGACCAACAAGTTAGTGTGCTGGTGTATGCCCAAGCCATGCCCGT
Source organism: Laterallus jamaicensis coturniculus (assembly GCA_022605575.1). Classification (NCBI taxonomy): domain Eukaryota; kingdom Metazoa; phylum Chordata; class Aves; order Gruiformes; family Rallidae; genus Laterallus; species Laterallus jamaicensis. The sequence continues at coordinate 13,089,677 of JAKCOX010000015.1, forward strand.
GTTTTACTGCCCCTCCCATAATTCACAGTTAAGGCTGTGACAAATGGCAGTTACGATTTTGCATTTATTTTCTAACCATAATTAGCTAAAGCACAGCTATCTTCCCTTCATTTCAGGCCTTTATCATATTTTGTGCTTTTCTTACTGGGGAAAAAACCCACCAGAAAGATGAACACAATGATAACAGCTTTAGGCGGCTGCCTACGTGTACGACTTGTGTGCATGTGGAATTTGAAGCTATTAAATAGGCCATGTCCTTTTGCATGTCTAACAGAAATGTCCACTCTTACACAGAAGAACTGACCTTATGATGTGACAATTCCCTAAACAAGCCTGTGATGGATGAAAATATCTTAAGATAATTAGTGGAAGAATCTAAGCAAATAAAATTTAAAGAATAAACGGAAAAAAAATTAGGACAGCATAACAAGCATGGCTGAGAAAAGCAACAGTAATGAATTAGCAATCAAAATAAAGTATAACTTTTAGTTCGTTAGAAATGAAAATCCATAAGATGGTCTGGGTTTTGTCAGAAAGCTTTAATGTTCTTCAGTTAAAAAGTTTCAGGAGCGTTGCTGCCAGTGGCAACTTGGGAAGTGTTTGTTCTCGTCTGATGAGGAATAAGCTGTGTGCAAGGAAGTGCAAAAACAGTGATGAACTGCTGTATTGAATAAAAAGCCCATTGTTAGAGGTAGCTCAGTTTATTACAAATGCTACAAGAAACCTTCTAGCTAGGAAATCAACACTAAATTTGCCCCTTCTTTTTGTGGATTAGAGGCATTTCTTTTAGCAGCGTCTTTAGGTTTTGCTGCCGCACACTGCAGGAGCACATCTGCCATTGTGATGCTGGTTTTCGTAGAGGCAGTGGGGCTCAATCCAGATGATTCATGAATAAACTACTTTAGATTAGGTTGGGTGATATTTGATTCCATTTTTGGATTCAAATAGCATCTTTTGTGGGATGCTGTGTAATTTAAGCTCATAGTCTTCACTCAGAAGTTCTATTGATACATCTAAGCTAACATAGTTTTACTCGCAAAACATCTGTTGTTCTTCTGCTCTTCCCTAAGGACTTTTGGTGATGTGGGCATTTGGATCAGCCATGGATATAATTTACTTATCTGTTTGCTTAATGGAAAAACTTTAAAACTGGCAAATCCAGGTAGGTTGGATACAGTTTACTTAGCACAGAGCTGCTCTTCCCACCCTCCCACAAATAATACTTCTAGGGTAAGTTGACATGGTTAGATGGCTAGGATAAAAAGGAATATCAAACGTGTTTTGCAAGTGCCTCTATATCTAAATTCACACTCTTATTTGTATTTATATGTTAAGGAAAAACATCAAAGTCCACAACTGTCGTGTAGGCAGAGGTTTTGAGGGCATGGGATAACAATTCGGGGTTTCAGGGTATTAAATCTGTTTTTGCCATTAGTTCACAGAATGGTTTGTGGTTGAATAACTCATAATGTAATTTTGCCCTGGTATGCCTGAGAATGTAAAGACTTGGAAGGTTCATTGTACGCTAAGCTAAAGAGATCCTCAGCATTTGTGCTTGTGTGTTTCTGACCTGAGGTGTCTCTTACCCCCAGCAAGTGTGGCAGAGCATGCCACCATCGCAGAATTTCTTTCCCTTTCTTGGAAGGACACAACTTAAGTGATGAGTTGGCTTAGTCAAATTTTTGGGCAGGCAGCAAGGATACAAATACTTTTACTTAATGTAGCTACCCTTCTGTTCCCAGACATTTGCTGCAGAAAGTAATGAAATAAAACACTAAAAATCGTTGTGGAGAATCAGTCTGAATAGTCTGCAGCCTATGCATTTAAATCGCCAAGAGGCCTTCTGCAGTCTCACCAGTTATCACTTTTGCACATGTTGAGCCTTTGCTGTCTGCCAGCAGCAGTTCAGTAAGTTCTGCACAGGATTTTCTCCTGAATCAATCCATTCTAAGCCAGTAGTAGAGCTACTGATGTATTTTAATGAATTCTGTTTCACAGTTTCCCATTTATACTGCAGTTTATATACTGTCCTTAGAGATTTCTCTATTCATCTTATCTGGCTTTAGAAGACTACTGGAGAATCTGGTAAATGACAGCTGCTGTGTTTTTAAATTTTGCTGCAAGGTTTCAGCAAGATAACATTGCAGGTCTGGAGCATTTTGTTGAGTTTCTTCTTTTTATTTTCCTCTTTTTTTTTTTTCAGATCTGAAGCTTGGGACAAATTATTCTGTTGTTTAGCAAGTAACAGCGTGTGTATAAATTTCTAACAACACTCAAACCAGTAGGAAACATGCCTCGGATGACATAAAATGGAAAGGTGTTGAGTTTCTTTTTGGTGAAATGCTTGATTTAGGATAAATAACACATCACAGAAGTGAAAGGGGATATCCTGAGTCATGATGTTTATGGTCTCCAGCAGTGCAGCGAAGCAAATCACACAACCCTGCTAAAATGTGTGTCAAGCAGTTTTGAAAATAGTTATGTTACTTACCTCCATCACTTACAGAAAAGCTGTCTTAGAACTTCACTCAGACCCCCGCTTATCACTGCCAGCTAGTGTATATTAATGACTATTTATTCTTCTGCTTTAGTGTTTCGCTTCTTCCTGCTAGTATTTGTCCCTTTCATCCCATCTCTCAACCCACACTGTGTTTTATTTATAAAATAGGTCACTGGCTGTGTTTAATAAAATTCCCTGTATAGATTATGGAGCAAATTGATAAACTGCAAATTGCAATAGCAGCACAGAACCCTCAAACAGCAAGATCCTCCCTTTCAGCAACTGCAAATTGGGTTATTTTAGTCTAGAGATAGAACCAACAACTCAATTAGTATTGTAAAAATCTTAGTGAAGCTTCTAACTCTTCAAATTTACCATGACATTGTGCAGGAAACAGTGATGCATCACGCTCCAAGGTCTAGATATGCTCTAATTCCTCTGTGGCACATATCCCAGCAAGAACCCTTCTACTTCAGATCTATAGCTTGACAGGGAACAGTGTCAATGCTGAGGCTTTTTCCTGGATTCTTTGTTTTCTTGCAGAAATGCTTCTTGGGTTTTTGTTTTCTTTGATTTGCTCAAGAAAACCAGTTTTCTTTGCAATTCTGCAGAAGGTCTCGGATGAGGGAATATTTTCCTTTACGGCTTTTGAATAACAAGTTCCCTGACATAACCCACAGAGAGCAGTCTCGTATCTGTGAACTCTGAAGTTCTCTAGGTACTTTTTTTGTTCCCTCCTTATAAGCCTTCTTCTTCCTATGCTGCGTGAATTTCATACCTTTGCCCAGATCTTGGAGCCTGAAAGACATAGCTTGTAATTTCATCACTGGTGTAGCTTATTTTGTAATGGTGTCACATTATAGTGTAGAGTCTTTAAATGTCAACATATTACTGTAGTGCTACTTTCCCTAAAGTAGGCAAGTCAACTTGCAGTGATTATTCTTCCTGCCTTAACAGGAATGTACAAATTATAGTAAGTCACAAAATTGTCTAAAGTTGCATAACTGCAAATGTACTTTTTTGGGGGGTTTTCATTAGTCATTAAAATTCCTTGACCTACCTTTTCCTCTATGTATTTTCTCATCTTGCCTATGTCTAATCAGTATAATGGCTCTCATGAAAGTGGCACACAGGAGGATATGGTTAGTTTGAGAGTAAGAGATAGATTTGAAATACCATCATAGGTTTCTTTCAAAGTAAAACAGAATGGTAAAAATCAGATTAGGACCAAAATCCAGTCACACCCATATTCAAGAAAAGGTATGTTCCCTGGAACCAGAATTTGACTAAGCAGCATGTTCTGCATTTTGGTTTATGTTCAGGTTTCATGTTACCTTTGTTGCTGGTTCTTCATTTAGTACAATTTTATTTACATCTTTTTACAATTGATCTACAACAGATTTGGAAACTGAAATGGTTTCCATGTCTGTAAGAGATGGACAATACAGACAACAGTACTATTCCCACTGTCCTGACAGATGTTGCAAGGGACATCAGCCTCATGATGGTGAGTGGATCTTGGCACCTGTGTTGGTTTCATTTCTTTGGCCTCCTAAAGAAATTTTGTGAGCCATTACTGTGATGTCTGCTACACCTGAATAGATACCAGATCTTGTGTTACCGGTAATTGTCTGAATCTTTCATCTCTACAGAAGATTTTCCTGGTTTCTCACTGTTACTGGTCCTGGTCTGCTGATGTATTCAAGCCTCAAATATCTAAGGGAACGCCTAAGGTAAAAAGGGAAGTTGCACGAATAGTGAGGAATATGCAAAAGTAAACTCTGACATTGTAAAAGTATGCTTTAATATATCAGCTCTGGAAAAAAAAAAGAAAAACCTGACAAGTGTATTCCACATTTGGAGAAAATGCAGGCAAATATCTGAAGAAAGTATAAACATCTTTAAATAGTAACAGGTGGAACTAAACTGAAGGAAGCTGCATGTGCTCCTCTCATTCTTGGCAGCACCATGTAGCCACTGGTGTCGAGAGGAGATACCTGGAAATACTTCAAGGTTGATCATAGATATTTACCATAAAAGCTGAAAATTACCTGCTCATTTTAACAAAAAGCTTCAGTTTAGAGGCGTATGATTGAAGCATCAAAGCAATCTCCTTGCTTTTCTTCTACCCATAATATCTGCTACTGTTGTTCACAGAATGCTTTGGTTGGAAGGGACCTCAAAGTCATCTAGTTACAACCCCCCTGCCATCAGCAAGGACACCTTCACTAGACCAGGTTACCCAAAGCCTCATGCAGACTGGCCTTAAACCCTTCCAGGGGTGTGGATTCTGCACCTGTATATGTGTCCATGTACAGTCACAACTCAGGGGATGCTTTTAAAACATACTTTTTAGGAATCTGTCTCTATTTTTGTGCTGCAGCCAGTACTTTTCTGGTACCTGAATTACTACAGTAAAAGAAAATATCAGATTAAGTATACTTTCAGTCTTTTTTTGGTTTTTAGATGAAGGAGTAGACAGTAATTAATTGTTGCATGATAAATTTCTTCTGAAAATCAGCTTTTAATCTTGCTGGTTTCCATTTTATAAAATGAGGTAGAATTTTCAGATTCTCCTTTACAGCCATACAGGTATTTTAAAGGCAACTACTCCAGGAGGATCAATTTTTCTGTCCTTAAATGATTTACTGTATTTAATGACAGTGAATGTTTTCTTTGTCCATTCCTATCCCTAAAATGATAAGACGGATTATTGCCATAGCAGGGGGCTTACTGTGATTCCCAACCACCATGTCACTACTGACAGGCCTTGGCCTGTGCAGTTGTGTTGACTAGTCCCTACAAAGACTTAGCATTTTTTAGAAGAGTGTTGGTGTAAGAAAGGTGTGCTTTGTATGAAATTAGTGTAATGTATGTGTCAGTATATAGGATACTAAACATTAAGTGCCAGCACATCAGGTGTTCTTAGCAGGAGCCTTATGATGTTGCTGTGTTCAGCAGGCACTGTTTTTGCTTTGTGTGAAGGCAGGATTTGCCTCCTGTTGCTTGTCAGTAGGCCAGAAGGTCCTCTATTAACACTGCATGGGCGATCTCACCACTGATTGACTCAGTATTTTGTGTTCAACTTCTTCAGTAGAGATGATAACAGCAGTTCTCAGAAGTACTCTCCCACTCACCTCTGAAAGCCCGATTCTAGGCAATGTATGCAACAGGGACACAAATAATCAGCTTGTTTTTCAAGTTGTTTGCCTTCTATTGCTAAAGTTAAATATGTTTAAATAGTGAAAGTTACCAACTTGAAACCTCCTATCTGTTCCTGTAATGAAGGCCAGAGGGAATTTAACCCTAATCATTTTCTTCTTTCCTGGAAGCAAATGAACTTGCTATCAGTGAGGGTGTGCTGGTCCTCACCAGTAAGAATGAACTTCAGAAAATTGCCACTTGACATTGGAGAGCATTGTGTGGATTCTACCAGCACAACCAGAAATTGAAATAGAGGCCCCAAGAGCAAAAGGTTTAATAATGCAGCAAGTTTGTTGAGCAATTGAATTTAAATAATGCTATAATGCAAAACACTAGTTACTAATTACTACACGAAAGGAATTGCAATAGAAACTTTCAACAGTTTGTTATTATGCTGTGGCAGCATTATGAGATTGGCTTGGGCTTGCAATATAAAAATCCTGATTTCAAATTGATTTTAATGAAACAAATGAAACTAGCAGAAAGCCTATTTGAAGTGGACACTTGAAAATAGGAATTCAATATTTAGAGAAAATATAAAATGTCCAGCTTTCTAATAATAAATACAAGAAAAAATGTTGAATAATTTCCATGACGCATTTAGGCTTAGTTTTACTGAAAAGTAACCCAAACAAACCCAAATTGTTGTTCAGATGTGAATTGTCTAAAAGCAAAAGCTTTGCAATGTAAGAAAATGATGGAGATCTTGATTTCACTAATCTTGAGGCTATAGTAAATCTAGGGTTCAAGGAAAAGTGCTGACATGAAAAGATACAAAGCTCCAGAAGAGGCAGGGTCAGAAGATTGCAACTCCACAAGATGTAGGATCAGCTCACTCTAAAGCCTTCAGTGGCTGACACAGACACATTAGACCGATGGCTGCCCAGCCAGAAGGGACTTACTGGCACCCCACATTGGGCGAGGGAGTCATGCTGCTGCTTAGCCTTGTGGCATGTCAACCCAAGCTGTCTTCTGTTGCTATTAACCAAAATTATTGTTTGCTCCTAAGTCATAGCTGATTCTGCTTGTACAATGTCCGTGTGTGAAAAGAGGTGCTCGAGGAAAAGTGACACAGAGGGATGGTTGAAGTTGAGACTGAGAATTGTAGTTAAACAAATTTCCCTTAAGAATGCAAAACAACCAGTTCTGTTTGATTTGGATGTCCTCCATAATCAAGACCGTTTTTGGTTATCTCATGTCAGCTGGTTGCATTTAAAGAGTTTTTTTGTCTAACATACTCCATATTTTTTTCTCTGCTTTGGTTATTGAGGTATCTGCCATTCTAGAAGTTTGAAATGATGGCATTAAAACAGATGAGCACAACATTGAAACATCATGCTAGCAAGCTTCTTCCAGTGAGAAAGAAGGGGTGGAAATAGGACATGGCTTAAGAGATAGAGTAGCAGCAACTGACAAAATTAAAGGTATTAAGTGGAGTAGGAAGATTGAGCTTTGAAAGCTGGGAGGTCAGATTATGTTGTATTCCTCAGAGAAAGAAGAAATAGCAATACTGTAGGTAGGCAAGATAGCAGAGATAAGAGTGCACTATTACTGATGCTAAGGAAAGGAAGAATAAACAGGTAGAATGAACAAGAAGAGCAGAAGGACTTATCATTTATAGTATCTACATAACTCCCGAGCATTATTTCCCAAGAGGAGTTTCTATTCTTGAAAAGTGTTTTGAGTTTGAGCAAGAAAATTTAACCCTGTTGATGTGGGTCTGCAACAGAGAAAAGGTGAAAGGAACAGACACTCTAAGGAATCCCAGATTTACAATTATTCTCCCACACTTCTACAAAATTGTTTTCTTCTGTTTTTGGAGGGCACTGTGTGTGCTAGAAAGTTGTTTTTTTAAAGTGATGCCAGGCAGATCTGCCACGAGATGGCAATTCTGCCTCTTATTTCCAGCTGTGTACTCTTATTAAGATATTACTGGGTTTGCCATAAAACAGCTGCTGACAATATCAACTGGGACTTTAGGAGTATCAGTGCTATTTAAGCCTTTTCTCTTGTCTGTTTGTTGTGGAGTAATTTGTCCGGTGCATTAATTCACAACAAGGTAAGATGCAGCTTTCAGTCAGTAGGCTCAGTTCTAAAGCCTAGAGCAACATTTTTCTTTTGTTCTTTAGAAAATTGTCGTTTCTGTCTGGGGACTTCATTAGGGGAGCAAGAGAACTCTTTCCACCAGTTCTTCAGCAAGAAGGGAACCTCATTACCAATTTTAATAAGAAAAAGTAAGGAGCGAGTTATAATAACAAACTGAAGAGCCATGTGACAGCATAGCATTTTGACACAGTGCACAACCTTTTACAAGATATTAACTCTGCTAATTTATTAAGGTGTTATAGATGTGGTGTAGATTTATAGATGGAAACTCTATCAATTATATATGTATGCATATGTACATATACATAGTCTTGATGACATTAACTGTTACAACTAATATGGAATTAAATGTATATTACATATGCTGCAAAAGTCTCTCACTATCAGGAGATCTAATAGTAGAATAACATAAAACATCAGATATGGATTGTGCATCATCCTGCATATGGGTGACTCCCTGCTCTGGAAAAATCTTTCTCTTAGTTGGAAAAGTTAGCAGATGCTGGTAATTAAGGTAATGTAAAAATCAATGTACTAATTGTTGGCTTTTTTTCCCCAGTTGCTCTATATACTAATAATGAAATTTAGACTAAACAGGTTCCTAATTCAATTAGTTATTTTGGCTGCATCCATGTGCATATTAGCTGTATGTTTTCAAAAGGTTTTAATCTAGTAGGGGCCACTTCAGCAAATGAAAAATCCCTTCAGTGCAACAGGTGTAGGAACACTGATGCTTCCTGGTAATGCACAGTTCCTCTGTCTAGATGAGAGTAAAGAGACAGGCAATCATTGAGTTTGAGATCATGATCATGCCCATAAAGCTTTGCTGATTGTGCAGGATCATCTAGAGACTTTTTGTTGTAAAGGCTTGCTACTGTGAGATTGTATAGTGAATTTGCAAGAAAGAGCCTTGCAGAAAAGGGCATTTCTTTGTGTTAAGTGGTATTCAATAAGAAACATATAAGCATATTACTTTCACTTCTCTAGAAGACATAGCTAATGCCACCAGCCTAACAGGAGAATTTAAAAACAAAAGCAAAACCTCACAACTTAAAATGTGTAAGTGGCTTTACAGTAATTAAGTTAGACTCCAGTTGAAAAATAATTTCAAAATATTTTTCCTCCTTTGGTGTGAATTAAATTGGTAGGAGTAGGCCACCAGTCACAGAATAATTTAGGTTAGAAGAGACCTTTTGCAGGTTAATTTTTCCAGTGTTGTGCCCAATAATAGAGCTGCAGTCAGAGTCTGGGGCTGCTTGGGCCCTTGTCTGGCTGTTTGTGAAAATGTCAAAGGATAGAGTTTCTGCAAGATGCCTTGGGGAGCTTTTAATATCACAAAGCCTTAGAGAAGTTTTTACATGACGCACACAATGTTCTCAGTAAATTGAGCCATTAGGCAAATTAACTGCATTTTTCCATAATATAATTTTATACAGGTTTTAATGTTAATTATTTTCATTGCTAATTAATGTACAAAGAAAACAAGATAAAATCTGTCTTGCTACTTGATATCTTATTCAGCAGATGCAGGTTTACAGTTCTCATGCTTTTTAGATTGAGCTCCAGCTTGCTTCCCCATGAAGGTGGTGTGGGCCTTGCTTCTCCTCACACATACAATAAATCACCATTCCCTAGCCTGCCCAGAACCCTGTCCTCTAACCTCTCCATTCCCTCAGAGCTGCTACATATCTTCCTCCTCCCCTCCCCTCTTAAAACAATAAATACTTACACCTGAATTTTCTGTAATGAAGCCACAAACTGAACTTGCATTCTCTGTGGGTGTATATATTTGTATCTATCACTTGAAGGTAACAATTTTTTTTATCGAGCCTCTCCCACTAAGTTATTTTTTTAGTATTTTATCACTGTGACAGCAGTTTGCTTTAGACATAGGGAAGTCTGAGCTTCCTGCTAATTTGTGAATCTGATGTAATTAATATGAAACGAGCTTCCAACATATTTCAGAAATGTCAGGGCCTTTAGAGAATGTTTTGGTAGTGGTTATAGGCTTTAAAAAAAAAACAACAACAAAACAAAACAACACAAAACCCTGCATTAAAACACACTTTCTTTTTTCTGTTTTATACATTAAGGCGGGAGGGTTGGAACTAGATGATCTTTAAGGTCTATTCCAACCCAAACCACCCTATGATTGATGGTTTACTTGTTCCTGGTCTCCTATTTATATAGTAGGAGATATAGTCACTTTGTCATTCTATAATTTTGTGACCATGCTAAGGAAAGTATTGGGACTGTGGATTGATTTTCACGAGGTCTTCCCTTTTTGTAATTTGGGGCCTCTTAGCAATGGTGAGAAAACCTCCAAGAGTTTACATTTAAGACCAATTTAGATCTAATTAATTAAAAGAGAAGTCCTGTTCTTTCCATTACAAAAAAATTCAGAAGTTGCGAGTGCTTTGATTTCTCACTTGATGTTTTAGAGTTCTACAGATGCAGACCAGACAGTACTCTTAAATGTGTGTCCAGTTGTCTTGTTGGGTAGGAATGCACAGCTGGGGGCTACTAAGTACATTTTAAAAACGTGTGTAAAGAGAAATGCACTGTTCTAAATATGGAAAAGAAGATGCAGAAGTTTAAAAAGTGGATAAAGGCATCTGCCTATGACTACTTTATACAGCACATGTAAACCTCCTACTGTCGAAATGGCATATGGAAAGTCTAGCTGTAGTTGCTAAAATAAAATTCTACATTTCTCTCTTAGAAGCCCTAGCTGTAGTCGTCATTCTAGCAGGAGACTTAATATTTTGCAAAGGAGTGGTAATTCACAGTGAACTTCCTTTATCTGTTGGGTTTTTTTTTGTTTTGTTTTGATCCACTCTGAGAATACTTTTTCTTTTTTTAGGTGCATAAGAGTGAGCATTTAATTTGTGTTGCTTTCCAAGACTATTCCAGAGGTAGTAAATCTTGCATTGTATTCTTGTGCTAAATCTATATATTTGTACAAACTGTTTAAAGGAACGCAGCCTAATATCGGATTTTATTTATGTTGCTGTAAATCAAGAATAATTTATTAGCTATTTACTCTGCTTTCATGACTTTTAGAGTTCACCCTGGTAGTCTTGGTCCAAAGGAAACAGAATTCAAGTGCCCATTGTGAATGTTTTTGGGTTTTTTCTTCACACTTGACTAAGGTCTAGGGCAGTATGCTGGTATTAGGACTGTGCTAGTAATACAGGTCGTGTTTCATTCATGATGCTTCCTTTTTAAAAATAGCAAAGTACCTAAAATCATATACATGGCCTGCATTTCTTTATTGTTTTGTATCCAAGGCTTTCAGAGATCTTTGACTGCAGCAATCCGTATAGTCCTCCATGGGTGAGAAGTAAATTTAATGTGATATTTACAAGTGGAAGTACAATGAGATTAAATAATTTGGTCAAGAGTATAAAGTGGTATTTGATCCAATTAATTGATCAGCAGGTTGAAGGAGGCAATTCTCCTCTTCTACTCTGCTCTCATGAGACCCTACCTAGAGAACTGTGTTCTTCTCTGGGGTCCTCAGTGCTATAAAGGTACGGAGCTGCTGGAGCAAGCCTAGAGGATGCCACAAAGACGATTAGAGGGCTGGAGCACTTTTCCTATGAAGACAGGCCGAGAGAGTTGGGGTGGCTCAGCCTGGAGGGGAGAGGGCTCTGGAGGGACTTTATTGTGGCCCTTCTATATTTTGAAAGGGAGCTTGTGGGCCAGATGAAGAGAGACTTTTTACCCAGGCTTGTAGTGACCTGTATAAGGGATGGCAATTTTAATCTGAAAGAGGATTTAGGTTGGACATTAGGAAGAAATCTCCTACAACAAGAGTGGTAAGACACTGAACAGGTTGCCCCAAGAAATTGTGGATGTCCTTCCTTAGAAGCATTCTATGCTTCTATGGTCTCTGTAACTGTAGTAGCAAATTATGAGAAGCAGGTTAGTTTGGGTCCTGGTTCCCCTTACAGTTTATCCCCTTACAGACATAGTTGTATGTCTGACTGTACTGACTTCTCCAGTTTCTGCTATTCTTCACTTCCTCACTGTAGGAGAGAAAAGAGTTGCATATGTAAAGTGCATTTAGTATGCCTTTGTATGCAGGTACCTGCACACAATGAATGGAAATACTCTGCACATTATAGACTGAATATCAAAATGTCAGAAGCCAAGGAGTAAGTTTATATAGTAGGAAACTTCAGATGTGATTCTATGGGGTTTGAGTGTTAATTACTTCATATAGAAAAAGTATATAAGGTAATGTTAAATACTCATTTGGAACATTGTACTGTGCATCACCAATAACAGGCGTGATATGTGCATATTTGCAGTGATTTAACATCAACCAATACTGAATAATGTGCTCTGCAGTCTACATGCTTGAATAGCAAAACGCTTTGCATTTATCTAATGCTCTCAATAAACCTGAAATTCTTTCAAAATAGGCTTAAATGTTGGTATCCCCACATCCCAGCTGGAAAAATTGCAGAACAGAGATTGAACTGTTTTAACAATAAGTTGGTGATTATTTGAAATAGAACCCATCATCGGATAGTCATTTGACTGCCATGATGTTAGGATGTGCTAGATGGAGAAATGTTGCTAGCCTCCCGTATGTAATTTTTTTCCCAAGATTTGAATAATCTTTCAATACAGAAAAATACGGTTATTTTTCTGAATTTTCTAAATAAGCCACTTTACTCATTTGGTTACTGACAACTTGAGACATCAACTTGTTTCTTAAAACAATTTTTGTGAGCAGACACTAATTTTATGACACGGTCACTTCTCTGTGTGTTAGTAGCTGTTGAGATGCATGCTAAATCCTACAGTTTTGTTTCTCTCCTGGACTATCTGTCTCTTTAAATGAAAACCTGCTGTCTGTTCTGGAGGTGTTGGAGAAGTTCTCACTGGGGATGTGCTGTGACCTTGGTGTTGTGTGCCATTTGTGCATCATTAAAAGGTTGTAATGAAGTTCTGCCGCACACAGATTGTAAAAGGTCAAGCAGAAAGTTGGGAGCCAATGAGGTTGGGAAGAAAAATTGTGCTAGCAGCAGAGGTTGAGGGATTCATTATATTGATGCTATGGGGTTTTCAGCAGAGTAATAACTGAGTTAGCAATAGAATGTAAATCTTCTCAGCCACTTAGTCTGAGCCTGCTTCCTCTTGATTTGTGGGGATATATTTTTACTGGAGTACAGGAAAAGTCATTATGCTTTCAAGAAAGCCACTGGAACTAGTTAATGCATTGTAGGTAGAAAGACAGAAGATAAACAGAACTGTATGTGGCTCATCTGTAAAAGCAGGGCATTTGGTGACAGAAAGAGAACGATTTTACCAAATGAAAATGTTTATGTAAATAATTGGAGTTGCTACACCACGTAATTGTAGGTTTGCAGGTTTTGGTTGGCAGGTTATGTTCTATGCATGTAGAATGCTAGGATAATGACTACAAAGGCTGCCCTTATGGTTCACAGAACGAAAGCGGTACTGGCCTTTTAAAATCATATTGACACAGGGAGGCATCCTTCAGTCCTGCAGACTTCTTAATTTCCCCCTGTTTATCTGAAAAACAGCCCCAGTAATTGCAGAGGTATAGCTGCTCATCAGATAGAGCAACATTTAACAGACCATGTAACTTCCTTGTCTTATAATTGACTTGAAATTAATTTAAGCTATTGTGCATTATAAAATAAAACGGAAGAATAAATCTAAACTTGAACTGCTATGCTCTTACAAAAAATTAGGAGTAACTAAAATATATGGAACTATTTTACTTTCCAATACTGTGGATATGTTAAATTATGTGCTGGCATAATTCATCACATTCTGCACATAGGCAAGAAGCTGTAAGAAAGGCTGTGGGTTTGTTCTACTTTTATGGTCTTACATAGAGGACTGCTTTCAATTGCCCTATAAAATTAGAGCTTTTTGGACTCATAGGCAAATAGCAATTTTTAATCGTTCTCCATGTTAGGAACTTGATTTTCTAGAAAGTGGTTTATTTAATGTGAAAGAAGCACTGACCTGCCATGACTGGTCTGAGACATTTTTCCTTAATTACTTAAATATGCAAATACTCAGTTGGAGGAACCAAAAATACCCAGATAAAGCTAGTTCTCATCTAATGCTTACATAGGTCACCAAGAGTCTTTCCATTGCTTTCAGTGATCAGAGTCTGCAATATTTCCAGATTGTCCTCCAAAGACTTTGTATTTCATCCCAATGTTTATTAATTAATTTATATTATTTTGGGAATTACATCCCAAAGGAGGAAAACTGACCAGAAAAGCTCCTGTCTACTTCACCATTATCCACACGGCGGCTCCTAATTTTCTGTACAGGAAGGATCAAGCCCATCACTCCTAAATGGTCCTAAAGCCCTAAATGTCACTGTTCATCCCTTTTTACTCCTGGCAGGTGGTCATGTAACGAATCTAATCTGTCAATTGCAACCAGCTTTGAGAAAAGATACTCAAAGTATCTGGAGGAAAAAAAATAAATACTGTGACTGCAACAGGTTATTTGGCATCCAGTCAGCTTCCATCCGATCACTGTAAATTACCTGTCACATTATTCCATTTCTGAACCTGCTTTGTTTCAACATCCTCAGCTAAACAGTTACATATTTTGTACCTTGATTCTGTCACGCTTTCACACTTGTTTTGCAGTTCTGTTTTGTTCTAGAAAATACCATCTCTCTACAGACTGTGATAAAAGCTCACAGAGGTTTTCAAAGAAAGCTTTAATCAATATTGGAGGCATATTCTTTTATGCATTGATTATACTAAGGTGTTTAATTAATCAGCAGACAGCATTTGAATGGAGAAAAACATTGCTGAAGAAATTATAATGAAAATTTACAGAAATTTCTTTTTAACACCTGCAAGAAGATTTCTATTAAGACAGGCATGGTTGCCAGCACTGTGAACCTGACCCATACCTATCAATCCAAGCCTCTTCCTTATTTGAAACTTTTTATGGTTTTTGGTCCCAAGCTCCATTGTCCATTTCTGTCTCTGCAACTGAAAATGTGAATGCCCAGATTTGCTTAATTTACATATTGGCAGAGTGTTATCAAGCCTGTCTTTTATGTCACCTTCCTCAGCATTAACATTTTATTTCACATTTTTCCTTTTCATTGCTGCTGTTCCCTGAACAATTCTCTCTCCTTTTTAGAGAGAGTGAAGGTGGTGTCCAAAAGCAGAGGCAGTACTCTATCTAGATGAAGTCTTTCCAATGCTTATTAGAGCAGAAAGGATCCTTCTCCTTCTCCTAGAGGTGATACTTCTGTTTGTACATCTTGTTTTATCAAAAGGCTTCTGTTGAACATGTGAGCTTTGGCTGGAGACCAAAACGCAGATACATTCTGGGCAGTAAGGGTACAGATACCATTGTGTAACTTCTGCTGCTTCCCTGTCATTCCCATAGCAAACACACTGGGTTCAAAAGCTATGGAGTCTTAAACCCAGTCTCACAGCTGAAACACATTAATTTATTTACCTTTAACTGAATACAAATGAGGTTCAAACAAGATTAATTAACTACAAGTACTTTCTTTGAAACTTCTTGTACTGCATTTTACCTCCCGTTTGGGCTTCCAAGGGTTAAGAGCATGGACTATGCCAATAAAGCCAGCATATTCAGGTATGGGCTTCGTTATCTTTACCCTCCCTGCTCTGATTCACTGTTTAGGACCCATAAGGATGAAAGGAGTAGAAGGCTGTAGAGAAGTAAAAATGAAGGCGTTATTAAAGTAATCAGCTGTTGCTCTGTGCATTCACATAAGGCAAAGCTCTGTTGTGTAAATCAGAATTATACTTAGTTAAGGCATGATGTTTGGTGTCACGTTGTATCTGGAAAACTTAACTTGCATTGAAGAATGTAAATCATGCAACAATTAAAATATTTGCTATTTATATTCACTTCTCAAAATGTCTAATGCATCAGGTAATAAGACTTTCACTTATATTTATCAATTCTTTTCTTTTTACTACTATGTTATAAATGCTTTGCTAATTATAATTAAGAAACATGAGAAGTTATGTCATGATTCCCACTGCAGCATCATTCCTTCAGTGTGTTATCTCTGTTGTTGTCAGGGCAATTATTTTACTGCTGGAGAGTGCAAGCACCTATGAAAAATAAGATCTGTTGCCAAAAATAGCACCTTCAGGAAAAAAAAATAATCAAGACGTGTGCCTTGAATTGTTTAGAATACATATAATCTGTTTTCAGTCGGTTTCTCACAACCACTGGAAGATAAAAAACTGCGTTCTGATTCCTTTTTCTTCTCTTATTAAAAATATGACTCGTACCCAAATAAAAACCCGTGGCTATTTGAGACTACACAGAAACCTGAAGTATAAACACCTTTTTGTGAGACAGGAACGCTTGCTTGAGTTCAATAATCAGAAGATGTTGGGTGTGCATTTGCAAGTCACTTATTTTCCTGGTGAGTTTTTTTGTTGTATTAGATTAAGATTTGCAATACCTTTGCTTTATAATGCACTCTTTGTTTGCCGTGAGAGCAGATGCAATCAGGATTTTTTTAAGATGCAGAAACATTTTTCTCACACTAATATTCTTCTGAATTTGGTTCAATATTTTGGAATAAATGCATTTGGGGTATGGTAGGACACCTGATAAAATGTCATCTACTACTATAATGATTATTTTTTTGGTACAGTCATATGTTGTAGCTTAACTCATATAGATTTATGGGTTTCTTCAGGAAAGAAAAAGTATATCTGTTGTAGGATTCTCCCTCCAACACAAAGAAACCTTCTTGTATGTGACTATAATACTCAATAGATGCTGCTTAGGATACACTGGGAAAAAATCATAAATACGACATTTAGAAGGAAAGAGGCAGCTATGTATACTGTTAGGTGGTATAAATCTCTAGAAGATGTTGCTGACCTGACTAAGCAAAATATGGACTGTTTTCTCAGCCCATTTTTTGGAAAATGCTGATGGCAGTGAACTTGCAGTGCTGTGGCAAGTGTTAAATATAGTGGAGTGGCTGAAGTGGAATACTGTTTTGATGAGTTATGCCAAGTTCTCCATTTTGAATCAGACACAATATTTTGTAATCCTGGTTTTGCTTTTCAAAAATGCATCTTATTGTTTTCAGTAACAAATTGTGCTAGAGATTGAGAGTCTTGGAAAATGGCTGAGCTTCCATTGAGGCCAATTTTTGCAACATTATGTTAATGAAGCTTGGAAAAAAAGTCTCTCTTTTCATGTCGAACCATATAATAGAGTTAGCACTTCAGTGCCCAAATTATGTAAGTGACAGAGAAAGGGAGAAATCGAGAGTCCTATTCCCAAAGCAGTTGCATTAAACAGGCTTCAGATCATATTGAGAATCTGTGCTTGTGCTACTTCTATTATTAGACAGAAAATTCTTACCTGTAGGGCATTGTTAATGAGCCAATAGCTTTTGGAGTTACTCATTATATTCCCCATCACGCTTGTGCTTCTCAGTAAACCCACCTTCTGCACCCAGCCCAATTCTGCTGTTCCTATTGTATTTCTGCTGAGCGATTCAAAAGGGAAGAGTGTTACATTTAATGTAATTTAACAGCTTTAACTTCCCTATCTCTTGTGGTGGCCTTCAGGAGGTTACTGAGCTTTGAGAACATCCACTTCTGTAACATGCTTGGCTGTCTTTCCCAATGAGACTCTTTGAGCTCTGTTGTCATGTGTTGTAGCTGCAAGTGCTCATGCTAGGAAGGTGCCTTACCTAGCCCTTGTTTAATGGGAGCTATAGCAAATAGGTGTTTTTATTTATGAAGGCTTGTCATCGTTCCTATTGAAATTTAACGGTGTATTGCTGTGAAATGGGGTCATCAGGCCACTTAATAACTTGGCCAGAAGAAAAATAAAAATGCCTTTTGGGCCTCATTGGCAATATTTCTTGAGTACCTGCTATTTAATCACCTTCCTGCTATGTTCAGGATGTCAGTTATCTATATTACATATCTTATTTAAGTCTACAGAATGAGGTGTGGTAATGATTTCTACGTTGGTAGCAATGAAGCACTAGCTTCCCTGTGGTATCAGAAATTACTGTGGCTCAACAGCATCAGAGATACCCACAATACCAAAACCCAAGTTGCTATGTTTTTTACCTTTGCTGCTGGCACTGAATTTCTACATGGTTACTTAACCAATTAAAACTGGTTTATTACTTTTAATTACCTGTCTAGTTTACTTTGTTTTATAATTTGTCAAATAAGGCTGGAATGTTTTATACATGCTTAGTCTGTTGCTAATAGACGGCAGCTACACACTGTGTTGTGTATGTTACCTCTGAGAACAGCTTTATCAGAGTTGGGAGGAAAGTTTTTAAAATATCCTTTCAGGGATCCTAGACCCAAATTGTGACTTGTCTTAGTTTCATGTGCTTACCTGGCTATAATGAGCAATATTTGCAAAACCCCACATTAACATCTGAGAAATTGCATTCTTTTCCTAGAAGCTATTACAGGGGGATCATTTCACACTTACTTCCATGCAAAAACAGTTAAATAAGAGGGTGCTTTTTCTCAGAGCTGTCGGCTGAGTTCTGACCTACTTGCTGATTGAAGAAGGCATAAGAACACCAAGCCAAGTCAAACCAAGTGGAATCTGCAGGGCTCCAACTGTGCACGGACACATGCTAAATTCCTTCTCACAGCTTCCCCACCATCCTCTCTATCTTGAGCTCATGGACAGTGTGTCTCTAAATGATACCTAGGACTTCTCTTCTGGAGCTCTGGACTAAATGCCAGCTCTCTGTTTTCTTCATGTTAATGAAAACATTTCATTATGTTAATGAAGACCAGAGGCTTAAGCCTCAGGATTAGTTCTTGGTTCTTTCCCTGGTCCTGTTGATGGTTGTCAAGAAAGCAGCCTCCCCTTTTTCCTGCTCTTCCCTTGTTGTTCTTTTAGATTACTTTTCAGGAGTCCTTGTGTGATGCCTTCCTGCTTTCTCTGAGGGTTCCTTAGAGCTATGTCCTGGTTGCTTTCTATTTTCCCACCGGGCCTCATATTTGATTGGTTTCATTTGCAACTAGCTTAAATAACTAACTCTATGAATCAAAAACCTATCTATCATCCTGTCATCTGTCCAAACTAATACCTCAGTGATGCCAGAGATCCTATGAGAGTGTTTAGTTTTAAGCTGAATTCACAATAACTTGAAAAGAATACTTCCCTCTCCCATTAGTTTCTTTTTTCCCGTGGTCGCTTCTCTTTTATCTGATCAAGATGGATAATGCTATATTCTGCCTCTAAAAGCATATTTAAAACAACTTGTAAGATTTGTAAATAATAATCCTACAAGTGTGAGATCAGCACTTAGCTATATGGAAAGTTTTCCAGAACAATTTTTAGTTTGTCTCTCTCAATTCTTTGTTTTATTCCTTCTGTTGTCTTGATTATAACCAGGATTTCAAATTCTTTGGGTAAAATCTGGCTGCGCAGCACCCGCTATTGAGGTAACCTGACTGAGGTTTCTAAATGAAAATAAGTCAGAATATAATAATACCAGAATGTATGGAACTATAGGAAACAATTAATCTTTGCAGTGTTATTGAAATGAAAGCCTTATTTCTTAGGATTTCAGTGACACTGAAGCTGAAAGCCAAATTAAATGTGTTCCATTAATTTTCAGTAGTCCTCTTATCTGTGCGTGTGCACCCTGCAAGATGAGGAGGGACTGCATATTCCTCCTTATTGCATAAAAAGCCTTCGGCTGAATCCTGCAGGCTGGTGTGAACCTTGCTCCCAAACCCAGGAAAGCTCTTCAGTCTGGGATGAACTTGAACTAACAGGGATTGCATCCTTGAAGAGTTTGTATTTTGCACGTTCTTTTCTAGCTTTCTGTAAGACCACTCAGTAATTGCAGCCTTGGTGGCTTCAGAGAAAATATTTCATGCAATCGTCTGTAGAACGTTCAAGGGAAACAGCTAGGGAGACTACAGAGATGTTTCCATCCTGACACATGATGCATTGTTAAAGTGGGTTTACATTGTTCGGGTGCACCTTAGTACACAGCACTCAGAAGCTGGCAGTAATCACACAAAGGAGTCACGTTTATGGCCAAGCTTCAATATATCACAGAATCTGCTTAGAAAAGGGAAGGGAGAGGGGGAAGTAATTCACAGTGCTTGAGGCGCTTGGGTATAAATTGCTCTCTCCTCTTCTGTGACTGACAGAGCTCAAGAAGATAAGACTTTTTTTTTAAAAAAACCCCAACTTATAGACAAAAGATTACATGCCTGTTCACATACGTGTAGCTGGTTAGTCAGTGCTGTGTGAGAAAATGTCACAAAGAATGTACAGACATGCTGGTGCAATGACCTCTGACAATACAAAGTCCTTCTACAACTGGCAACCACCAGCTTTCAAAAAACTGTCAGCTGCAACTTTTAAGCAGCAAATTTGACAGAAAATAGACCATTAATCAATTTAGACAGCAGGAGATGTGGCTGGGATCAGAGCTAAGACTGGCATCTTGATCAAAATATACATTTTCTTTACTTGCTTTCATTGGTGATGGGGGCTGATTTGGGCTGAGGTAGAGCCTTCTGATTTGAAATATTTTGAATACAGAGTTTATAGAAGCCAAAGAAACTCCTATTTGATATCTGTTTGTGGATTTACATGTATTGAGATGACTAGTTAAAAAAAAACCCTGTGTATTAGTAGTTCAGAGAACTGCAGACTGCTTAAGGCTGAGTGTATTTATCTTTTCCCAACAGAAACACTCTCAAGCTTTTGAGTTGGGCTTTTTTTAAGATTGCAAAATAAAGGCCTTAATAAAGACATTTTGGTTACATTTCTAGTGCTTTACCTGGAAAAATAAACCTTCAGGATTATTAGCCTGGCATCATTAGGAACAAAACATTCACTTTAAAAAGCAAATTGAAACATACTTCGCAGGGATAAACAGGATTCCGCCATGGTTGTTGGGAGATAGGTGCTATTTCTTTTATTGCGCTTTATGAGCAGTAAGACATGAAACTTGTAACGTCTTGAGAGTGCTATTAAGCAAATGAGGCGGATGGGGGAGCAGGGCAGAGAGCCTTGGGAGAATGTGTTTGGTCTGCTGGAGGGACATGTGGCTAGAAGCAATAGCTTGTCCATGGTTTATCAGGCTCTGTTGGCAAGCAGCCTGGAGAAGGCTTCCTTCTGGTCCAACGTGGCAGAGGGAAAAGAAAAACCACTTAAACCAGCCAGAAGTACTAGGCAGAGGAAAACCTAAGACTGTAAGTGTGGCCAGTCATCATAGGTCATTTTCCAGGGTATTCCCTCTCTGGGGTGTGTCCAGACCCTAACGTGGGCCAGGTTCTAGTTCCAGAAACATAACACTGTTTGAGATACTCTCAGGTATCTGAGACCCCCTGCACCTGCAAAAACAAATATAGTGTAGGATTAGGGGAGAGGAGCCTTTCAGATCAGCAGCTGGAGGTGGGACTGGGTAATTTGAGAGCCTGACAAAATTCCATTCTTCAGATGAAATCCCAATCCCACAGGATTAGTGGGATTTCTATTTAAGAAGTTAGGATTTATGCTTTAATAAATAAATGTCCTAATTTCCAAACGGGCTAAAATTACATAACAAACCTTATTTGCTAGCCAAACCATGGATTTAGGCATGAGGTATCAATTTATTTTTCTCATTAAATAACAAGCCAAACATCCCAGTTTATGGCAAACGTAGGATCTTCTGTTAATGTAAACATGAACTAATTGAGCTATGTAGTCTATGCAGCTACTCCACTGTACACAATACAGCGTAGTAGGAAGAGGAGCGTCAAGCCAGTTCCTCCTACCACTTATTGCTCAATTCACATATTTTATATGGCAGCATGTGAGTTCAGAACCGTTTTGGAAAAGCAGGTCTGCCTGCTGGAGAATGAAGTCATCTGGGACATTAATATTTTGACATAATTACTAATCCCTTCTGCCATGTCCCATAATGATTTGTCTCATGGCTGTGCCAAAGCAAATATTTCAGATTTCTCACACACACTAAGCATGTATGTTTTTTGCCTGGTATCTATGATTAATACACTTTCTTTCTGTCTCCTAGCGTACTGCTGTCCTAATGTCTCTTTCAAATTGCATGCTTCTAAATGATAAGGATGAAATAATGAGTTGCATTAAACCTAACCATTTGAATGATAAAATAATGAATGAATAAAGCAGATGATAAAATATAGCTTTAACTGGGTCTGACCACATGCTGCTCTTTTGCTCTATAAAGTGCATGCAGAGGTTCTCCATTCCTTATTTCCAGTCTCCAGTGAATCTTTGGTCCTGTGTTTATGATTTTAGCAAGTGCCTATGGTGAATAACCTTGCATGTGAATCCCATATGTACTAGGGCTTCTATAGGTTTTATTGTTCCAACTCCAGCAATCTATCTTTATTTCCAGTGAGTCCAAAAAAAACCTCTATCTCTTCTTTCTGTCTTCACCCTCTTCAAAGGGCAAATTGCTGGGAGTGTTTGTGGGTGAATTCTTTCTTGGATATTTTCATCACCAAGGGCGCTTGGTCTTGCTGCAGAAATATTCTCACCAGTGAGGCTCATCTCCTTGAAATATTTCCTCATTTTCTAAATACTGAAGATGAGGTAAAGTGCCCTGCCTTAGAAGAAAACGCTGCAACCATTCAAGCTTATTGTTTTAGTTATCATTAGGGAGCTTCTTGTGAGTTCATATTTGGATTCCTTTTAATGAAAATCAATGAGAGATTTTAAAACATTTTCAAAACTGTAGTTCAACCTCAGTGAAAACGGGGATGATGCTGGTATGAGTAGAAAAGGTGTAATTCAGGTGTAAAGGGCAAAATGCAGATTCATTCACTTCTATTCAGCAATGCCAACCTATTACCTGTCACCTTATGGTCACGTGCAGGAAGAATGCGGGGTAAAGCAGTGCTGTTCACCCTTCTCTCATATCTAAAAGATTGCCTAAAATGCCACTTTTTTCTGTTTCTATGGTAAGATCTCCCAACAGCTACGACTCTTCCTCACTTGGGAGGAGTGTGGAGGCACCCTTGCAGCAGGAGCAGTGGGGGAGGGGAGAGATAATAGTACATTTTTTATTTTAATGGCAGATGTTAACTCCCCAGCCCCCCATATGTAAATGCTTAGCTGTTAACCAGTTACTGTAATGTTGTGATGAGGAAATGCTAAGATCTCAGGGGTATATCCATGTAAATGCATCCTACACATTTTTCTGCTCTCCTCTTTATTGTTGTGATGGAATTTTTTGGTGCCCAGATAACCTCACAGATTTTACAGGAGTGCCTCTTAAATTAAGTGAGATTGGGATCACTGGTCTCCTGCTTTGGGGGCAATTTTGCTGGTTCATCTATGAAATTGTGCTTTTCTAACTTAACAAAATCTTTTTAATTCCAGTTATACTATTTCATGTTATCAGTGACCTCAAAATGTGCTATCCTGGTTATATGTGATGAGGTTAAGACTTTTCTCTCAGAACTAGCTCACTGAATTGGGGGACAGATTCTGAGCTACTGTTAAGTAGCACAATAAAAATTGATCTTAGAGAAGCGACACCACTTTGCCTCAAATGATAATATAGCCCATCGTAAATACTAATTATTATTTCTTTCATTAGCTGTGTGATTGTAAGGTAACAATCTATTGGATGCATTTAGCTGCTAGTGCAATGCAAAGCCTACAGTGTAGTACAAATCAAAAGCTAGCAGAGGCTTTAGTTTAGTCAGAGACAAGCTTTGAAGGCAGTCAAAGAGCCACTGATGAAGTTTAAATGGTCTTTGTCCTGCAAAAATAAAGAGCCCATTTGTTCTGCCTTCTTCCATTACCCTCTTCTACCTTGCTGGAAGAAAAGTAAGAAGAACTGTAACACCAAAATCTTGTTTTTAATGAAAAACCCCAAATATTGAACTCATAGGTATTACCAAAACTTTAACTATATGGTAAAAAGCTGCAGCTTGCAATGCTTTTTAGCATTGCAATGCAGTGCTGTGACAGATGTTGCCAGTAAAAGATTGGATTTTGAGAGCTGCCAGGTACTGGGCAGCTTCCACCAAAGCTGAAATATGCAGTATCTCACTTTCTCAGGGCTCGAGCCATCAGATACAAAACCCTCCATGCTCTGCAGGGACTACTTGACTGCCAAACAATTATTTGATAGCAGTTGTTACTACATTCAACTTTTTTTATCCCAGAATCTCCATAGTGTGCCCTTTAAAAGGGCTCTCCAAGACTCTGCTGCTTGCCTACATACCTTTAAGGGAAAACACCAGTGTGTCTACACAAAGCGGCACTAGATCAAATGAGGGATGCCTTGACATGGTTCTCAGTAAAATCCATATTCTTCTTAATTTTCCTATTCAGACTCTCTACTAAAGTATAGGATGTATTTTCTTTTCCTTCATTAACTCTTTAAGACCAGTGAAAGTACTTACCCCTCCTCTGTGTTCTGGACTAGGTCTGTGCCCTTTTGCCAACCCTAATTTTAGTCGTGAATTGCCAGCAGCTATCACACGCATAACTCTACCTTGATTGCGATGTACAGTTGCTTGACGAAAGATTGTTTCACAGACTGAATAGGGAAGAAGGTCAGTATTTATACTTCCATACTGGTATCACAGGGATTCCTTTAAATGAGAATATACAAATTACAATATTCTGATTTTTTTTTTATTCTATTGCTGTCATTAAAATCACCGTGTTTACTAAATTGTTAACATGTCTAGCAAAATAGAAAAAAAGATATGTGTAAATGTATACATAAATGTTTGCATGCATGTATGTGTATTTCTAGCCTATTACACAACCCTTGATAATGGGTGGCTCTTAGAGAGGATTGATGGATTATAGGCAGCGGAGCTATAAAATTTATAAAGACACAACTACTAGTCTGAAATTTGCCCCGCAGGGTAAAATAGGCCATAGAAGAGAGATGGTTTTACTAGATGATGAACTTAACTATATGCCACATAACTTTAGAGTTTTAGGCCTTATTTTTCTCTGGAGTAAAGGATGAATATATCATTCATAGACACTGAGCAGCTATGCTATTTTTCTTCAGGATCTGATTTTTTAGGGGCTGACTAGAGTGGTTAATAAAAATCAGTTGTCCTGGATTGAATTTTCTGTATTTTACATGTGAATGAGTGTATCCTTTCAACAAAAGACATATTTTGATACTTATGTGCCATATTTAGTAGTGCTGTGAATGAAAATTAAAAAGGAAAAGAAATTATAAACTAAAGGAAATTTTAAATTAATAAGGAATTGCTGTGGCCAAAATTAAGATAAAATAACATCCCATCAACATACAGTGTTAAAGGCTGTTGGTGGCATTTAATGGTACAGTTTCTTCCCAGAATCTTAATTTTTCCCAACATCTTATAATGCAGTAAATCAGGTTATTGTCATAATGCATTTCAGTCTGGAAGGAACTGAGTATACGGAAGAGTGTCTCGATTACTCGAATTGTCAAATTATCCGAAATTTATTCGGTTCTATAGTTCTTTGGCATAAAAAAATCTCGCTGACTTCAACAGCAATTCTCTGTATTAAACAGACAAAGTACACTTAGCCAGTAACTGCAAGAAGGCTTCTTTTTTTATGTGAGCCCATTTTGAAAAAAGCATAAATTATTCTCAAGGGCTACTCAACACATTTATTTAAGGTCTGATTTTGCAATTCACATAGAAGAAAAACACTCTGATTTTCATAGGCCAAATGTGTAGTGAAGGATACCTTTTATTGTCAAGAAGAAAACAAGACAGCAGACTCCTATGAACTACTTGAGAGATCCAGCTTAAAGAAAAATTTCTTTCTGGAATTTGAATCACAGTTGATAATCTGTCAGCTTTGCCGAATGTCCAAAAATGTAAGAATATGGTAAACTCTGCTAATATTTGAGTTATGTATAGTGCGTGCCATAAATTAAAATAGGCTTTAAATTGGAATATAGTAAATAGATTCTGATAACTCAATGCATACCTTTAGTGCCACCTATATGCAAGTAATGGTGTAAGAAAGTTAAAGTACATTCCTGGAAAATATGTTGATTGGACTGGCTCTGTCAGCAACATTCACCCCAAAAGTAATTGTAGATAAAATTATTAAATGGGAATCTGCCAACTTATTACTAAGTTATTGTCTTCTGCTGTAATAGCATAATATTATTTTGCCCTACAAAGGGTTCTTCCAATTAGCCCACTTTACACTAGGATACAGTAGTAGCTTTCAATCACCGCTTTGAATGAGATTCTTGGAATTAAACCTTTGAAACTACCTTCATCTTTTTAAAACAAGACTCTAAAATCAAGCCAAAAAATTCCTAAAAGTTACTGTATAAGCATTTGTTGGCTTCTTGAATTTCAATTGTAAATTACAGGGAGTTTGAGCTGCCTTTGATTTCATTAGTTGTATCTGGTTTATATTTCATTTTGTGTGCATCACTTGCAAGATTTAAGTCTAAGTACTCTGCAACTAGAATCACTTTTTTTAAGTTCCAACATGACTGAATAACCTGGAAGATGCCAAGTGGAATCTTGTCTGGTGTTGCTATTAACTTGTTACACGCAAACTATTAAGCTTTTACAGAAGCTGAGCTTCAGCCACAAGTCCATAGTTCTGTAGAGAGATTTTAGTTTATATCCAAGTAGTATGAACAAGTTGATAACCCAGTCTATACCACCTGAATGTAAAGCCACAAAATCACAAGTCTCTCCATAAATTGTTTTGCTGTCTTATTAAAGGGTACAAAATACTTTTATATCATGTCTCCAAATACAGCACAAAGTAGAAGCATGTAGTCCTGCCAAAAACAAGTAACTCTGTCATCATTTGCCACAAAAACAATTAAACAGGCATTTTCATATTTCAGTGTCTTTACCACTCTTGTATAACTATGAATGGGTTTGAATTCAGGCATCACGTGCTGAATAAAATCTTGTATTTTAGTTATATATGTTGGTACTTGGTCCTTGTTCCTGTCGAAAGGAGTTGCATAGGATCTTTCATGCAAATCACTTGATGAAGTAATTTTTTGGAACAGATGCAGAAACAAGAATGCAGGTAGGTCAGGGAAAAGTCAGAAGGCCAATGATATTTGAAATGGTGATAAGGCCTTGATTTTCTGTCTCAAATCCCTCAACTGTCAACAGACTGTAGTTAATGCAGGCATCCACTATAAGAATATTACAGTGTTAATGCTGCACAACAGGGAGAGGATTTATGCTTGTAACAAGTCTGAATCTAAATGATGACTGTTGAGGACTTAGTAAAGTATCCTAAGCCATCGCATTCTTCCCCCTCAGTGGAAAAAAAATAAATGGAAATACTATGCAAACATTTTACCT
The DNA here is from genome assembly GCA_022605575.1 of Laterallus jamaicensis coturniculus. Lineage (NCBI taxonomy): Eukaryota > Metazoa > Chordata > Aves > Gruiformes > Rallidae > Laterallus > Laterallus jamaicensis. The sequence continues at coordinate 13,116,836 of JAKCOX010000015.1, forward strand.
TATAAGAACTCCCCCCGCCCTTCCTCAATATGTACAGACTTATCTGGCATTTTATCTTCAGAATGGAACTGTCCAAATTACAGTAGGGTTGCTTGTAGTATAAATACTTTCTGCATGCCCTCAAAGGTCAGAAAAAGCTGAACCAAACAATGCTGTAGATAACAAAAATTCCAGTGACCTTACTAGGTTCAGAATTTCAGTTCTGGAATTAAGACACAAAAAAGGCTTCTCTTTCTACTGAGCTCAGAGGGATGTCTATCTTTTTTTTTCTCTAGATCATGCATTCAGCTCTGCTCAGACTATCACCTTCAGTGTCTAATAATCAATTTTCATCTGAGAATAATGAGACAAGCATCTTACAATGTGATTGCCAACCTGCAAAGAAACTCGTATTTTTTTTAAATTGAAAATGTTATAATTCACTTTCAAGCTTTTCAAGAGACTTTAAGCTAAGCTTTGTTTAAGTTGTCCTGTAATTTGAGGTTCCTTTTTATGACAGATCTGAAATAGATCTCGAGTAGGCCACAGAAAAAGAATACCACCTCTTTAAAAAAATCAATAGCTTTCAAGGCCCAGGATGGCCTCTGTGCTGAGATTAATAAAGCTTGACAATACATTCTGAATGCAAGCAATGACTTCTATTACAAGGGGAAAAATGAAAAAGCTGCTATTACTGACATAGTCAATAGATTGCACCTCAGTGTATACTGTACTTTCTATGTTTTTAATATAAATGTGTTCAGTTTCAGAGACGGGAGCATTATCAGCATTCATTTTACTTGAGGCAATAATGTGAGAAGTTGTCTTGTGTAATAAATAAATAACCTGTCTTTAAAACCATTTACTCAAATTGCTTTTTCCAAATGCTTATTTAGAGGTGCTCTGGAAGGTGTCATATACCAAGACAGCCATGTTATAACAGTTTTATAACCCAGAGTTTCTTTATGCATAATGTAACTGTTTGTGGGATATTTTTGTTCCGCTGCTTTTAGCAGTGGTGTAATAGCATGATGGTGAGGTGCTGTGATAAGCTGTAAAATGTATTTGATGGCCCCCTGTTTCCCAGGGGTTTTCATTAAGACCTTCTAGTAGAGGGCAAAAAGCATTCCACGATGGCTGGTGATTGTCCCTCTTTAAATTTGAGACTTACCTTTTTCTTCCATCATATTTTTCTGGACTTGAAAGAATTGAAGACATTAACTTCTCTATAAATGTCCATATTCATATCTTCATAATTTTTGTAGCCCCCGCTCCTACTAAGAGGTGGTCTTCTCTGTGTAAATGGATCATGGTAGATGGAACTTAATTATAAAATGAGACACTGAGTTAATTCGTGCTTTGTGTGGTCACTTCTATATCTGTCTTGGAAAATACATTCATGTGAACAAAACCTTTTCAATCTGTTCAGAAGAATGGGGAAGGAAGTATATATTGCATGCATAGCTTATAAGAACATAAAAATGAGAAATAATGAGCAAACTTTGAGTTACTTCTAACAATACCTAATGAAGCAGGTGTTTTGTACTCTTCTGATGTCTGGCCATAACTGATTTTTCTTTTAAGATAATTAGAACAATGGGCCTGATATATCTCTAATGCCTCTTTTACATCAGCACAAATGTGCTGATTTCATTGGAGTGACCCTTGATTTACACTCTTGTAAAGAAAGAAGAATCGGGCTGTAAATATATAAGGGAGGGAAAGCATAACTGTCTTGGACTTCTAGAGACTCTAAGTACAAAATAGAGGAAGATTTATTTAGAGTGGCTCAGGGGTTGCAGCTAGCATAATAGGCTATAACAGAGCACAGGAAATTTAGGCTGACTGGAAACAGCATGGTTTACTGTTCTGTGGCTTAGCTATCCACGGCTCAAGGTGAAAACTCCATTGGTTAACAGATAGACACATTTCTGACTATTGTTTAAAGAAACTGGTGGATGTGAAGATATAATACCAGTTAGGAATTCCTAACTCTGTGGTCTTCTACTGCTAGACCTAGTTTATAACTCAGGAAATCTTCCTCTCCTGAGACCTCCCAGTTCAAATGGCAGATTTTGAAGTTAAATCTAAAAGTTTATTCTTTTTCTACTCAGCAAAGAAAATCTGTTCACTAGTAACCATGCTCTGTATAAAGTATTCTGCAATACTTTCTTTAGGTCATACAGGGAAACCTAATTTAGAAATATTACAGAAGGCAAAACTTACCATTTTCTGTCCTCGAACTCAGTGCTGATCTGATTACTTTTGACTGTGATTCCAGGTTATCTACCTAATTTGTCTACAGTGTTATTACCAACATGTGTTTTCCCATGAGGAACATATTAATTTGGTTGTTGCCCTGGGGAAATCTAAACACACACAAAAAAGATTAAGTACAAGAATTCTCTGTCATAAAAAGGAACACCACATGCACAATAAATGACAGGCTTGTATTTAGAAGAGCGTTGAAATCAAAGTATTTTCACTCTGCACTTTCCAATATAAATTGCTCATTTCAAGACATAATGCTCTGCATAATTAGATCACACAGTTTCAGCATCTGGGCTGTGTATCAGCCTGTTAAGTGATATGGTAAAAGCTATGCATAGCAGGAAGAAACTGGTGCCCACCTACAGACCTTCAGGTGGGCAGACTCTAGCTCCCGTGTTTCCCATTTTCTGCTGGGCATGGGTGGTGTTGTCCTAGTCCTCTCTGTGGTGCTCCATGGGCACAGAAATCCCCAGAACTGAAGCAGTGGTGACAGTTTTGATGGTGACAGAGTTTCCATCTTCTGCATTCCATACAGCAGGGTGGCCATGAGAAAACTCAGCCTTGAGCTGTAATTAGCGATTGCCCACTCATTTTATCTGAAGCGCAGTCATCTAATTAATGACAGCGTTTCTTCATGTGGAGATAACATGACGGATAAAATGAGGTTCTGTGAATTGCACCATGTATGTGCATGAAAAAATTCTTTTAACTTACAATTAAGCGAGTATGTCAGACTCACAGAGCTAAGACCCCTTCCAGCTTCTTCCAGCATGGAAAGACAATATAAGAAAATTCTTTACAAATGCTGTCTGGCTGCCCTCCCTACTGTTCCTTACTCTTTTCCTTTGGATTTAATGAGTGAAGGGCCAGAAGCTTTATTGCGGTAGATAGGTAATGGGGCCAGTACAACCATAAATGTTGTAAAAGAACATTGAAGTGTTGACTGGTAGCATGTTGTCAGGTAATTGATAAAGGTACAAAAGGTGTTATGGAAAATGATGATTTAAATGGGTGAAAACTAACTCGGTAGTTTCTTCAGTAAACATTTATTGGGTTATGTCATGGATGTTTAACGTAATGAAAACCAACTTTGAATGGCTGTGTAGACAAAATAGTTTTGAACTGTGATTTTTATTTTTTTTCCATTGAAGAACAATAGGCTGTTATTCTTCCTTATTGTTTTCATTTAATTCCTTTAGTTTGTAGATGTAGCTTTGTTACCAGGAATTGAACTTCAGTAAAACTCAGATGTGAGTTTCAACTATTACTACAAATCCCTTAGTCTCTTGGAAGCAAAGTGAGAATGAAGAGCCCAGGCAGCTTCTATTATTCCAGAGAACCAGATAATCAAAGATAGCAACTTTTTAAAGTATTGATCTATTTCTTCATATTTTTAAAGAAATAAGCTCTTTTGAAAATACAATTTTTATTAAAAAAGACCAAAAAGCTGGGTGATGTTTTAATACTCTGCTGGATTTTGCCAGCGTGCAGGCTCAGAGAAAATTGTTGCTTATCTAATTTTACATACCCTGAAAGCAATTTTGAGAAATAGGAATCATTGCATAGTATCTTTACTAGTGCCATAAATCAGTTACTTATTTGCATACAAATGAAAATTCAAAATAAAGTGAAGAAGTAACAGTGCCTTTAGTTAGGAATCAACATTAAAATATGACCCTAAGTTTCCACTCTGAAGTAAGCCAGAAATCAGAAGATATCTTCTGTTGGGAGATATCTTCTATGTATTTGTTGTTGGGTTTTCGACGTGTGTGTTTGTTATTCTAACTCTCAACATATTCACAGAAGGATGAAAATTATTCACTGGTCTTTGAGATAATGCCTGTGAATGATTAATTCAAATCTTATCATTGATAGTATCAAAAATACATTAAATATTCAGTAGATAAATCACATCAACAAGTCATGGCTGTAACCTGTAGCAGTGCTAATTCAGAAGTGTGTACTGAGATCTGTGAAGTAGCATATTGCAGAAGATGGAAGTGAACCCTTTGTACTTTCTGTTAGCCCTTTTTTTCCAGTGTCGTTCAAAAGAAGCAGTGGTGAAGTCTGAGACAGTAAAATACAGGTTCCTCAAAGAATGACTTTAGCCTTCTTAAGAAAAATCCCGAGTGAATTGGAACAAGGTGAGAAAACCCCAACACTTTAAAACACTGTAGCAAATTCTGAGACAAATTTGTAGGGTCAGTATTGGAGCACAAATACACAAGTGGCCATTGTAGAGTCTGAATACTAAACTAAATCGAAGCTACAGTGGTCAAGGCAAAACCACCTAATTAAAGGTCTAAAGAAGGAATTCCACCCACAGGAAATAGATGAAAAAGCTTCCAGATGAAACAGGTTGGATGACTGCAAATGAGATAAGTAACTTTTATTAAAAGAAATACAGCAAATTTCCCTATGGTAAGGTCAGCAGATGAAAAAGGACTATGTGCAAAGTTTTTTAGAAATAGTACGTATTTTTTAGAACAGTCCCTCCTTCTAATTTTTCAGTCTATGAATGAGACTGTAATTACACATATCATACATTTAGTTCTTTCAGTAAAGTTGTCTCTCTGGACTCAGGTTTGTTGTGTTTTGAGTTTTTTTGTTGGTTTTTTTTTAATGTTAGCTTGTTTTGGTAGTCTTTAAGCACCCTGTAGTCCTTTTGACTTTATGCCTACTTAAGTAATCTCTTCTGAATCTGCATAAAGGTTATTGAATCAGGCTGAAGGCTGATTATAAATGTTTACTAAAGTATGTATACTGGACATAAAGGCTAGTTTTACATAAATCAAAGAACAGTAACTTTTTTAATTATTTGAAGGAGTTGCATATTGAGAAGGTTTGTTGGCAAGTTAACGTCATTACTGTTTGAAATTGTATCTCTGTTACAAATTCCATTCCTGTCTATGTAGGTCATCATAGAAGTTTAACATAAATTAAACAAGACCATACAAACACAATTTATCTCAGATAAAATGGTACATTGGTGGCACCATCCTCTGTCCTGGTTGAAGACAGAGCAAAGGAAATGTCAGTGGATCTAAAGGATCGAGGCTACTAAGAAAGGATTAGTCAGAGATCTGATCAGAATTTCTTTGTTGGGCCAACAATATCTTTCTCTGGTCCAGAGATAGGTCCTCCTGGAAAAAAGATGTAAATCTGGGTACTTCATATTCAGCAATCCAGTCCCAATTTAATGAGGAAAAAAATGCATTACTTACACCAGAACCAGTAGCATCTTTCCCTTTTTTTTATGTATATATTTAAATATCTTAGTCAGAAATCAAGCTGAGGCTTTCTCCACCCTGCTCAAGCTTCTTTGCCACCATGCAACCCTTGGTGGTCTTCCTCAAACTTTGAACTGGTGCACCATTGCAAACAAGGAAAAGTCCTAATTGAACATCTCAAACAGGAATGAGTATAGAAGTGCTTCAACTACAATCAGCACCCATGGTGTTTAGCAAACTCGTATGATTATGTTTGGATTGTACTAAGCTTCATGTTCCAGGTTAGTCCTGCAAGAATATTTCAGATGATACCAAAGAAGGAATGGGAACAAGCGTCTAAAGATCAGAATGGATCTCAGAAAGGTGGAAATTCTAAAAAGGAGAGGAGGAAGATTATCACAGCCATGCTGGTGGGAGAGGGTCAGGTGCTGGCAAGGAGCCTGCTGGTTACTAAAATAAAAGTTTGTTTTGGAGCACTACAACAGACCAATTTCATTTCATGGAGAGAGCCCAAAGAAGGTCTTTGAAGATGATTAGGGGCCTGGAGCATCTCCCCTATGAGAAAAGGCTGAGTAAGTTGGGACTCTTCAGCCTTGAGAAGAGAAGACTAGGGGGGGACCTAATAAAGTCTATAATTATCTTAAGCAGGGGATGCAGGGGGAATCAGCCAGCCCCTTTTCAGTGGTCTGTGGGGATAGGACAAGGGGCAATGGCTGCAAGTTGGAGCATAGGAAGTTCTGCACCAACATGGGGAAGAACTTTTTCCCAGTGAGGGTGACAGAGCCCTGGGACAGGCTGCCCAAGGAGGTGGTGAAGTCTCCTTCTCTGGAGATATTCAAGACTCGTCTGGGCGCCTATCTGTGCAGTATGAGCTAGGGAGCTTCTTTGACAGGGGGGTTGGACCCGATGGTCTCTTGAGGTCCCTTCCAACCCCTACAATTCTATGATTTTATGATCTTCAGTTTCCTTGCTGGTTGAACTGATTAATTTCAGAATTAATTAAATAATTTAATTAATTGAATCAAATTATGCAGAATTTCTTCTGTCCTGCTTCCATGCCTGATCACTAATATTGTAATTTCTGAGACCATAATTCATCCATAATTCTTCTGCAGCTTTTCACCAGAGGCAGGGCATCACTTCTTGGAGACTACCTAAACCAGCTACATCCTTCATGCAACAAAGGATCAAAGCAGGGAATTGGACAAATTCGTTGCACTAATGGGAACAATCAGGAGTTACAGAGGCTAACTAGATGCACCCCAAAATTACATGACACATTGGAGTCAGAGGCTTAGCCTACAGCTGTGGAAAGGGTCATGAGAGATGTTTGGTGGAAAAATGCTTGATATCTGTTACTCTTCAGGAAGTTTGTCTTCTTGATAACTTTCTCTTGAACAAAAAAGAATCTATGTAGAAAATAACAAAATATGGACTTTGTGTTGTTAGCATTCTGGAGAGCTTACACTAGTGTATATTGTATATGACACAGCCAAAATTTGTCTAGTTAGCCAAGGACATTATATCAATGTTTTAGAGGCTTAGCTCTGCTCAGGCGTAGATGAGTGCAGTGTCATCACAGGTGACACATCATGCCCATTTCCTGTCTGGTTGCATTATGGAGAGGAAAATTTCATTTAACACAAATTCTACCCTTCTATAATGTCCACGGAGGAGGATTGGATGCTGGGTTGGACATCAAATCGGTAATAGCTGCAAAAATTGGCTTTTAATTTAAGATTATGTCTCCCACAGACCTACTTACAACTGATCCTTTGAGGTCTGTGAGAATGTGAGTAGATGAAGATATTATAAATATCAAATAGCCTCAATTTACAGTCAGCTAGGCTGTGCTGTACGAAAGGTATGTCAAAATTTGAGGATAAATAGTTTTAATTTCCATCATTTTGCATATAGTCTTTGAATTTTGCCAGCTATATGTAGTGCCACCACATGATTATCTCAAATTCAGTCTACTCTGAGGGGTGTTTAAGGGAGCTGCTAAGCTACTATTAATATCTCAGTGGACCTGCTGTGCAGTTTCGGGATGACAGTGATTTTGCAGTCGGTCAAATATTTAACGTAGGGTTTCAGGTATTGTGTAAATTAGTATTCTATGCCTCGATAAAATCAACTTATTAGAATACAAATGGATTTATTGTGATGGTATCATTCTTCCCAGTTCATATTTTTCTCCATCACAGTACAGAAACCTGCTTTGCTAGGATAAGAGTTCTTTTTTGAAGTATCCTATGGAGAAATTAAGAAGATATGAACTTTATCCTTTAAGATGAGTTAATTTGTCCTTTGAGGTGTATTAATTTGGCCAGATCAGAAGACATGTTAAATATTTGATCATAGGGTGCATAAAGTAATATAACCAGTGGCATTAGTTGCATCCCTGGTATCTGGGATGGAAGAGAAAGTCTATTTACAGAACTAATTACTTGAATACGCACTGTAAAAACTTTTCAGATTTCTTATTACAGTCTTGCCAGTAATAATTGAAAACGTATCTATTCTTTAAAACAGTGCATTTATTTAAAAAACAGGTCTGTATTCAAAATAAGGTTTGTCAAACCAGTCATTTGTTCACTAAATGTAGTGTGGCATGGCAGACAACTTAAGTGAACACCAAAATGCCCTATTTCTCTTAAAATCTCTCAAACAAAAACCTTAATCATCATCATTTGAGTCTTCCATTGTGAATAGAGATAGAACCGAGGAAATCTAATTGGATTTATCAATCTATTGGTCTAAAACAAAAAAAACCAAAACCCACCACAGAAATCAGCATTTAAACTGCATTCCCACTGATTAGACTATCATGAAAAGTTACTTTTCCATATACACTTTATCTGTAAAGGAATATTCCCATTAGTTATGAGTGTTTCCTTTGTGTTTATGCCTAATTGCATGGCTGTGCTTGTAAATGAGTGACCTCGGTTTGTTAAGCTATTTAAACAAATACTTAGAGCACTCATTTTGCAATTGGCAGAAATACCATGGGCTGATAAGCACCTGAAAAAGGAAAAAAAAGAAATAAAAAGCTTGGGGCTTTAATTTATGTAAAGAACAGGTACGAGTTATAGCAATAATTTAGAGTTAATTTAGCTAAACTTACCTTGTAATGCCGTAATATTGGAGGGAAGAACAGTTATCAGAGAATTCTTGATCATTCCTTGTAGTTTCATAAAATGGACTGGCTAATAAACAAGGGGAAACCATAAAATTATCGCCCTTCTTTTACCAAATACTGAGTGATCTCTTTAGTGGACTTACCATTACTGACTGTGATTTCAGAAATGGCAGGATGAATTGCAGAGCTGAAGTTAATGAAGAACTCTGAGATTTGACAAATTTATTTCCTTTGACAAATACCAAATGTTTATAGTCCTTGCTTTAGTTTCAAGTTATTGCAGGTGCAGCAGAGATGAAGAAATAACTTCACTTAAAAATTATGATTTTGCCAGGGAATAACACAATCATTCTGTCAATCAGAAACGTATTTCCTTTCAACCGCAGTAATTAAATAAGCGATGTTATTATTAAGTTGACAACTAAGAAAAATGAAAATAGGAATGGAAACTTTTCAGGAAGCAAGAGAAAGTGGAAGGTTAAGACCTGGGCTACAGTCTAGAAGAGGTTTGTAATTGCATTGTTGTCTCGGTGTTGACTGGTTGATTGAACAGCCTTGGAGGTGTCCACAAGCTGTCAGGCCAGGGAATTGGAGTTAATGGACAGCTAATATCATGATTGAATGGTAAAAGTGGAGCCTGATCTCTTTGAGGATGGAAAATCAATAGTCTATTAGATTTGTCAGGTTGACAGGGGGAGAAAAAAAGCGAAAGTCTGCTGTATTTGCTTGCATTACCAGGGCTGCTCTAATTAAGCACCCACCTCAAGATGGAGGGGAACCTGGAGAATTGAAGTAGTAATGAAATTCAGGCTTGAAGTAAATGAAGTAACTGCAGCATAAGGCATGCTGACAGACAATTAAACCTCTTTATCAATGCCGCTTCTTTCCAGAAATAAAATCTCATATGGCAGCTATAAAATAAGGCTGAGCCTGGTATGATCGTAAATCTTTCTGCAGCTTGCGGTTCTGCACGTTATTGTTCAAGTTATTTTGCAGTTGTTTTCACAACAATTGTAGATGGCTTTGGTAATGCTGAGTTTTACTAGATGAAAGTTTCTACTCTTATGAGTACGTGTCCTACCTAAAATTAGTCTGCATCAGACTTGTGCTCTTTCAGTATTAACTACTGATATCTAACCTGACACTCCTGGCTTGCTGATAGCACGGCATGTCTGGGCACATGCCAGCCAGTTCAGTGGCACAAGGTAGCTCTCATTCTTCTCTTTTTCCTTCCTGCCATCGGGAGGTAACTAATCTGCCTAATTCAATCAACATGCACATATCTCATCCAAACCTGATAGTAAATGTAATGCTTCTGACATTGGGAATGTTGAGCCAATGTTCACCGGAGCTGCATGAAATTGCTGATATGAGTTACACCTGAAATTCTCCGGGGCTTCAGATCGCTCTCACACATTGTTGCAGTTTTGTGTGGCTGTGCTGCTTTGTAGGCTTTTGAAAGCCACAGTTACAGCTTTCTGCAAGCCCCATATTTTGAAAGCATGGTCAGTTCAAGGCAAATTTGAAACTGGGCCTATCGGAGCTGGTCATAGCGCCTCTGTGAATCACATATAGGAGAAAAAAACTTGCTGGCAGGCGCACTTTGCCACCGGAGCGGGAGGGAGAAGTTGTAACAAGCTGCACAGACACCAAGGCCAGGCCTGCAGGAGGGGAGGGGTGAGGAATGCGAAAAGAGTTTCCCCTCCAGCTCGTGGTGAAGACCATGGTGAAACGGGTGTCCCCTCGAAGCCCATGGATGGACAGGGAGCAAAGACACCTGTGCCCTGTGAAGATTGATCCACGCCTCAGCATATTTGCTGGGGGACTTGTGACTTTGCGGGGGACCAGGCCAGGGGGTCTGGACCCGGATGTCAGCACCCTTTGGAGGGGAGTCCTGCTGAGAGGCCTGTGCTGAGGAGATGGCTCCCTGATAGAGAGGGCTCACACTGTAGAAGTTTGTGGATACGACTCTTGCGTGGGTGGGACCATGGCACCACAGGGGAAGTGTGTGGAATGTCCACCCCCCCTTCCCCAGCTGAGATAGAAGACAACTCAGGAGTAATGGACTGAAACCCTCACTCCCCATTCCCTGCCCCTCCTGGTGCTGTGATGGGAGGGAAGAAGGGAGCAGACCTATGATTAAAGTCAAGAGTGCGAAGAGACGAGGGGTGGGGGGAAGGAGAAGTGTTAAGATCTTGGGAAGAAAAGCAGCTTGCGAGGAATCGCTGGAACCCTGCCCCTCCCCGTGCCATGTTGAGGGGGGAAGAAGGGAGAAAAATCGTGATGAGTTTTAAGTGTGCTAAGAAGGGAGGGGTGGAGGGAAGGTGCTTTAAGACCTGACCGCTTCTTATCTTGTTCCAGTTCACTGGGTGTATTAATTGTAGTAGTAATAAATCACTTTTTTTTCCTTTATTTTGTTTTGCCCATTGCGCTAATTGGAGAGTGATCCCTCTGCCCTTATCTCAGGTGCTAAGCTTCCTAATATCTATTTTCTCCCCTTTTTGGCTGAAGGGGGAGTGAGCGAGCGGCTTGGTGGGTATTTGGCCTCTAACTAGGGCCAAAGCCACCACACATGTACAAATGTACAGTATTATTATTTTTATTATCTCTTTCCTAATGAGTGAGGTTGTGAAAGTGAAGGGTTTTGTGCTACAGATTTCTTGTGGGAGGGCGTTTTAGTTTTGCAATGAGGAGTAGCGGCAAAGGCAGGCCTTCCTTCTGCCGACGTGCAAACTGACTGCTGCTGGATGGTCACGTGAGTGTGCAGAGGCTGCTTTGAGTAGTTTTTCAGTAGGTGGGTTCATGGGGGAAGAAACTCCTTTGCCTCACAGCCCCCCTCTGCTCCCTACCTGAAATGATTGCTATTCACTGTAGCAAATCGAAGCCGATCTGTTGCATGCCCTGTTCCTGAGGGGTGGAAGGCCTCTACTGGTATAATTGTGCACGACCTACTTACAGGCAATTGTATTGCTAATTTATAATTTGGTTCTTAATGCTTCAGACCTGCCATTTTGATAAAATTAATTGTAATGTTAGTTGCTGAATGTTCAGGATGACAAAATCAAGAAAGGGTTCCACACGCACATGTGTGTCAATGTGAATTCATTTCATATTTTTGCAGTAATTCATGAGACAATTTGCAAATATTTTATAAAACTTCTTTGACCAAGGGGCGTGGCTTTATATTGAGTGATTGCTTTGTCAGGACTCTTCTAAGTGATAATCTGCATTGAATTCTGAAGTAGACTCTGAGGCCAGGCGACACTGTTCATTGCACTTTGTTGTAGTTCTGTGAGTAGAGGCTTCAGTTAGGTGTGTAGAACTGGGAAATCTTTCTGAATATAAGGTCACTAGTACCCTTGTTTTGGCTATTGTATTTGCTAGTCTGTTAAAATGAAAGGCAATTTATTCTGCCCTATTGTATCTTTCCATTATGTCTGTAGTGCAATAGATATTAGAACATGAATTTAAATAATTCTGTGTATCTGAAGAGGTATACGAAGCATTTTGTAAGATAGAGCTGTACACGAGAACCAGCTCATTCTTTCAAATGTATGTATGTATACTTTGTACCTGAATGTTTGTTTCATTACCTCCCCTTCAGTATGGAATTGGTTTGATAGGAAACTATTACATTAATTTATGCTTATCTACACCTTATTTGACTCAGTAATGATTTAAAGATCCACTGGTTGCTCTTTATTTCATCTCAACATCCCTTCTGCTTTGATCATATTTATTTTTCTATTTACTTTCATTACTGCATTACTTATAAGAGGCTTAATATAAAGAAATTAAGCTTAATACTATAGCTTCCTTCAGTCTGGACGCAAAACAGTTTCGAAGATGGGGTCTTTGAAAGAGCTTCACATGTTATTCACAAGAAAACACCTTGTAGTTTGATCCCATTTCTTTATTACAAAGTTTTTATTACAGATTGTGGTGGTTATACTTTAAGATTTATTACCTAAGTGCATATCATATATGAAGAAAAAAAGCTGGTATTTCAAACATATATAGAGGATATTTCTTACACTACTAGTTTGTTTGGGTTAGTATATTAAATAAATGACAAGTTGACAGAGCGGTTTAAACTGAGTGCTTAGTACAACCTGCCTTCATATCTGCTGTGGTGTAGAATAAAACCCAATATGAGTACAGTGACCTTGATTTAATCACTGAAGGACGTTTGTAAAGTATTGAAAGTTCACAAGTTGTCACGATGATGAACTAATTGACTCATAGGAGGAGACTACAGAGCAAGTGCCTGAGTCTGAAAGGTTTGACATTTTCTGGTGTGTCGTGTCTCACGGGGTGGGGGCTGGACCTGCTGGGAATCGAATGCTCGGAGACGCTCTTTGGCACTGGTCAGCATTTCATTAAGTCAGGACTTGAGGTAGCACGGATTTAAGTTCAGGTCTGACTGCAGGGTTTTGTAACACAGTTTGGAATACAGAGCTTGTTCATGCTCTCTCCGGGCAGGAGCTTCTCAGTGCATTGTTGCCATATCATCTCAAACATAAAATCAGCATTTGGCATGATATGGTTTTGATTTTTTTACAGTGGCATCAGCTCAGCTTGGTAAGAGAGCCTATGGTCTCTAAAAGTGCAAAATATTAGCAACTTTTAATCAAAATACTGAACACTACAAGAGCAAGAATGAGTCCCCATAAAAAGCATAGGGCTAACACACAATTGCATATTCAGTCTAAACGTGAAGAGATACAAAATAAAAGGCAACAACAGTAGCATGCGTTGATTGCATTGCAGTTGTTACAGTGAATTTATCTGATAGAAATAAATCTACATTCTAATATCTGAACAGATTAGTTTTCCCTCGAGGTGTCAAGACTCGGATTATTTTTTGTAAATCATGGATAGAGTTAATACAGAAGCCGAAGACCATCGCTGAGGGCTGTGTCAACAGCCTGGCAACGGACACCTCTTATTTACACCAAGAGAATGGAAGCTTTGGTTTCTTTGCTTATCTTAGTTTGGCACTTGAGAACTTCAGTGGGTAAAAGAAGACTCCCTGGTCTATTCTTGTTGATGTTGGTGAAATGCATCTATTACAAGCCGAATAATGATTTTTGACAGTCTGGCTGAAATCTGATCCATTGAAATACATATATCATTGTAGGCTAGTGCAGATGTGTCTTTACAAATCATTCTTTTGATACAGTGGTGTTTCAGTGATACTTCTTAACATTCTAGTTTTCAGTGTATACAGTTCAGAATCCAGCACTGCTGTGACAGAGGGTTAATGCTTAACAGGAATGCAGGAAAATGGACTTTTCAATGCACTAGTAACTTCAAGTAGCCAATATTCAATCCTTATTTAGGTTACACCTTCGATATGAGAAGAATTAAGATAACAAAAGCAAAAATTAGAAGTTAGGCATTAATATAGTTTTAAAATAAGTTTGGCTTTTCTTGAACAGAATTTCTCAGTCAGTCTTTTATTTTTATCTTCCTTTGGAAATAAATTATTAGAAGAGAAATTTGTAATCTAATATTCCAACACTAGGAAATGTGAACAAATTTTAGAAAGACGTGGCTTATAAATTCTGTGATTTATTTTGTTTGTGTTGTAAACACAGTGCAGCTGTTAAGTGATCATTCTGTAATTGTATAAATCACAGCAGATATGAAACAAAAGGGATTTCAGTGCAAGTATTGGATGCTTCAGAATTGGGTTGTACTTTAGATTTATAGTGAGTGTCCCTGAACCCTAGATGAACCATTACTAAGGCGAACCAGTGCCACATGGCACAGTCTAAACCAGAGGCCATTCAGGCAGGGAAATGTCTTTCTACTTGTTTCGCTACATTTCAGGCAATGGCCAGAGTTTTTAGTGTCCATATCTGTTCTTCCTTATGCCTGGGAATGTGTTTGTTTATGTACTTGCATTTTTTTAATTTTTTTTTTTACCCCAAATCCTAGATCATTAAGTACAATTGACCTTTAAACCATCCTGCTTTTAGATTTAGATCTTATAACTACTGATGAATGCAAGTCAGTTTGGATTGTAAACAAAACCAAGTGTTTCTATTTCCAGTACCTGAAAGAACTGAAGGTATAAGAAAGTTCAGTCTGTGAGTGGCAACTTAAAACCTTACTCAGTAGACTGAAAAAGTTATAAAGTTCTAATTTAATATGTATTTACTCCAGAATTTTAAAGCAGAATATCGATAATTCTGGTAGGTCTATAAATACTCAACTAAGCTCTTTGGGCCTATTTTTCTGGTGCTACATTCATTGCAACCATAAACTAGACTGTGTCAAAGGAACAATTACAGTTTGTCACAAAAAGGAAAATTTAAACCCATGTCCTTTTCTTTATAAATTATTAGACATATAAAATGTGCTATTTCCCCCCTAAATTTTAAATTCATTTAATGTCAAGTTCACTGCCATCTAGATACATGGTTTTATGCACTTCTCAAGGAGGACTTACTCAGCTAATTTTTGCTTCAGTTGAAGTGAAAAATCTTTTTAAAACAAGTTCCCTCTGTTTGCAGGGAGAGGCATCTTGAGCATGCTGACCAATTTGTGTTTGGGATCATAAATCACATTCTATTAGGCATATTAGAAAACAAATTGTTCTTTTCAGAATATGCTTTATGGAATATTAGACATGATGCAGCGTAATGGAGCTAAATCTTCAGTGAATATATTTTGTGTGAAATGGATCCAATTTGTGTTTAGGGAAGAGAGAAGTTAACGTTCTCTTTACAAGTGCATTCTGCAATGCAATTTATTAGCATTTCATTCATAGAGACTGGTGTTTTTCCAGCAGCGATCACCTGACCTTGGGTTTGAGTTCAGACTGCAGGTTCTCCCCAGTCTTTTGAGTGTATTTATACGGTCTATACATTTTAAACGGAGACTATCGATTTGTGTAAGTTGTGAAAGCAATATCTGAAAGCAGTTTACTGCATATGCTAAAGAAATGGGAATGGATCATTTCACTTCTTTCCCTAGCTTCTTTTGGTATTGGACATGTTTGTGTTATCTTCCGTATGTAGCTTTAATGAATGCTTTATCTTTGGCAGTAATGTGCAGAGCATAAGTGGTATTGGCCTTGGAGGGCTTTTTGACTTAATTTGCTGGATGCAAAGCCTCTCTTTCCAATAATTTATTATGTTTCAAACCCATCTCTGGGAATATAAAATGTGCACCTGAGGCTAGCTTTTATTTATTTCCAATCAATTTTTGAAGCAGAGCTATTTTCTGGCATGAAAAAGCAGATATCGGTCCATCCTTTTCCTTTCCTCCCCTTACCTATAGTATTTAAAGCATTAATAAAATCAATATGATGATATATTGATTTGCATAACATCTTTTGTATGCTTCAGAGTGCATAGCAGAATTAGGAATCATGTTAAACTCCAAAAATAATTTGATGGCAGATTACACTAAGCATTTAATCACTCAAAAAAACTCCAACCCTAACAAATGCCTCGTCTGAATCTCTCATACTAAAATTGATTCTCTTGCACTGGATTTCAGACTTTATAAAGTATATATTAAAGAGCTTAACTAGTAAATTAGAAGACAAGATAACTGCAATGTAGATAAGTTAACATTGCTCAGAGAATTTTAACCAGATTTTACCTAATTATTTATTCTCTAATGTGTAGTAAAAATGAGCAAAATCAACTCCACGGAAATACAGGTTTCTGAATGGATTTGGTTTGTGCATATCTGCATTTATTTGTATGTCGTATTTAAGTTGCAAGGTATTTTGGTGGGGTTTGTCATTCATTAGTTACTTCTTCAACGCTTGGTCTAAGGTGAGCATCGTCTTGATTGGGACTCCCAAGCTCCCTCGGTTGGGACATGAAAAAGAAACAAAAGTAGGATAAACTTTCTGTAATATAAGAGTTTCAAATAGTTTTTACCTTGTTGATATTCCTGTGCAGTGAAATCCTATTCAGACACTCCCCATAGTTACTGGCTAGCTTTGGTCATTTTTCTACCCAGCTGGACAAATGGGGTAAAAACCCAGGTGAAAAAGCAATGCTGTAAATCTCCTTTATCACTTCCTATGAAAGCTAAACCTACAGCCCGCAAAATGTATGTGCTTTCCTTCACATGCCTAAGTCATCCCCTGGAAATCGATGGGGCTTCTGAGGGGCATAGATTTAAAACCAGAGCACCACTCCTTACAGGTCCTGGACCAAGATTTATGGATGCCCTGTGTATGCTTTGCTGAGCAGTTTTGGACACCAAAGCATATGAGGATTCCTAGATTTAGGCCTCATGGCAGCTTGTCTAGCTTGTTTGTTCAGCTTGTGCAATATGCAGGGTGAGGCAGCGCATGCTGCCGTTCAGGAGTCCTGTTCGTGCACAGTAGGGACACACAGCAAGGATGACAGTGTGAAGGTTGTGCATGAGGAGAGAGTCTAGAGCGTGGGAGAACCCACGAGATGCTGAGTGGGGCTGACAAGAGACACCACACACACCTCCACGCCTCTGGATGACAGAAAAGAAATTTTACCAGGAGTTCAGGGGCAGAACAGTGCTTGCCACAGTCCAGAAAGCTACGGAGGGATTGACACCAAGCTTGGGGAAGAGGAACAGCCTTGAAGCGAGAGTAGGAAGATTTCTTTCCTAAATCCTCTTTTCATGCATTTTGTATCTTTTCTAATCCCTCTAACTAAAGAGTTAATTGTTCTGGTTTGTGTTCTAATGATATTTGGCATTTCTAATTTTAAGAGACTGACTGTCTTTTTTTGTGAACTCACTGTAAGGAAAAAGTCTAGGCAGATTTACCTCAAAGCTTTAGCCAAGTTAAAGTCCTATTACAAGCCATTGAAGTGATTTAATTTTATTACTTAAGGACACCTTTTTTGAAGAAAGTTAGTACATGCTGCAGTGCTTTGCTGAATACAGGCATCCTTCTCCCTCATTCCTGTCTGCAATTGGTAGGCAAACCCCATGGATGCAGTGGTAATACGTGCTGGTGTTTTAAACTGCTGTGTAAGGATATCGGAGATTTTTTGTTTTATTATTGCTTTGGCTTCCTCATTTAGGGTGACCCCCTAGCATGAATGGCATATTTAGGTCTGAACTTTGCTTTTTTTTTCTGCTTTTTGAGGGTTTGTTTGGTGTGTTTTTTTGATATATATAAAGTGCCCATGCAATTATTTGTGTGTGTGTGTGTGGCATAAGCCTCATCTGGCACTAGTTGATACAAAAATAGCTCAACATCAGAGAACCAAAGTGTATATTTTTTCTTTCCAACTACTATCAGAATGAACACTAGGACCAAAGGCTCTCATTGAAAATAATTCCTTAAATAATCACTTACCTTGAAGGCATTTGATCTGTATGATCTGAATGGAACTGCTGATAACTTCAGAGAAATAGAAATCTGTGTTAAAAATCACTTTCTCCTGGGGACTGAAGTCCTGTCAGTCACATGGTGGATTAGAGGCTTGGCCGTTCGCCAGCCCATCAGTCGGCATGTAAGTTCTTTGATGCCAATTGCATTAGCTTTCCTCTACTAATGTGCTACACAGCTTGGAAAATAAAAGAATGAAGGTCAACATACCAGTATGTATCCCTGCTATAGCAAGGACTGCTCGTAATGTGCAAGAGAATGAAAATGCATCAGAGTTCAAGCTGCAGGCTGGGTGACCTTCTCCTGTGCCCAAGGTCCCGAGATTTTGTCCTCAAGTCCTGAGTGTAATGAGTGCTTGTCAGAGCCCTGTCCCAGGATGCAATTTACTCTGAAATTCCCAAACGGACACAGTTTGCCTTCAACCATGACGGCCTGTTATTTATGTGCAGATGCTGTGGGCTATGAACTTTCTGCAGAGTGTAACCACTGCTGAACTCTGCTCTCGTTCTCCCAGCTTTGCTCATTGTGAGGGCCATAATGCATAGGAAGCAGCGTAGCTCATGAGTGAAAAAAAAACCCCCCTAGACTTCATGACTGATTTTAATGCCTTCGGACAAAAGTCTGCTTTACGTACGTCTTCTCCCACAGGCATCTTGCTATAGAGATGTGTTACAGAGACAGATGACAGGCCCATGTGTCTGCTGACTTACGTTAACCATAGTACAGTACAGACACTACATGGATGATAAGTGACCAGAGATGATTGTGTGTTTGCAAGGTAATTAATTGCTCCATCCTTCTTCTCCCCCTCAGGCTTAGGGAGGAAGCACCAAACCACTCCCACAAGCATCTGAAGTATGATACTTGCTGGGAGGTGAAGCTTATGTATTGAAGCGAAATGCAGAAACAGAAGTCTGAGAAATCATCAAAACACAGCAAGGTGACCGTATCCTAAGCATATCTAGTCACCACAAAGTTATTGGTTTTGATGTGGAGAGGCGTGAATCCAGCCACAGAAAAAGATTTAGAGCCATGAGGTGCCACCGCCATCCTAACCAGGGTATACCTGAGAGATTTCCACACCACCTTCCTTACCCTGGACATCATCTTGTATTATTCCCACTGTGTGTGTTTTGGAAAGCTTGGAAGTCTTCCACACCACTGCTGACACAACTACCACAGCCCCTAAATTCACACTTCACTACTGAGAAGGAGTAAACTGTAACTCCCCGGGTAGCAGTTGGCACAGAGTTTGGCATCAATCAGCTTGTAAAACTGGTAGATTGACACTGAAATCTACCTAGTGACTAGTAAAAGAATGAGAGGAATATAAAATTGTTGAAAGAAAGGAAGTTTTTTCACATGGAATGACAAAAGTCAAATAGGTTATTTTGGTCTTAAGCTGGTTTTGGCCCAATGGGGAAGGGTTTTATTTTAATCTCTGATTTTTCAGTTTTACACTGTAATAACCTCATCAGGGAGAGAGACTGTAAAGTGGGGAACAATTTGTAATGTTTACCCATGACTGTTATGTGCTAGACTTGCCCTTCAAGCTTGAAGTGACTTTGTTTTTAAGTAATTATAGGGGGATAGACCTCCCAAAGCAAGGGAACTCTACTGTACTTCTCTTCCCTCGGACAGATGATAATTAATGCTCATAAAACAGAGGCAAGGGCAACACTACGACAGCTACCCTTGACAGACTTACAACCTTTTAAGAAAACTCTTCCTTCTTGCCAAAGCCAGGGTATGATTACACAATGTTATCTGACATGGAATGAAAAAAAACCTGTATTACTTTCCTAGGTTAAAAGCAGGAACAACAACAATATGTAAACAATGAGGGAAGATCATACTTTGTCATAAAATGAATGAGGTGATGGATTATGTAGAGATTAAAGTGCAAGAAATATTGGAGTAATTTTTAATTGCTTAATTTTAACCCTTTTGAATGAAGAAAAATAGCTTCCATGACTTCAGTGGTGACAAAAGGCGAATTATGTTTAAAACAGAGATCTGGCCTGGCTTTACTTAGCTATACACAAATCTGGATCTCCATTTTGCAACTGAGATACACCAATAATAGCAGGAGAAAAAAAAACCTTCAACATTTCCTGCCTGTAGGTCTTAGGGGTTTTATCAGTGCAAAGATGAGTCATGAACCTTTGAATGACTGAGCAGTATGAGCAAAGCAAATTCAGGTCTTCCATAGCCATCCGAATGTTCTGCTCATTTACAGACTCTGACTTTGCAAGTTTTGTACTTAAAAAAATAATACAGAGCATGTCCAACCATAACCTTGAACGAGTTAGAGGATAAGTGCAGAATTTTGTTCATATAATTCAAAAGTCCAATTTTTAGGATGCCATCTTGATACATCGTATTTTTTTCATCTGCATTTTTTTCACCTGAGGTTTTCAAAGCACTCCTGTAATGGTAGTTAATTTCTCTTCTTAAGTAACTACAGTCTGAAGATTTACAGCATTTATTTAGGGTTTTTAAAAAAAAATTTTAACATCATTTGAGGTAGTGATTTGGAAGAGTAGTTACAGACTACTGTAAGATTTGGCATTTGTATGTATGATATAGACAGAGAAATGAAGTAGGTTATAATTAGGGCTCTCTGATACTTCTGATGGTAAAATGATTTTTGGAGTTGCTTTTATAATTTTTTGTGTCATATTTGTAGTGAAACCCACAGCAGATCTTTGTCTCAGGCTGAATTAAATGGAAATTTATAGGGGTTTTTTTAAAAATCAAAATATCATTCCAGAGGAGAAAAGTTGTTTTGCTTGCAGTAAGTCATAAAAATTCTGCCTGTGAAAAAACAGTTTCACCCAGCTATTCTGGCACATGGATTTGAAACACATAGTGTTATGGAGAAGTAGATTTTCTCCATCAATGTTTATTCCATAATCCTTATGTGAATTCCTCTTAGCTCACTTTTCACACCAGTCCACTAGAAATCTAGTTTTGTCATTTTTCCAATTTTTATACTCTGTTATTCTGGGGAGGGTGGAGGGAGAAGCCATGCTGGTCCTAAGTAGTTTTGTTAATTTCCACTCATAATAGCAGTCATCCTCCAAAATAATTGGTTTTATTACAATGCATTTTTTTTTCTTCTCTATCCTTTACTTAATTTTATGCTTTCTCACTCAGGTTGTGGTCACATAATTAGTTGATTTCTAAAGTGGCATAAATGAAAGGGTGTAAACCTTCATGGAGATGGCAGGAGCAAATATAGGAAGGTTAGGATTTTCTAAATAGCTTTGCCATTAATGGAGTTTCTGATCTAACTTAAGCAATTTCCCTTTCCACTCCCAACCTCCCCATAACTCCTTACTGCTGTGCTACACCTCACAATTTCCTTTGTTAAAACAAATTCTTCCTCAGTTCTTAGGGAAGGGGTAAAAACTTTTAGACAAGAAGCAGAAGTAAGTAGCTGGAGGCAGGATCTCTCTATTATTTGGACTGTAAACAGATCTATCCCTCTTAAAGCAGTCATTAGTAAATCTGTAACTTCCCTGTGGCTATGGTGATAAAATTCATTTATCCAAAACTAGAAATATGCCAATAGATCTGATCCTCATAGTGACACTGAAGTCATTAGGAACAATTTCATTTTTTCCCCATAAGAAAGGAGAATGTAGTTCAGCTAAAAAATACTGTAAATGTACAACAGCACTGAAATATATATAAAAATACAGAGTCATAATGACAAAACTAGCAGATGCACACATAAACAGTTAAAGGATGCACTAACTTGTAAAGTATTTTATTGCCACTGATTTACTTTGAGTTGGAGGCATTAGAAAAGGGGAATATGAGATGTCCAGAACAGAGATGTGTGGGTACAGAGATGCTCTTAAGCTACGAGAAGAAGGGCGAATTGTAATGGAGTTGGAGGGTCAAGGGCTGAGCATGGTGGAGCTTTTGGGTTGCTTGCACAAAGCAATTAAAATGAGGATATGTGAGGAAAGGAAATAAGAAGGTCCATAAGAAAGCAGGCTGGATAGGTGCTGGGAGAAGAAGAGAAACAGGAAAGGAACTAGCTTGATTAAATGCAGCAGAAGGCAGAAAGCACAGAGAAGCACAAGGATTTCCCTAACAGAGTAAACGGTGTTTCAGAGGCTGGCAGGAGTCCCCTGAGAGACCCCTTTCTTTTGCTGCCACTGAATTCTGTAAAGATCCTGTCAGATTGTCCTATTCTTCTACGAACCGTGAAAATTTACTTGCTAGCTTCATAAAGGAGGTGTTACATGGATATGTACAGTGCATATGCGATGTGTATATGTAGCGGGTTTTAGCTATCAACTGCCTGCTTCACCACATGTTTCTCAACTTTTCCATCCTGCTTGCTGCTATTTTTCACACCATAACCTGATCTATCCACATAGAGGTCTACTTTGTGAAATGAATAGATCTGAGATGGTTTTTCTTTTCCTTTTTTCTTTTTTTTTTCCTTTTTATTTTGAGGGAGGAGAGGTAGATGGTGGGGGGAAAAGGAACAGTGTAAATCATTCATAAGCAAAAGACTGCACAAGTCACACCAATTGCAGGCATCTTAAATTAAGTGCCTGGCTTTATATTTAGACCGCTATCATTCCCACTGACTTTACTGCAAACTTTTTCTGCAGCCCAAAAAAAGACTGTTTCTCACAGCCTCAAAATATGAATGGATTTTATAGTTTGGAACCAGAGTTTATAGATTTGCTCAGGAGCACAAAGCTATTCACTATAAGAATCACAATTAGAATTTCTTTTTCTTCAAGGGCTCAATCTTACAGAAGGCTGAACTTTATTGACATTAAACTCAGAGAGTTAAGATGTATATAATCAAAGTACACAACACTCCAAAGAATTGAGCCGTAAGCATAGAATTCACTAGTCTAATGCATTTGGAAGCACTTTGCTTTGCATATAGACGGAATGATCACACATCAGACACCTGGCAATTTTGATGATCCTGGTTTCATAAGAATAACATTGCATACTCTATTACCAGAAGAGTAATAAATGAGAACACTGAACAGAAGTGCCAAAAGGAATCCTTAATATAATTGTTATGAACATCTGTCATTTTGTTTAAGTACAAAGAAAAATGAGCTTATGCAGAAGGAAAAATCAGTTCTGAAATGGAGACTATTAGAAGCTTTTGCAAAATGTTCTTATTTTTATTGATCATTTTACTGTATGCATGAGAATTTGCAGTATTATTTTTATGGCTCTACACAACCTCCATTGTGCATTCGGCCTTGGTATGGAACCAAGAGGAACTGGTTTACACGTAAGGACAAAAAGAGGTGTAATGAATCATGAAACAAGCCTGTTTTATTCAATAAGACATTGTCTGAGCTTTCTTTCCACATGAAGAACTGGCCATTCAAACAGAAATGACCTGCAGAATTTTTGCATAGAAAGGAAACTAAATGCATTGGGGCGTATGCAGTAATAACTCTGTTGTTTCATGATACTATGAGATTAAATCAAACAATACTTACATTTGGAAACTTCTCTAGTGCAAAGAACAATGAAGTATGTTCTCCTGGAAATGTCATCGATTCCTTTCTCTGGTAATTTTTCAGAACTTCTGTAATTGCAAGACCTTTGTTTTCAGTCTAAAGGCGGGCAGAGAAGTCTGGCAAAACAGAATAAAACACAGAGTCTTTCTCTGGAAACCAAGTGCCAACATTAGTTATGCTTTATCAAAAAAAACCCCAACCCTTTACAAATGAAATGCTTCGCATACACAGCAGGTAAAAGATGTCTCCTGTATACATTGTAGTACCTGACATGAGTTTTTAAAATGGAATTTGTATAGTTTAGATATTACCTTTAACCTGGGAAAGGAGGAAAGAAAGCTTTTTATACTTAATAACATTTACAGACATTAGTGTATCTGTAAACTCTTGGCCTTCGTTGCACTATGTGAAGCACTGAGTTACAGCCAGCTGCTGATGAGGTGTCATTATTTTAGAGTTTGCTGCATTTTCGCTTTTTTTGCTGAAATTAGTTTGTGTGGAACAGGTACTAGGAGGAAGGGAATGTTTTCACTGTGGGATTTGAAAATCTTCTACCACATAAAGGTTACTCTTTGTGCTTTTTAATCTTTTTTTTGAGCAATATCATGAAACTATGAAGCACTTCTCAAAAGCTTTTCTGTCTTCATATCTTTGCAGCATTCTAGTTTTAGTGGAATGCTCAGATTTTTCCATTTAGCCATCCCACACAACAGGTTTGGTAGTTCAATGCATACCTTTTTCTTTCTTCTCTCTATAGTCACTGATACCTCCGGTTGATTAATTTTAGAATAAAGCATTGCTAGAGGGGCTCTACCAGAGAAGGTTTTTCCTGTAGGCATCTGTTCCTTACATCCAGGGCAAGGTGGTCCCTGCATGGTCACGCAGACTGTGAAGTTCAGTCTATAGAAACTTTGATTTTTTGATTATTTTTTTTTTTAACAGTCTTTTAATGTTCAGATGGGACTTCTTCACATAGGAAACACTCACTGCATGTCAGAGTGCAACAAGCTATCAAGTCAAATTAAAACTAGAAATAAAAGGGAAAATGAAAGACATTTTCTTCCACCCCAGAGTAGAACGCTGGCACTAGTGCACATCAAGGTCTGACCTGAAAGCATTCACTGATAGGATTCTTTAATACAGCAAGAAAATGAGTAACTGAGGAAAGTAGGAAAAAAGGGAGAGCTCTGCAATCCACAACAGTACTTTGACTCATTGTTACTGTTAGAGGAGTTGGTGCTGGACATGCTGCTGCCTCTTTCCTTGCCTCTACACACTTTAATGAGTCTTTTTTTTTTTTAAATACATGATTAGTCATTTTCATTATGGAAGGTCAGTCTACTCCACTGGAATTTGAATGTTGTCCACTTTTTTACCCACCCCCCCCCCCCAAATGTCATTACATCAGCTAACGTTTTTATCACTAATAATGACATGTGTGCTAGTGTTTCTAGCACACGTCTTTAGAATACATTCTGTCTGAAGAGTTCTTCTTTTGGTACTCAAAAATGACCTGGCTACATATTAAGTGCTAAAATATTGTGAAATGCTAATGGCCATCTTCAGGGTTTGAGAACCTTCTGTTCCCCATAAATTGCGCAAAATGTGAGTTTGGGATCTTTGAATAGTATCTTCCCCCCATGTGTCCATATATTTCAGTTAATTTAAATGGATAAGGTCGCTGAGTTTGCCTAGAAGACCATTTAAGAACAACTGTTTCTGAAAACTTAGTTTCTTAAGCCAGCATCTTCAAGCTCTGCACAACTCTATTGCACATTTCTTCATAGATCCCTTTTCAAAGGGGCCGATTCTCCCCCCATGCCTGCATTTCTATCCACAGAGTATTTTTCTAATTATAGAAGCAGTTGGTAACTTGGAAGAAACATACGTGAACCCTGTGGTTGGGTATGAAGCTGTATCTGCCCTTCAGACATTGTTGCTGTCTCTGAAGTTGGCCTGCAGGATGCCTTTTATTTTCCCCTTGTGTGCCTCGGTTTTGTTATCTGCAGATGGAGTTAATGCTGCGTGGCTCCTCTCAGAGCACTTGGCACCTACAGGTGGAAAATGCTTGTTTGTTGTTATCTGTGAATTTTAGCAGTTCTTAATTCATAACCATTTAAACCACTTGGAAAACTGTTAATTGCATTTCTGCTCTTCCACGCCTCCTCCTCCTCCCATCTGCCACTGTTTTCTCCCACCTTTCCCTATCACCTCTTCTTCTGATGAAGGTGGAGTTCAGTTGTTCGTGCTCGATGGCCCAACTCTGTTATTTGGCTGTGTGCCTGTGTCTCCCTGCTTCCCTGATACTGGGCTCTGAGCATCTCTACATGTAATTTTTGTTCCCAAGGTTCTCCATCGGCCCGTGTTTCTCTCCCTTTCTCTGCCATATAGAACTCTTATTTTCCTTCTTATTGCCTTCTCAAAGGCAGTTGCTACTTTGAGTAGAACAGTGAGGCTGGTCCCTCTGTGGTCTCTGGCCATCTGGAGCTGGGATGTGTGCACCTGCAGGTGGGTCCCACACCGTGGGATGGTCCCACGCCATGGCAAGCCTGAGGACCCTGCAAAATTGCTAATTATCAAGCAGCCAAAACCCTCCCACCTTTCATAGTTCTTTACATAACACCACATCAAATTTTGTGCTATGCTGAGACATTCTGAGGCCATGGGAAGTAATAGAAGGTTAATGTATCAGATTATAAAGAAATTATATTTATTTCCTGGGGCCAAATTAGGTAATTTTTTTCCCCCATATATTTAATGGAAGGTACATATGCAGGGAACATTTTTTTTCTTTGTTCACTGGGACTTTTGTTCATTATTAGAGATGGAGTCAGGTGTCTGGTTTATAGTGCTCTTGCAAGTTGTAGGAATACTCAAGAGTTGTTAAGTACGTATAATGGAAAGAAATGAGAGAGGAGAGCTAGTCAGGAATTTTTCAGCAGAATGCTTTTTCCTGGAAAATGGTCTTTCAAGGAAGCTCATATGTTTCGTAGAAATACTTTGGGTTTTTGTTATGAACCTGTACAAAAAGAGAAGGCAGTCTGCCATGCTTTCCATTGCTCCTCTTGTTTCAACATTATATCAAACAGTATAATTGAAATACTTGGGTTTACTTTTAAAATAATTTTAAGAGCACCTGTTATTTATTATTGATTGTCAAGGCAT
Organism: Laterallus jamaicensis coturniculus; assembly: GCA_022605575.1. Taxonomy (NCBI): domain Eukaryota; kingdom Metazoa; phylum Chordata; class Aves; order Gruiformes; family Rallidae; genus Laterallus; species Laterallus jamaicensis. Next base: position 13,143,491 of record JAKCOX010000015.1, read on the forward strand.
CAGAATGTTCTATCATAAACTAAAGAGGATATGTTTCAGGCCAGAAAAAAGTAATGTGTTTTAATCAACGTGGCAGATGTGTCTTTGATGATTTAAAAGTAAAATATTTTAACTCTTACGCTGTAGTTGACTGTATCACTAATTGTAATACGCGGCTGCTGGCGCAGAATAGTATTAACAAAGAAACCAAAAGGCAATGTCAAAATATATTTTAAAGGAAAATAATTCTGAAAATTTAAAAAAATAATTTGTGCTGGTTTTGTCTGGAGTAGAGTTAGTTTTCTTCACAATAGCTGGTGTGGAGCTGTGTTCTTGAGTTGTAGTGAAAATAGTATTGATAATACAGAGGTATTTGGGTCACTGCTGAGCAGTGGTCACACAGAGCCAAGCTCTTGGCAGAATCTTAGCCCACACCACCAGCGAGTGGGTTGGGGGTGCAGAAGGAGTTGGGTAAGGACACAGCTAGGACAGCTGACCTCAACTGATAAAAGGATTACTCCATAATGAATGATGTCATGCTCAGCATATAATGGTGGTGGAAGAGGGAAGGAAGTGTGTGTGTGTGGGGAGGAGGGGTATTTGCAGTGATGACACTTGCCCTTCCAAGTCACTGTTACGTGTGATGGAGCCCTGCTTTTCTGGGGATGGCTGAACACCTGCCTGCCCATGGAAAGTGGGGAACGAATTCCTTGTCCTGCTTGGCTTGCATGTGCAGCTTTTGCTTGACCTATTAGTTTGTCTTTATCCCAACCCACATGTTCTCTCACCTTTATCACTCTGATTCTCACCCCCATCCTGCCATGGAGGTAGTGAGTAAGTGGCTGTGTGGTGGTTAGCTGGTGGTTGGGGTGAAAACACGACATTTTTGCTCTGCCAAAGCATGTTTCAATTTCTTGTAAATATTTTGTTGAAATTACCATTTTTCATTTAAAAAAAAATAAATTGATGGATAATTTCTAAGAAAGGTCTTGCCAGTGTTTGTGGCACTCTGTAGTGAAACCACTGCTGGAAGAAGAGACTGACCAGTGTGGCTTTCTGTTCCCATCCTGGTCTGCAGCTTGAGTTCTAGCTCAGACTCCGTGTCTCTGACTCAGGCAGCATTTAGGAGCAAACAAACTCTCATATTCCCAACTTACCTCTTTAACATATGACACTTGTCTATGAAAGATGGTTGCACAATTTACCATATGTAATTTTTAAACCTATTTTAAGTTAATTCTCTTCAACTTCTCATCAAGGCACTTTCAATTTAAATTTTTAAATTTTTTTTTTAGGACTGGTTTAATTAAATTTAACATAAGTCAATTCATATTGATTGAAATTACCTTAAATGAGTTTGGCGCAAGCCCAAATAACACAGTCTTTTGCACCTGTTTTAAGTTAAATTGGTTTAAATTTATACCAACAGTTATACTTTTGCCAACTGTCAGTAGTAGTCGGCACTCAGAAAGCTCACGCTTCTGGGCTGTTTTACAGAGAAATAATCTCAGTAAGATTACTTGTGTGTACTCAGCTCTCAACACTATTGTTTGTAGAGTAAAACACCATTTAATTAGTGTAAGCTTCTGAGAAAGTTATAACAGGTTTTTGATCTTCCATTCCTTCAAGTCTAATTTCCCGATAGATACTGCACAATCACATAAATGGTGATTTTTTGGTATCTTTTCAGCTTTTTAAACATCAGCCTATATTGTGGCTTTTTCTGGAGCTCACTCTCTTCTGCTTTAGTGTTCTGACACACTTACTTTCTTCTGATAGTTCTTGTGGGAAATACCAAATTCTTGCAAAACAGGCTGGACTCAAAGCAGCAATAACAGGAGGACCCTCTGTGGTGAAGAAAGGCAGCAGTACAGGCAAGACCCCTGTGTTTCCTCTCTAATTCCTCAGCTCTCAAACACAAGTGGAAACTGTAACTCTACTTAATCCGAACTTTCCCCTTGTTGCCCTTTAAAAAATGTTACTCAGGAGAGAGGCAAGTAAAACTCTGTTTGGGGTAAGGAGTGTTTTGCTAATTTGATCTTAATTTTGCTAAATCTGTCGGTAAATATTGGGGCTAATTCTATACTTGCATCATTATAAACTAAGAGGAATCAAATGAAATGGAAAAGAATGACTTGGGTTTTACTCAGATACAGGTTGGACCTGTGATGAGTCTATTGCTGTAAGACAAAAAGCCTGACCTCTCCTTGTCCTTGTAACCTAAGGAGATGAGTAGAGCTAAAATGAAGTGTACAAATAGCTGCAGGGGGCAGTGGAGCATCCACTCTTACCTTGCACACAAATAGACAGGTGTTTTGACATGACTCTGTGGGACAGTCCCATCTCAGTGCTTTATTATGACCATAGAAGAGTGCATGGATCTACAGGCTTAGGAATTTCTGACCTAAAATAATTTTAATGCATTATGTGTGAGGAAATATGGTTGTTTCTTTTCTTTTTTATTTTTATCCTTTTTATTTCTTTTTGTCTCCTCAATCTCTCTCTCATGCAGAAATAGTTTTGGGGTGCAGGACACTGACTGATGTAACCTAGTGTGTATGAGCCATATAAAATTAACAGAAATGGAAAACAATGTGCTGCCATGGTTTGATACAGCATTTATTACTGCTGCATTAATATCCATTGCAATGTAAATATTACTGTTTGGAAAAATTTTGACTATTTCTAATACAAGAGGCCACTGTATATTATATCAGACTGTGCTCTGTCATGTTGCAACTTGAAATGAAGTAACAAGAAGTGACATGAACCTTTGTAAAATACCACAGTGCAGTAACCCATTTTTAATGCTGTCAGTATAAGCTATGGTAGCAGGTAGAAACAAATCAAACATAACATCTGAACAGGAAAACAGTGTAAAATTACCTACAGCCTTCAGTTAATATCTGACTGCCAGGACACCTCTAGCTTGAGTATCAATTCACACTAATAAATCAGGCAGTTTTGTGATGAGAATGATTGTGAATCTCATTATAGAGATTGTCATTTTGCTTTCTATAGAGATTGTCAGCGTTATTTATTAGTACCTCATACAGCATCGTGGTATAGTTAAGAGTATGAGCTTTGTCTTGGTAATTCTCCTGACTAACAATCCCACAGGCCCACCTCACCTCTCTCTCCAGGTCTACAAAAGTGATACTGGAATGCTTTGATGAAGCATCCCGGAAGTTTATTCCCCATTTCACCTTGCATTATTCTTATTCCTTTGGCTCTCCAAATTCTCTTCCCCTCAACTGCCCAAAGCGTGTTCCTACTGGCATGAAAAGGCAAGCCCAAGGTGCTTGCTAGCTTTCCTTCATAACACTTCCCTAAACAATAGCAGCATCCAGCTTTTATGATCCTGACATTTCAGCAGTCCTGGGCCCTCTTCCACAATCAAATCTTGCGCTTCATGCCAAACTATATCCCAAAAAGAAAAAGCAGTTCAAAACTCATTAATTTTATTGGAGACTGTGCAATTTACTGGGAAACCCACTTAAGAGAGTAGAGATTGACTCACCAGCATTACTGTTGAGGAATAAACCAGCAGATTCATTGGAACTGGTATTTTTGGGAATAAATAATGTTTAAGGCAATTAACAATGGATTTTAGGCTTGTCCTGATGAATTTATCAAACTGCAATTCTGCAGAACAAATGAGGCTTGTAAATATGTGCATGTAAATAAAAATCCCAGCTCTAAAATGAGGTTTTTTGGCATCTGTTATGCAGCAAGTTGGTCTTGATCATACTGCTCTTAAAGTATAGGAATGAGCACTATAATGGTAAAATAGATTCTTCTGTTTACACTGGTAAAGGCTGCAGCATATTAGGGCTTTCTCTTTCATCTGACCTTTCTCCTGTACTTTCTTCCTTCTCCTGATGTTCTCTACTCCCCAGTGAAAGGAAGATGATTTCGCTGGAGAATATTCCCCAGCAACAAGCAAGTGAATCTTGCAGTCTGACCCAGTAGCAGGAGATTTTGTATTTTTCCAATTTAAGGGATTTTTCATTTCACAACTACCATGCAGGTAGAGAAAATTCCCACTGCTCTCCGTTTTCTAAGTGGCACTGTCCTGGTATTACATAAATCAGTGGTGTGACCTGAGACAGGGTGGGTAGAGGCTTTTGTGTTGGTAAGTAACACAAGAAACAGAGCTCAGCTGCAGTAAGGGAAGTTCTGAATAGATATTAGGAAAATTATTCTTAATTAGGTTGGTCAAACATTGGAACAAGTTGCCCAGAGATATGTCATGATCTCCATCCATAGAGGTATGAGAAACATGACTGGATAAAGCCCTGAGCAGCCTGATCCAACTTCAAAGTTAGCTTCTACTTCAAAGTTTTCTCTGCTTTCAAAGGTCATCTTTCCCCAGTGGCCCGCAGAGGTCCCTTCCACCCTAAATTATTCTATGATTCCTTGCCAGCAATTTCACAGTGAACAGTATTTGGTGACCTTCTCTTCTGCATTGATTTGCTATAAAGACTGACTTCAAAGGGTTAAATTAATTTTTGTTAGGGTTATAGGATGAACGTGACCTGTGGTCTTAGAAGAATCATAGGCTACCAGCTCATCTACCAGACATCTAATGTTATGAATGCTTCTAAATGTACCATGAGGATAGTCTAAACTGTATTCGCTTTTCATGGTATTTTAAAAACCGGTCTAAAAACTGAAAGACGTTCTTTTTAGTTTGGGTTTTTTTTTTTTTGTATTCCCTATAAAAGAATTAAGGACTAACCCAGCTTGCTGCAGGCTGTCAGATTTCCTCTTTGACCTTGTCTGATATAATCTCATCTGTTTGTGTTCAAGACTGCTTAAAACCCTAAACCCACCCTGCACAAAATAAATATAGGAGAAAAACTCTTAAGAAATGCTCTTTATTCTAAGCCCAATGGGCTAGCTTTATTCGATAGAGCTAAGTATTTGACTAGTATCTAGTTTTGCAATAAACAGAAGCTGAAATGTAATTTACCAGCTCTTCATGAATTGTTTATTCATATCCACCCTCGGGATATTCCAGTACTATTGAATTACTTGGTATGTTGTTGACAACTAGTTTATTTTTTTTTCTTCTAATTTCTGAAATGTGCTGTTATCCAGTATTTAGATCTGAGAATTAATTATCAAGGACATGTGAGAATTTTGGGAAAAAAAAGAAAAGAAAAAGTGTAGACAAGTTAAATGTAATGGGCCACATTTTACCCTGAATTAAACTTGTGCAGCCCAACTCATGACAGCAGAAAGACAGAATGTAGGCAATTAAATATTACTGCAAGATTGTTTTTTCATGTGTGACATCGCTTTCTAGATCTCCTAAAAATACTCTAGGGTTTGATGGGGGGATTGGTTTGTTTTTCTCCCCTGTTGACGTAGCAATACAGTAAACTTCTGTAATGAGAAAAGAAAAAGCAAGCGTAAAAAATCCCTTGACATCAAATTATTTTTCAGGACGTTAATAGAGAGTGCTATTTACTTTCTCCAAGAAATTCACAAGTGGAGGTAAGTTTGTATTCCTAGCCAGTTATACAGGATAGAAAAAACCCCAATGTTTTCACCGAGGCTTCAGAGTGATGAGTTGGAATTTGTTGAAAATCCTGAGAACTGATTTGTGCCTGGTTCCCTGGACTACACGGAGCTTACTGAGGGATTTCACTGGGACAAAAAAACCTGCCCACAAACGGGGACTGGAAAAACCTCCAAGCAACCAAGAAAATAATAAAAAGATACAGAGAGAGATTAAAAGGCAGGTACTAATTAAGTTAACTCCATAGCAAGTTTGGTGTTTGACCTGGAAAGATACAGCAATTAACTTTAGGACAGAGAGGACTTGCTTGCAGCAACGTAGGATATAAAGTTGAGTAGGAGTATAAAATACAAAGAAGAGAGAAGACTGCCATGCATATTTTCAGTTAAGACAGTTGAGACAACTGGTGTTAAGAGATTTCACAGGTTAAAAATAACATCCTTATTTTGTTACCACTTTTAATTGGAGCATTGCTTTTTCAAAAACAGTTACTGTAGCAGTTAGTTAATAATCTTAAGTATTTATGTTCTGGACTAGTGCAAGGCTTTAACATATGGTTAAAATTAAGGATGATTTTGTGCAGTTTTCTAAAATAAGGTCCTGCAGTAAGCAAATAAAGGTAAATTATATTGTGAATATTCTCTAAGCATCAAAGCCTCTATGTTGCCTGTGACCTACATGCTGCAATACTTAATCAAAAATAACCACCCTCCTTTTATTTATCAGGAATCCAAAATCAAGAGATGCATTGTGCATTATACTTCCCAAAGTGGAGACATTGTTATTGGAACTATCCCTGGTCCTTCCTTTCCCTCTCTGTCAGAGTAAACTGACACGTCCCTCTGACCTGCAGTTGGCAATGGACTCTGCAAGAACTCAGATGTCAGTCGTCATTCATTGGGGTACTTTAAAAATCATAATCCTTCACATTAAAAATTCAACTGATAAACATGCTCGATGAGGAAAAGGACCAGATTCCATTGCTAAAGTTCCAACTTTAATAAGCAGCTCCCAAGTCATGCTAGCTTGACAACCCTCCCTCCCCCCCGCCCCCAGCCCCTTTGGCACCCCCTGGCCCCTAGCTGGGCTTGGGGGATGCCAGCTTGCAAACAGGGAGTCCGGGGTCACAGGGTAGGGTTTTATTTAAGAGAAAATGCCCTTGTTCTGTCATGACGTAGGCAGACCCTCGTCAGAGTGCCCTGTCAAAGTTGTTCTCTGTGATGCCTGCCCTGTCAGTCTCTGTGTCTCATGACAAGTCCCATATCACCAGGGTGCTTGTCACAGCTCCAACGTGCTCATGACTGTAATCTCTGCAGCGCTCAGATCTGGGGATGGAGGCAATGGCAGTCGGGATCCCAGCTTAGACCTTACCCAGGGAGGTGACCCAGCGCTTTTTTTCTTCCTCTCCCTTTGCCTGAAGCACTGTTACTCAGTCACTCAGACGTCACTGTCTGTGGCACTGCTGGGAATTGCACGTCACCTGGACATGCTGCCTATAGGTTGTGTCAGTGCGGTGGTGTCATTAAAGCCCTCCAGCTTTTCTGTTTCCAGCACTGCTGCATTTGTGTCCATCCCTCACTGCACATTTAGCTGCTTGAACAACAGGCAATTTTCCTGGTTGTTACTCCAGTTTTTAATTAATTGATCAGTATTGTGTTGAGTCTTGCCCTTTTTCCATAAAGCAAGAAATGAATCTATACAGGTATTAGGCTTTCAGCTTTCCTACCCACTTCATGCAATTACGGTCGAAGATTCTGTGACTAACACTCTGTAATAAGCAGCCTTTCTTATTTCTCATATGTGAAATCATTCTCCTATTGGATATGCTGATGTAGTATTTGAATCCCCAGGTTTATAGAAATTGCATTTCCTTTTTTAACCTTCCTGTGACACCGCTCAGAGTTCCTGTTTATCCCTGGTGCTTTCAGCAGCGCAATAACTCCATCATAAATGTCCTGCTTCATTGCATTCCTGCTGAAATGATTAGATCGCATTTCTGCTCAGATTCTTAGTCCCAGCTATTTATTATGGCCGCATGGCAAAGTGTGGAGGTTTCTCCTCTGGAGCGTTGGGTTGATAGCTTGGAAGGGCAGAGCTCTGCCTCTGGAATTCGAGTTTTACACAAAACTAGAGAGATGTACGTCTGAATGACAGAGGGTGTGAGAACAAGCTAATCTGTCACAAGTCCTAGTAGCCATAATTATCTTGCCCATTCATTATAAAGTGTGAATAAATAATAATATTCTACTCACTCACAACTTCAAAGCATGAAGCCAGTCTAGCAAAAACCTTTTTGACAGACTATACATCCTTCCAATCTCTGCTCTCTAGCCATGACTGCTCACTAAGGAATGGTACTGTTCCTTTGGGATATTGGTCTAGATGCACTCAACATTTCAGGACTCAGGAACCTCTCCTAGCAGATGTCTGCAGTGAAGTCTCCATCCCCTTCAAGTTTCAGATTATGTAGTATATAGCTCTAAAGTTCAAGTCTTCGCACCATGGGGCTGCAGAGTAATGCAGATCTGGCAGGAAGGAAACCGTCAGATTCATCATTCCAGCTTTAGAAGTCTTCTGACTCTTTCTAGCTGTTGTCCTCTATGAAATGCAAAGTGCCTTTGAGAAAGCATCATTTATTAATAAGATATAGTCTTTTAGATTTTGGCAGGTTACATTCCAAAAAAAGACCCAGTGTGTCCTTATGTAATGAAACACTGCACAATTCATGTCTCACCTCCTGCCACTGCTTTTAGAAATGGGTGGTAATGAGTAATTACCCATAAATGGTAGGCATTTCTCCATTACTTACCGAGAGTATTTGGCAGCGATCATTTAGGCTTTAATTGCTTTTTTAAAAGCTAATACAATTACAGACCTGCCGGTTTCAGAACTTTAACAAGTGTCCCCTAAACTCTTCAACCAATTTATTAAGAAATTACTTCATCTTTTAAATTCAGCTGTTTAATTCTGTGTGTCTATCTGCTCCATGTTTAAACCATTACTGAGGAATTCTTCGTATATGCTGGTGGATGAATGAGAATGTGAAATTGAGGATTGCTCTGAGTACTGTAATTTAAAAGAAGAAAAGTTTGTGACGGTTATAATTCAGGCAGGAGTTGAAGAAACAGTAACCTGCTGAAGTGCTGCTGGCTTCATTGTGACACGCTTAGGTTGGACTTCTCAGTGCAATGAATGGGATATGAGGAGATCTCGCAGCTTTCCCAAAGGCCCCTCACCAGCAGCTGACTGTGATGTCTTGGTGCTGTGTGCCTGGGATGGGAAGACACTGTCTGCTGTGTGCCTGGGATGGGAAGACACTGTCTGCACAGGCTCATTCCTGGGCTCAGTGGGGAAGTCCAGCTCCAGGCAGATGCTGAGCCTGCTGCATGTGCTCCGCATCCATACAGGAATGCTGAAGTGCAGCCTGCAGTTGTCACTGGATTACCACATGAGTTCTCTGGATCTTTCATTTACTCCCATACATCTTGAATGAATGGCTGAGTTTCCAAGTTTCAATTTAACCTGTATCTGCAGTTATTTTTCATGTAATAGCATTGCTGAAGCCCTCGGTTTGAGAGATCTCTCTTCAAAAGTGACCTCATATGCGGTGACTGGCCTAATATAATGTAGCTGTAAACTTCATAAAGCTGCGCTCAAGCTAAGATCACAGATTTGGGATTTTGTTTCTTCTGATGGTCTCAAAAAGCAGGACTTTTTAGGAACAGCGAAAGGCCATTTCTTTTTTCTCTGCTCTGTTTTTTTGCAAGCATTCTAGAGGCAGGTATGCTAGTTACAGGGAGTAGCTTGTACGGTAGAAAGTGTAATTTTAACACTTAAATAGATTTCTAATTTTTTCATTCCTCATAGATGCATTTAATTATTGCATAATCTCCAGTAATAGAAACTAATATCCTATCATTTTATGTACAAAATATTTTATATATTATTTAATCTTTTTACCATTTCACTTCTGTCATCTCTTTTTTCATCAGGACACTAATTAGTAACCTCATGCATGTGTAGACTGCTTCAGACAATAGTCCATCCAAGCTCCCGAGTTACATTTATTATTAGAGCAGGAATTGTCTATTGACAAGAGCACTGCACTGCCATCCAGAGAGATTTGGACAGGCTGGAGAGCTGGGCAGGGAAAAACCTAATGAAGTTCAACAAAAGCAAGTGTAAAGTCTTGCACTTGGGGAGGAACAACCATTCATTTCAGTACCCACTGGGGGATTTCCTCCTGGAGAAGAGTTCTATGGAGAAGGACCTGGGGGTCCTGGTGGATGACAGGTTGGCCATGAGCCAGCAGTGTGCCCTGGGGGCTGAGAGAGACAATGGGATCCTGGGGTGCATCAGGAGGAGTGTGGCCAGCAGGTCAAAGGAGGTGATCCTCCCCCTCTACTCTGCCCTGGTAAGGCCCCACCTGGAGTATTGTGTCCAGTTCTGGGCTCCCTGGTGTAAAAAAGGACAGGGATCTCCTTGAGAGAGTCCAGAGAAGGGCTACGAAGATGATTAAGGGCCTGGAACATCTATCCTATGAGGAGAGACTGAATAAGCTGGGACTGTTCAGTCTAGAGAAAAAAAGAATAAGGGGAGGCCTAATTGGTGTTCATCATTATCTTAAGCATGGGATGCAGGGGGAATTGGCCAGCCCCTTTTCAGTGGTTAGTGGAGACAGGACAAGGGGCAATGGCTGCAAGTTAGAACACAGGAAGTTCCGCACCAACATGCGGAGGAACTTTTTCACAGTGAGGGTGACAGAGCCCTGGGACAGGCTGCCCAGGGAGGTGGTGGAGTCTCCTTCCCTGAAGATATTCAAGACCCGTCTGGATGCCTATCTGTGTAGTATGAGCTAGGGAGCTGCTTTGCAGGGGGCTGGACCCGATGATCTCTCGAGGTCCCTTCCAACCCCTACAACTCTGTGATTCTGTGACTGATTCTCTCAGATGTCTTTTCCCTCTATGTGTATAAATATTTATGTTTAAAGCGAGAGAAAAAGTATGGAGAGAGGGGTTTTTTGAGTATATTTAAGAGCGTATATATAAACCTTTAAGAGTTTATATATAAATTTTTAAAATATAATATTAACTCACATTTAATGGACTTCTTCCATGCACCAAGGAAATAAAGTCCCTGCTTTAGCCATGATCAAACTCAGTGACATTAGATATGGTCAAGGCAAGATATTTAAACTTGGAGTTTTCGAATTCAGAATGTGTAAACAAACTTGCTGGTGAAGAAAATGGCAAGAACACTGCCATCCTCTGACATGCTATGGAGATGTTAAAACCCTCTCTGAGCCTGTGTAACAGAGCAAGAGAATGATGTGCATACACCAGCTTATACACTAGGAATGACTCCCTTGGAGAGGCAGCAGGGATCAGATCTAGACTCAGTTTATTAGTCATCCTTCTGTCTTAGTGATCAGTACAGTGCTATATCTAGCTCAGCTTTTACTCTGTGAGTACTATAATATGCTTTTGCTTCAACTAAGGAGAGTTTCTGATGAACACACTTGATTATTTGAGCATGTTGAACTTAGAGATTAAGCTAAAAACAACAACAAAAACAAATTTTTCCTTCTGCCAATACAACTGAAATACCACTGAGCAATGACATTGTTCAAACAAAGCCCAAATTACCAGTGCAGCACAAACATTGTTGGGTCAAGTAACAGTTCATTTAGTTCTGCAGGCTTAATTTTGTTCACTCAGAGGAGGCTTCTTGGTTTACATTTACATTTTCCATAGCTTACACACTTGCCAGTTTTATGAAATGAAGGGTAACAACAAGGTTCTCAGATGTGGATCTGGAAGCTGTAAGAGTATCTCCCTTATTTCTGTGGGGACCAAACCAAAAAGCTGGAATGCAATATATTGCAAAACTGCCACAGGGAACCTTTTGGTTACAAAATATATAATGAGACCATAGGTCTCTTAGTAGGGTTTTGAAACTGCTAATCATAGGATGATGTGGGTGGAAGTAAGGGGGTTCTCTGCTTCCTGGCATAATGTATAGAGAAAGTATTTCAAATTGGAGTAGTTTGAACTGTGTTCTGCAGTTAGTACTGAAATAATCTTTGCTAACTTGGTAGAAATGATTGATTATTCCCTAAGCACCACTTTGTAGTTGGAACATGGAGACTTGCTGGTGTGCTTGAAACAGCATAAACAACCCATTGCTTTAAAACTTCAGCTAAGCATTAATTACTCAAGAGTTTTACTACTAAGTGTTATGGTATTGATTAATAGGTTGGAATGTGAAAGTTTTAAAACTCTCTCTCTCAGTGCTCACATAGTGCTGGTCTGAGAGCGTGGGGAATGCTCAGAGCTTGGGTTTCAGTACATCTCCCATTAATTCTCATTAAATAGCTCACATTCTTCTTCTCTACCAGGACCTAAAGTGGTTGCAACAGATTTCGTGGATTTCACATTCAAAAATAACTTTGACAGGCACAATAAAAGAGGTACCTTTATTTAGCATAGGTTAGGTGTGAATATAAGAGACATCTATAATTAAAGACCTGGGTTTGGGGGCTAGAGAGGAGTGCCATTCATGGTTTAGGACTAACCGATGTCTATTTGTGCTTTGACTGATGAGTGATGACAATTACTAACATTGACCCTGAAAGGGAAGCCTGCTGTCCCTCTCCTCCACCAAGGTGACAGAACAAGACACATGTCCCTACATGTTGCTGTATTCCCAACCCAACGTGTGACCTAAATCCACCCGTGCAATATATCTGTGCACAGACACTGGGTTGTAGGCACACCGAGCTGCAGTCCGTGGAAATGCTTCCTTCTGTTGACCTTTTTCTGGTCATCAAGCACAAGTCACTTTTCCCTCCTAGAAGAGACTACAGGGAAATTAGTTTTCCAAACACACGGTGACAAAGAGCGTAACTGAATCTTCTTACAAATCTGTGGTGAGGCTGATTAGAAGGAAATAAATGAAACTGGATGCACCATAAACTCTAGTGAACTTCTTGTTCTTCAGGGTGGGAGGAAAGCCCAGCTGAAGCTTGGCTGTTTTGCTGAACAATGAGGCAGAGTGCAGGTATCAGGGGAAGCGCTGTGTGTGATGGGAACGTGTATGCAATTCCCAAGAAAGATCTACAAGAGCAGTGTGTATTTAAAAATGCCAGAAGAAAGATAACTGCTGTTGTGCTTTTTCATTGCAAACAGGATCCTAACACTTAAAATGAGTATCCCTGCCATAGTCTTCAACAGAAGATCAAATATCTATCATTTGAACATCAAAAAGCGCATTCTGATTTTTTTTTCTTTTTCAGTGAAAAACATCCTTTGCTGTGTCTTTTTTTTCTTTTTTTTTTTTAAACTTTTTTCCCCCTCCTCCTTTCTTTTCCCAAAGACTAAGGCGTTCAGACTCTGGGGTGGAGGCTGTTTATGTCTCTTTTTTTCAAAAGATGTTTGACAGCTGATCCCAGGAGAGGGTCTCTCAGTCTTTAAAATTTTATTAAGCTGCAATATTTGGAATTTTGAGCCTAGACTTTAGCCTTTGAGAGAGAACATTCAATGGCATGAATCTTTTAAGCTGCAGTGCTGCAAGAGATGATTTCAGCAATTTGCCACAGACCATTTTTCAAAGGGACAATGAGGAATTTGTGAGCAATATATGGTGGGAATAAGCTTCAGTTTTTTCATATAGCAACACTGGAAGAAGCACTGTTATGTCTATGTGGTTTACATGGCACTTAAAATAGCTCTGGCAGCCTCCAAGGAAGTGTAAAGCCAATTTTTAAAATATAAATCTCAATTTCAGGTCAAGCTGGACACAGAAAACAAAGCAATTTAGGAAAACATCTCATAATCTTTCCAACTGAATTTGTAAGCTTGTAAGTGTAGGTGGAAGCCAGGCTCAATTTTGGGCCGCTTAAAGGGATTCATCCTAACCCACCTGGTATACGCATGCTGGCATTTAGTGTCTTTTCTGTGTTTTCCATGAAGTCGGATTCTGTTACTGTTGCTAAGATTAGGAGGACTTTTTAAGGCAAATTTTCAGGGTAAAGTCTATATGAACGTGAATAGAGTGAACAGGAGGGAGAAAAGAATCCAAGCTAAAGTTACTGTAAACCATCTCTGCTGCTGTGAAACCTGACTGATTTTTTTTCTACCATGGGACTCACAAAGTATCTTTCACTAAATAGCATTTTATATACAACCGTAAGTAGAGTAGAATGAGACTGTCCAAGTAAGGAAAGCTTGGGAAGAGAGGAGTCTAACAGATTCCTGTAAAATTTGAAACTTTTTTCAGGTTTACTGACTGGTACATCCTATGCAGATGCTTCATAGCAATCACAATGCTTAATTTATATTCCAGTGACATGCATTTGTTCACTACAATTTTCAAGCTCTAAGCTATAATGAGTGTTTTGATTATGTAAATGACATCCAGATCTATTCTATTCTGTTTTATTCTATTCTAAAATTCTATAAATAAGGATGTTGGGATCCACAGAAGAAAAAGTTTAAATTTCTTTGTGTTCTCATTCTGTTCACCAGTGAAGTAAAGTTCTGTACAGGCAGAATCAGCATAGATTGAAGATGAAACAGTGGAAAATGAAGTTAGCAGCAGTGTTTTTCCCCTCCTCACAGAATATCTGTAGTGGTAAATATAGTACCAAAAGAGGAAAAAATCAATAATGTTAATGTATCGCATAATAATGGCTTTCTCATTCATCACTGCAGTAAGCCAACTGTTCTCCCCCTGGGTGTCACAGCAGTAGGGAAATTTCAGCTACAAGGATCTGCAACATCTTTATCTATTTTCTGTCTTTGAAAAGACCCAAATGACATAATGATAGTGCCTGATGCTGGGGAGTGAAAGTTTGAGTATCCGTCTGCCTTAGCTGCTTCGCTAGTAGGCTCTGTCATTCCTAGGTGCGTGGTTTAAAGATACAGACTAGATGGCTTTTTGTTAAGACTGAAATGAAAAAGTTCTAAAAAAAGATAAATTATTGGACAACTAGAGTACATTTATATTCCTTACAGATACAAGTATTTAAAAACTAAGCTATTGCGAGGCAGGTGGTAGAATAGCTCCAGCTTATTTTGGAAGTGGAGGAAATGCACGAGCATGGCTTTACAACTTAAAGCTGCCCAGAAAGCCCAGTTATTCTCCTGTGTTGCAGAATATTGTGCTGTAAGTGCGATACGTACATCACTGCAGAGATTAGGCTGTCTTCAGCTATTTTTATTCCACTATATTTTCAGCTCCCTTAAATGTTACAAATACACATATGTCCTCTTGCAACCTGATTTTACATTGAGTTTATTTTCCAGGGCTTTTTTAATTACAGCAGTGACAGTGGACACGTTAATTATTTTATTACAACTTGCTCCATATGATATTTGTGTGAAAAGGGTGGAATTCATCCTTTAATTGAGTGTTTGGATTCTTTGCTATGCCTGCAGGGGCCACATAGAAGGTGCATAGGCAGTATTTTCCAGTTAGGAGTAGCTACTTCTTAGAAGCAAAGGGAAATACTAACTCCTATCAGATTCCACTGGGAAATGTCATTCTTGTATTTCAAGCACTAGAATAAAGCATGTTGCCAGAATAAGCAAGCAGGCATTTCAGAAATGTTCATTATGTTAATCTGTTTCAACTTTTGAATACTCTGCTTGAAGAAAGTAATTTCCTGTATGTATTTAGCAGTCACCACTCCACTCAAAGTTACTAATTAATTTGTCATTAACTTAAAAAAAATCTAAGTGAACTCCTTCAATGATGGACAAAGAAAAATCAAGAGATTCAAGGCAAATGTTACTTTTGAAAAATTTGGCCTATAAAAATAAATAGATTATCCAGTTTCATTTTAAAATAAATTTTCATCTTTCTGTTAATGTTTTGCTGCTGAATTCCTAAAAATGTGCCAGGTATGCTGCTGTCGCTTGTCCCAGGAACCCTGCTCTCAGTTGAGCAGAACGTGGAGCCATTCCCCTTGAAACCTTGTCCTTTAAAATGGGAACAGTGAGCAGCAGTCACAAATCAAAAGCCCAAACCTGGATTTTGAGGTCACGCGAGCAGTCCACAGGCTGACATGTTACTGCCTGGCACCACTCTGCTTTTGCGTAGCACTAATTGAATCCTCAGCAGGAATTCCCTGCAGTACCAGCCCCCAGGAACCTTGTCCGGATGCTGAGCCAGAGCCAGCGCTAACATGAAGTTAGAGCTCCAGCTTCAAGCTGCCTACTGCCGAGCATTGCCATGGGAGGGTGGTGGATTTGTGCCTTGGTGTAAAAGCTTCATGACAGAAGCCAAGGAACTGAGCAGAGAGGAAAGCTAGTTCAAGACTATCAAATCATATGAAAGGTCTGTGTGTGTGTTTGTTTGTAGTAAAAGGAGATAGCAGTGGGAAATAAGTGACCTAAATGAGGGCCAGTGTTTATAAAGACCTGCACCATATGTAAATTCAGATGTAGAAGTTTTCAGTGAGCCTTGCAATCTCCTTATGACACTAGCTGAGGTTCTGAGGTCCTTTCAGTACGTTCACAAGGAAGAAGTGGCTCTGTGTCTCTTCCCCCAGACTTGTTGATAAAACTGAAATCAAAATTTCCAAGTCACTCAGGAATGAGGCACTGTCACAGGTTGCCCAGAGAGGTTGTGGAAGCCCCATCCCTGGAGGTGTTTAAGGACAGGTTGGATGGGGCTTTGGGCAACCTGGTCAAGCAAGGCTGTCCCTGCCCATGGCAGGGGGGTTGGAACTGGATGGGCTTTGATGTCCCTTCCAATCCAAAGCATTCTATGTTTTGTGCCATACGAATCCCTTGTCCCTAATTACTGAATTCCTGAATGCAGCGCTTCCTCTTGCACTCACATGACTCCAGTAACATAAAATGTTGGCTCATTCCAGGAGTGTGCCTCAAATTATTTCTTAGCAAAATATGTACTTTTGCAAAGTTCAGACCTTATCAAACAGATCCACATCCGAAACTCCATGCTTCCAAAAGTACTCTGTGATGTATCAAATAACCACCTATTCTAAAGGGACACAACATGCTGTAATAATATATCACCGCAGCCTCATTGCTTAGTTGATGTAATGCATCATCATAACAGTGTCAGACAAGAAACAATGTGCTTTAACAAGCCTTCTATCATACATGTTATTAAAATGAGATTTTTTTTGAGATGGTAGAGATGTGGTGGAAAATATTCATGGTGAGTTCTCTCTTTATCATTGAAATCATTATGAATACTGATGGCAATGCCATTTTATTGTAACCTAAGAAATAATAATTCACGTTCCAATTGTGGAAAGGTGTTCTATTGGTCTCAGGTAATTTATTTTTTGGGGTTTTTTTTAAATTTATTTAGTGCTGTTATTCTATTTTATATTTTCAGCCAATTCTTACAAGCAAAATTGGGAGAAAAAAAGAGGGTTTTTTAATATTTATGACTACAGTATTAGACTTTTTCTTTTCATGCTTGAGTCAAAAGTTCTATCAAAAGAAACTTTTAGTCTGGGTTAGTAAAGAAAGCTTAAGTTATTATGTTGTCTCATGTTTGTATTGTACTGCCTCCTGTCTGGTTTATCATGCTAGCAGCTTGTTAATCTGTTGACCAAATATAACTGAAAGTTGAAGATCCAAAAGTGTGTTAGGTACCTACATGATTTATGAGAGTGAGAAGCCAGAGAGAAGAGGAAGAGATACAGCTTAATGCCCTAACTTCAGGAAAAAAATTACTAATGTAATTTAACCCCATTGTTAGAGAAGAAGGGTTACAGTAAAGCAGGTTTCACAACTCCTGCAGCTTGGGAAATACTTTTGAAGTATAAATATGAGAAGAGTTCCTCACTTGGAATTTCTTGAGTGTATTGCCCATAGCCATTAACTGTATAGCTTCTAGATTTCTACTAAGGGTCCATTCAAAGTGTTTGCTTTGAAACATGATTGCTTTATTGATTACCTAAACACCAGTACATGGGGTTCATGGAATGGTCTGTCTGTCACAATAAATCACCAAGTGACTCTTCTGAAAGTGCTTTTAGTGAAGAAGTTCACATGTAGTTGCAGCCACTTGACATGCTGTCTCCTTTTAATATTTTGTCTTGGATCAGCAGTTTAAAGATAATGTTTTTCATCATGTACAACATCAGTTTAGGTAAGTTGATCTTCCTTCTGGCATGGTATTTTTCTTTTGTGACAATAAATTTGGGCATAGAATTAATTTAGAATTCATTTGGATCTGGGGTTGTAAGTTTCGTAATCCAATGACGTGGTGGTGGTACTATTATGGTACTATTAGTTGTTGTTTTTTTCTTATTATCCTGTTATCTTTAATATGTTTTCCCTGAGATGTGTGGGAAAATTCTTTTCAAAGACTTCCAAAGTAAAAGCTGAAGCGAGGTACATATGTATGTTTATGTCCATGTGTTTTTGAATAGTTGCTCTCAAAATAACTGTTTTAAGAGTGGAGATAAGTGGAAGGAAATGCTTTAGATCAAAAAGTGGTGGATGGAAATGAAGGTGCTACCTCTACAGGGAGGGTGCAGTGACCTAGGTGGTCTAATCTCTGTGGAATGTGGCAGCTTTTATAGCTTGGTATGCAACGTTGTTTGGGTAGTAGTGGTAAATTCCTTCATAACTGCAAGTCCACAATTATGTGCATTAGTGTCATGATGCATTCTGTTCTTGAAAGGAATTTATTAGAGTTTTAGTAGTTTATTGTAGTTACGGCTTTTGAAGGAACTTAAAAAACCTCCAACAATCCACAAGCCTCTTAATTGCACTCAATAAATGAGTCATTCATCCAGCATTAATTCATGCATAGTATATCAACCTCTAATTTCTGTTTGATTTTAGTTATAGTACTCCTTGGGCTTATTTCCTCACAATTTAAAAGTGACAGTTGCATTAACTTAATAACCTTTACAAAATAAATGAGAAAGTGGCAAAGCCTTTAATAAATGTTGTTCATAAAGTACAATTGTTACAGGATACTTAATTAGAAATATTGTGTGGTCAAAATAAGAACAGAAGCGAATGAGACAGATAATGTTTCCTTGCTGGTAGCAACATCTTGAATGCTCACAGTAATTGTAATAATTCTTGTTATAACAACCCAGACGGGCTGCATGCTTTGTAGCAATGTTTGCACTTGGCCTAACTTACAAATCCAGAAACTGGTGGATAGCTTGAAAATGTAATGTGCATTTTTTTGTGCATTCACTAGGGGAGTCAAAGATGTAGCTATGAATCTTACAGTCCTTTGCCAATATCATGGCTATTCTAATTGAACAGCAAATTTCTTCAGAAAAGTCATGATCTGGGAATATTTTGAGAAACCAGTGCAGAAGCTTCATTTATTTGCCAGGGAATATTTATATTTCATAGTGGTTTGGGCATAAAGAATGTATTACTTTCACAAATGGGCTTTCTAGGTGAATATTTCTTAATGAGAATTAATTAAGATGAATGAAAGAAAGAGCATTTAGTATTTGGGAGAAGAGTGATGACAAAGATGACATAGCAAAAGGAAAAAAAATGCTGGACAGTGAGGGACTTGATAAATGAGAGCTAGGCATCAGCGTGACGTCGACAAGAGATGTGGGAAGGAATCAAAACACAGTTTTTGAGAGTTCTTGTTCAGTTGCTGAGGTGCAGCTCTTTGAATGCACATTTATGGATGCTTTTTTTTTTTTCCCCTCTTTATTTCTGCATGTGTGGATTTGTCAATTCAATCAGATAATTCTGCTTGCATATAATTAATGGTAGATAATCTCCATGTGACTTGCTGTTAGCAAACTGTTGGGGGATAATACTTCATTATTACAAATGAAATATTGCTGACATAAAGGACAGTAATCACTTCACAGTAACTGCACTATCCAAAACAACTTCTATGAAAGGATCATGTCTACTAGGTGTTGTTTTTAATTGGTTCTTTGGGAGATTTCTTTGTAAATGTATTATAAATTATAAATTTATTCCTATATAAATGCATCCATTAGCTGCTGGGTTGGCCCAGAACTTGAAGGACAGCAATATCATGATCTTAGAAGTATCACTGACTGTGCTAATGAGTAGATCGTTTCCTGAGCCATCCTGATCTTTACTGCTTTTTAAAATTTGTAGTCCAAATATTTAGGTCCCACTGAGCACCGTAACACTGCTGATCAGTTAATGCAACATCTGTACTATTGCTTGACTCAACTCTGTGGAAGAAACATAAAGGAAGGTATCTCAAGTTCAGCATTGTATTAAAGGGAGGTGTCAAAAGAAGCAAAAGATTTGCATTACTGAGTTGAACTCTTCCCCCAGCTTTTAATAACTATGAGTAAAATATTTTTTTTTTAAAAAGCAGAGATCTAATCAAATGGTAATAATGTATAAAATGATTTCTTGAAAAGCTAGTTTTCGTATTGCATATCTTGCCATTCATTATAAAGAAATACTGAAAAATTATTCTTGTAAATAAATCCTAATGCCTACAAATACATGAGTTAAACAGGGGAGCATTGTATCGACCTCCTTCCCGCCCCTTCATCTGAAGGATATGAAAAATCAAAGATCCTTCCCCTTTGTCACATTATAGTCTATGATCTGTATCAGGGAAAAGTATGAACTGCTGCACACAGACAGCTCCATTCACACTTTCAGAAGGTGCATTGTTCTCCGTAGACCACAAAATAGAACTAAATGTATTTCGCTGAGAGGTTCAAATAGAAATGCCAGACAATATTAGTAAAGTAAATCTAAGCTAAGATAGATTTTGTTCAGAAGTAGCTCATGAAAGGGAAACCAAACCACCTACAGCAAGCAATGCCAAACAAAAGAAAAATACTGATGCCTCAAAGTAAGAGCAGTGAGCCCTCAAAATCAAAGAAAAGGCAGCGTAGTGCATTTTTAGACTCTCAGTCTTCTACTCAGGTTGACAAGGAAGCTCTGTTACAAGTCCTGGTACAGCAGTCTCTGATAGCTCAGATCTGTGTGCTCCTGCACAGCAACTAGAACTGGAAAATCCTGCCATGAAATGATGAACCCATTATGGACCGCGGTGCTTTACAATATTGGAGTTTTTATATATGGAGTCAGAATATACAGTAGGGAAACCACTCTATGATTAAAGAAAAGATTGGTATCTAAAATTGGGAATGTAAAATATTCTAGGAGTTGCAACTGGAAAAAAATATCTAGCTGTGGAAAAAGAGAAAATACTTTATTTGTGAACAAAAAAAATGAGTCACAGCTTAAGAAGACTAGTTTGGTCTTCAAGGAGCATCAGTGACTCCCTTTATGTGCTCTGAGCGTACCAGCCTCTGGCAGGTAAGAAAGGAGAGGGAATGTCTCTCTAGAATTTCTTTAGTTTTTAAAAAAAAACAACAACCAAACAAACAATTAATAATGAGCACTGCAGAAGTTCCATTTCAGGGTAGGTGCTCTGTACAGCATCACATAAAGGAGGGTAGTCCAGTCAAGATTTTTTTTGTACATGTTCCTTCTGTTTTCCTACAGAAGGTGGTTAAGTATGTTCAAATGAAATATGCCACTGGTGAATAACTTGAAAACATTGGGTCTCAATCCCTAATAGTCTATCTTTACATTATAAAGCAAAACTATATGATAGTGGTAGTGGTGAACCATGATAAAGCAAACTGGTATTACTATACTTGTAATGTCTACCGTGTTTGCACAGCTGACTACTGTGGGATAAAACATCAAAATGAAGAAGTATTTGCAATGAAAGTAATTTTCTGTGGTTTCTCTACGTTTATTTTACAAAATATTACTGCAGTTCTCTCAAAATTTGCACTTATTGAAACCCCTATTTATTTCCAGATATGGGACCTCATTACACTAATAGTATACTATTATGTAAATGCATTATCTATAAATGTCTAGTATCTATAAGTAGTTTAGTCTCTACATCCCTAACGTAATATATCAAACAATAACTCATTTGTCAAAGGGAGACAGTTCATTAGTATTCAGCAATCATTTGGACAGAATAAAACAGCAACAGTATAAAAATTGATGTTGCGAAACTTAACAAATGAGGGAATAAGGAAAGTGTGATTCAGGAAATTGCAGGCCTGCCCTCAAGGGCCATTTTTAGGTCACTTGTCTGCATTTTAATATTACATTTGTTTTAGAGAGAGTCTCCAAGTTATTAGGTTGGGAAGGAAGCCAATTTGCAACCATGACATCAGTATCCAGGGGGTTCGGTAAATGGGAACATAACAACACTTGGGACAGAGTCAGGGTGAAAAGGTGTAACACCGCCAACTGTGGTATTGTAACTTGGGTTTGCAATTAAATTACTGAATGACATAAAGTTTAACTTTTAACATGTTTAAATACTAGTAAATTTGCTCTTGAAATCTCTTACCTTTTAAGACAAGGAAAGAAGGAGGTACGTGTGTGTATATGACTTAAATTATGGTATTTGCATTCACTTTACTATTCCATTACTGCGTAGGTTCATAGAGATGTGTTTTGCCTATTTACGTGCCAATTTGATAAGATGCCAGCCTCAAAATTTTATGTTAGCCATTCTGCACAGGTATTTGGCATGTGTAATCCTCAGTTCCTTGTTTTGCTTCTTCTCAAACTAGCAATTTCTTTTCTTCTCACATGTGTGGGTCTGTCTTACACTGGTGTGCATTATCTGAATTGCAGAATCGTTTAAATGATACTGACTTTGTGAAATCTCCCTTGTAAATGCCTCTTTTAACTAAGTACCTTGTCTCTCATCACTGCTGTGAGGGTTGCTTGAATATGAATCTCTTTAATGTGAGAGTTTGAAAGACATTGTGTATGGCCTTTAAATACCTTGCTAGGCAAAGATGCACTGTCTTCTCTTACTTGCAGGAAATGTCAGCAGCAGGTTTTGTGAATCTGTATGTAATTCTACATATTGTTCATCTCAGCTCAGTGAACAGCACGGGTGGAGAACTCTTGCTTTAGCTCTTCTGGCTGTCATCATTGCATATTCAAAAGAAATGGGTATATTCTAAAACAATATGTCGCTTTTGACGTGCAATTTGTGCACAGTTTACTTTTAATTGGGTTTTTGACCCGAAAATAAATGAACCAGATAGATGGGTATCTAGGTACTGAGAAGTAGTTTTCCTATATGCTTGATCCAGGTGTGTCTTTTGTCAGGCTTATTCATGAGTGCCTGTTCAGTTGATTCAATATTCTGCTCTCTTGTTATTTTCCCCCTAAAAGCACTGTAACCTCCATTCATCAAGTCTAAGATTAGCCATCTTCGGCTTTTCCAAAAATACTGAGAGCTACACAGTTGCTGTTGAATCAGAATTAGAATAAAACCTTCTTATGAAGTTTCTCTTTTATATTCAGCACCCTCATTTCCATCTTTCACAGCTAAATCGGGTTATTTAGATTACAACAAGGTCTGAACCAACTCAGATGAACAAAATTATCTACAGAGCCTATTTACATTTCTTTAATGAAACAGTACTTTGACTTTGCATTAAAAAGATTTTTAAAAAAAACAAAACCAAAAACCTGAATTTGATAAGCATAAAACTATTGTGAAGTAAAGATAAGCTTAAAAGTGAAACCAGTTTTTGAAGAAAAGAAAAGAAAAAAAGTTATGCTTTCAGAGCACGATGCAGATGACAGTTAATTAAATGATGTGTTAGTGTGGTCACTTTATATAAAATTCAGAAGATAACTGTTTCACAGTGGTATTTGAAGTGCTTATCCTGAACCACTGCAAACTACCTTCTCTGATTCAAACTGCAGCTGTGGCCAACATTTGTAAACACCAGGCTTGCTTTAAAAAAATAACAAACCTATGTGCACCTGGAATCTGACATGCGTTCCCGTAAGGAAGCTGTGGTGCAAGCCAGCCCCTTCCCATGGACCGCTGGGATAGCAGGAGCTGTGGTGTGTCACCAACTCTGCTGCTCACCCATCCCAAGTTGCCAAGAGGAGGGCATTGGGTAGCTGCCATTGCAGGACATGCCTGGTGATGTGATGACGTGATCCATTTAGGGTATATCAGATCTCTTCCTTGTATTTTCACAATGCAAAGTAAGCCAGTTTTGGTTTAATTTCACACAACCATGGGAGTGGAACCCAGATCTGAGTCAACAGTATTTCATTGGCTGGTAGACGGTAGCCAAAATATGGCCCTTTGATTTTGTCTTTAGCAACAATAACTTCCTTTCCATATGTGGAACACCTACAGGATGAATTTAAATGAGGCTGCCATCCTTTTTCATAAGAAATTAATATTATCTATCTGTGCATGAAGAAGAAAATCCTACAGCTCAGGTTTTAAATCTGTGTTTTCCCAACCTCTACTGCTATGATGAAAAAGATGTACCTGCCAATCTCTAAAAAACAGGGAAAATTTTAATTTGATTTAGTCCATCCTTTTAATTATGCAGTAATTGACAGTGCAGGAGGCTTCCGATATTGGGAAGATGTGACATGAAAATATTTGATATGTGAAAAATAACCTGCCATTTTACAAGGTAGTTTAAAAACCAGACAGTTCAGAACAGATGCTATATAGTGATACTCTTTTCAAAATGTCATCTCTCTGCTGTCATGCTTGCTGTGCTGCTTTGGTGAGCAAACAAGAAATGTTACAAGTGCAGCTGATGAGCAGGCAGAGATCATGCATCGATGAGACTGAAGCAGTATTTATCTTTGGGTTAATACAATCCTGAAAAATTAAAATCTAGCCTCATAAATAACTGTTTGATAGGTAATGAGTCATCAGTAATCTGCTAATGACTGACTCTGCAGCTATCAGGTGTGGACATGCAGAAGGCCCTAGGATAGCCCTGATAATAACATGAATTTTTTTATTTATTATAACCTGAAAATATTTCTTAAAGGCAACGTCTGATTGAGTTGTCTGTATGATCCCTTGTTACCGTCAGTTTGAACCTCTGGGGTTTTAAGGGTTTGGGTTTTGGTTTGTTGTTTTTCTTTCAAAGGACCTCAGTGTAAGTGTCTTACAACAATCTCAAAAGATTTTTACAAACACGAATTATTAATAAGTGATATGTATATCATTTTATACCAGTAGACGCAAAAATAATCCTCAAAAGGGAGAACTGTAATCCTCATCTCTTATATGGGAAAAATGAGGTTTGGAGCGATGATCTATCTCAAGCTAAGAGGAAAGGATGCAGCTGACAAACCAAGAGAGGCTTGCCACCTACTGCTTGAGAGATGCTTTGTATCCTAACATGCTCAAGCAGTGCTCTTGAATAGCTACTTATTTCTCAGTCATATACTAGCTGAAACAATAGAAGAGAGGAAAATCCAAAACCAGTCCCTATATAGGCAGGCAAACAGCTTGTGCTCCTTACACGAGGTAGGAATTAAGACCCAGGTTGTCTATTGATAAAAAACAACATTCAAACTCAGAAATACTTCTTGGCGTTCCTTTTGGGGTGATTTTTCTTGAATCCTAATAGCGGGATTAGTATATATGCCAGATTTTGGGTGGGTTTTTCTGCATTGTGTTGTTGAAGCTCCTTGAGTGCTCAAGTTACGTGACCAGTTCACAGATGCTGTAAAAGCCACAGCTGCCTTTAACCCAAGGGATTATTGCTTAATCACATAAAGACTGAATTTGGCCTGCACAAAAAAATGGTCCATGTTTTTTGTGTCTGTTGCAAAACAGGGCGATAGTTCACCTAGGACTGAAGACCCTGCAGCAGCAACCAGGTTACGACACAGGGGAGGGATCACTAATTAAAACGGAGCTATAACATAGCCTGGAAATACGTCTGGAAACATATCTGACCTTCATCTAATTGGGTCCAAACACTGAAATCAGCACTGGATTCTTAGGAAGAGATTTCAACTGTCCTTTTCTGAAGGCTTACCAAGTCATGAAAGTAAGGTAGTAACACATACCCCCCACACCAAAACCCTGGTATGTTCATGTTTTGGCATAATTGCCAGTCTGTATGATTACTGAAGATGTACTTGGTGCTTTACAGCCATGCAATGTCATTATGAATGCAGGCTTTGTCAGCCTTTCCCTCTTTTGTTATTTCACATATGAAAACTAGCAAATACCGGCCTAACTCAGCCACAAAAGAGTATCCCTTTTTTTTTGTTTTTTTTTGTTTTGGTTTTTGTTTTTTTATAAGGCTGGTAGCTCAACTGTGCATTTACAGTCTGTGATCTCCAGGGACAATGCCTTTTTGGAGCTACCCAGTTGCCAGGCAGATGGCCTGCTACCAGGCAGACACAGAAATCTTCTCCACCTTGAGTGATGAAGGACTCTTAGAGAGCCAGCAAACCAATTGCTGCTATAGATTAATATAAGTGGCTAGTAAATGAGAGCTGGTGGTCATGCAGATGGAGGCAGAAGATTCAAAATGGTAAACAGAACTTCTAGCATAGGAATAATTTGGTTGCCCTAATAAGGCTTTGTGGATGCAGAGCTCTCCAAGTTCTGCCACATCTCCTCATCTGGAGTCCATTTATAGGGAACAAGAGTTCCAAGTTGTTCATGTGTACAGACTACCATCTGATTGAGCTTCATGCATTATAAACCTCCAACTTTCCAAATCTTGAATTTCTCGCTGGTGAACTATTAAAATGCAGATTAACCAAACTTCAAACAGATTTATTGCAGATGGCTCCTGCAAAATCCTTTTGGATTACCTGCCTCCGGACATAATTTCCTAGTCTGTAGGGGTTCATTAAGGACAGATTTAAATGTGTTAGCTGGGAAAAGGCCAGCAGGAAGAGTATGTTGAAAATTATTCATATTATTATGCTTGACCTAGTAATACAGAGTTACCTTTTAGGAACTCTTAAGTTTCTCATTTGCACTAATGAATAAGACTTGCAAGCACACCTCGTGTATCATGGCTTTGTTTAAGAGTGAATTTCATAACCTTTGAATTATTTGTGGCAAAGAAAGTCGCCTGTGCTGACAGTACAGACAGAAAAAACAATAGCCTCAATGCATGTCTCTCTTAGTTCTCAGCTGCAGCAGCTCTACCTCCCTCTGAGGAAAGCCCTGAACATAGCCATGAAGCATTTTGCTTTGCTTTCGCCATGTAACCCGTTTCAAAATGCAATTAGCCTGGGGTTAGATCTAAGGTTTACTTCATTATGCTTATGAAAACAAAAAAAGCGATGTTTAGACTTACGTGATTCACTAATTGCCCTGCCACTTGGTTTTTTATAAATTGGCTCCAAAGCTCTTAAGTTTTTTTGGAGATGTATTTAATCTGAATTTATGCAAGAGCACTGTAATGATTCCTCCTTCAGACTACAAGGGGTTTTTAATCGCTTTCAACATTTAGCCCCTGATTGGGCAAAGCACTTAAATCTAAGTACTTGGGTGCTCAAACTCCTCACTGAATCAAGTCTGAGGACTAAACGCTGCATTCTCAGCTGCCTCAGGGTTTTAAGGGAAGTGGAAGTACAGCCCTGTGAACAGGCATCATCTTGAAACTGTTGAGCAGATACGCAGTAAATTGGAGCCCTCAACAGGGCTGGCAGTACCATCTGAGCAGTGGAAAGCCAGGGTCTTCCTTGAGCTCAGCTGCCTCCCTGCCTTGGTGCCACTTAAATGGCACACTCTTGCCTCTAGATTTCATTCTGTACTTGCACGGGACAAATATAGAAGTCCTCCTAAGTTGTTTCCACTTCAGATCTCTAAATGCCTTACTCATTATTGCAAATGAGAAATGAGTATTTTGTCAGTGTCAAGCATACAGTCCAAATACTCTTCATAGGATCCTGATCCAATTTACTTTGACTTTGGTGAGTTCTTGAGCCAGTTTCAAAGTATGGCTGTTTCCAAGCTGAAGCAGGACTTGCCACAAAAAAAGCTGCCAAGCACTGAGGAGTCTTCAACCCTTTGGACTGCAGACTAACTTGTCCACAAGCCAGCCATAGGCTAGCAGATACATTTTACATATTGAACCCTGGTCTCCAGTGATGAAAATTTAGTGCACTAAAGAGACATCAGTTTGTTCCTCTGACATGTGATGACCCTCACACCTGCTCCAACAGTTTCCTATTCAGTCACTGTGTGCTGGAAACCAAATTTTTACCATGTTTTCTTCTAAAATGTGCTCCTCACTCATGCGAACAGGTGTTTTTGCAGCTACACTTGTGCAGGTTAAAACCCACAATAGTAAAGTGCATGTGGGTTTCAGAGTTTATCCCCTTGAGCTTTCATAAATACTCTTTTCAGGCTGTAATAGCATTGCTGATGTGTGCGTGCAGGTGTCAGTTGTGTTGAAGTATGCTTGCAGGCATTCATGGCTGTGCAGGATTGATGAACATGGCAACTGGGGCTTAAATAGCAGGTGCTGAAAAACTGCCCTTTTTTGGTTTCTACTTTTCTAGAGCTCTTTGACTGACTGCAGAAGTATTCAATTGTATTACAAATACAGCTATTTTTCATAGCATTATACACATAACTACCATGATTGAAGTTTTAATCTGTCATGGATTTGATCTCACCATCTAACGAAAAAGAAAAGTTTTATTACAGGCATTTTATAATAATGTATTTTTAATCCTAAATGCCTGCACACAGGAGTTATTTGCCAAATGCTAACTGGTAAACAGCTCAAATGTTTCATATGCTTCTATAGCCACATTCAAAAGATGCTGCCAAGGTACATAATGTATCAAAGTTTGCATTGCAAAGGAAAATCAATCAGTTCAGATACTGTTTTAACCTGAAGCTTGGCATCATGCTTGGATGTTTGCTTGCTTTCTGAAAAGCTTGGGAGCAATTTTCTCTCCTGATCTGGGAAATCTTGCATGGCTGAGCTCTTCCCTAATGGTTACATGACCCCTGGAGAGACCAAGATCTCTGTTCTTTCACTTTCAGTGAAAGAGGAACAGTATATACATAAATGTCAGTAGGAATGGATAAGAGCTACTAATCAGGGTGAAGACTGGTAAATTGGTCCAGTTGAGTAATGGGTTATGGTAATTTTGTTCTCTGGAAATAAAGGGAGGCATGATGGGGAGGTTTTCGAAGTGGCAGTTTATGACAGAAAATGCAAAATCCAGAAAAAGCCAGGCCCTTGCTTCGAAGGCCTTGCAGGAATCACACCAACATCCGTTATAAAAAACGCCTTTTTCTAGAGAGCTGTAGAGAGGATCTGAAGCATATTGTGCACTCACATTCCAGGTTCTCTAACCTTCTGCAATAATTGGCAGCTAGCCTGCTTCAAGGATAAAATTTATAAAGCAGAGAAAGCCTCCCATATGCTGCCCTTTTAAGGAAAGTCTTCTCATTACTGGAAAGCAGGAGCATAGTTATGGTAAAATGCTGTAAGGATCATTTATCAATCATGCTATCAGCAAAGCTGCAGAAACACAGAACCAGAGAAATTAGACAGCGAAAAGCTCTATTTTTCATCTTCATCCCCCTATTTCCACCAATGCAAAACTTTCTAGTCCTTCAAGTCTCTTAGCTTTAGAAGTTCAGATCAATGAGGTATGCCACCATTTCTCTCAGGAAACTTTCCTCATTTTTAGCATTTCTCATAACTGAGATGTATATTCGTTACCTGTTCTTAGTTTGGCACTACTGTGTCTAGTGATAACCTTATGTGGCAACCTGAATAATTCGTGCTGTAATGTACCTGTTTTCCCTAGGGTGTCTTTTGACCAAACTATATTCATTTTTCTTTGTGTGTTTACCCGCTTTTTTAATCTTTTCCAAATGCTTCCCCCTTCAAAACCTTATCAGTTTTGTTTCTCTTTTGTGAGCTTACTCCCGTTTGTTTTTGCTTTGTATTCCAGATAAGAAAGACACACTGTGACACCTGGGTTGTTTAGTACCTTTCAACTGCTAAACAAGTGCTGAGCATTTGCAGAAGCATCACTTTGGGCTGCTATATGGCAATGCAGACCTGTGATGGACTTAACTGGGGTAGATGTGGAGAAATCTCTAACATCATTATCCGATCTTCTCTTGTTTCTCCCCTGGTTTAGCAGTCTACATTTTTTCTGAAGCTAACCGTTCTTCACACTGTTTTTATACTCTCTGCCTCTGTGTTATTACTGCTGCATTCACAATCCCCCTTCGTTTTTAATGCCATTGGTTAATTTAACTGATCTTCCTTCATCCCTATTATTTGTCAGGGTTTTAAATGAGGTGCTTACCCCGTTTTACTCCTTTCAATACCCTGTACCCCCATCAGGGTTCCCAAAATGAAGAGCTCAGTCTGTGTGAGCTTATGAAATCTTCAGGTCATGTAGGAAGCGTCTGAATGAAAGGAGCAGACAATCATAAGCGAGGAACAAAATTTGATAAACAGCATTCAATAATCTCAAACAAATACAACTGTCAGCTCTACATTGATGAATCATAGATGTACCTCTCTATTCCCAGCTTCTTCATTTCCCCTTCCTGCCTCTCAAAACTCTAATTATTGGGAGACTGAGAGGTTTGTTACTTCATCCTTCCAACTGCCTTCTGTTTCTAACAAAAGTATAAATTCATTCCCAGTCTTCTAATATTTCATTAGGTTTGGAGTTTTCTTTCCACCAAATAGTTGCAGTATTCTTTCCATTTAATGAACCGGTTTCAGCTTTCTCTCCTTAATGGGTTGGAAATTAGCAGTGACCAGGAATAGTCCATTGCTTTGGTCTGCAGTTTAGGATATCTGTGAAAAGGAAACACCTGTAAAGTCTGTCTGCAGACTCAGGAATGGTCTTTATTTTGCTTTCATAATTTTGTTTAGAGCGCAGGCTTAGTAAATCAAAAGAGAGTTGAGTGGAAGGCGATGTTGTTCAAATGCGATAGCTTTTTGCTTTCCCAGACAAATACCATTTTCAAAACTTAGTTTTAGCACACATTTTATGTTTTTTTCCTCAAATTTACTTTCATTTATGGTGAGCAAAGTATAAGGTCTAAGAGGATGTAGGGTATTGTGACAGCTCCGCAGCACTACAAGAATTTGTATGTCTTATAGGTAAGTCCATTATATGGAGTGGAACAACCAGACAGCACAAGTAGGCTTTATCAGCACAGGGCCCCCAAGAGCTGTACACAACACAAGAAAATCCAATTAGAGCCACAGAGAGTTTTTTCAGTCTCTTAATCGGCATTGCAGCACTGCAGATGGATATTATTGCCCACTACTTAAACTTTATTACTCCATTTTTCTGTCTGTAGCCCTTGCCAACCCACCTTGAAGAGACGGCAGGCAGAACCATATAAAACTTTTTATGACCTTGGCATCTGCACTGTTTTGTCACAGGAAAGAAAAGTACAATTGTGACAATGAAGAGGAAGCGGGCAACAAGTGCAGTTTGCCCTGCATCCCAGTCACAAGAGCTAGATGATCCTCCTGAACAACGCTTCACTCTCCCTTAATGACTGGAAACAGAATTTGCAAGACCAACTTCCTTTTGAACCTACTGCTTTTAAAAAGGGAGACAGGATGATCTAGGGCAAAGGAGCAGGTGTTGGCTGCATTCGCGCTCTGGTTTGCACAGAGGTACAGATTCATTGTGTGACCTTGCATTGAGTCACTTGACTTCCAGTGTTTCAGTTGTGCTATAAAATTGACTAAAAGCAGGACTTAAACCAGACAATGCATCCTGGGTAAATAATATACTCAGGAAAACATACAGGAGGAGGGGATTATGTTTTCGTAGCTTAAAATACCTTTCCTGACAGAGAGGGTGGGTTTGTTATGGATGAATAATCTGTTAGCATAAATTAATGTTATTTTCAGTGATGGTTTACCAGGTATATGTATCAAAGAGTGATACAGTCTGCTTGATTTTATGGTACATTAACTTTGCCAGAATGCATTTATTATATTTAAAACCTGCTAGGTACCTGCAGTGGGAACAAAGATTGTATAATTATTTTTTCTTCAGCTTGTGGGAAACCAATTGCTTTGAATATAAAAGATTCTAGAGGTGAAAAGTTCATTCTGTTCACCCCTCCATAGTGCGAGTATGGACAAAAGGTAATCTGATTACTAATTTGAAAACAGATGAAAGAAACCAATATAGTGATGAAACAACTGCTCCTTCCACTACTGCCCTTTGTATTATTGGAAATCGTAAATAGATGCAATAGCTGAGCTGTGAAGCAAATCTTTCATTATTTTATAATAAGCATCTTCTCCAATCAATTAATCACTTTGGGATAAATAGCTTTGGGGTTTTGATTTTAAAACATATATGCAAGATTATGCTGCAACAGCAATAAACAGCAGGAGAAGTACCAATGTTCAATCCCTTTTTTAAATGAGGAATGCAGAGTCTATGAAATTAATGGAAATATCTTCATTAAGTTCATTGGCTTCACTGCCTCAGAAAACAATCATCTGTTCTTGAAAGCATTGCAAAATCCCCATAAGCAAATTCATAGGAAGTGATGGATAAAGGTTTCAATTTTGGATAGCTTTTCCATACAGGTCTTCGGTAAGTTCATTCATACAGCCCAGCTTGGTTACTTTAATATTTGATCTCTTAGCATTTATATGATAACTGCAGCTCCTTATTTATGCTGTTCTATACACTGGTCCATACCTGCTCTGAGGAGGGAAAGGTATCTGTATTGGTACTGTAATATGCAGAAAGCTGTCTGATCTTTATTTGCCAACAATGAAACTCATTGCTCCTGATATTTTTAAAGTTAAATTCACCACTACATTTCAAAATTGGAGAACAACTTCTTAGTTCCACAACCCCTCCTATATTTGGAAGAAAAAAGATTAAAATTATACATATTTTAAATGTCAGAAGCTTGAAGCCCTTGAACAATAGTAAGTCAAAGGAGACAGTAATTATCCAGACATGGATGTTGTCCATTTGCCCTATGAAGTGAGGTACGACCCATAGTACCTGTGAACTTAGCAGAAATTGCTTTTGAGTCACCTAGACCACTGTGAATGCAAAAGGACCAATGAAAATAAGCTCCCTGTAGCTTCAAGTAATGATGTGTTGTACTACACAGGGGTCCAAACAAGCTTGCTTTTCTTATTTCTAAGTTTCTGACTGTCCAGCTATAGCTTTCTTTCACTTTGTTTTAGTACCTAGCACCTATTGGCCATGCTCTATATATATTTCAACACAGTTCTGGGAAGAAGGACAAAAGTAGAAGGAAGCATAAACTCTCCTATATGGCCAGCTCCCAACAGCTATTGGGAAGTGATTTATAGTATTAAAGTAAATATTTTTTCATACCTTGCACAGCATTATTTGTGTCCAGTCACCTTTAGTGTGAGATATAACAAGTTGTTGACTATAATGTATACATACTGTGAAACAATGGCTGGGGCAGTGCACAATAGTGTTTGAAAAGAGTTTAGAGTGAAGCAGACACCAATATGTATGTGTTTTAGTTTTTAACATAACTAATAATACAGGGAAACTTAATAGAAAGTTTATATGTTTAAAGTACGATGAGCATTGGGAAAAAAGTCAGTTCAAGGTTTGGTCAGTTCTGCCTCCATATAGACTGTGTTAGCTGGCAATGGACTTATTGACAGCAGAGGGGACCCCAGTATTCCAGCCACTGTAGCGTTTTTAAAGGGTCTTCCATAATGCTGTTTACAGTCTTCCAAACTTACAGCAATGAATTGTCATTTTGAGGTGAAGAAAGAAGAGTAGCCTATAAGTTCTAATTTCTGTCCTTGGAAGAAATATGTCTTTAAATTACTGACACTAGTTCTAAACATATGGGGACATGTTCTATTTATTGCTAAGTAATATATTCTTTTTTTCCATGAGATCCAGAAAAACATTTTCAAAATAAGTATTTTGAATTCATCATCTTCTTTGAATTTGGCTAATGGATCATTGAAAAGGAAAAATCATGTGATACCTTTTTTCTAACAGAGCAAAACAGTAATGATGTAGAGAATGATAATGAATCTGCTAGTCATTGAGCCACTGTCTCCCTTTCTACAGTCGATGTAGCCAACCCATCACTGCTCTTTTCAGAAGTTAACAAATAAGAAGAGATGAACTTTCTTGACTGTCTCGTGAGAAAAGAACAAGAGCATAAGTACTTTCACTGTCAAGTGATGTTCTACACCACTGACTACAAATATAAAGTTATGCACGTTACGTTAGAAGCTGAGAAATCATATAAAGATTAATCAAGCCAGCACATCAACTCATTGTATCACACTGATCCTCCACTGAAAACAGCTGGTATTTTGCTAGCAGTACATTGCCAGAAATGGGACATGATTCTATTTTGCAGTGTCAGAGATGCCTTTGTTAACTGAAACAATCCTCGTAGTCAGCAGAATTAATGTTGAGTATAAATACATTTTCTGACAAATCTTGAGCACACCAAGAATGCAATCCCTTGCAATCTAGCAGATGCGCTTTACATTCAGTAACTCTGTCAGGATGTTGCTTGAGATCTGATGGTAATTACTGATGTGTCATTTGGGGTGTGTTGTTGAGCAAAGTCTATTAAAACTCAATTTATTTCATCAGTTAGCACCCAGCTTACATTATACAGTATGCTAAAAGAACATTCACGCTGGAGTTTAAAGGTGGGCGTGTGATTGCAAGAAATACCCAAAATATCATGGTGCAACACCTCTAGCTATTTCATTGCTTAAGTCTACCAGGTTCCCTTTACATGACACCTTGTAATTCAAAGGCAGGTTCAATTACCTCTTCTGCCACATCTTTCCTCAATAATCTTGGGTGCGTCACTCCCCTCTTTATGCTATGTCTCCTTGTTCCTATGAACTGAGTGTTACTACTATTGAATTACTCGGACTGAGGATAAAAGCATAACATACTATAAGCCATCCTGATTCCAGAGTAATTCAGGGCAATGTATAAATGTCATAGGAAGAACAGTAATAGACCACTTATATTTTGCTCCTGCAACCTGCTCCCTTAAGGAGCAGACCATACTCAAATAGAAGTAGACCTTGGGACCTGAGCTTGCTTATGCACCTTATGAAAATTACTGGTTTAGAGGAGGGATGGATGGGAGATGTTGAGCAAGGATGTGCAGCAGCTTCAGGAGAACAGGGCATCCTCTACCTGGCTACTGCAGGTTTTGTGAAACCTTCTATTTTTAGTGTTAAAAATGATGATACTGCAACAGCATGAGCAGAAATCTAGTCCTCTTAGCATACGGAGAAACTGTGAGTCATGTTGGTTTAATAAATTCTCTTTTAATGTTATTTTCCCTCTCCAACTTTTCCACATGTTGATTCCTTTCCTTAGCACAGAGCCTAAGAACGTCTTTTTTTACCCCTCCAACATAGTTAAGCCCAGGGCTGTGGTGAAGTTTTAAGCCATTTACCATAATAAAGAGCTAAAATCACCTGTTAATGCCTACTGTCTGCAATCTTTATTTTCAGATGAGGTGCTCTTTAGTTCTGTGAGTTCATACCTCCTGCCTTCAAGTGATGTATGTGAATGAGGTTTACCGGCATAGTTCTGGCTTAATTTACTTTCCGTAGGTAATGATTTTTTATTTTGTCCTGGAATGAAACATTTTCCTGCTGTAAATAACTCAGACACCATTGTACTTTCTGTTGAAAAAATACTGGGTTTAGCGACAGCTTTGCATACATAACATAATCCCTCGAAGGCCCAAATTCTCTCCCATTCCGTGTATCTTCCTACACAATTAAGGAGGCTGTTTTCAGTTATTTAAGAGAAATAAGTGCAGGAGAATGGAGCCTTAAGAAATGAACATTAGTTATCCCAAAAGTGACCTAGTGTGAATGGAAGCTTAAAAGGGTCTGCACAGTTTAATTCATGCACCATCTGGTTTTGGGAAAATTAGCACAAATTAGATTTTCCAACTCATCTGAGGCTAAGAAAGTGCCTTTAGAACCTGTAGTATTTGGTTAAGTGTTAAAAACAAATTAGCACCGTTTGACTTAGTGTGTGAACACTGCGGATATTAGTTTACTGTAGTAAGCTATAAGAATTGTATCAGCAAAATAGAAAACTGATGCCTCTGAGTGGGTTACTCTTTGCCATAATGTTTCTTAGCTGCCTTACAGAAATGCTTGACATTTTTGTCCTCTTCTGAGCACTGTTTTGTTAGATGTGACCATTTTCTATAAATTTAGCTCTTGCTCAGGGCTGAGAATTTGTTCCTTGTGACCTCTGACTCGTGTTCCTTCTCTCACTTTGGCTGCATGTGGGTGGTGTGAGCTTCAAGATACCTAAATTCATCCAAATGCGAGTAGCTGAGGAGTGTTACCCTCTCCATAAAAGAATCCTCCTACTCAAAGACCGTGTAATAGTATTGTATCAGTGTCTTACTTTGTAACTGTAGAGTAGCTTTCAAAAAAGGTCTAGATTGTAAAATACATGAAAGAAATGTAATTCGGGTTTTGTCCTTTTTATTTCCCTCACTTTGCTGCTTACCAGGTTTCTGTTTTCTTGTGGCAAAAAGGTGAAACTCGCTGTACTATATGAGGTTGCTTGTGATACTCTACTCTCCAATTAGTAACACCAAACACTGGCTTCCTACTGTGTACTGAATGTAGGGGCAGTAAATGCAAAGTTAGCATCTTTAACAGGATATTTACCTCAGCTGGACACTGTTTTATTTCACTGTATTTGTTGCAGAATTCCGTAAGTGCAGAGTAATCTCAGTTATTTGGAGCTGGATGGCATATGTACACACATCTTTCCTTTCAAGTATTTCCAAAGACTTTTCAGTTTCCAGTCATCTCTCATACTTTTTTATCTGAAACATCAATTATTCTCAGCTACCCATTAAATATTACTGAGCTTACCCACTTTGTTGATGCTATGTATTTGATGCATTCTCTATGAATGCACTTGCTAATGTCATGCTTTTACATATATATATATATCTCAAAAGATTAAGGGCATAGAGTCCCAGCCTTGCTGGGTTTGAACTGGCAAATTTTCTTGACTTCACTAGATTTTCTTAGATTTAGAATAGCAATGAGCCCAGTCCATCTGTAGATGGGGTATATGCATATTTTCAGATG
The DNA here is from genome assembly GCA_022605575.1 of Laterallus jamaicensis coturniculus. Lineage (NCBI taxonomy): Eukaryota > Metazoa > Chordata > Aves > Gruiformes > Rallidae > Laterallus > Laterallus jamaicensis. The sequence continues at coordinate 13,179,937 of JAKCOX010000015.1, forward strand.
ATGCAATGGCAATGTGTATGATACTCATTGCAGAGTGGAATGAAAGGATTCAACATCTTACAGAAAGCTAGAGCTCTGCATTTCATTGAGGCTGCAGTAGGAGATCTTTAAAAGAATTCTCTAATTGCAAAAAGCAGAGTAAAAAAGTTGCCTTTCAGCAACTGAATAAACATTTGAGAACATTATTTGCAACAGTACAGGCATTGTTGTGTGGATACTTTATTGGTGAATGAAACTTTATTTAGTGAAGCCTGAGGATCAGCATGCTGGTAGCAGGTGTCTGTGTGCCCATGCGTATGAAGTATTTCTTCCTAATAGCTTTAAATAAAGGTATTTCAGCTTTGCTTTTGTGGTTTCAGGGTGCTAACTGAAAAGTGCAACTCATAGTACTACATTTGTTCTTCTGCTACTCCAGGAGCCTACTTTGAGTTAATCAGTGATTTTTCACAGATGACATCTAATCTATAAGTATAAATTGCTTTGCACTCTTATTATGCCTTAATTGAAGTGCACCAATGTGAAATTGCAATGGATGGAGCTGCAGTGATTCTAGCCTCAATTAACTTTGGTTGGATTTGAGGCTTTTTACCTTCCTTTTCCTTGGATTTTCCTAGGATTTTCCTTGGATTCTTTGACATCTTGTATTTATTTAAATTGTTTCTAGAATATTTAGGTAATATTCATATGACTAGGTACTTTATAAGACCGCTCTGAAGAGATGCACTGGAGTTATGTGAATGATTTATATATTAATACATATCTTTTATGTCCTACTGTTTTGTGTAATGGTTGTATGGTCAGCAGTGGTGAAATCCCTGAGGATTCTGCTGGGGAGGAATAGTTTAAAAGCAACCTATTCTTATTTATTTATTTTTTGTTAAGTGGCAGTTTCCATCTCTGTAAGAGCCAGCCTCAGCCCATCCTTGACTGTTCTTCAGCTCCCTGCCTTTAAGACACAAAAACTGTGTTGCAGTGTAACAAAATCATTGTGCAGAGACAAAGCATCTTGTCCTATTGAACAGGAAATTCTGACACAGCAGAACACAAATACTGTACTAGGTGAGGCAGGATGCCATCTAAGAAAGGAGCAAGCATATGGTGATCCAGTTAATTCTTTGTTACTTTACATTTTACCAGAACTGGTAGATGCTTACCAGAAAATTAGATTTGATGCCTCTGTCTAGGCATACATGCTCTTACAGATGTTTCTGGTGTTCAGTTAATTGCAATGAAATTTAGTCTGAGTATGTAGATAGTTGTTTACATGTTTTTGTTACAGGCTTCTTAAAGTTTTCCCAGGTGGCTCAGTCAGTCATAAAGTACTTTTGTGTTTGCTCTTAATTGGTTTGCTTTGTGATCTTTGGCCCCTGAGAAGTAGCCCACAGACTTTTAGAGGTTGGACAAGTCCTTTTCTCTGAGTAAGAATAGTTTTGGCATCTCTACCATCATCAGCACATATGGCAGCTGCAATAACAAGCTGTGAAATATAACCTATATAATTATGGTGGTGTTGGAGTGTGCTCCAATGTCTCACTTTACAATTCAAACTGAAATTGGGCTACTGCTTTTTCTACTTATCTTTACTATTTTTTTAATTATCCAAATTCATTCTTACATGCAGAGTAAGATAGCCACAAAACAAATACACTTCTAGGTCTTTGAGGGGATGGAGCAGAATGTCCTGTTTCTGATCAGTGTGCTACTGCTGAGTATCGCATCGCAGCAAGGGAACAGATGTGGATGCAGTGCCATGAGTAAGTCAAGGAGTTGGGCAACCACAGAGCATCAGCAGAGAGCCTGGCAGATAGTTATCAGAGGGGTTAAAGTATTGCCAGGTATTCCTGAGGATTTGTCAAGCAGTAAATTGATTGTGTGCCCCAAGTATATTTCAAAGAGCATAGAGGATATGTGTATAAATTCACATGAATAACAAACTCCAAGAGTAATGTTGATACTGATAAAGTAAGATTAAGCTTTGCAAAAAGAGAAGGAAGAGAAGAGGAAAGGGGGAGGAAGAGATAAAGAAGGATGATAGAGAAGCTTTATTTCTCAGGTTTTCTCAAAACTTATTTGAATTCCCAGTACATTTAAAGGGTCTGTCCACACTGACCAGGCTACAGAAGTCCAGATCCTGATTACCTAAGTCTCGTATGTTGTTTAACTGACACTTCCAAAAAACAGGAAAGCATTTTTGTGATGATCTAGTATGACTTTTACCTGTATCATACTGTTCATTAAACTTCCCTGAATTAAATCTTACCTGAGCAGTGACATATTTTTAAATAGCTTCTAGTTCTGATTTAAAAATGCAAGTGATGGCATACTGAATGCGGTTCTTGGTAAATTGGTCCAATGGTTAATCTTTTCTATTTATTTTCAAATAAGGAGATTTGAGTTCACAGTAAATTAGCACCATAATTTCTGTGTTCTGATTGAAAGATTGCACTTTCAAATAGCTGCTAGGCTTCTAACTAGTGATTTGCATATACAGTTTTACATGAAGATTTCTAACTTCTCTTTCATCAGCTCATAGAATATATATTAGCATTGATTGGACCCTCGTTGCCAATCTCAACACTGTGAAGAAGTATAAAAAATTATGGTGCTGCCCCTCTCAATGGAGCTCATAATTATGGGGTTTTTTATTTCTAAAATACAAATTTTCCCTCCTAGTGAAATTAAACCCATCTTTTCTATCATCCACACACATTTTGAAAATTCTGAGAAACTGAGTGTTATGATTTGAAATATAGATAGATTAAAAATATGTAAGAAGAATGACCATTATAAAGCAAAGATGATTTCCAGGCCTAAGTTAAAAACTCTGGCAAGAAACAATCAATTAAAATGTACTATCAAAACAATGCTTTTGAAATCTGAGGCTGAACTGCACATATTAAACGGCTCATTATATAGCAAATAGTTTTCAAATGTATTGGGTAGAAAGATCTTCAAGTACCATCTGGGCTATCTTGAGATAATGAACTCATTCTGTCCGAGTCTTGAAGGAAATAAGAAAGGAGAGTTTTTTATGGGGCCAATTTTTGATTTTTGAAGCCTTGCACATTAAGTACATTGATGTTTGTTAACTCTCCACTAAAACATGTTTTCCTGGTTTGTAGCTGCTGCCTTTAATTGTATCATCTAAAGTTAAAACTTAGAGCATATTGCCTGAAAGACCTGCGTATCTTAGTGCCTTGTTTCTGATCTTGCTCCTGAAAACGGGGACACGGAAAGACCACAGCAAAAGACAGATACTTGATGCAATGTGCTGTGGGCTACTTAATTTTGCATATTGCACTACTTGAAGTAAGTAGGACCAGAACAGCTGTGCACTCAATCCTGGGGACGACAAGAATCTCTCCCTCGGGGCATCGCTTTCTTCTGTTAAGTAGGAAAGTCAAATGATGGCTCTGGCTATGGACCTTTCTGTTCTCCCATGTGGTCTTTCCTTATCATTTGGGCTTTGACTGGGTACATTTGAAAGAATCAGTATGTGTTCAATTTGTATTACTCCACGCTTTATCCTATTATAAGATTTGGGTTTGCTCTTGCTGTCTTTCAGGCACTATTGATTTTATTTATATTTTCCTTGAAATTCTCGGAGACACAGGTTCATAAGAGCATTGCTGTTATATTAGTACTACAGAGTTGTTAATTTCCCATGAAAAGTTTGTACGCAGCTTAAAAATACTTTAAACTATGAGTTGTGTCACCCTAGAGCATGACTCAGCCGTGTACTAACAACTATGATTTTTACCTCGTGGAAGGCATTTAAGCAGATGTTCTACTGATGGCAGCAAAATTGCTTGTTTTTTCCAAAGATGAAAATATTAATAGATATTTGCTCTTTTCTGTAGTTAAGCCCCATCTTTCTTTCTGTATTCTTGAGGAAGAGGAGACAATCAAATCAAATATACTCCAGCTGCCCCTTGCATCCACCTCTGCCAAATGTCATTCATCACTTCTTAAGGCTTATTGCTACTTTCAGATATGTGTCAGCACATATCACTTAAAATCCTGTAAAATTAGTTTCTGCAGCTGTATTTCTGAGACTAGACTTTCCTCTTTTTCTTTTTTTTCCTTTACAGCATATCCCGAAATCGGTACTTAAGATCACTTCTAGTGGACTAGCCCTGTTGCTTATATAAATCTTTTAAAGCATCTCTGAGATTGTTATCAGACTTTCCTTTGACTCTTCAGTAAAGATCATCTGTAATAAGCTACCCTAAAGCTGATCTCTCAGGTGATCGTCCAGGACCGGCTGTGTTGTACTTGAGTAGAGGTCTGTTGAGCAAGAGGGCAGATGAAGCTCCTTTTATCCGTGCTCCCTGCGCTGAAGCCAAATCATTGGCTGCAAGAACAAGAAGTGCAGTCAGAGCACAGATCAGTTTACACTTCCCACCCGACACCAACTCGCGGGCTTAGAGAATTGCTTCTGTGACACTTGTCCCCGCAGCTGACAGTACCGTAACAAACATCTGACTTTTTGTATTCTCACCATTGCCCCGTGTCTGACAAGCCTGCCACGCGCTGCGGGAGCTGTGACCCACTAACCGGCCACGCTTGACATGTGGGCTGGGAGAGCTGGAGAGAAACAACAACACCGGCCGTGAACAACACTGTGCTGAGAACAACACCGTGCCGTGCTGTGCTGCAGCCAGAGAAACCAGCCAGCATGGCAGTTTACAAACAGTGACCTGCTTCAGCTCGTGGGCCTGCCCCATGCCATGACCCGCTGTGTGAGCATGGGATTGTCCCAAGGACTGATACAGGAATGGCTTGCGCTTAGAAAATGCCCAGACCCGGAGAGACTGCCCGCAACTGTCCCAACATGACAAACGAGGCAGAATGGAAAATAACCATTGACCACGTGAAGAAAAGGCAGCTAAAGGTTTTTAGAGTGCTCCCAGACTTTTAGCATTTCTTTAATGAAACTTCAAAGGCAAGGAGAGTCACCCTCTTCTCATAGCCTTTGGAGAATGCTAGAAATTACAATTTCGGGCTCTGTAAATATCTACAGTGTACTGGCCAAGAATATCACAGTAAATCTAAGCCGCTTCCTTCCTTCTGCAATGGTTGAGGGAAATCTTCCCAGAATAGGAAAAAATCTGCCTTTGTCTAGTATTCTTTTGTTAGAGGATTTTGGTATAGGCTGTGAAAGAGAACCTGTATTTTGGAAAAAGACAGTGGGTTAGCCTGCTCACCCAGTGATGTCGTGCCAATACATCTTTGACAGTAGAATAAAGTGCTCTGGTGTGAGCCACTTCACTGTTTCGCAATCTGCATCTATGCTAGTAGTTTGCTGTAATGCATCAGCGCTGGCATATGACAGATGCCAGACTGAAACAGCTGTAAGAGACTTCTGTAACTTGTGCTGTTCAGTTCGTTTAGCCTCTCATGGGAAAAGAAATTGAGTAAAATGCAAGGAGGTGAAAACTTCCCTTGTTTCAAAGAGCCACAAGGGAAGCCCAGCATTTTTGTAGGCTTTGGCAGCTTCACCAATATTAATACGAAGGATCTGGTACTCGGGGAGGACTGTTACAAATTCTGGCAGTAAAATAGCAATGCTGAAAAAAGCACATCCAAGTTTATACATCATTACACACTTTTCTCCGTGTATGCTTTCAAAATGCCAAAGGATATAGTTACAAGCTCTTATATTTGCTGATTCAATTCAGTAAATTGTTTACTTGGGTGAAATGAATGGGAATTTCCAAAGGCTAACTGCTGGGGCAACAGCACTGGCCAGTGAAGTTGGTACTGTTGATATTTTTAAGCAATTCTCCCTCACAGATGCAGCACTTCAGAGTTTGGTGAGTTAATGAATTACTGCAGCTGTTTCACATTGCTCGCAGTACGGTTTATTGTTCATACACTTAACCTTGAGGTACTGTTCTTAAAGTAACACAGCCTAATTAAGGCAGTTAAAATAGTTGAGCTGTTCCTAGTTTTTTTAGCGAGTGTCTGAGGTTATGTGAATAGCATGAACAACTACTTGCAGAAAACTTTTTGGTTTCTGAGGAGGTTTTGAAGTCAGACACATAGTCCAGGCCTGTTGAATGAATGGATTTTCGTTCTATGAGAGCCTTTGTTTAAAAAAAATACCCAAACCCCTAAATTCCACAGCTCTAGACCATTTGCAATTAAACTGGCCTCATACAGATCCTTCATTGATGTGGTGTGTGAATGTCCCCCCATCTCTTTGACGAGTGTTATATGGCACATTCAGCTCTTTCAGTAGTCACAACTTGACTGCTGCAGAAACACAAGCCTGATACATCCCAAAACAGTCATGGGCTGAAGAAGTCAGTGCAGAATATTTGTATGGAAGATATTTGTCCTTAATTTATAAAGCTTGTGGTATAATATCAGAAAATATAAGGAAGTTCTCAAACAATTTAAGTGGCCAGTCATGTAACCTTACTACATGTAAACATAATAATTTGCAAATATATGCTTATAACGTATCGAATCATACAATGGCTTGGGTGGTAAGGGACATTTAAAAGTCATCTAGTCCAACCTCCCCCTGCAATGAGCAGGGACATCTTCAGCTACATCAGGGTGGTGCTCAGAGTCTCATCCAACCTGATAATGTACACCTGCTAACAAATACTTTGAAATAGCACCTTTGTCTTCTAATTGTTTAAAAGTACAGTGGCTCCACCTGCAAAGGTTCTGACATTTATTTCTATGCATAAAATTAAAATCTGTATATAAAGGTAGTGCCTCACATATCTTAAGCATCCCAGAAAGAGTGCATAATGATGCTTTGCACAATCTCATAGAGTTAAGGTAAAATCTTGTGCTCTGGAAATCATTAATCTTTTTATTAATAGGTATACGGTAGAAAGCTACAGAAACAGAACAGTAGTAGTTTGCTAAGATTGCAATGTATGTTAAATTAATTTGTTACAAAAATCTTGACTGAGCAGCATTTTCAGAAGACTTGCTTATGTGGCTCTCAAGCAGAGGTATATTGCAAGTGTCCAAGAAGGAATATTTTTCTTGCCTTGAGTAGTTTATGTTCCTCTACATCTTCCTTATAGGAGATCCTAGTTCTTTTAGTCACCTTACCCCGTCTCCATTACTAAACTATGCTATTAATATTAGGATGTGCTGGTCAGCAAAGCGAGGAGCAGTATCCTCTTCTTCATGAATATCACATATACATTAATGTTCCCAGTGCTGCTGCCCACGTAATTCATCCAGATTAGTTAGCTGATGCGAATTCAGAGAGATGTCTAAGATGAAAACAAATGTGCTCTTTAAGTTTAACCACACTGCTTAAAATTTGCTTATCTTGCTCAGATTTCTAATTGAGTAGGTCTAGTTTAAAGGGCAACTGAAATTTTCTGTAGTTGGCAATTACTATTCAATATTAATAGAGAGTGTCAAGCCAAAGTCCTAACCAAGGAACTTGCAATCCAGAGAGAATGCAAGTTCTTCTCTCAAAATGTGCTCTGTATTCTTCTGCTGTACATTAATGCATTAATACTTGTACAAGTTAGCATTTGCTTTTAGCAAAACAAAAGATGACATTTCACTGCACAGGGATTCATAAACTGGAAACACAACTAAATTATTATAATACATGCCTAAACAGGTGGGTAACGTGTTACCATTTTCAGTAGCACAGCTCTCTGAAATTACCCTTTAAGCATGTCCGACCAGTTTTTATAAGCTTTTGTGGTTTATTTTTAGAGTTGCATTTGTTGCTGTGTATTTTCTCACAGGCAGATATTTACTTTTTTGCTCAACAAGACGTTCTGCCTCTTAATTTCATCCAGGCACAGAGGGTGCTGGGTTATGAAAAATGTAATGGATGCAACTCATCACAGAAGAGGTTTGGTTCTTTCTTACATATTCACCAGCCTGCACCTAGGATTTTACTGCATCGAGTTGTAACAGTCCCATACACAAGGAAAAACTCTGTCTTGGCTTTTCCCTCTGCATTAATTTGAATGTTCAAATTAGATCAGAGCTTAAAATAATCCAATCTACTAAGGTTCTCAATACAATTTTGTAACTTTCCCAACTCTATTATTTTATTTACTCTTCAAAAATGCTGGAATCATATTAGAAAAAGATTTATCTGAATGGCAAGCAGAAATCATTACCCTGGCAGATAAGCCTATAAAGCATTCAAATTTTTCTTAACACAAAATACAGGGTCTGGCTGTGCAACGATCTGCTGATTTGTCCAACGGACAAGTAACAGAGAAATGGCCTAAATGAGCTTAATAAATCTCTTTCTTAAATGCACAAAAGACCACATCCTCACTTCCATAATTCTATTAGAGTCTGCTCCTTTGGAGGAGATAAAAGAAGAGATAACCTCGCCATTCAGAGTATAAAACAGCAATTGTTCAGCTGATGATTGGAATATTTCCAGTAGTAGGACTTAATTATGGAACAAAATTAGCTCAATCTGACCTTTTTAGAGAATAATGCAAAAATAAGGGGTTTTTTGGAAATGTCTTCCTAGAATAACTAAAATAAGGAATAATTTACTTCACTGTTTTTTCAAGAGCAAAAGGTGGTAGCATATGATAGCAGTGTTCTTGCAGAGATGACAATCCAAGGATAATAATAAGACAGCATTTGCAGAGAGGGATAATATATTTTAATAGACCAGCTGATACAGTTTTAAAACAGACAAGCTTTCAGACACACAAGCCCTTTTCAGCAAGAGCAGGTTCACCTCTGTGACTCCAAATTGCTAGCTTAATATCTAGATAATGTAATGACTATGACATAGAAGTGCATAGAAACATACGGTACCTATACTATTTACATACTGAAAGCTTCTCTTGGGATAAAGACAACATATATTGTTGCAATCTTTATTTCATCTAACTGATAAATAGGAATAAGTACTTGCACCCACAGCCCTACAGACTGAGTAAGATGCAGTGTGTTAAAGCATTTCACCATGGGTGTTTAGTTAGATGCATTTATCTATACGGAGGCTCTCATGAGAAAAAACAAACCACAAACTGGAAAGAGAAACCTCCTCTGTTTTATCAGTCCTGTCTCTGATTTCATGACTTTACGAAGGCTTCTAAGCCAGGCTGGTACTACTGCATCCGAGGAAAAAGGCATGAACAGGTGGTGATATTAACAGGCTTCTTATGGTTCTGAAAAATGAGATAGAAATGTTTCATGTCATGAAAGTCAACATCGATAATCATCCATCTTGTGTAGATATGGAAGTCAGCCAATGTGGTTCTTGCTGAGGAGGCGTGAGATATTTCTTTTGCATCGGAGCTGTTGCTCTGGACACAAGTCATAATTTGTCTAATATAGATGAATGAGGAGAATATTACTAATACGTCTTTTTTTAAAACTTTTTTTTTTTTTTAAACTAAACTGAAAGCTCCCCCTTCTGGCACATTTCCTGAACTGAACGCGACTTCCCTCATGCGTGCTTTTAGCAACAGCAGACATTTCCTCCTTTGCTGTCTTTTTAAGATCCTTTTCACAAAGATTCCTCAAAACTAGTGTATTTTTAGTTTCCCAAGGATTTCCCATTTTCCCATCAAGCTCTGGGGCTTGATGTGAACTTATTTAACAGCAGGGGGTTGCCTTAAGGCTTTACCTATAATTTCCATCTGTTGCTTTTCCAGGTAAAGATTTACTTGCTTCCCTCTTCGCTGCATATTATACACAGTATAGAAAACAACTTTTTCAGGAAGTTTGAGTGTTTGCATTTGTTTTCCTTCAGGGTGATCGCTGTATCTCAGCTATAACCCTACCATCTATTCTCCTAATAAATATCTTGGAATCACTTTGAGAAACCTGTTTGAAACAACACTGTACCCCTGCTGAGAGCAGATCCTGTCCAGGCTTGGGGAATCTGCAAGCTGGGGAAAGGGAGGAAAAGCAGAGGGACTTGTTCAGGGCATAATTTTGGTAACTGCTGTAACTGCCCTCATCTGTGCTTAAAGGATGGCCGGTGTCAATCATTCCTCTAATCAGTGCAGTCACTTATGTGCTTTATATGATGAACTGATTTGTCACTTTTCCACTTCCATATATTATGCAAAGAAAGAGAATGCCTCTCCCAGCATGTGCAGCCTCTACTTCCCATAAATTCCTGTCTTTTAATTTTGCTCTAGTCACTGTTACAGTCATCCCTCAACTCCAAGCAGGCTGACAAAGGCAGTGAGACCGGTTAGGAAGTACACATTAGATTTGCTATCATCTATGCAAAGACATCATCTCCCTTAAAAACTATTTATGGGGGACAACATTTTAGTGGAGCATAAGGACAGGAATGAATGCTTCTGTGCAGGATTATACCGGGGCCCTCTTTTCATGTAGGCATGCACACCCGCCCCTCTGGCTACACACTAGAAAATGGAAGAGAGTGAAGCAGAATAAAATAACATTGTATTCATTTCAACTCAGTACTGAGCTGTAATAGTAAAATGAGATAGGATTAATCCCAGACTTCCTTTCTGGGCTTTCCCAGATTATCAGGGTGATATTTTCTTCCATGGTAGTGATGCTACCTTGCTTTTCTATTCAGCTTAAGTAGTAGATGTGGAAGGTTTTAGTTGTAGAATAGTGGTTATTTTAAAGCCTCGTATCAGAGTAACAATTTACTATGGCTTCAGTGAATGAGGTATGCCCATTAGACTTGGTACATTAGGTCTGGAAGTGGGAGAATTGCTGGCCTGGCACCTTATGCCACTTTCCAGTTCCCTCTCCATGGTAACAAAAATCAGGACTGACCTACACAAACAAAGCTGATCGCCCTAAACGGAGCATAGCTCAACTACAGAGGCAGCCAGGCCAATTAGCTTTCAATGCAGTTTATGGCAAAGGAGGTCTGTTATTATAAAAGTCTACACATACGCCAGAATACCAAATGTAAGCATGAAAACCATAACAATAATAAACTAACAAATTACATGTTCGTTGGATGTAGATACACACATGTACCTGTCTGTATTCTTGTGAAATTCTTACTTTATATATGTATACCCACATAGGTATTTCTTAGAAATGTATCAAAACCTGCTTTTATTTGCATAATGGAACAGGGGGACTCCTTTGAGAACCATTTGCCTGAAAAACTGCCGTAAACTTCTTTTGACTTGGCTGTCTGCACTCAGCAGAGTTAAATCAGTAGAACTCTGACGAGACTAGAGGACCTGCTAATATTTAATTAACGGGGAAATAATTGTTGTAATTGTTGCATTTCTCTACAAAGGGTATACTGGAAAACAGCTACTCTGTCGATTTAGTGAGTATGAAATCAGTTTGATATGCAAATGGAGGTTCTGGGCTACTTCGTAATGCTGACATTATTTAAACATTTGTTTGTTAAGCTGAGAAAATTGGAAATGTCAACAAATGGCATCTGAGAGCAAAGCAATGACTTTTATTAACAGAGACTTCCTTCAGAGTTTATATTGTCCACCTGTTGGAGTCGGGAGGCTGTAATGACAAGAGTAACAGCAATACTAAACACGAGGGTACTGCTGGGAGTAGTGTGAAGCAGTCGTTCCTGCACCGGACACGTTCCATCATTTTTCTACCAATATGAATAAAATGAGCAATTTCTGTGCTCTCTGGATTACTCCTGAACTCTTATCTTTTTGATGTTACAGGGTCATGGAAACAGCTTAAGGTGTCTTTATCCATTTAATGTAGATTCAATTAACTCAGGTTAATGACTACAGGCTGGAGCTCAGGGAGCTAAGAGCTGCTCGCACTGTTCAACCCTGCTTCTCCTGTGACATAAGCTGTGGTTCTGGGGGGAGAAAATGGGAAAAAGATAACGTGTTGCCAGGACATAACCAAACACAGTCCACAGAGATATGGAACTGTTGCCTCTCAGGCATGTGCAAAGCTAATGACTACATCTATGTACAGAAGCACAAATGATCAAATCGGTTACAAAATGACTGCAGCATATCTGTTTGTTATGCCTTTACTCTTGAACTAAGTGCATTCAACATCGAGTCTCTGGGAGCAATATGTTGTGACTTATCAAGTGTTTTACTTTATCTACTCCTATGTTAATATAACATGGCCAAAAGAGTGAATAACAATTTATTTCGGGAAGAGGAAAAAATGCAAATTATTGTCCACTGAGCATGGAAGATTATGTAGTTGTGTAATATTTAACAGCATCTACTTTTGAAATCTTAATTAGAAGCCTGCAACAGGATTACTCAGAAGAGCACTTGCTAACCCTTCCTTTTTTTCATTTGCATTCACAGGATTTTTGAGCACTGGGGACCAAGCAGCAAAAGGAAACTATGGCCTCCTTGATCTCATTCAAGCTTTGCGATGGACTAGTGAAAATATTGGGTTCTTTGGTGGTGACCCATTAAGAATAACTGTTTTTGGATCTGGTGCAGGAGGTTCATGCGTCAATCTGTTGACTTTATCCCATTATTCTGAAGGTAACCGTTGGAGCAATTCAACCAAAGGTATTATGCAGGTTGCAAATTTTGACAATTTTGGTGTCTGCATGCCACCGCCATTAGTAATATGTGATGCTCTGTATATTCTCTTTGTTCCTGCGAACTGTTGAGTTCAGCTCAATATTAAGCAAACTTTTTAAAGGCTGTACAAGCTGCCTTCTCCCTCAGCTCTTCTGTGCATGTTTAAATTTTGGGTCACTTTCTTCTTTTTCCTATGGAGCTTTGTAGAAATACTTTATAGGAGACTTCTGAACAGCATTTTCTCAGTGCATCATTTTTGTCTCTTTTCTTTCCTACCTAAGGGTGTCCTTTTTGGAAAACCAGTCAGTCACGCTCACAGTAGATGAGGTCATCTATATTCAGACAGTCATGAAAGGCATGTTTAGTTTCTCATGAGGAGGAAAATTTAAAGAAAACTAAAAAGACACAGTTTCTCTTTTCAGGCTAACAGCTGAAATGCTTAAAACTATTATTTTGAGTGAAGGAAACAAGTACCTAGTTCAGAAATCTTTTGTCTGAAACTGCATGAACTTCACTTGCTGTCATCTAATAAAAGAATGGTTGAATGTTTTGCATGCATGATCCAAAATTGTCAAAGCATCCAAGTTGCAAATGGATTTTCTTCTAGATGTTTTTTCCTATTCCATAACTAACACCTTTTCTCTCTAGTTGAGGCAGACAGCAGGAAATTAAAAACATGCTGTTTGAGGCACCCAATTTTTTTCCTATATTTTTTGCACCAACAGTCCACACGGTTTCTCTCATTCGCATGGCTGTTGCATATTGATCACATTACTTTTGTCTCATTTTTGCTCACAGTTTTATCTGTATTTTTTAGTTCTACCAGGTACATCACACTGAGCCCTGCTCATATAATCCTCCACTGATTTATACTGCTGTATCTCTACGGGGGACTAATTGGCCAGTCATAAAACAAATAATTCCACTGACATTAAAAGAAATGTTTTTACCCAAAGCCATGATGCAGAGCCCACTGAGGTCAATGGAAGTGACAAGCTCTTTAGATCAGGTCTTTATACTACCTTAAATGAGGGGAAAAATAATCTAACTTTTACAAGACAGGTCTAGTGGAAAATAGATTGTGGTTTAATTTTTCATCTATTTCGACGATTTGATTTTTAATGTGATTTTTAAATCTCTTTTTCCCATTATTATCTGCAGTTAAATAGGATATGTTTATAAAATGGCCTAGAAGAACAAGCTGTAAGCATTAGCTCACTACATTGTGAACTGAGGGTCAATCTGCACCGTCTTTTTTCACCAAAACTCACCAAAATAATTTTTATCTTAGAGGATTTAGCTTAGGTTGAATGAGGAGACACAGTTTCTCCTCTCCTAAAACTTACTTGATCTTAATCTTGATCTTCTTGATGTAACATGACATTAATGCAAAAGGCCATGTTTGCAATATCTGGACAGTCATGTGTTTCCTGGTAAAATTTCCAGTGAATTTTACCTGGTTATTCTAACACCTGGTTATTCTAACACATGGCCAGAATTCTGCCAGGAGCAGGATTTGTTTGGGGACACCGATGCAGTAATTCACCAACATAGCAGATGAAAGGATTTTGGAGGGGACTGGAGAGGGCTTAAGGATGCATACCTAAAGTCCAATTGTAAAGGTAAATTTTTGAGGATTTCTTTGACAAAGCAAAAACATGCTGTATTGAAGTTTGGATTAGGACAATGTGCCACACCCCCATGTATGTTATGTTTCATTTGGGGATGGTTAGACCTGCCATTATAAAAGTTAAAATAAAAATTGGTCAGCTTCACATATGAAAGGATATTTCAAGTTTTCAAACATTTTCAAGTATCTTAACATTTTCAAAAAACCTTTTGTTTCACATTATTAACCAGTCTCATTCATAAGCCGTAAATTCGGATGCTGTCTTTGCTTCCTTCATTTCCCTTTGAAAGGATCCCTTGCTAGTTGAGAGGAAGCATTCAGCCTATTTCAAGATGGTGCTGTTCATAGCTGCCCATCTGCAAGTGGGCAGAACAGCGCCCATTTTCAGAGAGTGCTCTGAAAATGTAGATGAATATATGCAAATTGTTATTATTTACTTTGGTGAGACTTTGAATAGGAGTCACAAAGCAATTAGTCCACTGAACATTTAAATCTTTCCATCAGTCTGAAGCCTATAAGCTGTAGTAATCGTGTATGTTATCAGATAAAAAAAATGTAGGTCTTCATCCTGTGTGGTATCAGTTTCTATGAGGAATTATGTGATAGAGTGAAAATAATTTTTCATACCGTTTTTCATTTCTCACCAAATGGTTTGAAAGGAGGAATGTTTCCATAAGCATTTTTCATCAGAAGGAGGGATATTTAGTTTCATTTCCTAAGATAACTTTATGGCCAGAGGACTTGACCAGTTTTACTTAATTCAACATTTAATGTTTATGTAGCACTTAGTAAGCCATAGTGTTTATATCAGCGTTTTCTTAATACGTAGCTTACACTTTCTGTCCTTGTTCAGAGATATTTAATAAAGCAATAAAACCAGATTTACACAATATGCAAAAAAGAAACATTATGAAGTATCATGAAATACGCCTTTGTGAAAATTCAGTTTTGTCATGTAGTTACATTTATTACAATGCCTGGATCCTCTGCAGTAATTCCACTGACTTTGAGCTGATTTATACTTGCTCAATATCTGACCTTGTAAACATGCAAATATATTTTTACCTGCTTTATAGCTCAAGTTCTTTCTTATTTCTTACTCGTATCTTGCAAGCAAATAATATCTTGGATATGACTTCACATAAATTTAAGGAGAGACTTGAGTTTACATATTTCAGTCCTTACACCTATCTAATTTTAAGACTTTTGGATCTGGACCTAATACAGTCTAGAATGATTTTAAAATACCTCAGAAACCTGTAAAATGCTCCCTGCCAGCAAGTGTTCCAACTAACTTCTGAGCATACAGGGTCTGATGCTGCAGTAGAGGCTGCAAAGGCACATCTCTGCTTTCATTAACAGGCTATGGGAGTTTCTTATCAATAGAAATATGTTACTTTTCAAAGAAAAAGCCATTTTTTGCATTATTGGGATAACATTCTGAGGTGAGCTGAGCACCTTAGCTTGAGCTCCTTTAGTGGGGGTATCCAGCTGTTCATCAAGCATTGGACCAAAGAAACTTTTAAAGCAAAATTAAGCAAGTGAGGCCAGATGTCACTTCCAGTCCCTAAGCAACTGTACCAGAGTCAGTGGAATTACTCTGGGTGCCTTTCATCGTAAGTAAAAGCAAATTTTGACTCTCAAATGTTAAACCAGAAGAATGTTCCTACACTATATACCATGTCATGTTACCTACAGTGAGCTATAGGAGAGGGTCCAGTATAAAATATTTTTCAGAAATTAGTACAAAAGATGTGCTACTGAAATGAACTGGATGTCCATCCATGAAAAAAAAAAACAAAACACCAAAACCCCAGAAATGGGACAGTTAACTAAACACAGCCAAAGTTTCTGATATTAGAGATGAGCATTATTTTGTGCAAGGTTCAGACTGAAAATCTCTTGCAGAACCCAAACTTCTTTTCCCAAAGGGAGCAGGAAAAAGCAAAGCTGTGACACAAAGGGAGAACAAGAAGTATTGGAACATGGGTGGACTGCTAATTGCATTAAACTCAATAGCAAAATTTTGATTTATTCATTGCATACAAGGGGGTGAAGCTTTCATCCATGATATGGTCAAAAATGCTTACAGAAGGGAGAGGGAAATGTCAATTTAAACATCTCATGTCATTTTTATGAGTAGAATTCCTGGTCCAGAGTGCTAGTTAGACTAGCATAAATTCAAATTAATTCCACTGAAGTCTTTGGGATTTGATATGCTGTGCCAAATCATACACTCTCCCTCCCCCCCTTCCCCAAATGAATACCTGAACATATGTTTAAATCTCTGTATTATAAAGCTAAATAGTGTAAAATATGTAATTTCCTTTTTTATATGTGACCTCTATAAATCTTCATTAGAAAAAAAAAAAAATCTCCTTACAAGAAAGTATACTGATTTTCAGACACTTACAAATTTAATAGGCGCTGAGTGCCTTCTCATCTCTTACTTCAGAATATCATCTGGCTTATTTAATGCAGTTGTGTCACACATGCTGCTGATGGCTTGAATAATATCCAGAAATTCAATCCATTTCAGTTACTTGTTGGCTTTTCCTCCAAACTAGAACTTGCTTTAACTTCAGAGATTTCTTTCAAGCCAACAGTCTTATCCTACATCAGGCAATGCCACTTCTTTTTCTTCCTGAGTTTCTTTCGAAAACCTGTTCCTCAGCCAGACTACGTTGAGGTATAATCATTTGCTTCAATTTCCACACATGTTGCATTTATTTTGTATACATTACCCCTAGGAACAATGACAGTCAGATCTCACCATCTTGTGTATTAAAATACTATTAAGATTCAGGTATCTCTTCTGTTAAAGTTTTCTGTTGTTACAAAGAACTCCTTTGAATCTTTCAAGTATGTCACTGTTTCAAGGTCACTTCAGTAGTTTTTAAATATTTCTCCCCACAGGACTTTTTCAAAGAGCAATAGCTCAAAGTGGAACAGCTCTCTCCAGCTGGGCAGTCAGTTTTCAGCCTGCAAAATATGCTAGGATGTTGGCTACAAAAGTTGGTTGCAACATGTCAGACACTGTAGAATTGGTAGAATGTCTGCAGAAGAAGCCTTATAGAGAACTTGTTGACCAGGACATTCAACCAGCAAGATACCATATAGCCTTTGGACCAGTAATTGATGGTGATGTGATACCAGATGATCCTCAGATATTGATGGAACAAGGAGAATTCCTCAATTACGACATCATGTTGGGAGTTAACCAAGGGGAAGGGTTAAAGTTTGTTGAAAACATTGTGGATAGTGAAGATGGCATATCAGCTAGTGATTTTGACTTTGCAGTTTCTAATTTTGTCGATAACTTATATGGATACCCTGAAGGCAAAGACATTTTGAGGGAAACTATTAAATTTATGTACACGGACTGGGCAGATCGACACAATCCTGAGACCAGAAGGAAAACACTGCTGGCTTTGTTTACTGATCACCAGTGGGTTGCACCAGCAGTAGCGACAGCTGATCTTCACTCAAATTTTGGATCGCCTACATATTTCTATGCCTTCTACCATCATTGCCAGACAGATCAGGTACCTGCCTGGGCAGATGCAGCCCATGGAGATGAGGTTCCTTACGTACTAGGAATCCCCATGATTGGTCCAACTGAATTATTTCCTTGTAATTTCTCAAAAAATGATGTCATGCTAAGTGCAGTGGTGATGACATACTGGACAAACTTTGCAAAAACTGGGTGAGTACCTGATAGTGAATAGTCTTGTCTGCAAACTCAGAGTATAAAGATGCAGTGCTCTCCCTTTGTTATATCTCTTGGGAATGCCTCTGTACTCACAGGATGAATAAGACATTAAGGATGGGGTTGGATGTTTACATTTATTGTAATGTCCCAAAGCTCGCTTTACACATTCTAGGAAAAAGAGGGAAAAAACCCTTTGCAAACATGTGAAGGAATTTTAAAAATACTTGATTCACAAAAATAGTTAAGGGATCCCTAGAAAAGTTCAAAACTAAGCATTTAACATGTGTATAGTTAAAAATGCTATATTACTAACTGACTTTACCCCTTATGAGACAGGAAACAACAGAAATACTGGATAAAATACGACACAGCTTATTTTAAGAATGTATTTTATTCTAAATTGTCACTTCTGACCATAAAATATGTGACTTCAAACTTGAAGTTGTCATTTTCATTAATTCTGCTTTCTCTAGTAGTTCTAAACATTTTTCCACCTTTGATCATTGGCCTGTAAGTCACAATGTGTTATAGTGTCGTGGTTCTTTCACCTCTGGAAGGCCACAGATACTGAGTATGAACTGAAATCCTGAGTTTCCTGAGCTTTGTCTTACTAAAAATGAAAAGTGAAGCCTAATGTCCTCTCACACCGGTCTCCCATAGATGTTTGTCCACATTACCATGTTGCTGGCAATGTGTCCTCAGCAGCAAGAGATTTCAGTGTGAGAGACACTAGCATCTGGGGGAGCTGGGGAAGTTGTTGAAGTCTATGTAAAAGAAGGATTCGTTTGCCTAATGCTGTTTCTAATCATGATTATTAAGGCCTCTAATTTTAGGAAATAGCATTCTGCTCTGTCCAAAGGCAGACTTAAATCATGAAGTATAAAATCTTAATTATGTTAATTTTTTAATTCCTTTAGAAATACTTTGTAACATTAGAGATTTTATTTTTTTTTTTAGTGACCCTAATCAACCAGTGCCGCAAGATACAAAATTCATCCATACAAAACCAAATCGTTTTGAAGAAGTAGCATGGACCAGATATTCTCAGAAGGACCAACTGTATCTTCACATTGGATTAAAACCGCGAGTTAAAGAACATTATAGGGCCAATAAAGTGAACCTTTGGTTGGAACTGGTACCTCATCTGCACAATCTTAACGACATTTCACAGTATACCTCTACCACAACTAAAGTGCCATCAACTGATAATACTTTCAGACCAACAAGGAAAAATTCCGTTTCTGTTACTTCAGCCTTTCCTACAGCCAAACAAGATGATCCCAAACAACAACCAAGCCCATTTTCCGTGGATCAAAGAGACTATTCAACAGAATTGAGTGTTACTATTGCAGTTGGTGCATCTTTGCTGTTTCTGAACATTTTGGCCTTTGCAGCATTGTACTACAAAAAAGACAAGCGGAGACATGATGTTCATAGGAGATGTAGCCCACAACGTACTACTACCAATGATCTTACCCATGCACAAGAAGAGGAGATAATGTCCCTCCAAATGAAGCACACTGACTTGGATCATGAATGTGAGTCCATCCATCCACATGAGGTGGTTCTTAGGACCGCCTGTCCCCCAGACTACACGCTAGCTATGAGAAGGTCTCCTGATGATATTCCTTTAATGACACCCAACACCATCACAATGATCCCCAACACTATACCAGGGATTCAACCCCTACACACATTCAATACATTTACTGGAGGACAGAACAATACTCTGCCCCATCCTCATCCCCACCCCCATTCACACTCAACAACCAGGGTATAGCCAGACAAGACGAAACAAACTTTATTTTTTGATGGATTACAGTAGGTGATATTACTGAAGATTACTTGGCTTTCAACCTACAAGACTCTTACTATTTAAATATGGAGGAATATTATGTGAATATACATATCAAGAACTTTTGGGGTTTTGAAAAAAATGAATTGTACATATATCAAATGAACTTAAGAAACAAACAAAACAAAAACACAAAAAAACCCAACTGTTTGCAATTGCTTGAAGCAGTTGTCCTGAATGATACTTTTTCATTCACATTCAAGTATTAATTTTTTGAAGATTTAAGTTACGTAATGGAATTAGGCATGTGCAACACAAACAGGAAAGAACTATGACTGAAAATTTTAAAAACCTATAAATATGCACAAGGGACACACTAATGGAATGTCAGATAATTTTCACCAATTTTTATTTGGACCTGTTTTCTTGTGTAGACCATATTTACATATTTGAATAAGTACACAAAGCACCAATGCTGTTAAGGCCTTAGAAAGGGGCTCATGCTGAAATCTGCCAGTCAAAGAAGTTTTACAGCCTGGCAGGTACAACATTATCACATAAGTGCTGTCAGTATAAAAGTTGTGGGAATAAAGGAAACTGGATATTTTTAGCACGATGTGCATGATAATTTATATGCTTGGTGGCTGTGCTGCTGATTAAGCCGTAATTAAAATTCTTCTCATCCCATTGGAGTTTATAATAGAAGCTTTCTCCATCAATTGGCACAACCTAAAGAAGTTTTTTAAAGGGGCAAAAGTAATTACAGTAAAATATTTCAGTTTAGCTTCAGAAACAGAAGGAATTGCAACAGTTCCCAACCGTATTTTTGGCATTCTAGGTATACAGTGGTGAACCCTCGCTGATATGAATCCCAGACAATAAAAAAATAAAATCTGTATTATTAATGTTCTTTTTCCTTTCCACCGAAATAATTTCTAACTTTAACATAACTTTGATGGAATCTCCTTTGATGACGGATTTGTAATTTGCTGTGATTTAGTTACAATTTATTTAGTTCAAATTGGTAAGGTAAAGTGTGTCCAAAAATTTAATTGCGTTGATAGTTTGCAATATAAAAATGCCCCAGTATTACTGCTCTGATTACACCTTTCAGTTTACTGTTTAAACTCATGTTGCATGTTACAAAGTTTACTTATACTACTTTAATATAAAATCAGTTCCCTTTTTGCTATACGTTAGCTTTGCCGTTCAAATGAATTCTCTAGACCAGGTGGCAACAGCGTAGAAAAAGAGGGTATGTAAGACGGAGAGAGCGCCAACTGGAAATTTTAAAATCTGAATACTACATATGTTTGTGTGATTTGAAATGAATGTTCTAAAATCACAAGAAATTTTTCATTCCCCAGTTGTTTTCCAGTAATTATATACCACGGTCCTTTCAAAATGTTTGTATATGTAATCAGATGTACATTTATATAAAAGAAATAATTGAGATGGACTTAAGAGCACATCCCTGATAAATACTTTCTCTCTTACCTGTACTATATTTCTATTAGACTAAAGTTATGTGATTTTTTTTTACATTTTTTCAAATTACTAGCAATTTTGATAGTTTGTAAGATAATGCGAAGAACTTTCTCTGACAAACTAACTGCAGTAACAGAAACATTTCTTTTCAGTTACTCTTTTTCAAGAATGAAAGCTTATTACACACAAAAATTGTATACTACTTGATGGAAAATTACTTTGTACTTCTTGGCCATATTGCTGGTCACTGAGTGAAATAAAGATAATCTGGATAACGAATATTATTCCAATGCTAAGAGACCTGATCTTTGCTCATTAAAGAGCTAAAATGTTTATTGCTGTTTTGTCATTTTTTAATGAAGTAATGGTAACTGTCTCAAATAAAGAGTAATATCTTAAGACCAGTCTGGTTTTTGAAGACATGAACATACCTTCTACTACTACTACAACTGCATATTTATGGGCCCGTCCCATCTACAGCCATTTCTTACAGAAATACTGACATTGTCACTGTATGATGTCATAGTATTGCTCCCCTAGCTATCAGGGATAAGTTAAACATGCAAATATTATTGCCAGAAAGAAGCCAAGGAACAGGCCTAACTGAAATAAATCTGCAGCATTCCATGACAGGGAAAGAAAAAAAAAAAATTAAATGCCTGGGTTTTATTTGGGTGATAGAAATTTCTTAAATGATTGCTAGGAAGTTCAAATGATGTTTGCTAATATCAGGCACAAATGTGAAAACTGAAGCTGAAAGTGAAATAAAGTACTGCAATTTCAGTTATTTATTTAGCTGTTAAAAAACCAAACATCCAACTTATTTTCAATTAGTGCGTGTTGCAGTCCCCACTTTTAAATCAAGCTCTTTTGGTAGAAGCATAAAAAAATAGTCTTCAAAATCCAGGGCGGTCTGTGTGCAATTTCTGCCTGATGTGGTTGTGCTTTTAGACTGTGACCTGCCAATGTAAACCAATAAAAAGAATTGTCTGCCATCTGATAATTATTGTTTAATAGGAAGATTGTATTTTGCTATGTTGATGAAACAAAACGAAAAAATACAAAAATATTGATGGCCATAAAACAAGATATTAATGAAATATGATTTTATGTGCTTTTCTTAACTTTATCAAAACCAAAATAACTTTCTACTATAGTTTATTTGTGGCCATATATCTATATATCTCTATATATACAGTATCTGGTAATTGTTTACTTTTATTAGTTACAAAATAAATGATTTAGGTAAACCAAGCATGACACTACACTTTATTTCTGTCAGCCAACAGTATTTAAAATGTGAAAGATGAAGGCGACTACACAAATTTTATCACTCCTATTAAAAAAAAAGTCCATTCCTGTGATGCAGATACTGTGAATGATATTTTAGTGGCTACTTTACAACTACATAGCAGCAGCTGGCTTTCCAGAAGTAAGATGATGTCCCACATTTTAACACAATATTAAGGAAGACGAAGAAATGTTTTAAAGCTGAAACAAAATTAAAAAATATAGGAAATGGGTTTGGAATATATTCATTATGCTTCATGGAATCTGTTTGTTCTTTTTAAAAATATTTATCTGTTTGATTTGTTTTCCACGATAGCCTACAAGAAAGCAAAACCGATCGTGGTATTTAATTTTTTGTATCATCCTTGGACCAGATTTCCAATAAAATCAGGATATCAGTCAGTCTTTGGAAGTTCAGTAAAAATATAAAAAGCCGACATTTATTGCTTTCACACTTTTGTAAATATGTTTGCAGACCTTTTTAAGAAAATGTATTCTACCATTTTGAGAAAAAAAATAACAATGGAATCATTGTCTCGTTTATCTATTAAAATTACAGGCAATATAATGTGCTGTGCTGACATTTCTAGGAGAAATAAAGCAGATAAAAACGCAATTTGCTCAATGGTATCTCAGTTGGTTATATGTGGCATTCTCCACCCACTGAAGACTTTTGAAGGGTATGGATGAACCACCTGAACGGACTGTTCCACAGGAAAACGTAGTTGGTGTTGTCATTGTACTAAACGTGGATTCCTATGTCACAAAACTTTAGTTATTGGATATTTTGGTTATTGAAACACCCTGAAAACAGGAGGAATAGAGGTCTAACAAATAACCACGTTGCATATTTATAGACACAACTGCACAGAAGATAGCAGCATTTCTGTTGCCAACTTGACTAAGGGGAGAAACAAGTTAATTCATAGGGAACTCAAACATCATGGCATTCCTCTGAAGTTTGTAAGTTGTTGGCTCTTTCCTGTGGTGGTAGTTTGAAATATTGACCTTTCCCCCTCCCCCTCGTTTTTTTTCTAGTAGTGAACCGCAGTGATCGCTTTTTAATGTAAGCGAGCATTAGATAATTTAATTATTATTGTGAAAATGTGCTCCCAAATAAATTAGATTAACGGGAAACTCGCTGCAGAGGTTCTCTTATTTTTCATCCAGAGCTCTGTCAAAATACCTGTGTTGCAGCTGTTCTGCTTTTTTTGTCCTAAAAAGGAACTTTCTCCAAATAACATGAAAAAAATTATCTCTTTCTATTTGAAATAATAACACTAGAAGATTAAGATGTCCTTCTGAGGCCTCCAGATAAATGTGAACAATTTGAAACATGGTGAACAGGCTTTTAGTCTAAGCATTCTAATTTGATTTAATTCTGGGATATCAATACCTTTGTATGCAGACTAGAAATTAGTGGTATTTGATAAGGCGTTCAAGAGTACCATGCAGCAGAATCAGTGAATTAACCACCAGTCTTTCACAAGGCCCCTTTTCTCTTAGATTCTGTTAATGCTGTTATATAATTGGATTCTTATTTACAGAATCAGTAAAATCTTCTCTTAGTGAAATGGAAAATGATTAGAACAAGGTAATGAACTTTATCTGGCAGAAAATGCATAGAAAAAAATTTTGAGACACAGATTTTTCATACGTACCCTGGCTTCACTTCTTTTTGTTGATATAATTCTCAGCAATTCATACACCTGCAAAACTATCACTTCTTTAAAAAGCTAAAATTGTTACAAGGAATTTAAGTACTGTAGTTAAAAAGTGGATTAAAGCCTATTCTGAGTTTAGTTTCCCTTGCCAATGGATGAATGGGAAAACCTCATAGAAGCGCAAAAAATTTGTACAAGTCATTTTTATACAGTACCTTGAAATGTTTTCTCTATTCCATTTGAAGTGGAAAGTACCATCACGACAGTAAAAGCTGTTCTATTTGTTTGTCACAGAAAATGCCTTCCTATATATGCATCCTTCTCTCCACATGTGCTATTGCAGTCAATAGAGGAGATTAAAAAAAGCGTGAATAAATATGGAATTTTACCTTTTTGCACAATGCAGAGTCAGTTCAAAGGTAAAGTGCTCAGTGTGGACGTAACACCAATACCTCATTCTGCGCCCTCCGCTGTTATTGACCAGATGCTCAGCTGACAACATTTTTCTAGCACCAGCTGAATTAGTATTTATCATAGGACCATTGAAATCAATGAAGCCCCGACAATTTACACCAGCTATTGATCTACTTCCGGACCTTTAATGATCATCATGGCTCATCTCACCTTCCAATTTTGCGTATCTTTTCATGCACATGAACACCCACTCATAGAAATTACGAGTGTAACTACCTGATAGATGAGCACTCCCAGGCACTGAAATGTGCTTTACAATATGCTTATAGCTATTTGTATGTAAGGTCAAAATGCAGAGGGGAAAAAAGTCTTCTACATAAAAATTGAAAAAAACCACCCTGGTAATTACTCTAATAAAAAGAAACTGTTTGTACCACAGTTTGCAGCCTTAACACCCTATATAGTAAGTTTTATGTTAAAAATCTTTGTAAAAAGGAACATTCAGTTCTGTCTGATCCTCAAATCTATATGTTGACCTATATGTCAAAGACACAATGACACTTTACAGCAGTTGTAAGCCTGCTCTGCTCTGCTTCATTCCGGATGATGGGAGGAGGCATACAACTGAGCCACATGCTTGCTGTAAATTCAGGACAGAAATAGCTGGATTTTCTCTGTCATCTGAATTTTCCCCTCAGTGTCAGCAATGCCAGGCGCTCAGCGGTTATGAGCTTAGCTTTAGAATGAAGCCATTTGAAAAAGAGAAATAAATGTGGAGTTAAGTCCATAGGGTTGGGCAGTTACTGTTCAGGTTTTCTGCTTTACAGCTGTAAGACATCTTTTTCAATTGGAAGCTGCTAATACTGGCAACCAGCGCCGATAATACTAGCAGTCAATTAACAAGAGGTTTGTGGAGACTGTGTGAGCAGGTAAGACTGCAACTACATTATGAAAGGAAAAAATAAAAACCAAGAAAAAAAACCCCGCCAAATTTCAGATGTGGTGGTTTTGTTCGGTTTCTGTGGAAGTTAATGGGAATTTCACTGTTGGCTTTACCAAAAGAAGAATCAATCCAGAGAGCTGTATGAAATCCTGAGCAGTCCATATAAAACTTAAACAGCTATGACCATGGCTTCTAAAAGCCTCATCATGGTTCCAGACCCCCCTGAGTTATTTATCCATGCGTGTTTCTGCGAAGCAGAGAGTGAATGTTCAGGTATTCAGACTCGGTGGCCAAACACAGATACTGCCTGAAGAGACATATCACTGTGATACCACAAAAGCAGCTAAAATACCTTATTTTTCAGCAGGTCTTGTGAGCTTGGTCTCAGCACTGGGTCAGCAGAGTCATGTCGCTCTGGGCTGGAGTGTGATTGTATCTCATCAGCAAGAAGGATAGAAAAAGAAACCTTGTGACTGCAAAGCTGTCATGGGCCAGATCCAGCACAATGAACTTGATATAAATGTTCCCTGGAATAAAATGAGGGGTGAGGAAGAACCTCCTGGCAGGAAGCAGTTTGGGAGGGTGAGATGTATGAGGTACCTGTTTCATCCATTAATTTGTAGAAATAAATTCAGCAGCAATTTAAAGCAATTAAGACTATACAAAAGGTTTTAAAAATAATATATGGTTCATTTATCTCCAAATACATTTTCAGAAGTCATGCAATATTTTACTGATCGCTGATAAAGATATGGTTGGGGTGGGGGTTTATTTCTACTTTCACAAGGTTACTCATATGTAGTGGTGACATCTGGCTAAGCAGTTGAATACATTTTACTTTCATTTGGATACAGGTAAGTCTAGAGATATGTCATGATGGTGGAAACATGGACCTTCGCTGAAAAAGGTAAGCAGCATCCAAACCTAATTACTCTCAGAGAGCTAGTAGAGATTCCCGTGTTAAACTAAATGTTTATTTGTTCTTTAACAGTCATCAATTTGCCATAAATGTATTTTTCTTTCCCCAGTCTCTAACCGGAGAGCACACCACCACAGCTCTTCACAGAAGACGAAGACAATATGAGCTGTTGTTTCTTCTCATGAATCATGACTTCGCTGTTCAAGAACAGAAAAAGTAATAGAAGAAGAAAATAGCAAGCCAGGGTTTAGAGTTTGGTTTGGGGCTTAATTTGGGGGCTTGGTTTGTTAGGGTTTTTTTTCCTATAGGCACATTCCAGTATCTTGATTCTTTGAAGGCTGAACAAAACCCAGGAAAAGATACAACTGTTATTGCCGCAGCCAGGAGCTTTGTTGGGAATTTTCTTCTTTCTTTGTCCAGGAGGAGACTTCTCCAGAAAAGCCACTCCCAACTGTAGCTTTGAGACACACCAATGATGTGTGAACCTATATTGTCAAATTTAATAAAATATCAGCAAAGTTTGTATATTTGGTTTTCTATTAACTTTGTTTTAAAAAACAAGCAGTCCTTTTTCAACAATTTGTTTTCTCTTAAACCTGAACCTGCTCCTTGGTTACTGGAATTTGGACTGTGTTGAAATAGTGCATGTGCATTTCCCTTTGTCCCCTGGCTCCGTTCTACAATTCAATTCAGAGAGTTTATTTGAAAAATAGGAAGTTTCTGGTTTTATTGCATTGCTTCTGTATGGACTGCTGCTATGTGCAGTTTGTTCTCTCTCATTCATTTATCATTTACTCAACAAGTATATTATGCCAATCCTTTCAGTTATGATTTATTCCCCCCCTTTTATTTTTCTTAATTCCTAATTTTGCTGCTAGATGTTTTAAAAATTGTTTCTGTGATATGTGAAATTTTATTTTCATTCCCTCTCACATCATTGCTACTACTGTCTCCCACAAATGCAAATATTTGAAAGAATTTAAATCTCGCTTTCTTCACTTATTTTTATTGGTCTTCTTGTTCCTTCTGATTGGAATTTTGCTTTATCTTGTTTTTCTTGTAGTTGCATATCTGGAGCTTTTCACAGATGACCTCTTTTTCTGTAGTAGTGTTTGGGTACAGAACAACTCTGGACACTAAGCTCCTCTATTAACTTATGAAGTCCCAACCATGGAGGAATTGTTATTCTGGTTTGGACTAGACATTCACCTACTCTAGAATCTCTAGCGTCTAGCATGGCCAAGCCCAGTTGCTGGTGGGTAGGTACAACAATCCCTCCAATAAATAATGATAGGCATGTGCCAAGACATTCACAGCCCTCACTGAATTACCCTCACGTACATGCCAGGTGGCAATCTTTCCCTTTGAACAATGCTGGAGGTGCAATTTCACAAAAAAAAAGCCAACCTTGACCTAGAGGAAGCACATGCCCTCAGAAATAAGCCAGAACTTCAGACAAGTGTTGAAATGTTTTTCCTGGGTGTGCAGACAAAAAACCCCGTTTGTTCTGAACTGGGCTTTGTCATGATGCCTCTGTCTACAGTACTGCTGCTCCACAGAGCTGATCTCCTGCTGACTCTGCTGCAGTAAGCAGCAAAATTTCCATTGACTGCACCTGAGAAAGATGACCACCTTCCACAGCAGAAAGGAATGAATTACAGATGCAGAGCATCAAAACCAATTTTCTACTGCTTTTAAACTTGAAACAGCAGTTTGCTTCCTTTCTTAAAGGGCAGAAGGATGGCTTGATAGTTTGGATATGACTGTGGGAGGTGTTTTTGTGTAGAGTTCTGGCTGGATGGTGAAGGTTATCAGACTTAAATTCTTCCTCTGTAAGTTTAACTACCAGTTTCAGGTGCTTAGTGTAAGGAAGCTGAGTAGACCTTATCTGAAGTTAATAGGTGGGTGGATTTTAGTAAAAGAAATGGCTGGATAATTCATAGCCTACAGGTATCTGGTTTTCCCTGTTGACTAAGAAGGAACCTGAAGTAGGTTAAAAAAAAATTGGTGCACTCTATATCCTCCAGATACACTTAACCAGCTATGATATTCTGAAATCTTTTTATGAGATAAAGCATTTTTTATGTATGTGCTATTATTTTTAGTTGCATAGATTGATAGTTTTTCACACACATTGTTTGCTTATTACTGCAGTGCCTATGGCTATAGGAGTAAGACTAGCAGTGGTAAGAATTAAATAGAAAAAGCTCCGAAGTTGCACAAAGTAATGAATGATTGATGCTTTAAAAACTTTTTAGTGTAGAAAGTTTCTGATAGTAAGCATAGCTAAGACCAGACTAGGTTGTACGTGGCTTCTGCAGCACAGAATGCTTTTCAGAATGTATTCTGCCTTCAGAGGACAGGAGATTGTTCTTATTCCTTCCATCTCTGTAAATAGGTCTGAGATTCTTACTAGATAAGACACAGTTATTTGGTTTGCAATGACTGCTAGTTCCACAATGCTATTTCATTCCATGTGATGTTACTTTGTGAGGGGTAGGCTTTGTTAGGACTAAGTGAAGTAGAAACACAGAACAGAGACATACTGGGGGGGACGGGAAGGGGGGAGGAAAAGCAGGGAAGAAGAGCTGGAGGAAAAAGACCAGCCTAGAGGAGTGAATTTTGGGTATCAAACCACTACCAAGCAGCTTCGTACACCAGCAGAAATGAAGATTTCTTGTAGCACCAGGTGAGGCTGCTGCATTTTGTCAGCTTGAGCTTCTTTGAGTAGGCTGAGTCTTCTCAGACCTTAGCATGGGTTTAGTTGCATTTAACACACAATAGCTATACTTAAAAGAGACTAGCTGCCTGTTCTGCTGTGGTGGGGTCCTTTATTATGTAGTCAGGCATTCCTTGGTTTCCTTCCAGTTCTGAGCATGTTTGTATGCTTCAAACCTCTGTTGAAGGACTGTATGAGGTGGTAGGAACAGTGAGAGCTCACATGTGAACAGGATGAGTTCTGTTTTCAAAAACTGCCCAAAAGCAAGGGGGGGCTTATTTGTTATAAGCAGCATAACAAATTATTTCTGTCAGCTTAGCAGCCTCTAGTTACGATGTGCCAGCGAGTTGCGCTATTTTAACCTGTGTTAGGCATGAAGATGCACAATAGATGGATCGATGTCAAGCACTTTAGGAAGGGTTTATACGAGTATTTTTAGATTTCCATGTGGTCTCTGACATATATTTGGCAAGCACTTAAGACTAAAAGATTTATAAAAACATGCTTTAGAGCAATAATCCTTTTAAATCATTGCAAACTTACTTTATTGGAGAGAGAACTGCTTATTCTCTGGTAAATCATTAGTATTATGAAGAGAACTATGCAAAATGTGCTCACTTGTGTCTAGAGAGAAGTTATGTGAATGCCTTGGCTGTATTTGTTCAAACCTCTGAACCTCATGCTGTTTGTTGATCAGATGAACCAAAAAAACCTAAAAACAGAACAAAGCAGATAAAACTGATAGGAATATTTGCCACACACTGATGTCAAAGAGGCGTAAAAACTGACACGTATCAATGGCTTCATTGCCTATGGAACTTCGAAAATTATCCATTTAGAGGAGAGGTCGATATGAAAAGCACCAGCTAATGGGGACTACCTGTGGTGCAATCACCATCAAGCACATGTCCACCCTGTTGATCTATAAGGGTTCTGTAAAAAAAGCTGGAAAATTCTGAATTTCAGAGAACAGCTGTGAGCATTCATGAGATTCATTGACTCTAATATCTTATAGGAACTCTTTTTATTTGTTTGAAGAATTTGCCAAGACATTGTAATCTAGTTAATCTAGATACCAGACATAGCAGGCTTTCGTTTCCAGTAGAATTGTTTGGATTGAGGGTCAGAATGATTACATATGGTTCACATCTGTTCAGCCAAAAAGCAGCTTTTTCAGTACTGTGACGTTACCTACGTGTCCCTAGCATCAGTCTTGTGTTATACGTGGTGTTTCCTGAGTACAGGTAAGGAACTTATGCGCCATGCTTACCTGCATAATAGTTTTATTTGGCTTTCATAAAGAGTATTTCTAGGAAATGAGAGATACCTTGTGTTTGATCCATGACAGCAGGAATTTCCCTGCTTCTGTTCAGACAGTTCATTTCTGTAATTAGCTTTGCGTTAACATCTACAGTTTTCTCTCTCTGTTCTTACAGGTATATGCTAATGAAACAAGAAATCCTGAATGTTCTTGTTCAACTTCTGAGTTTAAAAATGTCTTTTCCTTGCTGACGTAGGTGACACACAGCCCTAGGAAGTTATGAGACTGTTATGCACATGACCTTTAAGTTCGTCATTGCAAGCCACACAGCAGTCCTGTACAAACACTGTGACACTGTAAAACAATCAGTCATCTTTACACCTCAGACACTGCATCCTCTGTAGCTCCACTGGCTGTTCTGGTGGTGTGAAAGCCGCACTAGAAATATCAAGAAAGGTTATCAAAAGGAAAGCACTTCTTTGTGCAGGCTGGTTAGGTGAAGTGGCCATAACGCAGCAGAGTCCATTGGGGACCTTTCAACAGGGCATTTGCCACAATCAGACTGAAATCCAGCAATAGGAAACAACCAAAGAACTTATTTCAGGTTTTTATTGTTGTCATGATGGTAATGGATGTAGGTCTGTGGTCTGGTGAGCTAAGGAAATAGAAACAGCAAATAAATTTTTATAAAATCAGTAGGAAAAAAGAAGCAAACATACTCTGAGGTTAAAATTTTAATCTGAACTGTTGGCCTGCTGATGACCTTAACTCACAGATGTAATAGCAGATCCGCTGTGGTTTTGGTTCACCCTAGATGACAGCAGGCAGATTATTCAGGTGCTTGTTTCCAAACTAGAGCACATCTGTAGCTGCTTCTTCAGCTTCATCTTTCTGTGATCAGCCTGAAACCCCTCAGGTAGGTGCTGAGTTTACCTGACTGTCCATCCTGCAGGGATCAGTGTTGCTCTGGTCAGAGCCTGGTAATGGGCAGAGGAAACTGATCATACTACAAGAGGTTGAACTTGGAATTTGCAGACTGAAAATCTTTGACACTGTATATAATAAACTGCCTAGAACAGGCTGCTTTTCTCCTATAATGTGAGGTAATTTTTAAGATGGGATCAACTAAAGATAGTTGTATTTAAAAAAAGACTCAAAACTCAAAGGGAAAAAAATTGCTATAACAATCTCACCAGCCATTTTTTTTCTCAAAAAAAGAGAAACCTATTTTTCTTTTCTTTCTTCCAATTTATTAATATTTTAAATAACATATAGAAAGATAGCATGTATTTCTTCACAAATACTGCAAAATTATATTGCAGTTGTTATTCTGAATGAATCAGTTTAACTTCATATATCCTCAACAGGAAAAAGCAAGAATAGCAATAAAATACCATGATCTGTAATCTCACTGTTTACCAGATGCAGGCCTGAGATGCCTACCCACTAGGTAAATCCTCATTCGACTGCAACTTGAGCAAGTAGCATCCTCAGAGTTGCTTTGAATTAACTGTTGGTCTTATGAGGCATCATTCCCAGAGCTGGAGCCTCCCCAGCACGATGGTGAACTGGGCAGGGGTAGCTGGGGAACAGCAGTACCTGACCTTTGTCATTCAGTGATCCATGGATGATAGGTTGCACCAGAATGGTACAAATCCTAGCTAGTTTAGCTCCTATATGTGTGGTCACTTGTTCTTGCCTTGGAGAGGTGTGTAACAGCGTGAGCTTGTGCCCAATTTGGCAAGAGTTAAAACCAGCAATTAAAAATACTAACATTTGATTTTAAAAAGTGGAGGCGGACTGAAATAACCCAGAGCAGACAGCAGGGTCAACAGCAGGCATGGTCTGTAAATTGACTCTGTCTGGTGTGAGCAAACTAGGTAACTGCTGATTAGGCAGGTCTTGTGATGTGCCTTTTGTGAAAACAAATTCAAGCTGCAGCCCTCCGTACACAGTACGGCTGATGATGGGTTGTTACTTAAAGGTCTGGGAAAGCAGCTTTCAGATCCCAAACTTGTCAGAAAAAGCAGCAGGAGGGGGCAGAAATAATGAAAACAAATGTACATGGAGAACTGGATGGGTAACACTGGTGCAGAAGTCAACAGTGTGATGTGCCCTGAAGCGTATTGAGGGAAACTGTGTAAAGTCAAAGCTGACCCACGACACCGCAATAGCTCCTGTGTATTTATTACTTGCTGTGCTTGGGTCCTGATGGGGCAAACAGTACCAGCTATGCTTTTCTTCCCCTGTGCGGGGTGTCATGGTTTTAAGATACTTCCTATCCTTGGAGAAAGAGGCTGTGAAATTGCACTGACAGGTGCAGCTGGTTGCGGGGGGGGGGGGGGGGGGGGGGGAGAAGAAAAGGCAGGGGCTACTGATGGTTGTGTGGGGGGAGGCTGAAACACACTGACAAGTGCTATCACCAGCTGGCATGGTGCTGATGTGGAAAGTGCAGGTCTGCACCAAAGCTGGCAGTGCTGGTGGGTGCTCAATCTATTCCTGTAAGGCCTGGTGACCACAGAGCATTTTCCTTTTATTCAGTATGAGGACAATTTTCAGAAGGCACTTAGTGAATCGCTTCCCTTACAAACAAGTAGCAGGCAACATCCTTTAATCAACAGAACCCTCTCATTGCTGTTCAGAACAGTTTTTTTCACAGGTGTTTTAAAAAGTCTCATTTCCAGCTGTTGCATATGCACAGATCTCAAAATAGCTGGGAATTTGGAAGCCATTTTATGGATTTTTAGGTTTTAAAGAACTTTGAGTGGGAGATGGGACTGAATAGGAAAAGCTAGGAGAGGAGGGCATGAGGCTTTACTTCTTATGAGGATAAGACCATACTCAATAGCATGAGAAATAATTCTTCTTTCTGTTACTTCATTCCTGGTAGTAGGTACTAATTTTACAAAACCCAAGAACTGTAGGAAAATCCAATATAATTATTACTTGACCTACTCTGCTAAAGGCAGCTGCTGTAATTTAAATGCAGTTCCAGCAGTAGCTGTTTATCTAATGAGCTTTGGAAGACCATCTCTCCCAGCCTGACAGCTCTGAGAAATACAGAAGCATGACAAAAAGTGGTGTTGATGTTTTAATAAGTGACTTTTTTTTCTCTGAGTCAGCATAAACAAAATGCCACAGAAGAGTGTTGGAGGTGGTGGGAGGCATCACCTTTAAACAGGGCTTAAAGCCAGCAGCCATTTTCTCATTAAGAATGAGAGACTCTCCAGTGTGCAGATGATAAATATGTGTATATGGTCATAGACTTGAAGGAATCTATGAAAGACGGAGGCAACGTGGGGAAAGAGAAACACATTTTGGTTCTTTGCAGTATGTGTAAGCTGAATGCTAGTGGTTATTTCTGCATTGCACAAGCGATCTCTAAACAAACTGAGATCTCTCAAAGAGGAGTCCTGTCACAGCACTAGACCTTCATTCAGAAGTTCTCTGAAGGTCCATGTGATGTTATTGCTCCAATATAGAATGGTGTAATGCTTGTACCTTTATAGCCTCATGCCAGAAAGTCATGCTGTTGTCACCTTTGTGGTGAAGCCTCTAGCCAAAATGTTGTTTCTGGTGGTTTCTGTCTACAGCCAATAGCTGTAGCCCAAAGAAATGTTCATATTAAGGTTTAGACAAGGAGGAATCATAAATTGGAATTAAAGCTGTGTTTCCCATTTGTCTTTGTTCTGATCCACGATTGTACTTCCAGTGGAGTTAAAAATAAAATGACCTCTCTCTTTTTCTAGCTGCTGTCATAATTGTCATTCTCCACCAGATGCCCTAACTTCCCCCTGCGCCCTGCTGGTTTTGCTGCCCCTGTTGTCTCTCAGTCCAAAGAGTTTCTGAACAAGAGACACGCTTTTATGGAGCCTGGAAAAGCTTCAGAAGGGAAAAGGAAAAATCAATACTGCTTCAAAGCAAAGTCTTTGCTTCAGTGAATATGACATTTGCCCTTTCTTCACTAGTGGGAAAAACAACAAGGACACTTACACCGGCAATGGAAATAGAATGAACAACAACAGAGAGACCTTCCAGGTTTGACTTGTAAAGGGAAATAACTTTATAGTCATTGTCCCTATTTGGTGACATCAAAAGCAGGTGTAGAGTGTTAGGCGGTGCAGGCTGGGAATGAAGTGGAAAGTAACACAAAGTCAAAGAGAAGAGTTGAAGGAATTCGGAACGAGTGGTAATGGACTCTGCAGAAGAAATGGGGAATGAAAGCCATGACACAAAGGTCAGGTCCATTGCTGCACAATTGAATCATCTATAAAATGTCACCTGCAAAGGTGGGCCGTAATACTGAAAGGACCTTCCAGTAAGTTTTACACCATTTTGACATCTCCACAGCAACTGAAATGGCAACAGAACCTCACACTTCACTAATGAATGGCTTCTCAGAAGGGTTGAAGCAGGTCAGAAATTTTCCAAGAGAAGTTGAAAATGCCAATTAAGGAAATTAGTGTTTCTGCAAAATCAAAACTACTTTGAAAGACTCTCACTGATGTTTTTGGAGGATTTACAAGAATGTAAACTAAATGTAAACCTTACAAGTATACTTCAATTATTTTTTCATACTTGAGTTTTCATAAATTTAATTTTCATTTGACTGGGGTTTTTTGTTTCCAGTTCCTTTTGTTTCAAAACTAGATGCTTGTTCCAAGTTCTAAATTTCATTCTGCTTTGACTGTGGCACTAAGCTAGTTTTCCAAGTTGATTTGTTTTGATGTTTCTACTTCTCTGTCATTCTTCCTGTGCAACTTTGTGGACTTCTTTCTTTTGGACTAAAGCACATTGTTTCAATAAACTCTGCGCAATTGTTTGAAAATAGTCTTTTTGTAAAACAAGTATTTTCCTTACATGAAGCTGTGCTTTCAGCTGTGGCTGACACTAGATTTGCTGTAGCTTCTGGCCTGTGCAGGGGATAATTTACAGCACCTAACTTACCCCGCTGAGAGGGGATCCTGGGTCAGCTCCTGTTGTTGCAGTCGTGTAATGGAGCAGACTTCATCCTTGGTGAATCAAATAGCATGACTTCTGAGGAGCACACTCATAGTGTAGCAGGACAGTCATGTACTCATACTCTGACCCCAGTACTTGCGCTGGGTGAGAGTTCTGCTGCTACAAGAATCAATAAAAATGTATTGATTTCTCCACACCGTCATAAAGCTTGTCTGTTCTTATCTCCAGTTTGCAAGCTGAAAAAGGACACTGTAAAACCACAATTGTCTTCTGCTTTCTCTCCTTTTTCCTCCCCCATTCCATGCTTGCCACACAGGAGACAAAGATCTGTTTCTTGCAGAGCCACCTGGCCAGGAATCCATAGCCCTGATCGCAGTATCACAGCATCCTACTCTCTTAACACTTGGGTTGTGAAAATAGCTGCTTCTGAAGCTCTCTAAGGAAGGAGGAGTGCGGGGTGGGGGATAGCCCCAAAGGTTCCAGTTGAGTGACTTCTCGGGGGCTTAACACGTCCCTCTATATGCAAGCAATGGTTGTCATGTGAATGCCAGAGCTCAGTGCTTCTCTGGATATTCCTGATTCATAAAAAGTGCTTTGTTGGGGGGGAGGGGGGTCATTTCAGCTCCCTTTCCTACTGCCTGATGTTCCCTGTTCCAAGAAGAAGGTAGGTAGCCAGATGAAGAACATGGGAATGTCCTCTTCTGTTAAAAACTGTCTCAGTATTAAAAATTAAGCAGGTGAAGGGTAAAGCAGTATTTTCAATACTGTCACCTAAAGTCATACCTGTCAAAAGATACTCACACAAACTACTTGAGAATCTTTGCTTCAAACATTTGGGGATGGGTGCAGCTGTTTTTCAGTCTTGGTTAAATCCCAAAGTCCTGATCAAACACATGGAATGCAATCCCTCTTGGATGTTCCTCTTTGTGGCATGATTACAGCTGAATATGGTAATTAAATAGTAATTAAACAGAGGTGTGTTGCCCATTGGTTTTAACCTTCTGTGCTTGTGTATTATTGGGTAATATTTTAGTGTTTAAAATACCAATAGTGTTTAATAGACAAATACTGTTTTGTTGTGGGCTGTGTTTTAGTTGTCTCTATTATAAACTAACATCTACAAACCATGGTACGAACAAGTTGGGGAAAAGGGCTGATTTTCACACCAGTGGCAGTGGCTGCCCATGAGAACCTGCTGTATAGCATTATTGGGGTTTACAGGTGCAAGGCCATGGGAACAATAAACAAAGATGTGAGAACAACAGGAAAACACTGCCTCAGCAGCTGATGCAAAAGATGACAGAGCTGCAGATGGAAGCCCCTTAGCGCTGGTAAGGCTGTGGCACTGAGGCATCTAAGGCACAGCGC
Source organism: Laterallus jamaicensis coturniculus (assembly GCA_022605575.1). Lineage (NCBI taxonomy): Eukaryota > Metazoa > Chordata > Aves > Gruiformes > Rallidae > Laterallus > Laterallus jamaicensis. Next base: position 13,216,569 of record JAKCOX010000015.1, read on the forward strand.
AACAATTTTAGCTAAAAATTAAGTTTTAGCATGAGCAAATGCAATACCACGGTGCTCAGTGTCTCATCCCGGACTCAGATTTGAGCCATAGTTTTGCAATAAAGTCCAAGAACACAGCCTTCAGCCCAAAATACATATGCGAGACAATATATACTTCGGTTTTCATTTGAGAGTTTTTTTAAATATGGTGTTTATCCAAAGGAAAAAAGCTGTAATCCTTCCTAAATAAATGAAACATGAACCCATAACTCTTCTCTCCCTGCCACACGGAGACGAGGATTCTGTAGCTCACAGATCATAAAGGGAGTCACGCTGAAGTACAGAAAACACAGCCCAATCGAGCCAGTAAAACAACCCAGATTTGAGAGACGAAGGTCTCTAAATGAAGAGCGTTCTGTTGCTGACCCCCAGGCTGTTAAAGCTCATGACTGTTTGCTCCAGCACTGCGGTTGCTATGGCAATTCATATAGACAAAAGCAGTAACCTTTCAGGATCCAAACAGGTAAAAAACTGGGACTTAAATTATACTCGGAAACAAACAGGAAGCTGATATTGATGCCAGGGAATCGATGTTCTGTATTCTCTGTGTTGAATACCCTTTCACATGCTGCACACTCCCAAGGCTTTTGAACACTTGCACCACGAGTATACTGGGGCAAGTGTGATTTGGGAACAAAATTTTCAAAAACTCTTGTAAAGAAACTGGGAAAAGGCAAGATATGTCTAAGCAGCCCCAGACAATGCCTACTTGGGTGCTACCCTAAAAAACAGGTCAGATGGTGTCTTTTTAGAAGATATCTGAGTTATTTTTCAATTCTTTGACATCATGCTAAGACTGAGCCCAAGCACCTGCAAATGACAAATCTCCTTAAGAGCAGGGAGACGAGCATGTGGGTATGATGGGATCTGTTCTATTTCAAAGATAGCAGGCTGGACCTTGTTTCCCTTTAATTACTGAATCCATCTTATTCATGATCCTAGGACTATAGCACCTTAAATTACATTAAAGTGTGTTTCTCAATAGAAATGGAATTGGAAAAGACAACAGAATTGTCAGCAGCTACTTTTATACAGTTGTGTAATCTTAGGTTTGTCATCTCCAGTAATGAGGTCAGTGATATAAATAAGAGAGTCATCAGATGGAGACCACAGATTTAGCACACTGAAATGTTCTTATGTCCTTTGCAAACATCATTATAAAGTGCAAAATATTACCCCAGCAGATAAAACAGCCAAATCTGCATCTCCAAGCAGGATTTTTCTGTCCCTGACTTTTTGTTCCTCAGCTGGAGGTGCCAATGACCCAACATCCTTGCCCCACAGGGCACTCAGCAGAGCTTCTAGATGGGCCAGACCAGAAATGACGTGACTGATGAAATTGTGTCATGAGAGATCTTCCCTATGGGGCACTGTCAAGCTAGAAACAGTCACCCACCAAAAACGTTGCAAGCGTGAAAGTCTGTTGGCTCTCATTGACTGTCATAACAGGACTCACCTTGATTGTAACAAGAATTTGAGCGAGCCGTTATTAGTGTTAACATTGATGAGCACTGCAGAGAAGAAGTGACTCTTATCTCCTGTCATGTACAGCTCCTCCTTGCGATGCAATGTGCTGGCACAACTCGGTACTGTAACACTTATTCCTTACCCTGCCTGCACATCTTGCTTCTGAGCGTGCTGCAGATACACTAAGTAAATCAAAGGTATAAGAATTTATGAAACCCAAAGCCACACTGGATTTTTGGAATGACATCATGATTGTATATGAGTACTAATAAAAGGCAAAGGTTCCCTGAAGCCGCAGGCTATAAAGTGTAGTAGAGCAATATGATTAAGATGGAGTTAAGCCATATTAAACTTTGAAGAAAAAGGCATTCCATAGTGACATGTTAATAGATCCCAGGAAAGATTTGTTAATGGGCTAAAAATTGAGAAGCTCTTTGTAGGCAGCATTAAGGAAAAAGAAAATTATTTCTGTATAGGTGAGATTCACTTAAAAAGAAGCCAGACAAGGCAAGAGTGTGGGGTACACCTAGGCTGCCCTGCTGGGGCTTGGGGGCAGGAATGCAAGAGTGGTCCCAGCAAACTGGAGGTCTGCACAGCCACACCTGATTTAGGTCTTTCTTCCCATCACACTGAGCATAGTAGTGAATAAAAACTTATGATTTGGGTCTAGGAACCTGGTTTGGGATGTGGTGGCTTCCTGAAGACTTTCTCCAGAATGTGAGCCACAGAGTGTGTCACAAGATATATCTAAATAATGACTGTTTTTCAATTAAAAGACACTGCAGCTGGCCAACAGCTAAAAATAAAATACGATGTCATCAAAGTCTGAAGCTTGTAAGGACACTGAGACCAGTAAAAAGCTTCACCTGAATGGTATGAGATACTAAAATTTACACTGATAGCCACCTGAAAGCAATTGTAATAAGGGGGAAAAAATGGCAGTAAAATGTTTGTCTTGGCCTGATCTCACTTGTGTGATCTGCTTTCCAAGCTGACATATTGGAAGCAACAAAACTGACAATATTTTGGAGCACACTTGCCTCTGAAAGGCAGAAAGCACCAGAACAAGTAGCACTGTCTCCTCTTGATCGTGAAAAGCTGATTTATTCTTGCTGCATTATTGTAAAAGGTATCATATATTTTGTAACATCCTGAAAGCAGCAGGGGACCTTTACTTGGCCCATTTTATATCTTTGTTTCAACTTTATTTTTCTAATCAGGTTCTTTCAAGTTCTCACAATATTAAACAAAAACAGAGTAAAGGCAAATAAATCAAACACCTTTATTCAAATTAGTTCATAATGTCTCATGCAAGTGGTCAGTTTTGCATTAGCTAACATTTTTAAACCCAACTTTTACCTCATGGCACTGAATTTCATGAATAAAATTTCTGTGATGATATTCACATCTAAGAAATAAAATGTGATTTTTATCTCCCACATCCACAATCTTAATTCCAGGCTGTGTCTTTTCTCTGCTGCCTTGTCCAGATGCACCTAAGCCTTCCTAACACAAACTCTAACCTGCATTTCATAGACAATGAGAAAGTGGCATCAGAACTTCGGATGCAACTTCAGAGAGGACTGGATGTTACCAGGGTAATTGTACGGTGGCCGTTGCTCAGCCCTTTCCTGCCAAAGGGGTTATCCTTTGTGTTTGGTGAAGGTAAGTGGTGTGCATCTGAATCAATAAAACAACCATCTAAACCCCAGCAGGGGTTTCTGCACAAAGTCCCTTATTTTTTCCCATCAGCCCTGACAGAAGGCACCACAGCCTGGCAGGATGCTCCAGGAGTATGGCTGGTGCACTCAAACCCCAGGTCAGTGCTATGGATGCTCTCTCACCCTTGCAGCCAGGTGTTTCTCATTGGGAACCTGACCATGCTGAGCCCGGGTGGTGCAACCTCCTACCCGGTAATTGCAACCAGGCGGTTTGCATTTGGGACCTGAGCAGGGGCTCATGGATTACATATAGAAGCCAAAGGAGGAAAGGTTGGGTTTAGTTCCATGAGTATTGGTGGCTGCAGCTTGGAGGAAAGGCACAAGTAGACCCTAGTGTTTTCTGCTGAAAAGAACTTTCCAAGAAGATGTGGGGGCAGAAGGGAAGAGGTGGATAGGTGGCTGAGGAGGACTGTAGTGCTGGGGCCTGGATCTGTAGCTGTGAAGTAGGCTTGGAAGAAATGTTTAGAAGAGTGAGACACCCAGAATATCTTCAATTAGGGAGGAAAATCCCTTTCCAGAGTGGAAGTTTGACCTTCTGAAGGTAGGAAGCATTTATATGGTTATCTACAGGTGTTCCTTCATGGGCGTGTTTTGAGGTGGTGGGGAGCTAGGGGAGTTAACAGAAGTGCAGACAGGGAGCCATGCTTGCTTGCTTTGCTTTTCATGCAGCAGAGCGATATAATGAGTTCAAAAAGGAATTTGGTTTTGGGAGGGGAAAGGGTACTTTTTGCTAATGAAGTACTACATGCCAGGAAAATGTTGAAATGTTGACTTTCTTGGATTCTTATGACCCTAATTACCTTATTGATTTGAGGCTTGCACTATATACGTGTATTGTGTTCTATTGGGTTTTTTGCCTCTTGTGTTTTTGCTACAGTTAGCACTAAAATTTAAGGAATGTGAGATGGAACTGTCCTAGGGCTTTTTGTTTGCTATATGTCACAGGTTTGGGTTTTTTGAATATTTCCATATTAATAACTACTTGGCTTTTTCTTCTGACTCTTGTTTTCCCTGAGGAAATTATACCTCCCCTCTCCTTGTGGAAGGGGGGGGAATGACATAGTTTTGAGATTTTTTTTATTAATATATATTTTTTAAGTGCAAATAGTACTCCTTCCTAAATATCTCACTTCTGTTGGGCACAGTAGATCATGAAATTATGTATTTATCATTCCTTTTTATTTTTTAAAGGCATGACAGAGAGAAAAGCCTTTTAGCAAATCAGGTACAAAACTAGGATCTATGTTTTAAGAGCTGCAGGGGAGTTAGAAGAAAATTGGCTCCTATGATGAAGCGTTATTCAGTCCATCATGCATGTGAAGTCCAATTTTGCCCCTGAGGTGAAGAAGCTGGTATTTTTTTCCCCTTCTATATAACCTTGGAATTTGTAGGATTTTCCTTGTGCGTGGTACTGTATCACTTGGCAGCATCTCTGACATTTGCAATGATTTGGGGTATGCAAAGCAGAGGAAGGCAAATAGATGCCTGGTTGCAGATTTAAGTAGGTAGGGGTAGTAGGAAGGGGACAGGACTGTTATCCAGTCCTGCTTTTGTAATGTAGCTGCTCTTCATAGTGGGAGAATGGGGATTTTTATTGTTTGTTTTGTTCTGGAGCTCTATCAATTTTCATTGCTCTTGATAAAGAATTAATAAAAGTCAGCAGTGTTTGAATTAACTTGTCTGTGTGCACAGGAGCAGCCCAGAGGCCCTGAGCACTGTGTAAGACCTGTTTAAAGTATTAGGGAGTCATCAGTGCTTCTCTATCAGCCCAGCATCGCCTGTGCTTTAGGGGTCTGTCTGTGGTTAGGAGTGCCTCACATTCTTTAACAGTGATTCAAAGGTAGGGTAGATCAGCCATTAAATTAAAAATTGGGAGACTAAGACAGCTCTAGAGATCTGAATGGGTGCATTGCTATAAGTCATCAATACACATATATCAGAAGAGGCAGGAATGGGTACACAGTGGGGCCCCTTGCAGGCACAGCTTCAGCAAGCGGTATTTTCAGTATTCTGGAAGCAATGTGCAGTTTTGGAGGGCATGGAGAGCAAGAGGGAAGGGGGATGTGCTGTAACAACACCTCTTCACTATTTCCCTTCTTTCATGTACAGCTTATTACCTTTAGTGTCACCATGATGCATGAGAGTGACTGTGAGTGATGTTGATTGTGTGCTGTGGAGAGGATGGAGCTTGAATTCTCCTCTTTGACTTTCCAGCACTTCTTTCTGGTACAGAGTAAGATTATTTTCTTGCCTTTTCCTGTTCCTCTTCAGAGCACTCTAAGAATACTAACAGGGTTCTTGTTCCACTGTGCTTTACTGAGCGCCGGGCTGCGAAATCCAGCTGGCACTTGCACAGAGATTCATATGGAAAACTGTCCTGGCTTCATCCTCTTAACCCTCTGTAAGGCAAGCCATTCTATGTTTCAGGATAGACTTTGGGTTTTAATTTTTAATTTATATAATGTCGAAACTGCAGTTGTGTATAGCTCCATAGCTGAGACTGATACATTAAGACTGTAGCTTGAAGATAGAGGCAAATCTGAAAATGTTAGCACTTTGCCCTGTAAAAGAGGAGAGGGGGAAAACAAAACAAAATATAAAGATAAGGCTTGAATAAGATGAAAAATAATTTGAACAGTATTCTGAGCAGAAGAGCCAGAAGGAAGTCGTACATATTTCAGAGAGACAGATTGGGCAAACAAGCCTGGCAAAGCAAATCCTTATAGCAAAGCTGTTAAAATGGCATTGTCTTAGAGCGGTGAAACAACTCTGCTTTCTCACATTTGTCTGCATGAGTTAACTTGACCCCAAGCCGTTGTTTCTTATGGAAGTGGAATAACTTGATAGGCAGTGAGAGGCAAAATTATTTCAAGTCTTTCAGCGTTGCTTCCTGTAACCAAAAAAATAAACACAGACATCAGCATGTAAACAGGATGCTCAGCTGTAAATTAGAGCAAGATGTAGCTTGTTCTACATTCAGCTTTTCCAAAAATAATTCTGCTTTAGTAAATAAGACATTCTGTATGTGTATCCTACTTTAACACATTTCAGATTGCTGTCAACAAACTGTACAATTTTAGTGGAAGGTGTTTGCTAAATAACAAGTAAGGCAAACTGGATTTACTAAATCAGACCCTCTCTGTTTCTGTTGCTAAACTTCTGTATGGTATGTGCCTCTTTGGAGCAATGGTACTAGGGTTTCACTGGTTTACTGTTCTATTTGTGGATGTGGCTGTTCTTACAGAGCAGTGCTATGGTTGAGATACAGGGATGAGCAGGAAGTGGGTGTTCTAGATCTAGTGCTGCATTCCTGTATTTTTAAAAATACATTTTTGGCAAGTATGGCTGGCTTTTTCTGAACCTGATTCTTTCTTCCTTTTTTTTCTTCATTTTCTTGCTGGCAGAAAAGTGGGTTCTTCAGTATGTAAATGAAACTGCTGCAGTTTCTCTTGGAAATCATAATTTGGACATATAGAGCTGCATCTCATAAAATAAACCATAGTTCCCACGATATGCTGCATTGGCTGGGCACAGTGAAACTCTGATATGTTTGGCTTTATGGGGGATGTGACAGCAGCCTTCCTGTGCCTTTGAGGAAGTTTTCGGAAGATTTTGGCCAGATAGATTGTGTAGACTCTATCGGTGGAGATTTTTCAAAACCTGATTGGATAAAGCAACTGTAGTGCATAGACAGGAGTTTTGGTTCATAATCTAACTTTTTTTGGTCATCAAAACCTGCTCTACCTGTATAAATTTCCCTTTGATGTATGTGGGTATAGTAGCAAGCAAAGCTAATGATAGCTCAGGACTCTTTTTTTTCTCTTGACTTTCCAAAGGCGATGTTCTTAACGTTAGACACATAGCAGGGGGTGTAGTAGGTACAGTGCAGCATAGTGACTTCCTGACTCCTTAAATACCAGACCCAGCTAACATTAACTCCACTTGAGAGAATTTCCAAAATACTCTTCAATATATTAGTGCTCTCATCTGACTTACCTTTTGACAGTCTAATGACTTATTCTTCACAAAAAAAGGTTAGGAATAGGACAAATAAACCACCTTTATTTTTTCCTTATCCAGGTATGGCATATTTCATAATGCACATCATGACTGCTGTGGAGGGATGATGTCTAGCATCAGCAGTGAGTGATGCTGTTTGGAGGGTGAATTCAAAGTGTGTAGGCAAGTTGTAAATATAAGGGAAAGTGTTAATGGAAAAAGGGCAGTTGCTTGTGGCTTGAACTTTCTCCTCCACACATATACACATTGTGTTACTGCTACAGTTATGAACCAGTCAGCGCGCTGTACCTCTTTGCCTCTTGACTACTCTAACTTCAGTTAGAGAAGTGTTAGGAGGCAAAAATCAATGGGCTACAAAGATTTTGTTCCTTTCCTTTTTAGGTATGTGTGCATATCATTGCTAGTGCTATGTTCTTAAGAGCTTGTAAGTGGTCAGTCTTGGCATAGCGAGCTACAGTGAGGCCAGATGAACAGGCTCTTTGATATTGATTTACCTTGGTTGCTATCTTGGTGTAATTTGCACCTTGTCTGCACCAATAAGTGCAGATACATCTGAAGAGTGGGTGATTTCCCACTTACAGAAATGTAAGTGCTGCACTTGCCTCTGTAACAGAGATCTTGTGGATTTAAATATCCAGGTGGTGATACTGAGAGTCATATCCTAACAGGTTTAATTCATGCTGCAGTTGTTCATTTTGATGCTGGACATGACTTCAGAGTAGGAAGTGTTTCAAAATGAAAATATTTGTCCAAGGATGTTTTTCTTTCAAGTCTATGAATAAAAAGAGGAGAGGGACCCAAAGGAGCAGCTACCAGCTGTTAACGGTGGTCTACTGATGTGAGTCTGTTTAAGTGATAGACCATTGAGAACAGTGATGATGTTTTCAGCCCAGAACATATCCTTTAGAGCAGTCAGGCAGCCTGCAGAATGGCTTTGGCCACATGCCATCTTCATCTTAAAAATTATACTCTAGGCTGCTAAAGAATATTACACTAGGAGCTAAAAACTGGGCGCTGCATGTCAAATGTCTCACTTGGTGCTAAACTTTGTTCTGTCTGCTGTGGAAAATATTAATTTCTGAGTATTTCCTTAAATGCAATTCTGATTTGGGGGAAAAAAATAAAAAGGAAAGGCAATGCAAAAAATATGATGTATGAGACTGTCCAGTAATAGGCAAGGGCCAGAGAAAGCTTTACCAATCCTTTGAAGCAAAGACTAGTCTCAAACCTTTGTTAACTTTGCCCAGTTGTTGAATGTTCTGCAGGCTTTGTTTTAAGCTTTACATTTTAAGAATGTGTTTCCTTAGCTGGGTGGTGCTTTGAGAGCATCTGCTTACTGTGTGCTCCAAGATGTATTGGCCCTTCAGTATGGAAGTGTAACTTGCAGCTTAAAAGTAAAGATGGACTTTTGACATTGCTGTTCCTGATGCAAGGGTACTTGGGTCTTTCAGTACCTTTCAATGGGAGGGACAGTCTGTAAGCAGTGTAACACTCAAGAACAGTGCTGAATTTTTTTATCAGTAGCTTTTCCCCATATTGTAGGGAAAAAATCAAAATATAGCACTACAGAGGAAGCCGGTGATACTGTATGTTTGGTCACAGATGTAGGTAGTTAGGTGGGGAAAGAGGCAAAAGCACAATATAAAAACTGAATTTCAGTTAATTAGTATCACTACCTGTTTGCAACACTTAGCACTAATCCTACGTTAGAGGATATCCCCACAAGCAACTGAGCTGAGATGAAGTACTCTTACCTGCATAGCAAACTTTGGGTTGCAGGAGCTTCACAGCAAAGGCAAGAGAGGTTGAACTGCATGAATCTTACTGCACTATCTCAATTCTAGGTACTATTTGCAAAGGAATGAAGAGGTTTGGGTTAAAGAGTGTATTGCTCTAAAACATTTAAAGTGGAAAAGAAAACGTGCTGTACTCTGCCATTCTTAAAACATAAGAGGTAGAGAAAAGAGGTTGTATTTTATTTTTTGTGATTTTTATAGGCAGGAACAGTGCAGTTCTTACAGTTACACAGTCAGCCGTTTGGCATACACAAAGACTAAGTACTAAAATCATAAATATCTCCATCTTTCAGCTGGTTGCTGAACTTATCAAATCTTTATAAAATTAAAAAGAAAAAAAAAACCTTCCTCATCCCAAATTATTTTCCAAGGACATAGTTGTTCTAATAAAGTGATTAGATCTCCTTATCCCAGCTAGGGAGGCTGCTAAATGAAGTTGAAATACCCATCTTGCTGGGATTATCCTTCAGGCACAATTTAAATGACCCACCAGCAAATATATCTGCTTTAACTTGACATTTGCTGTCCTTGCTGCTTTCTACTACTAGTTCTGTAAGAGACTCTCTTTTTTTTTCCCTTGGAGTCATGAATAGGGTTTAAAAAAAAAATCTTTATTCTTAGCAATGACATTCTTGTTGATGAGCCCTCTGTTTTATTTCACTTATGAACCTTAGATTGTATGCTGCTTTGACAGCATTTTTATCCTTGGAGGTATCCAGCTATACCCTAACACCTCAAACTGACCGTTCAGAGCCAAATTGTTGTCCTGCTCCATGCACTGGTGCTCAGTATGAAAATGAACCAGACCAGTGAAAAGCTATTTATTATACAATGGCATCTCTAGGCTTGTGTTGGTTTGAAAAGGTCTTTTATTCTACTTAGGTTCCTACCATAGCAGGGTCCACACACTGCATTTTGCTTAAAAGCTAATTTAATCACCCTTAGTTTTAAAAGCTTTGGGCACAGGGAGTAAAACTGTTAATATCCCAAGACAATACCGACTGAAATGAGAATCAATGAAAATACTAAATTACCCCTTCTGCCATCTGATAAGAGGTACTGTGGCAGTGCTACCTCTCACCTGTTTTTTTTTCTGGATTCCTTCTGCTTCCCTGTACTTCAACTCTTCTTTATTCAGACCAGCATCTTCAGTTACTGCTCAGTACATCTCCCTGTCCCTAGTGTTCAAAAAAAGCAAGATTTTCTTATAAAATTGGCATGTATTTCTCTTTACCAGTCTCAACTATGGATTTGTTTATCCTGATTAGAATTAAAGCTCAGCTACCACCAGAACTAGTGCGAAGAGATCAAGTGGGATTCAGTCATGTGTTTTCATTTAAATTGCACTCAGATCTGTGTTTGAAATTAAAAGGTTTAATAACACATTCTTTCCACTGGCCTGCATTAGGACAAGTAAATCAGGTACACGCTGTGCTTTAAAGAAAACCTAAGCCTCAGACAACCCCCCAATTTATCCACTATAATCTGGGTTGGGTTATTTTATTGGCATGGCTTCACTTTAGCTATATGCAACAAACAGGCAGCACTGATAGAAGCAGATATGATTTTGATGAAATTTTGATGCCCTATTAAGTTTGCAATTATCTTTCAGCATTTGTACTACTTGACTCCCAGTATTACACTTTGCTTGGGTATGTATCTGGAAAACAATGAAGAATTAAGCTACTGAATTGCAGAGCAAACTTTGCTGCATGGGTTTCATACTGGTTCATGTATATGCTTTTCCTTCAAGGCTATATTGGGATAAGGTAAGAGCAGACAGGCTCTGGTCTGTGCCAACCACCTGAAGCTACCTTTGAAATCAGCTGAGCAGTTCACTGCTGTCTTTCATCATTGTACCTTGCACAGACTTTTCTGCCAATGCAAAGGAAATAAAATATGTTAAAGCACTGGGGTTCATCTTTTTTTAAGCTGACAGAAGGTTGGTTCACCTCAATCACAAGACTAGGTACAGATTTAAATGGTATGCTTTTATGTGGAGGACTTCTGAGGAACAGAGCCTGTTCTGGGTAGAAAATGTGTCACCTGGGTATTCTACAGGCTTTTTAGGTACTCAGGTCTGCATTCTAGAAAGCATGGGCCTCCTGACAGCCACGGAATAGGGGATATGCAAACTCTTGCAAGCATAACTCTGAGCAGGTGCAAGGAAACAATCCTGGTGTGGTGTGATGGGCTGCTCCAGTGGTGGATAATGCTTCTCTGTGGATCTATAAAAGCTATGAGGTCCAAGAAATAGATGTTGATCTGTTATCTTCATCCATCTTTATAATGGAAGCAAGCTATACCAAGGACTTGCACTGCAAGCCATAAGCCAGATCTTTCTGCTTCTACTCAGCGTTGATAGGACGTGTTGTGTCAATAGGATGCAGCCAAGCACTGGAGTTGTAGCCTCCCAACATGTACACGGAGGCCAGAGTCTAACTCTGTCACTACTCTTAGAATTTTTATGTTTTTAAATGATAGTTCACTTTTTTCTGTGCCAGTCCCCATGTCAACTAAAATTGATGTGTTCTTGATTCTTTTGGTTTTAGAGTCTCTTATGATAACTTTGCTTCCAAGTTATAGTATCTCTCCTCCACTGATGTTCCATATGGTCATTTCATTCATATAGCTTATTTAGATTCCTCTATAGGGAAGTACTGCATTAAGCATAGTGTCTAGTGACTCCCTTGATGCATCACTGGGCAAAGCATCCACTCATTAGGACTTTGACTGGAATGTGGTTTTAATTATTGAAATATTTTTGAAAAATAATTGCACACTATATTAAAGAGACAGTGTTAGATACCTTCTTGAAAACCTTAAAAAAGCAAGTGAAAAGAGGTGTCTAGAAGCTATTTAGGTTTACATTTGGTTTAACATAATAATTAGACTTCTTCCTATTTATAAGCAACAGTAAAAACATTTGGACAATACCCCATACACAATTTTCTTACTCCTCTGACAGCAAGCTTGTTGGGATGAATCCTTCCCATCATGTGTAGGCTTTTTTTTGTGTCTTGTCAGAGATAAGGTGATTGTGTGGAAAAACAATGATGATAGGGATCTGCAATTACTTGTGACTGATGAGCATATCTGACATTGTTTCTTGGTATCCACTGATACTTCTAGGAGGCAAGAGCAAAACAGACAATTTTCTCTGCTGGCATGGTATATATTTTATGTTCAAGATGATGCTTGCCGTGAGGTTTTGGGCAGGATTGCTACACCAGTGTGAAAATATTAGTAAAAACAATGCATGTCTGGGGACCAGTCTGTTAAATGTTTCTATCTTTCAAGTTGGTGCAGTACGAGTAAAGAGGAAATGAGTCCTGTGAGACACAGAGCTCTTTCAGTTGTCAGTCCTCCAATTAACTCTGTAAGGGCAAATCAGAGCATCTTTGATTTAAAGGCCATCTATCTTTTCCTCCTAATGTGAGTGGCGGCAATATAATTATTTTGAGTGGTGGAAGAAGATTCTTTTTGGGAGAAGTCTGTTGTCTTGATTCAAAAGAACTTGTATATGCAAAATCAGCACAGTTGTAGGATTGGTTATTTTAAACTTAGCTTTTAAAATGTCTGAGATTTTAAACTTTCTGAGAAGTTTTTAAAATGTGAACTAATATAAGCCTGAGGTCTTGAAGCTCAACTGACTATAACTAAGGTTTCAAATCTACCACTAACCCTTAAAGCTACCTCTAGCTGAATGGCTTAAATGAAATACTGTTCTCTGGAAGTAAGAGGATAATATTTAGTTTAACTGCACTTTATTTGGTACTTCACAAAATGATCAGTTGCAGGACAATCATTAAAATCATAGGCTATAAGTCACTGTCCTTTGAAATAGATTACATGTTGCAAGATATGTGGGTCTTTGTCTTTTTTCACACCAAATGAAATGTCTCTAAGCCACTGGGGCTTTTTTAGGTTGTCCCTTATTTTGCTAGACCTGCTGTTTTTAAAATCTGATGTTTCGATTTAAAGAATAAAAACTCCTTATGTTTGTGTCAGTTTAAAAATTGCTGGTTTAAATATCTTTTCTTGCTGAGTACTGCTATAATGCAGTTCCTGAAGAAATCAGCCAATTAAGTAATTAGGGGTGGTCTTACTCCTCCCACGATCTCCTGATCTCCTTCAGCAGCTACCTCTTTTGCTCAAAAACAACTGGAGGTCAAGTTATGTGAAGAAACCCCATGATGAGCTAAATGATCAAAGCCCAGAAAAGCCTGAAGTGCTAAAGTGTTCCTCTGCCATTTGGAACAAATTACTTATCCCAGCTACAAACCTCGATGGGGGTGGATATAAACTGGTTTTTATTTAGTCTTAATGTTGTGTCCACCACCCTACCTGTGCTCTGAGTATTTGCTGTAAGCGTGAGCCCTGCAGGTTGCCGAATGACCACTTGAGATGCTCTATCTTCTGCTCCTGTTCTGGTTTTATTATGTTAGCCATCCTAGATTAGAAGGCAAATGCTGTGTTGAATGTGAGGTAGAGAGACCTGAAGAGGGGGGAGGGAAGTCTATCTGGATGGAGAAGTGATGCATGCATCTCATGGTGAAAAGGCATAGGAGGATCTGAAGCTGCTAGGCTTTGGTGAAAAATTGGGTAGTTGAAAAAGAGGGTATATTCTATAAGCAAGATTAAAGGAAATTAAATTGGAGGATTGAAGCTCAGGTTCTGTACTCTCATTTTCCGTTTCAATTCACAAACACCTTCTAAAACCCACCATTGAAGTGATTATTCTTTAAATAATTAAAAAGGTAGGAGGCAGGTTTTCTTCTCCATAATCTGTGGTTCTAAGTGTTATCATAGGAACTGTTTATCTTGTGAAACAACTTCAATTTTTGTGGCAATCTGCTTATTAGAGATGCTGATTATATTAACTCATTTCCATCTTTTAATGAGATGGTCTATGAACATCTTGAAAGGTACACCTTGAGCTGCTCTTCATAAAATAACCTGTTAGGAACCCCAAATCCTGATCTTAAATCAGTGACTAAACAACATCCTTCTAGTAATGCATAGAAATGTCCATAACAGCCTCAAGGACTTCAGGGCAAGCACCAATACTTCCCCTGTTTCTTGGTAGTTCTAAAATGGTGGCAGTTTTCATTTACAGTATGGAGATGGGTTATTACAAAACTTTTTGAAAGACAGCATCTGGGCCCAGTGTGGGCGTGGAAATGATTCTTTAGAAAACAGTCTTGTTCTCTTTCATATTCTTATAATCTGAGTGGGGGGGGAGGAGGAGGCGGCAGTCTGGGGAAGAGGGAGGGAAGGAAAGGAATAGGGAACATTTCACTATTGATTTCAATTAGTTTTTAAAATCAAAATACTTTTTTTCCCAGGAAAAGCTGTGTACTAGAAGTATTGCTTTGTACTGATAGCTATGCTATGAGAAGTTGAATACTTCAAGAGTTGGTCTTGTTGTCCATGAAAACTGTAAGCTTTGAACACTTAAATATATTAACAAGCTACATGCAGGCTTCAGAGAAATGATGGTTTTGCAGCTTAGGATATGGTTTTCCTGAGCAGGAGTGAAAAGGCTGAGAAAGTCCATTGCAGGAATTCATTGATAAGAAATAGTGGACTTTCATTTCATTTCAATGATAGATTTCAAAGTTAAAAGAAAATGCAGTACTGCTACTAAGTGGGGAGTCATCTCCTTTACAGAAAAAGGTTTAAGTTTGGATGAAAATCACAACTGCCTGCTTTTGCTAGTTATTCTGCATTTTAAGGCACAGATCAAGGAATAAAAAGAAACTTCATGCTAACTGCAGAACCACACAACTTCTTTTGCATCACTGTGCACTACTTAAACTGTAGTTCAACATGAATTAAACATTCTTTCAATTGTGTGAAGCATGTGTATTCAAATGCCTTTTTTTGAGGTGTGTCATTGACTATGGGATAATGAATAATTAAGAAATTGTTGCATTACTACTTGTTTAGATATCTTTCTCTAAGTGCTTGGGGAAGCCATGCTAGCCTTCTAGGCTAATTTTCTAGTCTTCTCACTTTATTGTAATGCTACACAGCTCTATGCACCTGGCCTCATTAGGTCTGAATACCTCTTTGTATAGAGTAGAAACACATAATGAGCAAAACTGGAGTTCCATCAGGGGGATGTATTGAGGCAGGCATGATCAATGCTTAGGATGCCTGATACGTAAACAGCAACTCCAGCAAGCTTATATGATCCATTTAATGCCTTCATTCTTTAGAAGCTATTGCCATTAGTGGACTTTATAGGTGGAGAGCATTCATTTTTATTGGTTTGTAGTGTACTTTTCCAAATTCATTATTTAATAGGTCGTTTTCCAATGTTGTGAGGTCTAAAATGACCACTCTTGGCAGCAGTTTCAACTGTCTGTTCATTAATTTTCTTGCTGAATCATGGATTAGTTCTTTAAAAAATATATATCCAATTAATTCCTCAGTATAAAGCGCAGAGACTGTTCATAAAAAAGAATTTTAGACCTTCAAACTACACTTGGCAGATGCTTTTAATCCCATTTGATTTCTTGTTTTCATGAGTAAGGTTTCTGTTATTTAAATGTGTGGTGTTTAGCCTGTGTAAGGAAGCAAGACTTGACATTCCAGGCATGCTTACAAGTCCTCTTGGTCTCTGAAGCTTCCTTGATTAAATAGAGTCGGAGTAGTGGATGACTAGGGCGAGGACTGTAGGTCCTTTTCAGACCTTTAAAATGACAGTTTGCACGCCCTCCTTTCTCCTGTAGTGGAATAGACAGTCCTGCCAGCTACAGCCATCTGTGTCCTCAAGCAAGGACCTGAGAACATCACCCTTCATAGTATCAGTCCCTAAACGTGAGAACTAGGGAGGATTTTTTTTATTATTGCTCATAGGCTGAACTCTTAAAATTGTTTTTTTATATTAATACTTATAATAGGACCTGAAAAGGCAACGTCTTAACCAGCAAGGGCTAATAGTGCCACAAGGTGGCACTTTCGTTTCGTGTAACCACTAAAGCCCCATCACTTAACAGGCTGGTAAAAAAACAGAAACAAACCCAGCTTTAACCTACAGAAGAAAAACAAGCTGATTCTTTCGACCAGCATTTTAAAGGCTGTAGTTAAAAACCTCGAAGGGGTTCCTTTCAAGCTGGCTTTTTTTGTAAAGCAGAAACTTTCTGCCTTGTGCAGTATCTCAAAAAGTCTTTAGCATTCAAGTTTTCTGTATTTCCATGAACAGTCACAAAGTACCCAAGATACTTTTGATAAGGCAAAATGCATGTAAATACTCATGTGCTCTATGGATGGGCTGTGTTTATGCATTATTTTGTCTTGAGAAAGCTTTTGAAAGTTTTAAGTTTATATTGTCTTGCATGTTCTTTCCTAGTCGTGTCACATGAGGTTTTTGCAGATGTAATTGCTTGGGGTGTTCTATATAGTTCAAATCTATTTTGGTTCTCCTGGATGCTGGGCCTTCGCTGGCTCTTCTGTGACTACTTCCTGGAGTGTGTGGTACTGATTATGAAAAAAACAACCCCCAAACTCATTTCCTTGCCATCTAACTCAAACTTCTCCCATTGTCTACCTCTCTGTATGATGGAAAGTGAAGGCTTGCTACTCCTGCTGCCTGTAATCAGGCCGGTCCCTGGCAGAAATGTTGGGGGAAGAACAATTAGAACAGCAGGAGGAAGACAAGGGTTTGTGCAGCAAAACCAATGTGGTTTTAGCAAAAGGGTGATGAAATTCTAGATTTGTGTGATTTCTTGCTATTGCTCAGAGTAATTAAGAGGCTTGTCGAGGAATATTTGACTAAGATGCAACAGCCTCAAGAAACTCCAGTCAGCTTTCTGATTAGCTAATCTGTTTAGAGCTTTGAGTGAAAGCATGAGGAACCATGGCTGGTGCAATGATTTGCTCTTGGAGATGATTTCTCTGTTGTGGTGTTAGCTCACACTTGCCATATTCTGGTCTATTTAAAAGTGGTTTACAACTGAAGCAGAAAAATGCAGACGTTGGTAGTGGAAAAAAAGGTTTGAACTTGAATCTCAGCCTTTCACGTGGAATGGGTGCAATAGCCAGGGCTCTGACACCTAAGTGGTCTAGAAAACAGAAAATGTAGGAAGGATCATGGAAGGTAATAGTTCTTGCAGAAGAATACTGTGAATAAAAACGGATGAATCATGCTTTGAGTAAATCTATTTGTACACCTAAATTCCTGATAGATTTCTGTTCCATTGGGCAAGAAAAGTATGCTTCCACTTGCAGTTGTTTTACTACTTCTGCTTAATGTTGGAAAAACTGCTTTATTAATGAGGATTGTAGATTAGTTCACCTGCTCTTCAGTGATTGCATTGCTCTGTGCTTTCTGAAATTGCTTTCAGAGCTATAACAGTCCAACCAGACTTTCCCATTAATACTTTATTAGCAGAAGCTACTTGTGTTATAAATGCCTGAAATTTGCTTTTCTGTCTGCTAGTATGTGCATCGTGTGAGTGGAAGAGTTTTTTGAAGAACTTTCTGCCGTAGCTGTCAAATTAAGATGCCTTTTCTTAATAGTAGTTCTTATTCAGTAGGGAAAACATCTTAATTGTTCTCATTTCTTTTTTTTTTTTTTCCCTTGCCATGTGGAGGGATATGTCATAAATGTCCTTCTGGGAGATGCTTCTTGATGTGCTTCCCCTTTTAAAAATGAACATTCCTATTGCTAATTCTCTTAGGGTAAACTATACTAGCCCTGACTTCAGACAGTGAAATTTAACAGGCTGTTACTTCTCATGGCTTTGCTGAAGACAGCTGAGGTCTGTTGCTTGTGTGGTAGCTTCCAGGATTACAGGAAAAATTGTAGGTTTAGGTCAAAATGAACAGCAAAATGCTTCCAAGCAGAACTAAGTCATTAATCTGCATTGAGGAAATTCCTTTTTATAAGGAGAAAGTGTTCTAATTGGACTGCAGTAAAGATCAAAGTTTACCTATGGACACTAAGAGGCTTTGTGAAAGCAATATAATTACAGCAGTTAAGATGCTCGTGTCGCTCGATCCCGCTGATACCTTGGACGCGTGACCATGGTGCTCAGATGCTCTCCCAGAGCTGTGCTGGGAAACCCTGTGGGCCTGGCTGGCTCTGGGGACACTCGGCTGCTCAGCCCTGCTCTGGTGGTGTGTCTGTGGGCACAGACTATGATACCATGCAACTTCTGCATGTGCATATCCTGAAATACCACCAAAAAGCCTTAAAACCAGGTTTGAACACCCCGGTGTCTGTCCAGTGCTATGAACCTAGATTGTGAGGTGGGAAGCAACGCTCTCATCCCGCAGGAGCTGCAGGCTCGGGCAATGGCCTCGCCAGGAACCTGCACAACCTGTTGGCACGTCGCGTGAGAAGCTTTCCACCGTGCTCCTCTCCTCGGCCCCAGCTGACCGGAGGCAAAGGGGGTTCGGGGGCCCGGCCGCTGGGAGCAGCTCTGCGCACAGGTAGGGATGGAGTCCCAGAGGCGGGCAAACCCGGTGCTCCGGTGATGGAGCCGAGGGAGAGCATCGCGCCCCCGGGCCCCGTCCCGCCGCACGGTGGGGGACAGCTCGGCGCCGCTGTCCGCTCCGCAGGCCGCGTCCCGGGGTGGCCCCTGCTCGGACGCCGGCGCCGCGCCGCTCGGGGAGAGCGCGCTCCCCGCTTTACGGCTGCTGAAAACCTCCCTCGGCGAGAGCGGGGCAGCCGTACGGCGCCGGGGCAGCCGGGGCGGGCAGGTAACGGCGCGGCGGCGGGGGAGGAGGCGGGCGGGCAATGCGGCGGGCGGGAGTCGCTGCGAAGGGCACCGGACCCCCCGGTACCGGCACTTCCCCCCCCATCCTCAGGCGGGAGGCCGATCCGTCGGTCTGCGGGCAGCTGAGGAGCCCGGCTGTCAGCCCTGGGCTCGACCCTCACGCCAGCGTCGCAGGCAGCGGGGGGAAAACTTTGCCGAAGCAAGGCAGTTCTGAGGGTGTCTTCCTAAAAGTATCTAAACTCGGTGAAAAAAGTATCCCCGAGCCACCCCGTCGGGCTCCGCGCCCGCCCCTCGCTCCCCGCGGCGCCCGGAGGTGAGCGGGGGACCGCGTCCCTGCGCGCGGCGCCCGGCACGCGCCGGCGTTAATCGCTCCGTCCCTGCCCGCGGCTAATGAAGGGCGATTGGCGCGGCGCTGGTCCCCTCGCCTGGCGTGGGGTAACGCTGCGCTTGGCGGCACAGCGGCTTGACCTGCGTTGCCGGTGCGCCCTGCTCGTTCCCAGCCCGGGCCACCGCGCTGGAGCGCTCGCAGCGCTTTGTTGCTCGCGTTGGGAGCCTGGGCGCAAGTGCTGCCTTGGCTGGGCGTAGAAACAGAGTCGTGTGTTGAGTCATGCGTTAGCTCCTTAAATATTACATCCGGGAAAACTTTCTGTGAGCCATCGAAACAATGCGCTGGGTGCAAACCTGCTTTCCCTCCTTCGTTTTGTCAGTGCCCGGGTCTTCTGAAGCGCAGACGTGTAGCTTCCCAGGTTTCAGGACAGGGTGATGTTACAGTTGTGCTGTGTGACCCACGGTGTCTGGTTTCTGCATCCCTGTGGAGCTCCTTGACTTGAGTAGGATTCTATATGGTACTTCTTCCCCGACGGAGGGGGCATCAAAACAGCAATTAAAATCTGCTCCGCCAAGGCTGCGGGGCTGGCGCTTGCAAACGGTGCTGAGGCATCTTGCTGACTTCAGCTGGAATTCGCAGCGCTGTTGCGAAGTCACCTGGATGGAAAATATTCAGGGAAGAAATTAATTTAGACCTTACCCTAATAGGAGTAGCCTATTTCATGTTGGTTTATTTATTACTTGTACATATTTCTTGTGTTTACAGGCAAATTTATTTGCTCGTGGTTGGCAGATGGAAAGCATTAGATGACTGAAACTCTAATGGTGCCAGTTCTGTATATCAGGCAATGTTATATATATTTATAGTACCTTAATCTAAAGAGCTCTCGTATGAGTCCCAGTGCATCTGTAATCCAGAATTTATCTTCAGTTTCAGCAAAAGACTAAAGCATGCCTTCCAAACTTTGGTCTTGTACATTCCTAGCAGGTGTCCTAATTATACAGTAATCTACCGGAAAGTTAATCACCTGAAACAAGCCAAAGAATGATCCTTTGTAGCAGACCTTAATTTTTTACAGCTGAAATTTTAAAAGCTGTAGAGCTATACACACACAACACTTTCTTTAAAAACAAAAAAAGGAAAAAATATTGCAGAAAAACACTTTCCTTCCAGTTTTATCAGGTGTTTCTTGTTTTAAGTGTCTGTCTAAATGTTGCCTTTTTTTTTTTTTCACATCCTTAAAGTAAAAACAGTTTTAAGTTGAAGGTGTTAACTGAGACAATATTAACTGGCCAAATTGGTCGATAATGGAGCAATGCTTCTGTTTGTGCTAAAGAGAAGAGTTGGGTCCAGCTTGTTTATCTAAAGCAGGAAAAAGGCTTAAGTGGTAAAAATGTCAGAATTGTCAAAGTTGATAAAAAGATGCTCGTGGCTCATATGAGTGTCACAAGCTGCAGATTTTTTTTGCGGTAGCAGCTCCCAATCCTCATGCTGAATCATATGACTTCGCACTCTGTTAATCTTCATAGCTGAAGTCTTAGCTTGTCACTTAGCATGGTACATACCTGCATTTTTTTTTTCCCCCTGTCTTAAATAACCTCTGGGCATGAATACAAACTAGACAAAAATAGACCTTTAAAGTGCTTTTTCTCCCCCTTAATAAACAGATTTATTTCAGAAGAGTAGTTCTTAGTGATGCACATGTAACCCTCCAGGGAATGTGTGCTGTACATCTTCATTATGGTTAATCTGTCAAGTAGACATCTTCTAGATTCTCTTGCTTTTTCACTGGCTATGGAGCTCCCACTCTAAACCTACTTTTGTTGGCCAGGATAGCATTCCTGCCGCACGATACAGTGCTTTAGTATGGAATTGGTGCTTGGGCTGCTGTGTCTTTAGCCTTTTTTTTGAGCTTTGTTCCCCCACTGTGACATTGGCTTTGGTGTTCAATCACAGGCATCTAGAAATACACGTCTTTATTAGGAGTATGCAATGTTATATGAGGAATTAATTGATAGATAGCTCTGACTTAGCCATAATGTAGAACTGGAAACTTGTAACTTGCTTTCCTGTGCAGGTAACTGTTTGGTTTGCTGATGAGCAGAACTGTAATTAATCCAACTATAATCTTCAGCTGTGAGAAACAGACCAGGTACTGAATGTCTTCTTGTTTGTGGGGCTTTTTTGAGGGACTAAGTTGTTTCTGTTTCCCGCCCTCTGGAGATACAATGTTGCCATTCTTTTCACTGGGCTTGTTTGATGCATTGGAAGTAGCAGTTCTCTGGAACAATATTTGTGTGATTTCTTGTCTGATGCCTGTCAGCCTGATCTGATGACTCTATCAGTCATATTTGTTTTAATACTATATGCAAAAACCTTCTGTGAAGTGGAGGTGTAAAGAAGGGACCAACTCTGTTTGCATCTTCTGTATGGGATGCTGGCAGTCCAGCATCCCTGGGTCTGTGTATGGACTGCCAATAGCGTGAAGTGCAGGAAATGGACTTCAGTGACAATGAAATCTTCTGCTAGTCTTCCCTGGAACATGCACCACAGCTTAGTTCAGAAGACCTGCTGTATAAGTTACCAGTTTCTGCAGGAA
Organism: Laterallus jamaicensis coturniculus; assembly: GCA_022605575.1. Lineage (NCBI taxonomy): Eukaryota > Metazoa > Chordata > Aves > Gruiformes > Rallidae > Laterallus > Laterallus jamaicensis. The sequence continues at coordinate 13,238,270 of JAKCOX010000015.1, forward strand.
AACTGCTTGGTTGGTATCTGTATATTGTTTGGACTTCATGCATTAGAAATTTCTGAAACTTACATTTGTGTTCTTCTGGTTGCAAACCAAACTTCCATGAATCAAATTCATCTAGGCACGATGTCTTTCCTCTGTCCATTCATATTTCTCTTCAAAAGCTTGGCTAAGCTTGCTAGAGCAGTAAAGTGCTTATTTTTGTTCATGATTCTGCCATTGTCTTGTGTGTGTATGTGTGGGTTTTTTGGGTGGTGGTTTGTTTATTTGTGTTTTGTTTTGATTATTTTTTCACTTTTTAATTAGTACCTGGTTTAGATTTCTAGAACCATGTCAGCATAAACTCATGTCAACACAACTACGCTATTTATATATAACCTGATTCTCCTCACTCTTACTGTGCACTTAAATCGTAAAGTGAAGTGAGAAGAAACATTTTTTTCCTCTCTCGTGTTTTTCCCTCTAATTTTCTTTAAGATTTTTATGTTCCTTAACAGCACCACTGAAGTGGTTGGAAGTTGAAATTTGATGTGGAAATTGCCTTCATTGAGAAGTAACTCAGTGTTCAGACTGAGTTATGATCAGTTGAAAACAATGCACTCTATTCTTGAAGCCTTAGCAACATGTGCATTAAAGCACTTTGTTTCTCCTCCAGTATGCATCTACTGGTTCTGTCAGTCCTGTATGTTTGGCTAACATCACTGTGCAGGGAAGTAGGAAAGGTCATCCTTCATTTTCCAGTAACTATACAGTTCCCGTAAAGCAAAAATCAAGTACAGCTCTTACAGCCCCGGCTGAGTGCAGAGTCTGTGAGTAATCTACTAGCCATGGGATCTGTTGGTCAGCTGGAACCCAGCATGTAAAAAATGTTAAGACTTGAATGTCTCAAAACATTGTCAAATAAAGGTTTGTTAACTCTGTTCTGGCTCTTGGTACAAACATGCCTGTGGCTTAGTGTGAGTATGTGAGAAACACAGGGTATGTACAGGAGCTTCATAAAAGTAAGAATATGCTGTTACTTATTATTGATCTGTTACATGTGTTAAGGATCAATATCCTGACTTTATTGACACTGGTTGTTGACATCAGTAAGCCTTGACTTTTAACTCAGACTGGTTAACTCTCTATACCAGTATGTGCAGCATTGCTCCTTTATAGAGAGCCAAAGGATTCAGCCATCATACCGTTCTGCTGTAGTTTCTGCTTGAAAATCAGAGGGAAATGCTACCCAGGCACATCTGTAGGGAGAGGGAAATAGTTATCTGTGAAGTTGAGTTGCTGGGATTGTTGGGTCTGCTGCCTTTCTATCTCTTCATTGTTGTTTTTGAGCTTAGCTAAATTTCTGTCATGTAGATATGACTTAATTTATGGGAAGTCTTGAGGAATATGTTGAATATGGTCGAAGCTATATATGACTGAGCAAAAAATGTACAATGTCTTTGTATTTGACATTAATGAGAACACCCCACAAATTCTCTGTCAAGTTTTGGTGTTCTTCAAGGAGGCTGTTGAATTCGAAGAGAATTTTGAGAACTGTGAGAATGACTAGGTGTTGAAAATAAGTCCTGAGTTAGAAATTCCATGAGCTCAGTGTGTTAAAAGTTATTAAAGAGAAAGGTGAGGAGGGACTTGATTGCAAAGTTTAAGTGTGTGCATTATAAACAGAAATCTTATGATGAAGCAGAAAATTATGGTATAGCAAGATCCACTGGCTAAAATAAGCTACACACATTTGCAGTAGAAATAAGAAATGCATCTTCAGCAATTAGGGTAATGCATTGCAGCTTATGGGAGGTGGTGTGATTTAACCCCAGCTAGTAACTAAACACTGTGCAACTGCTTGCTTGCCCCTTCCACCCTCGAGGGTGGAGAAGGAAATATAAGACCTCCCAACCTTGAGGGCTCAGCATAAAGATGGTTTAAGAGAATAATAATGTTAGTAACGGTAATAATATACATAAAAACCCAAGTGATGCACAAATGCTATTGTTCACCACTTGTGGAAAGTAAAATTTGATGCCTGGTCTGTTTCTGAGGAGTGATCTTACCTCCCAGCTATATCTGAGGCATGACACACTATGGCAGGGAACATTCCTTGGGCCAGCATGGGACAGATTTGCTGGCTGTGCTCTCCCAGCTTCTTGTGCACTGTGGTTGGGGGTGTGTGTGTGTGCAAAGCTGAAAAGTCCTTGACTTGATGTAGACACTGCAACTACCCAGAACAACTGAAAATGTCAGCATGTTATCAACAGTATTCTCATGCTAAGTCCAAAATGCAGCACTACACTGGCTACTAGAATGAAAATTAAGTCTCTCAGCTGAAAACAGGACTGCAAGATATTAATGAAAGGAACATTTTAATTTAAATTTGATAGTTTTCCTTTAAGACATACATGAATAAAAATAGAAGGCCTGTGCCCTTGTTTCATAGAAGTCAGAGCAGATGATCATAGTATTCTTTCTGTATCTAAATGCATGAATCTACATAATCAGTAAATAATGAAATAAGGCCCTGTAACCCAAGACACTGTTGATGTTAGAGCAGAACTAATATTAAAGGCTTAAAATGTCTAGAATCCTTGGAAACAATCAACTTGTTTTAGAAATTCTCTTACTGAAGATTGCTATGTCATGGTGGCAACACAAATCTTTAGCAATGGTAAGATGTCATTACACTCAACTTCTGTATTTGTAGACTGCTTTCTGTATGTACTACATTAACATGCCAGTTCCCATGTTTTGTTGCACGCTTTCATAAGAATACTGTGGAAATAAGGATGGTTGTTGCCCAGAATCTGAAGAAAGGTGAAATTTAAAAAAAATAATAAAATCCTGCTGTCATTATGTAACTTTAAAGAGATCACTTGGGCTGCTTTAGAAAACTGCAGAGTACAACAGGCTGGTTAACAGAAGAGCCTACTCTGTGTGTGTGTGTGTGTGTGTGTGTGTGTGAATTATCAGGGGGTTTGCAAGGAGGGATTTGTGGATCCTGTGGAGATTTCAGGGAAATCTGTGTTATAACACATTATCTCCTGCAGCAAAGAGCCAGCAGGAATGCTCTAAGGTTTGTAGTGTGCTCAGTTTTACGTGCCTTTAGCTGGTGATGCTTTCAGGTCTTCGGCTTTGTGAAATTGTAGGCAGCATAGGGAGAAATAAAAGAATTGTAAGTCAGAATAGTGAAACCTGCTTTTGACACTTAAGTTTGACAGGAAGAGCAGAAATCAAGCTGAAGTGCAAGTCAGATAAGATATAACTGTCTTGTATAAACTCTTCAGGTTTTTGAAGGCTGATTCCCAATACCTTCTCCAATGTGATGAGAGGTTCATCAAAATAAATGAAAAGGACCCAAGCAAATCCATATCACTGGTAAAATCAGTGGTTTTGCTTAAATCCCTGAAGATACTGAAGCAATGACCTGAGGATTGATTAGAAGAGGGTGGTTTGGTGAACCAAATCATTTATGCAATGAGGACCAGCTGGTTATAATACTTCATGAAATTAGAGCAGGAAAAGTCTGGCTGGATGGAGATTTGAGAGTCTGAAGATCATTGTGCTGCTTGTCTCAAGTGATCTTGTGCAAGTAGCCAAAAAGTTTCATGATACGTTCTGAAGAGAAAACTAGATATTTGTTGTACGATCAATGTTAAGAGTTGGAGTTGTCTGTGAAAGTTGGTTTTGTTTTTTTTTTTTTTAGGGCTCAGTCAACAAATTCTAAGCCACTCACTAGTAAGAAACTATACAATGAAAAGTATGTAATGGATTAGAAACAAGTGGATGACAGAGGCATGAAGTGCTGTTGAGAGATTCCTAAAGCTTTAATTCCAGAAAATGCCACGAGTGCATGTGCAGGGTAGAGATGTTTCGCTATCCATTGTTTTTCTCCTTACTGACAGCAGAATATAGTTCATAGGTGTGTATGTGTTCAGGACAATTTTTATTTTTTAATGACTATTTCTTATTTAAGTTTATATTTAGGCATTCTATTTAATGTTCTAAGTAGCTTTGCACAGATTCTACCTTTCCTACTTTATAATTACATTCATGTTAGGGATTGCCCAGATTTGTTTCAAGCTCTGTCTTTGTAATGGTGATTAAAAACTTCTATGAAAGAGAGGGATTGCTCTTTAATTCTGAGGCTTGGGTCCAAGACTATTGTTAATATTTGTGATATAAGGTGATAGAGGCCAAGTTTATGGTTTGAAAAGATTAACTTTGTTAAAAGCATAATCAGAAAAATCTGTGTAGAGGGATGGGTGAGAAACTCTTTTAAAAAATAATTATTTGCAGGAAGCTGTGTGTATACTGGCAATTTCTAAGTAGACTTGGGTGTATTTATCTACCCATTATAGTTCTTATTTTACGGATGAATATGCTAAGTGCTATTCAGAATTATTTGGCCATATGTTCCTGTTTTTATGGAACTTCATTTTGCAGGCTCTTTATATAAATAAAATTATTCTCTTCATGATGGCATGTAGTAAGAGGAAGAAAAGAATGTTATTTCAAATGTTATACCTTTTGCAAGAGAGCAGATGGTGTTTGTATGTGGGGCTTCAAATAAGTTTTACACTTTGAAGCTACTGCTTTGTTCTAGATTGTCTAAGTGAAATTAGTGTTTCTAGCTCTTCCAGAGCAATCCAGCTTACACTGCAGTTGGTGTCAGTGTGCTTCAAAGTCAGCAAAGACAGGGAGTTCTGTGGCTCCTCTGTGGCTTTGTATTACTGCATCCCTTGTATGATGGGGATCGGTGTCTGTGTGCAGGCAGGAGTTGCCTAAAGTTTCTTGTGTCCTGTATTTTGGTGAGACAGATCTTGAGGGGAGGTTGAATGATCTCAAGTTCCTACATCTTCCTTCATGCCTCTCTTTGGATGAGCTTGATGCTTGACTCTTCCACTCTTTATGACTTCGTTCAGTCACCACAACTTTTGAAGTGGATAGAGAGCAGCTTCTTGGTGATGTTAACCAGCTCCTTCAGTGTCTTTGGACAGATCACATCTGCTTTCACAGTTGGGTGTCTACAGTTAATTTGACAGACTTTCTGGGCACTAAAGTTGATATGTTTCGCCACCCCCCTCCCAGGAAAAATAGTTGGCAGTTGATTAATTTTCCTATTGGTCTTTTAAAATGAAACTTGAAATCCTCTGATCGTGCCAATTGTGGGGGAAAAAAGAATTCAGTGGTCAGGTCTCAGAGGAATTAATAGATGGGAGCTGCATGCTACATTTGAAACATTTAAATTATGAAACATGCCTTTTTATAAATGTGTTACAAGATTTACATCTATGAATCACAAACTGGGTGAGACTAAGGGCAGGGATTTACATTTATTGCTGTCTAAATTAGTTAATTGTTTCACTATTGCCTTGCTTAGTTTGAGGCTTTGTTAAAGGCAATACTTGGGCATGTTTAAAAACTTACTTTCTTTTTGGTGATTTGCTTGGTAACTTGGTTTTAGATGTGTTTTACTAGGAAGAATTTCACATGAACTCTGGCACAGGAATTCTTGCATGAATATTTGAGAGTATAATTAGAGTGCAGCAAAAAATATTGAACTACTGTAGATATATGCCTTGCATGTCCAACAAATAAAGGGTTATGCTGGAAACCTAGGGAGTTTTGTGATGTTCCTGTTGCTCCTGGCTATTGCTGCGGGAACCATTGCAGAGTGTGTACAGAATGAAGGATCTACCTCTGAGGAGGAAACTGGAACTACCTGTATATAAAAATGGAATGTACTGTGTCTCTACTATAGTAGACTGTGTCTGAGGCTGGATTATGGAAGCCTATTAAAATATTTGTGAATTTACTCATTTAGACATCCCTGAGAATGCCAGTGAAAGAGAATAATTGACAAATCTCGCTGCCGCTTCCTTTAATTATTAGAGACATTTGTGATGCAGTGCCCTCTTCTGCATTCTGGGAATGAGACTGTTCAGACCATGCATCAGTGGAGGGGGGGAGGGGGATAAGAAAAAAATTCTGATTAAAAGGATAGTTATACGGTGTCAGAAATTTGCCTCTGAAATCTTTATTTTGGTGGTGAGGTATTTTACAGTATCAATTGAGAAGAAAGCCTGTACAACATTGTTTATATAAGTGCTTACACAAGAGAGGCATATGTTGAAATATTCGGGGAAGTCTGGTCTTGTTTTCAGGGCAAAGTGTTGGCCCAGAGCTGATATGTGAGCATATGTTCCACGTGCTGAACTACCGGTTATTTCAGTCATCTTTCTCTGTCACAGACAAGCATTGAAAAGTATCCAGTTTTCTCCCTGGGTGGAATGAGAACAAATGCAAAGATATTTTTATATCCGATTAGCTGGTAGGAAAACAAGAACTCAATCACATGTATTAGATGCTTGATGAGGGTCTGCTATTTGAAAAACAGATACAACATGCACGAGTGTGTCTGGCACAAGCCAGATGGTTTGATTTCTGTCTTCATGGAAATAGTAAAGAAATTACATGTAATGAGCAAAGAGGCTGTGGAGATGAACATGGTGTTGAGGGTGGAGGGGTGGGAATCTCTAGTTCTCATCAATTACCAGACTTTGCAATTTTATTGCAGAGATTTTTTTCTTGATGACTGAATTATGGCTGCTTTTCACTTGCTTCATCCACCTACTTGTAACACTGAGTATTTTGGGACACGTTTTCTCACTTTGATCACTGGTCAAAAAGAGTGTGTGTTCATGGTTTTGAACAGCTGTTTTTGATAAGTGTGTGTAAAAAAAAATACTCATTCCCCATGCAGTCTAGCTGGCTTTTCTGCACTGTTAATACTTCACCATAACTAAAAGCAATTCTGCACAGACACTTCATTCTCTGTGTATTTTGTATGCCAGCACTTAAGTCTCAGTTTTGGAGGTGAGTGGATAATTAACTTTGAAAGTTTAAATTCACTAAAATTACATGTGAAATTTATGTGGATTTTAGTTTTTAAACTAGTTATAAAGGCTGCTTATGTTTTCTAGAGCAAGTAAGTTCTGTTCTGCAGGAAAAACAAAATATATTTCAAGTGAATTTGTTGTTAATGTGAATATTCAAAGGTACAGTGCTTCAAAATGAAAATGCCACAAAACCAAAGACGCTTCTGTGGCATGAGTGAGGAGTTTTTGTTGTTGTGTTTTAAAGTTATTTCTTTGCTGTTCCTTTTTGTTTCTGAGAAGGAACATATTGTTTTATTTTGAGTAATCTACAGATGGCTCTTGCACATAAAAATTATCAAGGTACCTCTGAGTACAGGGAACTGAAATGAAATACAGGTCTTCATATATGTAGTGGTTATATACTAATGTATGTAAGCATACAAAAATTTATTGATGTATGTGGAATTTTTATCAGATAGGCTTGTGGCTTCTGAATTTGAAAGTACTTCCAGAAAGATTGTAGAAAACACTTATAGGAGTTTTTGAGTTCCTATCTGGAGAGGAATCTGAGATATTTTAAAGGAAATAAGAGTTCCTTTAGAATACAAAGTTTGAACAATTATTTTAAATTATGGGAAAGTAACATGAGGTAGTGTCCCATAAGAAATGTTATTGTTTCTCCTAGACAAAATGTACAATGCTGAGATTGAAATGTGGTTGTAGTCCTGTTGCTGCTAGTTCAGGATTGGTTCGATATTTGTCGTTGTGTATTAGTACCTGAGAGCAGATGTATCGACTGTCTTCGGAAGGGTGGGTTGAGGTGTGAGGGAGCTATTATCCAGCCTTTCTTCCAATAAAGGGCTTCTCCTCCTGCCCTCCTGTTATGTATTGAAATCAATGTTAGCAAATATAAAATTATAATTGAATTATAGTAAAATACTTGCTATTGATGCTGCTTCTAAATGCAACATTTTTTTTGTTTGTTTGGGATGTTCTTCCAAGCACAAATAAGAGATTTGAAAAAAAAATTCTCTTCTATGTTTCTTAAGATGAAGTGTATTTTGAAAAATAATGCTGATGTCCCAGGAGTGATTTCTGCTCCTTGTTTGACTTATTTGGGGTGGGTTTTTTGCCTTTATACAGTGGGAAAGACATTTTATAATATGTTCTAAGCAGTAAAGCCTAAGTAGTTTACCCTTTTAGCAGATACTTTGTGTGATTGAGTTTTGAAGTCTAAGTCTTTCTACAGAGACTCTTCTCTATCTTCTTTTTTTGTTGTTGAAAGGAGCTAATTAATGACACTTCCTAGAAAGATGAGATAGAAGCATTACCAAAAAAGGGGAAAAAATTTCTTGCCCTTTAGTGTATAATTATTTTTAGTGCTAGTTCAAAAGTCTGAAAATCACTGATGTCCTAAGAAGGCATAAAAGTGCCAGTGTAAAAGATATATCTAAGTAATTGAGTTTTTCAGAATTGAAGTAAATGTAACTTAAAGGGAAACGGTCAAAATCCTTGGATCTTAAAACCACATTAGTGGAAATGTGGTTTTTATTCTGTTAGAAAGCTTACATTTACACTATTGGTTCTAGAACTGATGTTTAAAACCCTTAGATTATTATTGTGTACCCTACTGAATATGAATCCGTTTCTTGTTAATATCTTGCATTGGAGGAATTCCATCTGTAAACTTCTGCTCAGTTGCCTGTGCTATGTGAAGTATTCCAACCTGCTGTGTTGAATGTACCTCTATTTAAAGTGCTGATTGACAGGAGGTGACACTGTTTTATGAAGCAAAATGAACAGTGTTTTCTTTTAAACAATATAGAGGAAAATTGTCTTAACGATGAGGTGTACTTCAGAAACGAGTTTAAAATGCAGACTGACCCTTGTCCTGATTTGCTAGGTGTGAGAAATTGAGATTTTATGAAGAAAAGGAAGCCAGCATTCTTTAAAGAGGTAAAACTTGATTAACTTGCTGATGGAAACCTAGTCATAGGAGTTGGTTAGCTGCATGACTCTTTCTAGGAGCGTTCTGTATGCACCATGAAGTTACTTAATTTACAGAAGCTAATGTAAATATTACCTCTGTCTTTCCTGGTAATCTTATTTAAATTGGGACTTTTCTTAAGACTTAATTTCTGATAGTCCTAGATGCGTTGACTGTACCATAACATGCAGTACTGTCTGTGTGATTTCTGTTTCAGAGCTTTTTTCAATCCTCACTGTCATGATACATGAATGAAGGTCTTCAGAGGTCTGCCCCGTATTAGTTATTGCGGTGGGTTAAAAAATAGAAGGAAGTGGCAATGAAAATTACTTTAAACAGGAATACTTTCTGCAAACTTAATCCTGAGAGTGTAGTTTATCAGGGCTTCATAGGTTCAGCAATACTAAGTGAAGAGGGATTCAGTGTTTGTCTAAGATACTGTGAAATTGAGAGATTTCAGGGGCTTTCCCAGGTGTGTTTTTGAAGGATGCTAGCATTTCTGTAGTACTTGTGTTTCTTTTTACATACTACCTTAGCTGTTTCACATGGACTGAACTTCAGGTCAGACTCAAAATAAGTATACACAGCCTAAAATTTGCAGGATCTTGCAGTTGGGTGTATTGAAGTTAAACTGTTGGAAAATGTGTGTTTTGCTTTAGTTCATAAAAAGGGTCTTTCCATTATTTATATGTGAAAACCTGGACAAGTTTTATTCCTCCCCCTAGCCACTAATCTTTGTTTCTCTTTTAGGCTTCTTTTGACATTGCTTTTAAGCCTGTTTCCAGAGTGCAGATGTGTGGGTGGATTAAGCAAAATCAGAGTTTACCTGCATTATGTGCCAATCTAAAATGAACCTAAGGTATCTGGGAGGTGCTAGGCTTTTGTAGTGGCTGCTTTTAATCAAGTCAAATTGGGGGACAGTGAAACTTTGTTCTCTGGATTTATATCTTGACCACACAGGGCTTCAGTTGGGGCTCCTGCTCAGCAAAGCATTCATATTTGAGATTATATGCCTCTCTCTGCTAACTCAACAAATAATGAAGACTGTTTGCTGAAATCTCACTGACTTCATGCCTTGGTGGAGAGATAATTACTTCTTTCATGAATAAAGATCTGCTGTCCTTGGCAAACTCGGATGACTATAAATGCTTCACAAATGGCTAAAACAAAATATGGGATAGTCAGGGTTGCTGGTTTAGTGCTCTGAATGCTTTAACAGCCTCCTCTGACTTTCCTTGATTGAATGTCAAGAGCTGATGCAAACAGCCCCAGTTCTCACCTGTACAGGGTGTGTTCTATGAAGTTTTTACACGTAGGGTGGCACAGGAGCAATACTTGCCCGAGAGCACTACTTGAATTCTTGAAGTGAGCACGCCATACTAATGTGAGAGTACAAAGCTTGCATCTTCTTACACCAGTGGTGCTCAAAAGAATCTTTTTAGTTAAAAGTAAAAGGTGCTATGAAGAGGAGAGGGTGTGGCTTGTTCATCTTGTTGCACAGGGTGGAATATTGACAATTGCAAAGGTTGGGCTGAAGTGATGAGTACTGAAGTCTGAACTGTCAAAAAGATTTACCTAGTGCAAAGCTAGGGTGGGAGTCAGTAAAAAAACCCCAACACTTCCAGCAGTGGAAGCTGGAGTGCATTGTTACGGCATTCTTTGCTTCCAGTAGCTTTCTGAATTGGGTTCTTGGGGAGAATTTGTGTAAAATTTATGCATAAATAACAAAGATTCATGAATAGTTAATTTCAATTTGATTTTTCCTGATCTATGCATGAGTTTATTAGCTTTATGCAGGCCCACAAGGATTCAAACAGCTTTTCTAAAATTCAACTCATAGTACTATCAGATCTTATTGCCTCTTAACAAGCAGAGATCTCATTTAACAGACAAAGCTGGAGTGCTGCACCTCCACACATCTAAGTCATACCTGTTCTCATCCCAGTGTGTCTGTTAGACTTCAGTGGGCTTGAGGTCAGATCTGCTGCAGTTTTGGTAGTTTGTACGGAATTTAGGGAATTAACTTGCTGGAAAGAAATGTGTAAAAAGACTTAGTGTTTTGTACTGCTCTTTTGGCTACTGCAGACCTAAGACAATTTAGTTGTTCTCTTTTTTTTGTTCCCCCCTTAAATCACATGATAATGCTTTGACTGAAACAAGTGGTCAGTAAAAGAGGTAAATTAATGTTAATCAGCTTATAAAATTAGTTCAGAAATGAATGAAAAATGTAACCCCCCAAATTAAGAAAACACCTTCTTTATAAGATAATTTATAATAATATATATCTGTGTTACTGAAATATAGTGTCTCTGACCTAGTTCCAAGTTAATTGAAAAAATATTTCACTAGAACCAGAATTCAAGAGCAGTGCTAATATTTTATCTGAGTAGAAGTTACTTAATTGTATAAAATCTGTGTGGTCAAACTAGCATTACATCGATGTAAAGCAAAGCAGGATTGATGCTGTGCAGTTGTATTCCTTATCTGCTGGAGCTACCCAGGAGGTTGCTTGGAGCTCTGAGGCTGCAAGAGGTGTGGAGTTCCCTGTGTGCTGGTTTTGTGGTGTTGCTGGATGTGCTAATGGGGTCAGGACATGTTAAAAGCACCTTTTGTGACCTGTAAGCCAGGAAACAGGAAACCAGTAGCTGTCAAGGCTGAGGATAGGCTTTTGGGGGGCTTCTAAAATGGCATAATCTGTTCTCTAGTGCGTATGGCTTTTGGAAACATAATCAGAACATTAAGAAAATTGTCTCAATACCCTTCAATTTTTTTTAAGAACTTAAATTGTTTTTTTCCCTCTGTAAATATCATTTGTTTGCAAGAAAAATGACTAGAAAATGAAATATAAATAGCTAATGAAATACAAGAAGAAATGAACGCGTATTTGGAAGACTTGGTGAATATTTAAATGAACCACTGTTCTCTTATATTGCCTTGGCCAAGGCTGCTTTTCTTTCCTGTGTATTCACTTCCCTGTCTACAAAATGAGTGGTATTGTGCTGTCTGTCTTTAGAAACGCCAGAAATTGCAATAAAAAACAGTGAGTTACACTAAGAATTATAATTTTGTATAGTCGTATGACTTATAAACCCTGTTATGTCACTCTAGTTATCAGCCAAAACTGTAATATAGAATGAAAGAGGAAGCTTATTATCAACAGCAATCAGTGTATCAAGAATGAAATACGTGGCAAGACAGCTGCTAGGATAATAAATACTTGAAAATACAATTAAAAAAGACAAAGCAAAGGTAGTATAAATAAATGACCTTGTTTCTTTGTGCACTTAGGTCAGTGATTGCACCAAGCTTGTGCTGCTTTGTGCTGAATATTCATGGTTTGAATAGGAAGGCTAAAAATGGATAATTATGGAGGCAATGGCATGTTTTGTCAGGCTGTGTTAATATACTTTGGGCTGTAGGTTAATGCTGATCTAGTAATAACATCATAGTGTTACCAGCTTCCTGTGAACCATAATTTCTGATGGATGATAGTGTATTCCACTGTGACTTATGTTTCTTGGGTACCAGGCTTTAATGTGTTCTTCAACTTCCCCTCACAATGCATCTTCTAGCATAAGCACTAACTAGAATAATAGTAATAAAACAATCTTGTTTTGATAATGAGGAAAGATCTGCAAATACTCAGTGCATCACGTACAACTCCCATGTTAGGGTTGCCTATGGGACAGGTATTTTTAGTCAAAGATAAATCTCACAAAATGGATCTTATGGTGGAAGGATGGTTTGGTGCATCACAGGACATTGAAAGTGAGTTTTGGGATCTGTTTGTGTTCAGGTACTTGTATTCTGGGCATTTTCCTTGGGAACAGGTGATACTTGGGAGAGGGAAGAAAAATCCTAAACTACTCAAATGCTTAAATAGGAAGTAGCTTTCCAGAATGGATGACTAGGAGGAGCTGTTTATTATGGCTTTTATACATGAAATTAGCAGTAAAGGAAAGATGACAGTGGGAAGGGGATGTGGAGCCAAACATACTTTGTCATGAGTGGGAATGCTTACTTTTTATTAGAAAGTGATCAACAGAAAAATAAGGAGAGGTGGTCACTTCAAGGGAAAGGGCTCATTCACAAAAGTTTTTAAGCTTTTATTGGATATTAATGGAATACAAAACATCATATCTGATGATAATTCACCAAATAAGTAGTACTTGTAAAACTCTCCATTGAGACATTGGAGAACTCATGAATTCCAAGTAAAACAAGAACTGTTCCTGCCATTGGCTTACTGAGAAGTTCTTTTTTTAAACAGTAATCCTATTATACCTAGAAGGTAACTCACCTCATAAAGACAATTTGTATTTGTATCCTGATATGATAGAGTGAAGGGAGGAAAGAAATCTTTGTAAAAATTCTCCACCACTATCTCCATAATCTCTACTTGAGTGAGCATCAGCCAAGTGAGAAAATGAAAAATTATAACCTGCCAAGCATCAGTGGCAGACTGAAATGAAAAAATTGCAAGTTAATAACAGTGATGCCTCAGAAAAATTTGCTGGACAATTTAACATTGCTTTATCCAAGGTCACATCTTGCAGCTGATTATTTTTAGTAATTTGCAGATGAGGACTTTCTACCTTTCTCATGGCAAGTGAAGATCAGGGAAATGCCAGGTACAGTTTAAAACTCCAGGTTATCAGTCTCTTCAGATCAAAAGTTAAATCACGTGTCCTGCTTATTTGCTTAAAACTGGGCACAGAAAGTATTTCCATTGTAGTGAAGTGGGTTGTCTGTGCTATCCTTTATGGCAGTGATAAAGTCAGTGTAACAGGAAGACTCACAGTGGAGTAAGGATGATGACAGGACTGAAAGTAGGAGAACCTAAAACTTGGAGAGTTTCTTCTGGAGTAGACTCTTGCTAATGTTCATGTGATGATTTTTACATAATAGTGTGAACAGAGATTGTTGCACAGTTTTCAGATTTCCTAAGGAATGTGAACCAATGGTAGGCTAATGCACAAGGCGTACTCTAAGTGGAGTCCTGGGAAATAAGCAAAGGGCTTTACTGGAATCCAAGGTGTGAAAATCATTAGTCAACTGTAGCACTTAATTTCCTCCAGCACAATCTATGTGGTCATGTTAATGTTACAGGGTCAACCTTGCTATGACGTTTGCAAAGCATTGGCACACTGTCACGTATTTAAAATAGACCTTGCTTCAAACAATGGTATGTATCATTAGTTTGTAGAACCTCCCTTGCTAGGCCTGTGGTGCCAGGGACTGTGCAAAGGCACATCCCTTTGTGCTGTTGTTTTAATGTGGCTCTGTGGTCTTTTTAATTAAGTATATGCAAACATCCTGATATGCTGAGTGTATACAGTGGTTCTAGGGAGATTTTTGTGGTCTTGTGGTTCAAAAATCTTGTTGGTGGGTAATTGTCTTTCAGCCACTGTGTTGTTTCTGTGTGGAAAATGGTGCGGCCCTTCTGTCTGGCACGGAAAAAGTGAAGGGCACTTCTTACTGGAGGATTGATGGAACACCCTGTTTGTAACTGCCCCGTGTTCTAACCATATAGGTTTTCTCTATCTTGAAAGTAATAAAAATACTTGAGCAGCTCTATTCAAGGACTCTCCAAAAGCATTCGTTTTTATTCCTTTATGTGTGAGCTTCATAAGATAGGGCTACTCTGAGTTTAGATGGCTGAAAGTGTTGCTGGAGTGCTTCTCAAGAGCAAGAGGATTAACTTGCAGAAAGTTGACTATTAATGATCACAGTGGTCATAAGCCTAGGTTGAAGTCTCAGCCTCTAGAACCAGTCCAGCTGTGTTAGCTCAGTAAGAATGGGAGTTGAATTTCCAGCTATATTTCCCAGCTTTCCATGGAAGTTCCCTATGAGATCACTCATGTCCTGTCTGCTTTCTGAGAGCTGACAGGATCACGGCTTGAACTGTTTAATTTTTCTGGCTGTAATGCAATGCATCATATTGAGTTAGTTCAGTGCCCTAATCTAATGCTTACTGCAATGAAACTATGAATGTATCAATGTATCAATCAATACTTATTTCAGTAAATGTATAGCAAAATGAAAATTCTTTTGGCAACTTATGTGCTTTTCATTATCTCTTTTTTTTTAATCACAAAACTGTCTCTTAAAGTTTCCATGCTTCCTTAAACTTTGTAGCCTGTCTTCTCTCATGTACATCAGGCTGATGCCAGCAGCTCTCTCCTCTCCCGAAAAAGGTTCTGTCTAATGCATTAATCTGCTGCATTCCTGCAGCAGAAGGAAGGCAAATCTTTCCTGATGTATCCAGGCAGCTGTGGCAGGCAGATCTCTAGACCTAGGAGCAAAAATTTTGGGGAATGTGAGCCTTCAAGCTTCCTGTTTTATTGCCTTACTTTCCTTCCTCCAAAATAGTCTGGTTTGGTTTTTTTTTTTTTTGCAATGCAAGTGAAGCAGAGAAGCTTTAGTATTGCCATTCTCTAGTGTTACCCAGTTTTATCATCTAGTGTTATGTGATGTCTAATATCTGTGATAGGGTGTGCTCTGTCCCAGTTCAGGCAGAGCAGCATTTGCTGGATTATGTTCACATGCAAAGTAGAATTCATTCACTGAACTATGGGATATTTTTTCCCATTTATGCTAAGGCTGCCTTCTGTCTATGCAGGAAAACGTGTACCTGTGTGTGATATTTCTAGGCTTATGTGGCTTTTCCACCATTTTTATGTCAGTATAAAGAAGTCTTAATGGAGATCAAATTCCTTCCCTTTTTTCTGTAAAACAGTTAGTGAAACTTGTAGTGCAATTGTTTTCTTTTAATGTTGCAAATATAAAGAGGGAAGTGCAACTGAGAAGAAAGCAAGCATAGAGGAGACAAGTATCTAAAGGTATCTAGGTGTAAGCATTTCTTCCTATGTTCCAGGACAGTACTGGACTAGTTGTCCCTCTCTTCTCTTTATGGCAGCAGTCTTGTTTTAGAGACTTTATTCTGCATCCTCTCCCCAGGAACAAAATGACAGGGCACAACGTCCTTGTACTTGCTTATATATGACCATCTCTACGGATGCGTAGTACTCATGGATGGAGGAGACTGCGCCTGTGGCTTATGACTTGTGGTCATAAAATAGCAGGTTTTACCAGTTAAGGGATGTAGCAGGCTGTTTTCAAAAAATCTGGCCCTTTTTACTTGCTGTTGTGAAAAGACAGAGCTTGATTCTGCTTTTTGCTTTTCAGGAAGCTTAATGCTTTTGCACTGTCTTCAGCCACATGCTGATAATAAGCTCCATAAGGGAACTTTTTGTGCAATGATTAATTTAGCTATGAAATTGCATATAGCAAAAGTGGACTTGATCAAAAGAAAGGTTATGTTAAAACAAGTATTTGGACTTTAAAGCTAGTCAGAGTAGATTAAGGCCAATGAACACACATTAACACTTTACGATCCCAAAGCTGCACACTTTTTCCTGCAGAAATCTTCTGGAGCATGTTACAACTATAAACAAACATTTCTTTTAAAGCCTCTCTCTTGTGGCAGGTATTTCTGTATGAGGGTTCTTGACTTGTAATTGTGAGAGAGATCCAAAGTAGTTCATGTTGATTGACCCTTCTGGCCTTAAAAATGTAAATACTTGCAGACTGTTCGGGGTCTTTTGTTTTCCTCCTTGTAAGGTGACTCATCCCTCGATCACACTTTTGTAAGTATTTTTCTTATAGACCTGTGAATTTCAGAAGCTGATAATGAAATGATGGGAGAGATTTAAAGTATATTTCCTGTTGAAGCTTGTGCTGATTATTAAAGTGTGTGAAAAGAGTTGCCTGACCCATTACAAAATATTCTTTTGCCAACAGAAAGCATAATGCATTCTGATGATGCTTATAATTGCAGTACTTCCAGAACAATTACCCTGGTAGTTCATTTTCATATTGTTGGAAATCATATTTGCATGTTATGTTTAATTGAAAATGGCATGCTTTGCTCTCTGTGCATCTGGAAATACTCCCTGGGTTTAACTTGAGAGCAAATGTGTATTTACTTCGCAGGTAAGTAAACATTTAGCTATCCTGACAGAGTGCATTTTAATATCACTTGCATGTGATAGCATATCCCTATACGGCTGCTCCTTCCCAAGTTATAGCCGGTCCAAGTAGTGGTGGGTACTGAATGCTTAGGTGTTTATTCAGTATGTCAGAATTCAGTGGTTAGGAAGTTTTGAATAATTGCAAAAACTCATTTGTGGTCAGGTGTTGGCATCTGTGTCTTCAGATTCATTTGCTGGTGTTTCCTTTCTTCAGTTAAATGACACACTCTTGTACCAGGTGAGGTTCTAGCTCCATACTTCCTTAGAAAGAGGAAACTTTGAACAGTTGCCCTTTACTTACCCTTTGCCACTCTTCACCCTGAGCTATGATAAAACGCATCCTTTCCTTTGATGAGAGGATTGAATTTTTCATATGTAACTGAAGACACCTGGTTAATGAAGTGCCAAAAACTGAAGTAGGAAGGACTCTATGGAGGATGAAAAGTAAAGATAATGGGGTGGTACACTGGCACAGAATGAAAAGGCAGGTTCATGAGTAAAAATGAAAATTTTAAAAAAGCTAAACCCGTGGTGTCTGGGTGGGTGTGATTTACCTGTGGTGGTCAGGCTTGTAAGGTAAAACTAGAATAAACACAGCTTTTTCTGTGATGGTCTTGGGCATTTCAGAAATTCTTTTGACTACAGTTCATCTTGTATTTGTGGTTAGATTACCCTGATGAAAAGAATTTCTTTGTATACTTTCTGGTTATGTAGTTTAATTGGACTGTATTAGAAGCCTGGGAGGGGGAAAGGGCTAGTCATTCTCTTGTTGGATGGGGAAGAGCTGCGCTACTTTTTCTGCATTTTCTTTATGCTAGTAATGTTACTGAGGTTAATGTTTGTTTGGTTTTTTACTGAAGTCACAGCTTAAAAAAAATACCATTCAGTGTGTCAAACAATTGTGAAATTAGGAGTTACCAATATGTAGTGATTGTAAGTTAAAATCAAGCTGGGTGCAGAAACTCTTAGTGCCTGGAAATTGTGTTATCATCTGACCTCAGTTTTTTCCCCCTGTTGTGTTATCTTCTAAAAGCCTTCTGCTTAACAGACCTGTATAATGATTTATGTTTCAGATAGCACCAGGTAGTTATTCTGTACACTTCTGAATCCTTCTGCTGTCTTCCAGAGCTGCTAATGTCTGCCTTTTCAGGGACTAAATTTAAAAACAATTTTTCTTCCATCAAGGCTTTTTATTTTGGTGTGTGGTCAGGGTAAAAATGTGTGACCTTGGTTTAAAAAAAAGTAATGCAAGATCCAATTCCATTGCGTAAAAGTACATCTGAAAAATTAAGTCCTTTCCCACGGATTAAGGTTGGTGCTTTTCTCCTCCCTTTTAAACATTTAAACACAGTCTTTACATGATGCTTAAGCTTTCAAGTCAAAGTTACGAGGTGCTTTAGCCAGGCTTGAGTCTGAGAACAAGACCCAAACCAGGACAATAACAAAATGACACAAAGATTGACTACACTGTGCTTGCTGGATGAAGTGAAAACTGCTGAAATATAAATCCTATATCCTGGGATTTCACTGCCTGCTGGAACTAATCTCATTAACTTAAAACCACCTGAGGCTTAAGAGCGATATACACTGCCGTGAGAAATTATATTTATCTCATCCTAGGGGGAAATCCTTTCCCTCCCCCAGCTTACCTTACTTTTGACTTTGTCATTCTTGAATTACCAGGTCATTTCTCCCCCATGGGAAAGTCGTCATAGCTCACAGCAACGCAGTTACTGTATCTGAAGTTCACTGCTGTATGAATGCTGAGATCACTGTGTTCAAGGTTTTTCTTCTTAAATAATTTCCTAAAGAAAACAAAGATTGGGAAAATAATACTATGATATGTTAGCAGTTTAAGTAAAGCTCTTTCAGACTTAAAGGAAAGGATTTAAGAATTCAAGACTTGGCATAAGGAAAACAGATTATTGAAAATGTTTAGGTGCTTATTGCCATTGTAAACCAAATCCTGAATTTTCAGTGCCCAGTAGAGATTTAAGAGATTGGTTGAATAACTGGTAATTCGATACAGAAACTTCAAATACAAAGTTGCAGTTTTAAATCCAGTGAGCGTTGCCAGTGAGAGCTTTGCTATTGCCTGGTTGATTGCTGCAGTTTTTAGAGTGAGACTAGATCCCAAACTTACATTCAGTATTAAAGTCCAGCCAGTAGAAACATTGCTGTTGACATGGACTGGTTTTGGTGAGGCCTTCTCTTACAGTCTTGTTGGACTTTGCAGTAAGGCAAAATGACCTTGTGCAAGTGTTTTCTAATGTTTGTCTGCTTACAAGAAAATAAATAAAAATTGAGTTATCCATTAAACAGCTCAAACAAACAATATTAAGAGGAGAAGTAATATTAGTGCTGAGTTAGCTCTCAAAACAAAAAGCTGAAGGCCTGATTTCTGAGCCTTTTGTCGTGAGTCTGGCCCTCAGCTTTGCATCCAGATGAGCCCAGAGGATGTCCACATTGTGGAGGTGGATGCTCCTTGCACCCTTCTTGTGAGAGTGCCCTAAACAGCTTCTTCCAGTGGGTATTTCCACCAGGGGACCTGTGGCTGGAATGCTGCTGCTGCATCTCTGGTGATGTGGCATGTGAATCAGGATTGGCAGTGAAATGGAGGTGCCAGTTTCTGTGGAGAAGACCTCTGAGTAAAATTTAAGTGTGATTTTTGATCTGACCTGGATTTGACAGAAGATGGTTTGTGGATGTGAAGGACAAGTCTATCAGTTCAATGCTAATAGTGGCTTGTTAGCCCTAACTCAGCATTGTAATGATGAGCAATTAAAAGCATCCTTTATTGACAGCTTACATATAGGGACCAACAGTAAGTACACTTGCAGAAAAGTAACAACTGAAAATATAAGGTCCTCTTTCTGTTTCATCCTTATGGTATGAGTGGAGAGCAGGATGGAAAGTTGCTCTGCACCATTCTTGTCCATCAGTATAGAGGACAAGATGAAGGAGAAGTTTGTATTTTTAGAAAGTTCTTCCTTGTTACTACACGTGGCATGTTCTTCAGAGTGATTGGTGTAACTGGTTTGCTGTATCAGTGTTAAACCCTACTGTTTGGACAACAGTATCTCAATGATGACTGCACGAGGACGTGCAGAGGATGTTTCCCTATTCTTAAAAACAAGCTAGGCTTACATGGTTTGAGCATCCAGAGGGGCCTGTTCATATCCTAATTTATCACCAAAACCACTCAGTTTCAGAGGTACTGATTGGGGTATAGATGAGACTAAATTTGGCTGAGCTGTTATGATGGTAAAATTCAGTGCTTGACATTACAAGGAGGGTGTCTTAGGTATGAGTAATGATCAGTGATTGTATGAACAACAGATAGGATGAAGGTTAATTTGAGGGATACAGTTCAATAGTTTTTATCTTGGTTGTTTGCATATTGGTCCCACAATTAATGCTGGATGTAGCAGCTTATAGTAAGAAATGCACATGAGGTACAATATATTGTTTCCAGCGATCTTAGTGATAGCTCAGGTTGATTTGTGGTGCATATTATCAGCAATGTAGTGCTTGCATGTTGTGGTTTGTTCAGAAGGCTACCTGAGTTTCTTGATAAATGATATAGTGGTTTATTGGATGAACTTTAATTTTATACTTAGGGTAATAAAATTTGGAAGTGAAGATTGAAAGACCAAGAACAAAATGCATTGAGCACTCCAGTGTTTTAATGGACTTTATTCCCTTATACTTAACTGACTTTTGAACATGCAAGTGATCTAGTTGAGGTGAAAGCCCCGTTAAAGATATTGAAAAGATGTCAAAGAACTGTGGGTGAACAAATAATTAAGTGCATTCTTGGTTCTGGGTAAAGTCCATATAGCTTACCTGGCCTAAATATTCTAAATTTTGTTTTGTGGTGATCTTGTCTAGATAAAACTGAAATTAGCCAAGTGGTTTTGTCAAATTTTATTTAGTAATGAATAAGTCAATGAAGGTGTAAATGATTATGGATATTGTGCTGCTCAGAAGAGACTTAGAGCAGTGTATGCCTGCAGAACTCTGCTGTATGTTTCTTTTCGGCCCTGCATAAACAAGTATTCTAGTTTATTTAGTGATGGACAGGCTGTTAATTCTTAAAATAGCTGAGGAATAGGAACCTGACACCTTGAATGATTTATGTGTTTTCTTTGTAAGCTTGTTTCTGTTTTGTAACCTTTAAAACATGGGTTTTATGAGTGGTATCATTAAAATTTATACTCCCTCTAGTATGTGATGTTAGTCATTATTGCTCTGCTGTGCCTCCAGATCACCTGTCTGAATTATAAAACAGCCTTCCTTGAAGCTAAATAGTAATTTTTTCCCTTTCTAGAGTAAATGTGTGTTGACTTTGTTATTTTTTCATTGGTGCTCCCATACTGGAGCAGAGGTCAGAATCTGGCCTTTTTTGCTTTCCATCCAAATGTGAAAGGCTGCTAGGAATAACTGTATTTCTAAGAATGAAATATGAAAGGTCTTCTAGCTTAGGAGAATGTATATCAATCAGAGGAAACTGGCAGAGAATTTGTTTTGAAGTGTACTCTATTTTTTGTTAACTCAGACTGATCTGCTCAGCAGGTGATTTAATGTTGTGTTAGGCTTTGTTACGCTAATTTAAAAATGTTTCAGTGAAGAGTGAATCTTCAGTTAGAGAAAACATAAGCTAATACTGAAAGTGAATCACAGTCCTTGTTTCTACCAATTGAGACTTTTTAAAAGATCTCAAGTTTTAAGAAAGACTTCAAAGGTACACCTTTAGTCTGCATCCCAGTTGAAGGTTCCAGAAATGTTAGATATAGAAAGCTTTGTCATACTCAGAAGATGCTTGCCTTTTTGATGTAAATGAATGAAATGGAGAATGGACGTTTTGCTTGAGCTGTGGATTACTACAGTGGCTCTCTGAAGGTTGTCAGGCAGACTGCTTCTTGCTGCTCTGTAACTCATGAAGGTGACCCATCTCTCTCTCTTTCCTTTTTCTTTTTCCCAAGAAATGAAAGATATTACTCACAGTTTAAGTAGATCATCTAGCAGATTGTGGTATAGATGAATTCACTGCAACCCCTTTCGAGGTTTCATACAAAGGTGATAGCTTTCTGAAACACAGCCTGAGCAGCAGTATTGCACATGTTTTATGTTTTTTTCCTACTCCAGCTTGTTTACCTCATGTGAGAGATCTAGGTTGCAAGCTTTTCTTAGCTCTGCCAATGAAGAGGGATTGTTTTGATTTTTTTACAAAAAACTTACTGTTATAATAACAAATGTTTTACCAATGTTAACAGAGGATAAAATACTAATTTCAGTGCAGCCTGAGGCTAGTGTGATATATTCAGTACTGTCATCTAGTTCTATTGAAAAATATGTGATAACGGTACTAGAAAACAAGTTGTAACAACAACGAAGTGTTATTGTTGGAAAGCTTGAGAATGAAATAGCTCAGATTGGAGGTATGTCAGAGTAAGCACACTCAAGCATTTGATCCTCAAGCCAGCTGCCTTTTCCTAAAATATCCGGTACCATGCTGCTTGTTCTTAAAATTCCTTGTTTGCTTCTGTTCCCAGAATGAGTACTGTCTCAGTGTTTTTTGCAAGGCAAGTTTCCTGTCATGTGAAAAACTTCCTATTTATTTTTGCAATAAGGACAATGTGAGCATCAGAGGCTCCTGCACTGAACACTTCCAGTAATATATTTCCTAGAGCTGGAAGGGATTCTCTGTGGGCTTATGCTCTCTCCTTCCATCAACTCAGTTCTGCTTTGAGAGTATTGTCCTCTCCTCACCACACGCACTGCAACTATATTTTAATTAAAGCAATACTATCAAGTTGAAGTTTAATTTGTTCTATGCCACTTACACGTATTTAAAATTGTGAGCGGGCTCCATACATAAATGTCAGTGAGACAGTGAAGAAGGTAGAAAGAAGAGCTGTGATGATGATTAAAGGAGGCTGAGGAGAGTTTTTCATAGGGTTAATGCTTTCCAAATTGGAGGATGTAAGATTGAAAGTGAAGGGCATACTCCTTGTTGAGGGAAAGTGGTAGAGCGGTCCTAATGCAGAATCTCATTAAAGCAACTGTCAGGATTCCTCTATTGTACCATCACCTCCCCTATTCTATAAGAGTCAACTGTCGTTTTGAGTGAGCATACTGCCAAAGAGGCATTTACAAATAAATGAAAAATGTCACAATTGATTTTACTCCTTTCGGAGCACTCTGTGTCAGCTTTGTCACAAACCCTTTGTTGTTCTCTTTTTCAGATCTCTTGTCTGGACATTGGAAATAACTTCAGATGGTTCCTGGGCTTCTTTCTGTTGACCCAGGGTAAGCTCCCTGGATTATGAATTTTTATTAACACCTGTGCAACTGTTAATTATACTGACTTTTCAGTGTTCTTAAAGGATGAAATGCTAGAAATTCCTACCAATTACCTGATGAATGTAGATCAAAGTTGCATAAAACAATACATGCTTGAGAGTACTACTAACATTGGATTTTTTTTCTTAGCTTCTTCTCTAGAAGCATTTGTGAATTAAGGTAATTGTTTTGCAAGTGTTGGATGCGGTAGTACCAGCCATGTAAAATATATACAGCTTTTCTTTACAATATGGACTTCTAAGATGCTAGTGTTCTTTTCTTCAATATTTATAATTTCTTAGTCTCTTTCTATGTATGTTACATCATTATTGTAGTGTATATTGCTGCTTGGAAACAAAGTGAAAGGTACCCTGTTTTTCTTAAGATATTTGCTGCATGGGTAAGTGAACCTGATGGGCAAATAATAACCAACTCCTTTTAATGCCAAAGTGTTAGCATAAGAATAGACATCTGTTGGAATCTCATGATAAGAAAAACTTGAGATGGTTTAGATACAGCAAAGTATCTGAACTTTTAATAAAAGTCTTAGTTGTTTTCTCCTTCAAGTTCAGTTTTGTGATGGTAATCAAAAATACATGGAGTGTTTTACTAAAACTGCTGTGAAAGAGAATTTCATTAACATGTATAGAAATGCCAGTGATCCTTTAAATAGGAGTTGAAGGTTTTCAATGAAGGAACTAATGCTATGTTTAAGTAATTTTTAACCTTTTGCATTTTCTATGATGTTCAAGAAATGTAATCTGGAGGTAATATAAGACAAGAGTTGATTGCTTTCCAGATACTTAAAGTAAATTAACACTTTACAGAAAGAATTGTTTTGTGATGTTTTGCATATTTCTGAGAGGACTCTTCAACAATGATTCAGACACACTTTCCCATCTGACAAATAACACAAAGTCTCTTTTTTACTGCATGTTATTTATGACTTAGCGTATTTTTTTTAAAAAGTTGCTGCATCTTACCATATTTGATAAGAGAGTTCTAAAAACAGAGTAACTGAGGAACATCACTGTGCTATCACTTCTGTACTCTGGGAAATCCTAGGAAATGCAGGAAGGAGTTTGAGGTGCTTAGGGATATGATTTAGCATAGGACGGGAATGGTTGGACTTGATGATCTTAAAGGTCTTTTCTAGCCTTGTGATTCTGTGACCTTTTTAAGGGAAAGAAACGTCTTATGGTGTCACCTGCCCTATATGCAGGTATCTCTTCATCTCTCTTCTGGGTTTGTAGTACAGCCCAATTAGCTCTGCCTCTAACATGGCAGAAATTTTGTTGCATGAGTGTCAGCATATTTTTCAGCTGTTTGAGCACTTTTAATGTGTTACATTCACAACCAACTCTTAGAATTCCAGTGTACCATTGGAGTAATGAAAACTAAATTAGTTAAATTTATTTTAAAACAAATATCTAAATTTCACTTAACTGAAAGCTTAAATTTGTGTTCTTTTAACTGGGAATCAAAACGTCATTAAAAGTGCTGAAGAATGGCTGTAACTTGCACTTTGGACACACTTTTGTTTACATATTACTATGAACTTTGAGATGGAACTCTCTAAGGTAATCCCTAATTCCGTGTTACCAGCAGTGGGCTACCCAACCTTGGTTTTCTTCTATTTGTATCAGAAGAAAACCTGAGATGTGAATCTAGTATAAAGACAGAATATTACTTATAGCAGTGTGAAAACTGATGATATAATTTCAGTGAATAAACCGGCATGCTTAAGGCTGTTATATTTGTGTAATTATTTATTATTGTTACTGTAAACAAAGGGAAGGAAGGAAAACTTAAATGAAAATGAATTGCAGGTCAGCTCCCCAAACTCCACCCCCACAGCTGAATTTAACAATATAGTAAATTATTTTGAGGTAAATCTGAATGGAAGTCTGTAGTATTTCAAATCTAGATGGGGTGTGAACTGAGGAGTAAAGCTGTGCTGCAGAGGGAAATGTAGAACATTTCTGTAATGCCTTGAAACATTAGCAAGGTACTGGCTAAATCTGACTGTAGATTTGCAGAAGCTTGGGGTTTTGATCACTAAATCTCTGCATGTAAACATGATATTTAGTTTCATAACGTTACTGACACTGATTTATCCCAGCTCCTTTATAGAACTGGGCATACTTTGATGCATGGCTATGCATATGTAAATCTCTGCATCAGCTGATTTCATGCATGAGAATTACTTTCATATATTAGTCTGAATCATGAGATTTCTCTCGCCTTCTGTCCCCACAAGCAATGGATGAAATGTGCTGGTTAGCAAAATTACCATGAGTTAGAATATAACTTCAGTAGGAAATTGTCAAAGGTGTCCATACATCAAATTGCAAATAGGGATCAATAAAACCAAGAGAAACGTGTGACCACCACCTCTGTGCCTTTATTCACTAAGGAACTTGCAAGTCGGGAATGAGCCTAGGAAAAGCAGGAGGGATGCTCTGGGCATTTGCTGCAGCGAGAGCCCTTCCTGGTAGCGAGCCAGACACAGGGCTGTATGGCTAATACAGGTTTCCAGTAAACTTAATTTTCAGCCAGGAACAAGCGAACAGGGAGCTCTATCTTCCTGATTCTATTTCTGTTCTTAAACTGTAAATAAGTGTTAAGATTAGTAAAACTTTAGTTTAACAGATTATGGTGTTCTCTTGTCAGTAATTGGACTTCACTTTTATGATGACGGTTATTTGTTTGGCTCCTGAACCCAAAATATTCCTTCAGAATGTCTCTCTTCCTATTTAAATTTATAAGGGTGCTGTATTTCTAGGTCATGGGGATTTGCTAGTCTTGTAGTACAACAAGATGAATCACAAACCCTTCCCAGTTCTCCAAGTAATGACTTTTCATGTCATAAGTTCGCTTTTCTATATATGAAGAAAAAATAATGGAATAAGGAGTGGAGTAAGGCAGAATAACCTGATCAAGTGAGGGAATGTTTGGAGGAGTTACCATTCATGAATTTAATTCAGTTGTTAAAATTTTACTTTTAGAAGATCCTTTTTAAAATCCTGAAGATCCCGGCTTATTAAAATCAGGCCCCTTTCTAGCATCTTGTCTTGTTTGCATCATGTTTTTCCTTGAGTGTCTTACTCCACTGACTTCAGGGAGGTCATACATGGAATGAAGAAATTGTTTCTCACTTCTTTGTATCTGAAGCTCAGCTCTGTGCTGCTGCTGCATTTTCAATGTTATGAAACAGTATTATCCAACTAATTTCCTCTGAACTGTTCTCTGTAGTTGCTTTATAAATAGTATTGCTCCGAGTGCTGTAATAGAGCTCATAGCAGAAAGGACATGTGAAGAAGACATGCCCACAAGACAATGCTAGCAAGAAACTTGTAGTTCCTTGTTGCCATGGCTGAATTAGTTGGGTTTAGGTAATTTTCTAATCAAACAATAATAATGATGTAAAATGCATTTTGCTAACTTTTGTTGTGGCATGGTGGTCAAACCTGCACCACTTATTTTTAGGTGGTTGAGCAGGACAAAGGAAATGATCATTTACTTGCTTGATCGTTCTTTCATGGTTGCCCCTAGCTGTAAGGTGCAATGATGGCCAGAGAGATTAACCATCAGAACATCCCCAAACAGTAGAGGAAAATACCATTAAGTAGCTTAATGGTGAAATAATTTAATTGTTGCTAATAGCAGAGGGAGAGGAGGAAACTCATGTGCTGATCACTGTTACAAATGAGTCTGTATTTAATACAGTGACTTGAAGTGCATGTAGTAAGATCATCTGTGCATAGTATTTTTGAGCATGGAGGGAAGTGTCTTTGACTATGTTTCCTCGAGTCATTATTTTAGCATAGAACATCCTGGGAATATTTTTGGTGCTCCAAAGTGTTAGCAGGACCTAATGCATTTTAATTTTTTTCCTCATGAACTTGTAGTTTTTGTTTAAGCAACAAATAATAATTGCATCTGGGTCTTTTTTTGTTTACTAAAATAAAATTGTTTGAAATTCCATTCAGAATTGGCTCCCAAGTACACGTGCCTGCACATAGATTTCAGTTACTGTAAGAAAATCAATGCATTACCATTGAGTTAATAGTATTGGCTCTACTTGATGAGCATGTCCTTGAGCTCCTTTGGAAATTATAGCTGTAATTATGACTGAACACAACTCCTATGACTGTTCTGTAGCTCTCGAAACAGGTTTTGCAAACTTGTGACTGAGTCCAGTGGTCTTCAGTAGAGCCAAGATTTCACACGTCTTCATATAAAGAAAGCAACTACAGCCTTCCATCCCCCACAGTCTGTTGTTAGGGGTGTTCCCTTATTTTCCACTGTTTAGGGGAAGAATTTGGCTCAATGCTCTTGAATTAAGTATAGAGACATAATTAAGGTTTTTAACACGTGTAAAAACTTGACTTGTATGCAGGAGGTAGATTGTGACAGCCTGCTATGCCATACTAACATGACACATAAGTAGAGCAATGTTTTTCATCAACAGAAATGTGTTCCTGTTTAAAGTTGATTCTCTCTATAGGGTGCCATAAAGTAATTAGAAAGACCATAACATCCTTCGGTATTGCATATTAATTCCTCAGAGGGATTAATTAGTCTTAATCAACTCCAATAGTGTAGGACTGACCATGGAAATGCTATAGAACTCTAAAATGATCTACAAAGCAAAGTTGTTTTTTTTTCTAGAAGAGTGTGTTTTCTTTATAAAACTCTCAAAGGCTCTAGGGATTTTTTACCTTGTAGAAAACTGGAAGTGAAAGTGTTTGTCTTTAAAATTAAAAATTGACATGGAATGCTGTGTACTCTGCCTTAAAGAAACTGCATGTAAAATATTTGTCCTCTGTGTGAAGACTATTAGGAAGTCTATGCCAACTTGAGAATCTCTTGTTACCGGTGGTGGTGAGTTTTTGAATTTTTTTCTGAATAGCCAATGCACTAAGCATGAGTTTGTAGTGGAGGATTATGACTGGAAGGGTGAGGAGTTGCCTGTGCACTCACTGCCCTCATGGAGGAAGACTAGAAATATTATTCAGTGGTGTAGATCAGAAAAGATTGTGTGCAAGCCCTCTGAGCTGAGATGTTGCCTTGCTCTCGTAGCAGGTGTTCCAAAACCCACAAGGACGTTTTTACTGTCTCTGTGTTTATGTAGGATAACATTGTGATCTGAAGTGTATCATGTTTGAAAGATTCCAGTCCTCCAAACT
The DNA here is from genome assembly GCA_022605575.1 of Laterallus jamaicensis coturniculus. Lineage (NCBI taxonomy): Eukaryota > Metazoa > Chordata > Aves > Gruiformes > Rallidae > Laterallus > Laterallus jamaicensis. Next base: position 13,266,690 of record JAKCOX010000015.1, read on the forward strand.
TGTGTGTTTCTGCTGTGTTTCAGTCTGTACTTAGTGTTTTAATTTGGGCATTAACTCTTCCTTTAGTAGTATTTTCAGCAGCGGTGGTGGAAGTAAGTTGTTAGCAAGACCTTTGCCTGTCATATCCCCAAATAAGTCCCTTTTCTTGAAGAAGTAATTAGACTTTGAGGTCTAGCTTGCTATGGCAAGGGTTCTGGACATGTGCAAGAATAAGAAGGAAGCCTAATTAAGGAAACATGGACTTTAAGGCCAACCTTTACTACCTTGCTCAGGTACTTCAATGATTTTTTAGGAGGTTCCATGCCTTAGCACATCAAAGGGTATTAATGGCTCCATACTTGCAAATTGGAACTAAAGACTCTTGTGTGTAAAACTACAATCAGCCTTTGGTTTCAAGCAAGGTAGTGTCATCATTACTTAACTGATAAATATCCTAGAGCAGTGTGCAAAACAAATTTTCAAAACAGTGAAGCTATAGGATCATTACTTCTCATGTGAACACAGAAAAATAAATAAAATATGGATGCTTAAATAGATGCTTTTGACCCTTCTGTAGTTGGGGGAAGAGGTGTAATATTTAGCAGCCTCGTGGTGTCCTCAGTATACTTAATTCTTTAAGACTCTGCTGTTCTAAATATAGCACATCTGAGTTCAAAAGTGAGTGTTTCCTCTACCTTAAGACCTATGAGAGAGAGATAATCTTCTGGGGAGAGTTTTGACATTTGTTTTAATGGAAGCAGGATTAAGCACAGTTGTTAGGTTAGAGTGGTATTTAAGTGATCAGCAATAGTGATCAGTGATTTTCAGTAAATCAAGCTGTTTAAGCTGTGTACTTAAGAGATGCCTCTATGTGACGACTTGTCAGTTTGTGACTTTTAATTTTTATTAGAAAGAATATGGCTGTATGAATATACCTGTATGAATAAATCCTCCTCATCCTGGTGATGTTGATGACAAAGCTTTGATGGATTTGGGCGATATTATGCATCTATCTGATGGAGATTCAGTTTATATGTATGGATATGGTACTGCTTAAAGCAAAATATTTCACAATCCTAGTAAGAACATAGTGCTCCAAGGCATCTCAATGCATTATGGAAAACTGCTCACCTTCACCAAGATAAGTATTTTGCAATGGTTTTATTTTCACAAAAGCTAAAGCCATAACTAGGAGATAATGACCTAATTTTTGATTTAGAAAATAAAATCACCTGAACTTCCTTCCTCCAACAAAACAAACCACCTGGACTGCAAATTATGTTGTAATTATTAAAGTAATGGAGGCTTTAGCTTCAACAAGGAGGATATCCAATATGTGAGGCTTGCCGAAAATGGAACTTAAAAAGCCTGAAGTTTCACTGCATTGGTTAGAGACAGGATTGAGGAACCTGAAGGTAAGCAGGTCCAGCTTTTTAGAAAACTCTTTGAGGGTCATCCCTGTTGTTTTCACCTCTGCTCTTTCATTTCCACCTGTACTTTCTATCAAAATCAGCTATGCCTTATGTTGTATTCAAACACCCTGCACAGGGAGTCAATGGCTTTGTTACTGCAGACCTATGGATTTGATGTGGGTTCCCTGAGTAACACTACAAACTTTGTTAGCTGTTACTTTAACAAAGTATGACTTTCAGGTAAATAGCAACCTTTATCCTAGATAGTACTATCACTGTCTTGGTCAACAGCTGTGAGGAATATGTTTCAGAAAATAGATTGGATTTTAGAAATAGTATTTCATGAGCTCAGTTTACCTCATCTGAAAGACTGTTTTGTTGGTGCATCAGTTTAGAACTTGTCACTTAAAGATAACACTGCTCTGCATTCCCCCATTTGCAAAGCACTGTGCCAAAACAGTAAATGTTCTTTCATTTCTCCTTCCTCTCTTTCACCCCATGTAAGTTAAGAATACCTTCTGCTCCTTTTTCCTGTAACTTATTCAGTCCATTTACTTTGCGTTTTTGTGTCTATGTTCATGTCTTCATTTCTCCATTGGTTTTCTTCCTCTTAACACACACATGCACAAAGATCTGCCTAGTAGATAGATGTTGAGACATGAGTAGAAATAAAGGAAAGGGTGGGGGCAGAACTCTAGTGGCTAGCAGACAGAGCAGAAGATTGGATGTGGCCCTTGGCATTTGAGTTTTGAATAGTCTGGTGGTTCTGCAATGTTTATAAGAATACCTTTGCAATAAGTGAGCATGTGTTGTTTTATAGCTTTTATAGTGATGCAAGTTCCTTCAACCAAATGTGAGAAGCCTGCTACCTTTCTTTTTCCTGATGTTTTTCATTCATGTTTTCCCTATACCTTAGGATCAGCTGAAGCTTGACAAATGCAGGTGTTCTTACGACTTGTCTTCAAGATATACTTCAATTTTTCTCTTGCTTTCCTTTTGCAATAAGAAATATCTGTTCAAATGTTTTTATAGCTTCTTTATGATAGGCATTTCAGATACCTACTGCTGAATAAATAAAACTGCCTTCCTACCTTAAGGAGCCTGGGATGCTTTTTCATTTGTTTTTCAAAATCTGTTGCAGTACAGAATGTAGTTGGTTGTCATAGTAAAGATGATGGTCTGGCATTGAAATGAGAACATAATTAAAATTATTTTTACTTTTCTTAGGGCTTGGAACAAACTGTTACCTAAACCTTTTCTTAGAGGTATTACACCTAACAAGTTCTCTTGAGAGAGATGGCTGCAAAGCAGCTAAGCTATCAACAAAAGTACTGAATGGCTGCATTCCCTGGGGTTTGCTTAAATTTGAAAGTAGATAGGAACTGTGAAGAAATATAATGCAATCTGGTAAAGAAGCTGCAGCATAACTCCAGCAGCCTCGGACACGGTAATGTACCAGTATAAAAATCTCATATTAACCTGGAATATAGGTAACATCATAAACAACCCTAAAGTTGCTTAGCTTACACTTGTCCTTGACACATCATTTTCAATGTCTTGTGATGTCGAGACCGGTTTATGCTGTAACTCTATGGAATGGAAACCAGGTCTCTGCCTGCAGTGGAAGAGGCCCTGTGAACCTTTGCTATGCTGTCTGTGGTTGGTTTTCTAAATGCAAAATGACCACTGTGCTGAAATAGCAGTCAAATGGTGTTATGTTCTTGGTCTTAATTTTATGCCAGGTTAAAGTTCACTAAACCACTGAAGCTACTTGTGGTCTGAGGTTTTCTTTCTTTGCCCACATGAATGTACATGATGGAGTTGCAATATTGGTCTTCTGGGGTTTGAAGCAACTGAAGGGGAAGCCTAGTTCTTAGGTGTGTTATTTTTTTTCCTATATGTCTTCCAATATAGGATCTGCAGTAATGGTTTTGTAGAGTCACAACCTTTTTCCACTTCGGAGACTAAGATTGAGATGTAGGAACTCATTTGTTTGTTTTCAGGAGGAGCTTGATCCAGGATTCATGGTGAAATATGTGCTTGAATTTGAGGAAATTGATATTTTCTTAGTAGTGTGTTACCTGACTACTTTTGCTGGCTTTCAGTGCATTCTGGAAGATGATACCCTAAGCAGATCCTCTTAATTAAGAATGAATGCAGCTCTTTATTGAATTATCCGGAGACCTCAATCTGTATTGTTATAATATTACATTCTTGCAAAGGAGATGTGGTGATTCATAGATTTGGGCAACAGCTTCGAAGCAGCAGGGGGTAAATCTGTTGATTATTGCTGTATGCAGCTGTACATCTCTCTGATACACAGTGCTCCAAGTGTTCTGACAGTATGGCAGAGCATCAGGGAGAGCGTACTCAGCAAGGCACCAATAAATTGAGCCTTGCTGCATTTCTGCTTCAAGCTGGTGGGGGAAAGAGCAAATTTAGTTTGGACAACATGCTGGTGCGAGTTAGTGGTCCTCTGCGTGAGCAGTACATGAAGGCAGTCGCAGGGGAATAGCGTGAGCTAATGTGAGACTGGCTGCTTGGCAGGGCTGGCACAGCCGCCTGGCTCAGACTACAGCCCAGAGAGCTGGGTTCTCACAGCTCACTGGGCTGTCTTACCAGTAGTGAGCTGGTGTATTGGTTACCATTGGACTTTCAGTGAGAGCAAAGCTTTCCAAGACCTGAATGATAATGTTATCTACTGCTGACATACTTAAATACTAAACTTCTCTTGAACAACTTGATTCTTGTAAACCTTTGGAGCTAGGTAGCAGACTGCTCCAGATGCTTTGGGGAAATGTCATTTAATTCCTCCATTATTATGTATTCACACATTTCAAAATATGGGATCAGGTTATTAATGTCTTATCTATTGGACAACTCTGAGAGTTTTAACTTGCAAGAGCAGATCTGTGTTACGTGGTGTCCCCAAAATCATGAAGTTTTAAGTTCTGATTGAACTGTAGAATTCCTTCAAAAAACAGATGCTTTTTTGTTACGATTGCAGTGATTTTTTTTTAAGTGTTATGGCACTTTTTTTTTTTACCTTCTAGACTTGATGTTTTATTTGGAGCGGAGATGGCCTGTTGTCAAAGAGGTTACAGACTGTCCCACATTGACATTCTGATTATGTTCTTTCAGTTCATGCATAGATAACGCACATACATGCGGCAGGCATCCTGTGAGCAACAAGCCTGGCTTAGCAGAAAAGGTCTATCTACACCTTTGCCTGAAAAGCCTTTGTGATCTGGGGACCTGTGTTGGTTAGGTATCTTCTGTATTAGTTTGTGTGTGTTATATGCAAGAATTGGATGCTGCCAAGTTGCTTTGTTGTATTAAATGTTAATTTGTCAGATACACCTTTTGAAAATAGTGTGTTACCAAGGCCAAAACAGAAAGTTAAACACAAAGGGTTACAAAGCTGTTACAGGCTCTGTTTTTTCCCTGAAAATAGAATTTCATAACAACTTAATGTGTGTGCCCATATCTGATAATTTTGTTTTAAAAAGACCTAAACAGAACAAAAAGAAAGTAACCTTAATCAAGCAGTTTTAACATCTGAGTAGAACACAGAGCATGATGACTATCAGTGTAAAAGAATTGCTGTACGCTGGTCCCAGTCAGTTTAAATTGTCTGCCTTCTGTAATTATTCAAAGCTGAAGTCAGGTTGAAGGCTTAAAATACATTGTTTTTAGCCAAATACACCGAAGAAATAGTATGGGGAGGAACTGTGTGAACTTTATTGCAAAAATGTTACCCCTTGTGGCTAGCGAGGCATGTGTGTTTAGTTGGAGCTCAGAAACAGACAGTGAGCAGGCATGCTTGCTTCAATTTTAGCCTTCATCTAGCGAGAGCAATAATAATTTACAATTCTAGAGAGAGATATTTTAAGGTGTTTCTTATGTAGTGTCTCCTCAAAAAGACGTAAACTGGAGTCAGTAGCATCATTAGGCTTCATCTGGGGACAGATAAAAGCTGAAAGAGTGCTCTGTTGCTCAGCAAGCCACGTGAGCATCATTAGCTCATCACTCCTAATCTGCAGCCTACATCTACAGTTTCTCTATTGCATGACTCAAAATCCAGATTCAGCCTGGTGTGAAAAAGAGGGAATGTGGATCAGATTTTGTATGATGCCTTTTCATTGCTTTTCTGATAGAAAACTAGTGAAATGAATGGTACCTGAATAAAGAAGAAACTAACACCTCCTAGAAATACGGATGGCTTTAAGGAGTGTATCTGTGCACACACTAGTGTATTTTTCAAGTGCCTATAGGCAAAAAACCTCGTTTGTTTCTGTGAAGGTCAGTGTGGAATAATTTAGAAAAAGAAATTATCTAATGCCAGTATTGCCTATTGAAACAATGAAACTTTATAGACCATTAGTTTTGTAAGATTGCTACAAAAATATAATTTTCATGACTGTGTTAAACTACCATTTAGGTGTTTAGTGAGTACTCTTCTATGATCCATTAATTACGATAGACGAAATTAGACATTGAGTATAACTTATGTTCTGGGTTCTAATAGGCCACCTTTATTTGTAATAACTGTGTAATGCTCAGGTTCTGGTCTTATAATGTAACAAAAATGGTGATTCCAATGTCTTAAAATATTAGTATCACTAAAAACCATTATGTGTTTAATTGTAAAGGTTTTATTTTGAAACAATTCATTTTGTTGGTGGCATACTGCATTTTGTGCTGCATTGCAACAAATGAATATGGATTTAAGTTTTCTGCTCCACCCTGCAATAGCAGGGAATTATTATGATACTAGCTTTAAGTCTTTTTCTTATTCACAGTGTAGTTGGCCACCTCTAATGAGCTTACTTCTAAGTTGGATCAGGATAACCAAAAGTAAAACAGGCTCTGAGGCAGGTTCTCTTTCTAAAACAGAGGTGTCATTTCTGGTCAACCATGGCAATTAAATTGTTGAATCTTTCCTCCTCCACCCTCAAATGGGTAGGAGACAAACTGAGACCAACTCTTGTTTCTCTTTTGGAGAACAAAAATAAATAGATAACATAGCTGTATGAGCACTGGGGTTGTGATGGTGGCTCTGATAGCTCAATACTGCTGTCTAAAGCAGTCTTTGAATGTTAAATTGATAACCTGTCCTGTCTGCATATGAGTCTCTTAAGTTCTGTAGAAGGCAATCAACCCCTGTGTGCTTCGTTGTCTCTTGTTGCTGGTTCTTTACATAACAGCATTTTTTAGACCTGTCTGTGCTGTGACAGTAGAAAATGGGAGAGTTAATTTCATTTTATTCTCAACTTCCCTTTTGCAAGGAGCTCCACATGAGGATGTGAGCAGAAGTTTCTGATGCCTGTCACTTTTTCTGTTGCTTTTCATTAATCTTATGGGGAATAAATTGATGTTGCTATTTGTAGATATTTGCATTAGAATCAGGTTTATTCATGATTGACTTCCAAATTGGAGTTGTTTTTTATGGTTTGAAACTTGAAAGAAGGCACTGCAACAGAAGTTATATGGAAGTTACTAGCAGGAATATGAAACTTTGTGTCAAACTCTTGTGGCTTTGAACTTCAGTAGAAGTGAGCAGTCGAGGCAAAGTTCCTTAATAGCATCCCTTGCATCTTAAACATTTCAAATTAAAATGCTGGTTTTCATCTTTCCCCAAAATACAGATAGCAGAGTCTGTTTCTGGTGGTGTTATGGTTGTGGCTGTTAAGTAACTTTCAGTTCTTCTAGCTTAATAACAGTTGCACAATTTATCTGAATAAAGCTATTTTATTTGGTATTGCTTGCCATCATCATCCAGTCCAATGACAAAACTCTTACTGACTTGTGTAGGAGATGCAGGAAACCTGGTGAGTCTGGAGGTGCTGTGTTGTAGAAAGATTGCTTGATGTTCAGTGTGCTGCCAGATTGCACAAAATCAGGTTTTCTGTTGGCAGTGTGGGTAGATGTGCACACTTTTATGCTGCCAACTGTACGTTTCTGCTTATACTGGAAGCATTATTTTGGATGCTTTCCTCCAAAAGGTTTCTTTTTCTCACAATCAGCACATGCATTTTTTCCCCACTACTCTCTCATATCCCTTGTGTTTCTAATTAACATTTCAAAATCCCTGCCTGTCCTCTGTTCTGAATAATCTGTGCCTGTTTGCATTCTGGTAGCACTCTTCTGCTTTGAATGCAACACCAATTAATATTACTTTCAGCAGTTAAATAGTCTCTATGTATGGGTTCATTCTCAAAACATCATATATTTGGTTTTTTTTTTTTTATCTGACAGGCCTTGAGTTCCTAAGAGCTGGATTAAGCAAAAGTTTCAAACTCTGTTCAGGCTGAGTAAGCAGATATCTTTGTCTAATCAGTTAAACACACTACACTTCTTTATAACTCTCTACAGGAGTCTAGGATGAAGAAAGGCGAGCAGTAAGTAAATATCTCAAGATATCTATTGTTCATTAAAATGGGCTTCACTAAAAAAATACTCTTAATCTGCAGATTTCTCGTGTGCTCTAAGGTTACCAAATCATACGTGAATATGAATTTCAAAGGCAAGGCTTAATAACTGAAACTATTTTGCAGCCTTTTACTTGTGGTTTTACTGTACTGCTTTTTTCTACTTGGTCATTTAAGGTAATTTCAATAATGAAGTAAAAAAATCCAGTAAAGGCAAATTATAGCTAAATGCTTTGAAAAAGAAAAGCTTTAGGACTTAAAACTTATTTTCAGAGTGTTTTCTCAAGAAGATGTTTCTTTGGTGCATGCTCACTTGTTTGGTTTTTTTTTTGGTCTTCTGGGAAGTATTAAGATGTAATTTAAAGAAGAATGCATTGAAAGAGTCAGCATGTGAGGCAGAGGTATTATATATAATCTTGTTTATGCCTATAACATATAGAATAGAGGAGAAAGACCTTACTTGTTTTTTCTGGATGTGTGATGTGCAGTGTTTTTATGTGGTGCTTCTTTGGCAGAAGATACCAGGCGAACTGCAACAAAACTAAGGACATCTTATTCTCAAGAGGATTCTTTTTTCTGCTTGTCAGACACTTCCTTTGGATGGTAATGTTGCTGATTCAGAAACACCTTTGTCAATATAATTGAAGCATTACCTTGATTTCTTGCTCTCATGCTTGATTAAATGGTTTGTTACCATGAGCAAGACTAGAACTTGCGTGACTATGTGGCAGCATGTCTGAGGACACTTCGTGTATGGCTCAGTAAACATCCAAAATGGGAGAGACAGCAGGATGGTCCTCTTGGTGAGAGCTGTGAAATAGATAACTGCCCTAAGATACAGTACCTTGAAGCTAATGAACAGAACCATGTAAGTAATTCTGACTATAGGAGGTCAGTGTCACCTTGGTCCCTGTTGACAAATGCTGATAGATCTTAGGAGCAATACCTTTTGTTTCCTAGCCATGCAGCTAGTTGCCTGGACTCAGAATGGTGTCTGGTTTTACTTCAGAACAGGCAACTACTTCTGTAACTTAAAATGAAACTAAGTTCTTGCACTTGGATGTTTTTTAACGTATCATTAGTGTTTCCTTTCTTTAAGAAACAAAATGTACTTGCATGTATAGTAGAGCTGCTATAAGTACCTCATACCCCTCCTTTTCATGAAAACTCAGTCTTGAAATTGCATCATCTTTGATATCTATATTAAGAAGCTTGATATGTGAGATGTAATGTTACAACTTGACAAGCTTATATACAGTATTACTGATTCCTGAGTGGCAGTGATGCTGTGAGGATGGGTCTCTGGCATATGTTTGGCAGTCAGTAGTATTCTGTGCTTGTTGCTTTTGCTGTATGTTATTTATTTGTGGATAAATTATCTAGCTTTACAGAGCTTGTTTGATAGTTGTGTCCCACTGTGTTTCCTTTTGCATAAAAGGAAAAATTTGGTCTAATATTTGCATATTTGCCCTCAGAACTGATGGGAAGTAACAGCTGTCTCTTGAAATGGAGAGGATTTATCAAATGCTTGAACACTAGGAATCAAGCTGGAAATTCGACCTAAGTACTATATATATGGAAGAAAGTAGTCCACTAGTTTTATGAATCTGAGGATCACAGAGAGAAACTCAAAACACTACCGTAATTTTATTAATTTATTGCTTTTGGTTTAAATATTTAAATCAAATTTGTATATGGGTCTAAAAGGTGTGATTTAGTTTAGCTAGATGGTTGTGGGCTTGATGCGGAAATTACTGGGTAAAAGTCTTTGGCCTGTGCAAGACAGAAGGTCAGTCTGGATGATCACAACTGCCTTCTCCAAATGTTGCTTGTCAACAATGAACATTTGACTGAATGTATTTGAAGAAGCACATAACAGCATTTGTTAGATGAGATGTCAATAGATTACATGGGTTGGAATAAGCAGATAATTGTGAAACGCTGCAATTAGACTGGATGGATAAAATGAATGCCTTCAGGAAACTGATGAAAAAATTGCTGGTCTCATGTAAGCTTGAAAGTAACATTGATTTATCTTTAGAAAAAATTTTACAAAATCTTCTAAAACTTTAACATATGCATAGAATTGACTGTTGTAACTTTAAAGAGATTTGGAAAACCAGGAGACTATCTCTTTGCTTCATATTTATTTGGTATACAAAACTGGACTCCATACATACAGCTCTTAGAGCTCCAGCTTACTTAAAGATTCTGGTGTCTGGGGAAGAGGGAAGGGAAGGTTAAGGAATCTGAAAACAGGCCCCTAAATGCATACCACAAAGTCTGAGTGTGCCCCTAAATGCATACCACAAAGTCTGAGTGTGCCCCTAAATGCATACCACAAAGTCTGAGTGTGCCCTTGCCTGTGTTCACACCTGCACTTACTTTGCTTTATGCACAGTTGCATCTGTGTGGAGTCAAGTGGGAAGAAAATAAATATCTATAATGGTGTTTTGCTCTTGTAAGAGTTTGATACCTGTGAGTTCTAAACTTACGTGGTAATCTTTAGGTGTAGTTCAGGGAGGTATGAAAAACCTTCTAGTGCTTGCAACACGAGTAAGCCCGAAGTGATAATATTGTTACACAACAAATTTGGAAGTGGCAGGGTCTTTCTTGGCTTGAAGATGAAAGAATAATCTAAAGTAAGTGCAAATGGATGTTCTTACATATGCAGCATATTTGCTGGTTTTTTTGGGGTATTTTTACTATTTGTCTTGATACAGGTAAAATGTACTGCTTGTCTGACACTGCCTATCTTCTCCCTCAAACTATCCATAAAGAGAACACCGAGTGGCTTAGGAAAATGAACTTTGTGCACTAGATAATGACTCTGAATGATGCATTTTAACCTTGCATAAACTGGGAGTTTAATTTTTATTTTAACTTTTTTAATTAATGGCGTAACTTTGCTGTTTGACTTCTTAGGGTCTTTGTTCTGTTGCTTTCCATGTGGGGAAGTGGCCTTCATTTGTATAGGAAATATACTGGGTCCCTGTCATGAACCCTAATCACCTTAATATATGTCAGAATTTACTAGCAGACTTTTCCCATACCTGGAAATATTTAAACAGATGCCCATGGGAAAATTGAACAGAGTAAAGCAAATTGAATCGGGTTTAAGAATTCATGACCTTTCTGTCCTACATATCAAATTCATTTTTCTCTAATGCTGTTCATATTGTGCTGCATATTAATTGCATATTGCTTATTCTTATTTCATAATATACCACTGATAATAACATAAAATTACATTTTTAATTCCCATTGATACCTTAATTTAATGTTTCATTTACTTCTCTTCTTTAACTAATCTTCTGTTCTCTGAACAAATTTGATTAAAATTGTTGCATTTATTAAAAAGAAATGGGCTAAAATATATCAGTTTGGTCCCACAAGGAGAGCCAGTGTTAAAAATCCCATTCTGATGTGTGCCTTTCATTGCACAGCAGACTTTAGAGGAGGAGATAGTTGATTAAAGCTCCAAAATAGATAGGATATTGAAAAGTAGAAGACATTATCTGCTTTAGGTACTGCTTTCTCATCTTCCAGGTAAGCCAGTCTGCATTCCCCTTTCTCTTGTCTCCTGAAGCTCTAGTATAATTATGAATTTGTGAGGTTTGGGTTGGGATGTGGGAGAGTGAGGAGTGATTTCAGAAGATCTGATCTGCTTACCCCTAGGAGAGATGATCTTTGTCTTCCCTGGCTGTCAGGCAAGGGATGGGGAGTTGTCACACTGGGCTTGCTTCTTTTTTTATGTATATTGGGCTGAACAAAGCCTAGTATATGTTGTGGCATGGGATGAAGGCTCTTAAGGTTAAATGTTCTCTTTTCACTGTATAAGTGGAATTGTGGAGTTATTTCACTCACTTGCAGCAAGTTTTTGATGTTTAAACCGTGTTTCTTTACATGTTGAAGTGAAGATATATTGCAGTGCTATCAAGGTTAATTGCTACAACTGAGAATGTCAGTCTTGCTATTTTTATGATGTAGTCAGTATGTCACACTTCTCTTGTGCCAGTATACATAGTTCTTGAAAACTTGCAGTGTGAGGTTACTAAGCAGTTCTGATGAGATGCCTCAGAATCCTCACTTTGAAGATTTAGTGAGAAAGGAAGGCTGGATGGACCAAAAAAGCTCATAAGTGTGCACTGGTTCTTGATGAAGGTTATTTACTGATAAAACATGTCTTATTTGGGCTTTTGTGTTTATGTAAGACAAAAATCTTAAGTCTGTGTTTACATTTAGAAGTTGAATTAATATCTTGTAATTTTATCTTGTTACTTTGGCTTTGATTAAATTGTTATTGGTTTAACCTTCTTGATTTTCTGTTGAATTATGTGATTATCATTGCCCATTTGATGTTAGGCATTTCTGTGTAATTAGGATGTTGTAATCTTCTTGTTTCTTGGTCTGTGAGATTGAGTTAATGATATCTTCTTAAGAAGTATGATACAACATTGTTTACTGATTGGCTAAATTGGTAGGGAGGAGCTCACTTGGCAAGTAAGCTGTAAACATAGGTCTCTTCCAGAAATAGCATTATAAAGAAACACTTGAAATATTTGCATTTATTTTGATGCAGAAGATCTCTGTTCTCTTTGGCCAATTAACTGCATTCAAAAATCATTATTTGCTTCTTGTACAGTGAAGTATAAAGTTTGGCTTTTTTTGGAAGAGTGAGTTAATGAAATTTAATGCTGTCTGTGCTGGCTTCTGTAGGTCCTTTGAGCACTCATTAAGTAGGTTAACTCCTCACTTGTTAAGCACTTTGCACGGTGTGAATTTGCCAGCATCTTACTTTTCTGTATCCACTTCTTTATCATATTAATTCTGATTTTTTGACTAGTTTTATCTCCTGCCCCCTGCCTCGACTCAGTCACAATATTGACTTTGTGATGCCACAATTTAGTATGGTACCCCACCCAATAGCATTAGGCTTTACCTCGTTAACAATACAGCTGTTTCTTGGTCATGAACGTGTAAAGCCTGTCTCTTGATGCCCCACACACTTCTGTCAGTCCTTCAGTAAGGAAGAACCTACTTGTGGCTGAGTGACTGTTAGATTTGTGGCATGTTGATGGCCCAGTTTGGAGGATGTTGATGGACCTTCTGTACAGGGTCTGTACATCCCTCTGTCTCCTGGTGAATTGGCTGGGATTCAAACAATGCATGAATTCCAGCCATAGGGAATGACTCTCAGCTCCAGGGAAAAGACATGTGTAGGTTCCTCACTGTAGACAAAGTGAAAGCTTTGTTATTCTCTGATAGTGTGCAGGAAATAATACAGCAATATCCATTGGTTGTGGGAAGTGTGGAAGCTTCTTTGTGAGACAAGGTGACATGCTGAAATTTCCTGGTTTTAATTTTAGTTGTAATAGTCATAAACTAAATTTAATAACTGTCAAATAGACTAGATAATGATGCTTTTAGCTAAATTTCATCCATTTGGGCTTTTGGTTTTCTTGCTAACACTTCAATAATTGTAGCTTCTAGTGCTTTTGTAAGGAAGAACATTTCAGGAAATGGGTGTGTTTTTTCCTTAACTAAGTGTGTGAAAGAACTGCCATTGGGGCACTGGGACTGTTTCATTGTCTAGGAAATAGAAAATTAGCTGTTTTGTCTAGACAGTGCTTTTGTTTAGATCGAGCTTTTGTCAAGAAGTACTAATTTTGTCTTCCAGACCTTGAAGGGGGCCTGCAGTAAAGATGGAGAGATACCCTTTATCAGGGAGGTTAGCAATAGGACAAAGGGGAATGGGTTTAAACTGAAAGAGGGGAAGATTTAGACAAGAAGAAACTCTTCCCTGTGAGGGTAGTGAGGCACTGGAACTGGTTGCCCAGTAATGTCATGGGTGCCCCTGGGTCCCTGGCAGGGTTCAAGGCCAGATTGGATGGGGCTTTTGGGCAATCTGGGCTAGTGGAGGATATCCTTGCCGGTGGCAGGGGTGGCACTGGAGGAGCTCTGAGGTCCCTTCCAACCCAAACTGTTCTGTGCTAAGAATGGTTGGACCAGATGATCCTTGAGGTCCCTTCCAACTTGGGGGGTGGGAAAATAAAATGTCACCATATCCAGTGATAACCTCATAACATTTTTCAGACTGAAGGACTGTGTCTAGGAAGTGGCACTGCTTCCTGCCATCTGACAGTAGTGGCTCTTAGACTTAAAGCAAGAAGCAGCAGGAGTAAACCAGCAAAACTAGCATTTGTGCACCACAGGTAGCCTTGCCTCTGTTTAATTTCTGTTGCTTCCACACATGTATAAATCTTCAGTTTGCATATCTACATCTGGTAATGGTTGCCAGTGCTAAAAAGCTAAGAATGGGTTGAGAGTTTCTTTAAAATACATTCTTCACTGGTACTTATTTGTAGAATAAGCATCAATGCTTTTGTAAATGATGAACTGCTTACTCATTAGTGTCACATGCAGAAAACCATGCATATATCAGTGTTTGGCAGGATCTGTTTTAAAATAATTTTATAGAATGTTCAAAAACTTCGGTGTATTATGAACATAAACTCATGGTAGTGCTACTTCCCTAAGATACTTCATCCTAAAAGGATGGTTTAAGTGGCATTCACTTGCACCCCTGCATCTTAGTCTTGAGTGAATCATCATGGATGATCTGTATGGATTAAAAATAAAGGAATCTAATAATAGAGTTCTGTCACTAAGAACTTGCCCTCTGGATACACCAACTTAACTGTTGGGCTTTGAAGTCTTCTGCTGAAAACAAAATCTGTCTTGTAGGCACTTTTCTTTCATTGTTATCTATCATGGGGACTAGAACTCAGAAATAACCTTCACCTATACTAGTCTTGACAATATATTTACAGACATTTGAGACAATTTTGAGAGAGCTTTTTGCTTTAATGTGATACCAAGTAAAGCTATATTCTCAAGCTTAGTAACCTTCAATAAAGTTCAGGTGGGCATTGCTTCCTAATTTTCATTTATATACCCAGTGTGCTAAAAAGGAAAAAATTCCAAACTCAATGTTTCTGGGAATTTGAATGTCCTCTGTATCAGACAATGAATTGACTGCAATGATGCTAAAAGATTATGGATCTATAGTCTGCTTATGTACAGTCTGAAACACTCACTGGCAGTATATTCTTTCTTAAGAAAGGCTTAAATATTTGTAGTTTTTACAGGAAAACATGAACTACTTGGCTTAATCCAGTTTAGGCCTCTGTTTTTACAGCTGAGAAATTACATCATGTGTAGAGCTTAGTTTCAAAGTACACCAGGAAGCTAAGAGGTATGATAAGAAGCAGAAGCACAGGGAATATAGACACCTCCCCTACATTTGTCTGGTAGGTCATTGAAAAACCCCCAGGTTTCTAGAAGTGAACAAGTTGAGTAGTGATGCTGCTATGTGTTATGTTAACATCAGGAAGCCTTTATGGAAGACCTGATCTCTGCTGTGCTTTATTGCCAAGAATCATTCCATAGAAAGACATGTGTCCAAAATAACTCGCTTATTAGATTTGATGAGGTGCAGCAGGCTGATGGAACAGAACATGTTGTGAAGGTTATGGTAGTGCAATGTAGTAGTTGAGTTATAAATTAAATAAACTTATTTCATCTTGCATAATAGATACTAGAACTAGATTAACACCTCTGCATCAGGTATGACTGCCTGGCTTCTGTCCAGGGTAGGTTTTTTCATAGTTCTCAGCTGATCATTTTGAAGAAACTTTGAGTTGCGGGTAACTGACAAGTTCCTAGAACATCCACCTTTCTGGCTACAGTTACTCAGTGTTGATATGAATGTGGTTTTGCAGAATAAATGCAGATGGCTGAAAAGTATCAATTTCTGTTGTATTGTGAGGAGTAGTAGAATTTTAAGGTTGTGTTTCTGTATTCAGAAGGATGGTGTATCCTAAAGGAGCAACAGTGTAGATCCATCACTGGGTAATGGAAGTTTTGGTGTGTAAGTACCAGCAGGGAAAGAATTAGCTTTTTGCAGATCTTTGAGCACATGCGTGTTAATTAACAAAGATAATAAATGATAGCCTTTTTGATGGGGTTAGAAGACTTATCCAGATAAAAGCTTTTACGTTATAAAACAGATGTCCGGTTAGTTCTTCAGCTGGTATAATGTAATATATTGATGACATGGATTACACTAGCTAATGACCTGGAGATTATTCAGGACGTTGCATGCTTTCTTTTTCAGAAAATATGAAGGGGAAGTCAGAGACCACTTAATTAGAAGATGTAAAACATTGATCTAAAAAAAGGAGAATGATGTAGTTAAAATATAAAGATGAAATAATTGCATTTTAACCATGCTTCCTTGTAGTATTGTACATTGTACTGCTGATATGTTGGAGGAAGCCATATGCCTGCTGTCTGAGACTGCAGCGTGGAGATGTATGGGAAGCTCACCATATACCACTCTACTGGTCTCTTATCTATTCTAGTGTGACAAATAATTCTGCTCAGCTTGTCAGCAGTGACAGCCGAGACTTTTTGCTTAGATGCCTTGACAGTGCTTGTATTAAGCAGCCAGGGCCATACACTCCATTAAGTTTTTGTAAAATGAACTGTCTGCTACTTGCTGTCTCACTGATACTGGCAGCATTTGTGAGCTATAATCCTCTCCAGCTGCAGGCTGCCTGAGCCAGTCCCTTCAGCCACCTGACAGGTAGGGAGTTGGGTTGGTTTTAGTGGAGTCTTGGGTCACAATATTTCCTTAGATAGAAAAGGTGGGATTCCACCAACAGTAAATGCTTTTAAAAATGGTCACAGTGTATTGTGGAAGGCAGTTAATGACTTTGAAATTAAAATAGACAAAGAAGTGCTGTTATTTTGATACAAAGGCAATGGACATAGGCAAATAAGTGGAAGGTACTGCTGTATGGAGCTGTGAGATACAATCCGTGTACCACTTAAATCTTGTGGTTGTTCTGTATGCCACCTACACCACAGTAGGTAAGTTTGAAAAAACGGTGGCGTTGGAGTTGGGAATTTCATTTTTATGGTAGAGAAATACTAGTAGAGTTGAATTATAGCTGTAATTGCAAATGAAGACATTTATAGCCTGATGATAAATAGAATTGAAGGCCCGTTATTGAATTCTTTTTTTATATATGGAAGAAATTGCAGAATGAGGTTCCTTGCCTTGGTATCTCTACTGTCTCAAGGTACTGAGTGATGTGGTTGAGTTTCTGCTTGTAGCATTACAGGCTCTCCAGTGAAGCAGTTGCAATACTTTGGCCCCTGAATATGTGGGTTAGTTCACCAGGATCTCTCAGTTGCAATGTTGGAGAAGCTTTTGTTTCTGTTTGTCTTCCAAAGTCAAAATGTTAGTATCATGTACTTCATGGAATATAGTAGAATATAAAGTTTTCTGTTAGGAAAATGTTTGTGAAGTCTGGTATTAAAGGCACTTTCTGGATGTAGAAATACACCCTTACATACTGAGACACAAGCACGTGAATTGTTATACTTAACAGCTTACTGAATGGTATACGAAAATCAGTAGACACTTAACTTCTGAAATCTGCGTTTGGTTTTCAATTCCCTCATAAAATGTGAAGAATAAGAACAGTAAAAAGGGATTTAAAACTTTAAAAATTATAATTGATGTTTGGATTGTACATATGACTTCAATCAGTGTTTCTTACTTCATCGTGTTTGTTCGTTTTTTCTTGGGTATTGTAAGAATTTGTAATTAGAATGTACTGCTTGTTAGAAGAAGAGTAGGAATATAAAGGTGAAATAAAATTGGGCTCCAAATGGAAGTTGTGAATTCTTTATTTCCTTATAGATATCAGGCTATCTTTTGCCACATTCGTTCTTGCATAACTACGTAACATTCATTGATGTTATATATGTTAATGTCAATATGAGTTTTATTCCTGTGTTGCTAGCTGTGATTCACACAAACCAGCTATGAGAATTTCAAGGCAGTCAGTATATGCTATTGCACCTACAGTGTTTCAGTATCTCCATTTGTACATCCTGTGATAAATCTTGGCATGAAACTTCTCCCCATAGGAGAATACACAATTTTTCTTACATCTGATTTAACACTTTTTTTCTTCTTCCACTTTAGTGATTGCAAAATGGAACTTGGCAGACTTACAGTATAATATGTGGGTTATAGCATGTGTCTTGGCCCACACATATGTTTGTGTTTTTAAAGCAATAGGAGTGATGGAACCAATTTATTTAATGCACTTTGTGTGCAGAAAAGCACATAGTGAATATTAAAAGAGCAAATCTTGTCTCTGAAAGAATGGGAAGTAACTGGCTTAATGCAAGGAAGTGTCCACTGAAAAGATGGATCAAGCAATTGAGGATGGGATTCTAATATGATAAGCTGCAGGTGGTTCAGGAGAAGGGCTTACACTGAAGCTAAGCCTGATTCTTCAAAGCCTGCCCGAGGTTAAAAAAACAGAGACAAAACTTTTTTGCTGAAGTAATGGATGAGTTTTGTTGCACCTTAGGTGTGTAATCTATATGCCCGGTGTTTGGGGGGAATCTTGTTTCTCATTCCAGTATGTATTCCTGCAGCCCCTAGCATGGATTTATTTTAGCATAGCTCCTTAGATGAAAAATATTATGCAATGTGGGAGTTGTTACAACTGCACACATGTGCTATGGGAGGTCTGTGCTGCTCTGGCAGTACTGGTGTAATAACAATAATGTGCTGTTGTTGGCTGGTACCAGGAAAGCTTTGCTTTGTGCAGTGGTATCATGAAGTCTGAGTTCTAGCTGTAATTCTGAACAGATGTAGGTCCAAGTTCTGCACTGAAATCTGAGCAGGAGTGAGCTTGTGCCACCTACAGCCATTTAGTTTGGGACATGAGTCATGATGATGGAGAGAGAACAAAGAGGGCTGTATCTGGATTCCTGTCTTCTCTATACCCCTCTGGGTATTAATTTGTAGCTAATTATCCTTTACATGCTTGGTGCTCTTTTTCTTTCATTGACTTTAAAAGTGTCTGTTTGTATGAGTGTGGGTGTATGAATTGGGTTTTGATCCTCTTTGCTTTCTGGAGAAGTAACTTTTGATGCCAGATTTTGTAAAATCTATTTTTGTTCATGCTGAGATGTATGCCAATATCTTTCTTGAAAGAATATTTTCTTAACTAGTCCCAATAATGAAAATACCTGCATGAAATAGTTGTGTGTCAGTGTAATTAGAACTGGGATGGGGGGGAGTGTTTAAACTCCGATTTCAAGCCATGAAATTAACAGACTTGAATTTCTTACTTTTGGTAGAGAATGAATTTCAACAGTAGTATAATATTCTGAGCTTGACAACAGGGATGTTTAAGAAGGGCTTCATTATAAATTTGAAACAGTGCTTTCCTATTGAATCTATAATTGGACTATTTCAAAAGAATTATTTCCTTGCTTATAGTCTTAAATTGCCTTTTCCAGGCTTGTTCTCTTATTCTTTACCGAGTGTTTTTTTTAAGCAAGAATTATCACCTTTTATACCAACTCATGAGTCTGATTGTATTTTTCATCTTAAAAAAAAAAAAAGTAGCTGGTTTCTGTCTAGTAGAAGTCCGTTAACTTAGTAAAATTGGTTTTTACTTGTAAATAAGTTCCTGAACTGCCAGATAGTTTGTTTTTGTAGCTGTTAGGCTGTTTTAGTAATCTTAACTTTCACTTACATGTTTCACTTCTCAGCTACTATGTATTAGAGGTGACACAGAAAACAAAGACTCCAGAGGTTACGCCCTGGCCACAAAGGCTGAGTGTCACTGTGTGACCAGGATCTTGGTGGACAAAGCAAGAAAACCGCATTGGTTTTACTGCCTGCCTCACATACTGAGAATCTGTGTACCATGACCCAAAGAAATCATCAGATTACCTTCAGTTCTGGTATGTGAGGAGGTTATGTGTATATCATATGAGAGAGAAGTTTGTGTGCTTCTCTTTAGGTTTTTCTAACTTTCCACATTCATGTGTTAAGCATGAATCAAAGATGTGAATGCATTATATAAAAATCACATGACACCATGAAATGGAGTCATAAGAAAAATGACCCATTATTGTGAAAATATTACAGCATTATTGGGTAGTTGATAGCTCTTTCCCTTTTGGCATAACTTGCATTAGAAAAAAAAGGAAAAAAGACAATATATTTAACTGGAACACTCAGCTGACAAGGCTTAAACTAGAAAGAAGTGTGATTCTTGTAATTGACAGTCTCCCTCTGTAACCTTGTCTCATAAATTAACTGTTCTTAAGTACTAATGACCTGGGGAAGGCAGATGTTGTATCCAGCTGTTAAATGTTTTTTTAATGTTTCCTTTTTTATAGAGACAGTTAATTCCAGGGTAAAACCTAAAACCGTTGCAGGGGAAAAAAAAAATCCCTAATGTAGTCCTCAAATGACTAGCAAGAACAGTGATTGTATGTAGAAGATGCATGAGCATATAGGAACTACTAATTTTATAGCTACTTCTAACAGATTTTGGGGTCTTCATATCTTGTGCCTTGGCAATCTGTAGCCTGGCTATGGGAACTGTAACACACCGTTCCCTGTTGAGCTAAGCCCCTGCACAGCACTGACATGGGCTGTACATGCAGACTTTGAGAAGGAGGACAGGTGAGTTAAGACCAAGGAAACCCATTGCTTTGCTTTCATGGGTTGCCTGGCAGAACAACTGAGCATTGGGTGGTCTACTGCAGAAATGAAGTTACCGTTTGCAGGGTGACAAAATATACTTTCACTGTCCCTTAAGTGTCTCATCCTCACTATGTTCACAGGGTCCAAGTTTTTCCTGATGGTCCAGAGTTGCTGATGAGTTGGGTTATGTGGCAGTCCTACATGTGTCTGGCTGCCCACTGTTCAGCCCAGAAATGTCTTCCTAGGTCTGACCAGAGATTCCTGCTCTAACTGGCAGGGCTGCTAGAACATGTGCCCGAGCTCTGCTTCCCCTTGCAGCATGTGCTGGGTCACCTGCTCACTGCTCTGAATTGGCTCTTTGTTCTTAACCCAAATGCTGGGAGTTCAAGCACTTCTCTACCTTCCAGGTTTCTGAGGGGATTTTTGACACTCTGGCAGCCTTCTCGTTCCATGTCAAAGAGGGTTTTTTCTGTTGATAATAAATCGTGATTTAGAAGTTATGAATGCATAAGACCATAGAACAGTTTCATTGACAACATATATACTTGGCAATCTAAGTTTTACTTTTGCTTCTAGATATGTGATTCAAAACCACAGTATGCTGCTTGGATGTGTCTGCAAGTTTTGCAGCCACTGGAGATCTAATTTGTCTCCTTTGTAAATGAAAAGGAGTTGGGAGAAGGAAAGGATGTGACTTAGATTTATTTTATTAAAAACAGATTTAATTAATCAGAAAACTTTGTGGCACATGTCTGCCTTCAAATGAGGAAGAGGAGAATCAATGCGAAGAAGTTAGGTAACTTGTCAGAAGTTTAGAGATAGCATGTGTACTGCCTTTTCTCCTTATGATGCAAGGAGTTTACCCTTTAGAATGAGATATTTGTTAGTATAGGAACCAAATTCTCAGGCAAGTCAATGAGGGTGGAACAGGCTATGGCCAGATAAATCATAATAATACTTGTATTTGTTTGTGAATATTACGATGAGATCAGTGAAGTAGTAAATAGCAGAACAATTGCCAAGTACTTGAAGTGTTTTGTCAGCTGCTGTCTGTTGATGGGACTTCTGATAATAGGTGTAACCTGGGGGCACCCAGGGGACCTTGGGATCAGGTCTCCTAAATGTTTCCATTGCAAGATGAAATGTGCTGTTGAACTGAGTCTGCTTATTTCCTTCTACAGAGTGAACATGTGGGAACACTCGTACTGAACCACAATAGAATCATATGGTTTAAAAAACGCCCTTTTCCCCATAGACTTTTTTATTCTTCGGTACGTTACTGGTGGTCTGACAAAGGAAAAAGAGCTTGAAATCTTTGATCTTAAATTTAACCTGTGACAGATTGCAGTCACAGCAGATTTTAAACCTTTATTTCAGTGCCTCATATTTTTCTAAGTATTTTTAAGTGAACTGTACAAACTTTGCCACTAATAACCCCAAAGATATGCTTTTACTTTGCATTTGTCTCTTACTGGCTTCTTTGCATCCTAGTGTCATGTCGTATGCTTGACATATTTTCATATTTCTCAGGGTTTTTTTAGTTTGTGTCTCTTATACTCTTCCTAACTGTGTCAAAAAGCAGTCATAAAAATGATTTATTTTTACTCCATATGGAAGTTCTTTGGTATTCAGAAAGATTATATGAGGGTTTTAGTGCTGACTTCATTAGCTGTGATCCTGTTCTTATTCAAATCCTGGCTGGCAGAACCAGTGAAATAATGTCAGAGGTTTTTTTTTATGTGTGTGAAATTATGTAATTTGCCTTGTAATTACAGTGAATACAAAAGCAAGAACAAAACCTTTGTCATTAATTATTACACAGGAAAAAAACCCAAAATTTACATGTTCAAAAACTTTTAAATTGTGGGGAGCATTGGGAATGATGCCATGTCAAATATTTTTCCATCTCTTCCAGACTGTGTTGTGTGAGTTAAGAGAAAATGCAGCTACAACAGTAGAAAAGTGTTTTTACCACACTGTACATCTATCATTCTTACAAGGAGGGAAGAAAATGTGCTCAGCCTTTCTTGAGGGTGTAGGATAGAGACCAGCTCTGTTAGGAGAACAAATCATTTTGCCCTTCCTGTAAGAGATCGGTGTGTTTGCAGCTGCTTTTTTCCCCCCTGACTATACTGCGCTTCCGTGGCTGTAGCTGGAAGCTTGATGGTTATCAATAGTTTTGTATCTCACTGTAGAGGAAGTCTGGAGGAGAGCTGAGCTGAGAGGCTTCATCTGCTGAGAAGGAACCTCTGAAGATCCTTGTGGATGGCAGCTTGCTGTTTCAGCTCTGACTGGAGAAGTGTCTGTCTGTCCTGCAGGATAGAACAGAGTGAGTTGTTCCATGTTTGAGTTTAGATGATCAAGACCTTACTCATTATGCCATGAAATTAATACTTGTCTGTATAGCATGATTAAAATCATAAGGCAACAGATTTCTCACATCAAATTCAACTTTGTGACTGACACTACATGTTCCTGGTCATCTGAAGAGAGGAGTCTAGGAATGTTGTGCTTGTACTGATCAAGAAACCTCTGCAAGTGGTTTCCTTAGCTTGTCTAGAGGTACTTGCACAGCTGGTGTAAATGCTGGTGGTGATCCTCAGGGCAGTCTCTGAAGACAGGCTTCATGGTCTTCCCATCAGTGCTAACTGAAGTGTCTTAGCCTCTTACTGGGCTGGAATTTCAGCTTGCAACTTGCTTCCAGAAATAAATGAAAGAGTACAAATGCAGCTGTGTGTGATCAAGAATGAGGCATAGATTCTACCATAAGCATGTTGGGTTGATTAATTTGTTTGACAGTTTCCTTGAACTTATGCCACTGACCAAAATAACATTGTTGTTATCTGTGGTGGTTGTTTCATCAAGCTTATCTCAAATCAAGCAGTTAAACTCTGCCTAAATAAAGTGTTCTTGATGCTTATGGTTACATTCAGAAATACTTTTGCAAACCATTTAGATACAGTGACCCGTTTACCCAGGAATAAGGTGCAACGCTCCTGTACTTTTTTATATTAAGAACAAGTCTGATGGAATGCAATATGCATTAAGGAGTGACCGATATCAAAAGCTGACAGCTTCAGACAGACTTCTGAGCTATATCTGTCCCTTTTACCACCTACAGAAAGAGATTTGTGGATCTGCTTAAAAGGGTATTTTATTCAACAAGTTATTTGTTTGTGCAGTGGTATATAAGTTAGGAACAGGCTTCTAAAGTGGTGTTATACTAAACATTACTGAATCATAAATCTGTGTGAAATATTTGCTGTGCGAATTTTTTCCCCAGTGACATTAATCCGGTTTTAAGCATCTGAAACTTCTGCGAAATTGCAGCAATTTTATTTAATTTTGTTGAATAAAGTCTCGTATCAGAAGGGAACCAGGAGGCAGTGGATGCTTATTGCTCATGATATTAACTTGCATTTAGCTTCAATGAGAAAAGCTCTTCAGCAGTGCTTAATTTCGAGCCTGATAATCCTTGTGGTTGTCAGTGAAACTATTTGCCTGCTTAATGTTCAGTACACCTTGAGTGGTGGTTGTGTAATGCCCAACTCCATCCACCTCTATGCGCTTCCTTGTAACATTATAATTGGATATTGAAATAGAAAATCTGATCTATAGCAGGCTGGGAAACTTAGGCAAAGAAGGAATTGTCTGAGGACTGAGCAAACTACTGTGGAAGTTAATGTTAAAAATTGGAAGATTGGGAAGATTTTCTCCTGACTTGCCAAGATCCTCTGTTTTGCTAAATCACGGTTTTCTGATGCCAGTAAGAATTAGAGATCTTTGTGCTGTTGCATGGCCAAGATCTCATTGCAATCACGGAGACGTGGTGGGACAGCTTGGATGACTGGCATGCTGTCATGGATGGCTATGTGCTTTTCAGGAAAGACAGGCTAGGGAGGCAAGGTGGAGGAGTTGCTCTTTATGTCAGAAAGCAGCTGGAATGTATTAAGCTCCACCTGGGGAAAGATGAACCATCAGTCGACTGCTTGTGGGTGAGAATCAAGGGTCATGCTAGTAGGAGTGACACTGTTGTGGGTGTGTACTATAGACCTCCTGATCAAGAGGAGCAGGCTGATAGTGCTTTCTATAAGCAACTAGAAGTAGCCTTGAGATCCCAGGTGCTTGTCCTTATGGAGGACTTCAATTATCCAGATATTTGCTGGGCAAGCAATACGGCCAGTTGTGTGCAGTTCAGACAATTTCTGCAGTGTGTAGAAGACAGCCCCTTTTCTTTGGTCAGTGGAGACAGGACAAGGGGCAATGGCTGCAAATTGGAGCACAGGAAGTTCGGCACCAACATGCGGAGGAACTTTTTCCCAATGAGGGTGACAGAACCCTGGGACAGGCTGCCCAGGGAGGTGGTGGAGTCTCCTTCTCTGGAGATAATCAGGACTTGTCTGGATGCCTATCTGAGTAGTATGAGCTAGGGACCTTCTATGGCAGGGGGGTTGGACCTGATGATGTCTCGAGGTCCCTTCAACCCCTACAACTCTGTGATTTTGTACATTTCCAAAATGCTAGGGTAATTGTTTGGACTCCAGGCATTGGACAAAAGAAAGTTGTAAATTTGCATAGCCTGCGTAGGTTCTTGTGTTTAGAAATAGAGAAGTGAGACCAGTGATTTTCTTCAGGGTGTTGGGATAATGCACATTAGTTAGAAGTTCTGTCTCAGGTTTAATCTGGGTCATTATTTAAATTCCTTGAAAGTAATTTTGCTGGGTTATTAGAAAGGAGAGTATTCTGCTTGTTGATTCAGTATGGCTTGGTGGCTGAGGCAAAAATACTGAACTGGTGCAAAAGTGCAGGGGTTAGAATTCAAATCACTACCTGAACAAGAACCACCCCAGGTTCCATAGCCAGTATCTGTTGTTCTGTTCCTGGTGGAAGTCCATCCCAGAATATCTTGCTGTGCTTCCTTAATGTATGGCTATCCAGCCTTTGTCCTGCCTGAGTAAAGTCTTGCTTAACCTAGTTGGGGTCATATTCTAGAAACAACCCCAGAAACACAGTTATGGGATGTAATTTGAACACCTTGTTGTCAAGTACTTGGTACTCCCTGCTGAAGTCAAGTGGCTGAAATAATGTGAGTCCAAGCAAAAAATAATTCTGGTAATGCATAATATATATAAAATCTTAAAGCCTTGTTCTTACGTTGTGGAGTGCTGCAGAGGTACTGGTATGTGCTCTTTTCTGAGAGATAAAAAATTGCTATAGAATGAGATGAACATTTTTAATTGCCCTGTGTCAAAGGGAATTCAAAGAACTGACCGATGTCAAAATAATTTCTACGAAATGATAAAAATCTCTCTAAAAATCCTTAAGCTATATCTGTTATCTGATATGACTAGCTTCCTTACGAAAACTGCTGAGTATTTGTTGTGAAACTATAAGAAAATTATTTACTTTACCTGTTCCTGAAATTCTAAATTTTAGGCTACTTTAATTTAAAAAATATTACCCCCCGAAACAAACCCAGTATAAACAGTGTTAATCTTTGATTTGAATGGAATATTGCAGACAAATAGGATAGTACTTGACCATTCCTAGTTACTGTATTTGTCATAGAGCTTTTGCCAACATCACAGTTTGAAGCTTTCAAAAATAACCTGAGCTTTGAAGGAAGATATTTTAAAGGGAAAAAACAACATCTGTAAACCCAGTTGATGCTGAGAAGGTTGCCGAGGTAGAACTGCTCGAGTTCCTCAAGCAGGGACCATTGGTGGTGTTCAGTGTAGTGTTGCTTTCAAATACTACTTCTGTCAAGGTAAAGTGTATCTGGTTAAATCTGTTTCCACCATCAGGGGAGTGTTAATTGTTGTGATGGTATTAAAGCCTCTGTGTGTCACTCTGGTGCTGTGCAGTTCTTTGGAGAACTATTTAAATTAAGGGCATAATACTCGTTTTACTGAGGGAGGAACAGCATAAAAGATGTGAGGATGAAAGAGCCATCATGCTGATGAAGGGCTGTGTTGAAAGGCATCAGAGAGAATTTATGTTGGAGCAACTGTCAGGGGAAAATGGTAATTAATCAAGACCCTTACACTCCTCTTAGAATCCTATGAATGTGACAATAGGCATTGTCTTTCGAATCATACTAGCCTGAACCAAAACACTTGTTCCAGCAGATCCAGATGCTGTTTGTGATTGGCTTTCTGTCGAATAAGATACTGCTTTTTTTTTTTTTTCTTCCCAAGGATCTAATATTTTCAGAAGTTCTGAGATTTGGAGGACTGTGGAGACATAAATGATTTTGCAGGTTTTAATGACTAGGGATTTAGTTAAAAGTACAAATAAAAACACCCAAAACTGTCCAAAAGCTTGTCTTATACATATATATAAAAAACGTGCAAATTGATAGTAATATCTATCTTTTATTTATAAAATGAAATAAGCAGAAGTATGGACTCTTTAGGTTGCCACTATTACATGCATCACTGTATAAGGGTTACTCGTGGCTCTGTATTTAGTTTGTCAATGAGAAGTTGATACTTAAGCATCATAGACCATTAATGTATGCTTCAGAATGTAGGATGTGTTTTCAGAGTGTGCAGTTTGCCTCTATTTCTTCCTTTCTCTTCAGAGCCTATAATAGTAATTTCTGAAGTTCCTTATTAAAGTATCTGACTTATTGTTTATTGACCAACGCTGAACAAGTTGTGTGTCTAAAGAAGAGATTCTCACTAACATCCTGGAGCGTTTAAGCTGATTGGGCTCTGGCAGGAACTGTAATTGCAATGGGAATGACAGGCACTCTGCTCTGCTGACACCTCACTGAGTTCTATAAAAGGTTGGACATAATATATAACATTGTCTCCCATAATTTTTTCTTAGCTTTTTTTAAAGCTAATGCAGTCATCTTTTTGAAAAACTGAATGTCAATCTGCTGCTCTGCGGACCTTGTAAAATAGAAAACATTAAGGTGCAAATACACAGCCAAAGGGATGGTGCTGGTGTCCTGGATTCTTCCTGCTCTCTGGAACTCTGGATCTCTAACAGCCTGGGTATTGCACTGTGAGCCTGGCTGGACTGTGCTCATGGAAATTGTGCTGCTGACTCCGATGGGAATAAAATTAGTGTTTTATAGCTCTACATGGCAAAGCTTTTTCTTTTACTGCAGCTCATGTTTGAATGAGCTTCTGACATTCCTGATTCTCAGCAGAGCATTAGACCAAAAGGTTGATTACTGCTACCATAAACCACTCAATGTATATACTCTTTTTATTTGAGGTCTCTCCATCTCCTTTCAGAGGAAACAAATGGAATGCAATCCATTACCACCTATAGCTTTTCTCCAGTTCTGTGTTCAGATTAGTTTTTCTGTATTAATTTTCACGTTACCTGTCTCTTTGATGTAATAATTGAGTCTACTTCACAGTGACAGAAAAGAGAATCATTGAGGGATGTGTTTTGGAGGTTTAAAAAGAGGTGATTTGTAAAATTGCATTACTTAATAAAACTGTGGATGATTTCTGCTACTGATTTTGGCTCTTTTATGTACTTTTTATGCATCAAGATAGCTGTCTAAGAGGTGACAATAAAGGGACAGAAGTGTGGCATCTGTACACAGGACAGATCTGTTCTAGCTGCAACGCTGATCTTACCGGAGTTCAATAACTTACCTCCTGTTAGCTTGAGTGCAATTCATGTAGTTAATGACCTGCAATCAATCTGTACATAACTCTAAGTGGCTGATTTGTAGAACATTTAAGCATAAGCTAACAGGGCGTTAAGTATCTTCTGCAGTGGGGCACAGGTGGTCCACAGAGCTCTGAATGAGGTTGGCTGTGAAAATTTCAAAGCAGCTCAGGAAGTGCTCAGGGCGAGCATCGTCAGCTCTTCTGACATTCCTGATTCTCAGCAGAGCATTAGACCAAAAGGTTGATTACTGCTACCATAAACCACTCAATGTATATACTCTTATTATTTGAGGTCTCTCCATCTCCTTTCAGAGGAAATGTGCGGAACGTAAGCGGTCTGAGGGCACTATGTATGGCAGGAGCTGATCAAAGTAGTTCATACCTCAGGTAGCTGTGAAATAATTTGTTTAATTCAGATTTTTGAGAGCCATTAGAAGCCATTAGCTCGTGATACCAGTGTGACAAAAGATACCACTGACCTGTCATGTTGTTTTCTAATTTTCTGTTTCTGTGTGTGTATACACTTAAATATATATATAAACCAAAATCTAGATACAGGAAGGCAGGAGTTTGGGGATTTTAAATAATAAGGGAATTTTTTTCCTCTTGGTGTAGCTGTTATATAACCTGTTGTATTAAACTGTCATTGGTCTGCAGATGCATGGATAGTGGTAATCATTAACTGTTAACCTAAAGTGGATGTGTTAATCTTATCTTATGTGTGTGTTATAGGGCAACAATATCTAGGGTTCTCAAGGAAATCAATATTGAAATACAGTTGGCCCCAGTCTTTAGTCATATCAGGAAATATAGGTGCTTTTTGCTTGGTAGCATATTGTTCTGCAACAAAGGAAAACTCATGCCTTGCAGGGAGGAGAGAGTACTGTAGAGTACAGAATACCCTTCCTGAAAGGCTGGGCAATGGGAAATGAAAAAACCCAACCCTTTGAGTAATTGAATGTGGTGTCTGAATGTGGTGTCTGAGGATATCGGAATATGGAAAGGGGAAATGAAGATGACACTTCGCAGTGACATCATGACATTGATTTTCATAAGTCTCCAGTTGTAGATTATTGAAATGTTTTATTTTGTACCCTGGGAGTGTTGCTCTGTGTGCTCTGACAGCTCATTAGATGCTTGTTGTGGTAGGTGGTAGCAGCAGTGCTGAAAGCTCAGGATTGAAAAAGAAGTGTTCGCTACTGTTCAGGATACAACGTTGATTCTGGTGCTTGCTTCAAAGTTTGAGTAGCATCAATTTACTGCCTTGCTGGACTGAATCTTGTTTGGCTTTAGACATGCTAACTAATGCAAATTTTAACTGTGTGATAGATAGCTGAAACCAGAAATATCTCCCAAGTCTCTATTCTGCCACTTGAAAACTTTAAGGTGTAAAAATTTATGGTGGAGTTGGCCAGCTTATGCCATCGTGGGGCATTCAATTATGGATCTATGAGGCTAGCTTGATATTTTTCATTTTCTCAACTTCTATGCAGTTACTCATTTCAGGACAGATTCAAAGCGTAGTGTTCTGGAAACTCTGTCCCCTCTCTTAAACACTGTTGAACTGCTGCTGGAAGCCTCAAGGGAAACAAAAAAAACCACTGAGCTGAATTAGATCACAGAGAGTGTTATGTGCTGCCACTTGTTCTCAGGGATGCTGAGGATGTTGGGTAATGCTAATGTGATGACTATTTTCTATATGGCCACTGAAACAACTGTTAATTTTTGCAGTACACGAGTTCCTTGTTTCTTGCATGTTTTGAAATTACTTGAATTTCTGATAATTTGCTGGGAGGTTCAGCATCACGGTGGTGTTTGACTTCTCCTGTAAGTGGTTCAATGGCTGCTTGATTTTTACTCTGCTCCTTGCCCATGGTTGTAAAATCTTCCAGGTGTGCTTGGCTGTGCAACAGGGAACAGGGCTAGTATTGAGAGGGAATAAAGCCCAGGGGACGGTCAGAGCGTAGCCTAGTTTGACCTAGTTGCTACTTTTGGGGATGTAGACTTGTGTTGTACAGTAGTAGGGACAGCTCATATCTCTGTGCTACATCTAGCAAGTTTTTTGAAACAAGTGTCAGTCTCCAGCACAGCTTTGTCCAGTACATGGGGTATTGCAAGAGGCTGCTTTGTTGGGCCATGTACAGGTTCCTAGTGATGCTGTTCCAGACTCAGGTTTTTCTTGCATCCTGCTAAATAGTAATTTGAATGATGCTAGTTACAGATTCTAAAAAAAAAATCTCGGGAGTTTGTGGTGAGGCTTATAATCTTCCCCAGTTACTCTAATAGAGCATATTCTTTTCTGGCTAAAAAGTGATGTGTGTTTTGGTTTGTTATTTTTTTCCCCTTCAATAGTTACAGAGTTAACTAATACTACTGTAAGTTAGTGTAGATATAGATGTAGCCTGTGTCTCTCTAAATCTGCCACTAATCCTGCTTAAACCTGGCAGTTTAGAGTCATAAGTACAGGATGCAAATGTGCAACATCAGGGTTGTTTACACAGTGTTAAGGTATGATTCATACTGAAATAGTTTTATCTTGTGAATTCATAGCTAAGGATTAGCAGAATCCATCTGACTACCAGGACTTGATAAAGTGTGAAAGCTGTGACAAAAACACTTGTGATGCACTTTTGTTAAAAGCTCGGTAAAAAAGTTTGAGAAGACTCATGTATGTCTGAGAAATAAAATGCAGAAACATTGCAGTAAATATCTTTTAAAAGTTTGTCAAAGTAAACTGATGAAATCTACAGTCTAGTTTGAGAGAAGTACAGAAATATATGATGAATATTAAGAGTTTGATGAGGCTCTGTTCCCTTTGGCAGTAGCTAAAAGTTTTCCTCTAGCAGAGCTTGTTCTCTTTGGGTTATTTTGTGCTGTTCTGCTATGGCTGGGGCTGCTTAGACATCCCAAAAGGTCATAGCACCCAGATGAATTGTAGTGTCCATTCTTTCAGGTTGGGTTTTTCATTGTGTTATGGTTTAAGCAATGGATTTCCTGTGTATGCATCTGTTTGTTTTTATGCATTGAAAGAATTGGGCATTAAAACACTCTTGGTTTTGTGCATTAGAAAATACTGATTTTGTAATTCCTTAAGAGATTTGCTCTTCCTAGAGAAATGGGAGACTTTACAAACAAAGAGAGGTCAGTGCTAGACAGAATGTGCAAAAACAAATTAATGAAACACCTTAGAAATAGTTTGAAAATTTTCTTGATGATTGTTGAATTGAATGTTCTTTGTTTAGAATTATTTTCATTTGTTACTTCTTTCCAGAAGAAGAAAGCAGAGGGGCAGAATGAAGTACAAAAATTCTTTTTCAAGGCTGCTCTTTTCTTTGAAAGCAAGCACTTGCCATTCTTCTCTTTCAGGGTTGTTTTTTTTGTTTAGTGGAATAGAACAGAAATAGTTAATGGCAGGGAAAACAAGTACACACCAGCTACTGGGGGAGCCATCTGTGGCAGCCTGTTCTCCTTTCCTACAAAATTAAGGGGCTTAACTTCAGTCATGGCTTAATTAATATGCAGATTATTTCCACTGCTACTAAAGCTGATGGGCGTTCTAGTGACAGTTGTCCTTT
The DNA here is from genome assembly GCA_022605575.1 of Laterallus jamaicensis coturniculus. Taxonomy (NCBI): domain Eukaryota; kingdom Metazoa; phylum Chordata; class Aves; order Gruiformes; family Rallidae; genus Laterallus; species Laterallus jamaicensis. Next base: position 13,298,325 of record JAKCOX010000015.1, read on the forward strand.
TAAAAAAAGAATCAGACTCCATGTTCCTAGTTAATCCGTGCTACCTTGGCATGTTTTAAGTACATAATACATTCACTTAAAAATAAATGTCAATGCATGTCAGTTAACAGTCAAATTTGTCACTTTACCTTGCTTGGAGTTGTACTTTGGGATGCTTCGTAGTGAATATACAAAGCAAGCCTGGTGCTGCTTCTTTTCAGCTTGAGAATTTAGCTACAGTGGAGCTGTTTTACGTTGTTTGAACGTGATGTGGCCTGATTATTTCAGTGGGTTATTTCCCAAGTGGTTAAATAATGTCAGTACTGTTCCCAAATGGCAATGTACTGTTGGTAATTTCCAAAAACAGAGCACAGTGACAAAATTGAGAGAGAGGAAAAGCCGAATAGGACGATATATGAGGCGTAAAACAGCTATATAATTATAGGAATGTAAAGAGAGAAAGAAAGAAAACAATAAAAATTTATTTATGGCAGATCCTAAAATTGGAAGCTGATGAGAAGGTTCCTCTTACTTTGGAAAAGAGACAGTGACTTGTATCAACTCTGTCTCCTGTGCTATTTTTCCCAGTGTTGCTATTGCTGCTAATCTTCCTTGTCAATGCTTTCCCAGCTCTCTTAAATCTCACGTTTTTTGCAGGCTTGTTTGAAACAGAGGTAAACTAATATCCTTCTCCCTGAGGTATGCTTCTGCTAGAGCAAAGAGGTTAGAGATGGAGCATGCTTAATGTGAAGTTTTTCTTGGAGATGATTAGTGCTTGAGCTTAATGAAAGTTGGAATCCCAGACCTTCTTTAAAATATAAGACAGCAACTGGGGGGATAAGTAGTGGTTTACTACCTACGCCTTGTTCAGTAGTTTGGGAAACCTGAAAGACTTCATGCTTATGACATGAATTTCCACATTCTTTTACGGTTGGGCTTTCTATACAAGCAGCTGATTAGGAAAACATACATTTTAAAAAGTGGAGAAATGGTTTTAAATTACTCTTAAAGTGCCTCTTTTTTAGAGATGAGCTGTCCTTATGTGCTTATCAAGTCTTTTGCAAGTTGAGATGAATGCATGGTTCTTTGGGCTGTCTGCAAAATAGCGAAGCAAGCTATTGAAATCTATTTGAAGATAAATTGCAGAAGTTATGCTGACATGCTATCTGAATTTTCTAGGAGTGTTTGCCACTCTTAAGTGTGCTACAGATACATACAAACATAAATAGAAGGGTGGCAAAGGAAACAGGAATATTAACCTCTATGCCTTTTCATTAGTGAAAGCAAAAAAAAAGAAAGTTCCTGTTTTCGTCTTTTTTCTTCAGATATTTTTTTCCACCCAAAAATAATGATTTCAAACAAGGTTCCAAGCTAAGCAAAACACATGGTGGAACAGCAAATTGGCAAGTGATGCAAAACAACCTTTTCCATATCATACTCTTCTGTGCTTGATACTAAAAAAAAAAAAATTTCTCATTTTCTGAACATCCGTGTCATAATCTGTAGTGTAGTAAAGACACAGGTTTGGTTGGTTTGTTTTTTTCTTGTCCATTATTTACCAGTTTATGTATTCAGCACAAGTTTTTAAAAGCAGTGAAAGTAGAAACAGAACTTAAAGGGGATTTACAGGTGTGTGCACTGTTTGCTTTACAGATGGACAAAGATGTTGATACATTGATGAATGAGTCTGATGAATTCCTGAGCTAGCTGTGAAGAGGCATACAGTGTGACTTGGCCTAAAGATGTTCTAACGAGTTGGATTTACTGGTGTGACTGTTTTTCCTGATAGCTTTAAGTTTAGCATCTCTGCATTATTTATAGCCATCTGCTTGATGTGTTAAAGGCTCTGGCTCAATTAGATTACCTTTTAGCAGTAACAGCTCTCAGGAACAGTATGCACAGACACGTGTCTGGCTGCTGCAGAGTAAATAAAGGGAATAAAGTCGGTGGTGTCTTTCTGCAAGTTTCATTAACTCCTTTACTTATGGAATAAAATGGATACATTCTGGAAATACTCTGAACCGAAATCTGTAATGACCCTTGCCCCATAGTACAAAAAGGGAGTATTAAGGTCCAGAGTCAGAGTGGTTAGTGTTGGAAGGGACTTTAAAGATTATCCAGTTCCACTCCTCCTGCCATGGGCAGGGACACCCCCTACTAGACCAGGTTGAGCGAAGCCCCATCCAACTTGTACAGAAATATCTGTGTGTATATATAAAGGATTAAACAAAAAAACCACCTACAACCCTATGGGTTTCAAATGCCTCTGAGCTTCTGAATTTTCAAAAATCTACATATCAGTTTTGTAGGATGGAGTTATTTCTAAACTTAATTTGAGGGGTCAGGTGGGATGTGACACTTAAACAAGATGTTGAGAAAGACCAGCCAGGAGGGATGGAAACCAGAACGTACTGCAATCCTGTGGCCACAGGCAAGTCCTTCAGTCCTTTCTCAGTCCGTTGCCAACAGCAGCTGTGGGTGAACAGCATTCCTCTTCTGCATGATCTGGTTTGGAGGAAAATTATGTTCACAAATGACTCATATACTGTGGAAATATGGGATGAATGAGGTAAAATACAGTGGCTCCCTCTGGATTATGGGTGGAGAAGGGAAAAGATGATCTTTAATATTTTAGAGAACTGTAAGTTGTAAACAAGAGAGTGGCTCCAGAATTTGTCTGTGCGCTGAATAATCAGAATAAGATGAGAGGCAAAATAATCTTTGACCTTTCTGCTTCCAAGGCTTGGAAGGTGAAAAGATGACCAAGACTTTGTGCTCTTGAAGTCTGCAGTGGTATAATACCAGGGAGAGCTCCAGTATGCATTTGCATTAATTCCATTTGTTTCTACTAAATAAGGCCATGTGAGTAGATGCCAAATAGAGGATGTTAATCAGCTGAAATGTGAGTTCTTGAGTAAGTGGAAGGCATTGGTTTGAAAGAAAAGCTCGGAGAGTAGACTTTTAAGCTTCTTACTGTGCTCCCAAAAAACCTGCACCTGGGTGAAGGGGTGCCCTGTGTCAGCAGCTGTTCCTGAGAACCAGTGGCTCAGAAGGGATGCAAGAACTGTAAGTTCCCCATTCAATCAGAAAAACTGTTTTCATAGTGGAAATGCACAGGTCAGTATATTCTTAATTTTTAATAGTTTTTTTCTGTTGAAGTTTACTTTTAACTTCTTAAGATGATTGTTTGTATACTGAATGTCAGCATTATTAACATAGGCACAATGGAGCAGTTTTTATAGTTGGAAGCTTTTTAATGTGGTGATTGTTTGTTTGCAGGGGGAAAAAAAATAGAAGGGTGAGGAATTCTGCCTTAACGGAGATGAGCAGAAACTGTCCACTTTAAGGGCCATGGATAAATGGAGCACACACAGTATCAGTAACGTTCTTCCTTGTAATTATGTGATTTGGGTTTTAGCATCTGCTTCTTTCTTAATTGGGTAAATTACAACTGATACAAATTATTATGACAATGACAGTAATTGCAGATTGATCAATTAGAGGAACAAAGATGCTGAAACTAATTTGATTGCTCCCCTAAATCATCGCGGGCTGCGGTTGTACGGAAACGCTGCCATTTCTTCATTTTGTGGAAGTTGTTTTTCCCTTTCAAGCTGCTTCTCAATATTCTGAAATCAGCCCCTTATTATCTTAGCATGACATTTGGCCTGCAGCTCCCAGCTAGGAATGAAAAAGGCTATCATTGGTCCTCTCTGCACAAAATAGCTGGGCAGAACACTTCTGTATACAGGAACTGTTATTCTCACCTTCTGAAGAGTGGTTTCTTTGATGAGTCTGAGAATATTTGACCTTCAAAGTAAAAGCTGCAGGCAGTACAATTTGCTTTTATAGCAGCTGTGTGGAGGTTTTGGGGTTTACGTGTATCTTCCTTGTTAGTTTTGAGATTAATCTGTTTCACTTCTCTGTAAACTGGAGTGATCCTTATTTAACTGATTAGTCCCATTCGGACTTGGAACCAAGTTACCAGTATTGGAGGATGGTAATATTTATCATGACTTCCTCCTACCAGAGGGATGGCAAGAAGGACTTTAGGGGGATATATTGTTCTTAGCAAATTTGGTCTGGAACTTGTGCTTAAAAATTTCAAAACATTTTTTAGTAGTTTTATGTAAAACCTCAGATGTACGCTGGAATACTGTAGCACAAATAAACATTGTCAGTGATTAAAGACACTACAGTTAGCGAAGAAAGAATTGCTTTTCCATTTAAAAGGGGGTTTTTTTTACAGTAACATTCAAAGATTTCACTGAAAGAATAAATATTTATACTTTGCTCTGTCCACTTTCTATCAATAGCTGAGATTATTGATGTGTTCTCTAATTTTGTCCCAGAAAATTCAATACACTGGGCTGACAGAATTAGTGTCACAGATGCATACTGGGAGGTGGGGGTGTCCAATTACTGGATCAAGTTGCAGTAACTGTCTTCATACCTGGAACTGTAGTATTTTCTGAAAAGGAGCTTTTTATATTGAGGGCTAAGATGATTAATTGAAAAAGCTGCGGAAAAAGTCTGTGATAGATTATTGTACACTTGTTTGTATTGATATCTGCTGTATTGCAGTAGGTATTAATGTGTTCAATTTAATAGGCTTAAATTTCAAACTTAAATAAAATAATACAGATCAGTTTAGAAGCACTTTTTCTGTCTGAATACTGTGTGTTAACAAACAGTATGTTAATGGCTAGTGATTTTTACCAAAATCAGCAGAATTTTGCCAGATTTATGGCAGAATAAGTAAACTGATTTTTTTCCTCTAATCTATTGGATTGGCTTCTTTCATTCATTGTAACATCTAGGGTTTCATTACCTTTCTTCAGACAGGTTGACAAGGTCTTTTCTGCTGAGTAGTACTGGCTTTGGGCTGTGAAACTAAGCAGCTGTTTTAAAGAAGTTCTTTACTACAGTTCTGTACAGCTATCCAAATCCAACCCTGTGTGATACATACTGTAGCAGCTTTCATTCGGTGGTAAAAATGAATCTGGAGATCTGTCAGTGATCTACAGGTTCTTTCCCTTTCTGATTGCTGCCCGTTGCAGTAAGGGGATCGCTGGTGGGGAGATGGCATTGTGACAGACACAGTTTTTCGGGTCTATTTGCTTTGCTGTTAGGGCATCTGGTCTGAAGGAATAAGGCTACTACTATGCTATGTTCATGTAAAGATCTTTTCCTGCTTTTTCTAACTTTGTGTCTGAAGGAGGCTTGGGAAAGAGGCTAAAAGCTGGATTTTGAGGAGTGTGTGTTAAAACTTCATGTGATACCTGGCTACATCTTGGAAACAGAGCTGAATTAGTTCAGTGGTTTGGTTTCTGGTGCTCTGCTCCACTCTGTGGAAACTAAGTGGGTAATCTGTCCTCTGTTAATGCAGTGTGCTGTCTACTTGTTAATGCAGAAAAACCTTCGACTTTGCTTTTCATTGTGGGAATAAATGTATCAAACTAATCAACACGCTGGAAGAGCTGACCTTTGTAGCAGCTGAGCAACAAATTCCTCAAAAGCATTGCTGGTTTTACTCAGTCCCTCCTGAATCGTTTTCATGAATTATTTTTATTCCCAGTAAATTATATATAACCAGAGGACAGCAAGCACTTGTTAAGAGTTCTAGAATCACTCCCTTTTGCTTACATACAGTCTTGATGAGAGCCTTGTGCTCCAAAGTACTGTGTGTGCTCCTTTCCTTGGGGGAGGATGCTTATTAGCTTTCTTAGAGGGAAAGGGGTTGTAAGAACAAGTAACCATGTGCAGTTGTTTGCTGCTAAGTGAAAACACATGCAAGTCTTTCCCTAGCAGAGAAGAATTTGGTTTCATATAGCCTCATCTTTGGAAAGAGCACTTTGCAGAAGATTAGGAAGGGACTGGTGTGTGTGTGTGTGTGTGTGAACACTCCATGAAGTAAGCTCAGCTTAAAACTATGAGAAATAGCAAGTGTCTTTCACACACACTAAGTTACAGGCAAATTTAGCTGCCAGTGGAGAGGAGAAAAGATGTGATTCTGAGGGGGGGGGGGGGGAAACCATAAACCCTATTAATTTAGGACTATTTGAGTAGTTGGAAATGAGAAAATGTATAAAATTCTTGAAATTTCTTGGAGGTTAGCTGCTTAGGGTAATTTTTTTAAAGGCTTTTGTTCTTCCTTGTGGTGGGGTTTTTTTTTCACCAAGAGCTCATTTAATTTGTAATACATTAGGACAGTATTTATAGAACAACAACAAAAAAATCTCTTAACCTTAATTCTGGTGATGTATTGATATTTAAAGCAGTGATAATGCTGTTAGCAAGAAGCTTTAATTGCATGATTATAGACCCACAAAATTAGGCTCTCCGATGTGCAGTCATGATAACCTGGAGATATGCTAAACTCTGTATTTAAAGATAAGACTTCCTCTCTTTGCATCCGCATAATGTCAATGTAATAAAAATGTTTCTAAAAGCACGAAAGGAAATTTGATGCTTGCCCCCCTGCATACTCCTTTGCCAGCCAGTTATGTGATAGGCTGCATGAAGTTTCAGCATGTTGATAAGGCTCAACATCTCAAAGAGAAGTTGGTTGTTGACCTGATGCTGTTTGAAAAATCTTTCTCTGCAGGTTTCCCAACTTCAAAATGGCTATCCTCAAGGATATGGTGTGAGCATCAGGAGTCCAGGGTATGCAGAGATAGCTGTAGTGAATCCTACCAGTCCATGCAAGTTGGCTCCACTCATGAGTAGCAGTGGGAACACCCCAGCTGTGCATTTCGATACCAGTACTGAAGAAACGCTGTAGTGAAGCACTCAAATTGCCTATTAACAGGAGACTGAAGTTTATGGTGACAGGCCAGCTTGTAAACATGACTTTGCTGTTCGATCTTATTTTGTGACTATGCTAATGTATATGTACTTGGTATTAATGGAGAGCTTTTATGAAATAGTCCACACAGATTGGTATTATTCTAGTTTAGGGTTTTTTGGGATTTTTTTTGAGAAGCATGAGTTACCAACAAATTTCAGTAACAGAAATGGTAAAAAATGTCTTTTTCTTTCTTTTTTCTTTTTTTTCTTCTTTTTTTCCACGATCTTGCTAGTTTTTTGTATGGACGAGGCAGATAAATCCCTTTTATTACAGAGTGCGCTCAGCAGTGCAGTTGGGAGTGATTAAATACAACTCACAGCAACATCTTTGCTCATGATAGTGATTCAACACTTCATGTTTCTGAGCAAAGAATAGGGCTGCAGCCATCCCCTAATTGCAGTCAGCCTTGTATGCAGTGAGCATCCTGCTTGGGTTGTGTGCTTTGCCTGTCTTCTGTGCTTGCATTCTCATAGTTAAACTATAGCATGTTAACTTACATAGGTGTTACACTCTGGAGATAGCAGTCACATAGCATCATTCATTAAAACAAAACAAACAAACCTACATAGTCTCTGCTGCTTTTCTTTTTGAAATAAGAAAATGATCTTGGCACAGGGCACTTCCTGGGGATTAATGACTGGCTGGGGTTAATGGCCCTTGGCTGCACTGTGGGCCATCAACTCCTCCCTGCTGGTCATTAATCTGCAGGAAATGTCCTGTGCCAAGATCATTATTGTTGTATTTGGGTTCTTTGAAAGCTGAATTCAGGAACCCACACTGCTCTAATGTGTGAGAGCCTGCTGGGTTTTCTTACATTTAGGCCCTACACATTTTTTTTTTTCTTTTCCCTGAGCTTATCTGAAGTTTCCAAATGTTTCAGTTAATGGAAAGTGACTGTAACGCTTCAGGTCCTTTAAAAATCTTTCACTGAGCAGCAACCAAGGTAATGCTACTTTGTGGTGGAAATAAGAGAGTTGTGTGGCAAACAAACTTGGGAAGAGTGTATACTTGGGGGTAGTCTGGGCCTGGTAGCTTAGCCTAGAGCATCAAACATTGTATTGTGCTTGGCATGGGAACTTGAAGACAATCCTGTCGGGCTATGTGACCGTGCTGTCTACTGTATGGTAGGATTGGGGCACTCATGGTCTATCAGCTCTAAAAATCATCCACAAGCAAAGATCGGTTTGTTTTCTTGAAAAATTAAGCAGTGCATTCACTTTCCCTCCCACTACCTGCTGACTGGGCAAAGAGTGGAGTTTCTGTTCATTCTCCCCATATGATTTCAACTTCAGAATGTACAATTTATTTTTTTTAATTGATTCTGCTGATGAAGTTTTACTCTGTCCTGAAATCAGTTTAGAGTTGAATACAAAATGGAGGGGGGATAAAAATCCTTCAGATAAGTCAGTATTGCGGCCCAGAGTGGCAGTTCATGACTGCATTCCACCCCAATTACTGGTCTTAAGAAATGATGTCACATTAGAAGTAAGGCTACAAGGAAGTGAAGCTCACAAGGTAAATAGTAAATTCAGTGTTCGGAGGTCCAAATGGTGATAAAGCAGGTACTGTACATACAACTGATAGTTCTGGGTGACTATTTTTGTTTCCTTGAATTAATGAATTCACTGAAAAGAACAGAAAGCAACCTTCTGCCAAGGTTGTATTTTTCCTTAAACGCTTTTCCCTTGCTCCTTTCTTTCTTTTTCTGGTTTTTTCCTTCAGAAGCTTTGCAGATAGACAGCTTGTGCTGTCTTCTTCCCAGTCCTCAGATGTACCATGCTGTGAAGCTGCTCTGGGTCAACAGGAAACCTTAGTGACATGCATTTCAGATCTTGAAAATGCCACAGTGTGTGTGAGATTTGAAGACAGCAGCAAGCTTAGTAGAGACTCTCACATCTGTATAGACCTTTTGATGGGTTTAGTAGGATTTCAGCAAAGAGGGAGAGGTGTTTCATGAAGAGAAAAGGCCCAGGATGAGGTCTACATATACAGAATTTTACAGATCTTTAGATTGAGTGTGAGGTTTGGATTTTTTGTGTATAAAGTATATTCACAACCCAGTCCTTGTGGCTACAAGTCAAGGCTTATTCCCATTATCATAGGGGAGACACTCTGAAGTTGTCCCCTGTAGTAGTGATTATGAACTGCCAGTCTGAAGTTTTTGCCTAGAAAATGTGATGTGACAAGAAATAAGGCGTACTAATCCTTTATAAGTAAACAACACTATTCTAGCTACTTAGGTTGTATTTTTATTCCAGAAGGAATGATAGTTCCTACTCTGTCACTGAGCCTGTAACAAAGAGAAGACAGCCTGCCATGTCACTAGGTTGTCATGTGCTTTTTAAAAATAGATGTTTGTGTTCTGCCACTTACCAGTGAACATTATTTGAATATCTGAGATGATGTAGGTAAGTCAGAAAGTTGATGTTGTTGATGTGCTTGAGAGACTCCATTTGTGAAAGCAAAGAAAAATACAGTGAGTAGCAGGGGAGAAATGACAGGGTTCCATAGGGATTTTTTTTGGCTTATAAGGAAACCTTGCCCAAATTCCAAATATCTTTATTTTGTTACTAATCTGGTCAAGTCCTCTTTTATTGCTCTTGTCTATAAACTTTATGCAGAAGGTACTTAGTTTGTGCTGCAGCCTTTGGGTTCATAGGCATTGATTCTCCTTGCAAACCTTTTACTTAACGTTTTCCCAAAGACTATTTTTATTTTTTCCTTTGGAGGGAAGGACAGGGGAAAGAGAGGTCCTAGTGAAAAGATTATAAAATGCTAGAACTGGATTTTGCAGCCTGTTCTATCGTTTCACCCAGCCTTGATAGTGACTGCTCAGACTGGGTTCCTGGTACTAAGCAGCAGGGAATCAATCCCCTTTAGTTGTGTTGACCTTGGGAAGGGTGGAAGGACAGGTGCGTCTCTGTAGGTGAAACTGGTGCCTGGTAGTGTTTCGCTCCAGAGTGACTAGTTTTCACCATTCTGAATCCTTCCTGTATCTGTAGGCTAAATGAAAGTTCATGAAAAACTCACCTTTATTGCTCTATTCCTCCTGTTAGGGCAGTTGCTTTTGATGTTGAGATATTTGTAATTCATCAGCATTCTTGGTGCTAATGACTAGTATATCTGTATCTAATTTCCTAAAGTACAGACAGTAATATATCAGGCCCCATGTCCTTATTATTGGGAGGTATATTTATAACAATCTGTAATGAGTCTTTACTTTTTGCCAAGTGTAACTTTCACATATTATTTGTTTTCAGATATACCTCAATATTTTACTTTGCTTTCACATCCAGAGACTAGTAAAGGATTTACTGCTTGTGCTTGTGATGGCTTGGTTTGCAAATGGTTAACCATCTCATGGTTAATTTGTAGCCTGTAAGGTCAACATGGGAGTGGAGTTCAGTTATGTTATTTATCTTGGGAAGGGGTTGGTGCTGTCTGAAAAGAAACCTGTCAGAAATTGAGTAATTATTAATTAAAAAAATATTGTGGGCTGTAGATAACATTTCAATTAAAATTTTAAACACAGAATTCTAAAGCTGTATTGTTGGTGCCAGCGCTGTCAAGATCATAAAGCTGACAGTTAAAATTTTCAGATGGATGCAGCAGAATGCCAATATGTTATTGTTATATACCATACTAGTTTGATCTCCTCTTGCTTTGTATCTGTTCTCAGAAATCATGGAAATTTTATCTTACTGTAATGTTTTTCTAACTGTCTTAATGTTTGCAGAGCACTATGTGTACTCTGACTCTGAAGTCAGAGCACGACAAATTGGAAGTGGGATGATGCCCATATTTTATCTACACTATATTTCTACAAAAGATGATTTCATTAGTTATTATTTGTGTTCTTAAAAATAGATCGCTCTGTACATTTTGTCCAGTCAAATTTTACCTACTGTTTTGCTTTGCTTCTCATTTTCTACCTGCCAAACATTGGAATGTGCTATCACAATAAAGAGATGCAGGCTCTGATACTGGCTTATTAGTTATAGAAAAATAAGTAACAGTAACACTTTAAAAACTTGTTAGCCAATTACTTGTCTATATGTGTTGCTTAGTTTTGTTGGCTTCAGCAGAAATTTATCATTCTCTTTGAAATGTGGAACATCTTAGAGGAAAGAAAGACTCCTAGCATTTGCAAACCCCATGATACCAGCAGAACTCAGTTTGCAATCATAAAGAGAAGCAGGCATACCCAAGAGACATCACTACTGGACTAAGAAAAATGTTTGCCAATCAGTAATATATAATGAATAATGAACAATATTTGTCATCTCCACAAAAGTGGGGCATTGCAATGCAAATGGTACAGCTGTTATTCTTTAATTGCAGCTGGATTAATAAAATGTAATTTTTACAGCCCATTTGCAATATACCACTGGGGAATACGTTTTATTACCATGTTGGGTGTCTTTTAGTTAATAAATTTGTGCCTTTTGAGCATAAGTGTTTGGCTTCAAATCCCAGATACAAATTTATTAAAAATTGTAATAGTTCTTGGAGACTATAAAATGAAATGAAGTGCACAAAATGTGCATTTCCAGCGCCTGAGTTTAAAACATTTTTTACGTGACTAATTTCAGTGTTTCCAACACTAGAAAGTATTGAATTTAAAGAACTACTAAATATTTAACCAACCAGACATACAGCATCATTTTCAAAAGATGATTTATATTTGTTAGTAATTAAAGATTCCAAATGGTACTGAGAGGACGTGGCCATAACATATAATTTTTAAAATGTGCACCATGTTTATGCAGAGCAGTGGAAGTAGAACTAATATTTGAAGTCAAACTAGAGCACAGTGGTAGTTAAATGGACTGATTTACTGAATAAGGCTGACCTGGTCAAAAATAGTTGAGAAGCCCTTTGAGGATACCTCGGGTTTTACTGCTGGTTGAATGGAATTTCCCATTGAAGTTGGGGCTGAATCAGTCGTTTGCTGATTTCCCTTTCCTTATCACAGGCAGACTCCAAGCAAATGAGATGCAAACCTACATCTGGACAAAAGCACTTCCCAACAAACTCCATCATAGTCTTTCTATGGTGTTTATCCATAGTTTTCCTTTAGTGGCTAGCCATATTTTAGATATGAATACATTCTTGTTATTCCTTCAGCTTTTAAGATCTTACTCTGAAAATTGAGATCTGTCTGTGCAAATGGAATCATCTCCCTCCTTTAGCTTATTCCAGTCTTCTCCAAAATAGAGTCATGGGACAGGATTAATACTGTCCTTTTATGGATGAATGTGCAAGACTAAGGTGAGAAAAGAGAAACTCGGAGCTTGCACTAAGCAAACGCTACATATAACGTGTCTTTGTTACTCTCTGATAAACCCTCTTATCTCTGAGCATTGTGTGGGATGGAGGGATGAAAGATGAACCTAGCCTCTCAGTTGAAGAGAAATTTGCTTAAAGGTGAGAACGCAGTAAAAGGGACTATGTTAAATTTGAACTGGAGTTACTGCATCTGTGTCAGGGTTTGAAGATCATATGCTGCACAAAGCTGCTGTAGAAGGGCATGCTGGCTGTAGTCCTGCCTTTTTTGTTCTTATTTTCCTTGCTGCGTGGTGTGTAAACTTGACTGGGTTACTTTACATGTGATGGTTATAATTGTGGGCAAAGACAATGAATTTTTCTTTTTTTCAGTTTGAGGAACTTGAGCTTGAAAATTCAAAATGAGCAACAGATAGGAGCTCAATGCTCTGTCTCTTGCCACATAAAGAATTTTCTCTGAATCTAAATTTGAAAGAGTCCGTGTGAAGCAAAGAATGATATAACCTTCAGGCATTACTCTGTTGTGTCCTGTCAGTAAAACAAGACCTGTCTTGTATGGGCACTTGTTATTGCGCCTTGACCACTGGAATCATGGCTGAAACCAGGCTTTCTGTTAGACAGCTTGACATATGACTTGCTAGGTACTCAACACAAAATCTATAATGTTTGATTTTTAATCAGATGCAGCGGTAGAGACAGATGCACACTGTTTGTATTCAGTAATATGCCAGCAGAAATGCTGCTCAAGGAACTCCTGTGAATTAATTTTTCTTGGTTAATTATTTTTTCTTAATTGTCTGAAAACTTGAGTGGGCGAGTTAGAAATTCTTCTTAAGTACTGCATCTCCTGGAGGAGAAGGTTGAGATGTAGAAAGTCCACTAAGATCTAACTCATGTTTGTGCCTTCTGAAAATTCTTCCTTCTCCCATCTCTTTATTTTCACAAACACATTAAGATTGGGAGTGCTGATCTAAAGCACAATAGTCATTTGGATTTGCTTATGCTGTTAGTCAGATCTGTATTTATTTATTATTTTGAGGCACTAAGGAAATTGGCTGTGAGCATTTATATTAAGTATTGTTCTGTCTCCACATTTTTCGGTGTGTTCACTGCTATGGTATTATACACCCTTTGTGAAAACCAAGATGCTTATGAAATGTTAAGGCTGACTGTATTTAATTTTGCGTCAAGAAGGACTCCCTGCCATAGTGTTCAGCTGAGCCATTGTGAATAATCTGTAGTCTTGAATATGGGCATAAAGAGCTTTTCTTTTGTATGTGATGTGAGTCTTTTTGTGTATTTGAAGACTTTTTTTTGGTGTATTTTAAAATGCAAGAACAACTGGGCTTTCAGCCGTTCAGAACTGGCAGGGCAGTTTTGCTTTGCTGCTCCTTGGACCTGCTACAGTGGCATGTGAAAAATCTTGCATGCGTGATTCAGTTTGGGGAGGCATATCCATGTCATTTGAACAGTTACAGGACTTATTTTTGTTTTTTAAATTTATATAGATGTGAACTAAGCATCTATGTTTATCACAAAAGCATGTGCCTGGCATCAGTCATAGAGCTATCCTAGTGATTTTGAGTGTCACTCTCAATGTTGGATGGTATGTGAACAAGTTTGCTGTAATACCTTTTTAATATTAATAGTGTTGTGCAATAGTAAAGCCAGCAGGAAGAGAAAGTTCAGGAAACAATTTGGCCGCAATTAAATGGGAGGCAAAAGTACAATTCTGACTATTAAATTGGATTCTTCTTTAAAACACATGCACTAGAAGGATATGGCAGTCTTCAAGAAGCATAAAATGCAGTTAACCAGCACCAGCATTTAGTCACTTGCTAATACTGTATGTGACTTCTAATTACTTCTGTAGTTTGTCATTGTTTAACACAATCAAATCTAATTGGCCAGAAAATTTTTCTTGGATCGTCCTAGTCTATGACTATGTTTTTACTGTTATTGTTCCAGCTTCTTTTTCATCACCCCAACCTTTACTGCTTCATTAAGTCTTAAATTAGACTTTGACAATTGGTCTATTTTATTAGAATTATCAAAAGAAATACATACACACGGCAAAGTCGAAGGGGAGGTTCCAGCATTGTATATTATTTCATGCTTAGCAGTTCCTTGAGAGCTATCAAAGGCAGGGATCCTTTATTTGTAATTAAATACTCCTCGCTTTAAAATCATGACTAATAAATGTCAAGTGCAAGAAGAAGCACTGTTATTCAGTGAAAGTCCTTGGATATGTTTTAGGGTGAAAACGTGTAGGCATGAAGGTTGCTAGATTTTGAAATGTTGTAGGGTTGCTTTCATTACAAAAATCCTAAAGTTAGCCTCTTCAGATAAAGCTCAAAAACCATTGAAACATTTGGGGGAGCTCTTCTTACCCTACAGGAGGCTCTTGACATTTGTGGTAATTAAAAGTGAAGGTATCTATTAAATACTTAAGTTGTTCAAATAAACACCAAACTGGTATGCAACTGTAAGAGTTGGATATATCTTAATTAGAGCTGGTCAAAACTGCTCAGTGAAACTATTTTCTGGGCTTGGTACTTGGGTTTTTGTGTTTGAGACCCAAAAACTCTGAGGAAACAGTGACCTATGGGAGTTACCTGGACTGAGGTTCATTCAGAAATATCCCTGTGATTGGCAAATCCTGCTTGGCTGTTGAAGGGCAAGGATTTGGCATATCTTCTCCCTTGCGCGCTCTCATGTATGTGTCTTATAGTCTCTTTTGGGGTGGGTGCTCTAAGCCCTGTGTGATTGTTTCGGTGGGGTTGTGTTTGTGTTCTTTTTTTTTGGTTTTGTTTGTTTTTAATAAAGATTAGGAAAAGGCACCTCGCTTCTATTCGCTTTTCAAATGAAAACCCCTGACTTCTCCAGTTGATCCTGGCTCCAGTGTCCTAGGTGCTTCTCCTGATCCTCACCAGCATTAATTAACTCAAGTATTAGGATTTAAGAGTATCTGAAGAGAATTGTGTCCAGAGTCAAATTTGGAGATAGTACTTTACTCTTGGGCAGTATCAGCAAAATATTGCTGGTGCCATTTTAAGGCCTGATGGGATTAGGTTGAGTCTGTAGAGAAAAATGTGGCTGAACTAATGTGGAGCAGATACTTTAACTATTATGTTATATGGTAATAACAGCAGTAGAAATAACATTGTAATTGGAAAGGTATTTTCTTCCCAGTGGTGAAAGCCTCCCTGATAAAATGCTGAAGTCTTTTCCCAGTTTGTAGATGATTTCATGTTGGACAGTCTGTTTGGTGATGGAAACAACCAGAATGGTTAGCAGAGGGAAGCTACAGGGATTTATTTTATCATATCTACTTAAAAAAAAACCAAACCACAAAACAAAAACAGGTCAGACAAATCCCATCCATTCTTTGGATACTACTTTAATTTAGCTCAGAAAGTTATTTCAAAGGATGTTATAGAAACATGTTTTCAGTTAATTTTGTAAGATATTTTTGCCAGCGTATTGTTTTAAAAATTGATAAATACAGCACTCTGTAAATGCAGGTCTATTCAATATAGTTTTCCATGCATTCACTTTTTTATACTTACTTTTCCACACGTGCCCTGGAGAAAATCATGCAATCCACTCTGAGGTAAACAGAATTTCAGCATAGTCTGTTTCAAATTAAATGAAATTGTTTATTAGTTGCAGTTCTGGAGAGCAGAGGCACCCTTGGGTTTTTACTGAGCTGATGAGGGCTATGTTAGCCTATACATCCAGAGAGGACTGATGCTAATGGGGTTTTTCACTTTGATAAAGTCCTTGGTTTCAGTGATGGCATTCAGGTCAGCCACATCTTTTAATTTAAAAACAAACAAATGAACTAAAAACCAAAATCCACAAAAACAAAAATTAAAATCCTATGCTGGAATTACCTAGCTGTTGAGCGATTTGTATATACAAGTATGCTCTCTTGTGGCAAGCCATTTTATTGAATCCTCCACCAGTTGTAAATTTTGACCAATTTTATTTAAAACTCTAATTTTTCTAATCTTTTATCTTGCCATGTGTTTTAGAAGGCTTTGGAGTATGATACAGTGGCAGTGCTCAGGATGTGGCACGTGCACCTGCATATATTTTTAAGTTCTCTTTGCTATAGTGAGTGATATTCAGTGCTGGAGCAGCACCTGACTTTTCTTGTAGCATCCAGCTGTCCAACTGGCTGTCAATAAGGTTCTATTTGGCTAACAATGATTACATGATTTAGATACCTGTATAGCTTCTGAGTATTCAGTAGTAGAGGAGGGAGGGGGGGGTCTCATTCTGAAGCTTCTTTATCAGATTTGGTAACAGCATGATTTGTGCTTGTTATGACAGCTAAGACACTGATTAATTGAGTCTCAGAAATTTAGTCACTCTAGACTTGTCTGATAATCAATAGGGGGAAAAAAGGCAGAACAATCTAGATGCTGCTCTGATGTGAATGCTCCTGGGTGGCCTAAACTGCAAAGGTGTATTGCTTTACTCAGCACTGCAATAGTACTATTACAAGTCTCAAGAAGCATAAAACCAAATACATTAGAGTTATCTCCTTTTAAAAACGTCAGCAAGACTATTTTAATCTTTATGATTAGCCTAACATCCAGGAAATACAATTGAATATTCAAGATAACTCTAATCTAAGTGTTTCTCACTGCAGCTGTGGCTCCTACCCAGATTCTTTAGCTACTGAATAATTTACATATATATTTTCTCTGTTTTGCCTGGAGGTTAGGAGAGCCAAGTGTCAGTAAAAAGATGAGGCTATGTTCAAGTGATCTCAAATGTGCAACTCATGTATATACTTCAATGGAAATAAGGGTCCTAAAGAAGAACTTAACAGAATGAAAAGGATTAAATTCTGGAGTCAACTTAAAACTGCAAACACTTGGTGCATACACTACCTGCCATTGACTTTTGAGGAAGTGTTGGCAGCTTGGTGACTCAAAGATCACATTCCCATGGTTAGAGAGATGATTTTGTGTGCTGTTGTACATGATCATTTAATGTCAAAACAATCACTTATTCCGAATGTGTGGACTATAGTAGAATCATAGAATGTTTAGGGTTGGACGAGAACTTAAAGATCATCAAGTTCCAATCCTCTTGCTATGAGAAGAGACATGATCTCATTTGGCATGGAAGTTGGATAATGTGTAGAAGAGTAGGAGATGGATGGGGTAAGAGCATGCTGGAGTAACACTTTGCGTATGCTGGAACCTCATTTATTTGAGATGAACAGCATTTTTAAAAGCACTTATTGATGCATACAAGTTACTTACTTTGTTATTCTTTAATTGCAGTTATGTTTTCATTAATGAGAACTGAAAAGTGCAACAATGTCTTCCAGTTTTCTTCCTTTTTTCTGCAACCTGAAAAAAACTGAGTTTAAAAGGTTGATTACGAGACGTGTTGACTCAGCTCCTCATGAGCTCCTCATAGGACCATGAGCAGAAACCTGTGCTAGAAGCTTAATATAAATATAAATATTTTATGGAGAAATTTAGTAATATTTAAGTGACAGAAATTAGTTAAGCTCTATCAGCAGTTTTGAACTTTAGAAGGCAGGCTATAAAGTGCTCTGTTCACTGTGATAACTTTGACAGTGACACATATGAATCTAGAGTTTCAAGATGCTGCTGTGTTACTGGGCGTTCGTACACAAGCACATGCTGGTGATGCTGTTTCAGTGCATTGTATTGCACATAACTTTCCTGTGCAGAATCTCTCTTACTGTAGCACATAAGGGTTTTCAGTTAAAGACTTTTTCTGTGGGACTGGTTGCAGTACTTGGCTGTTGCCATCTCTCCTGTAGTGAATTTCAAGTTGTTTTAGTTTCCTATTGTCCTTCACACTTCTCTTTTTTTTTTTTTTTCATGTCCTCACCCACGCTCCTCTTCCTGCTCAATACTTAAAAATCCTGAGACTTTCAAAACAAATGTTTTGAATTGATGTTTCAGTTATCAGCTATTGAAGTAAAAACCACTTCATTCATCTTTGGTATCAATTCAGCTTTCTGTAGAGTATGTGTATCAGATACACTGTGGTATACTTTTCTTTTTCAGTATGCTCTCTTCAAGCTTTTGTTCAACTGCTTTCCTGTTGGATCAGATTTTCTGTCTCTTCTTTCTCACCAGAGTACTAACAAGATAAATACAGAACAAAGCGGTGGCAGCTTCCATTTTTACCCCTAGTGATGTCAGTTTAGGATACAGAATGATGTATGGATTAAATAATAATACATATCTCAGTTTTGAAATGTGTAGCTGGTTCAGTGTTTGACTTTGCAATGTTAATGCATTTTTCTTGTTCAGTTTTCTAGGCAGGCTGAATAACTCTAACCAGTTACACAGTGTACAACCATAATAGCACCCACAGACCTGACCAGCATCTAGCAGTGTGCCTGGCAGCTACAGATCTGTAAGCAGACCCTGCTTGCTGTCTCTGAGAGAGTGAGACTACTGGTAGTTTGTCACATCACTGTTAGAGGAGGAGGGGGAATGCACAGCTTGTTAGTTCAGGTGATGTTGCTTCCAGATGAGCAAATGAAGTTTATGGTTTGAAGTATGTTAGGATGTGCAGTAAATTTTTGAAGAACATTGTAGACCATGAATCTTACTGCTCTCTCTGTCCACTTCTGCTCTCTTTTTTGGCCTTTCCATGTTCTATCTGCTGCTTCTCCCCAGCCCTTTTTGTCCCATTCATTTCCCTAGAAGTAAGCCTGTTAAGATTTCATGTTTGTTATTGGTGAGTTAAGTAAATCACATGTCAGAAACCTCTAGAAACATCTGGTCTTGGATTCAGAAATTCAGCATTTTAAGCCAGAGAATAAAAATCCAACAGTCATGGGTGTGTGGAACCAGGCATCATGAAGTGATAAGTTTGTTGATGCAACGTATAGACAGTAGTATCTGGTATGACTGCTAGCCATGTAATCTGTGAGAAGGCAACTCTTGCTTTTTTCCTCTCTCTTCCATTATGTCTTGTTGCCAGTTCTCTGTGTGCAGTGCTCAGAACCTGCATTGCTTTGTTTTTCCTATTTTTCTGGTATGGTTATGAGCTTAACTATTTATAATGCACGTTCTTCGATGAATAACTCTAAAGAGGATGGAGGGAGAGCTCCTAACAAGCTCTGTTCTGTAGTAAGTTTGTGTATGGGTTAATAGTTAGATGCACTATGGGCAGAAGCAGAATTGTATGGTTGTTGTATTGGTCTTTCAATTGAAAATGTTTCAAGGTCTAAAGACCTGTTTAACATGAGCAATGTTTTATCTTTTCTCTAGGTACTTACATTTGCCCTTCAAACAATGGAAAGAATCAGGTATCCTCCTTTTCAACAAGTAAAGCTGTTTCTGTGTTGGAAAGAAACAGCCAGCCACCGAAGCTGGAGACAGTTTTTCCTCTAATAAGATAATTAATTCAGTTGTATGCAGAATACTCCTGTTCTGAAGTGTTCTGATTTTTGTATGTCCGCTGGCAAGGTTTTTTTCCTGTATGTGAACTTTGAAACAAATTTCCAAGGTATCAATTTTCATTGCCACATTTATCAGTTTGGCAGCAGTTCATTCTAAGCTTGATGCTAAACATGGTTATTGTAAGTTATTATCTATGCTTACTGTAAATAACACAAATCTGCCCAGCTCTGCCAGCAATGTAGTGGGCTCACAGGGTGGTGCTACAACATGGATTTGTGATGTTTGTTACTGTTCAAAAATTAACTTAATTTTCATATTTTCAAGAAAAAAAGAAGAATACTATTGGGTGGAGAGAGGAATTTTAAGCAGTATTCCTATCTTGTCAAGAAAATTATTGAGCATCTGGAGTGCCTACTATTTACTTTTGATCTTTCAAATAGGAACATTTCCTGTTCTCTGATCCTTAAAATCAAGCCCTCAGCTGAAAAACATGTAGAAATAGCTGGTTGGTCTTGGTATTTCAAGTAACATTTTGAGTCTCCAGCTGGAATCTGGCATCTTTTCCATTTGGTTGCTGCATGCAAACAACCCCATCTCCCAACCCAAACTTTGCCCCAAACTGCTTAAAATGAAATGTAACAGCGGTGGGTATAGCTGGAGGAACCCAAGTCAATTGAGGTAGCTGTGCCTGGCATGGCAAGCAAGAGTCACAGCTGCTTATCTAATGTCAAGTCTTTTCTGGGCACTATAGTTGAAATGAGTCTTTTTTGGGACAAACTTCCATGCAGTTGTGCATGGCTCCATTTAGCTAGCTATGGAAAAGCTGTGGGATGAGGCAGAGGCACATGTTGGCTGAAAGGTGGTGCGTTAAAATCAGCAACTTTAGTGTGTGCTGGTGAAATGGGACAGCTTTGTGCAGATGTGTCAGCTGCAGAGCCATTCCTGCTGGGTGGAGTTGTCAGTGGGAGTCCAGTCCTAATCTAGGAGTCTCCTGAAAGTAGGGACCTGGGTAAAAAAACGAGAAAGATTGGGATCCCATTAGAAAAAGCCAAAGCTTGAACTTTAAAAACCACACACACTAATCCAACAGGAGAGAGGAGGAGGGAGGGATGTCACATGTGCCGTACCACAGGGAAACATCTTCAGTCATGGCTCAGGCTGTCAGGTGCAGCAGAGACCTGCCTGTGGGACGGCAGGCAGCTAGCCCACACAGCTCACTCAATGTGTTTGCAAAAGGGTAAATCACATTTGTAGTGCATGTTAGTGGCCTCTGGAGATTTCTGTATTGATCTGATTCTTAATAGGCAATCAGAGCTTTTCTGATCTCTTCAGACATGCTATCAGTGAGAGTCTTAGATCACAGTGCTGCTAGTGGTTGTCTCTGACCTGTCCTCCACTGACACTAGAGTGGTGTTTATTTCCACTGAATTACTTCTGACTTGGCCCAGAACGAGTGGAACCTCAAGCTCTGTGGTTGGAGAAAGTCACTTTTCCATGGCCTTTCAGTGGGGCAAGATGGTGTGACTACACTGTTAAAAATTTATTCCAAAATAAGCATGGAACAGGTCTTAGATTTTTTTTTTTTTTTCTTCCTGCATGAACAAAACTGTTGGGTTTGTGTATTAGCAGAGTTGTGTGTTCTGTCCTGTTTCATCTCTTCTCTCACTTATAAGTGTCTATTGTGGAGTGGTTTAGGATGGAAATTTTCTTTTGGATGCTGAACAAAGCAGGACTTTGCAATTCTGATGTCACCTCTGTTCCACCTCTTGGAACATTGATTTCTAGCAGTGTATGCTCTTAAATAAATATGATCTTTATTGCAAACATACATTACAGTAGTGCAGTGGGTTTAATTAGAAACCAAGCAAACAAGATTTCTGAATTACTTACTGCTGCTTGACACCATGTGCAATACTTGTCTCCTGGACTGTGGGAATTCATAGTAGCTGTTGTAAAGTGGGTATATTTTATCTTTTGCCATAGAGTAATTGGTAGCATAGGCTAATGGAAATCTATCTAATTGTGTTAATATCAGTATTGTGGGTAAGTACTCATTGTGCAAAATGCAAACAGGTTATTTGCTATCTGGGTTTGTATTTGACAAGATCAGGAGTTAACAGGGCTACCAAAACAATGCAACAGCAACAATAGCATAAAATTTGGCTTATAGCATGAATATAAATTTGGCTGTCTGCATTTTCTCCTGGCTATTCTTTGTTGGGGGTATTTCCTAGTAAAGGCCTAGGTAGTCATGACTTTTCTATTGGTTCTTTAGCAATAAAAAAAGAAAAATCACTGAGTAGAAAACTCATTTAAACTTTTGGAGGAAGTAGGAGAAATTGCTAGCTGGCTTGGATATTTTGAGTAAAATGTTTATTATTTGTATCTTGTATAATAAATATTATGACCAATAGTAAGTCAGCAAAACAGTATGTGCTGAACTGTTCAAAATGAATCAGCTCCTATTTTCCTCTAATCTTGGACAGACAGTAGGTTGCTAGTGCTGCAGCTTACCAGGTGGATACCCCCTTGCCAGGGTTGTCCAATGAAGATGAAACCCCAAAGATGTCAATGGACTGAAGCTGAGCAGTCCAGAGTGCTTGTCTGGACAGGAGGAAAGGTAAATCTAAGATGTAGGTTCCACATCCATGGCATGTACTAACCACAGAATTGCAGGCAGAATTGAGTGGGAATGACAAATCTTCTCTCCTTTTGAATCAGGGGCTACTGATCCTAAGTAGTGAGGAAGAGGAGTGTGACCGATTTGGAGGGGTGCTTTGGTGGTTGTGCTGAAAAGGGAGAAGAGGAGGCTGCTCTTCCTGCCCATCTCCATGGTGAAAACATGGCATAATTTAAACGCAGTGTCTTCTGAAGGATTAGATGAGGAAACATTTAGGTGTGGGCAGAAATACCTCACCATTCAGGATCGTCTAGCTTGAGTACAGTCTTGTTTCATTAGGGCACAGCTCTGAGTTACTGTAGTATGTGTAACATGCCTGAACGAGCTCATCGATTACTACTTGGTCTGTCTCTTCACCACAAAATGTTTTGCTCTATAAAAATGTATTGAAAACTGTTTTCATGCTATTTGTCAGCACTGAGGCTGAATCACCTCTTGGGCTCATGAATCCTCTGTGATTGCCTGGATGCAGAGGGGGTCTTTTAAACTTGCCAAATGCCCAAAGTCATAGAGCCCTTGAGTTCTCCGTGTCCTGATGGGGTCAAGACTAAAGGATCAAGACTGAAGACTTTGTGGTGATGAGTGCGAGTGAAACTATAGCTCAGCCTTTCCCAATGAGCCAAGAATTGTTTGAATTTTTTTAATCTAGCTGGCTGCTTGCTGCAGCAAGATAGAAAGCTGTGGTCTAGCTTTTGCATTCTCCTTACTTAAAAACAACCTGTGCACCCAGGAAGGTACGCTACCATTGGAATTATGGACTTTTTTATTGCCAGTTTATGAACTCTGTTGATATAAGGAATTTAATAAAAATGCCTACAGACGATTATCTATAGTTGTGCTATAATAAACCCTATTTTGGTGAGGTTTATAACTTAGCAGTTGCGAAATACAACAAATTATTAGATGAAAATAGTTGTAAAGTCTGGAAATAGACTTTTTGCTATTTTTTATGATTTAATCTATTTAGAGAGAGAAAGACATACCTTCTTTTCACAACTGGAATGAATCTTGATGACAAGTAAACCCATAATATATATTATCTGACATGGTTTGTTTGCTAAGGGAGAAAATACCAGTTTGAAGATGAGCCTGTTGTCTTTTGTTCTATCACTGAGAAATCTGCCTTTCCTCTCATTTGCCTTATTTATTGTGTCTGAATATGCTGAGTGTATGAACCTTCCTTCTCCTTAAAGGAGATAACCTTAAAGATAAAATATGGTGCGTGTACCCACTAAACTTGATAAACTGATACTACTATCTTGATAGAATATCAGAAGGCATAAAAAACATATTCCAAAACTTGTTAAAAATGGCAGAAATTGTGCACACTTCAGTGCATTTTGGACCAGGCTGGAAGTGAAATGTGTCACTGGGTATACTGTTGCCAAGTTATTTTGTTCTCCTTCAGAGCATTACACTACCTTGGTGGTCTTGTGTTACACATCTCAGTCTTGCTGCTGCTCTTGCTGCTTTGAAATACTGCAGTGGGTCTTATTCTCAGTTTGAGGTGCTCTAAACCAGCAAATATTTTTTTTATCTCAGTCTCAAAGGCTAGACTGTGGCTTTAACGTTGACAAGAAGCACTTAGAGATGGTGGCTGACCTTTTGAAATTGGTAGAAAAGAGCCCCCCAGGCAATCCCATTAGGAGCAGGGAAGGTAGAGAACAGCTTCTCTCACCCAAAAAAGGTAAGTGTTCTGCTGCTTGTTATTAGAAAACTTTGTAACTAAACCCAGTTTCCTTGGCCAAACAGCCAGCTTTGTCCTTTAATTTAAGTGCTAAATATGTATGTATTTTTCTCTGAATATTTAAAGGCGTTTTTATCTCAAAGGCCATGCATACTGCCAGCATAGGTTCATGGTTTCTCTCCCTGTAGTGTCTTGTACTGGCTCTTCCCTCTTCCAGTCCTTTGTTGAGGACCAAAGACAAGTGAGAGTGGATCAATTGGGTGCTACAAGGGTTTGGTGCTAGTTCTGAACTTTCAAGTTGATCCCCAGCTGCAGCCTGGCACTAGCTAGAGCAGTGCATCCATCGAGTGACATGTGCTGCTGAGATTTGAATTGCAATTATTGATTTTTCTAATACGTATAATACCAATATATGCTGCTCTACCTGTTATACAAGTACCTGGAGGTACTATGACCAGATGTTTTCTGGAAGTTTTAGATGGAAGAATTTGGAAGGTGGAGATAGGCTGGGTTGTTTGAGTACCGTTATTCCTCCTCCAAAATTTTAATTGTGGTTTCAGCAACGTGCAATTCTTAATTGATTCGATTTTTCCTGGCTGTGAAATGGAGGGATCCTTGGAGATGCTTGCTTCTTTTCCAATGCTTACTCTATTATAACTTTGTCTTTCAACTTAACTTCAAAGTGATGAAATAAGAAAATATGTATCATCACTTGTAAGTATGAACTGGTAATTTTCAGTGGCAAGACTGGACATTTGTTGTATTTATTTTGCCTGATTAAAAAAGACATGAGTTTTAGGAGATGTTATGAAAATTTAAGATGCAATAATTTCTCTGTCATGCTGTGGTCCAAGAAGTTAATAGTTATCGTAACATTCCCCTGTTCTGTTTGCTCAGGGTTTCTCATTTCAGAGTTTACAAATGTGGCAATTGTGAGTCCAAGGTTGAAGTTTCATAAGAAATACTGAATCTCCCCCAACACTTCAGCCTTCTTGTAAATTAAGTAATGACAATATAAAAGAAGGAGAACCTTTCAGTATTTATATGTGATCAGGTTGCAATTCAGAGATCTTGCAGTGCATCTCTAATACAGTACCAAGATTTAAACCACTGTTTGAAATACTATTGTTTGGACAACAGTTTAATTACTTCAAACATTGTAACAAAAACTGAGTTTTCTTAGAGTTGGGGGTAGTAACTTCAGATTATTGAAGTGCAGTTGATGAAGTTCTTCAAGACACAACAGAAAATAATCTTTTCTGCAGTCAATTTGGTTTTGGTTTCTGTGTTCAAACTTTCAATTTGAGAACACCAACTCTTTTCAGAGGATAAACAATGTTGTTGGAAAATTATGGATTTCTTTCAATTCTTTTCATCATCCTGAGGTACAGGTGCATATTATTGCCTACACAGGATTTTGTAGAAATTGGAAAGACATATTTGGATAGAAGGCTTTTTCTGAAATACTCCCCTTCATTGAGAGAGTGGGAGAAATCCATGGTAGTTATAAAAATTTACTGCAATCATGTTTCTGTGTTTTATGTGTTTCAAAATCAGAGAAGCAAATGAAAGAAGTCAAAAAGGATGTTTCAAAACGGTTGAAAATCCATGCTCAGAGTGATGCTTAGGCTATTGTTCTAATCTGCTTAGTTCTCTGGTAGGTCATAACAGCGGGTGAGTAATTTAGATATGCAACAAAGCTATCCCATTACTTCTTGGAAATAACAGAATATTTTGAGCTTTTATACTTAGACAAAGACCATTTAATTGCAGTAAGCCCTCCTGCAAAACAGTGAAAGTCAATCAAAGAAGAAAATGTCGCTTCTGGAGTCTTGAAGTGGAACGGAGCTCTGGTTTTGTTATTTGCTACCAAACATGACAATTTTTATTAAATGCAGATACTTTGAACACTAATCATAATATAGAACAGAAGCGTATGCCTTCCTGGTCAGGTGTGTTGGGAAAAGCTTTTGGGATGGCTGCACAACTGGTTTTGGTTCATGTTTTAGGCCATTGAAGGTGTTTTCTTGGCAGGGGTGAGACTGCCAGAAACCCTATCTGTTGCTTTATTCGTGCAAGAGTTTTCACCTCACCCACCACCTGCCTATCCACATGGACGTGGCTGTTCTGGATGATCTGACTGGGCAAAGAGAAAATCAAAGATAAAAGCAAGAAACAAATTCCTAATCATGATGTAGAAGAGAAATGACTGTCTCCAGTTCAGTTATTCCTGGCTTCTGCCAGTAAGTAGCTGTGCTGTTACCAGCTGCCTTTAAGCTTTGCCTTAAACCTCCTCCTCAGATACATGCTGTGTGTGTCATGCTTAACTCACGTGGTTTGATCTACTTGCCAAAATAGTAAATGGTTTGAAATGTCAATGGAGAAAGCTTGGGGGGGGGGGGGGGGGGGGGAGGAGGGAGGGGAAGACACACAAGAGAGGGGAAAAAGAAAAAGCTAAATTGCTTTTTCTTGGTATTCTCAAACACTCACCAAAGCATTACTGTGACCAGCATGTGGTGGGACATGTGTTGCTTTCCTGCCTGCCTTCAGGGGTAGAGAGGGGAACCACATATGCTGGAGAAGTGTATGGACTGTGCATATTTTGGTGAGGTGTTGCCCACCAGAGTTTTCTAGAGGAGAAATATTTAGGTTTTGGACTACAAACGATGACTTGAGTTTCAATTAGTACTTATTCTGTATGTAACCTTATATTGTGCTTTGGAGTAGTACAGTCTCTCTGCAAGAGGTAGAGCTGTGCATCTGTGAGGGGAATTTTTCACTTGGAAGGCTTTGAGATGGAATACACTACCATTTTCTGGTGATTCAGGGAGCTGTGTTTGGGAGTTTAACTCTCTAAAGAACCAAGAATAAAAGCCTGTAGCTATGTTGCTTAGTCCTAGTCCCTTTACCTCTGGTGCCCTTGCTTACTGCATAGCCCACCAATGTCCTCCAGAAACTATTGACTTTGCAGCAGTTGGGTCTTCTCATGTAGCAGCAACTCATGGATCTCAAAGGTTATACATAGTGATCTCTTCCACATGTGGGAGTACATATCTCTCTCCTCTGCAGTGGTAGGATTGAAGGACCACTCTAAACCCTCTTTCTTTTCAATAGCCTTTCAAGGGAAACTGGTTACTTCTGTTGTGTCCCCACTATATTATCAGATGCTTTGATTAAACAGTGTGATTAAAAGTGTAAGATGGTGAGAATAGAAATAGTTTCTGTGTATTGTCCACAAACACTAGCAGACCTACTGATAACCTCAAGTACCATTAATTCTTCATTGGACATGCCCAGCTTGTCAGAGGAGCCATCTGCTACTTTGTTCTGTATGCATTTATTGTAAAGTGAAACCCAACATCTCGTGTAAGAACCATAGGGAGAATGACCTTTTTTATTCAGCTTCCAGCAGAACATCTTACTGAGAGGATGGTTTCACTGTTGTCGATTACTACTGATACTCTGCATCGTGATGTTTCTTTTTATATTGTGCTCGCTGACTACTTTCTGACTAATATATCTTGATATTTGTTACTTGAAGTGGCATGCAAAGCAGCTGTCATCACCAGCTGTGTAGAAGACATGTGAGAAAACCATCAATAAGTATTAAGAAGGAAATGAAAATGTGTTTGCTACCCTACTGAATTTGAATTTTAGTATTGTTTTTTGCCATCTTTCTCCCTTGGCTCAACGTGCTTAAATGCTCAGAGAGAAATATTGTGCTGGCTGCTTCTTGCATGATCTCCAGGTGCATAGGCCTGTGCCCAATTTCCTGCGATGCAGAAATAAGTCAGTTGATTACATTTCTGTTGCCTTTCTGAAACCTGTAATCTTCAGGCTCTACTAAGATTTAAGGCGTACCAGAATAGGTTACTTCTGAGTGTCTAAACGTTTTAGATTGAAAATAAGTGTTCAGCCCCTATCAAGAACATTTTACTGTTCTGTTAAGAAGGAAAAATAGGACGTAAGCTATTACCACAGAAAATTTCACTGCAATTTTCTTTTGCATAAGCTTAAATTCTGAGTAGAGAGGTTGTCAATTAGCGTGCAGATTTTTTTAATTGGCTATAATAAAAAGCTAATTGGTGTTTTGCTTAAAGAGTGAATTAAGAAAGTGTTGCTATAGAAACTTTGCATGTGTATAGTGCTGCTCTACATAACAGTGAATATAATAGTCTAATGACCTTTCTGAACCAGCTGTATAGTCAAGGAAAAAGTGTTAAATTCTGGACTGCTGAAGTGATCATTAAGGAGTTGGTGACTTCACCCATTTCATTGCCTAAAAGTGTGTCTGGCATTGTCTTCTTGAATGTTTCTCTTGACTCGTGTCAAACCATGTAATAAATGCTGGTCTCCGAAGACTTGAACTTCTGTAAAATCCAAGTGCTTCAATTTTGAATGTGTAAACCAATCTGTAATCTGTCAAGCATAAAATGTACTGCTGGGAAAACTTCATTTTCATAATCTGAGAAAGCGTGATGATGGATCATAAGTGACAACATCTAATCCGCTAGCTGTTGTATTCCTGCCTTCTCTGCCCACTGAATTCTGAGCCTCATCTAAAACAGGAATTAACGATAATAAGTCAAATGGGTTTTCTGTTCTAATTTGCAGCATTCTCTCCCAGCAAAAATACTTATCTCAGCTAATATAAACTTTGCTGAGGAGAGAATAATAATTTCTTCAGGATTTGTGAACAGGAATTTTTTCCCTTGGGCTAATGCTTGCCTGCTTGAATTACTTCAGAGTCGTTACCTGTACACTCACTAGCTGCTTAAAAGTGAAAGATACAGGTGGCATAGACAAAAATATACTGAAGTATGTTATGGATTAAGGAGGAGGCCAGTGATGCAGTAAGTACCTCTGGTAAAGGAGAAAATGAAAACGACCTATTTATTTTAGTTCCCTGATCCTGAATCTTGTTACTGTGCAGATGGACAAATTGTATCGTCCCCTTTTTCACTGCACATCAAGAAGACGCAGGGGTGTGAGATCCTGTGGTTGTTAGTCATAGTGACAGATTAAACCTTAAAATCTTCTTCATGTTCTGAATAATGCTGTGACTTTCTAAATGCAAAAGACTGCACAAAACTAACCTGTTGACTTTTTTTGGAAAGAGTTTGCTGTTGTCTTGTTTTTTCCCCCTTACAATTGGTCTGGGTCTGCTAAATTCGCCCCGTACTTCATTCTTCAAACTGGTAAACTGCAGAAGTCTTTGAGTTTGGTTAGTTAGTGGTTTGACTTTTTTTTTACTTCTCGGTAGATTCTTGGAAGAAGCCAAAGTGAGTGAACTTCAGAGAATCTCTCAGAATTCTTGGGAACTATACAGTCAGTTTCTCTCTGTACTTCTGGATCATGACTGAGTAGCATCATAACTTGGCAGCTATTTTTCCCCTGATACACATGTAAGCCCTGTTAGTGTTAATACCTCTTTGAAATGCTTCCCTCATATATTCAATATCTAAGACTGATGTCCGGACCCTAAAGTCTTATGAGTTGCATGGTGTGTGGCTGTCTCTAGAGTTTAATAGAAAGTTGAATTTAATCTTGTAGTTCCTCTTTTGAGCGCTAAAACTGTAAGACAGATAAAATATTTTAATGTGAAGCTTTTATCTGAGACCTGTGAGCAAATAAGTCTTTTTCTGGTCCAGGGAAAGCACTGATTTTAATTTTTTTTTTTTTTTTCCTTCTCCCCCTCACCCCTGTTATCTTGCCCAGGAAGACCACAACTGCAATGTGTGCTTACATGAGCTTTTATAGTTTGAAGGTGGTGTTTTGCAGAAGAGCAGGACAATATTGCATTTACAACTGTCAAAGAAATGTGCTTGTTGAAATCTGGCAAATTAATCTTTACTGCAGTTTAAATTTTTGCAGTTCATTGTCAGCTGTCTTTGTGAAAAGGGGATGATGCCTGTAACAGTTGAACAGGAGTCTCCTTTAGGACTGGTATTTTCCACGTAGTGTTACTTGGCAATACAAGTCTCTGAGCATTCTGATCAACTGTTGATGTTATTTCTGCTTTAAGTGGGGATGTTGAAACAGTTGAATGTTTAGGTTTCTCCCAATCCAAATTACTTTGGGTGTCTCTGACGCAGATCAAATCTGCAATGATAAAGGGACTATCTTCCTGTTGTTGGTCTTCCATTTTATGAACTGTGACTCTGCAGGGTTACCTTGAAGCCAGTTGCAACAGCAACTGAAGTATGAATGGTGCCATCAATTGTGTGTTGGTTTTTAAAGATAATTCATCTACAGATGACAAATTCAAACATGCCTATAACTTTTTATTTTCCAGATTTTATTTTCCTAATTATATAAAGGATAACTTTAGTCATGTTTTGAATGCATACCTAGGAAAAGGTGTAAAAGACTATTCATCCCTCACCCAAAGCTTGTCTGTCTTTTCAGCACTCTCCTACTGTGTAACCTGCAAAAGGGGAAGGCGTCTTTCAGCAGGTCTGCTACTGCCAGTATGTTGGATCAGTAAAACTTACATGAAAACCTGATATCTGGGAGATAGAAACTGTATTCCTGCTAGTTCACCCCATTATTTGTTTATTTGGAATAGTTCTGGCTGTGGCCCTATAAAATTAAGTGGACTATTACAGGCACTCGATGGGTTCTTTTTTCTTTCCAAGGTTACTACTTCATTGCTCAATATGATTGTGTTATTACAGTGGCACAACTTGGTTATTATTGATCCTTTTTTTCCATTGTTTTATAATTTGTTGTGTGGCAATTGGTTTATTAGTGGAATTATCTGTGGAATCTTTACAGTAAGCTTTGATTAGTGGTGAACTGGAGCGATATATGTGGCGACTGTTTAAATATGTACTGAACTATTGTGTTTTGCTTGGGGAAGGAGCACACTGACACCTTTTACATTTCATTAAAAAATGGAGGTTTATGTGGATGATAAGGAGGTTGTGGGAAATATGTGGAAAAATTGAAATTAGCAAAACGTCAAGGTTTGTTTTTGGTACTAAAATCCTTTCTACTTTACTGATGGTTAGACAAGGCAATTGTTGTGATATCGGGGAGAGACTCCACCACCACAGATTCCCTGAATATGAACCTCCTGCTTCATGAACCAGACCTTGCTAGATGTGAAGGCATTGGTTTTGACATTTTAGGCATTCACTTTGTTTATATAAATGACAAAAATGCAGTGTAAGTACCAGCGCATTTAAAAATACGTTACACTTTACTGCTGTGTCAGGAAAATTCATCTTCTATTTATACTTGCAAGTTGCATCATTGTAAATGGTTTGATTTCTGTTGGTATGAATGGTCTTATAAAATGTGACGTGTTCCTCTTTTGCAGAGAATTAGCATAGAGGCCAGATTGAAAATATGCCTTCGTGAGTGCAAAAGTCGCTACCAAGCTGATCCCGTCTTGGCTTTAAGGTAAATGAAAAAATGTGTCAAACATCTATTCTAACTTTCCTTCTCATCATAATTGTTCTATTTGAAAGAAATTTGAGGATATTATGTGCTCAGAATAAAGTAGGCATCTTAAGGAGGTAAGTTGCAAAATGTAATATTTAGTTGAAATGAAGGGTAAGCCTGAGTCAATAATTTGGGGTAGGCTTCAGTAATTAACCAAAATGACAGTCAATGCCATGAATGCTTATGTGTGTCTCATACTGCCTTGGCGAATGTCTGGTTTTGTCTAAAAATTGAATATGCATATGAAGGAAAGATCACTATAACCAAATGGAGAATGTGAAATCATGAAGGCAGCAAAGTATAAGTAATTAAAAATCAGGTCGCAACTCTGGCTTCTGTACTTCATGAGCTCAGTTACAAACAAAACTGCTAAAATGGGAATTCACATTTTTGTTCCTCTTAATTTTACTTTCACGGTACCATACTCCTGGTGTAGAGACCAAGGCAGTGAAAATGATGAAGGGGTAATTAAGTATCTGTAGGATATAAAGAGCTAAACCAGAGACTAATTTTCTGCAGTCTATAGCTTTCATTATAAATGTATACGCTTTGATTTCTCATGTATATGGAAAATGTATCCTCTAACGCTGCATATTTTCAGTCTTTCTCATCCAGAATTGTTTAACTTGCTGTATTCTGTTGTAAGATAAGACAAGCTTGTTTTGTTTGCGAAACCATTGCAGAAAATAATTTTTTTAATAACTTTCTGAACAGTTAATTACTTGTGAGTATAGCTAGATATTCATAATCTCCACTAAATACTACTTCATCATGCCCATACTTTATTTGACTGTTCACAATGGCTTTTTCACTCAAAACGGGTGATTTTCAGTGTGTGGAACTTGTTGGTGTCTGCTTGCCCTGCTGTGTCTGTGGTTGAAGGAATTGCTGGATTTGTTGTACCCAAGCCTTATTTTTAAGGGAAATTTTCTCCAAACTTAACCAGTGCTACTAGACATAATTAAAACCATATGCTACTTTGTATCCCTAGAATTAGGGATTGTGATAATGCCATAAAACCAAGTTCCAGGCACCAGAATAAATTTGAAAAATTCACTGTCAAAATACATTCAGTTGTGTAGCTGGTTTAAAGGCCCAGAGTTTGCCCTTGAGTGTCAGGTACTGTTTAGAACCAGATGAGATTCAATAGTTTTGCTTGTAAGAGGAGATGAAAGTAAAGCTGTCAGCAGTCCTTACCAAAGGAGTGCTAGACCTTTGCTGAGCTTGCCCAGTTGCCCATGGAGTAAGATAGCAACTCGTAGTTAGAAAGAAGTTTTATTTTGGTTTGGTTTGTAGTCTCATTCTACCTAATGA
This sequence comes from Laterallus jamaicensis coturniculus, assembly GCA_022605575.1. Lineage (NCBI taxonomy): Eukaryota > Metazoa > Chordata > Aves > Gruiformes > Rallidae > Laterallus > Laterallus jamaicensis. The sequence continues at coordinate 13,330,985 of JAKCOX010000015.1, forward strand.
CAATGTATTGTGGGCTTGGTTGTATCCCCTTTAGGCTGGGAATTGTCATCCTTCCTTAGGGAGCTTTATGAGAATTGGAAGTTTTCTTTAAGGATAGTGAAGTTTTAAAATAATGTACTATTAATCATTTTCTCATTTGGACAGCATTTAGATGCAGATACTCCTGTAGTAATACTCCGGATAAGTGTATATTAGAACTTAATTATTGGGATGCGTCATCATTTGCAATAATCATCCAGATTATTAGCAGATGGTCAGAATGTCTTGCTCTTAGCAAATATTGAATTCTTCTAAATTACTGTCATGGTGCTGATACATTGTTAATAACCTCAAGGTTTAATAAGTTGCAGATCGAGGCAGAAGGGCTTGCAATGATGAAATTACATGACTCCAGGATTTGGATAAATATGTTCATAACACTTAGTCGCAATGAATGGAAAACAAAATAGCATTTTCCAGTGGATCAGAGTGGTTAGCTCTGCATGGCCAGGATAGCCACTTCCACGCTGCGCTCCCAAGGCTTCCTTTAAGCAGGTAGTGGGTTGCCTTGGCACACCAGATAGATGGTTGGGCTTGAGGAGAGGCTGCTGTCCCGGATGATGGGCTCTCTCCTGACACCTCTGGGCTGCGTGGGCACAGCAAGTTTCATTTCAGATTCTTGTGCTTTCTCTTTTCACCCTGTTTTGTGCTACCAAACAAATCTGACAATTCCTTCGGTTGTACCATGATGGTTTCATGGTTTAAATAATTTTAATGGCTCTACTAGGCTCTGGCATCAGAGAAATATTTAAGAAACCTGGCAGCAGTAGAGATTGTTCAGTATTGCATTTGTCTAATTAGCAGGTAGGCATGGCTGTGCTTGTTATGCTAAAGTAACTATGATATAAAATGGGCAACATAAAATCCTTTTTCTCGTACTTTGTACTTTGAGAGCCAATTACAGAAGTTTCACCTGGAAAAGAAAGGATAATCTTCAATTTTGACCTGTGTGGACACAACCAAAAGAAAATTTTCCAAAACATGACTCTAAAAATGCTTTTGTGCTTTCAGGAGCAAATGGTAGCAGTGAGGATGTTTCCTTCCAGAAAGGAAATCCAGATGACTGTCTCCATCATGTAGTTTTTCTGACACCAGAGTTTTTCTGTGCATTACATATGCTCTGCTAAATTTCGTTCATTTTGATTTCTTGGTTCATGAAGTGTATAACAAAATACCCAGGAGCCTCATTAAGGAATTGTGGGTGAGCAGTAGTCCTGGGTGATAGCACTGTACTGTCTCTTATAAATTCTTCATGTCAGTGATAGCACTGTACCATTTCTTATAAATTCTTCATGTCAAATGTAAAGGTGTTGTGTGGTTTTTCTCCTCTGGCAGTTGCTATATGCGAACCATGGAATAATTTAAAGCTGGAGCAACTGATGGAGTTGTCCTGTCTGGATTCAATAAGCCTTCCTTGGAATAAATACTTTTGTGTGTTCAGTAGCAGTACTTAAAATAAAACAAAAGCCTCCAATCATGAAGGTTCTGGTGATGAAAAAGCTCTCCAGATTCTTGGAAAGTTGCCCAACTGATTACATTGTTGGAAAACATTTGCCCTGTTTCTTTCTTGAATTTGTCTGAATCGGCTTGAAGCAGTGAATATAACACACTTTTTTTGCTCACCTGCACAACCTTATGCTACCACATTTCTGATCTTAGTTACTTAAACTGCTTGTTAATCACACCCAAACTACCGCCTGAGTATCAGCTTGAGCTCTCCTAGCCTTTTCCTTTGTAAGGATGTTTTTCAGTCCTGTTCGTGGCTCCTGTCTTACTAACCTGTAACAAAGCTCCTTCTCCTGTGATGGTTAAGAGAGCTGAATGTGTGTTCACGTGGTGGTCTCAAAAATAAAAAAACCCCCAAAATAGACATTGCGGCTTCTAGTTGTGTGCTTGAGAGAGCCTCTGCACAGCATCATGCAGGGAATCTGGTGTTTCCCTATTGCAGACTTGCTGGTTTTGCAGTGTTTGACGTTTGGTTTTTAGTGCTCTGCAGTAAGTTTTTTAAATCTCTGAATATTTTTCTTCATTTGAGGAGTTGTAATAAACTTCAGTCTCAGGAAAATCAGCAAGGTAATAAGACTGGGAAATATCAAGAATGTATTATAGAGTTACTCCTTGGTAGCATTAAGGTGGTACAAGTAACCATTTCTGATGAAAGAGCCATAACTTCCCCTCTGTGCTTAGCTGGGGCCATGGCACTTCCCCTGTGCCCTCATGGATGCTGGGGCTGGATGAGAGCTGCTCTGGCTGGTGCTATCCTGGGGCTGCTTCATCACCTTCATTTGCTTCTGACTTCATAACTTACCTTCTGGTGTCTGCACCTGGAAGTTAACCTGTAGCTTGAAGATGGGCAGGTAGGGAAACTGCCACTTTGGAGGTGGTGAGTATTTCTGTTGATGCTAGGATGGTGGATCGGTACCTGATTGTGGTTGAAATATTGCTTTGTTTCCACGGAATGCATTAAAGATAGCACATTTGTCTTTCTGAAATCAATTGATTTTTATTTATCTCTGCAAGGTTTAGAACAGCATTTCCTCATGTCGAATGCTGTTCTTCTGGAGTTAAAAAGCTGTCATCTGTTATCTTTTACCATTTCAAAGGGCACTTTAGTGCTGTCAGTGTGAGGTCATCACTCGCCAATAATAGGCATTTTAGATTTCTATTAATATTGCCTTTTAATAGAGCCCTCTTACTAAAAGAGCTGTACCTTACAATCATGCTGTATCTTTCACTTCAAAGCAGATATATGAATTGTGTGGTTTGGCTAAAATCTGTTAGCTATTAAAACTGGGAATGTTACTTTTGATCAGAAAGGAAGTCGTCTTGTTTAATCTTCCCCCTCCCCTTCATACATCTATAAGAGTGGGAGCCTGTGTGAGGGAGAAAAGAAAGGGAGCTTGATGGTGGTTAATGGCTAATGAATACAGCTAAGGATACAGCAGTGGTTGCCTGGCAACGCGGGGAGGATGGGCTGAGGTCCCATGTCAGTACACAGGAGTTGACAATTGGCTTGTCTCCTGAGCTCATTAAGACTGACTTCTGCATTTTTGCATACTTTATTCCTAATGCGTATCATCGCAGGGTTACATTTGTGTATTACCTGGTTTGTCTCTGTTTTATTTAAAAGAAACAAGAAGAATGGAAGCAAATCAAGCTTTTTAGTTAAAGGACAAAACATGCTGTGTCTGTCCCATGTGGTTATTATGCTTTCAAACCCAGAGACGTGTTTAGGAAGAGATTTGGCTAAAATTGCAAACTCTTAAATGTAATTCCAGGTGAAGTCATGATTAGTCTGAGCGCCATCTGAAAATGACCATCAACACGCTCAGAGATGATGAGCTGGGGCTTGTGATATAGTTGAAACCTTGAGAAGATTGCCTTTTCTGTGGTTGAAATACACTTAGGAAGTGACACATCTCCTTTTGCTTCCCCAGTGGTGTAATACTGGGCTGCCAACAGTGTGTATGTGCTGAGGGGTGTGACAAACGACCTTGTACGAGTTGTTCTTACAGCAATTTAAATGAGTTTTGAATGTGGGTGTCAGTACGAGCTGTAGATCTGTCTGCTGCTGTGTAAGTGTACAAAGGCTGTGCTTTGTTAGGGTGGCCTTTGCTGGTTTGGCCTTCACTAGAAGGCTTCATGGAAAAGTAGACTGACAGTACCATTTGAAGGTGGTTATCAATAAGTGAATATCGAACTACTAACTTTTTCTATGGAAATAATAAAGGAAAAAGTTGCAACTGACTCACAATCCAATAGGCTGTGTAGTTTTACTATCACCAGAGTGTCATTTCCTTGACCCTCTTGGCTCTCCAGATCAACCTCGATGCTTACTGATAAGGTCAAAGCTGCAGGAAATGGTTTGGGTTCTTGTTTTGAAGCATTGGACATGAGAACTACCGAGCCATTTCCTCTGTTTCTTCAGCCAGGCAAAAATGAGGTTAATATATGGATATTTGCACCTGTATTACCCTACGAATTTGTAAAAGAGAAAAATTAGTTCTACTAGAGAGAGTAATTGTCACTTGCAAAATGCTTGCTTCCATTTTTGTCTTGTTGGATTCAGTGTTTTTGTTAATGGCTGTTGTTAAGGCTGAAACTTTTTAGACCATTTGGCACACTGTGAAACCTGACCAGCTGTCAAAATATAGAGCGTTTGTATGGAAATGTTTTGATGGAAGATGCAAAGAAATCCATCATGTTTCCCGGACACTTTCTAACTATCAGGTTTTGAAAAAAATCAGTGTTTTCCTCTAAACTTTTCTCTGCACGGTCCATTCTCTCCCTTTCTGTCCCCATGCAGACACACAGAGGCAAGATAGCAACAGCAAACTGTGTGAATTGCTTCCTTGTAAATGGAGATACTCAGAAAATCAGGTGAAAGGTTTGAAATGTTTCAATTTGTATAGCCAAAGCCTTCAGGCAATTGTCATTAACAAAATGGTCTTTCTCTTTCATGCTTCATGCTGTAAACTATAGCTTCTGACTTACTATTTATCTTTTTAATGGTTTATACTTACCATACAAGCCTGAAGTTTGCTACAGGGTATTGAGAAATGTTTTGTAGCTTGTGATGATTCATGGGAAAGTTTGGGTAAACTGCTGTTCGTTGTGCTTCGTTGTAACTTGTACTCTTAAGGGCAACTTCAGTCTGTAGGTAAGATTGCCTTTTCCCGTCATCTTCACCTTTAAGTGTCTGCTGATAGAATTGCATTAACTTAAAGATAACCACCATGACTGAAGGAACTGTGTGCTGCTCAGAAACTTTGGATCTTAGTGTTTGAAGCTGTGATTTAATCTGCTCTGTCAATGAAGGAAAAGATTACAAATTTAAGATTTATGAGCTTGTGTTCATGTCCAAGATGTGCATATTGTTGGCTGTTTACTCCCCTATAATAAATTCTGAGAGAGCAAAATACCTTAAATATTAAAATTGAACCAGGAAAATAAGTGAGGATCAATCAGATTTCAACAAAATAAATTGCTGTGGTTTCTGTGTCTGTACAATGCAGTGCTGTTGGAAAAAAATCTGGCCAACTTCTGTAATGTCACCAGAAATGTTCTTTTATTTGCAGCCAAATAAAATAATTTTCAACTTTATCGTTGGCCAGCTTTAATAAGGAATGCAAGTGGAATAGTGTTTTCAGCACCCTGTTGGAAGGCCTGCTGCTGGTGTCTTAGGAAATTTCAGCACCGTTAATCTATTAACACATTTGTTTCATTGGAACATTGGTTAATAAAAATTAAACTATGCAAGTTGTGTTTTAAACCGATGCTTTAAATCAGTCAATTTGGGCACTTTCAACTTAATTTTGTATGGGTTTTCTCCAATATTTTTCTACTGTGTCATACTGTAATAATTTCTGTTGGGCTTTTTCTTCTTTTTGTGTGGGGTTCAAACATAGAAAGTCCTGGAAAGATCAACCCAGAGTAAGCAAGTTAAAAGAAATTTTCTTTGAAATTATCTTTGTGTACTATGAGCATTGTTTGAAAGTGAGGTTTGGATTCTTTTTCTTAATTATGGGCACAAAATTAACTTATCATTCATTTTGGCCTCTGTGTTTTTTTATTTGCCTTATATAATACCCTATCTGAGATATAGAGACAATTTATTGATTGAAGCATGTGAAACAAGTCCATGGTGTGTAAGCAGGGGCATAGGTAATGTATTTTGGATCTCATTTCCTATGTTATTCCTGTACTGCAAAAAAAATCTATGTGAAAATATATTAAGCAATGCAATAACTGCATGCTAGTAAATAGAAAGCAAACAGCTGTGTTTTCCAAGAGTGCGGTACCACAAGTGGAATTGGGAAAAATAAAACTTTATTGCAGATTTGGGGAGAAATGGAAAACAATGCTAATCTAAAAATCTCTTCTCATTTTTTTTATTTTTTCTTTCCTCCTCAGTGAAGGAGAAAAATATTTTGCTGCTTTGACTCTCTCTGGAAAAATATAGGTCAGTCTGTTTTTTAGGAGTATTGCATAGATAATTCAGAGATGCGAACAGCAATGAAAAGTGTTATTCCATGCTGGAAATGGTTTATATGGGGAGTTAGTGATAGTAAATAATTGAACTAACTAGTTTAGAAAGAAATGAGGAATTGATACAGTGTGAAGCAGAGCTCCAGTGCAATGTGTGTGCCCTGCTGCCTGAGCAGGTGTACGGGGCCAGAGGCTGGGCCTCGGTGTGCACAGTCCAAGTTCCACGTCACCTACCCATCTGATTTTGCAGAGTAGTTGTTAAAAACTAATGAGATGTGCTCTACTGCAGACTAATGAGATGTGCTTTGTCTGCGGAGGGTTGTAGGCAGATGTGATGTTAAAGTATCTCACTGGAGAGGAGGAGATGGTACTTCATATGCTGAACTTGGGATGCATGTATTTGTGCATACCACACCATGCAGCGGGGTCAAAGAGGCTGAGCTACCCAGCAGCTTGTCAGCACTGAAAAAAGGTGTCTTCTTCCTGTGTTCCTGTGCTGATAAACATTTTTAAGTAGCAGAAAATTGAGAAGAGATATGAAAAAGTAGGTATGTTTCTGCTGGGATAAAGGGTTAGCGAACTGAATCAGCTTATCGTACGTTCAGAAGACCCCACTTGACACAAGGACGAAGCAAGTCTACTGGCTACAAAAGCAACAGATGGGTGTAGGAATATCACTTTAGTGACAACATTTTGTCTGTGTGCCTTGTTTGCCAGCAGGTGTGTTTGAGCCACAACCGTTTGTCAGACTGACTTTCTATGTAGAGTCACACCATTTAGTCTGGTTGGTGATAAGACAGAGCTTGTTGTATCACTTGATTTGGGAGGGAAGCTGTTTGCCAGCTCGTAGCACACAGTGGGACGTGTGTATTGCAACTTGGGGTGTTTCAGCAGATGGTTGTGCTGCTGCGTGTGGCAGTCCCACAAAGCGAGGTAATGGGTTAGCATAGTATGGCTTTTTGTAAGATACATGTATGTCTATCTATATACACATACATATATCTATATTTTACAGCTCTTCTGTTGGAGCAATCTTTAGTGATTCACACATAAGATGCTTACTGGCTCTTCTATATTTGCTGGGATAGAAGATATTTCAGAGTTGAAGTCCTCATTGGCTTTTGAAGTTCCATCTCTATATTAAATCACTGCATTTGATAGAGTATATTTGTTATAAAAGCTTACATGTGGGGCTGCAATGCAAGCTGACCTACTTAAACCCCGACTCTTATGTGCTTGATGCAATGGAGATGAGTGTTCATCCTGCTGAAATCTAAACCCAAGGTCACCCATTTTAGTGGTTTGAGGAAATGCTTTCTCTAAAAGGGCAGAGTAAGGATAAAATAGTGAAATATATATATTTTAGAACTGTGATCAGCTTTTGATTCCCTGTGTCAGGTTTTTAGGCTTTGATTCCCAGTGTGATCTTAGAGTAGTAAGATTTACTTCTTAGTTGTGGAACATGGAGTTGAGTATTAGTTAGCATTTATAGCATTAGCTTTCTTGCCAACAAATATTAGAAAATAATTTTTCATTCCCTCACTCTTTTGCTCTTCCTTTTTTTTTAAGCTGCTTACTTTTGTCATTCAATTTATCCTTTGCCTTCAATTATAACTACAAGATTCATCAAAAGTAGGGGTGGCAGAAATAAATTGTGCACAGATTCTTAAGTAAAACAAACAACATGTTTAAAAAAACACTCAATTCCACTGCTTTTATAAATAATCAAGTGGATTGAAGGGCATTGAAACTGTTATAACTTATACTAGATTTTATATATGCTGCATAACTATTATATGCAGGCTCAGATTATAAAGTATCATCTTTCACGCATCAGATCTTTATACTTGTTTGCATAATTGGATTTTGTTTAATACTGAAAAGACCAAATTGGAAGGAAGGAAGGAAGGAAGCTAATTCTTCTCTTTCTGGCTTTTACAAACTGACTTTGTAGTAGTATGTCTGCACTCATCTTTCAGCTGCTGAAGTCAGCTTGAGGTGTTATTTATTTTCTACAGACTCATCTATATTTTCATTAAGTAGGAAGTCTAAAAACACTAGAAGTGAATCAGGAGGCTATTGCTGATTTTGATTGCTAACATTTTTTTTGAGGTTTGGTTGCTAAAGCTGTGTGAAAGAAAACCAAGGAGCAGGAACTGATTAGAAAAAGATATTTAAAGTAACTTCAGAAACGACATTTTGACAAAGCACCAGTTTTCTGTGGGGGGAAAAATATCTCTGTTGGGAAAAGCTGTCAATGTGTTCTTTTTTCAGCTTTCCAAATCAGGACTTTGGGAGTGGAGAAAGAGAGAGGTTGAGTTGTTTTCTTACGGTCATAAAGCTATCAAATGGGGTCACAAATTGAACTGTCGTCTTAGATCCCCTCTACTGTGTTACATTGGTCAATCATGTCAGGACTAATGGGTCTCAGAGACAGAACAATTATCCATAATTCAGGTATTGTGAAAAGTAATGTATGCTTTATTAACAAACCAAGAAAAATTAATGAAAACTCCATGGATATTTTAAACTCTGATTTCTTCTGCATACTAATAAATTCCCTTGGCGTGTGATTTTCTCGCTCAGCCAGGGCTCAGGGAGAGCTTGAGCTACAAGCTATACGTTTTACTGGATGTGATTTTTGAAGGAGGAGATTGCTCCTCTGTGTAACCATCCACTGCCAAAGTGGCCAAGAGGGAAAAACCCCTCCTGTTGAGTCTGGAAGACTGAAATCTCAGTCCTGTTCAGTCATTCAATCCCCATTGGTATGTTGCAGGTTAGAGCGGTGCTTTGGAGCCTTTGCTGGTCTCTAAAAGAAAAAAAACCCACACCACACCACCACCCTCCCCTCCTCCCCCAAACCAAACGGAACAACAACAAAAGCATTTTTGAACCTAGGAAACATTCTTAATGGGAGACTCATTAAAACTAGATCTTTTCACTGTAAAAATAGTTGTTCCAACAAAGTGGTATTTTTCTGATGGCACGTAGTTTTCTCACAAAAAGTTAGTGACCTGTAATTAGTATTTAGAAATAGATGAGAACAAATGTATTTGTTACCTACTGAGCTCCAAAGGGGTGATGTTTGCATCTGTGCCACAGCCTCCTTGTAATGGGTGAAAAATTAGACTTGGAAACAGGAGTCAGGCAAGCCAGAGGAATGCGGGATGAAAATGTCATCCATGATGGAGTAAATCTGTCTTGGAGTTTGCTCACTGCTCAGCTCTGGGCACTCTCTGCCTGCTGGCATTCAGTGGTCCTTTTTTTCCTTGAGACTGGTTGTCCTTAGTTTTATATTTAATGTCTTTTAATTGTGGGAGAAAATATTTTTTTTCCTTATCTCCTATTTTACTTTGAGGTTGTGGGCTTAAGCAACTGCGTGTAATTTTGTGGCAAACCAAATAATACTGTTTGGTTTACTGTACCATTTTCCATGGAACAAATATAATAACCATGTAGTTCTTAAAAGAAACAAGCAAACCTAGCCAACAAAAAATGCCAAATCACCAACAGTACGAAGATCAGTATCTGCACCTCTGTGTGTGTGCGGGAGACAAGATTGGCGCTGTCCCTTTTCTCCTAGCACTCCTGCTGCTGCTGAAGGTGAAATATTTGCTATTTTTTCATGTGAAAAATGTTAGCCTGTGGTGCCAGACAGGTAGTCACTACAAGAAACTTGGTGGACTGCTGCTCTCCTGTGATACGTTTTAAAACACTTGGTTATCAGCTAGCAAAGCTTTCGCAGAGGCTGGATCAGAGAGTCATCTTGGCAATTTGTGTAAAAGAACTCTGTGTATTCCCAGGGCTTACAGTTCAGTTCTAGAGATGAGTTGTATCATCTGTGCAATTGCACGTGTAATAAGTGTGCCTAACTATTCGCATTTTTGAAAGGTTGAAAATATATTCCTTAGAGGAATAAAAGCTCAACCACTGTCTCTATATAACTTTTGTAGAGTATGTAGCATATTACATCTGGGAGTTTGAAACACGTCCCTAATAAAGAATGACAGCAGCTGTGTTAGCTGCTGGTGTTGTTTGCATTAGGTCTATAAAGTATCTAGATTCTGGAGTAGAAGTGAGAGTTCTGAAAGCAATTTGCGCAGCACTTAGACAAAACTTTTGCCGTTCTGAAGGCTTTCAGTTGCAGAACTGTCCTAGAAAGCTTGTGACAATATTAATCTTCTGGCAAACCTTATCACTGCTGCTGGCGAGTAATCTGTTTCTAATGGCATTGAACTTAGCCTTGGAGTCATCCATGACGTTTGCAGTGTGTTACAGTGATCTGGTGTGGTTCTGTGTACGGCACAGGACCTTTTGTAGCCCTGACTGCTATCTCCATCAAATGATATTTCCCTTCATTGTGAAATGCAGTCCTTAGAATCAAGCAACATTGCAGTTGCTGTACAGTAAATATACTGAAAAACTTTCTCCTGGGAGCAGAACAAAACCACTGTATCTTTGAATTTGGGTCTTTCCAGAGATGGTAAATGAATTAAGAGTTCCTCCTCTGGAAAGCACTCCATTTAAATCACTGCATGCAAGTGAGCACAACAAACAGTTTTAGGAGAACATAAAAGCAAGCTGGCCATTCCTCACAATCAGTCATTGTTGGAAGAGTGAGTGTGAAAAATCTTGAGTTTCAGTCCTTTTTACGCTATTCCCACTCGTGGGCTTCATTTCAAAGGAAGAAGTATTTTCAGTACTATCACCCTCGTCTTCTGAATTCTTAAAGTTATCTTAAATAATTAACAGAGGGTGATGTGATAAAATGCTGGGACTTAAACTACAAAATACTCCTGTAGGTGCTAAAAGCCTAAAATCAGAATCATATTTGTTAAGGAAAGTGTCATTACTCAGTAACTAAGAAGAATAATTATTTTTTTTGCCTCAGATTTCTTTATTCTTTAGAATACGGGGGAGGACCTCACAGAATATGGTATTGAAGGTTAAAAATAATGATTGATTTCTCCTGTGTTTAGAAGTTGCAGTAACATAGGGTATTTAAGGATTTCTGCTTTTTGAGAAATGGACAGTTTGTGTTTGGAGAGGGCAGAAATGCTTATGTTTCTGTAGTGTCAGTTATAATTAGCAAATACTTTTTGCTTTGCACTACAGAACTTAACAGATTAACTTTTTTTTTCTTAATTATGTCTTTTAAATACAGAGCAACTTAAGCTTGTTTGAATATAGAAACTCAGCACTCCACCTTTGAGTCCCCAAGTTTGATGGTCAAGAAGGAGTTTCTCTATGAGCTCCTCCACTGCTCCCAGGAACGGATACATGCAACCTAGGTATTAGTTCCCAAACCAAATTAATAGTAAATGGTGCACTTACTGTAGTGGCCTTGTTTGAGATCTGAGATGAAGATCAGTGCCCAGGTATTTTGCCTTCTCCTGTCTTGGGTGCATTTCATCAACTTGGAAGTTGAGGAAGATGGTACAGATCTCTCTCCTTATATAGTCTGTATCTATATCCAGTCTTGGATGCTCATTTTGTTAGCTGATACTTTCAGAAAAAGCCATTTTGCCAGCTTTGTTATTACTTCGAGTGACAAACCAAAGTTCTTATTTTATGCATTTCTAACTTAATTTAGTCTCTGACTTGAAGTGGAGGAAGCAGCGTTCTAGTACTGAGCTAAAAAGGACCTCCATCCTCTAAATGGATGCTTCAGTTGAACGTGTCCTCATACTTTCAAGTGGAAACAGTAAATAATTCAAGGTAATGTTCAGCATTGGAACTGGGAGTGGCTGGGTGTCTGCTGTGTGGCTGGGAGGTTCCCCAGGTGTCTGGAGGAATCTCTCCGCCTGCACTAACTCTGACCTTGCCAAGAGCAGCTTCAGTTCACTGACAGTAAATTGGTGCACTAGGAGGGATGAGCATGGTGAAATGCAGGAACCACTGACTGCAAATTTTGAGCAATGAGCTGAGATTGAGGATTATGAGGAAAAAAACCTAGTAAAAGCTCAGCTAAAATAATAGAAATAAAATAATGAAAGGCTCATTTTTCAAACAGAAGGTTATTTTGCTTTTGTCTTTGCTTTCTGGCTAAAAAGCCTTTCCTGACTGTTGGATGGTTGATTTAACCCAACTAATTTGCCAATCAGGCAAGAATAAAGCATGAGCTTTTCCTTGTACATTCCTCAATTTTTGTGAACTGCTAAATTGTTTTGAAATTCATTGTTGAGATTATTCAGGTTTGCGGTGTGTGATTCACCATCTCTCCCAAAACTCAGACGTTTAAGGATGGCAAGCTAGTTTTTTGTGTGGATGGGGAAGGTACTTAGTGTATGCAGAAAAAGTTGACAGTGAATTGCTTAAGGACATGATTTTATGTCTGCTGATGTGATGATTAGCTTGAGGAGTGTTACTGTCTGTGGGGATAATTTTCTTCCTAAATAAGATTTTGTTTGAATTAGCATAATTTTTCAGAAATTCTATATTAAAGTTACACTTTACCTAGCCTGAATTATATCTCCAGAAACTGTCTTCAGTTTCCACCACCACCCTCCCTCCCCGTGTTTCTGTTCTAATAGACGATTATTTCTCAACTTTAAAAAAAGGGGTGAAAAAGGCAACACAGTTTAATTTTAAAAATAGTCTTATTTTCTACTGGAAAAACAACCCTTACTTTCTTGATTAGAGTGTTTCAAATGTAACCCAAATAGAAGTTAACATTGTAAGAGCTACTTACTCTCTTTATTTGTCACTGTTTGTTTCTTTAAAACTGTGCTGTGGCTTCTCTTTGATTTTTGACATTGGCAATTGCAAATGTAAATGTTAAAATAAAGCTAACTTTGTAGGCAGATGGGTTCAACAAATTGATCACAAACGTATCAGACACCTGCGATTTGATTGCCACTGCAGAGGAGAGCAAATATTTTCTTGGAACTCAACTTGAAATCTGGCTGGGTAAGATTATCTTAAAAGTTTGTGTCCTTGTCACTGGAGAAGGAGGGAAAGGGAAGCGAAATAACCTTTGGCTTTTTTCGTTTGTTGGGGTTTTTTAGAACCCATTTCTGTTACACAATCAACACAGTCTCAAAATTACAGTGTTCGAGTAAAGCATTTCCCTTGGAAGCAATCTTTGGGAAAGGCAGAGGAAGAAGGGTGGTTTTGCTTTTTAGATTTTGGGTTCTTTGCAAAGACTTTGCCATCGGGCACTGCATTTGTGGCGATCAGAGAGCTGTGGCTGCAAAGTTTCCATCCCACAGAGATTGCCTTGATAGTTAGCACTCACTTTTCCTATGAAATGTGAATTCGGAGGATCTTTAAAATAAGTTGAAAACTTCCTATTGCCATTTTGACTAAAACACCTGCAAGAAAGATCAATATTCTTCAGATGGTTGTTTGTGTGAAAGGGAAAGGTAAGGGTGCGGACCAAGTGAGCCAGAGAGTCCGGAGGAGACAAAAGCAGCCTTGCCTGCAGCACATGGTAATCAAAGGAGATCAAAGGATATGATGTCAGTTTATAGAGAAACAGGTCAGGCAAGCCCAGGTAGCTCAGGAAGCAGGGTACTAATTATTCACAGAAAGTCAGGTGTACGGTTACTGTGCTACAGTCGAAAGTCAGGAGGTCAAAACTTGCACAGCAACTGCGTCAACTTGGTCGAACGGCTTGGCTCCTTCAGGAGTGTTTATCATTCTCTAGAAATGGGAGAGAATGAACCTAGTGTGCCCAGTCCGTCCCAACAAGGTAAGCACATGCAGCCTGCAAAATGCTGGGCTGTCTGGAGCTTTGGGGCATTGTTAGTCTCAGCATGTGGGAGCTTGTTCTCCTGTCTGGTGTTGCAGCACGCGCTGCGTGTCCACACGAGGGGACACGTGTGTTTGTGTGTGCTTTGGGGAAAGGAAGAAATTTGCATCCCTCATCTCTGCAGCACATCCCTTCTTTAAAAAACCACTGCGTGACTTTGGGAACCTCAGGGAAGGTCTGATAAGATCGTGTAAGAGTTTGGCGCTGTATTGTCAACAGAGGTTGCTTTAAAGTAAAGGTGGTCTCTGGATGTTGAGCTTACTGTTCTGTAGCTTAGTTTGATCATCTGCAAGTATTTTTTGGATAGAAAATATAGAAAATGCTTTGCTCAACATGTTGCATAAACTGAGTACCTATTGCAAGTCAGCAGGGCAAGGCAGATTCATAAAGATTGAAGGCTAATGTTTATATTATTTCTGTTCTGCATTCTTGGCTTATTCCAAGTTGTCTTTGTCTTTTTCTTTTGGTTTTTTGTTTCTGTGGGCTGTGCTAACGCAGCACCACCACATGCATGCAAAATAGCCTTGCAAGCACTGGTGTGACTAAGAACACAGTATTCTGTCCTAGGTATGTGAAATCTTCAGTAGAAACTTTAACACAACAGTCCATAAATCTTGCTTATTCCTTTTTTTGCAACATTAATGTCAAGTTTTTGCTTTGAGAAAGAATGCTTTCCCAATAGCCTTTTTTTCTTCCAAAAGACAGTTTTAACATCCCAGAAAATATTATCTTCCTGAGGAATAACTCAGTTATTTCATTTTTCAATATTTTTTCTTCTTTTTTTCCCCCCTCTGATGTTCAACCCTTGCTTTTCTCCTGCTTGATTTTACCTGGCCTCCTTGTGCTTTGCATACCAGCAAGGGATAAAGTTTTGGATCTATTTTGGGTTTTGCACGAATCGTCAATCTATTGTAAAATTTGCAAATGGCTTTCTGAGAGCTGAAAAGACAACTTTCCTGTCAATGAGAAGCTGTGCTACTATTTCTCCTCTGAAGTTATTCTTTGTTTTCACACAAACATTGTTATACTGGGACGCTAAAGTATGTCTCAGACCTGTGTTAATTCGGAATAACTCCATTACTGCCAGGGCAGATTTTGTTCATGGAGAACTTCTATTCGGCTACTGATAATTTTTTGTGCGTCAGTAAGTATAGACTACACAGAAAGCACACATTAGCAAATTCAGTTTTGCTCCAGACTTGAATTTTCTAAAAAGCAGCGTTAATGCTCAGTAACTGATATTCAGACATCATTTCTAGTGTGATAGGGAGAGATTTAGTATTGTTGTTCTTTTCTAATTCAGGATCTGACTCAAGGTTACAGCAGTATGCTGTGCAGAAATGTATCCAGCCTATGGTGCAAGTGGGGAACTATTTCACTGCTGCTGTTGATAAAATCCTGTTGTTAAAACTGATGTAAAATGATTTCAGGCCCATTGTATTTTATATGGGTCTCTTGAGAGATGTGATTGTGATTCTGACTTAATTTTGTGCCTTTTCTCCATTAGTGTAAGTGAGTTTAGTCAAATGGAATTTCTCTGGAGTTGTATTAGTTAAAATGGGACAAGAATTAGGACTGCACGATTATACTGTTTAACACACATACAGGATACGCTTTATCAGTTGCCATCAATCCGATGTACTGGGTTATTTCCATGTGTGCTTGTTTTTAGAAACTGTCCAAAATAATTGGTGATTCAGCTGGTATTTTATTAAGGGGAAGGAAAAAAAAGGTGGGAAAAATTAACATTACTCTAGATGCCTGTCAAAACCACTGCTAGTGAGTGAGCTTGCATTTCTTTTCAAGTTATTTATTTTTAGAGAACTTTGCGCTTGTATGAATTACTAAAGGTGCCAGATTGACAGCCCCGGAGGCCGGTTTCACTTATTCATTAGCAAAAGAGATACGGCCTGGGCAGCAGGTGCACAAACCTACTTGCTGTGCTGTACCCATGTGTCTCAGTTCTGCTGCGAAAAAAACGTTTCTGAGGATCCAAGGGTTTCAGTCCTGTTCACTCCTTGCCTTTCCCTGCAGCGTTTTCTTCTAAGGGCACAACATAATGGTCTTGTGATGATTAGATTTGTGCACTAAAGACTACGCAGAGACCTTTATTTGATTTCACCAAACAGCCGTCAGATGGTGAAGAAGGCTCGGGGCTTACATAAGTCAGTAATTCTCGCCATCTGGTCAATCAGTAAATATAAGGTCGCTCTGCCGTCACAGCGTTTCTGTGTTGCGCTGAGTACAGTAAGCCCAGAGAATATATCAGCTCTCGATTCGGTTCCCTTGTTATTCTTTAGACCTCCATTTCTGCAGAGGCTTGCAGCCGGGGTGTGACAACTGAAAAGAGCAAAGCCCAGAACAATACAGCTTTGACTGCCAGCCATAAATTGATTCCTCGTTCAAGCGAGCACACTGAGAGCCCTTCAAAAATGCACTGCGACTGAGTAGATCTTGGTTTTTTTTTTTGGTTTGTTGTTATTGTTGGGTTTTTTGCTTTTAAAATCAAGATCCGTTCCTGCTCAGAAGTCTGTTTTAGTCTTCCTGTGAATTAAGTACTGTTTGCTGGAGAGTATGACAATATTAGCCCCATAAGATACAATTACTGTACATTTTAATTTTATGATAGTGTACATGAGTTGTAATTGATTTTGCACTGTATTGTGTTGCTAGATGATCATAGTAGTTTTGTTCCCTCGTTAAGTGTGTGTAATACTTCTCTGGCCCGCAGAGGACAGAGTTAAATTGACAAGTTCAAGTCAAAGCAGCTTATTCTTTCTGCTCTGGGGAGGTACAGTAAGTGAGCAAGGAGGAGAGGGCTCATATGAGTGTTATTAATATACCGCCCTGAAAAATGTTGGGTTTTTTCAGGGCTCCCTTGTGTGCTGTTTATTAGCATATCGAAAGCATTTTTGTAAGTGGTTCCATTATAGATATCCTTAATATAAACATATGACTAAATAAGAATAATAGTTTTTTAAATAATTTCCAGCAAATTGAGATTCCTTCTGTAATAAATCTGGGCTTTGGATCAGCTCCAAAGTGTGTGTTCCTCAGGGTTTGTTCTTGTGTTCTGAGGTTGATTTTTAGATCAATATATATGTAGTCTCATGAAACATTTACAGGCCAGGTCTAAAAGAAGCAACTGCTATTTTTCACTGAGGAAAGTGATAGGAAAATATCAACAGCCTACTTAAAGAACATGACATGCTTGGGTAGGGTGGTGGGATTGAAAAAGGGAATGTCTCAGGGAATTTCAGATACTTGGCTTTTCAGTCACGAGTTTCCCTTTCCTATTGAGAGGGGTTCATGACCTGGTGTCTAAGCTATATGAGCAAGTTTTGTTTCAGGTTTGTGGCTTTCGGCAGGGCTCTGAATAATGCTAATGAATGCTGTAATCAGCTGTTGTTATTAACTGTAAGGTTCTATTGCAGAAGGTGATAACTCTGAAGGTCCACTGTAAAAATGCTTCCTCCCCCCTTTGTGTTTGATGGCCTCAGTCATCAGCGTGGTTGCTCTCTGGACAGTTATTAGCAGAACATCACTGGGTCTTTTGGCTCTTTTTGAATGATAATAGTGAGGGTTTCCTGTGACAGCATTTCTTACACAGATTGGCTCTATTCACCAACCAGGTACAGTAACAATGGGTAATTTAAAATAATTCATTTTAGCGGTGCCTCCTGTAGATTTTAGACTTTCATTTCTAAGTGGTGAATCTAAAGAACCGGAGAAGTACGTTCTGATCACTATTCTGGTGCTGAGAAAAATACGAGAGTCAAATAGTCCCGCAGAGCCATCAGTGGCTGGATCAGTACAGAGCACTCTTTTGACTTCAGCTGAAGGCATTCTAACATTTTCTGGGTGCTTTTAACACTTTTATCACAGGCATGCTATTTTTTTTTTAGCTTTAATTTCTCAGTTCGTATTTGCTCATGAATCAGGATTTGGGGTTTCAGTTCTACAGAAATATCCTTACTGACATGAGCACATGAAAACAGAAAACTGCATAAATTGAAATATGATAACAGTGACTCTCTCCAGTGGTGAGAATCCACTGAGGAACTGGATATCAAAACCAAGGCTTCCAGCTCCCAATCTGCTTCATATTATTGTTGTTTTGCCATTATAATCCTTTCCAGTTCTTAGAGGCATGTTGCAGATGATTGCATCCTAATATATATGCTTGAAAATGAAACAAGATAGCAACATCTTGCCGCAATAAATAGAACTGAAATTGAAAATGTGGTAGATATATAGTAAAAGGATGATGCTTGCAAAGTGTCCGAAAACTTTTCCTCATAATCTTGATCATAAAGCTACTTTAAACTTTTAAATTCTACCAAATGTAGAATTAAGCTCTTGTCAGCTATAGTGTCTATCAGATTCAGTGTTTGCTGCTCAGGGAAGTGATCCAAGGGAAGTTGTTGGTTTTCCCCTCAATAGATCATTCTTCAGTATGTGTGTGTGTGGTAGGCGTTATATTTATCTTGGCTTCTCCTGTACCTCTTGTCTCTTGAAGTATGTCACTTACTGGAGAAAAATAAAGAACTGAGGTCAACACAGTGGGAATATCAACATGGTTTTAGCAATCCAAGGTTTGTATAAGCTTCTTATGCAGATATGACACTAGTTCATGATGTAAAGTGTTTTCTGTATTTATACCAGGTCCTGACAAGGTTTCTTTTGTCTTCTTTCTTCAAATACTGGAAGCTTTTGGGCAGGGCCTGGAGTGTTTTCCACAACTACACAGGGATTGCATTCCACAGTCCCAGTGGAAAAGTTGGTGGTGAGAGGGTTTGCTTTATTTGTCTTTTTCCTTTACTGGAAAAAAACAGCTTCTCCAATGATCACATTCACAAACAAGGTGGTAGAATCCTGGGACAGTGTCCTAAAGAGCATTCTGTGTTGGAGTGAGATTTGAGATGTCCTGTATAAAAACAATCAAGGTTGTCTTTCTTTATTACAGTGTTGTCATGATCAAAGTATTTAGATTTTTTCTGTTTGGTTTCCATTGAGGCTTTTTGCAGGAGCTTTTGAGTGTTTTTTAATCCAAGGCCTAGTCTCTTAATTAGTCCCTTCATACTTCTGATACTCCTAATATTCTACTAGATCTGTCGATATTGCCTGATTGATGTAGATATATAACATTGTAACCTACTATGCTCTAATTAACAATTAGAACATAGAATAAAGTAGACTTTACTGGAAGAATTGCCACTTTTCAGTGGTCACACGTAGGTATTTTTTGTTTCTTGGGTTCTTTTTTCTATATCATTGTCATTGCTGTCTAAGTTATTCAAGCCAGTAGGAGAAACATCAGTTACAGAGTACACCTAGGCCAAGGAAAAAGAACACTGACACAATTCGTGGACACACAATAGGTTTTCCCATGTAGTATGTAGCGAATTTTGAAACATGTCATGGTATATTTGATCCTAATCAGTGGACTTGGTGTTCTCCAGGTCTCTTGCTATTACTAATGGTTCATGGTGACCCTATATACTCATTCATATTTCTACTTGTAAGACCAAGCAGGCTGGGGGGGTAAGAAGGCATACTGCTTGACTTTACCCTTCTGAAAATATTTATGAATTGCTAATCTATGAGCACATTGAGAAGGCTATCAAACAGAGCATGACAGGCACGAAGTGGTTTATGTCCCATCATTTGCTCATGCCTTGAAATGAGGTGAAGTGCACTGCAGGAGGACCTTTGTGCTTTCTTAATGATGCTGCTTCTGTTGTGCATGTTTCAATAGTTACTGCAAGTGTCCGTATTCATGGCAAGTAGTTAAAATTTAGCACGTATTTAAAACAAGAAGGGGAGGGAGGACTTTGAATATTTTAGCCTTATTTATGAAGCAAATGAGGCTTATGTTGCCTCTGTGAATGAACTTGAGAATCTTCAGGCAAATATTTGGTATTTTGGATGTTCTTCTGGAAATTTATTTTTTCCAAAAGATTTTATCAGGGATCAATTGACTTATGCAACAGTAAATGTAGCTGAAGACTTGTCTTAAGAATTGGGGAGTTAGGGAATTAAATACTTTTCAGTGACTTCAGATTTTCATATCCTAAGATGAATTTTTAATTACACAGAAAGCTGCGCAACTCTGAAGTGTGGGCATGTCCTCGCTTCCAGAACAAAGTGCTGCCTGGTTTGCTAAAGAAAGAATGTGCCTTTGTCAGAAATACCATGATTGCATTGCCTGTTACAGGACTTTCTAACTCTCATTATATCAGAGAAAGAACAGCTCTGTAAGGATGCAGTTTGATATTTAATGTCTATATCATAGTTGTGACAAATTTTTGGAATCTCATGGCTGTGGAATATATAGAACTAGGAACAATAACAGCAAAACTGTTCCTTTGGTGTTTAGTCAGCAGTCAGAAAAGCAAGAAAGATTCACTTGATCTGCATCAGGAAAGTAGCTGGAAATTATTGGAAACCAAGGGTCAGCTTCAAGGAGACTTGTCATATTCTACCCTTTCAAGAAAGATGTTGTGTTCTGGGTAGTAGTGCTGAAGCTTTCTTGGTCAATGTTTTAATTTCTGCTGTTCTGGTTTGTTTGGGTTTTTTTTGAGAGTTTGCTATCTCCAGTGCCATGTTTACCTTGGGACTGTATTTTAGCTGGTGCACAGCTGTGGGAGGCCTTGGACCTGCACTGGTACTAGGACATAACCTGAAGTTAACTAAATCCATCCCTGTAGAAACACTCATAGGAAGTGGAGCTGAAATTTTTAGCTTGAACATTACTGTGACTCTGGGGTGCTTAGCATAGCTTCATAATAGCTAGATATGTCAATTTGTATAGATAGTCATCTTTTTCTTCAAATAGTGTTTGTATAAAAGTGGTGTTTCTGCTGTCTGTGTAAGCTCAGCTTTATGTGCCTTCATAACACAATTAAGTTTACCGCCTTTTATTCCTGCTCGCACTGCAAAGAGGGGCTGAGTCAGACTGTATTTGTTCTTGTGCTTCATCAGCAGAAATGTTTACCAACTTTCTAGTTATATTTTATTTGTGAAAACACAATGAAAGTAATGGGGTTGTGCTGGTATCAGGTGGTTTAATTTGGCCTCTGTTGTTATTAGCATCGATCGAGACATGAGCAAGAAATAATCCAGTTTTACTTCTAGTGCCCAAGGCTGAGTTTTTAGGGCTGACAGGAAACAAATACACATCTTTTCACTTCTGAACTTGAGTATATTTCATCTGAAAGTCTGAGAGTTACAGTAAACCCAAATCATGCCAATGCTGGTTGTGCAGCAGAATAATTTTTTTTTTCTCTCCTCTTAGAGAGGTGATGTGTAGTTGTCCGCAAACAACTGTGCTGTCTTGTTTGCCCTCCATGTCTTTTCTCAGTATGCTTTGGGTGGAAGAAAGCATAGGTGGATTATTTGGGTTATAAACATAAAGCCATTTTGGTAGATTAAATTACAGGTGCCATATTACTCTGGCTTCTGGCAGCGTCGTTGACCTTGGTGCCTTGTATACCTCCTGGGGATGCTGCCTCCCTGTAACAAAGACTTTGTGGTAGCTGATCTCTAAGGGACTGTAAATTCACTTCTGTTAATTCCTGGGCGTTTTGGGCATCCACCTGTAAACTGTGGTGTAGCTGATGGTTAACTAACAGATAGTTATATAAACCCATGTCCTCTATGTACATAAACATCAAAATGTTTATAGGTACTGCTTTGGTGATATAGAAAATTTGTCCTGTTTACTGTTTCTATACTTACCAGATTACATGTAAAAACCATAAAATCCTTTATATTATCCATAAACATAATAAAAAATGCTACACTACATAACTTTGACTTAGTCAATAATTCTAGGCTTAGCCTGAGGGGTTGAAAAGAAAATTATTCCTGTTACAAATTTTAATTATGCCATAAACTTTGGGAAATAGCTATTGATCTTCAGCATCTGGCATCAGAAATGTTGCCTGCTTTTTTTGGTTAGTTTGTGAGTAGCATTGTCATATAGGGTAAAAATAAAAAGTGTCAGAGGAGATGATGTACCATATGCAAATGAGAATATTTTGGTTTGTTTATGTACTAAAAATATTTTATTGCTGAAGAGTTTTTTGTTTCTTACCAGATTTTTTTTTAATCCATCTCCAGAGAAATTTGCATTTGAGATGCAGGAAAGCCAATTCTAATTCTATCAAAGGCCCTTTCTCACCATGGGATGCTGCAATAGATACAGTATGTTTCTTGTCTTAGAGGTACATTTAAAATTGCAATTCAATTAACTTCTCTGTTGTGGAGAAATCATAATTCCAAGGGCCAGATTAGACAAAGGTTGGAGCTTTTGTGCTGTTCGCCTTAAACCTGGACTGTTAGACAATAGGTGTTGGTGTAAAAAAAAACACAACTCTGGCTTAAAATAGTAAAAGTGAAATTCTGATGTGAAATCAGTGGCAAAGCTGACATTGCTCTGCAGCACACTGAGCCCCTAATCCCAAGTCACAGGCCAGGAGGAAGAGCTTTTTAATGTGCTCATATTTCAGAGCAGCATGTAGTAAAAGCAGCATTAGAAATTCAGACTACGTTTCTAATCATAGTAAGGCCTAGAGCCTCAGGAGTTGTTCCATAGCATGCCTGCTTATGGATCATGGGGTTTGAGTGCAGGTGAAAAAAGAGGGAGAACTGAAGTGATCCCTGAAAATGGTTGGTTTAGGTGACTGGAAATACAGACTATATTCTCATTAAAATTTCAGTGGAAGGATTGTTCTTGACAGGATAGGTTAAATTTACTTTTCCCCCATCCAAAATGGTCATGAAGACATCCTGATTGATGCCTTCCTTTTGTGGTAAACAGAGGAAGATCTGCTAGAATCTTCCCTTCCCTGGAGAACTGGAGCCACATAGCAAGTTTTCTCTGAGAGAAAATGGGTTGGAGAGCTCCGCGGAGCTGCCTCTTGATATGATGGTCGAGGGCAGCTCTCTGTGATGGCAAAGAGTGACCAAGGTGCTCAGACTCCTGAGTTAGATGCCTGTGGGAACAAAAAGTGCTGGCTTTCTCTCAAAATAGCTGTGCTGGTGTTGTGGCCCCAGCTGCCAGTGAAGTACTGCGCAGCTGGTTACTCACTCCCACACTCCAGTGGCATGGGGAAGAGAATCAGAAGGAAATGAATAAAATGCATGGATTTGGGATAAGGACCTGATCTTAGTGCCAAATACGAAGCTGATGCATCTCTCTTAAAAGGAAAGATGTGTACAAAGTTACGGCATGTGGGTAGTCTGCTCTGTGTGGGAAACTCCCAGAAACACCCTTGGGAAATGTCCTTTTCTCCCTATTTTAGCAAGGAGTGGATGCACTTCTACCTCTCTTTGCTTGCTGGTTTTATTCAGATCTTCATCTCTTTATCTTCATGCACCCCATGTGAGCATGAAGTCTTGGCAGAAACATTAAGAAATGGCATCTGAAGTTTCTCAAACTTTGTACTCGTTACTACGATGTTGTGACTTCCTATTGAATAAGTAAACTAAGCAAACTAGGACAAAGATGACTTTGGAGAGGCAGCTTGTAGTAGCGGTTGCCAACTCTTCGGCAGGAAATTGCTCCCTCATAAGAGTATCTGTCAGTGGCGTATTGATGCTTGAACTCTTCTGGCTGACTTTACTCTGCCTAGCCTGGAACAAAAGGAGTAGAAAAATATCATTGAGTCTTGCAGGCATTAGAGGTGGCCAAACTGACAGGTTGCACTCCAGCAGGTAAACGGAAGCCTATTAAGAACACACTGAGACAAAATGTGTCGTGTGAGCGTTGAGTGTTTTGTTGGGGTTAACCTCAGTGAGGAAGGCAGCTGTGGCTTTTTCAGGGACGTGAGGCGATGATGCGGTATCTGAAGGCTTTCTGTAGCAAGGTCAGAGTTCAATATTTTCATATAAGACTAAATGTCTAAATCAAAACATGCATCTACATTCTCTTTACAGAGCAGGGCTGGGATCACATGTCTGACTGCAGAGCCCTCTCTGTAAAATTAAAACTACTACCCCACTCCAGTTTTGACTTGTCTGAAGAACCTCTGTATACTATTGTTTTAATCTGCTTTCATTTAATGGGGGAAAAAAAAGAGAAAGTGACATATACATATTTTTCATGAGGGAAAAGTCCATTGGAACACCCAGTTCTGTCTCTAAAAGTTCCATAGTTTGAGAACCCAGACCTGCCTTGGCTTTTGCACCACCATAGTTAGCCTTTAGCCATTTAATTTGGGCCTTATACTCTAGGGAAGTTCTGCCATCCATGTGCTGAGCAGTTTATTCTGGTGACAAAGGAAAGCTTGATACTTTGAAAAATGTAAGCTCTAAATTTTATATATTCTAACTTTTTACCAGTTGTTTCTGCCTGGCAGCTCAGATTTGTACGGCTGCCATATGCAGCAACTTAAAATTCACATTGGTGTGTCACTGCGGTTACTACACTGAAGCCACCACACCAGAAAACTATTAACTTTCAGTTAATGATAACAGAAAATGTTTTATAATAAACTGTGAAATAAGCTAATCATCTGCAAAAGGTGTAAAAATTTTATATTAAAATGCAATTAACTTCTGCTTTCCTGTTTTGTTTCTGTTTAGCAAATTGGTTATGTAGGACATGCGATTAATTGGCTTTTTCTTTGGAGGGAATTTGTTTGCTCTGACATGGTGTCTGCTTGAACAATAGATGACTGCCACTAAATTTTCAGGTGTTTGCTTGAAGGGAGATAGGCTTTTTTTTGATAGGAAAAGAAAGAAGAAAGTGGGAGTTTGCGTCTGTTCAAGTTAGGTGCAGAGCTCTACTCTTAAGAGCCAAAGCTATGGATGGGCTAAGACAAAAGAGGACTGGTTTCAATTTTTGGTTGAGTAACAGATTTTCTGTATGGGTTTGGCTTGCTCTGTTGTCTTGCTTTGTGCAAATCTCTTCACCTTTTACTTAGGCTCTTGGAGATACAGAGATAACAGCTGTCTGAGCTCTACAGGCATCACAGGGTTAAAAGTCTGTAAATAATTCTCAAGTGCCTTTATCTTGGTGAAGGTAAATACAATAGCAGCAAGGACTTCTTTCAAATACCTCTGTGGTTTTAGTTGGCTCATTTCTAACCGTGTTAGAAACACTAGAAGAGAGTGTTCAAATGAAATGGAAAACCCCAAAGGTTTCTATATGAAGGGAAGCTTCTGAAGATGTGAGGTCAGAACGTGCTGAGCTGTTAAAAAGTAAGAGGAAAACTTGCAGTGAAGGATGGGAACTGAAAGGTTGGAGGAGAATGACAACAAAATGATAATTTTTTCAGAAATCTCTTCTGCTGCAGTTGTGGTGGGTTCTGAAGGCTTAGTGGTACCAGGCAGCTTCCTTTGCAGTGGTGGAAACTGATCTTCAGGGAAGGGACCAAGTTTCCACCCTCCCAAGAATGTTTCATGTCTCAAGAAAGACTTCTCAAAGATCTAATTGTCTGTTGATCTGAAATGCTGTAGGCACTCTACTAATAACAGTGTTTTGAAACAGGTTCAAATGCAACTCGTGATGTCATTATTTCCATTGTCTCCTTTCTGTGTCATGTAGAAGATTCAGAACAGATTTCTGGGTGAAAGAGGAATTAACTACTTTGGTGCCCAGTTAGCTGAATGCCTCTTTGCCTGTGCTGTAAAGCTCTGTCAGAGTGAGTATGAGCAATCGCCAGAGGTGATCTGGAAGCAAAGGGTACCCTGAATGTTACTTCAGTGTATTTTTAAGTCTCCTTTATAGAATCATAGGCTGTGTTAGGTTGCAAGGGACCTTTAAAGGTCATCTAGTCCAACCCCCCTACAGTATAAGCAGGGACATCTTTATTACATCAGGTTGCTCAGAGCCCCAACATCACAAGGGGTCCATAAAACAATGGATTTTTTTAGCATTGCATTCTTCATCTGAAGATTAGAGACTACAGGTTACGTACATCATGATACTTGGAGGCTGTGTTGAGGGTGAGTGGGTGTATAAACACACAATATGGTGATCTGGTTTTGCCTACAGACATTTTTCATAATTGGTAACATGTAGAATTACTTCTCTACCTATCTTTGGTATGTAATTTTCTTTTGTTAAATTCTGCCCTTCCCACATGGCCTATGATAGAGACAAATGGGTAGAGGCAATGAGGGGGGAGGTTGTACAGTAACTTGTACATGCTCTGTGGTTAAACACAGAAGGACAGTGGTCTAAGTTAATTATTTACAAGATCTAAGCACTTCCCACTTTTTAAAGCTGTTTTCAGTGGTAAACTTAGGTTTCTTGTCTTCGTAATCCTAATTTAGGATGTTAGCGATACATTCACAGACAATAATCACATTATATCTCCAGATTAGTTTAGCTAGGACCTTGCCTGAACAGATTCTGTGAAGGTTGAGGTGGTGGCTTTTCTTCTTCAGATCTCCCAAAACCAAGAGGAAAAAAATTCATTCTAAAACCAAAAGGAGTCTTAGTGTCAAGATGTACTTATCCTTGGGGTACTGTGTTCTTTGGCTTCCTTATGTAATGAGGAGAGTCTGTTGTAGCTTTGTTTCTGTTTATTGCTTTGTCTTTAATGCAAACCAAAAGAAAACATTTTACTGGATTTAATGTCTGCATCCTAGTTCTGCAGCATGTAGGGTTACTGCTGTGCTCCCAGTAAGTGGGGCTATAAGGTCCAATAAAACCTGGCTTCTCTCTGCTTGTGAAGTCAGCTGTTGCATTTAAGAAACTTAGTGTTCTCTATTTTTTAAAAATTTTTTTCTAGTTTGGTGTCAGCTGCAGCTATTTGAACTGGATTGAATCTTTTATTGCAATTGCAGCAAAGCAAAAAGTTACCAGAAAGAAAAATCACTTTCATATTTCTAAAGTGATTTTTTTTTTTTAAATAATAAAATGGGTTTTCTGTTGAATCAGAAACTTGTTTGTTTAAACCCAATCATGAAGTCTTACACAGATTTAATCTATTGTTTAATTTTGTACCAGTCTTGCACATGTACTGCCTCAGGAGCAAGTGAGGAAGAGTTTTCTGTGTACTGAAGACTTTGAATGGGGCTTCTTTGAGCAGAGTTAAGCATCTCAGGAGAAGAAACAAAATTGTTGATGAAGCAGGCTTATGTATGTAGATTCTTGCCAGGGTTTAAAAGATGCAGTAAATTTAGTTCACAGCACATCTCTGGTTCAGACCAAGTAATTGAGTTTGGTCCAAATCAGTTCTCCATCTTCAAAACTGACTTCTAAACAGTTATTTTTGTGTTGTTTTCTTTTTTTTGGCTATGGGAATCTTATGGCCTTGGCTGTGTTCAGTCT
Organism: Laterallus jamaicensis coturniculus; assembly: GCA_022605575.1. NCBI lineage: Eukaryota > Metazoa > Chordata > Aves > Gruiformes > Rallidae > Laterallus > Laterallus jamaicensis. The sequence continues at coordinate 13,358,053 of JAKCOX010000015.1, forward strand.
TTTCATACACGCTTCATCTGAGTGCAGTCAGGTCTTAAGTGGAGGTGATGAGATACGGCTGGTATCTTTAAATTATTTTTGACCAGATGTGAAATAGGCCCACTGAAATTTCATTATGGTCATCTTGTTTTTCTGTATGGAAATTCTTACCTGGTAAATAAACAGACATGTTTGAGATTTTGAACCAAACCCAAGCTTTAAAACCTTTAGGCATTATAAGCACAAACACACAGGCATTTTCACTACATCTATTTATCTAGCTTTTCCTATCTACTGTAGTGATATGAATTCTACCTCTTAAAGGCTGCAAAGAAATTGTCTGCTTTTCATTTAATTCACTTTATCCTGTGTATATTTCTAAGTCAGAATTGGAAGAGGGAGCACCCATGTCTGGCTTTTCAGGGAAACAAAGGCAATGATATACAGGCTATTTCAATCCTAAATATAAATTAATAAATACTAAATTTAGGTCTGAAACGTTCATTGGAAATAGACAAATTACAGTTGGTTGTATCCCATTAGTATGACTCTGTTTCACAGACTGTTTTTAGCACAAGCATTTCTACCTGCTTTGTGGTTTTTGTGGCATTTATGGCTTAAAAAGCTATAACTGGCTATATTTTTCATTTTGTGTAGTTTTTATCTTGGTATTGGTTTGGGGAAGTTAGCGTTAGGTCTTTGAATATGCACATCTGTTGTAAAGATGGAGAACTAGATAGAGACATGATTGCTTACTGTAATAGGAGAAAATTAAAATCCTATATTCCATGGAATAGAATGCTGAGACAGGACGTTTGAAGAAGCAACATTTTAAATGTTACTAGATCATTCAGTTATCATTCGTAAACCCTGTAACAGTGAGGCATTTCAGCCATTTTAAATTACTAGTGTATAAATGTTTAAATTATGCCAAGTATAAAGATAAACATTTCTATTATGCTTCAAAATTTGAAGATCATCAGTAGCTTCCTATTCTTCATAAAGTTCAATTTCATGCAAGAGTAACTGATGTTTTCAGATGCAGTCAGTGATGCTGTGGCTTCTGCAGAGCTTGTAGCTGGTAAGGGAGAAGAAATCAGAGCGAAATAATTTTGGGTAGCGTATGGTTGATTTACTAAGCCCATTGTGACAGTGTATCCCCTATCATGTTATTAAACCCAGACATTATCATATTAGTCATTTTATGTATCATCATAATTGTATAATTATTGTATTTTATATACCCAAGTTTGTTCCCATTAGCTTGTAGTCTTAAATCATTAAAGGCAGATTTTAAATTCCTTGTAAATTAGAATACATTTTTTTCCTTAATCAGGTCAGTCTATGCAATAAGCTCCTGTGGATTTTGACTTCTACCTATTATTAAAGCTTCCCTTCTCATATCAAAACTCACTATTAAGTAGTTTGTTGTCTTTTTATAATTAACTGAAATTAGGACATAGTGAAAATGTGTTTTTAACTATTTTAATAGTTCTCTTTGAAATAATTTCCTTCTTTCCCGTAATGAATCAAATTTCTAATGATTCTGCTTGCTAATTTGCATTGTTGTCTGGTTGCCTTGCATTTAATCAGCAAGCGTAAACTGTTAATACATCACTGGGAATCTGTCAGGAGTATCTTTGGAGCACTGTGACTGCTGGCAGGCTATGGAAATCCACTGGAAATGACGGGCTCAGTCCGCTGGGGATTTCATCTCTTGTCAGGAACACAATGACTGGCATCTCAAAATCTTCAAGTAGGGGATGCAGTAACCCAGCTCTGGTATGGGGCATTGTGCTTATCTAGCAAACCACCTGCTTTCTGTCTGGATTAGTATACTGTTGTTATTTTGCTGTCTACCAGTAAATAGCAGAAATATGTTTATTTTGGTAGTAAGTGTTTACAGAAATGTCTGGTTTTGTCTTGTCAGTTTTTATTTACTCCATCAACAGAAGGCTAGGAGTTGAGTTGAATTACTTTGCATGGTTAACTGCAAAATAGAAGTTTTCAACTGGTTCTGGGAAAAAACCAACTGGCAGTGGGACCCTTATTGCCTTTGGTGGAGACCTGCTACCTACTGAAATTCTGCAGATGTTTAGTCTCACATATTAGGCAGAGTATCAACGGTGAAATTGTATACTCCCAACTTTCTTGCTGTGTTTATATTGACAAAGATGCTTTAAGGTTAATAATGGTTCATATAGTAAAAAAAATGTATAATATAAAGATAGAGCTGGGGTAAGATACTTTTTTTTTTTTCCCTAGAAGCCTGGAGCCTATGCTGAAGCTAGATAATTCAGTCTTCATCTGTACACAGCAATTAAATCTAATTTTAAAATAATAATTTTTTAATAATCTTGGAAAACTAATTAAAAAGTTGTAAAAGAAACAACAAAATGGCGATTTTTTTTTTTTTCCAAGAGTGAATATTCCCAACTCCTGCATGAATTTCTGAGAAAGGATGGAAGGCTTAATGAAAAAAGAGAGCAAAGAAGTTATATTTCTAATTCTTTGTTGCTTAAAATGATGGGGATGGTCATCTCTGAGGGGTTGTATGTCATTTGCTGTCCAGTGTGGCTCTTAGGCCTGCAAACTATGCGAAATTATAAATATTTGGAATAGTCTGAAGTTTCCCAGTTGTGCAGTGCTACAAGGGAGGATTGTTAAGAGCTTCAAATCCTTTGGTTTTGGGGCTTTTTGCTATTAACTACTTCTAATCTCAAACTCAATCTTTGATTTTTCAGTTCAAAAATTGAATACTTGGGGGGAAAAAAGATTATTCTTACAAATATATGACAAACTCTGCCCCTCTTTGTCTGTTTCAGGTTTCATTGCCTATCATACAACCAAGAAAGAAATTTGCATGATTTCACCTATCTGGCTTTATCTTCTTTACTATTTCTTAGATAACAGTGGCATAGGAAGAAAAATAACTGCTTTGGTATTTCCATTCTTGCACATATTCCACAAATAATAAAGACCTAGCTTGTCATTATGTCTTTGAGCTTAATTTTGCTGTTGGCAATATCGAGGCATAAAAAAAAAAGAAACAGAAAGCATATTGCAGTCGTACTCTTGAATTTTTAATTATTTTTTTTTTTTGCATTTGTTAGTAGCAGATCCTCAACCCTATTTGAAGTTTGAAATAGATTAATTACATCTATGGATTAGGGATGTTGCCCTGCCCTTTCTTTGCGAACTTTTGAGACAAGTTGCCTCTGTGTGGTACTAAGAGAGAAGGTTTTACCAAGGAAGAGCCAGAAGCTTCATAACCTGATATAATAGTGATCATTGTACAATACTAGCATTAGGAAAACGTTGAACGCTCCTCAAGTGTTAGCCATTACATACCTGGCTCCAGTTTGCATACAACTCCTATCATGTGTTTTTTGCTTTGATGCAGTAGTTGAAGTGTAAATTAGAAATGAGAAGATCGTAACAGCAAAAATAACAAGACCCTCAGTATTTTATAATCCTTTGCCAGGACAATTTTTTTTTCTCTCTTCCTATTAAGAGACAAGAGACCGGAGACACTTCTTTAAGTGTTCATTGAAGAAATCATACCACAGGGACTCAACATACAGGTACGGGTGTGAGTTAATGTGTTACGCTGCATGAAAGTGCTGATGCTACATGGAACCTCAGCAGAGGAGCATTTGTCTGTAGGAATGACAGCTAATATGATCTAAAGGGCTTTTTTCTAAACCTGGAGTCTGAAGTGACACACCTGGATCTGAACTGGGATGTCATGTTACTCATCTGTGAGGTAAGGCCCCCAAACTGTGCAGCGTCCAGCTCTGTCTTCCAGGATGTGGTGTGTTTGCAGCTATGGAAACCAGGCCAGCCTGTGAAAGTGAAAACATTTTTTTCACCCTTCCCCAGTTTTTCTTCGCTTGAGTTGTGTTTTTTATTAGATTCAAGATTCATTTTATATTACCTTAACGTTGCAATAATATGTTAAGATTTCTAAAATGTAGTCAGTGCTAAGTGATGTGGATGTGAAGTTACCCCAGACTCCCACCTCTCTAGACTGTTAGCTTTCTATTGCCTATTAGACTGTTCAAAGGTCATTATGGGTTGTTCCTTTCTTGAGAAATGCATTGTGTGCTGGGTACACAACATTACACAGAGTTTTATTCAGGAGGTGCTGATAACAGACTTGATTTGCCAGTTTGCTTGATGCTAGGTCATGTTTCCTGCTTTGCAGGCCATTCAGTGTAAAATTGGTCTAATTTACTTCAATTTAAATGTTAATGACCCTTTTTTTCTTGAAGCAAAGGGAAACATGCACAATCACTCTGAAAATAAAGATTTATTCTTCTGACAATCCTGGTAATAACTTTACGTCTAAGAATCGCCTTTAAATACTTGTTTTGCTATTTGGCACTTAGCTATTTCTTACATAGACAACTTTTTAAAGCCATTGATCATAGATTGAGATTTCAGACTCAATCTGAGAGCGTTTACTTGAAGCCAGTGAAATGGACAAATTTCTGCTATTGTTAGGTTTTATCTAGCGCCTTAATGCTTGTGGAAGCTTCAAAGTGTTGGAACTTTGGGCGTGGAAATAACAGCATTTTATCAGACTTGATGTCTTATCACGAGCATTGTTTTGAAAGCTTTGGCCACCTGTATTAATAGACTAGCACGTTTCAGAACCCCTACATAAATTATGTGTCTGCTTAAAACCCATGTGCTACTGTTGTAAGAGGGAAGCCATCCTTGCCTTGGTGAGCTTCCTGGATAAGTATTTGTTGGAATAAATCAGAATCAGGTATACATGGTACAGGCTAATAGGTGGAGAAGAAAAAACCCACTGGAGAAGCATGGGGTACTCTGGCATTGGGGCTCGTTGTTGACTGAAGCTCAGCACTGGGTGGGTTGCACAGCACTCATACAGCACGGCAGGGACCTGCAGAGTTCTGTGTTCTGCTGCACCCTGAGCATGGGAGATAGATCTTGGCTGGTTTTCTTTCTGAATTGTTATTACCAGGCTCTGTTCAGTGCATTATAACAACATGCAGTTGCAAAGCTGGTACTGCAGGGGAATGCAAATGGCACCAGTGATGCTTTAAAATCTTGAGAGCAAGCCAAACTCCCTATATTTCCATTCAAGGGCTTGATGAGAAATTAACTATTCTGTTATTTAAAACACAGAAGTACTGATTTTGTTTTCAAACGGTTGTCAGTGCCTCCCCTCTTCCCTCTTCTTCTCCTTCCTTCTCCCCCCTTCAAAACTGCATTCCCAGCTTCCATCATCTCTTACTACATTAATGTCATGAAGAACAGGAAAGGAATACCCTACGCACCAGGAATCATGCTGGATATAAGCAGATAAATGTAAATATAAATGCGAGTAATCTACCCTGTCTGTCAGGGTGCTCCTTTCCATGTGAAGGTGGGGAATCTCTTGCGATTTGTGTTGAAACTTTTGTTTATTTTGTGTTTTGTTTTGCAAGGCAGAAAGGAGTTTTTTCCCTTGATGCTTATCAGTCTGTCGAAGTGTCATAGTGGTTTGTGAAGTTCAGTCATTCTAAGTTGCTTTCTAATCCTTCGTTAAACAGGCACATCTCAAAGAAATTTGCTTGATCGAAATAAAGCGCACGTGGATGTTACAGAAAATGTTCTGTGTGTTCTGAACCTAAGAAAATACATCTGCTTTCTTTTAAAATGGAGAGTCCTGTTTCTGTTTATGGTAACAGCTGGGTCTGCCATTAATTTTTATTTTGCTGTTCAAATATTCTTTGTAGGCAAAGGTGCTAAACCAGTTACAATTACATCACCACACTTCCTGTTTGGAATATCACTTACTGGCTTTGGATTATGTGCCTTATTTACTTGATTGCTGCGTTTTGGATTTGGGTAAATGTGTCTTCATTTTTGTGGCATTCTAAGAATGAAGTATAATATCAGCAGAAAATATTGGAGGAGTTAGCCCTTAGTGTTCAAAATGTTGCCTTTTTTTGTGAGGATGGAAGAATGTGTCAATAAGAAAACAATTTTCATTTCAAATGAGTGCTTGTAAATATGTAGAAATTAAAAAGCAATGAATTGTGGTTATGAATTTTAATGGAGGGTATGGTACAGCATTATGCAAAGGAAATGAATGGCATGAATTACAGTAGTATATTAATTCATATCATTTTATATGTGTTAGTCGTATCTGTGTGCAGCCTAGACAAGTCATTGTCACATGCATTGTCAATCTTTCCTCACAATACCAAACTCTTCCGGTACTGAAGTGGAATACGATAGCATATTTAAGGGTGCTAATCAAAGCAGTAGCGCTGTTTGGGAGAGGTTGAGGAGTTTGCTCCTCCTGCAAGGCAGTGCAAGAGAGAGGCTGTAACAGGTAGTACTGGTGCTTTTCAGTGGCTTTGTATGGGTATTACTGTAGGTTCCTACTACCTTTTAACTACATTAATTTTTTCAGTAAGTTAAATGAATGTTAACCTAGAAAGTAACCGAGTAACTATATGTGTTACCTCCCTTTCAACAAGGGAGAAGAAGAATGAAAGTAAAGGATTATTCAACAAAGCAGTATTATTGCTCTATATAGTTTACATCGGTGGTAGGCACAGAGCATTGTATGTGGTCACAGGGTGAGTTAATGGATAACGATAGAAAGTGTATTGCACAATTTGTAATAGACACCAGCAGACAGGAATTTCATTTCTTCTTCTAAAATCTATGATCAGAGTGAATTGTGGTGTTCAAGGACAGAACTGGACAGTGGCTATTGGCAGGCCTGCATTTAAGATGGAAAGGTCAGAGCCGTAAACTGTTAAAAAAAATATTTATAAACCATCATTCAAGTGTAGCTGTGGTTTCAGAAATAGTCCAAAGGCTACAGAAAGACCGATGTGCTGACCTGCAGAGGTAATTATTACTGGTTAGCTTCAGTGACTTTCTTTAGCACTAGAGAAAAACCAGGTTCAAAGCAGTGTCATGCTGAGCTTCAGATAGATAGATGTTCATAGGGGAGAAAGGAATCCAAGTAGAAATGAAGCTGTGGCTAAAAGCTAGCAGAGGTGTGTTTAACCTGGTGGCCACAGACTCCATGGAGTCTTCTAAGGATCCGTGAGGGTAATGAAAGAAAACAAAACTTGTGTCAGCTGGCCTGCATTGGCAAGAGAAAATTTCAAGGGTCAATAAATGGGGAAACCCCTGAGTTAGAACTTAAGAGCCCAGAACCACCCTTGGTTGTGTTTGAGATGAATTACTAATAGCTGACCACTTCCTTCTCAGCACTTTAATTAATTGCAATTAAATTTTTAAGTTTGGATTGCACTTTGTACTGAGGGTTTCCTACAGTTTTGCTTTTAAAAGATGCTGTGCTTTTCTGATTAAAGATTTCACTTTCTGGTAAACAAAAAGACCAGGAAAATTCTCTGTCCAGCTGCTTTTTATTTTCCCACCTTTAATTGGAAAACTAGCCTTTGAAAGGTACCTAATTTTGCAAAAAGGAGAACCTACATTCTCTAGGGTATTCAAATATGCACTGTAGAGCAGGTAGCTGAAAATCAAACATCATGCCAGAGCTATAAGAGGATATAACACAGATGTTGTACAAGACCTTTGCAGGTCTTGAAGACTTTATTTCATTAAAGTATTAACTCAAGACAGTATTTAAGGTCATTCCTAATTTCAAAGGCAGTTAAAATAATTTATTAGAAATGGAATCAAAGCACCAATCTATGGGTTAAAATCAGTAACTTGATGGCATAGGAAGATTCAACAAGTTCACTAACTTTAGTCAGCCCCTAAAGGTGAACCTTCCTAGTTTTTCACAGCTCTGAGAAAATACTGATCTCTGGGTTTTTTTGTTGATTTCAGGATCTGTTTTTGTTTTACTTAAATGTATTCCTTTTGAAGAAAAAAACTACACCTTTTCTTCCCACCCACCCTATACAGTGCTGCAGTAGGTAGCAAGACGTGAATGTTTCAAGAAGTGGAAGCTGCGGCTAGGCCTGAGGCTGGTACCTCATGCAGCAGGCAGTGTGAAGATACCGGGTTACTCAGTATTTGCTTACAAGTCTCCATGTGATTTTATATGACGTGATGTCAACATGCCTTTCAAAACACTTTTATTTCAACTGAATGTGAATTTACATTGTGCAGGAAGCAGTGGCACCTAGGAGTAAGGCTGGTACATAACCAACTGCAAATATTTTTCCAATTACAATTACTCTTTTCTGGGTATTTTCATAGAGAAAAACCTTTCACATTAGAAGAGCTTTTGAGTATTCTGTTCATTTGCCATTTAAAAATAGATATGTTTTGATTCTAGGTGCCTGTTGAGCAAGAACACTTTGAAATCAGCGGCCTAAAGGGATTGTTTCTTCTTGCAGCATTTTTAGATATTTCCATGACTCTTGGCTTTTTTCTTTTCCCTTTTTGAGATGCTTTCTCAAATATATCTTCTACCCATATCCCAGCTTGCTGCTTACACGAAAACCAGTCTTTCCTCCTTGTCCTCTTAATTTCCTTTATGCAAATTGTAACCCATAGAAGAATAAAAAACATACAAAAGTGTCAAATAAAACAAATCTACAAAGAAAATCTGTTCATAAATGGAAAACTTAAATAAACTCAATAAAAGAGGCTGTTATTTCATTACACTTAGGCCTGGTTTTGTGGGTTTTGAAATGGCTAGAACTAATATCAAAGATTACATTCGGTATCAGTAGGCTTGTGGGGTTTGTTTTTAGAAAAGAGAAAGCTCTGCAGCTTGGAGATAAAATGTAATGTAGTAGTTGCTAAGGTAACTGCATGTTTTTGTGAATAGTGGAACAAATTAGGTGAGCAAAACATCTGTAAATTGTCAATACGTAGGTTAGAGCTGCCCTTAAGCTGCAGAAATTAACCTCTTCAGATCTGCTGGCAAAGCCAAGGAACTGGAGGGGGAATGGTCATGCTGAGCTCTCTGGAAAGTTGGTACTCCGGGGGATGCTGTTGCCTCTCCTTGGGAAAGGGAGGGCAGCTGCGGTGGTGGTGGGTCTGCAAAGGGCCCGTGAGCAGGGTTGAGTCTGGTTTGTGCATGAGCATGACAAATGCCAGCTGCTGTTTTGTCCAGAGCAATAGTATGAGTTTGTTTGCCTGCTGTGTTCAGTGTGCTGGTCTTCTGCCTCTAACTGACTAGTCCGTGGCTCCAAGGATAGTTCTGGAGAAAGACAAGCTTGAGTGGCCCTGCTTCAAAGGCACCCTGTGTCCTTGTCATACCTGGCTGTGTGAGGACTGGTGTGTGCCCCGAGTCTGCATCAGGGTGGTCAGTTCTCATTTTCATCTTATGTAGGAGGTGGTTCTTGAACAAGTGCAGTCCTCAAAACAAAATATAATATGCAGTGGCCTGAAGGGAGAGGGCTGAGTCCCTCCTGTACATCCAGCACTCCTGGGAGAATGCATAGTAGCTGGGTGCACCTATAGTTAACCTTTGCTTAACCTCACACTCTGGCAGCTTTAGGTAGGTGAAGAATAGGTGCTATTGTCAGCTGACTTCTGGATGTAACCAGCTGGCACTCTGCCAACTACAGGTGACCCAGTAGGACATGTTTTGACAAGATCTGAAATTCGAATGTTACAGGATGAAAGCCTTTTACTTTTATGTGATTGCTTTAAAGAGTAATGGCTTGGGGCTCCAGTCAAAATCTGGCCCATATCTGCAGAGCAGTAGATAGAATTTTATCTGGGAGAAGAAGCTTATTGAATTTCTTCTGGCACAGCAGAGGCTAAAGACTAAAAATGAGAGCAGTAAGAATAGCAAATGCCTTAATGGTTCCAAATCCTTTAACAATAAAGATGATTGGCCTCATTGCCATTCAAAGCAGGGATTAGTTTCCAGAAGAAAGTCAAAAAGTCTAGGTATGTCTAGAGTTCAGTGTTTTTTAGATACCTATATTTCTGAGCATCTGTATCTCTGGGCTTAAAGGTCTTTGTTTTCTACCTTTGACACGTCTGCCTTCCACAAATTGAACCTAAGCTGTCTTGATAAGCAAGCTGCAGTCATTGGAGTTTTGCTGAATTCAAAGAACCAACAGTTCATAAGTAGATAGTAGAGGGATAAGGCCTTTTTTCATCCCTTGTGGTTAGTTGTCCAAACTGCAGCATTGTGAGCTCAGCATGTCATATCAGAATTAGCTGGTTCTGCGTAAGATGGGACCATGGAGTTTATGGTGTCAGGGTAATTTGAATGTGGAGGCAAGGCTTTGTATGTAAGGCTTTGTATCATTCATCTCCTTCACAAAAGTAAAATTCATTATTGTTATCTGGAATAGGGGGTGGGGAAAAACACGTGAGTGTTGTGAACTATATTTTCCTAATCCTACCAGGTTTGTTCTGACACTTCCCCCTAGGCGTGACTCATACAGCCCTGTGCTTAGGAAAATAAAGGCACAGAAGGAGCTCTGCAAGTGGTTTTGTCAAGACTGTGTACACTGTGGTCACCCAGACTGATTTGAGGGTGGCTCAGACATGCAAGTGCTGGAAGTGCCAGCTGACTTGTTTCCTGCCACTGCTACAGGGTTCGAATAAGCTGTAGCTCCTGCACCAAACACAGCCCCACAGCTTGTCATGTGGAAACTTCTGCCTGAGAGCTGTGCTCTGAACTTCTGGGACACTGTCGTTACTCCTGACGGTGGGACCAGTTGGTACCAGTAGAACTGTACCTCTGGAACACACAGCATCTTTATTCAATAGCAATTCATTATGTATTTACCAATTAGGCTTGAGTAACCGGTTGTATAATTTGGTTCAGCCTGTTACTGTTTGGAATTACAGTTGCAAAGATAAATGTATTTTTTAATTTTCCAGGGTTTTTTAGTTGTGTGGGGTTTTTATGCGGTTTTGTGGTTTGCTTTTTCTTTTTTTCTAGGAAACAACCACAGTTGCTGTTATTGAATAATTTTAGTGAGTAATTCTTTAAGCGTGTAGAGACTTTCACTATTCGGTTTTGTAGTTAATAGTGCAAAGTGACCTCCACTACTGAGACTTGGTAGAACATTAAACTGTTGGTTGAATCTGCCTAATTAATTCAGGAATTAAGAATAAGGGATGAGGCACAGGCAAAACTACATGGGGCTTGGGTTTGTTGTCTGTAACCAGGATCTAAAATAATCGTCAGAGTGCATCTCCCTAGAAAGAAAGAAAGAAAAAAATGCATTTTAAGATGAGGCAGGTAGCATTGTATACCTAATTACTTGGTCTTTTAAATATAAGCTGTCTGTATTTAAAAAAAAAACCCCTGTCCCAGCTCAGAAGTTTCCTCCTTTCTATTCCTCCTAGCTCAGTGATTACCAGAATGTCATTTTGGAGATAGTTTCAAATTCAACTGACTATGTCAGAATTGGACCGCGGGATCCCCATAGATTTGGTAAAAGTGACAATTACGTTGGTCTGACATTGCTTGCATCCCTTACCATGGTGGTTTCCACTTCACCTGTCTCTTGAAGCTAGTTGCAATCAGAATTGCTTTTTACAGTGAGATCTGAGACCATATAAGAAGGAATAAGTTATTAGTGTGGGGCTACGTGCAGCCCCATTAATTTTCATCCTTATTTTTCCAAAAGTGAGAAGAGGAGATGCTGAGAGTTCTCCCACTGAAGGCTGAGCTTTGGGCACTGTGTTATAAATACAGGCAGCTAAAGAAATGAAAATCAGTTTCCTGTGGTTTTTGTGCTTGCTGTTTTAGGTGGTAAATGCTTATTATGTACACTTCAAAATTGTGCATCCCATATCTCTGTGCTTTGTAGCATGCACCTCCAAATGGCATTATCAGACCAGGGAGATAAACGTATTCATAAAATATGGATCTTTATAAATATATTATGGTTTGCTTTCTCCCTTAAAACACATTTATCTGGAGAATTTACTTTCTTGACATCCCTCTTTTCCCAGTGACATTGATTTCTCCTCTGTAGATCTCCTTTAACAGCAATGGTTTGCTTGCATTTTGGTCCTTAATTTTCTTATACTAGTTGTTGTGCTGTTAGGAATACCTCAGTTTCCTTCTGGAGATTTCTTAATTAAAAGCTGAGTTGTTAATTATTTTACAATTCCAGCAAGATCTCTTGAAAGGATAAATTTTGTCAGTTCATGGTAAATGTTGACACCTTCATAATTTCTGATGTTTTTTTGATGAACGAGTATTTCTCCGAAGAACAATCTCAAAGCTTTATTGGAAAATGCTCTTGGCCTCTAACAGGGAGATCCAGACTGTTAATAGCTGTCAATCTGAAATGTATTTGGAGCCTGTCCAGAAAACACACTTTTGGTCTGTTTTTACATATTAAGAAAACCACAAATCTCTCTGTAGATTAAAAAAAAAATAATAGAAGAGTAAAACTAAACCAAGGATTTCCTTTTTTCAGCCTTATAATCAAGTCTGTTTGTGATATGTCAGTGGGAGAAGCAGAGAAGTTGACCAAACATTGGGTTTAAACATGATTGCTAAAGTCAGTATTCTGGTTTCATCTGCTTTATTGGTCTTTCAGTAGTTTACTGGATGAAAGAAAATACAGGTGAAGCAAACCTACTGCTATGGAAAGTGTCGTGGAATGATCTTACACTGTGGTGATAAATGTAACATGGATGTAGGATGGACAGAAGGACAGTGATAGCAAAGAGGAGTGATGCAGGCTTGTGTGTCTCCATGTTGTATGTGGTTCCTTAAACTGCAACAGAGTGTTGTCTGCCTCTGGTTTGTTTTTTTTTCCCTTGAGTAAGGTCAACTCTGCACAGCCTCAAGGTTGGTTGGATCAGGCAGATACTGGGGTTGTTTGGGGTTTTTTTTCTTTTTCTGGACAGTAAAGAAGAAGAAAAAATCAGAACACTAGCCAGAGACATGATAATTAGTGGCAAAGGTAATTATATCAATTATATGAGAATTCAGACAAGTAGTTGTGGATTTAAACCACAATGAGAATCACGGCTGGTTTAGACAAATGGGAAAAATAAATTCAAGAGACAGTCTGTGCTGCCAGTGAATGGAACAAATTCTAGAGAAAAAACCCCAAACACATCACCTCTATTCCTGAAACTGATAACAAGTACTATGTTTAAGTGGGTTTGAAGAGATAAAAGTACAGCTGATCTTAAGTGTTTGTCCAAAGCATTCATCTGGTTGAATATTACAAATGTCTCTTAAATGGGCTTCTCGTGTATTGGTTTGAATGAAAAAGTAAAGGTTTATTTCTGTACAAATGTATAGGAAAGCAGTATGGGATACCATGTGCATCTTACAATTGAGAATGCAATACTAGAGGAAGAATTGTGTTTTATAATATGGGAGGTGGGCAGGATTTCAGAGGATTTAGCAGTAGCTGTGTCATTTCATGCTTAACTACAAGAGTCGTGTTTTCTAACAGAGTTGCTGTTTTGGATGGAGCCATAGTGCTTTTTAAGGGTGAAGCACAGGGAAAATTGAATTTGTGTTGAATGTAACGTACTGCAAAAGGGATGCTCTTGATGTCTGAATTGGCTGCTAGTTAGTTTTAGATTAAAGTGCATAAGCTCCTCTTTTCATAAGGAGGTTCACAGGCATTAAAAAGCAAGGGCATGTTCTGTTTCTGGAGTGATTAAAAAGTAAAATGAATTCTCTGGAATAATCAGAAAATGGGAATAATTTGGTGCTATTGATCTATTTCTAGGCTGGTATTCTAAGTCAGAGACATATTGCTAGATACAGTTAAAAATAGCCAAGTAACTTGTGCTTATTATAACTGATGTAGCTGAAATCATTTTCCAGAAGCTGTAATTGTTTGAAAATAAGGGTTTGCCATCTTGCTTTACCACACCTGACAAATTTGGAAGTAAGAAAAGCTGGATTCAGGTTAATGTGTGCTGTGTGAGCATGAGAGTTGAGTCTTTGAGCATAAGCTCTTGAGGACTGTCTGTTATTGTGGGCATGTGATGAAGATTTGTGATGCAAACACATGGAGTGTGGGGTCGAGATTAGAATCAAAGTGATGACTAAAAGACTAGAAGCTGAGATAATGTAGATCTAAGGGTCATGAACCTACTGTCTTATGGGGCTTTTATTTGCGTTGTGGTCCTGGGATTTTAAAACTCTTCTGGTACCTCTGAATCATCAGCTGAAAAGCTGAAAATGGAGCCAAATGTAGAGCAGAGTGGGACTTCAGGAGCCTTAGAAGGACAGGGTGACAGCTTTAAGATGTAACAGGAGTGATACTTGTGTTAATGTCAGTATATTGCTGATATTTAGGGGTATATACCAAGTTCAGAGGGGTTTTGTTTGATTCCCAAAGCACTTGATGTGCAGAGTATTAATTGTTAGGGCACCTAGCACACTTAAGCTATCAATAAGGCTGTAAAAATGGGAATAATGTTTTTTAAAGGAAAAAGTTTTATTGTGGAAGGTAATTTAAAGGAAAAAAAATAGCATAAAAGGATATTTCATTATTTAAGATGCCAAAATGCTGTATTAAATTCAGTATCTCCTCTTATTTTTACTGCTGAAAATTCAGAGAAGGCCTTTTGACCTTCCACCGTTTAACAGCTGTCAGTGGCTGAGCCATTATATTCATAAGCAGTTTTACAGTACATCACCTATTTATATTAATGCCCTCATACCGCAATCTGGAGCACGTCTCCTTTCTAATCAAACATTTGGTTAGAGGTGGCCTACCAAAAAGATTAATGAAACGCAGACTTCATTAGCCACAGTGGAACGTGTAATTTGACTACTCAAGTTACTACTGTTGTTCACCTAAACCTACACCTTTGACCACAGGAATTTAATGTGTTTGATCTCTGGGAGTGCTTAAAGAAGATAATTGGGTGATGCCAGAGGACGGAAAGCATCCTGAGTTAGATGTACCAGGTGGGAGGAGTACTCGCCTGGTGACACATGTTCTTTCCCTTGTTCCACTGCAGGCCTGTGGACCAGGTTACAGGTGAAAACTGGCATTAAGCAGCATTACTGTACTGATGTGCAGCGGGGCTGCGTGCTCAGGAAATGCCTGCCTGGCCACACAGTTATACACAGGGTGAATCCGCGTGCTGTGAAGGAGAACGTAAAGGGCTTAGAGGAAAAGCAAAGTCAGACTGGTTTGGCTTTTTCCCTACAAAATGTTTGGGAATAATTTGAATATGAACTTCTGTTAGGAGTAGCAGTTTGTTTAAATGCTGAGTAAGAAATGGCTGCATTGTAGCATAGATTCTTATTTCTTTATTCCTTTCTGGACAATACAGATCTCTTTCCAAGATGCATGTAAGCCTGTGTGGTAATCCTTGCTGATTTGCCTTTTATACTTCTGGGTCTCATTGAAAAGAGACTTAAGGTATAAATCATTGTTCTGTCTCCTCCTGATTTGCTTTCAAATTGGTAGATTTTTAGTCCAGACTTCTAATAAAATGGGTTTATGTGATGAGGGTGTCTATAGGTGCATGTTTTTGTGTCTAGTAATAGAGGATGTGTGATTTGTAGAGGAAAAGGAGCCCAACAGCAGGTGGAGCAATGAACTATTTACATTACTGTATTTTGATATTATATGTGCTTTTTTATTTTGTACTTGATCCATCTCTGTATCCTCAGGCTGTTCAGATCAATTGTCAAACATCTGCCTGTCAAAAAAAAAAAGGACAAAAGATTGCCTTTCTATTTGAAAGATTAATTGGGCTATTTCAGTAACAGAGAAGTTGCCAGCTCTTGTAAAAATGGGAGGAGAAGGGACACAAATTCTAACAGCTACTGATTAATAACAGATGTATATTCAACAGGATGAAAGATAAAATGCTCTTTCCGGGGATTTGATAGATAGGGTGCTTGCTTCCCAGTTTCCTAGGGAGCACTGCAGGGCACCTCTGTTAGGCTACAGAGGGTGTTACCTAATGAATCTCCATTGATTACATGATAGTGAGCATTGATCAGGTCTCCATTGCCAGTCATGTCCCTACTCCTGCTGCTGCCTCTGCCAACCTTCCTCCAGCGGCAAATAGCAGTTTCAAAAGGCTCCTTTCCCTTGTTTTTCTTTTATGTTATTTCTTTGTGCTGTTAAGGACTGACTTGAAGTGAGGTACGCTCCTAGAAAAGATCAAATCCTAGAAAAATCAACCCAATGAGCACCCTCTTGTTATCAATTATTTTGTTTAATGTGTAAACTGTCCAGCAGAGTGTATAATCCAGTGTTTTGGTCAATTAGTAAATCAATATAATCCAAAGCATATTTATAAACTGCACGTAGACAACCTGGAGAAAAGGATCTTTAAAGCCAATAGCATCAGCCAGCATGTCTGAAGTTATAATGACAAAAGTACTCGTAAAAGAGTAACTAAAAGCTGGATTGCTTTGTAATGCCATTGTGAATAAAAGGGACTCTGCTTTTATACACAACATGAGAAAAAAGCATTGTTGGCCTGCCATAGTGCTTTTGTGCGTGTTAGCTATATGTAGATAGCTAGCCACCTCTACTAGAAAGAGTAGAAAAAAATGTGAAGGAGCAAAAGAAGAGATTGATAACAGAACTCGTAGGGAACTTCATGAAACAGTAATTTGTAATCCACTTTCAGAGGAATCCTGAAGTGCTTTAGATGCTCTCTGCAGATCATACACCGTTGAAGTAGTTCAGATTTTTGTTCTGTTCTGTCATTGGTATTGTGCTTGTTTGTCTTGGAGAATTGATTGTTGATATTCTTGCATACGTTTCAGCTGTTGTTCTTTAGCTGAAATTTAAATTTATTTTTAAAGATTGCCTGTCACCTGATATTTTTCTTGAATTTCCTCCTGGAGACTTGCATCTCACTGCATCTTAGTGCTGCCTGGGACTGCTTCATATGAAGGCCGAATCACTTGCAGATCACTGAACTATCAGGAAACTGCAAAGAATTTGACTAACTGGATGTTAACTTTTTGGTGGGTTGACAGGAATTTTCTTGCTTGTTAGCAATGGATGTCAAACTAGCATACAAACTGTCTTGTGTCCACAGAAAGTACTGTGCTTTTTCGGTTTTGTCTTGTATTGTGCTGAGCACCACCAGCATTATCCAGCGGCATGCATTTTAACTTGAAAAACAAATCATGAATAATAGAATGGCATGGGTTGAAAGGGACCCCAAGGATCATAGAGCTCCAACCCCTTGGATCTACACAAGGTTGCCTGAGGCCCCATCCAACCTGGCCTTGAACACTTCCAGGGACGGGGCATCCACCACCTCTCTGGACAGCCTGTTCCAGCACCTCACCACTCTTTCTGTAAAGAACTTCCCCCTAATATCTAATTTAAGTCTTCCTTCCTTTAGTTTTAATCCATTCCTGTTGTCTACCCATTTAAAAAGTTGAATCCCCTCCTGTTTATGACAAATTTAATCCAGACTGCAGATGGCTATTTGAAATCTCTTTCTCGACTCTTAATTGTGGGTTGTGTGTGGCGGCTTTTTTGTTCATCCATTTGGGATATTTTGCTGTAACATGCATCATGTAAACTATCTAAGATGGTTGACTACTGCTACATCACTGCACTGTAGAAGACAGGCATTAGAAGGAGCATCTGCTCAACCTCTAAATTTTTGACACGTTCCCAGCAGCATCACTTGGGGCAACTATGCTTCACCAGGTATTGCTGCAGCAGCTCTGAGGAGGGTGGCTGATTACAATGCTCCTTAGCTTGAAGGGTGTTTGGATGAAGGGAAGAAAATGGAACGTGTTGACTATATGAAAGTAAATCTGTTGTATGATAAATTATACTTTCTTTTTTCATTACATCAGTCAAATTAAAAATACATAAGCATTGGTGTTAGTTTCTAAATGACTCTATAGCTGAAATGCCTGCAAGCAGAGAGAAGTTAATTTAATGAAATATTTAAACATGCTACTTAACCTCTTGATGTTGCCCCTGAGATGTGTGCAGCATGCACTTGTTGCTGGGGATGGACTATTGCTGCTGGAGAAGAGTTGGCTGGAGTATGAAAACCCATCAAATTCATGAGAATTTCCTTAGTGAAAGACAAGAACTCCTCCTTGAATGTGAAAATGATACATGGAAGTACATACAATAATTTGTTTTAATTTATGACACATCACAGCCTGTGTGGGATTTTTTTCTGAGCATGGTACTGTTTGAAAGAATTTACTTTGTAACTAGAAGCTGAAGAAATAACAATGGTTGTCAAAGTTTTGACACAGAGATAAATATTAATGAAATACTTCTACGGTAAAGCCTCCTTGGAAATTCAGTCAGATCATTCCCCTCATTAGCTGAGAGCTCCTTTGTCATTCATGCAGTAGCTCACTCTTCTGGAAGAACAGAAATATGTTTTCCAATGAAAATTTCAAGAAATCTCCTTGTGTCTCGTGTAACGTGGTACTCTCTACCTCATAATTTTTTCAATCCCCAAATTCTGAAATTAATTTAAAATATATCTATTAGTCACAAACATTCATGATTTTTGTTGCTGGCATCCAAATCCAATACAGCTGCTTGCTCGTTCCCCCTGCAGTGGGATGGGGGAGAGAATCAAAGCAGTAAAAGTGAAAAGCCTGTGGGTTGAGATAAAGGCAAATTAATAGATAAAGCAAAAGCTACACATACAAGCTAAGCAGGACAAGGGATTCACTCCCCAATTCCCATGGGCAGGCAGGGGTTCAGCCATCCCCAGGAAAGCAGGGCTCCATCACGTGTAACAGTGACTTAGGAGCACAAATGTCATCACTCCAAATATCCCCCCCTTCCTTCCATCTTCCACTACCTTTATATGCTGAGCATGACATCATACAGTATGGAGTATTCCTTTGTTCACTTGGGGTCAGCTGTCCTGGTGTGTCCTCACCCGGCTCCTCCTGTACCCCCAGCCTACTCGCTGGTGGGGTGAGTAACTGCAAAGGTCTCGACTCTGTGTGGCCACTGCTCAGCAGCGACAAAAACATCTCTGAACTATCAACACCTTTCAGCACAACAAAAATGTAGCCCCATTAAAGCTACTATGAAGAAAATGAATTCTATCCCAGCCAAAACCAGCACAATGTTTTAGAAAACACTTCAGATGGTGTAAAACTGATGAGTGTTTCCAGGCATGTAGCATTATTCATGTGAGAAAATAATGTGTTTAATCACCTTGTGTGTTGGGGCTTAACTGTCTTTGAGTGCTCCTGAGAGCTTTCCTATAGTGCCACCCACCTGGCTGATGACTCCAGCTTCTCTCATCATTTGGAAGGTCCTACTGTATCTGCTGTCAGTCATTGAGGTTCTCCACACTGTTTTTCCTCCTTGGCATACTTGTACCTGTACTTTGAAGTTACATTGCATTAACTGGAGATGTTGTCTTCTGATCTCTTACAAAGAAATAATAATGAAAATACAAAGGTCTTCCCTACCCCAGCTCCTCAGGCTAAACCACCTGCTAGCTGCGATTACCTGAGGCTTTCCAGCACTAGTATTTTCCCATACGGCCAAACTTCAAAGAAAACATATTAAATGTTGCTCTGTATTAATGATTAATTGTAATGTTGTATAATGCAGTTTCTGTCTTTTCTCGTTTTGATTCATGTGACTTTGCCTGTTAATACATTTAGAAGTTTTGATTTGATTTGAGTTTTTCAGAAAATGCCTGGGTAACAAAGGCCAAGGTAGGTGTTTTCTCTGGTTTGATCAAAAATCTCTCCAAAATTTGATGTTTTTCTAAAGGGAGTAATTTTTTTTTCATCCTGTGAGCTTTCTTGTGCATGTAATAAGTAATGTGTAATATTTCTTCTGGGTTTTGGAGAATTTAAGCAGAATTTCCTTGCTTATAGTTCAAACACTCCCTCAGTGTGCTTAAGGAAAATGCACTTTCTTTGTGAGTTGATTCTCTGTATCCTTGACACTTTGCTTTGGCTTTTTGTACCCCTTCCATTCTCCTCCCCTCTTCCTCCAGCACACATCCCTCCAATACAGCCTCTTTGTTCACACCATTACTGGTACTGACAAGTGTGTGTTTGGGGCGGAGATGCGTCCCCTGTACTTTGCTTGTGCTGTCATTTCAGCTATCTCCATCTGAGGAAAGACCAAATACTGCCTTGCAAGCAGTAAAAAGTCTGTGGTGGTTGAAAATCCCCCCTTTTAGCTTCAGTGGAATTTCACGCAAAATACAATATTCACAGTTGTTGCCAACCACTAGGCTTAGAGAAGTTTCTTTATAATTATTATTTTTCACTTTGGACTATCGGAAATAACATGAATGGAAGGAGTAAATTATTTGATCAGTACAATTAAACAGAAAATCCATTTAAAAAGGGCTGACAGTAATGATATAGAGGGAAAGCATCTGAAAAATTACAGGTTCAAAAAGCTATCAGTGTTATCAAGTAAAACCCCACCTCACAAACTTTGCCGTGTTTTCACATGGTTAAGTATCTTAGACTGAGATCTTAGGTAGTGATAAGATCAGGTGTACTGTAACTGCATGCAGGCCTGAGGCCAACTCATTGTATTTACAGCTTCCCTTCACTCCTCACCAAGAACTTTGTCCAACTTCCTTACAGTTTTAGCAAATTCAGGTTTTAGTATTTTCTGCTATCTGAGAGGCAAGATTGACTGGTGAACTGCATGGACAAATGATCAATGTCCAGTTTTTGTAAATCAACAGCAGTGGTTTTATGCAAAAATAAAGCTGGAAGCTGAAGAGCTGAGAACTGAGAAGTTTGGGGTATTTCTCTGGTATTCATATTTTTATTTTAATTCTTCTTTTGAAAGAATCTCCAACCCAAATTTTTAATTCGTATGATGAAATAATTTTTAAAATTTGAAAGGTACTTTTGTTGTGCAATATTTTTAAGTAATTAGTAAAAAAATCTTAGTCATATGTTAGAAATTTTTTTTTTCTTCTAAAGTGATACAGGATGTCTTCTGCAGTTCTAAAGTAGTTTAATTGAACTTATAAAAATCCCAAACCTCCAGGACCATATAGGTAGAATGTTTCTCTAACAATCCTCATGTATGTGTTTTCTGTTTGCCTCTGGATTTTAGTACTAAATTTGAGAGCAGGAAACTAAACACAAATATTTCTAATAATGTATTGAATCCATTTCAACCAAGAGGCTGCCTCTGTTAGAGCTTTCCAGCGTTAAAACATTCAGTTCTACCACTCGTCTACTATAGCTGCATTTTACAGCCCACAAAGCTTTTACTATAAATATGCATTTTCCTGCTACCCATGTGAAGTACAGCATTTTGGGATGCCGTGTAAAACTTTGTTCTTTCTCCTATTTATATTCTGCTTCATTTCTCCATCTGTAGTCATTATAATAGAGGTCATCATTCTCGTGCAGATGGTTATAAAGCTTATGTGTGTATAGTTTTCTATAGCAGTCACGACTTTTAAAAGGTACTTTACTTGTATTTAGAAGGTTTATTGTTTGTATTTAGAATTATTTTTTATTGTATGTTTAAGCATTTTTTCCAGAGCTGGTACATGCTGGCCCTGCTTGATGCTTCAAACACTGTTTCTCTTAAGGAATGGCTTAGACTATCAGAACTTGGTACTGTTGTTTTAGACTTACCCAGTGTTGTAGAGAAGGAACCTGGAAGGAATGGACTACACCACAAACCAGTCAGCATTAGGTCAGATTTGCAATTTCATCCTGACCTGATGATCTTCCGTAGCCTTAAAATACTGTGAAAGTAACACAGCAGATCTGAGCCACCTGATGAGCTTTCACTGACCATCTTCACATTGTCAGGAGTTCTGTATGAGCTTTGGGTTCTTGGTCTGTGACATGGTGAGCTTCTGCTTTTCCCTCTGTTTTTGTCAGTGCTGAAACTTTCTTACTCGAGTATGTTCATTACTCTGTTCATGACAAATTGAATTAAGAATTTTTGCTAAGGCCAGGCTTCTAGTGGTATCTAAAAATAATCTCAAGACCAACAGTCTTTCAGTAACTGTTAATATAAGTGAACTGACTTAGATTAAAATAAGAATTAAGCCAATTAAACCTCTCTTTGAGGATAGTGTTGCTTGTGATTAGTGATGCTCAGGTAATGTTTCCCTC
Organism: Laterallus jamaicensis coturniculus; assembly: GCA_022605575.1. NCBI lineage: Eukaryota > Metazoa > Chordata > Aves > Gruiformes > Rallidae > Laterallus > Laterallus jamaicensis. The sequence continues at coordinate 13,380,008 of JAKCOX010000015.1, forward strand.
TCCTTCCCTGCCACTCCCCAGCTTTTTTTCTCCCACAAGGTGACAGAAAATGAAGAGAGAGCGTGCCTACCCTGAAAAGCTTGAGCGTTGCAGTGCTTACATAGGAAACTTGAGAACTTGAGTGTTAAACCTTGAAATGAGGTTTTAAGAATACATTTCTGTGCCAATTTTGGGTTGGTTTTGTTGTTTTGATTTTTCTTCTCTAGGAACCAGTTTTTCTCAGAAAATCTCAGTAATCCACAGTTTGTGGTGGTGTTCAGTGTTTTGAAGACCTGTGATTATAAAGTGCTGCCATAACAATACAGAAAGACTTCTACACTGTCACATCAGGAGTCTGTGGAAGCCTTACTTTTTAAAATAAGAATTCTTTACCTTTTCTAATAAATTTTTATTCCTCATTAGCTAGCTGAGAAATTGCATTATGAGCCACATTGTTGGTGTACTATAATATTCTGCAGCTCAAGGTGAAATACCAAATCTAATCTTGACTCATGAAGTTACTTCTGTAAATAGAAAAGCTGGGGAGAGCTGTGTGTGTGGGGAGGGGGAGATTTGTGACCAGGTAAGCCTAAGTTTACCAACTTTTTCTAATAGGGTAAACACTTATTAGATGCTGTGAGGAGATTTTAAAAAAAAATACTTTCATCTTTAATCCAGTTTCTAAAGATAGCAATTTCATTTGAGGGAGACATTCATATGAATACCTCTAGGAAACAGTTTCTTTGATTCAAGGAATGACATAAGGATTTGTAAAATGCAGGTGTTGAGCACCAACAGGGCTGCCCGACGATGATATTCTTTACTGAACCTTTTAATCCTGCATTTTTTTTCATCTTTTATCTAACCAATTTCTATCTTAATGATTGTCATTTTTGCAGTAGCATCTCTACATGAAGAATTGCAAAACTTGTCCATTTGAACGACCTTTGGTTTCTGTCTGGTTTAGGTTACTTCCTTTTCTCCTCACCTAGGGATACCCATATCACAGTAGGATGAATATTTGAAAACTGCACAGTATGTTGAAAGTAGGGAATAGTATGAGAAGATGGTCTCCTTAAAAAAATAAAATCCATATTGATGAAGTCTGCAGCAGTACTGAGCATCTGCTGGGTTTCATTGTTCAGCAGTGGGCGCATGGTACAGTTACATGATGTAAATTTAGCAGTAGAAATTTTTTTTAAAGAAACTTTACACTGTCTTTCAGTGTGAACAGATTCCAAAGTCCTCAAGGTTTTGTCATTCCTAGATTTTGAATGTCACAGCAGTTTGTACAGTCTTGAATGCAGCTTAATTGGCTCCCGGATGTGAGAACAAAATGGACCATTTTTTCAGTGATCTGTAGAAAACATGGACATCCACAATTACATCATTTGAGTGTATTGCTTGGGAACCTGATAGGCTACCTCTTTTTTTTTTTTATATATATAAGGGCTTCCTTTTTACTATCAGTGAGAATTTCATATGGAAGGGATTCTAGTGTGGATGTATATTCCCTATTCATCCAGAGGGCTAAAACCCAGCATGACTTTGTCTTTGCAGTAAGTTGTATTTTCCCTGAATTCTTCGCATTACAGACCAAGGCGTCTGATCAAAACCTGGTGCAAACAGCAGCCTTTATAATGTATCCTTATGTGTCCTTGTCAGTTGATAATGGTTTTTAGCGTTGCACCTAAATAAGGACAGCCCCTTGTAAAAGATTATAAAATAAAAAGAAAGGGATTCTGGTATTACTCAATTAATAACTCTGAAGTGTGTTCATCTGAATGGGTTTCTCAGCCTTTGGTGTGTTTTTTTTTTCTTAAACTCCTATTCCAAATCCCCTTGATTGAATAATTAATGTGAAATTTAGCTCTTGGGATATTTTTTAGCAGCCACCATTAGCAAGAATGTCATTCCAAAAGCAGTACGTGGTATTACTGTCTTTTCACAGTGTCGTTAGTACAATAGTCTTAATGGTGCAAAAATACTTTTAAGTCAAGTTCACCTTCACCAAATCAGCTACTGCTAAAACTCTCCTTACGCGTTTAAACATACTTCCCTTAATGAAAATTCATGGTAAGAGGAGAGAGGTGAGTGGTGGTGATATAAAATATATACCATCAGGCACAAATATGTTTTATGAACTTGTGTCACATGAAGCCTTGGGAAATCTTATACACATGAATGCTTTCACAAATTATGTTTATCTTGTACGTGCACAGGAACAAATTACATTTTTTTTAGTCTTCAGGGTATCTGTGAGTGGGTCTGTTCTTGCCGATTCAGTCTGAGCTAAGAAATATATCAGTAAGGCTCTAGACTTTGCAAGGTCACTTCAGACGGGTAGAGTTGTATGAAATTTCTTGTTGAGGCTTGAAAGCAAAGGAAATTCAGGTGGTTTTATTCTTCAGTATGATGTCAATTTTTTACTAGTTCAGGAAAAGGACTAGTCGAAGTGTAACAGGAATGTTTAAATGTTCTTCCAGTTTCTGTTGTTACAGAAAGGGAAGGAAACTATAGTTTTGGAAAGAGGACAGTAAACTAAATTATATCTTTCACCACAGAAAAGGTGTTAGAATGACATTCTGTAGAACAAATTAGTCAAAAAAAGGGAGCTAAATATTTTTCAGCTATATTGAGGCTTAATTACAGCATTGTCTATTGGATGCTTTCCAGCATTAGCAGCAATGCCCCCTATGCACCCCTCCCACTGACACAACTCAGGAACATGCAAAACTCAATATGATGCTATTTTTATTGTATTTATATTTTCTAGTTACAAAGATAGTGCAATTATTTCATTTGAAAAGTGGAAAAAAAAAACCCAACCCTCTCTTATCTTCACATTTCATCACGCAGTAGGGTCATCACAGTGCAGTAGTGTCTGGGATGCATATGGTAAGTTTTTCAAGTATCAAAAGTATTTCTGAAAATTCTCAGGTTAGCTGCAAGCATTTTAAGCATTGACAACAGAAGTAAAAATCACACAACTATGAGTGCTTTGCCATTTCCCAATAACCTTCCAAGTAGAATTGAGTGGGTTTTGCACAGCTTTCACAATTGCTTTGAAGAACATTCAAATGTACCTTTCATGTCGAAACACTCTTGTACTTAGAATTCCCACACACCAGCCTTGTAGTGTGTCCTAAGTAGTCCTCTGCAGGGCATTCCCAGACTGATGTGTGAGAATTCAGTGGTTGAACCACTCCTGCTTCTTCGGTACAGCTGCCAAACCAGTTGTTTTAGCTATTGACTTTCCCTTTTAATCTTTGCTGTCTTGGTTATTCACATGTACTGAAGACTGAATGTTATTAACTCAGATGATGACAGAAGTACTGAACACAAACTTGTTTAAACTGGGTATGTAATTTGAAATTAATAAGGGGAATCTTCAAGTGGAAGCAAGTTCTCCACCAGTATTTTTGTAGGTTCTGTTAGCTTTTTATCCATATTGGAAAGGAAGACTTCTGGATTTTCTCTTTAATCTTGTATCAGAGAGAATCTTCTCTGAATTCAAAGGCTGTGCATTTAACTTACGACAGGTGGGGAAACAGGACCTTCAAGGACCATGAAATAGGTGACATCTACTTTGTGTCAGTAGTATGGAGGAATGGAATAGGCAATTGGTCCAGGAGGATCTGCTGAATGAGTACATGCCTCCATGTATCACAGCCCACAGAAAGCTTCCAGTAGAAACGAGACCTATATTAGAAGGCGAAATGCAACAACTGTATTGTGTGTTATAATGGCATAAGAGCAGGAGAAGTAAAAGCCATGGCTCTTACACTGGATATCTGGAATGGAAACACATTGTTAAACACTATTCAAGTGGTCCTAGGAGTGGGCTGTGATGAGGAAGGACAAAACAGAAATGTGAATGGTTATTGCCACTCTTGAGACAGATAGTTCTTCCCTGTAGTGTTGACCACATCGATACAGTATGAAGTATACTTTCTTAATAAGCAATCCCTTAGGCACCTTGCAGCTGTGGGAAAGCTTCTTATTATTTTCTGCATGGCTTAATTTTCCATGTGGGGCTGTTTGTGTTTTCAGTTCAAGGGAAAAAAAGTAAAAGCATTACTGGTGAGAGGAGTGGAACAAAAAAAGGTGAAGGTATACTTAGCAAGACCTATCAATCCTTGTTTAGAAGAGTGGACACTAAATTTTGAGTGTCTCAAATAACCGAGGAAAGTGCCATTCATTTGAATGTTATTGAAAGGTTTGCTTTTCCTCTTAACCTGTATCACTGCATTGTGATGCCTTGATGGGGGGGTATTGTCTTCCTCTGTGGCAATCAGTGTAGTAGATGTGGGCCTTACTGAATGCCTTGCAGTGAAAGGAAAAGTGTTTCCAGAGTTTGAAAATGTTAAGAATGAGTGGAGATCTTACCTTCAGCTATTTTGCTTTAATTATGTTTGTAAGTTGGCTTCGGCTCAGACCTTGCAACTGTGTTCAGTTATTCTGTAAAACCACAGATCTAGAAAGCAAAATTTAAGGCTATTAGAACTAAAAATATTTGGTACTTCTTTTGTTGGTTTGATAAAACTCTCCTTTGGTCTCTATCACCTATAAATTAATTTCAGCTGTGAGATCAACTTGCTTTAATACTCTTTAAAAACAGACATTGGAGTACTAATCACAGAATTAATCATAGAATCACAGACTGATTTGGGTTAGAAGGGACCTCAAAGATCATCCAGTTCCAACTCCCTGCCATGGGCTAGCCCAAGGAGCCCAAAGCCCCATCCAGCCTGGCCTTGAACCCTGCCATGGGTCCTGGGGCTCCAGCTTCTCTGGGCACCCTGTGCCAGGGCCTCACCACCTGCACAAGGAAGCATTCTTTCCTAATGTAAATGTCCTCTCTTTCATTTTAAAGCCATTCTCCCCTGATAAACAGCTCATCCCCATCCTTCCTGTAGCCTTTGTTTAGGCACTGGGAGGCTGTACTTCGAGCTGCCTAATTGAGAACTGTAATTCCTGTTAGGATTTTGACTGTTATATTTCTTAATTTGTCAATAAATCTTTGAAGTCCTAAGAGTCTGCTTTGCAGTCCTCGTGTATCAAATGGAGTACTTGCCCTTTAAAATTATCAGTGAACATGGGAGTATCGATACAAACACCTGTGCTCTGGAAGCAGAGAGATGCACAGGAAGGCTACGGTAGTCAGCTCTTGAAGATCCGTTTTTGCAGTATTAAAATAAGCCTGCGACTAAGTTTTAGTGCAGTTTAAAAGAATTCATATCAAATAAATACATAGATGCAGCATAATTGATGCAAATCTATGTAAATAGGTAGTTATGGTGAATTAGAATGTAGTATTACTGAATGGACTGCTCAAGATTTCACTAACTAAAAAGACTGAAGACCCTGTTTACTCAGAAAAATATTCTTTATTCAATACCAGTTGCTTTAGCTTGTTAATTTGAGAAGCTGAATGTTTTGGACCATTAATCATAATAATTAGAGACAGATTTATTGAGCTTTAGTGCAGTTCTCAACTAGACTAATAGTTGTGTAATCCACTATTTATTAATATAAATGAAGTAAATTAGAGGCATGACATTATAAAGAGGAGGAAGAAACTTCAGGAACTTTCCTGGATCCTCCCAGAACTCTATTAATTTACAATGACATGTTGTTCTTCAGTAGTTTGCTTTGGTTTGGTTCAGTCTGTTTGTTTTTGGTTTGGTTTTTTGTCCTGCACTAACAGTGTTGCAGTTCAGCCTGGATAAGCAGCCTAGGAGAAGAATGTGTGCAGTGTTCCCTAGCCATGTTTACAGTTACTTAATATCCCTAGATTTTGGTATTTGGACAGAGTAGAGAACTTACCAGCCATGGGAAGTTGTACACTTTTTTAAATTCTTATCAGTAAGATCATGTTCATCTAACTGGAGGCTCTGAGCCAGGATTGCCAGCACATATGAGATTTCATGTGTATGGACACTCCCACCCCAGTTTGGTGCAGTAGTTTGTGAGTGTTGCTGTGCAGAAGTCTAAAGGAATACAGTGTACAGTGATGTCTACTTGCTGTCCCTCACAGGTAGGGGGGAGTGAATTTTCAGTCTGTTAAAGCTGTGACAACTACATCTATCTCTGGTCTTACTTTGAAGAGGAGGTGGCATATGATGGGGTGTAGCATAGAAGTGAGAGGATTTCCTCAGCTCTGCAGTATTTGTATCTTTCCTGAAGCCAGTCACCTTTGAGAGTCTGTATTATACCACTCCTGGCTTCCCACGGCAGATTAATGCTTGCTTGTAGCATCCCTATGTCTGGACTTCTGACCTTTCCCTGGGACTCTGGCATGGGGTCTGCGTGTACTCCTGCGTGTGGGAAATGGATGTTTCCATGAGCTTTACTGGACTCGTGTGCTGAAGTGCCGCCATCTGTGCCGTGTGTGTTGTTAATGAGAAAACTTTGAGTTTCTTTAGGATTATCATTGGTTTCCTCAATTTAAACCTAATGCTTCAGTACTTCCAGGCATGTGAGGTTCTGAAGACCTCCTTGAGCCTCGTGGACTCCCACTGTAACATTGGTCTTCCAAAATTTTTTCAATAGAATAATGTGAGTTTCACAAGATGAAAAGGCTCCTGATACCTGAAGAGTCAAAACATCTATAAATGAAAAATCTCCATGTCCATTTAGCAGCTGGAGGAACTCTGCATATGTGTGCATGTCACTTCCTGCTTCCTCAAAGAAAACCCACTAACTAAACTGACCCACAGATCCCCAAGACCTCTCAGCAATTCCTTCCTTAGAGATTTTTTTTTGCCTTTTAACAGTAATGGAAGGCTTGTTATAACAGGGTGATTCTTGACCTTTCTTCCCTTTTTTGTTTTGGATACATAGGCTTAGTTAGTATTGAAAAAAATCACATTGCAAATCTAAATGCCATTAGAAAGCATCAGAGCTCACTTCAGGAGAAAAGCTGTAAGGAAGGCAGCAATTGCCATATTCATTTATTTTGAATAGCAGTTTCTTTTTATGCAAAATACTAGACTGAGGTTGTAAAGAAGATAATTTCCTGTCCAATCCATGCTCCTGCTTACAAATCACCTGACAGAAACACCATGAAGAAGTAGTTGTGGGACATGTGCTCCTCAGTCACTCCGGTTATTCCACAGCAGCTTTCCAGCGAACAAGTTGGGAAATAACACCGTCTTTCCAGTGGAAGCTCCTTAGGGTAGGTGGTTTCAGTTTTGCCTCCTTTGGTTTGAGTAAGACAGGCCTGTTTGCAGTTGTGAATTCTTTAGGAGCGTGCCTTCACATGCTACTTTTCATACCTTTTTGGATCGCCTTCAAAGAAATCTATACCTGTAGTTGACCTACTTAATCTATGCAGTTATTCCACTTTGCTTGGGTGTATGCACATCTTGTTCTTGTGTCTGTAGTTTTTTCCAGTTTGGCAGTTGTTTCATTCCTTGTTAAAAATACCATATGGGAGCTTTAGTTCAGTATTTCTATTGTTACAATTGCTGGCCAGAAGAATGGAGGCAGAAATCAGGCTGCTGCTTTGCAAAATCACAGCTCATTCACTGTTTTCTCAGAAATCCTGCTGGATTAATTTAGATGTTTTTAAGAGCGATGAGTAAGGCAAAGGGAGCCCTGCTGAAAGCAAGTGAAATGTCAGGGATGGTTGGTTCTGGTTTAAAAATGCACATGTTTCTCAACAGATCTTTATGCAGCATCTCTTTATCCATAGATTTATTTCAAAAAGCCGATGGTTATCTTGTGCCTTCTTGTTATCTTTTGTGTGATGCCAAATTTCCTCATACGGTCCTTCCTTCCTGGCGGTAAAGTTGCAGTGTTGTTTAAAGCTTTAAAGCCTGCAATCTAAAGGAGTGTTTCTGGATCAAATTGCATTGGAGTGGTGTGTGTGGAGAGATGGTTCAGCCCTGTAAAACCCTGTATGCTCTCTGGTCCAGCAAAACTTCTTAAGAAGTTAAAACTGAAGGATCTAAGTAGGTTTCACGAAGACACAGGGTCATTTGGTGTTAGTTGCTGGCTTAATACTGGTTCTCTTAATGCATTATATTATCTGTCATTTAATTGATGTAATTAAAACTCAACAAATCTCTTCAACTTCTAAATGTGAGACATATTTTTTGTTTAGATTTTCTCTTTAGTTATGGTTCAATGCTTACTTGTATAGGAAAGAATTATGTTTTAGTTACTTTACATCACTAAGTATATACAGGTTGCCGTGTTTTTGTGTAGAGCACAGATAACAGATTATAGATAAAATTAAATAGAAGAGTCTTTAACCCATGCATAGTAATTTTTTGGCAGTATTAACATACGCAGAGGGCGGACCGGTAACTGTGAACTTCTTAGTTATGCAGATTACAGCATCTCATACTGTCTAGTGATTTGGTTATAGCACTCTTGACCCCTGATGTTTTACTTCACATTTTTCTTTTAAATGTGGCCTTCGTAAAGTTGCCCTTATAAATTCTTTCCTCTGTTTTCTGAAGTGTCTCTTTGCCCCTTGGCTATCATAGGGAAACAGCTATGATTTAAGACATCAGCTTTGCTATTAACATCAAGCGGCTGCATAACAACTATGAATCATCTTTATGAATGTGTTCTGACTAAATCATAGGACTCATTAGGTGTGGATGGATGGATATCTGAGAAAGTGATATAGGTAATAGGCTGTCTGCTAAGATAATGAAAAAGTTTTCACCTTCACTTTTCTTTACGTGCTTCCCTTGGAAATGGCTTTCTAATACAAATACTTGGAAACACACAGCTGAAAATGAGTTGTGTTACTGTAAATCCAGTCGTGCATGAAACTGATTCATATGATTGAATGGTAATTATTCACAATTGGGACTTCTGTGGCAGAGTATTTTATCAGACGAGCAAATTTAGTTCTTGGGGTTTAATTTTTTTTCTTCAAATTGGGAGTTCTCTGGCATCCGATGGCCAAGAGAAGATGATCCTTTGGTGTGCTCTTGGGAAGGCATGGAGACTTTCTGTAATCCATCACACAGGAATATGCAGAAAACAAATTTCCTGAATTTCTGTTTTGCCAAAATAGCCACTTAAATATCATGTGTTCCTTCTATGCAGAGTCTGTATGGGAGAGTATTTAATCTTTTATCTATAATATATTTAAAGGAAATAATTTTATTATTCTACAGAAGAACCCAAATATATAAGCAAATTGCCTCTTGGCCAAGCCGTATCTCTTAACCCAGCAAATACAATTCACCCCCTAAATGAGCTAGGTTAATCTGCGGCTCCTGATAATTTTTTGCTATAATCAGATTTTTCATAGTTGCTCTCTAAATACTAATTTTAATTTGATAAAGCTTTCAATTTATTTGCTTGAAAAATGATAATTTGACAATAATAAAACCCACCCAAAAATCAGTCTGAACAGTAACTGCCTCAAGACATGAACTCATTAGCAGCACATACTCAGATTGATTAGGCTGATACTGATGGTGATGATGATAATAATAATTGCATTACAGTAGTGCCTTAGGATCCTAGCTGTAAATGAGGTTTCCATTCTTGTAGGTACAAAGCTGAGGTTTACTCCAGTCCTGAAAATCTTCAAAACTGGAAGTGAAACCAGAAACAATGAGCTTTTGAATACAAAGCTTCCCATTCTTATTTTAATTGAAAAAACCCCCAAAACCAAAAAGTAAAAAAAATGGAGGCGACCTATTTGGATCCCAACCAGATATACCAAATTCTGTTCATCAACACGTTCAAAAAAAGCAAAATATCTGTCAAGGCGATGAAACGTTTATCACAGCACTCATGAAACATTTTCATGCAAGTATATGGCAAGTTCTGCCCTCTAATTTGTGGTAAGCAGTTAATAAAGAAATGAAATAATGAATGATGCATGCAGGTTTCAGTTGTAGTAATGCACGTAGTGCTGGTAATAAGCAGGGAGCACATATGCCTATTTGAAGGATGAACTGAAGTTTATACCCAGGTATTGCTTTTACAGTCAAGCAGATGTCAGTGGGCTTGCTTTACAGGATATTATGATATATGAAACTGAAGGCTTTTGAGTAGTAAAAATTACTCCTGTCAATTCGTCTTTGTGTATGGCACTTTGATATATCATTCACAGCTTAATTATATTGTCATAGTTGAGAGATTAAAACAAAAGTCAGGTTGACTCTTGCTTAAACCCTTCTCTGAAATAATGCTGGTAGGTGAAGGGGGAAGAAATCCATAAGATCTCTATAAAATTCCATTATAATGTATTGTGCCATCAATAACGGGTTCCTTCCATGATGCAGTTTCACATAGTACAGTTAGGGAGATATTCATCAGCTATCACTCACTACACAGGAGCACAAACAGCTAATACCAGACATACGGGGAGCGGGGAGGGGGATGGTGGAAAGCGAGTGGGAATTGTCTGTTGTTGCAAGCTTTGGAGTGGTTGGGATTTAGGCTGTGCCAAAACCCACCTGAACTAGGGCAAGGAAGACACAGATCCCTCCCTGCAGGTTTATGGGCCTGACTGTGGAGTGCTTGATAACCCCACCTTGGAAGTCACCCAAATGGAGATCACTACCTGTCTCCAGAAGGTGACTGCTGGGTGGTGGGAGCTAAGCCCCTTTCAGCTGCTGTCTCTGGTCAAAGGGGACAGGAGGGACTCCCCATCAGGGGTGAGAAACGCTTTTTTGGATATTGAGCTGAGCTCCATTTGTTACCAAGGAGATGCGTGATTTTGTGTTTGTCTGTTAAATGACGAGCTACAAATGACACAACAAACTCTGTAATCAAAAGAAATTGCAGAATGTCATTTAGGCATGCAGGTTTGGAGGCTTAGTTATTATCAACCGCATTGATTAAAGCCAACCCAATCAAAACCCAAAAGAGAATTCTCTGTGTTCTCTGTTAGTCTTTGTGCTTAGGTATTTTATCTGCATAAAGTAAGTTACTCTTACTTTGAAGTTGTTTGGCAAAGTGAATTGCATATTGGTACCTAATAAAGGCCTACGTGGCATTCAAAAGATCTGTGCAGTTGAATTAACATTGAACTTTTTCAAGATGTAGTGTTTGGGATATTACTCCTGCAGCTCATGTTTCTGAATGACACACTAATGCATATACAAATTAAATGCAATATTAATGATGACTTCGAGGTGCTGCAAAAAAATAGAATTTAAACACCAGACAAATAAATGTAACTTAGTATAAACCTCTTAATATGGGACATTGTCTTATTTATTGCATGTGTTGTATGTGTGCTGATTCAAATGATGAGTTAAGGCATGCATTTCATTTAGTTAACAACTTCCTGCTGTAGCTATGAATTTGCCCGTGGCTGGCTTTTGGCATGACAGCTTTGAAGGCAGGGAAATGTTGTTTATCTTTGAACCTTCAGGATGAGAAGAGAAAAGGGTGTGGACAGTCAGAGGTGTGTGCAATGAAGCCAAGTGGTGCGTGCTTGGTAAAACTGGCTGCTGAGGATTTCTTCCAATGAAAGAGCTCACGTTCCAACACTCTGGAACTGTTTCTGTGGATGCAAAGGCAGAGCTGCTCCATACTCACCTGCCTGGGGACGTGGCACATGCTTGACAGTACATTTTACATATGTGCAAACAAGTGAATTAATGAAACACAGGTAAACAGTTCAGAAATACAGTCTTTACAGACATACTTGCTTTACCCCTAAAAGATTAGATTGGCTGTTGTAAATTATTAATCTGATCCTCCTAACGGTACCAATTTGGCGTGTCTACCTCTCTTTTCTCTTGCTTAGTTTAATGAAATTGTTATTGCTTCCTTTGTGTATTAAAGAATCCAGGTAATAAAACAAGAAAGGAAAGAAAGCCTTTCCTGACTCCATGCCTACCTGAATGTGATGAAATGGGTTTGAATTTAATGTTTTCAGGTATTTGCTTTGATAAAACAAATTCTTTAAATGTATGCAACATACTTGTAATATTTAACCAAATATTGTTTTACCAATTACATGTTTGGGAAAATAATAGTCATTTGGTATGCTATAAATTTGGAATAATGCAGTAACAACCTGATAAATTGCCACAGATTGCTTGCAGAGGGTATGGCATGTGTATAGGTGAGAAAATGGTAGGAAAGCTTCTCATCAAACTCAGCAAATAAACCTTCAGTACTAAAACCCAAAATTTCAGCGTTCTAGCAAAATGAAGAGGCGGGGTTTTTTTTCTTCACACTGAAACCCTCATTTGAATGAAGGTTGATCTGTGATTTGGTACTTTATAATCCGAGGACCTTGTCCTGGGTAGAAATCTCTTTGTTGTTATTTAGAAGTAGACTGCTGTGCCTGAAGGCACAGTGTAAATTCATGTAAAATGTATTTAGTGATGTGGTTTGGGTGCATTAAAACAAGAATTTGAATTTTTTTCCATTACAGTTAAAGACTCGTTGAGAATAACTATCTTTCTGAAGAGTTTTCCACATCTGTTCTTATCTTGCTATTTTAATTGTCTAGTGCTGGATCTGTGTACAAAGATTCCTTTTCCTTTTCTGTGATAAATTTATATAGGATGCTGCTTCAATACTGTTGTTATTGTGGAACTGCCTGGCTGACTTGGGTGAGCTTTGCCCATCGATTGAGACATAATAAAGACAGGAAATGTTTCTTTTTTTGGTGTGTGGGTAATTTTCTTTTTAAAAAAGGAAGAGGTGGAGTCCAATGTTACGTAGTAATGGTTGGCATAGTAATATTTTTGTTCCTTTAGAAAAGCATTCACTGGGCAGGAGACCAGAAGCAACAGTTTACCTACTATTAATCTCTCTGTGGAATATTTAATCCTCTCGTTTTGGAGGGATTTGCTAATAGAGCGATTCGCCTGAGTAACCAATGTCTTCTGAAGGAAAAACAAACAGATTTGTTTGTTTATAGCAGGTTGTTGAGATTTTTCACTTTCGCTGTATGTATTTTCTATGCAACACATTACTATTGATATCTTGGAGAATAATTTTTACAGGTAATTTTTTTTCTGATGAAGTTTTGTCCAATTTTTGGCCAAATGGTGTTTCAGTGTTTTGCAGACATTTCTCATATTTTCCTTTTGTATTTGATGTGATGATCCCAGGCAGATGAAATTTAATACATGGTTGTTGTAAGAGAGTATGTGTGTTGTATCCTTAAAGCAATACAGGCCACCTTTACCTTTCAAAGCTGATGGGAATGCAAGCGTAGCCCTCACAGGTATCACTGAGTTAGTGCTCCAGAGATATGCTGTGTTAGTCCCACAGACAGCTAATCTGCAGGAAGAGGCAGGGGCCTCTTTGAGGTATGGATTTCAGGACTTGGTCCTTTGTTTTCCTTCACGTACCCTGGTGAGTGGTACTATCCTCAGTCCTCTTGAAGGAGTAGTGTCTCTCATGGTTAGGCAGCTCTGCCAGTCCTCCTTGTGTTCCCTGTGGGGAGGTGAGGAGGCTGCACACATGTGCATCTACTTGTCCCTTCTCTTGGCTGTTTGCAGGGCTGAAAGGTAGGAGGTGAGAAGGGTCTGGGGTTGGTGGGGCACTCTGAATTCAGGTGTTGTTAGGCCCAGGTGAAGGAATTTGAGGATTGATGTGCCATGGAAGAAGTGATCTCATATGCCTATGTATTGGTCCCCTGCCATGCTGGCTACTGCAGGTTCAACTAGATGTGTGTGAGAAAATCCTCTTCTCTATCTTTATATATGTAAGTTACTAACTAATTCTCCCAAAGCTTTCCACTCTGTTACTATGTTGAAGATTTTTAGTAATTGCTATTTAGCTGTACTTTGTATATGATCATGTTTAGCTACTTAGTGAATATGTCTTACTAATTCTCCTAAAGTTCCATACCAATTCTAAATCTTCATGTTACATTTTTCATGGTAGGAGTTCCTTGCTCTGCAGTCCCATGGTTTCCTCTTTTAGGTAACTCTAAGGAAACTTTTTAAGTAATAAGATGTTTGTATGTTATTTTATAAATAATGCATTTGATTATTTTGCTGTTTAGTGAATTATTTCTCCTGCTTTACATGAAACAACACTAAATGTTTTTGTGGAGACTGCAGGTTCTTGACTTGCTCATTTACTTGACAGCAAATCTGGGTTTGTTCCTCCTGAGTTTGCCTCCAGAGTCTCTCCTCATTTGCCTACGGTAGGGGAAATTGAATAATCTCCTCTTGGATTGAACCTGATATTTACCAGTATTTTCAGTTACTGAGAAGAAAAATAAATTTTTGTTTTCTGCATATACTTTCAAATTGCTGTGCTGGTAAATTACTGAGGGATTGCTACAGTGAATTACTGCACTGTAAAACACTGCTTTCTCAGTGGTTTGGGAAGATTTTTTTATGTACATGCCTCACTTAAAGGATACCGTAACATTAATCAGATTTATTTGAAAGGTATTATTAGATTTTGTGTACTCTGTACTGAATAGTAGTGTATCCTTAGCAATGATTACTCAGAAATCCTGCAATTATTCAAAGAATAGCCTCGTGATTAGTAGCACTGACTGTGTTATCCTGTGTTATTACAACAGTATGGAAGCATTTTCATAATAACAAGGGATTTAATTGGTACAAAGACTTATTTGCAGAATACTAAACACATTGGTAAGCAAGGCATTTGAATTGTGCATTACAGGCACCCAGAGTATTATCAGCTAATTAGGCACTGGAAGGGCATATGTAGTGTTAGAGAAGGCTGTTCAACTTCTGAACACAGTTGTTTTTCAGTATTAAGATGGCTGGAACAATGATTATAAGTTTTATGTGACTTTATGTTTTATCTCCGTCTGTGAACAGTTTCTAAACCATTCTTTTAAGCTGTTTTCAGGGAACAGTGCATGATTTAAATTTTGCAATGAAGCTGCTGATCTATATCTAGAAAATTGTGTAGGAGAAGTGTTTACATCAGTAATAGAATGGCATAAATATTTAATCCGTTTCCAGGAAAAGATGGGGTTTTTTTACCAGCAGATGTATTTTGTCAGGTGGTGGGAAAGTATGAAAGTAGGTTGATTGGTCCAGGTAGAGGAGGAGATGCATTAATGGGAGTCTGATACCCTGGGGAGTACTTGATTATTAACCTGCCAGTTCTAAATTCTATCTGTAATGTATTAATCAAATGCTTGTGACAGTTTAAGCTTTATTGTCACCCACAAACCTCTACAGAAGGAGGATTTCCTCTGAAATCTGGTCTGTTTGTTACACAGCTGTTAATTATGCCTAGTGATATGTTTTGTTAGTTTTTCCTTCCTTCCAGGCCAGTGTCATCTGCAGATTTCTTTTGCTTTGAGCCTGTGATATTTTATCCACTTTCTTCGCTGTTCCTCACTTTTCATTGAATTTCTTGGCAGGAATGGTAGCCCCCACAAGTGTTTTATCTTTTGTTCAAGCCTTTGATTATTTACAACCAGTCAGCTGTCAAAACCTTACATCTGCAGGCATGCTGTAGAAGTTATCCTTGCTGGAGGCAGAGTTTATTTTTTTAAGGAATTAAACATTTTTATCATATAGGCGTGGTGTTGGAAGTAGATACAATATATGATTAATGCTTCACAGAGAAAACTGTTGCTAAGCAGGACAGGTGGATTGTCATTTCATGAACAAATGCTTTTTCTTTGCAAGCGCTTGTGCAAGGTGTGGAGGTGACTGCCCTTGCCTAGAGGAACACCAAGTCCCTGTCCTTGCTAGGGTGCAGAAGGGACACCCGGTGAAAGTACTGTCTGGAGAGATGTGTTCCCTTCTCCTTCCTGCTTGTGATGTGACTCGATGGAGCCAGCTACCAAAAACCAGGGCCGGCTGCACCAAAGCTATGCTGTGTCCTCAGGGGGTGGTGGGTAATGAGGTAGCAGCAACGGCAGCAGAGGAGTCGCGATGAGAGAGAGCACATCCCTCTTTCTTGCTTTGCAAACCAAATTTAGCTGGGCCTGGTGCTGGGAGGAGGAAAAGTTCTCAACAGCCATCAGGTGTCCAAAAAGCTGTGGTACTGTCAGGGCTGATCGCTGGGGTGTAGAGGTTCTGTAGTGCTTTGGTTTCTCCTAAAAGGACTTTGTCTATCAGAGTTTGTCCAACAGTAGTGCCTCAGGACCGGTTGAGCCTTGCAGTCTCATTAAAATGCCGAAGCTTACGCTGTGCACTTGCTCTCCATTAAGTAGCTGTATTAATGTAACAGACCAATTTTGTCCTCCAGTTTGTTTATTATACCTCTAAACCAAAACGAATAATCTCCAAATGGCAGAGTTCACTCTTCATTGTGCTGCCGGCGGGTTATTTACTTGCCTGTTTGAAAGCAGTGTCAGGAACCCCTTAATTCCTCGTGCCCCACCTGGAAAAGTCTTTTTCACCTATTAGGCAGAGGTGTAATGCATAAAGTGCTTATGGGGGGATATATTTCACAAGTACAGCTGAAGGTAAATGACTGACAGAGTGTAATATTGTGAAATCATGCTGCTGGCAGACCTGGCAGAGAAAGGAACTCGCCGATTTAATGGTTTTATGCTCTTGCAGCAGACGGTGTGCCAGCTTTTCAGGGCGTCGTAATACAATTTACTTATCTAATATCTGCAATTAATGTGTGAGCACAGTATCATGTTAAAGATAGAAGGTGATGAGTGGCAGTTAGGTGTGTTATGTATAGTACTCTTCAGCTGCATCATGGTTAAACCCAGATGTTTTACGACTTTTTGATAGTAGCACAGGGTGTTTTAGTCTTGGTGCTAATTGGAGTTACATTTTATAAAGTAGAAATTCATTCTGTCCTTCATTAAATAAGTTAAAAATTACAATATTTGACAGTTTATAATTCTAATAGTTCCCTCTATAGACTATTTTAAAAAGAAAGTGATTTGTATTTATGTTGTATATGTTGCTAGTCTGGAACAGGCAGGGATGGGAGGGGAGAAACATCACACACAGTGTATAGCTGGAAAATAAGTTCAAGACCAGTGTATTTCTATTGTTTTGTTTGAAGAAGCTGTTAACTGGTAGTACATGAGAGAGTTTTAAAAGAAATTGATTTGCTTACTAACAATGTTTTCTTGCCTGAATAAAGAGTTTAATCATATTGGTGGGAAACAAAATTGATGAACCTCTAACATCAGATGGTACAGAAATAGTGATTAGAAACCATTTGCCTACAGTTTAGAAGACAGAAATTTAGATTAAGCACAACTGAAACATTAATTTAATCTAGTTCTGTTGAAGTCATGGGGAAAATCTGCTGCTGTAAAATTAATCTTACTCCTCATTTGCAGTTATGAGAAGGGTAAAATAATGTCAGTATAATTTTAGTCTAGAAGTCATCAATATACTTTTTTCTCCTTTGCACCTGATGCAAACATGCTTCTCATTTACAAAATGTCCTCCTCCTCCCATCATGTCTCTTGCTTTCTGCCATTCCCTATTAACAAAACAGTCTAGATTTAACTTTCCTAAGCTGACGAAATGAGATCCCAGCAGTCAAAAGCCTTCTTGGAACACAATTTCCCAAAAAAAAGAAGAGTCTCTCCCCGCTGGTCTGCAGGCTTGAGCACGACTGACAGAGCAACTGCGGTCTTGGACCATTTCCTAGAAGAAATGCAACAAGGCTCAAATTGTCCACGGTCATTTTTCTCTCTTGCCAGGATTCTGGTCTGGGCATTCAAATTGTTTGGACTTGAACTCAAACCGTCTTTTCCCCTTTGTCTCTTTTCCACTGTTTTCTGTAAAGCGTGGCTAAAGAAATCACATGGGGAGATTGTCTCTTCTGTTGACACTCCTTTGTGTTGTATGAATACTTTAATGTTCATTGCACTGTTTAAAGAAGTTTTTGTTTCATTATCCAATGGGTTTGTTTTGGGTTTTGTTTCTTTTGAGACAGACTATTGTCTACTGGATCACACACTTGATAGGAGGGACACTCATTTAATAAAGATTTTTCTGATTCACAGGAAAAATGTTTCTGGCTGCCAAAACCAACAATAAATTAATGCAGTCTTTGAACTAAAAATCTGTTACTGCCTCCTTCCTTGTACAGGAGCGAAACTTGGAACTGTTGGCTCTCAGATTCCAGTGTGGTCCTTCCCAAATGTTTGCCCACTGGGTCTGTTAGAGGAACCCAACAAAGTGTGGTCACAATTTATAGTTACCTAATTTAGCAGAAATCCCAGGAGACTCTGGTGTCCAATAAAGCTCATAAAATTGAATTTGTATTTCCTACTACCAGCAAGATCAGATGTTGCCTAATATACAGTTAAATGTTTGTGCTCTTTGTGCCCTTCCCTTCACCTTGTGTCAGGATGGAGGTGTTGGGCTGGTTGGTTGGTTGATCTCTTTTCCTGGCTTGTGATTAGTGGCCAATAAACTGCTTCCATTTAGGCCAGATTCACTAAGGTAGGCAGGTTTTTTGTTCCTGATTAAACTCCCAGCTCCCAGGCCCAAGCCAGCAGCTGCTCTGATGATGGTCTGTGCTTGTGTGCATCTGGGCTGAGGTTCCTGTGGTCCCTGCAAGGATTTGTTGAGATGTGCTAGCTGGCTAATGCCATCATCTAACTATGGTGGGATGTCATCCTTCTAATTCTAAAGAACTTAATTCTGAAGAAGATCTAAAGAATTTCTTTGTTGAAAGGGTTGTCAAACATTGGTCACCATCCCTGGAGGTATTTAAAAGGTGTATAGATGAAATCATTAACGACATGATCTAGAGGTGGACTAGGCAGGGTTATCTGACTTGCCTTAACCTGAAATCAGAGAGGGCTTCACTGATGCACGTTTGCATTTTGTGAGCTAAGGCCAGGGGGCTGGAGAGTTACAGTGGCTCAGGTGATGTGGGCAATTTATTAGTCTGTGACACCTTTATCGTGTGTCTGAGGTCTAGCTGCAGTGCCTGAATGTCTTCATTAGTGTTTGCAGTGCACTGTGCATGCATACTGATGTGTGATTTCTGAAGGTCAGATCTGGGAAAGACGGTTATGCCTACACACATAGTTACTGGTCCAAGTAAAAGCTAAGCAACACAAGCAGTTTTAACAGTGCTGCCTTTTTACAAACTAAATGCTTTTGTGTTTGTGTGGAAGTTGCATTACAGTAGAAGTTGTGCACAGGCAATGATCCTGGGCTGAGATGTGCTAGCTGGCTAATTCCAAGTCCTTTCTATTGATGGCACTTGTCAGCCTGTTAAAATAGTGAACATTTATTATGCATCTGGTTTGATGATTTAAATCAGAGAAGGACTTGCTTTCTGAAAAAACCTGTGCTCCATAATGCTTTCAGATAACTTGCCCAAATGGTTGGATTTGGGTTATGTTTAAAAATGTATATCTGAAAAAATTAATATTCTTAGGATAAAATAGGATAGTTATTCATCTGCGGGTTGCATTTATTACAGACTTCCTTTAAAAGGACAACAATTATGTCATTGTTGTAATCTACCAAACAAAAATCAATTAGTGTGCTAGATTAATTAATCTTAAAAACCTATCAATCAAATACAGTGCATTTCCTCCCATAGGAACACACAATACTTCTAAAAAGGTCACCGTTTAGCTGTGCACCTCCTTGGCGTTTTTACACTTCCTCAAAAAACAAAAGAGTGGTTGAGTGATGAGAACTCAGATCTCTAATGCTTAATAGATGTAACCTTTATCGTGGTATTGAGCTTGATGATCCTACATGAAAGAGTGGATACTGCTTTAGAGGCATTTGGGCAAACTGTTAGTTAATCATTTTTATTTGCTTTATAGGCATCACTTGGAATATTTATTACATTTCTTCATAATATAGTAAATACAAAGAGTGATTAAAACAGCAGAGCTGGGAGGATGACTCCTTTGCAAGGAGGATTGTGTGGATGCGAGTGACTGTAGAAGGATGCATGTTGACTCCAAAAAGAGCTGTTGCCCTGATGTCTGATTCTGAACATACTTAAATTTTTCAGGTGCAGGTAGAGGTAGGGATGCAGTTTATGCAGTGGTTTTATCCAGGGTTCTGCTCTGTAATATAAGTCTAAAACTTGACATTACTGAGAAGAAATACTGACATTTTTCTGCTTGTATGCTCGTATTAGAAAGTCTGTGGAAAAACAATAATTTTTAAGAGTATAAAATATAATACTTTACATAGGGGTATTCTCAAAGCCCATCAAACTCAAAGCTTTCAAATTTCATCTCCAATCAGGCATCTTTTATTGCTGCATTGTAAGGAGTTAAGTATCTTTTCTCAAGTAGACTATAACTCTTCATCATGTATGGTATGCTAAGTTACTTTAGGAGGTAACTAGAGAATGAATTTTATTACTGATCCCAAAGTAGTGCCCAGAAACTCGTAGGTTCCATAAGCATTTCTAATGATCCATTAAAATCATGTTAACCATGATAGATTGTAGGATGCTATGCTTTACGTCATGATCCTCATCTGTACTAAAATTAAGTTCTTGTTTCCTTAATTGAATATCAAATTTATTCTGTTCTGTGGTGGACCAGTTCCTTAGCAAGAAGTCTGACTTTCATTTGTAGCAGGTGAAAATGTTACCCAAAATACACAACCTTGCACTGGTTCTTTTCCCAAGAAATTCAAGTTACTTTGCCACAGTGTGCTGACTGCTACAAATAGGCTCTACTTCTATATTGAGCTGAAAAGTCACGTGGAAAACCTGAATTCTAACACAAGAAATGTTAATAAATAATCCTACCAGCAGTGGCAGCAGTTGCTCTTTGGCGATAACGCAACCTCCGACTTTGTTTTAGGGATGTCAATCACTTGGAATATTTGACTTGCTTGTCAGTCAGTACTGGCCTTTTCAGAAGCGTGAAGAAGGGCTGGAAAGGCTCCTTCATGTTAAAGCCTCTTTTGTCACTGTCAGTTTTGGTATGGGAAACATCCATCAGCGTCACTAGTGGGAGGAAGCTGTGCTGTCTCTGTCAAAATCCGGTGCTCCTGGTTAGTGGATTTTTGTTGTTGTATTTTTATACTCCCCCAGGAAACCCACAGGATCGCTTGTCTGACACTGTGTTGGCTTCCAGGGACATAGCATGCAGCTTCCTCTGAAAGCTGTGAAGCCTGATACTTCCTCTCCATGAACAGTAAGTGTCTTCAGAAGTTAGAAAGCTGCTTTCTGGTTGAGCTTATTTCCCTGAGAAATATACATGCAAAACTTTTTGCTACCTTGCATGCCTTTACAGATAAAGTAAAATGTGCTGGCAATTGCTGCTTTAATTTTTGTGTGGGCAGCTGTTCCATTTATGTTAAGTATTACTCCTTTTGAGAAATTGCTGGAAGATATAAAAGTTTAAGTTCTCTGCTGGAACATAATTCTGGTGTTCATAAAAGGCTTGTATCTCCCAGCCTCTGTCAGCATGTTCAAGCGTGTGACAGGCAGCGCATGTCTTGCTGCTCTTCTTACAAATCTAATACTTCTGCAGGCACTAGTTGACAGCAAGGAGTCAATTACTAACAAAATACATTTTAAAAAAATAAAGGCAAAATGCAAAGCATCTACCAGTCAAGCCTTTTCCTAGAGACTGGGTAGAATAGCTTGTAATGGCTGTGTCCTCAATGAGGTCTTCTGTCAAACCCCAACCAATTGGTTAAGCAGACTTAATATTAGTGTCAAGAGGAATAAAAGGAAACACTGTAAGATCTCAATTTGGGATATTGGATTGTGGGCAAGACTGCCAGCCCTTAAGAATGCACTGCAGCTTTAAGGACTGCTTGAGGTAGCTACCAACAATCCTCCTCTACAGAAGTCTTCATTTCTTGTAATTTGAAGCCCATTTTTCTGGGCTAAAACATGCCTGTTGCTGTGTGACCCATCCCACCATATCCAGGTGCTAGGAAGGGGCTTTTCCACACATACAACTTGGGGCTGCTGACCCTCAAGACAGGACTTGCTTCCTCATAGGTAGATCTGCCAGGAGCTGCTCCAGTTCACACTGAGTTGCTTGTTGCTCATCCTGGTTGGTGTTCATGCTGTCCTTCCTGGAGCATGGCTAATGACTTCCTGAGACACTTGCCCTGCACCCCAATCTGCTGCTCCCTTGCTCAGTGGCCTGTGCAGTCCCTGCAAGCATGCCTTCTTCTGAAGGACCTGAAACATATTCCTTGAGCCTCCTCAGGTCCAATGTCATAAAGGAATAATTTACTGAGTATTTCCTTTGCTAATTTAAAAAACAACAACAACAAAACCCCAACAACCCCAAACCCCAAAAAACAAACCCAAATCAGAACAAACCCACCATATTTCAAAACAGACCAAAGGAGCTCATAGACTCTGACTAGGTTTAGTTGGAAAAGACCTTTGAGATCAGCAAGTCTGTTAACCCAGCACTGCCAGGCCACCGTTTAAACCCATCCCCAAAAACCCATCCCCAAACACCACATCTACTGGTCTGTTAAATGCTTCCACGCACGGGGACTCCTCTGCTACTCTGTGCAGCCTATTTCAGTGCTTAATAACCCTTTTGGTGAAGACATTTCCCTAATACCCAATTTAAACTTCCCGTGGTGTAACCTGAGGCTATTTCCTCTGGTCCGATCACTTGTGATTTGGGAGGAGTCTTTTATAGAATCCCATTTTCCACTATTTCTTTATGTACTGAAGAGATGGATTTTAAGGACATCTCCATGGTAACCTTTTCTCACTCCTGTTTCCCACACAACACCGCAATAGCACTGCCCACCTTCCTTGGCTGTTTTAGGCATTTTCCAGACAATTTACTAACTGTAAATGCAAATGAACCCATTTGGGCCTGGCCCAGCTCTACACATTTCTGTCCTCCTCTGCCCTCAAGGAGGCGACTACTGTCTGCAGGTCAGGCCACAAGATTGGGTAGGTAGAAGCAACTTTGCTCATACTTCTGAAGTCTGTGACTCCTTGTGGGGCATGGGAACTATGAAACACTCTATTAAAAGCAGATTTAGAGGCCCAGTGTTTTTGAGGCTGCCTTTGTTAACTGAACATGTGAAAGAGTTGAGCTGATAATTGTGATGCTTGAAATGGTTTTTGCCTATTCAGTGTTTGCATATTCAGATAAGTGAATGTGTGGTAAATATTTGAGGGATGTTGTTAAACTAGCCACACCTCACTGTGTAGGAGCTCTTTAGAAAAGGGCTCATTTCTTTGAAGAAAAAGGGACACATGTATCAGAGGGAAAAATTCTAAATATGGAGGGGTTTTGTCACTTTGTAATAAGGAAAGGTGAAGTTGTTTGCATGCTCGGTATCCTTTCTGCTGGAAGTATTTTATACAGTGTTGTAAGATATTAACAATTCTTTTCCATGGCTTACTGCATATGTGAATAATCAGCTCACAGCCTCTTTTGCAGTGGGTTTGATTTCATATAATTTGGTACAGGAATGGTATTACAGCTTGCAAATGTTTCAGAGTCAGCTTTAATATAAATTTTTATACTATGCTAGATGAAGCCACAGTCTGAAATAATTTTACATTATAAGTAGTTCTAAATGAAAGTACTTTCAGATTATTTCCATCACATTTGTGGAGGAAAGAATCTACTTTCACCTAAATAATATTGAAGTCCATTACTTTATGAGAAAACAGTCATCTCAAGTTTTACCACCTTGAGTGGTGCTGAACTTCAGTGATAGTAACAGGCAGGTAAAAGTGCTGAAAAATAAACTTGCCTTGGGAGAAATCTCTCTGAGACCAAAATTTGGGAATTCCACTGATAGGTCTTGTAACATCTATTCTTACAAATGTGACTGTAGTGGTTTTGCGCTTCTAAAATCATAAACCAAATCACTGCTTTGGAGGCATTGGAAATTTGGGAGCTTCCCTTTGCATGCTGCTGCAGTGGAGAGAAACAGCCTGGTTTGGAATAGCTTTCCTATGTGTCGTCTTGCAGATGAGCTTTGCTTTCAGAGCTCAGACAATCCATGGAGGAGGGAAGGGCTGGGCAGGTACCCATCCTTTAAATGTCATGGGCCATTGACTGTGCACCTGTCAATGCTCAGAGGAAGCTAACTGAATCATAATTATGGTGTTGGAAAAATGACCAAACAATGCAGCCCCAGTTATAAATTTGATTAGCTAAGTTCATATGGACATGTCTGAGTTGAGGTGGGAGAAGACAATATTTGTGTGTGTGCGCTTAACTGGTTTTTACTGTGGCATTAAATAAGGTTATTTGCCTCAGGATTTTAGGTCCATGGTTTTGCGTTGAGACACACACCACTGAATTTTGAGGCTGAGGGGTTTTTTTTTGAGGTCAAGGGAAATAAAAATCTGTTTACAGGTAAATTTTAAAATGCCATTTGATGATTGTAACACTTTCTGAGAGAAAAAAGTATTAGTTTCTTAGGGGGGTTTATTTTTTTTTTCTTTTCTGGAAACTGAATGCTTCAGGTGATGCTGAAAGGATGTCAGTAGTTTTCTGTAATGGCAATAATAAGGTTGGAGAGGGAACAAACTCATTGCTTTTGTTAGGATTTGGGAAATCCCGTATTTTGTAGTGCATCGCTTCACAGAATCGTAGGGCTTGGAAGGGACCTCAGGTGATCATCAGGTCCAACCTCTACTCGTATATAATTTATAAGTTGACTGAACTACAGTATTTAAATTTTTTTATGGCAGTTTTAGAAATTTCCAGTTCACATATGGCAGTTATTTTCTGCAGTGGCCTTCTGTTGCTTGTCTTTGGGCAGGTGTCGTCTTTGTCTTTTGGTGTCTTTGATGCATATGTGTTCTTCTTGTGAGCTTTCACAGATCATACAACTGTGTGTGCACTCTCCTGTCTGTTCTCCCAAGGCCAGGGCTGTTCTGAATGGCAGCTATGGTTTGCTAGGAATCTGTAGAGTCGTGTTCACGATTTGTTTTGTTCATTTCTAGCATAGATGTAATTCCATTGTGTGTTAGAACAGGGATTTGTGTTATTAAGCGAAAAGTATTAGAGAGGTACCTTTACAGTTAAGCAGAGTTTTAATTCCTCCCATTATTTTTTATTTTTCATTAACCAGAATGCAAAAGTGATAGCAAGTAATAAGGAACTTCTAATTCAGGTAATTTGTCATTCTATGTATGAAAGGTGAAACAAAAGCTGTTTCAGAGATTCCTCTAAACTTTAAAATCTTGACTATAAAAGTATGTATGGAAAGAGGTGGGTTTTTCCTTGCTTTCTACAGTTTTGTTTTGTAATAGCTGCCAACAGGTTGTCTAGGCTGACAAAATTATATATACGACAGTACAAAGTACAGGCTTTTGGTTGTCAGAGCAACCTATATATTTTGGAGCAATGGGTAGTAGCGTGGATCCAGTGAGATTTCTAAGTGATATACAACAATGAGAGATGAGAATCGAGCCTGTATTGCCACCCACACTAGACATACAAATGGATTTTATGGAGTGTTTTTTTAATGTGTTTATTAAGGTGTGAGAAAGCAGAGTAAAGTAAGGTTGTCTAACGGCACGCGTTATCTTTTAAGATGATATAAACTGTAAGAGTTTTTAAAAGCAGTATTTCAAAAATTGCATCAGGGTGTTATTCTTTAGCTTGCTATCTCCTTCAGCCAGTAATGATGATTGTGTATAATTCCCTGTATTTGAAAACCTTTCTTATAAAAGAAGAAACCCCAACATCCAGTGTTAGGAATATTTCACTTGCCAGGATCGTTCTTTTAAAATCTAATGTTGGCTTCAGGAGAAACATTTCACACGTTCTAGAAAATTGCCTTTGAACTTGCTGTTCTAGTGGCCCTGAAAGGATTTCAAGTGGTGCAGAGCTGCTGGGCAGCTTGGGCTGCCGACCCTCAACTGCAACATGAGCAACATGCCACCTGTCTTTCTAAGACTTGTCTTCACTGGGGTGGTTACTGGCACAAGAACTGAACAAGTCTTAAGTCGCATCATCCATGGGGAAACACCACTGCAGAAATGCAGGTCTGATTTGAGAACTGGCTCTGGAAATACAGGGTTGGGTTTTGGGGTTTATTTTGCTCTTAAGAACATTACTCTTGTTAAATCTTTGGGCTGGGTCTTCAGATGATGATCTGCATTTTGTCTCTATCAGATGTTTCTCAAGTGGTCGCTCATCTGCATGAGGAATGCTAAGAAACACTTGGCAGATTTAGCAAATCTTTTTGGGTGGGTACATGGTTGAGATTGTGCGATCAGAACGGTCTGTACCTTTTATATCCATGCTTTTAAGATCCTGATTGACACACTAAAAACCTGTTAACTGCTCTGGGTCTGTTTGTATTATGTAATACAGCATTGCATATCTAGATATCCTGGCTCAGCTATATAGTAGCACAGTATGTGGCCATTTAAAGCATGATCTAATATCGTTATGTACTTGTCTGCCCTAACCTTGTTGCTGTAGCTCCCCACTAAGCCCCAGGGACAGCGATGGCACTCTTCAGAAAACAGAGCTGCTGTTCAAATGTTGCCATGATGTTCAGTGCTTTCCAAGGCTTTTGTATTGTTTGTATTTGTGAAAGAACTTTTTCATGGTGAGGGTGTCAGAGCAGGGAACAGGCTGTCCAGGGAGGTGTGTAGTCTCCTCTGGAGACATTTCAGACCTGTCTGGATGCCGACCTGTATGACCTGTCCTAGGGACCCTGCTTTGGCAAGGGGGTTGGTCTTGATGATCTCTTGCGGTCCCTTCCAACCCCTACAGTTCTGTGATTCTGTATATTTGAACAAATTGTGTTTTTAAAATCAAGGGTAAAGATGTTCCTACATTTCTTACCTTGTTCCTTTTCCTTTTGGTAGCTAAGGCAATCTGTGGTTTCAGTGGGATGCACAGAGCAGTACTGCAGTGGGAACAAGGAGAAACAGTTTTTTCCCATACCTGTGCTTGAACAGTGGCAGCCTTAAATTTGGTCCATTAAGTCCTCCTCTACTGAAAAACAGAGATTAGTAAAAAAAGTATGATTAATAGGGTCAATTTTAGTGCATGCTGAAAAAAATTAGTGCTCACTCATAAACTGAAACACCTACACTTGCATGCAGGAAAAAAAATAATGTGCAAGTGTCTGCCAGCATGTGAAATTACCTGTCATAGTAACATATGCGTGTGTAGTGTGGGGACTTATAGTAGGTGCACATGAAATCTACCAAGAAACCTGAGCTATTTAGGATGCTCAACTTTTAGTTCCTCTCTAAAGATGGATATGTAGAAGGGTCAGATATGTAATATAATATATATTTGTTAATAGAAAATAAAGAAGGCTATATTAAACTCAAAAATGTTCCTTTTTTTTAAAGAAGTGATACTTTTGTTCTTTACCAGATTTTGTGGGATTTGTGGGACATCCATTAATAAGCTCAGTATTTTGCTGTGGCTAATATTAGATTTTAAGTGAGAAAAGATGTTGTTTGAATTCCTCTAAGCCAAAGTAAACTACTTTCTCAGAATTTCTTAGAGTGGTACTACCAAAAAAGCCACTTCTGACTTGACCACCATACCCAAGCTTACTCAAAGGTAAAAGAACAAAGAAAAATATTTTCCCTTTTATTTCTCTTTACATAGCAGCTGTCTTTTTAAGATAAGATCTGAACAACTCTATAGTACTGTTTGTACATTTAAATTTATATGCGAAGATGTCTTCTCAGTTCCTACCACAGAAAAGTATTATTTTAAAAACAAAATGAAGATGGAAAAGATTTTATTAGAGGTTTTTTTGGTCTGAATTAATTTCGTCAAACTCATTTTTGTGAGGTACTTGGAATATTTTCTGGAAGAAGTTGGAAGGAAACTGTTGATGTGCTGCTACATTTAGGTAGAGGCATAAACAGTTCTGTTCTTCAGTGTCAGCAGGGAAAGCAGAGCAGATTATTAATACATGTTTATGCATCTTGACTTTGGAAGCCAGTGTTGTTCATAGAAAAAAATTGCAGAATTTCTATATTTGAATAAAAGTGTTGAAAAGGCCCGAGTAGTCCCATAGAAAATCATCTCAGACCTCACAGGAGTCCTTGTGAATAGTGAATGTTCCTAGTTTGAGGGTGTTGATTCCTCCTGAAATCTCAGACCTTTGAATTTCTTGGTGTTTAGAATGACACTGGGCTCCGAGGTGGAGGTTTTTTTTGTTTTGTGGGTTTTCCGGTTTGATTTTTAGTTTAGGTTTGTTTTTTTAAACAACAGCACAGTGCTTTATGAATTCCATCTGCAGGGTCAGTGAAAATTTCAGGCTCTGGATTTGTAGATACATTGCCAAAAATTGCTACCCTTGTTGCTGAAATATTCCCTTTCATGGAAGTGGATATTGGCTTATTACTCCAGCAACAATTTTGAAGAGGAACAGTCAGATCAATTGGAAAATGTCCTCCTCATCTGTGTAGAGTTGCAAAGGCAAGTGTAGAAATCTCCTGTTTTGGTGTGTTTTCTTTAACCCTTCCACTTGCAATTAATAAAGAGGAGAACTAATGAGCTTTTTGTGATTTTTAGTAGCTCAGCATGCTCTGGTTACTGGTTCAGTGTTAACATGGGCTTTATAGGCATCATGATAAAGGAGTTCCTGGATCGTAAGATGTGGGAAAGCAGTAACTTTCCTCACAGAGCGGTGCAGAACTCCCTGCATGACCATGAGATGGTAAAGCTTCCCAGTAACTTTTCCATGGTATAGCTGCAATTTGTATTTACATCACTTACAGATTCGGTTGCTGATGCTTCTACTCAGGTATTAAAACCAAAATTTACCTGTTTTTCTGCAGCGTAAGAGGGGAAGCTTGGGGAAATCTGATACTCTTCTGGGCCGAGAATTTTAACAGCTCCCTGCTAAAATGTCAAATGCTGCCCAGGCATGTTCTGTAAGGATATGGGGGTGTTGGATATTTGTGTCACTGCACTATAAATGGTGACAATAATAATGAGAGACAGAAACTGGTTACACAACTGAAAAAAAATTAATAGTAATAACGGAAATACTTTTCAAAAGTTTTAAGGGTGTGTTTTTAAGTTTAGTAGGTTTTTTGTTTCAAGTCAATGTCCTTTTACATTGCACTGTGTCCTCTTAAATTTGGAGTTTCTCTGCTAAAGTAATGTTCCTTCTCCTTCCAAGCATGGTGTCTGCCATCCTCGTGCTTCATCTCAGTGTGCCACCTCTGACCATTAATGCAAATTGGAGGCCAGATAAGAGTTGCTCTGGATTTAAATTGGTGCAACTCACAGCAGAATCTGTCTCTGGTTCATATTAATGACTGTAAGTGGTAGAAGCTGCCTGGACGGATAGAAGGCTCTAATGAGACCATGTTCTTTCACCCGTAGCCATAACTGTGCCACCTAATCTCTTTTCTATACTAAGTGCTGAATCAAGTTAATTTAATTGTATTTTCAGTTAAATTCCGCAAAGCTCGAATATGAGAATAAACAGAGTCATGTTTGCATGTTCAAACCTCTTTCTCTATAAATCCCCCGCTTGCTTTTTTCTTGGTAATTGCACTTCAGTTGTTCCATGGCATGCATGGCTGCTCTTGAGGGGGGGAGGGGAGGGCGTTGAGCGGGCTGGTGGCAGACACTCTGTCTTCTTAGTCTTGCTTCTTGGAGCACCTGAAGCATTGTAATAGCCCATGCCTGTTTGGACCTCTGTCTTCAGAGGAAGTTCAGATAAACACCAGGAGACTATTTGCTCGTCTGTACTGCGATTAATAGCAGAGTGAAATTTCTGTGTGAAGGCACTGTCTGCCAGCAAAGCAAATAAAGTATATTGTGATTTTTTTTTTTCGTATGCTGGACTAAGGGCAATATTTATTTCATCACTTGAGAGCTTGCGTGAAGGACGTTATTCCCAGTGTGAGTGTCAAAGAGGATCTCCAGCGCCTTGCGGCAGATACCCTAAACTCCATTCTTTGATAAAGTGCCTTTTGTCAGCAAGTGTGTATGTTGAAAATTAGCGGTTCCTTCAGCATGAAAACCTTGACATTGAATATAATTGAGGAGGTTAGTGTCGGCATGTTTGTAAGTATTACCTGTCATTTGAAATATGACAGTGCTATAACTGCAGGACCTTGGGGACTCAAGTGCGTTGGCACTGCCATCTGACTGCCTTGGAGTCTGCGAGACAGCCTTCTGAGTGACTTCGACCCTGAGATAATTAACATGGCCCTGGAGGCTTCTGCCTTTTGCTTTTCTGCACTTGTTTAATAAGATGTTTGTTGCTCTGCTTGTCTCTGATGCAGTGGTGTGCCTTTAGGGACATGGGGTCCTTCACATTCTGTCACTGTTAGTAGGTTTAGGTAATGCTGTCTGTGCATCCATTTCTTTCATTTCTAGCAAATTAAAGTATTATCAGGAACTAGCCAGCTGTACCTGGTGGCTTGCTTCGTTTCTGAAAGGATGCACACTTATGAAAAAGTTGTATGAAAAGGCGGTGAGACAGGAGTGAGAACGTTTGAAACTGGACTTTTCTTCTGGCAGTTGAATTGCATAATAATGTTGAATGGTAAAATGACATCATAGGATGCAGAAAGGGAACGCAGCATTTGGGGGGAGCTGAGTGTGGGAGGGGCAGCCTCAGGGTGGAAGGTTATTGACTGATGAGACAGGTTCTGTAATCGCTGACATTGGTTGGGACCACAGTGATTTAGTCTATAAAGTCTTTGCGGTGTTGTTCCTGAAGGCATAATGAGCTTGAAATAAGAAGGGATAAAAGAGATGAAAAGTGTTGAAGCATCTTCCTGAAGACAAGCTGAGCAGAACTGGTTTTATTTTTTCAATCTGTGAAAAAGTGTTTTAGAGGGTTTTGAAAAAATCAGCTGTATTACCCCAAAGAGATCCATGAAAATGCACTGACTCATGTGGCTGAACTTCTGTTTGAACATTATAAGAACTCAAGCAATGCTGAATCTAAATAATCAACTCCAGTGGATGGCATTGTTGAGCCAGGGTGCTTTCACAGAGGTGAGTTTTTAGGCACAACAAAAGCTTCACGAAGTCATCTTGTTTCTCGGGAATTGTCTGTTTCACAGAAACAAACCTTAAAATATTCTCTAATAGCTGACTTTGTTTTAATGTGTTTATTTCTGACAAAATGCAACAAATAGAACAAGTATAACCTGGCATGCGCAACCTCAGAGAGCTGTGGTTATGCCATTTAACTCTCATTTCATTATATAAGAACAAATGAAACTGGAAGGATGTCTCATTACACCCATTTAGTTTGAAATAGTTCTAATCTGTCTTGTTTGTGGGGAGTATCATTCATAATTAGAACTGGGAATCAATGGAAGATAATATTGAAAAGTGAGTTTGGCTGTGTCAGACAAATAGTTTTACTGGAAAAACTTGGAAAATGCTATCAAATAGAGTTGCAAATATTGAAAAGATTAACATATAAACTGTAATCCACCCGTAAGGATTCCCAGTGTAGTAACGTATTTCAAGTTCCTTGGAGTATTATTTCCACTGTTGTGCTAATACAGAATGAAAGAAGGAAATACAGCTGTTTCCTCATAATAATCCAGTGCTAGTTCAGGAGTTAAAGCCAAGATGACTGAAAGCTACAATATACTAAAAACTCATTCCCCAGTTCTTTTACCTTATACATGCAAATATCTTTTCAGTTATAGACATTAGGATTTCATTGTATAGCCCACCGTTAGGCATAATGCATAGGAGAACGCTCTCTGCGTTAGGCCATTGAAATCATACTGATTTACAGCTGCTCTGTACACTCACTTTGCAAACATTAAGGAGAAGTAAAGGGAAGGGGGATTGAGGGTTTTATATCGATACATTCATCTGGCTTTCATTTAGGAGTGCTGTGTGTTTGGCTGACATGGGCTTTTTTTTTTGTTTGTTCTGAAGCATGAGTCCAACATTTGCTGTTTAGTTTGAACCTGGCTGTCTAAAATAGTAGTAGTGTGATACATCATTCTTCTCTAACATAAAGACTATAAGAGAGTTGTGGATTTTAATTTACATCTTAAAGCATTTGGCTCACTTGGGAAAGGGAGGCGCAAAGCTTAAACCCAAACACACATTTACTAGTACATTTAAAAGAACAAGTTGACTGCAAAATCACCTAAGACTTGATCCTTTTCTTGCTTAACTGTTACTGTAAGGAAAGAAGCATTTGCTCAAAGGTAATTAAGTCTAATATGCTGATCAACTGCAGCTAATATTATTGTTTGAACTTCAAGTGGCAGTGACAGAAGACTTAAGCAAAAGAATACACAAAATCAAGGTGTACCAGGTCCTTGGGGCATGGCCACTTGGGCATCTCAGGTTGCATGCTGCTGCTTTTGTTCTGCCTTGGCCTCTGGTCTTGAGGCATCAGGGGTTTCAATGGGAATTAGTTAAGTGGGCAATAATATCGTAGGATGTCAGAGGGTTTCCAGTGGTTGAAAGAAGCATGCTGCACAGATCAATGTCATTTTTCACAAAGCTTACCAGAAAATGAAGTCCTGTGTATTTTCCCACTAAATGGTAGAAAATAGCAAGAATTAAGTGAGTAAAATTAACAGTAATAAAGTTAGGGAAGCATGAAATTAAAAAAAGTGATTCCAGTAATAAGGTGTAAAAGTTTTTCAGAATAAAATAATACCCTCTTGATATAATGAAAACAATATTAGTACTACTTATTAAAGAGGAATACGTTTATATTATCAGTATCTCATCTGTGAGGTCTAGGTACTATTTAGGATTTACCTACTCTGTTCTATTTTATTATCTTAAATTAATGTACTTTACAACTGCTAATCAATTTGTCTTCCCCTTTTTAATGACAGGTAAGTATTAATGGCTTAGTCTTGAAAAAGAAAAGGCAGCTGAGGCTTTTGAGGTAAGTTATCAGACTTCATTAAAAAGGGCTTCAGTTTCAAAGAAGTTACCTAGCTCAACAACAGATGTTTGCTAGTAACATACAGGTACTTCAGTCTGCAAATTTATCCAGCGACAACTCCATGCAAAGTATGTATGCAGTCCTCGAAACAGAAACTCATCCCTCCAAGGGAGAGCATACTTCCAAAGACTCTGCAAAATACTTAATCTTGTTTGGTTTTGGGGCTTTTTTCTTTTTTTCTTTTTGCCTCCAAATACTTGTCTGCTCTGCACAAAACGGAATGACAACAAGGGGGTGGAAGAGCACTAAGTGTGACTGTAAGTGAGGAGCAAGACAGGTTACAGGTTGCAATGTAACAGCACATAGTTATTCAAAAAGATGGATTTCGATTTGAATCATCTCAGGAACTTAGGCTCCACAAAAAAATCACTGAATCCTGTGGCTTGTGCTTAGTTCAGGAGTGAAGCAGACAGACTGAAAGAGAACTGTTTCTCCATCAGTTCTTCTGTACAGCAGCTGGCAGAGCCCAGTTTTCAGCAGGACTTAAACATGATTCCTGTCTAGGTGTCAGATTTTTTTCCTCCACCAGTTACATGGTTACCAGTGTAGCCCAGTAAAATTTTGCTCTAAGACTGAACAACAAAGCAGCAAGTGGATTGTGGGGTTTGTATATGCAAACACAATGTTACAGCAGTGTTAGTTTTTTGTATAGAGACATGATTGACACAATTTCACCAAAATAATATTTCTGAATACTGTCTGTGGCAGCTTTGGCTGTAGCTAGAAGCCAAACACCCATCAAGCTGCTCGCTCACTCACCCCTTCAGCCAAGAAGGGGAGAAAATAGATATTAGGAGGCTTAGGACTTGAGATAAGGACAGAGGGATCGCTCTCCATTTAGCGCAATGGGCAAAACAGACTCAGCACATAATACAGGAAAGAAAAGTGATTTATTACTACTACAACTAATACACCCAGTGAACTGGAATGAGATAAGAAGTGGCCAGGTCTTAAAGCACCTTCCCCCCACCCCTCCCTTCTTAGCACACTTAAAACTCATGATTTTACTCCCTCCTTCTCCCTCAACATGGGGTGGGGAGGGGCAGGGAATGGGCAGTGGGGTTCCAGCAATTCCTCACAAGCTGCTTCTCTTCCCCAGATCTTAACATTTCTACTTCCCCCCACCCCTTGCCTCTTCACACTCTTGACTTTAATCATAGGTTCGCTCCCTTCTTCCCTCCCATTGCAGCACCAGGAGGGGTTTTCAGTCCATTCTTCCAAAGTTGTCTTCAGTCTCAGCTGGGGAGGGGTGGGGGGCATTCCACACATACACCCCCTTCCCCTGCTGCACCGTGGGGTCCCACCCAGATGAGAGTCATGTCCATGAACTTCTACAGTGTGAGTCCTTTCTATCCGGGAGCCATCTCCTCACCACAGGCCTCTCAGCAGGACTCCCTTCCATAGGGTGCTGACATTTGGGTCCAGACCCCTCGGCCTGGTCCCCCGCAAAGTCACAAGTCCCCCGCAAAGTCACAAGTCCCCCGGCAAACCTGCTGAGGCATGGATCAATCTATTCACAGGATGTAGACATCTCTGCTCCCCATCCTCATCCATGGGCTTTGAGGGGACACCCGTTTCACCATGGTCTTCACCACGAGCTGCAGGGGAAGCTCTCTTTCCACAGTCCGCCCCCACCCTCCTGCGGCCTGGCCTTGGTGTCTGTGCAGCTTGTTACATCATCTCCCTCCCGCTCTGATGGCAAAGTGTGCCTGCCAGCAGGTTTTTTTCTCCTATCTGTGATTCACAGAGGCACTATGACCAACTCTGATAGGCCCAGTCTCAAATTTGGCCTTGAACTGACCAATGTTTTCAAAATATGGGGCTAGGAGAAAGCTGTAACTGCGGCTTACAAAAGCCACTGAAGCAGCAGAGTCACACAAAACTGCAACACTGCCAAGTTTTTTTTTCCCCCTAAAGTTAGTAATGAAAATGCAAATAGAAATACCCCAATAAACTTAGAGATTATTAAAGGGACTGTCACTTGTAATTGTGCTCCCTTGAGATGCTCTGCTTTCACAGGTCTCCAGTTGGCTGGTTCATTTGGTGTTAAACAGCTCTAACAGATCCAGAGAAGCTGAAAAGCTTGATAAGGTCAGAATAGTGAATGACTGCTGAAGGCGCAACTTATTCACAAAAAATACGTCTAGTTCTTTGAGTACCTTTCTCTTCATCTTTTTATCTCTGTGTTAGAGTTTCACATCTTCTATAGAAATGTCAGCGCTTTTTTAATTTATATTTTTTATTATTTTTGTAAAATGAGCTTTGTAGGAGCTGATCTTTGTTTTCTTGATCTTGCCCTTTTAATAACCTTTAAATATAGTTCTATTTCTTGCTGGCAGATCAGCTACTTTGCTGTGGGGATTTGAAAAGGGACTCTCTTAGAATATTGTATTCTGGGCAGCGTTACGTTTCCCATGTGTTATTATCTGAGTCGCATCAGCTCGGTGGCACATTAAGTAATAGGCTGTCACAGTCTGCTGTTATGGAACAGTTCCCATGAATGACCATTGGGTGCATCTTATGTAACCAGCCCGTCTTTAGGCTGACGTACAGGATTCCACATTTGGAGCTAGACAGGGACATAGCTGATGTTTTATGTCTGCCCTTATGTCCATTTTTTTAATGCACATAACGTAAGCAGCACTTGGAAAGTGAATGTTTATGCACATTAAAAGGAGATAGCATTATTTCATCAAAATGTATTCTGGAAAGAATACCACATTTGGGATCTGTAACTGAGATGCCATAGGCTACTGCCCTGAAAGTGATCAAGACCTTGTCCTGTAGCACAAAAAATCCCTTGTGGTCTGGGGAGAGGTTACTTCAGTTTTGGTTGCATTTTTAAGACTCGCTTCAGGGCCCAGAGCAGATGTTTCTGAGATACCTACTGCCATTGGCAAATGCCTCATTTTAAATAACACACTTGCTGAGTGACCTTTGAAGAAAATCACTAATTTCTTTGTTTAGAGTGCAGAGGGCATGGATCTCATAAAGCAGTTTCTGGTAAGCGGAGTATATTACTTCTATTTCAGTGTCACACTGTCAGAAAGTGGCACTTTGTTAAGATAATGTGACCTTTAGAATAATCATCTTTCAGTCCTTTATTCTGTCTGTGGTACTGTGAATCTCTACTTTAAATCTTAATGCTTTCTGATGAAGTAGAAATAACACAAAATTGAAGTATTTGTGCTATTTCCCTTCAGCTATATTGGATGTTTTTCTTCATAAATGGCACAGGTGTCACTTTGTCCATGAAAAACTTCTGTTTGCTGACTGCAAAAGGTACATCTGTTCTATACTGTAAAATTAGTACAGACATTTGCATATTTTATAAAGGAAAGAAACTGATATAATAATGGGTATCAACTGCTTTTTAATGGCTCTTTTTTGAGGGGGGGGGGGGAAAGTACAAAACTTGCCCTGTGAGCTTTGTGCAAGGTTTTCACAGGAACGGAAAGTCACTGCACAGGAGCAATAATTACTTAAAAGGAGACTGTGAGACAAGCTCTGGGTTAGACATACAGATGTGATTTGACTACTTAACAGTACTATCTGCTAGTAATATTTTTTTGCATTTAAATCCCAGCGTACTGTTTTTGAGGAGATGGCCCAGCTTCGAAATGTTTGTTCTCAATCAGACAGTCCTCATTAAGCACTCACTGAGTCAGAGGTTCAGCTTGGTCTTTTTCCCATCTTCTCTCATGGAGCTGCTCCATTAAATATGAGTCATACAATATACTTTGGGTCAAGAAAACAGGCGCCTGTGCTTCCCTTAAATATGTTTTATGTTTCAGTTTTAGAAATGAAGTTTGCTTGGTTGGAGTTTTTTGGTGGTTTTATTAACTACCAAAATATTTAGCTGAAAGCTTTCTGTCCTGCTCTGGGCTCTTACTCTGATGACAGTCCAGGTTTTCAGCAACTGCTCTTTCTCCTTTCGTGTCTTGAAGCCTAGTCTTAGAAAAAGATCCTGTTACCCAGAATAGGAACCAGAGGTATGCTTGATTACTTTCTCAACCTCACTATTGAGATAGAAGTCTAAACTGAGTAGAAATGTGTTATCAAAATACAGCTCAGTTCATTTACTTATACTTTTGTTTTAAAATGAAATTGAAGAGATGGTCACATTTCACTGGAGAGAAATGTGGTTTTGGAATAGAAGCTGCTTCTTCAAAACCACATGCTTTTAGGGAGCAATGTTACAGGAATTCTCTGATGCCATAATTGTTCAAAGGCTGCAAATGCTGTAGATTTTAAACTTTTGCAAATATTTGTAAGTACATATTTAAGTACAATTCTAACTTATCACAGAATCCACATACAAAATCTCAGCATTGTTACTGTACTTGGTTAATTGGTTCATGCTGATACTTGAAAGGCTTAACATACATTAAAATTTTTAATATGAAGAAAATAAACCAATGTAACACATTTTATTTTGTTTGTGCTTAAAATTTGGAAGCTAATTGCTCTTAAGCACAGGATCTGTTTCAATCTTGTGTGACAGATGAAAAAATGTTACAGGCAATATTTGGTAAAAATTCTGAGAAATACATGCTTTTTAAAGCCCTCTTAAATTATAACAGAAGCTTTACAAAAGTCCATCTTACAGGGGTTACTTTTGATATGATTTTTTAATAGGATGGTATAATAAAAAAAATGGTGGTTTTTTATGACTTGCTAATGGCAAACTTTCAGACCCTCTACAGTCTCCTACAAAAGTCTGGTTTCCTACTGTGGGTGTATTGCAAGACCTTTAAAGCACAAATAATAATAAACCTTTTCAAGAATATTTCAAACAGATACCAGACACCTTGTAGATGAGTGGAGTTTGTTAAAGCTAATACTCTAGCTCAGGGAGCCCATTTGGTACTTCAAGTGAATCTCCCACATGGTAACAATAGCATTAAAAATTAATTGTATAACCACTGGACCTGCCTTTAAAGACTTTTGAACTGCTGAGGCTTTCTAATCGTATATTGTTGCTCTAGTTCACCAGTGAAGCGAGTCCAATGACTTTTTCGGCGTATGGCCTACTTCTGTTAATGAAAGTACAATTTATTCACTTCAACATACAGATTGTAAAACTAATCTCCTAGTTGACACATTATGCTCTTCTGCATGTTTGACTTCTCTTTACTGAGCCAAAAACGTATATAGCAAATCAGAAGGGACTCATCGATCAAACGGGCATCGTTTAAAATCCAGTTGGTTTGGAATTATAGTGGCTGTAGTGTCAAATACTGAGCCAGGTTCTTCCCCTTGGCTGAGCTAAAGGGGTTGGGGGTGGGGGGGCAGGGGAGGTACATCAGGCAAGGCTCTGGGCTGTTAGACCTTCTGGGGCCATTAGCATTCAAGGGTGATAATAAAAGAGGAGGAGAAGAAGAAAAAAAATATTACAAAGTTATAAATTATTTTTAAGAAGCTTTTTTAAAATTTTCATATCTTGAATTACTTGTTTTTCCCCCCTCTAAATATTTCCATGTTATTTTAAGACAAAGCAGACATTACCTGTCTCAAAAACCCAAAAGTTGTAGTCCTCTCCTGCATGGCTTCTGTTGTAATCTTGGCATCTCTTGTTATTTTACTGTGAGAAGTGAAGTCGTGGCTCCAGATTGCTGTATCAAGCTAGCTTTTGCCAATGCTTTTTCACTGGGGGTGTGAGGACTACACTAGGGTCCTGCTACATCAGTGACTCCAGTATAAATGGCTGGTTTTTCTCTGGTAATGTTCATTCAACATATAACCACCCCAGGGGGTGGGAATGAGGGAGTTTCTGTGCTGTTCTATCCTCTGCTCCATCAATTTACCAGTTGCTCCCATCTTCCTTCCTGTGGAGTGACTGAGTCTGTGGTGATGGGTTCAGTCAGGGTATGTCAGGTACCTGGTTTGTCAGGATAACGGCATCTCAGATTATTGCACACAGGGGCAGAGAGAGAAAACTGGAAGGCTGAATAATAGTGTGTGTCATCTAGCAAGGGGGTGTGGGTGCGTTAGGGAAAACTTTGCACAGTAGAATTTGCTTTTGTTTTTTATATTTTTTTTCTGTTCAGAGGCAGTGTTACCACTTGATTGCCATTTAATTCATGGGGAAAGTTATACCTCTGGGCTTTTTTGTTCCTACTTGCAGCTCTTCACTAGCATGGGATAACTTTCGGGTGGTGAAATACATCAGAAAACATCAGTGGCTGAAACTTGTGTTCTTCCACTTGTGTTAGATCTCTCACTGTTGAACTGGACAAAATAGATGAGCTGGCTCTTGGTTCAGTTTCTGCTCCCTTTCTGAGGCAAGCTGACCCATTTGGGCCTCCAGTCTGGGGTAGGGGAGCTTTGAGGCTGTGGTTACAGCCAGGGCAGCAAGGGTGCTGAAGCTCCTGGTACCATTCTTATTCAGACCATTGCGGTGGCTGTGTCCTAGCAGATATCTGCAACTCACAGAATCACAGAATCTTAGGGGTTGGAAGGGACCTCAAGAGATCTTCGGGTCCAACCCCCCTGCCAAAGCAGGCTCCCTATCTCATATTACATAGATAGGCGTCCAGACGAGACTTGAATATCTCCAGAGAAGGAGACTCCACCACCTCCCTGGGCAGCCTATTCCACTGCTCTGTCACCCTCACTGTGAAAAAGTTCTTCCGCATGTTGGTGCGGAACTACCACATCTACACTCATATAAATATGGACATTTCCTTTATATACACCTTTTATAGTTCAGGTTTGGGGTTTTTCCTGGAGGGCAGAACTAGGTTGTTCCCCGGCTGCGCTGCTGGTTTTATATTAGCAAGTGCTTCCCTTGTCCTGTTTCTCAGCTGCCCGGCTCCACCAGCTTTAAGGCTTTTTTAGGGTCATTTTAATAGTCAGAGGCATGATACTCTGACACTAAATATTTAAACCTGACAGTTATTACTGTCACTTTTATGTCTGAATAAAGTATTCGTTGCCACAAAATTATTCAGCGGTAGTGAAGTTTAAGTCAATGCTAGTTAATTTGCATTTATTCTGCATATAGCTATAGAAGATGTATGCATATATATAGTTATGTGTACATGCATTTCTGCATACTCATATATGCATCTGAATAATTTATTTACAAAATATCAGCCAGTCCTACAAAAATCCAACCCCCCCCCAAACAACATCATAGATGCAGCGGGACATGGAGAGGATTCTAATTAGACACTGAATTCAGACTGTCTTTTTGCAACACACTGTTGTAGGTAGACTGAAAGGTAAGTTAAAGGTTCATTAAACAGCCATTCAGTTAAAAAAAAAAACCCCTAATTGTCTTAGGTGGTAAATGCACCATTACACTCTGAACTAGTATGTCATATTTATTAAGATTTGATTTGCACTTCCTTTTCAAGTGACAAGCACAGCACAGAATTATATAGTATTTATATATTGTTTTCATTATGAGGTTTATTTTAATATATTTTTCTTGGTTTATCTAGCATTTCAGGCTACAAGTCATAAACCTGCTTGGAATAATGCTGGGGATTTTGATGTTTCTACATCAAAGTGACCTTTTGTGATTTTTTTTCTGTTTTGTTAACATATAGGGGAATAAATTGTGAGAATCAAAAAATAAAGTTAAAGGAAGCAGTTGTAAATACTTCACTTCTTTTATGCCATTTACATACCCAATAAAAACCTAGAAAAAAAAAAAAGTATATTGCAGAGACAAGGTGACACTCCAATCAGCTCTGCTGTTGTTTTTCTTCTCCGGTGCATTCAAAGCTGGTCCCAGTCTGGAGCAGATTGGGTATACGATTTGGAGAGATGTTATCTTTATGAAATTTAACATTAAATAATAAATGTTTCATATGTTATTTTATAGCATCATAAAATCCAGAACCCGACTTCTGTAATCCATTCCTGTATTAGAGTTTGCTGAGAAATTGAACTAATCAGAAAATAATACGAGGAAAGTCTGCACTATGAGATGCTTAAATCAGAAGACTGTTGGGTTTTTCCCCTTTAATACAGGAAACCAGCTATGGCATTTGTAGTCAGAATTTAAATAACCCAATAGATTCTACTAGTCATTTTGATAATATTTCTTTGATATATATATGCATCTATATCTATCTATGTAAGTTGCTATTATACTTTTTATTGTATCTATAGTGACCCTGCAAGTTATTTGACCTTTACATAAAGAAAACAAATAGACTGTTTTATGAAAAAATGGAAATAGTATGTGTACATTTGTATTGTTATTAATTCTACCTTACACCCAACTCACGCATTTTTTGCATGTATCTCACTAGAAGACTTAACATAAAGCAAACAGTGACTAGAACATACTATCCACGTCTCTTAGGGATACTTTGCCGATTATTTGCAGAAGCACAGAATGTTAGGGGTTGGAAGTGACCTCAAAAAGATCCTCATTTCCATTTCCTTCCTTACACTTTTGAGCTTAAATTTCTGTCCGTAATGCAGTGGGTAATATATATCTGATGTAACGCCAAACCCTTTAGGTTAAGATGACTCCCACTTACTTTGCAGACTGCTCATCAAACCTACTGTGTTTTACTATTTATCCTCTGCATCTTTGACTTCTTTGGAGGTAGCAGTTCCTTTTCTAAAACAGTGCAGTTGCTGTAATAGCTTTCAAGAGAGATTCTTGTCTCTCCTTCAGCCTTCGTTGGCATAGGTGGTATGTTAAGTAGACCAACACAATCTTATCTTTTTTAATTATTCTCTCATTTTCATTAAAATCATTCAGTTTCTGGTTTATGTCTGGTATCATGCCTGTATCATGCTTCTCCACTTCCATGCAATTCAGTGCTTCTCCATAAAATGGAGAATTAATGGGACTACCATTTCTTCATTGCTTTCACACATTAGCAGTATCACTGTACTCTGCTGATGCAAGAGCAGATGTTGCATGTACATCTTTCTGACCTCTTTGTACCTGCAAATCTAATGATAAACCTTCTTGTTCAGTGTTTTATAATTATAGTAATTTTCTTGTCCTAGGCAGCTTGTGGGTTATGTTACTGCTTTTTTTGTTGTTGTTTTTAATCTTACATCTTGCATTAGGAATAAAACATGATATAGAACTTGTTTTCTGTTTCCAACTGCAGAATAGATGGATGGAAAATCATTGCCAGTTCCACAAAAGATACTATACTGCAATTAAAAGATCAGACTGGACATTGTTTATTCCCTCCTTCTTTCTCTTTTTTTGGAAGCATGTTCTAGAAGTTATGTAATTAAATTATTACCTGCTGTATCACCATCTGCTAACATGGTTTTGAAACGTTTCTAACCTCTGTGTGTGTGTACACTTCATGACTTCAAGGAAGTGCCAAAAAAGCAGTGAACATACTCAGCAGATGGACTGGGCAACTCACACCCTCCAAGCAGTCAGTCTTGATTGTTCTGGGTATAATTAAGCATATTTTCTCCAAATCTAATTATTTAGTTTCAAAACATGGCGGGGAGATGTTTCTGGTTGTAGTACTAAAATATTCCTTCTGAGGTGAAGACTTAGCTCAAGATCATGTCTTTAGATAAATGTTACATAGTGTCTTGGTAAGATCATACCTTACTGTAGCTATATGGTTGTATTGTTATCTTTTAAGTAAAAATTATTTCAGCACGGTCCTTGCATTACAGTATGCCTTAGGTGAATCCTAAAAATGAAGAAACAGAACTGGAAGGTCATACTTAGCCTGCGAAAAAATGGAATTTAGATTTAAAATCTTAACTCTTAGGTATGTGCTTATTTTCAAACAATATGCTAACTCATTCAATGCAAATAGAATACTGAGAGGATTAAATTTTGAGCAAGTTGTCCAACAAAAAGCAGTGTGTGACTCCAGTTTAGAGAAGGAATTACAGGTATGAAATCCCCGTGAAAGAGGGACAACAAAGTAACAGAAGAGCATCCTCCTTAGCCTCAGTAAGGGCAGGGGTTGTTTGTGTGTGTGTTTGTAGATAACTTGTCATGAAGATCTTTGAAAACATCCATTGGTTGTTAATAGAGTAAATTATGGTTTATTGGGGTATTTCTCTAATACCAGCCAATGCTACTGGGAAGCTGGATCCCTGCTAATCAAATATGTTGTACTGCTTACAAATTGCAGAGCTTGTTTCCAACAAACTGCCTTTGATCTTCAGTTAACATCTCATCACAGTCCATTATCGCTCGTTACCTGTTACTAAAACAGTGAAAGTCCATAGAAGTCTCAGTGATCACTAGCTTATTAGTTCAAACATGAAGAAACCTGAAAGCAGGCATAATTATTAGACATTCATACAAGTTGCAATGTGTGAGGGGAAACTATTGCTGGGTCAATTCTACTTGGTTTAGTGTTTAGTTTGGAGAAACTGAGCAAACTAATTTCCTTAACGCTGAGAGTTAAGCTTCAGCAACCCCCAGGAGAACTTCATTATGTACTGAAAAGAAGTGATCCTCTCAAACTCACGTAGGGTAAGAATTTCACAGACTCTTGTGCAATCATTAATAATCTTAGACCATAGTCACAAATTGGAAGACTTTCCAGGTTCATTAAATGATAGTTCATTCTGGTTTTATTCAGCAGCTGTGTGAAGTCAAAGTTGTGATAGTTTTTGCACGCTACCAATGTTCCATAACTCTTCCAATTTCTTACTCATTTTGCAGTCATTGTGACCTTGGTAAAACAGATTCAAACTGTCTTCAAAGGCATTTAAGTACCTTTTTTCAGTGCTGTGCTCAAAAACTCTGAAGTTAATATTCTCTCTATATTTCATACCCTATATATTTATTTTTCTGATTCTCATTAAATTAATTAGATTGCAGTCCTCTTTTGCTCTTTACCAAGAGATAGCTGTGCAGGACAAATATATTTTAGCTTTGATGCCTAATGCTGGATGTGCATACTCATATAGGTATCAACTCAAATAAAAGTGCCCGAAGTATTCTCCTTCCCCCGCATACAAAGTTCCCGATACAGTCAGTAAAATTGCTAGAAGTTTTTGATAATCTACATCTCTAATGAGAAGGACCTCTCTTTGCTTCAATGATAGCCACTTCAATCATACATAAAAGTGCTTTAGAACAGAGGTCAGTGTCTTTTATCCTGATTTTTGTTTTTCAGATCACCCAGCAGCCTAACAACCAGCCTGGATAGAAAATTCAGTTCTCCAGCTCTTTGT
Organism: Laterallus jamaicensis coturniculus; assembly: GCA_022605575.1. Lineage (NCBI taxonomy): Eukaryota > Metazoa > Chordata > Aves > Gruiformes > Rallidae > Laterallus > Laterallus jamaicensis. The sequence goes on from JAKCOX010000015.1 coordinate 13,423,867, forward strand.
AGTAGTCAGTAGTAGGTATCAAAGTTTATGGGCATTTAGCCAACTCTCTTTTGAAGTGTTGCATCTACCTGTTTTGACGTTAATCCATAAAAATAAATTCCATATGTAGCCCAAATACTGATCTTTGTGGGTTCCAATGTACAATGGCAATAATTAAAATGTTTACTTTCATGTCCCAGATGGTAACTGCAGTAGATAATTGTATTCTCTGCAATTATTTTGGGCTAAGTTTAGCAGTGGAAGATAAAAATCCAGTATGGTTTTGTAACTGCAAACATATTTAATTGGTTTAACTGTGGGCTTAATTATTTCCAGGATCTAAGAGTAAAGGGAAAATGGAAATGAATTGCAGGTCCGAACAGATTTATACAGTTTACATTATTTACACAGAGATGTGACATAATGGTCACTTCAGGGTAATTGTCTTTACATTCAGGGTGGCTTTGGGCATGACTCTGTCAAGGTTGTATTTGAGGTTGAGGTTATTTTGGCAAAGTTATGAAAATGAATAAAGGAACTGATCACTTTTGATCAGGTGTATTCAGACTGTACCCTTTGTAATACGCGGCAGTGCAGCTAAAGCCTTTACATCTGTATGAAGTAGAGTCATAGCTTGATACTTTTTAAAATGAATGAAAAATTGAGTATTTAACTAATGTAATGATTACAGATGAAATGTAATGCAATTGTAATGATTTTGTTTGTGGTATTATAATAAGCCTAGTTATTTCAGGCTGTACTTTGGTAGTATAAATATTCTGTGATAAAGCACTGTTTTATGACTTACTGAGTTTTACATTTTCATGCCATTTGCCTGACATTTAGTCTCAAAACAGCATTACTTTTAAGTGCCATTGAAGATCATTTATTTTTAATAATGTCTCTGTTCATAAATAAATTACAAAGCTATGAGACGTACTTAAAATAGTTCACTGTGTTTTGAAATACCTTTAATATATACAAAAATTATAGGTATGTGTCTGATCTAAAGTACAGGGAATTCTGTATGTTTGCTGTTGGAAAAAAGAGCATTCAGATTTTCAGTCTTGAATTCCTGTTAATGTGCAAACTGTTTTTTTCTGTCATTCCTTGATTCATCCTAATTATAAATTTAGTCTCTCTAAATTTTTCATGAGCTGGGGTGACTTTTCGCTAGAGACTGATTCGCCTCTTCTTTTGCTGTAAATCTTAAAAAAACCTTTGCACTGGGAAGCTCAGTGGAAGACATTTCACTATAAAAACCAGTAGAGATGAAGAAAGCATTGCTGCTATTTTAAAATGCATGGTCTGATCCTCATCCCATGGATGCTCATGGGTGTCTTCAGACTTAAACTTTTTTTTTCCCTGAGCTTGAAATTAGGTCACGTATAAATGAAGCTGATAGTTATGTGAGGGAAGTATTCCCACTAAATTTCACCAAAATGCACATTCTTAGTGAGGAAATGTTTGTTTGCAAGAAGAATTGCCGTGTAAAATAAAGGAGAGGATGTTTGGCTTTGAATGACGTTTCTGGGGAATATTTCTGTGGGAACTGCAAAATAATTAGTTTTCCCGTTTAGAAGTTGAAGCAAGTATGTATAGAGTTGGGCGTCTGTATCCATATCTCTATACTACTTGTTAATGTAGTGAGACTTTAAATGGGAAAGGTGGGGAGGCCAGGAACATACTGATAGTCACTGTAGCTCTCTGCACAGATTCCCAGAGGCCTGCAAAACATGAAGCAGCACCTTGATGATCAGTTATGTATATGTGCTTTTTTATTTTATGATGTCTTTTCTTCTTTCAAGGAGACATCTTGAGTGTTGTGGTAGAAAAGAAGATAAGCAGTGGCACTGTAATTCATATTCCTGGAAAATATTCATACTATGTTAAAAATACCCAGGAATTTGAAGATTTTGCTAGGTTGTCATGTTATTCAGGGTCACTAATAGTGTTTCTTGGAGCCCTTTTCAGAGTCAGTTACAGATGAAAGTTACATAATTATTGTGAAATTGTGTTCTTTGGAAAGTAGTTTATCAAATTCTCTTCATTTTGTTGGTCGCTCTTTGACAACATTGTTTTTTAAAAGGTTGCTAGGTCTGTACAGACAGCGATTTGAGAACTGGTGATTGAGAGTAGAGTTAGGTTGGGAATAAAGTTTTAAAAAAAAAAAAAAAGCTTTACAGATCCAACAACTTTGAAACTTCCTTGAAACTCTGAAGTGTTTTTAAAACAAAGTTGTCTCCAGTAGTGAGAGTTTCCATCTGTTTCTGTCACTGAGAAAATGCAGCAGACAAAGCCCAAGCTAGGAAGCAATGAAATTTATTACTGACGATTGAAGGAATGTTTAAATCCTGATTGTTTTCCTCCTCTTCATGGTTAAAGGGTTTGTTTAATGGGACCTCTTAGAAAGGAAAGTTATTCTTGGGGAGGTAAGTCTAGATCCTGCTGTTTGATTAGATATTTCAAAAAATCAGCATGTTCTCCATATTCAAACCTCATTCTGCAGGCCCTGGTGGGGAATGCTTGTGGCTTTGTTGTCTTGGTTTTTTGGAGGTGTAAGATAGCAGCAGCAAGGCATTGCACAAGAATGAATTAACACAACCCTTGTTTGTTTGTTCTCTACTTTCTTATGTGAAGATGCCACGAAGAAGGATATTTTGTACACATTTTGGTGATGTGCAAATTGAGTCAAAGGCTGCAGCAAATATGAGCCATGTAAATGAAATGCTTAATTTATCAGTGATTCAGAAAATCTGCATCATTCATGTGCTTCAAGGGTTACAAGTCAAGCAGTTTTTAGCAAGCTGCTAATCTGCAATGCTTGCTATATAGTTATAGTTGCTTGCTGTCCCAGGAGTTTCCAGCAAATGCTCATACAATCTGATTAACATGGTTCACATACAAAGGGCGCTGGCCTGGGGACTACCACGTCTCATTAATGGAAATGAATTTTTCATGCTATGGCTGCGATGTCTGTCTGTTAAAACTTCCGCTGCTTTTTCCATTTCCGTGGTTTGATTTTATTATTTGATTTCTCTTATTTTTAGGCAGGGCTGTCTGTATGGATTTTAACAGTGGGGTTATATTACAGGTTTGAGGTTTTTGATTTTTACATACCGGGGTTATTTTTACTAGGGAGCAGATGTATAGGCAGCAGGAAAAAAAAAGGGGGTGGGGAGAAAATGGCAGGCATTTGTGCTCATATTGAACCCTTTAGCTCAGATTGAATGCTTGATGAGCTCAGTCTAAGGACGAGGAGACTTGATCTGGTGTTGGCAGGAGGCCTGCTCTGAGGGGGAGGTTGGAGCAGGTGACCCCAGCAATCCCTGTCAGCCAACACTTCTGCAGTTCTGAAAATCCTCAACTTTTCAGTATAACTTTCTAGAATTAAGAGAATTAGTGTAATTGAAGGATCATTCCATCTTTTTAAGAAACTGTAACATATTCTACCATAGTACTGCTCTGGTTTATAGCTGAAAGCAGGAAAGGGTGGCTTTAGTCTTCTTTCAGAGCTGCTGCTTGGAGTGCTTTTGGATTAATGTTGTTTTTTAAAGGAAGCTGGAGAGGAAGTAATAGTACATATTAGCCAGTACACAGAACATGCTCTGTGACTGGCCATCCACAGCTGTTGTTCTGTGTCAGCAGATTGTCATTTTCTGATTAATACTATTTTGTTGCAAAGTTCCCAAACAGCACTACCTTCTTGTACCAGAACGTGTACCTGAATGTGAGCATCAACATCCTGCAAGATCATCAACATACATTTCGTTGATGGTATAAAGCTGAATTAGCACAAACCATCAGTCCTTCTGTTCATGCACAATTCCTGATTTAAATGAGAAGTGCTGAAATACCTCTAAGCATCAGTTATATAGTTTATAGCTTGCTTTAACTCCATATATCGAGCTATACGTTTCTTGAATATGTCCTCTTTGTTCTTGTCGTAATGCATACTTTGCTTATCTTCAATTGGTAGTGTCTCTAAATCAAAAAGTACTACAGAATAAACAGTTTAAGCTGCAATAGCTATGCACAAACCCTGGCTTAGCCTAAAAGAATGAGGCCATTTATTAAAAGATTTTCCTCTGGAGCAGCCGATCTGTTTATTTTAGATTGTGAAGCATGTATCATGCTCCTCTCTAAGGCTGCTCTGTTCATGGTCAAGAAGTATGATGTTTACTACTACAGAAATTATTGCTCTAACTTCATTAGTGCAGACTAACACTATCAATAAGGAGTTCAGATTTCAGCCTAATAGCAGTCTACAATAAATTCTGCATCTGTAGAAGTTTAATTGTCAACTGGTAGGAGTCAAAAAGCAACTATAACAAACTGAGATAGGCTAACTCAGATCTTAGTTGTCTTTAGGATATTAGGCTTCTCTAGTTTACTTAATGTTAACACCCTCATCTTTATACAGCTCAGCAGGGATGAGACGTTTCCATAAGTGATGATGGGGAGTCCATCAGAGAGAGGCTGGAACTAAAACTACAGGCTGTGCCTCTTCTCCCACAGCTCAGTCGCAGTTGGGTAGGGCTTGGCTGAAAAACAGCATCAGCTATAGCTGCTTTTTGTGACTTAATTCCAGAATGACTGACATCAAAGTGTAAAACTCTCCTGGAAAGTTGCAGAAACTGGATACGTAGAGCTGTATGTAAAGGTTTACTTCATCGCAGATCTTAAATGTGCTTGCAGAGTGAGTGATACCCAACTAAAGGAACAAAGCTGTTTTTAATTAAAGATGCTTCCACACTGAACTCAATGCTGGCTGATATGGAAAGGCTGTGTCACAAGTGGCAGAACTGCCAAACAGGTAGGGATGCAAATGAAGCAGCAGAGGGAAGGGATGCTTCCTTTCATTTTTATCCCCAGAAATCCACTGAGGATTCCTCTTTTGACCTGAACTAATGCACCTTGGATTCTCTTTTAAAGAGAAATCATAAACTCATTTCAGCGTGTAGACATTGGCGAGTTCAGGATGCTGAATGTCACACCATGTTGACTATGTGTGAAATAACATGTTGTGATAAATTCATGGGAATTGTATTCCATGCAGAATTGCGCTGCTGGGCAAAATCAAATGACCAAATTCTGACATTTCTCAAACTTGACAGCTTATTTCAGTTGAGATTTAGAAACAAAAGGTCAAAGGACACCAAACATATTACTACTCAACTCTTCGCCTATAGCTATAGCAGCACTAAATCTAATATTATATCTTGTGCCAAATTAAGGATTCCTGGTTTAGGTCCTAGAAACAGGAGTAAGGGCTTGAAGGCTTCGTGACCATAATATGTGGAAACAACCTTGCCCTGTATATATCAGATGTAGAATTGGGACCGATAACGCGTGAAGAGCTCGCTTGCCTTCTGACAGGAGTCGGTGTGCCTCGGCACATGGTCACGGGTATATAAATGTGCTTTCATAAACATGTTCCCATCTTGGGTTGCCGTAGTGGTTGCTATGGCAACATCACTCTGTGTACTTGAGCTTTAACTATCGAGAGTTCACCCACAAAATAAATTTGGGGCGATTATGTGTAGTAAACTTCCCTCTTTTCTGAATTCTTTGGATACAGATTGTTCAAAAAAGCAGAAAATTATGTCGCTGCCTTATTCTGTTTTCTACTATAAACCATGCACAGAATGATTAAAGCTGTCATCTATCAAAATATAGTAAAATTCCAATAAAGCTAAATTGTAAATGTTGCCATCTTCAGCTCCATAATGTATTATTTTTAAGGATTCCATGTCATTGTTGAAATTGATAAAACTCAATAAAACACCACTGAGCAAGAAATGAAAAAAAAAGCAGCTTCTATAAATGGTGTTCTGAAATAAGGATTTGATTTTTAATACATGCTGACCTATTTTTCTACAGCAAGTTAGAAGACCACAGCACGGTGACAACAGAAATATATTACTTGTGTGTATCAATATTTTAGATATGCCATTTAAAATCTGGTTTTATACAAAAGCTGACTCTTGACGTGAGACATGAGGGTTTCTTGCCATGCGTATCCCCAATTTCTATGGGAAATATTAATATTAGGAAGATTTCTCTTGTGTAACCAGATAATTTGGATCTAGAGTCAGCAGTTTGGGGGTTTAATTAGTATAACAATAATGTATCTTTTTCCCTCTGCTAATGGAAAATATTAATGTTTTCATTGCTAGATTTTCACAGTGATTGTTAAAAACCAGGAATGAAGTCTGTGGCCGTGATGAGGCTAAATTCCTAGTTCTAGCTTATCCATAAAAGTGACTTTTTTCTCTTGGTTTTTGTTGGGTTTTTTAACAGACCTAGGTTGAAATCCCACAGCATTTTGTAATGTTAGTTTGCATCCATTGAAGTTGAGTACCATTAACAGAATTTCTTAGAATGTCGTAGCTTGCAAGGGTACAGTTTCTGAATTTTTTCTTAAGATAATTTTAAATTGCTGTTTAAATTACTTTTTTTACAGTAATTTAAATATGACTGTAATTAATGAAAAAAGGATGGTGGGGGAATTAAAGTGAAATATTCTTGAACCAAAGGCTGGCAATGTAAAACTTTCCAAAGCAGAAATGAGTCATATAAAATTAACTTTCTCAAGAGCTGCTAGGGCCTGTTATTGCAGCTATCGCTGTCAGCATTTTCAAGTTAAACACCGTTTACAATAATTTTATTTCACATCATTTCAACTACAAGCTTAAATGCAAATGACCCAATAATAGTTTTTGTCTTGGTAAAGCTTTGTGGTTTATTTCTTTCAGAGGCAATTATAACGGCTGGCGAAATGTAATGCAAAATATATTATTGATGAAACCTTGAATTTGGAAAAAAAATATACACAGGCAAACTGAGTATTAGGTTAGCATACAGGCAGCTGTTCTGGGGAGAATTTGGAAAAGGGAAAGATGAAGGTGTTCAAAGAACAGTTTTGAGTGGGTTGATTGGAGGAGGAGGTGGAACCTGCCAACTATCCCAAACCCCATTGGGTGTGAGAGGCAGAGGAGTTCTCCCAGGATCCAGAGATGCTGTAGCAAGGGCTTGCTGAAACACATGGCTAAAAATTCTTCTTTTGCAGGAAACTCTTTTTTTTTTTTTTTTTTTTTTCAACTGTGTCCCTTCTGAATGCATCTTGTTTGTTGCAATTGTGTGATGTTTCCAAGTCTTTGAAAGCCCAAACAGATAAGAACTCCAGCATTTTATTTTCCTTTTTTGGTGACAGGTGGGATTCCTCACCACACCAGCTGTTGTGATTTCCTGGAGAAGCCCAGGAAGAGGAGGTGCTAGACTGGAATGGCAGCTCCAGCAGCAGGGAAGGGAGGACTGTGAGGGGCTTTGGGGCCAGATTGGGGAGGGTTAGTGTTGCTCTGGGGATGGGCATAGACAGGAGCTCTGTGAGAGGTGCGGGAAAGTAAAGGGCGTGGACGGGGTTGGGGCAAGAGAGGTTAGGTGGTGGGACCCTGACCTAGTGCAAATGAACAGAGGTATAGGGTATAATTTCTTCCCAATATACGTTGTTTAATGTATGTAAATGAACGTAGGCAGCACGTCCCTCCTGGTGCTGAGAGTCTTGTTTCTATATCTACTTCTTAGCTTTTAGAGATGCTTCAATCCTGTCCTATGCCCTTCCCAAGGAGACCAGCAGGATCTGAGTGTAGAGGCCAAAGGAGAAATGAGTGTTAAATTCATGGAATGAGGGGCAAGTGTTTGGGGCCTCTCCGTCCTTGTTTGAGATTGTTGTTCTGATGTTTACACACAAGTGTAGCAGAGTGAGCAGCTAGAAAACTGAGCTGTTACCCATCTGAGTTGGAGGGAAAAGCTCTTCTGAAAATGGGAGCAAAGCAAAGGCAGCAGCACAGCATGTCCCACAAGAAATGTGTGGACTCTGAACAGGGCCATTTATACAGATCTGATTACACTGCAGTTTTAATAAACCCCCTAGGTAGGCTATGCATATATCACAGATGCTGCTAGCTACTATAAGGCTAGTAAATATTTCTGAGTTTTGGGCAAATAGATATTTACAAACTAAACATGTCCGAGGATGGAAAAGATCTATGTTAGTAATACATGCATAGCATATTAGAGACAAGCTGAGTCTGCCTTAGGGTTATGTGGCAGTTATGTGCTGGGTGAGGATGAGTTTCCTAGCAATTCTTCTTTCTCTGAGCCCCAGGACTTCAAAGGTTGTGAAAAGGCAACTGGCAAATACATACGTGTGTACCTATGCACACCTGAATGCCCAGGATCTTCTATCTCAAGCAGCTAATGGATTTGATCAATGCTCTGATATGCAAGTAAGCTCTTGCTTCTGAGTGGATGTTGTTGTGCGCTAGTTTTATCAGTCCAAGTGGATTACCAATCCTGTTCTTGTCATGTAGCCAGCCTTTGTTTAAAAATTAATAGCATCATGGTCCATGTGGCTGTCTGTGATATAACAATGTTGGTGAGAGATTCTGAAGAAGTTAAATATTCTGTACCACCACAAATGCCAAAAAATACGAATTAATATGGAGAGACAACTTGGAGTTGGTGATTATCTGTGTTCTATAGACCTTCTATCTCAAGTCTGATCTCTGTTGTGTCTTCTGCTGTGACGTTGCGTGTTTTTGTAGATTGTGTTCATCTTGAGTCAACTAATGAAACGTGAACAACTGGTAAGTTTTGTCATTTGTTTTATACGGTGGTTGTGCAGAGTGACAAGAAACTTAATTGTCCTACTGTAACTGAACTGGTTCCAAGACCATATACCAAACATGAGGGAAGGGAGAAATTATTACTGCAGAAAATTAAAGAAGTGATGATGGAAACATCACATTATTTTTTGAATTACGGTGTAGTGTAACATTGCTGTTGACAAGGGCATCATAATCTCTTCTGCAAGCAACTTTTGTCAGGGATTTATAACTCTGAAGAAATTTGTCTAAGCCCAAAACTTGGCATCATCTCATTTAACAAAGTACTAAATTGTCACATACACTGTAAAGCCTTGTATGCACGGTGAATGGTGATTTCCCTGATAAGTACTGCTACTTGCCCTTTAAATATGTCACATTACATCTGCTTTGGGGGTATGCCTGGATGCAAATAGATTACAAGGATCTAAGCAAAAGTAGTCTGTTCAGAGAATGCCAAGAAGAAACTCAAAGTGAAGAACCTTTAAAAATGAGATTAGCCCACAACCCTGGATTTGTGGGTTTGTTGCTATACAAAGGAATCACAATGCCTTGAGTATAATTCCTGGGTAAAGCTTGTCTTTTCAGCCACTAAAAAGACACTAAATGCCCCAAGAAAGCATTCAGTATGGGCAATAACTTAACACTTGCCACTCTTCCCAGTGTAAATGAGATCATGCTTATTGTCTCAGCTATTTATGAGCTAGATTTAACATCTACAGTGCTCGTCACCAAAGAATCTGCTGTAACGTATTCATAATGGGTCTCTCCTTGTTGGTTTCATAAAATTCTGACCTTTCTGTTGCGGAGGTATTGGGGAGTGCAGTGATAGAGATGCAGTGTCTTTCATGTAGTCTCGATTACATAGTTTACAAAGACTTCATTGATAAGGGATTCAAGTAGGAAAGCTTTCACAAAAAAAAAGTTTCTGGTTGTTTCATATCAAGACACACCTACAGAGCAGGATGTAAATGTGTTACAATCAAAGAAAAGGTAGATTTGAAATGGTCTCATTAAGGCTAAAATGATTAGATAAAGCTAACTCTCCTGATTTCTAGTGTATGTTTAATTGAAAGGATCTTTAGCACTAATTTGATACCTATTAACAAGCATTCTCACCACAAATGTATAGAAACACCCATCAACTGTATTGGTCATCAGTTTGGCTCTGGCAAGTATTCCAAAGTTTATGATCCCCTTTGCTGTCCCTGTAGAATGGCTTTAAAGCTCACTCAGTGCACATTCAGACTTCTAGCATTTTACAGTTGCTCTTTTATCTTTATAATAAAACATTTATTTAACAACAATTAAACGTTGAAACAGCTTGCTGACAGATGGGATGGATTTTCTATCTCCTGAATTTTTCGAAAGTGTCTTTCAAAAATATGTTCATTTTATGGTCTGTGCTATAGAGAAGATTGAACTAGAGTATCATAGTGGTTTTTCTTTATAGCTTAGCCGTGTTTTCGTCGGTTCTTTTGTTAGTCTCTATTTTCTCTACCCGTCACATGTATTCCCTTAGCCAGCAGAACACCAGATAGAACTGTTGGTAATACAAATTACATGGTGCAAATGCCTTGAGAGTAAGGAGATTCATTTCTAATACCCCCATTGGCCTATTTAAATATACTGCAGGCCCTAATCTCAGCTACTTTGTGGTAAATTGTGCTGTGTCCTTATGTTCAGATAATGAACTTAGCAAAGTTAGGAGAAAAAGTGAAGATGCTAACTGGAGTGACTCTTGTGTTCTGTACATGCTTTACCTGAAGCACACGCGTTGCTAAGAAAAGATCCCATACACCAAAGGCTGGTCTCAAATATAAACCTGAATTGCATAGTGAATTTTATTTTAGTTAATTTATGATTTGCTATTTGGTTTGGAGGTAGTTTTTTGGGAGTGAAATGTGTGGGTTTGTTTCTGGAGTGAGGTAACTGGTTCTGGTGCTTTGTATGAAAATTGACTTGCTGAGATACTAAGCTGTGGAATGGGATTACTACTCATCTGCATTAACAACCATTTAAAGACATTTCACTGGAATTTTTATTATGCACTTATGTCTAGATTTAACCTTTATTAATACACTCCATTGAACAATAGCATACACTTTTAAATTGCCATAAATGCAGAGAAAACTTAACTACTGTGTATATGAAGTGGTCACCATTTATAAGCGCAGCACGATTAATATATACCAATGCAGCTGCATCTAAAAAACTGCCTTAATCCCTGTTCTGTGGGTAATACTGTAGTAATCTGCTATGGATTTATTTATTTGGCTAAAGCAGTATAATGACTAGTATTGTAGAGTCCAAATTATCTGTTTATGGAGTACAGTAATGATTTGGTTTGCTTTTAAAAGACAAAACACTTGCCTTTAAATTAATTTCTAATAGAAAGCAGCATGAAATGGAGTTGGAAAGATGTAGTGGTTGTGCAGTTGTTATCTAGTCGTGACCTCTGTCACTGATGGCTTGCAAATTAATCCCTCCACCAAAAAAACAGGAGGAGACAGAGTGATAGGGAAGATATGTAGTTTGAAAATGTGTTAGTTCTGTTTTCCAAAGAATGTTAATAAATAACTTGATGTCCAATTGCTGCTTGGGAAGGAGCTCAGTGCACCAGGGAACAGGCCTGGGGCTGATGTTACTAGATATCTTCCTTAACAACCTGGACAGCATGCTCCCTTGAGAAATGTTGGGGTGATGCACAGCTGTCAGTGAAGCGGTTGACCTGCTGGATTTTAGAGCTACAGTTCAGAGGGATCTTCACAAACTTGAGGGTTGGCTAAGAAAGTCCAGAAAGCTGAGTTGCAGTGACTTTGGAGATGTTAAGCTATTTCTTGATTCCATTAGAGATTAATGTTTTTTAAATAAACAGATAAAGCAGCTTTTCATACTTTTTCAAGATGCTTTAGTTCAAGTCACTCTAAACTCTTGTTGCTTCCACTACACATAGAAAAATTTGGACTGCGGGTGGATTGTTGATTTGCAAAGTGTATACAATAGCTGCGCTTGAACTTCAGGTATGGGCTGTCTTGACTGTTCCTAGGCTGCCCGACAGCTAAAGGTGAGGGATATTTATACGTCTGTACGAGGAAATAAGATCTGTAAATTTGCACTGTATAGAGCAAGATAGTCTTTCAGTGGACAATAGGCTGTTTGATTATATCAATGCTTTCTAACAGTTTGCTCTCTTCAGAGAGCTTCCAAAAGCTAAATTCTACTTTGCCATTAGAGTAGGTTCATCTATTATGTGACCTCAATAATGTTATCTGGAGGTAAGCCTTAGAGAAAGGAAATGCCTTAAAATGTAAAAATGGAAGCATAATGTAGTGTTGTGGATGTCAGTCCGATATCCATTGTTGTGAGAGATTTAATATCTTCATTTTATTCTAACTGATGAGTGAGCCTGATGTTTGAAAATTCCTAAATTACAGATGCTTATGCGATGGAATAGCTATTGTCAAAGTATGGAGGAAAAAAGTACTCTGTTGTTGCAGTCTTTAAAAATGATTTGTTGAAAATTGACTTTGAATGTTTGTACTGGAGGTCAGAGACCCCTTCAGAGGGCTCCTACTCCCATAGAAATATCTAGAATTGCCATAGATATGCTTTGCTATTAAAGGAATTATTTTGATATAAATACTTATCTGACAGTGCTTTTAATTCATCAAAATGGGAAAAATAAGTGGAGCAAAACAGCTGGGACAATTTCTAAGTAAATTCATCAGTCATTCAAGAACTATGCATTTAAAATACCTATAAATAATAGAATGCTCCATCTAAATGAAGCTTTTTATTGATGTGTAAGTACAGTGTCACCCTGAAATTTCTTTTTTAACTTAACATTTCCCTATGTTTAGAATCAAATCAGTCAAGTTATATTATTTCCACTTTTTCAACTTTATTTTAACAGCATTAATCTCTGTGTGGTGATTGAAATGAAAGTAATACACAGAGTTGTTAAGCTTTAAAATTACTTTTAGGTAATAAATAAGTGTTTTGGAAACTGTGTCTTCACTCAATCTTTTAATATTTTCTTGGGGACTGAAAAAAATAATGGGATAACTTTAGTACTTTGCTACTGGCACTTGTAAATCCCCTTTATTCATCTTACAATATATTATGTTCCTTTATATACCTACCTTCCTTCCCCTCTGAAGATGTTCATAGGAGTGCTACTCCTATGAAAGAAGGCAGCAATGGAAATGGGGAGAGTAAAATACTGAGAACCCAATTTTTGCTTTTTACTACGCATGTTTAGTTCTCCCAGTTTACAAGGAATAAATAAGTTGGTGTCCCTACATAAGGAAACAAACATTTAGGTTTTGGGTTTTTTTTTTTTATAGATAGAAAGATGGCTTATCACAAAGTGAATGCAGACCAGAGAGCACAGGGGCACTCTCCATACCTGGACAACGATGAGCTGCAAGCCACGGCACTGGAACTGGAATGGGACATGGAAAAAGAGCTGGAGGAGCCTGGTTTCGACCATTTCCGACTGGATGGTGCAGTCCAGCATCACTTGGGAAACTTGCAGAGCCCTGACCTCGATCTTGATCCCATTCAGCCCTCATCTTCTCCAAAGGGAAGATTCCAGCGGCTTCAGGAAGACCCTGACTACATCTCGCACTACACAAGACCAGCACCAAAGAGCAATCGCTGCAATTTTTGTCAGATACTGAAAGTATTTTGCACTGCTTTGATTTTATTTATTTTTGGAATTGTGGTAGGATACTATGCGCGCAAGAAATGCCCTTCTTCCCCAACGTCTCAAGAACCAAATAACCTTCATATCTACCATGAAGTTCTCAAGGAAATCAAAGCTGAAAATATTCAACATATTTACAGGTATGAACCTTGACATGTTTTTGTGTCACTGCAGTCAGATGCCAGTGTTAACACTTCTAGTGATTTGTTTTACAAGGAATTTATTTACAAACATTGACCTTTTCTCTGTGTGTTTTGTTTTCTTGGGATGCTTGGGAAGCTTTCAGATACACGCATGAAACTAGTGCTTTTTTTTAACAACATGGATTTTTGTTAGTCATTATAGTTTTTGCCTTGATAAAATTCTAATGCTGAATATATTCATATGAACTTTTAGTGTAGGTGAATTGAAAAACGTCGGTAATTCCAAGTGGATAGAAATATGAACGACAGACCAGCTGTCTTCGATCCAGTAGACTGTCAAATAACATTCTCAAAAAGCAAGATTTTAGATGGTGTTTTGAAATATTTGGTGCTTTAAGAAATCCCCGTCCAATCTCTGGCAAATAAGTGAATCCTGACTTTTATTTTTCACTTTATATGGTGAAGTAAATCTTTAGTCTGCTCAGGTTTAGGAGGGAAAAATCTAACTCTGGAAAATGGTGGGGGTTTTTTTTTTTCCTTCAGTGCCTGTTTTATGTATATAAAATGTTATAAAATATTTACTGACTGGGGTTGATTTTAACTTTTTTCCATTTGGAATATTTTCAGTCCTTTTAAAAGTTTATGTAACACATTCATATCAGATTATAATCACTTTCCTGTAGCAGCGAATGTGGAAGAAACTAGGTTTTCTTGCCAACTTTTGAAAGTTATTTCTATATGAGGGGGGAAGTGTGCTTATTTCTGCCTTCTGGAACTGCGAGTTCCTTTTTCATGAGAAAGGAATCACCTTGCAGAGTTCTTGTTGAGTTCTGGTTCAGAAGCAGCATAACTTACACACCTGAGGTTAGAAAGGATTGTTGTCATGGACACCCAGGGAGTTGTTCTTGAGTAAATCAGAAATACATTTAAAGTAACCGCAGAAGTCTTCTAACATAATTTGTCTTCTTTTATGTTTGCTAAACCAAGTCTAAAATCCTGAAGCTGTTAGAACCATGTTTGGAGCTAACACTGTTAATAGATTCAAGGAAAAAAAATAGGAATGGAGGATTTCATGACAGCTTTCATGTGCTGGACTGGCTCAACATTATGCAAATCTAATAATATTCATAATGGAAAAGCATATAGGTGAGGAAAAGTGTTGATTCTGAATGGTAAAAAAAAAAGCTTTTTTGTCTTCTCAGAGAGTAAATTGAACTGAATTCTGTCATTAGGCTTAGTTGTGGACAAAGTACTGAAATAAACTAAGCCATCCTGATTGGGGATTGCACACAAATTACACCAAATTGCAGAGAACTCTGTCAATCTCCTGAAAATACTCCAATTCTTTGTGTTTGGGGACTGGGAACCACTTGTGATTTCATTATTTCAAAGGATGGCTTGAAAACATCCTTTTTCAAACTCTTCAGCACTTTGCAAACTCAGCTATTAGGACTTTAGTGATAATCTGGACTTTAATTCTACGAAAACTTTGAAATTTTAAAAACCTGCTGTCTTTTAATAAGCATAATTCATAGCAATTGATAATTTTTTCTACATAATTTCTTATTTTCAACAAACTTCATTTGTTGAAACATTCAGTTACCTGTTGACTCTCTCTATAAATATATAATCAACACTTTTAGTATGCTGCATTGCCCAGCTTTTTGTTAACCCAACATTTTCATCTGAGACAGCTTTTATCCCATGCTGTGTTAACTTGTTTCCCTTCAACATCTGTTTGGCAAGAGTCAGAGCTACTGCAATGAAACCTATGTCTGTGTAGCCCCACAAATATAGAACACACAACATATGTTGCTTGGGAAAAAAAAAAAGCCCAAACCTGACAAAATCAATATATATTATTGTAAGACTTCTTTCAATATAATAAACTTTGAGGTACCACAAATAAGTGGCAGCTGCTTAGCCTGCAATTTCTAAATGTTACTGAAAATGACATTAATTTAATTTTCTTAGCTTACTACTTAGATCAGACTCAATAAAGGTAAGGAATTTTGCTAACAGTCCTCATAAAGGACTTAGGAGAAGAATGTATAGAAGAGACAGCAGTGCCAATCACATCGCTCAAGCAGCCATCACCCTAATGTGCTTGGAGGTCTGGAGCAGGAACGTCCTAGCAGGATGAAATCACCTGCAGATTTGGGATGAAATGTGAAAGCTTTGAGGATTGGGATACTTGTGTTGGGGTACTTGTGTTGATATCACTCAGATTTGGACTGGATTCTGAGAGAGCTGAATGAAGGCTTAGTGTTAGGAGTGGAGGATCATGTACAATAACAGCAGTTTGTCTGCACAGTTTGCTGAACAGGGATGTACAGGCATTCCTGTCTAGCTTCATTGGAGGCCTTTGGTGAAGGCTTGTGTGCTGCTCTTCTGTTGGTCCCATACTGGCCATCAACAGGAGCCGGGTCTGTTTTAAGCATTTTTCCCAGCAGAGAAGTGCTACAAAAATTCAGTGCAGTTTAGCACGGTTATAATTACTGACCTTGGCCAAATTTCCTAATTAATGATATAGCCTAAGTAAAGATTGTCTCTGTAAGCCTTTTTGAAGACCTCCCTTCACCTCCTAGAAGGAAGTGCTCACAATGTTGATGGCAAAAAGTAGAAGTCACTTTACTTCTGGTGTTTCAGAGCTTTCAAGAGGACTTGTTGGAGGTACTTGAACAGGGGAAAGGAGTCACAACAAAAAATGAAGACTACCTTACCCTATACATGTCAGCATGTAGAATGCAAAATGCTGTTAATGGTATTCAATTCAAATCTAACATTTTAGGAGTGTGAATACTAAATTTGCTGAGATAAATATTTATAAGGGAAACAACCTGTTCCACGTATGGGCAGAGTCAGAACTAGTAAAAACAGACACAAGTTCTGCAAATGTCACTGAGCTGATAGGAACCCAGTAGCACTATATCTGCTTGTGCCATGGATATGGCTTCTCTTCAGTTTTCTTTTGGAAGATATATGAAAAGGTTTTAGTTCAAGTCTGGTGTAACTTAGCTCCCAGAAGCCTTCAGGGTGAATGTGAAAAGGACATAAATCCCCTGTCCAAAACAGACCAGGTAGAAGTGGAGGTACAGAATACCTTGGGCACTGTTTAAAATTATATCCGTAACCAGCAAAATTTACTAGGGCATCACAGAGGTGGATAAAGCTGGTAAAATTTATAGGCTGAAAGTAGGCTGTCTCCTGGGACAGCTAGGTTGAGACTTCATGGCCAGATTGAGTTCTCGGAGCCCTTTTAGAGTGAGCATGTCAAGAGGGCATGGCTGGAGAGTTGTTGTCTGTGCTTTGAGTCCACAGCTTTGCTCCCTGTGGAATGTGTCTGTGACTCTGAAATATAATCACTAGAATAGGAAAAGTCCTGTTTTCAAAAGTGATGAATGTGTTTAGATGTGGATGTCTCTACAGTTGATAATAAATGTTTAAAGTCCAAAAAGGCAAACTTTCAAAAATACAGAAACACCCAATGATTTTGCTAAGCAGGCTGTTGAATTCTCATAAGTAAATACGCCAAATTTCCAATGAAAACTGACGTTTCTAAGCTACTTCTTAAAATGGGATTCAGATTTCTAATAGCACCTCAGTGCTTTTGAGCATTCAGCTTTGTTTTTTTCATTCCACGTGTAAAATGGGGGCTGCTAAAGAATATCTTCTTGTTGTGCACCTGCCAGATGCAGGTTAGCTGTCCAGTGGGTCATTAACACATAATTTATTTATTCAGCAGATTTCTGTTTATAGTGAATAGACTGACTCTGACTCCCTTACCCCCTGACTCAGAGTGTGCCATTGGTGCTGTGTAGTGTCCCTTCTGCCTCCTGGGTGATTTATTTTTTTTCTAGCCTTTTCTTCAGAGGGAAGGGGACAAATATCTGAGGGGAAAAATATCTGAGACACCCCAGTCTGGAGACAGACATTGTCATTGACCTCAAGATTAACGTCACAAGCTGCCAAGATTTTGATCATCATATATGTTGCTAATATTTTATAGCAAACTTTTGAGGTTTGTGCAAACTGAACTTTTGAGTGTTTTCAGTTCAGGTTTGGGTTGAATATTATTAACAAAATCTAGAAGGACAAGTTAATGGAAGCACAAAAATTAGCAGAAATAGTCCTTTCAAAGCCCTTTTGTAGTCACTTCTACTACCCAATTTGGCAGCTTTTTCTTTAAGAAAATGTGTTGTGTTGCATGTCTGACAGTGCAGAGCATTTCAGTAGGGGAAATATGACCATTATATTATGTGAAATTATTTCAATTTTGGTTTTTTCAAAGCTACATAAAAATGAAACAACACTAATTTGTTTGGAAAATGGGGGACTATATTTTATAGGAAGTTGCAGTTTTGGGGTTGACTTCTGTAAATTAAACTGATAAAGATTGATGTTGGCTAGTAAGTGTAAAGACAAATGGCCACTTGTGCTGATGTCAATGATAATTCTAGCTATACTGTATTTATCAGAAGAGAGAATTCTCTCAAACACTATTTTTTAAATTCTAAGAGCCTTATACCGTGTAATTTCTTTCAAGAACTGTATGTCTTGGTTACTATCAGATTCACAGTCCTCTTGGATACATTTTTTTCGTGATTAAGACTGGGGAGCCACAGACAGAAGCGTCTTTACTTTGCTCTTCATCCAGAGTACAGGGCAGTTCCAATATTTCAACTCCACTTTTCATCCTGTATATTCTCACTCAAATTCTCTTTCTTCGCTATCGGTTTTTTCCTCGCCTCGAGCAATAGGGAGGTTTAAATCCCTTCGTAATACATCTAGTTGTAACTAACTGTCCTTTGGAGGCATATCTGTTCCTTCTTCCAGCTGGTAATATCACCTGCAGAATCTCACAAATCCATCTCTGGCAAGAATTGGTTTGTCACTGGTGCCTGGTGCTATCCATAACTTAAGCTTAATTCTTCAAAGGGCTTTGGGAGAGCAGACAGCAACCGCTCTGCTGTGTGGTTGTGGCCAAAAAAACTAAGGTCCCTTGAGTGCAATGAGAAAGGGAGTTTGCTTGTTTGCTCTGAAAATGAAGTGAGAAACTTCCATGCCCAAGTGTCGGTTGTTTCTGATTGGTTATAATCAGTATTGTTAAAACCCTAGAGCTTCATGCCTTTTTTTTTGGGTAAAACCTGTGAAATTCAGACCTGAAATTCAGACCTAGCAAGCAAAGCCTAGAACTTCTCAGAAGATTTCAGTGCTGGAGATGTGGGTTGAATTAAATTTACAGGCTGCTGCTTGGCAAAATTGATTTTGCTGTCCCAGGAGTGAGAACTCATGGCAGGAGCAGAGCCTTGTGTTCTAAAGGAAGGGTAGGAGAAGAGAAAGGAGGGCTCTGGTGACTGCTTCCCTTAGGAAAGGACTGCTTTGTCCTACTCCTGTTAACAGCTACTGCTAATTAATAGCTACATACTGACATTACATGGCTGATGGTAGCAGTCTGCTGGCCTAAACCACGGCTCACTTTTGATCTGAGCAGTTGTCTTTGTGTTCCTTGTACACAAGCAAATTCTGGTTTTTATTATGCCAGCTGTTGAAAAATGTATTACAAAAAGTGCATCTCAGTGGGAACTCATCCTGTTCCCTCCTGTATATCAGCCTTGGATGTTTATTGTATTGCCATTAAAAAATGCAAGTATTAAATGTAGTCAGAGTCTGAAGTCCTGCCTACTACATCTTTAGAAATGGATGTTGGCACGTCCCTGGGTAACTGGGAGCTAAGCAAGCTCTCTGGATTTCTTTCATTCCCACACTCTGTGTAATCACTTGGGATTCTCTTTATTCACATGATAATTTTGAATGTGTATTTATAAGTACAAAGCCGCTTTTGAAAGGAGATAAGAGTAATGTCAAACAAGTGAAATTTCCCACTTAGCCTCCTGCTCCCTCCCCAGCAAAGAATGGCTCTGAGAACACGAGGTGTCTTTTGTAGAAGAAAGATGCCCCGTGTGACCTGAGAGGTATCTGTGGAACAGGGACTTGATAAATTTAGGCTCCAGATACCCACTTTTGTCAAATAGCCTCCCCCTTCCCCCCCCCAACCCTAAAAAGCTTATATCTGTACTTCAGAGGTGTTAATATGAGGGCTTGTCTGTTTTCTACTTATCTTTGGTTTCATTAAATTTGCCTCTCTCAACTGCCCAAACATAACTTTTTCATTTGTTTCTCCATAGATGAAAGAAGGAAGCATTATGTTGATGTGGTGCTTGACACTGGGGTGGAAGTTTATTCCTGATAGGGTCAGGAACTCAGAGTTACTCTTACTTTTGAAGTCTCAGCTTATGGTTCACTTAACATTTTAACATTATAAGGACATGTTTGAAGTCCACAATGTGGTTCACGGAGGATGATTTTTTAATCTCTGTTTGGGGTGTTTCTGGGGTGTTTTTTTTAACGGTACTCATAGAAATATATTGATTTTTAGATGTTTGCTTTGGGAAATCATTTACAGTAAAGTCTAATTTTGGTATTATGATTACATCCTTTGCAAATGAAATACATGGGGTTGCCTTAAAATATTTTTTAAGCAATACACCATTTATATAGTAATAAATTAGATCCAATAAGCTGCATATTCACATTGGCATAATAAGTAATGAGTCCCTTGATAAATTTCCTTATCTGTCACAGCCCACATGAATGCTTCTGTCCTACTGCTCCTTTCTCAAAAAGAACATACAGGTTTTTGCTAGGGAAAATTGAAAGAAAATCACAATTGGGCCAACTTGCCAGTTCAGAAACTCTTTAAACAACAGAAAAGCATTTTATTTTGCCTTTGAGAGATAAGAAATAAGAGAGCTTGCCAAACCTCGGAGACCTTTTTTCAAAAGAAGAGAAGCAGGATTTGTGTACAGCATGTCATGTCCCGGGGTGGTCATCATGTGCCATCAAAGTGAAAACACAGAACAAAGCTTTTGATTATTTTGTGTGTCATTCAAGGATGTGTATTTTGTGGAATAACAAAATGCATAGGTGAGCTAATTGGAGATTTTTGAAGATTTATTTTTCTTAATTACTGTTTGGTTTGGTTTTTCTTGTGTGTGGGCGTTGTATGTTTGTTTTTTTGGTGCAGTGTCCGTTTCAATGCAATGTTCAAAGGCTCTGGGTAGGGATTTGAGAGGGGAAGATGGGGACAGCTCAGATGACCGAGAAGGTTACACAGTATGGAAGGTTGCAAACCTGTTCTGCAATAGGAGGAACGGGACCTGACACTTGAACTTGTCCCATTGAAGTGCTTTCCTGCACATCACCTGTGTGCTCGTACAGTGCCTTGCATTTCCTAAGGAAAAGGAAGACTAGCTTTTGGTAGGCTATACAATGGAAATGAACTTTTCTCTGATTACTTGTTGGTTTGGATTGCATCATCTCAGCTCTTTTAAAATTAAATATTACCTTGTTGAAATTTCATCAAACTTGTCAGAGCAGTGTGCTTAGGGTTTAGAGGAAGAACCGATTTACAGGGCCATTAGTTCTCTACCTATATACCATGACTGCTGAAAAGTGTAGGGCGTTCTAGTCTCAATTAGAACAGCAGTTCTAAAGTGCTACTTTTTCTAACAGACTATGCAATGAGCTGTGCCAGCCTGGGTGAGGGAGAAATCTGTTTTTTAAAGGTCTAGCATACCTTGTTCTTGCCTGTTGGGAGTACCAAAAGGAGCAAGCATGGTCTGATGGCACCCTAAATGTTCCTTTCCACTGGGCTGTCCCTGGGACGTCTTGCTCTCCCCTGTGGCTGTTTGGAAAGCTCCTGCTTTCAGGGGATTGTTTCTGTTTCAGTATGATAGATGGTAAAACATCTATGGATTTTAAAAAGTCATAGCTTTTAAAAAACTTTGGTGAGTAGCAGACCCTGTAACTCAAGTTTACGTGGAAAAGAGAAATACTTGACTAGACATTTCTGAGCGATTCTGACACTAATACTGGCTAAAAGGCAGTATTTAGAGCCAAAATACATACTTATGTTTCCATCTATCAGTTTTATGGATGTAACCAAGCCATATTTCTTCTGAAAGAAAGAATCTGAAGGGGTAAAAGAGCACACATGGCCTTTTGAGATGACAAACTTGTTTTCATTTTGGGCCAGTTGCTTCCAATGGGGAAGATACCAGAGAAAACAGAAATCTAAGTTGTCCTTCACTGCCCAGTCCTTGCAACGCAATGAAAGGAGAATCAGCAGTTTTGGCTAGTGGTCCCAGGGACACACTTCTAAACAAACTGAGAAACACAGGTCCCAGAACAAACCCCCTTAACAATTTAATTAGTTGCACTAGATATGCCGGCTATCTACTAATTGCCTGAAGAACTGTAAGAGTTTGCTCCTGCTGAGTTAACTGTATTGGCTCTCAACTTCTCAGCAATACAGCATGCTTAGAGGAAGGCTGTTTTCTCTGAGGACATGGTGGCACAGGGCATTGCAAAGAATTCTCCTGTAAAATTTCTTAAGCACTGAACGCTCGCAAATCCCTGTTTAGGATGCATCTCTCATCAGCAGAGTGTAAAACTGAAGTCTATTGGTACTCTTGAGATACAGCGTTTGAGTGGAGTGCTGCAACTCCATGGTATGCACTGCAACAATTAGCAATTAGTTTCCTGCCTGTACACATAAATCAGTTTAACAAAGCCTCGAGGGGAAAGAGTTTTCTCAGCCCTCTTTGGTGGTGCTTTGACATCCAGTTCCCTGCAGTCAGCACCTATGACAGCTATTTACTAGAAGCTTGCTAATAAGTCAGACTTGCACTACTGAGAGCAGCAGGACAGCAATTTGTTGTGCAGTGTAAGGTTACTGCTCATGCAGCGTTCCTGACTGAAGGCTACTAAGGAACATATCTCAGAATCGATCAGAGATAATGAAATTGATATTGTCTGAATAATAATCAATTTTAATAATAGTCTTCTACAGTAGTCTTGCAGTAAGGGGCTTCTATTTTCAGGACAATTCCCTTTGAAAGCTGATGAGTTACTGAAGTGTACTAGCTGCCACACTGAAACATATGAAATACATTGAAAAGTTGGGGCTTTTCCTAGTAATACTGGAACTTGTATAGTGTTAGACTTTTGAAAATTAAGCAAGCTGTTGGATTTGTTGAATTTCTAGAGTACTTTTCTGGACAAGAAGTTAAATAGTACAGGAGGAATGTATTAATGTCTGACTTAGTCACAGTAATGGGTAGTGTTTAAAACTGGAGAAGTGTAATCCTTCATGTGAGGTGATGTTTCCCTTGGCTGTGTGTAACTGGCACAAATTTACATACATATGATTTCTTCATGAACTTGTTCCAATCCTAATTAAAATACTGACTTATACTCCACTTACATTATGAGTATTTTTTCAAGGCTGAAAATGTTCAAATATTTTGGTTAAATGGAATTTTTCCATTCATGTTTTTTCTTTAGTAAAATACAAATACTGAAAAGTGAAGTGTTACTACCGAAACAAAAATGCTTAAACGGCTCAGAAGTAAAATTGTTTGGAAATCTTGCTTCTTGGAAACTGGGATTTTTTATTTATTGCTTTTGAAAATTGATTAATTAACAGCACATATATATATATATTATATATATATAAAAAAACAACTTTCATCTTTTCAGGTGTGACACTTTCTTTTCTGTTTTTTCACAGAGACATTCTTGTGCCATGCTATCAGAACCAGAATAACTCAATATATCTAATAGTCTTCAGATCTTTTCCTTTTAGTGAGCAGATGACATTTGAGGGTTGTGTTCATTTTACCTTTTTAAATGGGTGCTCAAACATCATTAGCCAGCAGGCTAATTAAATGGGTTGTGTGAGGCTTAAGGGAGAAGGTCGCTGTTGCTGTGGAGGTTAGGATCCCATCAAAGACTGTCTTCTTTGGCAAGTTTTAGAAGGCTCTTCAGAGAGCAGTTGGTATGAACTGTATTTTTTCCAAGGTCTGGGTCTAAAGGAAGGAAAGAATTTGGGATGTCTGTCTTTTTGGAGTTAGGATGTGGCTGGAGACTGATGTAGTAATGTTCCTATGCAATATGGAACTGACCAAGTGACCAGAGTTCTGAAGTTTGTTACCTTGACTCAACTATGCAAGACTGATGTTATGTTCTGTGTTCAAGTGATGAACTGGTGCCTGTAGGTGCCCCAAAATTATCTAAAACATGAAGAGGGGAGACAGTGGGAAGAAGCTTTGATAATTAAAAATTGCTAAGGAGTCCATGAAAACGTTAGGATGCTTTTGGTGGAAAATGTTTTCTTTGTTCCAGTCAAGGTAGTTGTGATTTAGCAGAGAGCTCAGACATTTACAGTTGTGACTGTGGCCGAGGCAGGAACATGTTCCCAGTGGTTCTGGAATCCGTTCCCTGTTGAAGGCTACTTGTGCCAACGCGGATGAGTGCAGCTTGAGGCCGTTCCATTATTTAAATAGCTGTCTGAGTGCTATTTGTGAGCAAAAGATGGTAGTTCTGGGAAGTTGCGTGTTTTACAGCCATTTGTTAGTAATAGTTATTGAATGCTTTTATTTTTAATAAATGCCAACCTAGGTGATAGGCCCTGTGATGTGCATTATTAAATAAATAGACAAGCTTAGAAAAAAAGCCATTCGGTCATGAATAAAGTTTCTATTCCCTGTCAACTATTTAGGGAACAAAGCAAGGGACTGAATTATTCATTATATGCTCAGTGCAAGGCAAATGGAACCTGCCACTGTGTTGCTGGCAGTGCAAATAGTGACTTAAAAAATACAAATGGTTCTCTTCTGCGTTACCGTGCTTGTTTTTCTTTGCTAATATTTCTTGAAACTGTTTAAGAAAATTAAACCCTGTGGAAAAAAAAGAGTTAAGTCTGCATAGTTCTTCAGAATCTCAGCACAGATCCTGTGGGGAATTTTGTTTCTAAATTATTCAGCCTATGTGCTAAAAAGATATATAAGACGTGTTTTGGAAGTTAATACAGGTATTCCTTTTTGTACTAGTGGAAAAAACTATGGGGTGTTTTGTTTGTTTTTTTTTTTAATAAGTTTTCTAAAGTTTCCTATGCATGGGGCTTTGTGCATATGCGAATACATAGATCTAATTTTGCACTGCAGTGGTAGATCTGTCATGTACACTAGACCTCTCAAAACTGTCACATGTTCTACTGCTTGGTGCCACTTGTCCCACTGCTTGTGGCCATGACTGAAACCTGATTGCCATTCTAATGCAAGGGCCAGAAATACTACTTGTATTCATAGTTCTGTCAAAACTGTAAGAACTCAAAATACTGATGACTGGGTTATAAATGCCTAGAGTTACTAGGGACATTTCTTAACCTGATGATAGGCCTCAAATTCTAATAAAATTATTTGTTTAGCATCTGAGAAATAAATACAGGTTGGGGAGCTCGTCTTTTCATACAGAAATAAATATTATGTAAAATTGAAATATTTAGTTCATTGCAGTGCAGAAATACTTCCACATGAAAATAGATACCTGGGCTTCTTAGTCTGTGGGGAAAAATGAGAACCAATGCCTGAGAGATCAAGCATTTCATTAAAAATGAAAGTATACAGCTCTGTTAAGGTGACAAATGGAATAAATTTCATTATGACTTTATGTTGTTGGATGTTCTTTAACCAAACACTTGTCGTAGTGTTCAACACAAGGTAAAATATAACTGTGACATAGAAAAGGCGAGGTGAGATTTAGTGTTTCTTTCTAATGTTTTTTTCAATCTGTGTTTCATCAGTCTTTTCAAAGATTTTACTGAAGCATACTGCGATCAGTCAGATTTGTTACTTGTACAGGAAAGTTCTCAGTGAGCAAGTTTGAAAACTAGTAGTAGTTTGGATGTAGAGTGAGTTCCTCAGAAGGTAGCACTGTTTGTTATTTTTCTTAATCTCAGTGCAAGGACAATGCAAGCTTTCTGGCTTTCAAACACAAACCCAGAACAAGCAGCCCTCTTTTAATTCTTCAAAGGAATATGAATGTTTTTGAAATAGGATTCTTTTTTAAAAGATAACAAGAAAGCTAACTCTGAATTTTTTAAACACTTAAAAAATTATAATTGGCCTCTATGAATGGAGAGTTGACGTATAGCCTGAGTGTTGTGGTGTCATACAGAGGTATGCTCTTGAGTACCTGCAGCAGGCAACGACAGCTGGAGGAACATAAGAGGTGATGTCTGTGTTCTGCAGCACTTGTCAAAACTCTTTTAGATGAACAACTGTGTTAATGCAGTATGTACCCTGTGCATGGGTGAGGTAAGCTAACAAGTGAATTAAAAAAAACCAACTTACAAGCAGATTAAAAATGTTGTGCTCTATTTGGTTGTTATAGTGGCAGTTTGGCCCTACTCTTCCAACCATCCCACTGCCCTCAGGTTTCTGGCTGAGAAGATCATTTTTTCAAGCACACTGAATGGCTCAAGCCTGCGCTGATGGTCTCTGCCTTGTGTCAGCTATGGTCAGATGAGATAGGATTCTTCAATTCTTCATCTAAAAAGCAGCAATGATAATTTCATTTTATAGAGGAAGCTAGCATCAAATGTTTACATTTTAAGAGTTACCGCTTTTTACCCTTTATTGTTGGGCTGTTTCAGGCTAGGATGCCTGAGGAGGTTTGATGTTAGTATTGTCTTTGGATTAATAAACTGAACTGGAGCAGAAGATATGGGCTCTGGTGCTCACGGGAGCCAGGTCGGAGCCGGGTGCTGTCACAGGGCTGCAGGGTGGTGTGTGGAGCTGTTTATAGCACCGTGAGGCAGTTGGGCATTATCTGGGATTTGCAGCTTTCTGCTGGCAAAACTTTTTTTTTTTTTTTTAAACAGACTCTGTTAAAACAAGAATCGTTTGGTATTATTTTAGAAATACAAAGCTAAATACATTAAATCCTACTTTAGTCTTACGGATTTGGAAATTGGTTTTACATGCTTTCGTCACATCCTGGCTGGATTAATCTAACTCTCTTTTTACAGTTTTGCCAGTGTTGCTGCTGCAGGAACTGTATACAGGCTGTAATGGCAGCAATGATCAGTGGCTCCCCGAGGAAGAACAAGGCTCGCAGAGGTCTACGGCTCTTTTCCCTCTCTCTCATTTTCTCCTAAGTTAGTATGTCTTGAAGTTAAAAAGGTCTTGCTGTTTGGGAAACAGTTAATTGGATCAGGATGAGTCATGCCCAGGATTAAATGCTGGCAGTGGGATTGGAACCCTTCCCTGTAGTTAACGTAATTAAGAGTGAAGGTAAAGATCACATTATCCCTTACCAAATTAGGGCCTCGGGTAAGTGAGAAACTCTAAAGGGACATTCCTGCCTAGTGCTGTTCCCTGCCTTGCTGAGGGGCTGCAGGAGCCCACAGGAGGAGGCCTTTGCTGCCTTGAGAGCCGGGCTCTCCTTTGGGGGGGCTGGCTGGGGCCTCTCCTCTGGGAAGGTGGTGTGTTAGCTGCTGCCAGACACAGACAAGATGAGGAGCATGGTGGTGTCTTACAAATGCATGACAAGATCGCCTGGTGAGGTACAGAGAGAGGTATTTGCAAAATGCAGTGTGACTGGCCTAGGCTGTATGCATGTGCTGCTGTTTTGGCGGCAGGTCAGATCTCTGGAGCAGAACTCACAAGTTCGACGTGTGGTGGGCTCCTCCTTGACATCTTCAAAACCGGTTGTTTCCCACGTTACTTTTCAGGAAATCCCTTTGTCCTTGCACAGCATCCCAGCTGAGCTGGACAGGCTGCTGCTGGCAAAGGGTGTGATGCCACCAGTGTTTTCTGACCTCTGAGGGGCTTTATCTGAGCCATCTTCTCCCATATGTGGTTGGTTTCTGGTCCTGTTAGCATCATCTTGACTAAGGCCAGCTGCCATTTCTGCAGTACCTTGTAGCACAGGATGATAAATTGCTTTACATGCCAGCTCAGAAATTATGTTATCCCCCAAAGAAATCACAGTTTGTGTTCGAAATGCGGTTACTGAATAATCCAGTCTACCCAAAAAGAATTAACTTTAAGATTAGGTTATATACTGGATCTTTTGGTGCATAAAGACATTTTAACACCTTTTATTTATTGTATGTTAATCACTGGTTGCTGGCTGCGTTATATTATGTGACTCTTAAGTTCAGCAGAGAAAGAAAACAGATTTATCTAAAGATGACTCTTAAGTATTTGTTATGTGCTGTTTTGGCACTCATGAAGAGTGACTTTGGGATGAGAATGGTGATATTCCAACAGTAATTTGAGATATATTGCCACGAAGGAAAAGCTGTTACATTTTTTAGAATGAGGGAAAAGTCATTTTATGCAGATATGGATGGTAATAATTGTCAAAAGGCTTTCTGTATTCGTATGCAAGTAAGTTCCTAGTTTCTTATGCTAGGCTATGATACAGCATGCAAATAGTACCTCATAAAACCAGGAAAAACATAACTTTAAAGAGAAAGTGTTACCTTAGCAAGAGTGACAGGGCAGCTATTCCAGAAGCAACAAAAGCATATCATAGCACTGTCTGTTTGTAATCCTTTAAATAGATGACTTGATAATAATGGAAAATTAGTCATCTTTTCTAGATTCACCTCCAGCTACAAGATGCATATTTATGTGTTTTGTATTGCCAACAACGTATTAGCTTCTCTTTCAATTCTGAATGCTATTAAAGTTTGCCAGAAAAGCTCTTATTTTTCTTTGCCCCCACCGATGTTTCAAATCATGGAAACATTAGAACGTATTTAAGATTTGTTTGTTATTGTTATAGCTGAGAGGGAGATAATCGATCTCTGTTAGCATATTTTTCAGACAGTATTTAATCTGCCCAGGGAATATACACAGCAAAATCAAATGGTTTTTACTTACAGTATTATTTGAGTGCTAACTTTGATAGGGGCCATACTCTGTTAGATATGAAAATTAAAGTGAATGTTTGCTTACAGGTAATTATATGTCTCTGATTGTATGTAATGGAGGAAAGCTCTGTGGAGACATGCTTATTTGATCTTGACAAAATTTTCAGTTGTTTTTCTCTGATTATCCGAAGAATTTCAGACCTACTGGCAATACTGTATCTTACTATTCCCAAATACATGGAAACGCTGGAGTCCAGCTTCACAAAATAATTAACTTTGTAGTTGAAAGCTTGAATTGTCAGAGGAGGCGTAATTATTTAGGGAGATGATTGGATAAAGACAAGACAGGCTCCTTGATGGCATTTTACTTGCATCTCTTTCAGAATGTGTATTCTAGGATAAAGTTTTCATTTAATCAAATTATTTCTTAAAGGACAAATCAAGTAAAGCTAATTAAAGAACTAAACAAAAGACAGGTTTGAGTTGTTACTTGAGCGTTATTATGCATTGGGAATCAGAAAAGTGTGAGTTCCTGCTGTTTGGACTCTTCTTTAAAGAAGTAATCAAATATTTTACTTTACATTCCTCTTTCCCTGAATATCATATAGAATTTTGCTCATCTTGTATCATCAGATACGGGCAGAAAGGAGTAGTCGAACAAATATGGATTCGGCCATGGCTGCGTTTTAAATTACTATGGCATAGAGAAAAAGAACTTCAAAAACATAATAAAGATGAAGTATGAATAAAATGAATTGTAATTATCATTTTAAGCAATATATCAAAGATCATGAAAATGGAGATGTGGTTCTGGAAAGTCGGAAGCTGCATGGTGAACTAAGGCAAATGATAGGGTTTTTTTAAATGCTCCTCAAATGTTTTCCCTTGGTTTTGTCACTGCAAGGTAGTCCACCCCCCAGTTTGCAGCTACCTTTGAGATGATCAAAATACATAACATAATAGAATGGCTTTTTCTTAGTCCTCTTTTAAAGTAGATTTAAAAACTGGTTCTTCATTCCAATTTAGGTTTCCTAGTATGCACTTATTTTTGTGAATTTCAGTTGTGTAACTAAGTTCAGAGTCTTATTTAAATTTTATTTATAGTGTGACTTTTAATATTTTATTTTTTAGATGAGATATCTGATGTGTCTTGCCATACTTGAGTAATATGGATTTTTTTTTTTACTTAAAAATTAAAAAAACCCAAGGCATAGCTGTACGTAATTTTGATATGGATCCCAGGTATCATAGAATGGTATGGATTGGAAGGGACTCCAAGGATCACAGAGTTGCAACCCCCCTGCCACAGGCAGGGCCACCAACCTCCAGGATCTACACAAGGTTGCTCAGGGCCCCATCCAGCCTGGCCTTGATCACCTCCAAGGACGGGGCATCCGCCACCTCTGGGCAGCCTGTTCCAGCACCTCACCACTCTTTCTGTAAAGAACTTCCCCCTAATATCTAATTTAAACCTTCCTTGCTTTAGCTTTAATCCATTCCCCCTTGTCTTGCTATTGTCTATCCTTTTAAAAAGTTGATTTCTGTTCTATTTGTATGCTCCCTTCAGGTACTGAGAGGCTGCAATGAGGTCCCAGGAGGGTCAAAATGCTTGTAACATCTATATGCACTTCTTTTTTTGAGAATTTTTAAAAGAAATGCATCTGTGCATAGAAGGACCAAAATAACTAAGGCCATGAAAGTGTGGGTTTTCAGGATCCTGGTTTGTCATGTGTATGGGCTGGGAAATCTTTGGGGTGGTGAATGCCTTTATTCGCTATATATCCAGTGACCAATTTCAGTCCTGCACTGCAATTCGTCTGTTTTGAGCCACTAAAATGCCAATAAAGCTGTAGTAATACTGCCTTTGTTTTCCTTATTAATGCCTGCATGTGTAGCTTATGCTACTGAAATTCTGAATGCACCTTAATTGTATAAAATGAGAAGGTTGTGTAAGCACAGAATTGGAGGGAGGGTGAAGCTTCTGCTGCTAATGAAACCTTAATTGCTGAAGTTCAAGTTTAAAGGCTGAATTTTCAGAATTTTATCAGAGATGGCAACCCCCCTAAAACTTACTACTTATGCCATTTCAAAATGATTGGGCACTTGAGTGTAATTTGCTTGAAGGTGAAGAGCTTGTAAGACATGTTTGAACCTAGAAATAATTCTGGCAGCTAATTTTTGCATGCATGAAAAAGAAGTTTCAAAGTGGAAACCTTGACTTCTGGTATTGTACGAGAGCTGGAGTCTCGCTGTCATAAAGGCCCAAATGATTTCTGAATTAATTATGCATCTGAACACTTAGTGATACACATTCTCTATCCTTTCGAGATTCATGTCTAAGCATCAAATACTGGATGCAGTCTTTGGCTGCGAAACCTGCTTTGCTTTACCTCTCTGGTTGCACAGCTCTAAGATCTAGGGGGGATGGTTTCTCTTGGAAGCATTTCACGTTTAAGTTAAGCCTTCCCCTCGCACTGTCTTAATTTATAAATAAATAGCATAAGTATGTTGGAGCTCGTTTGCTGACTGTGTAAAATGCTTTGGGATAACTGTTAGGAAAAGTCCTTCTGTGTGTGTAGCTACAGCCTTCTATGTGCCTGTCTGCGTGTTTTCTGCATGTCTGGGAATCTGCAGTGCGTTACTGAGGAGAGAAGAAAGAACCTAGACTTTTTAACCATGTATCTCCCTCTTAGATGGCAGGAGAGCAGTGCTGGGGTGGGAGAGATGCTGCAGCGGCTGGAGTTGCCCTCCAAAATGCTACTTACCTCCTCTAGGAAAAGAATGACCCAGGCTGGCCTGAGAAACAAAGGAAAACCTGGCCAAATAGAACAAGCAGGCTTATCTCTGCCCAGTTGTGGGAACAAAACTGTGAAAGAGTCATTAGTAGAAGGAGACTTGTTCTAATTATTTGGTTTTGTGTTATTAAACCTGTTGGTTTAATATAGTTGAAGAGTGAGACTTCAAAAAGGTTCTGCATCCAGAAGCGCTTCAGGCATATTTTTGAAAGACTGTTACCCTTTGGCTACAGTTAATTCCATTTTAAATATGTTTATTTTCACTTAGAAAGTTCAACTAGAGTTTGGATTGCTTCCCTGTTGTAGATAATTTGATTTCAGATTGCAGCAGTTTAGAAGTGTATAGGCAGAGGAAAAATTCCTCCATAAAAGCTGCACGGTTTGTAAATCACCCTGTTCAGGCAAGGAGTTTCGTGCTAAGTTACAAGTTTTGTCTTAGGAGTGAATGATTTATGGTTATGATATAATATTTTAAAACTCTGCTGCACATGCCTGTTTTTAATAGCTCATGTGTCATCCAGCTGGGAAGTTTTATGTCTATGTATGAATGTTGAAGTTAAAACAACTTAATGGAAATGGATTTTCAGATACAAATCGTGACATTGGTGGGTTTTTTTCTCAGACATGTTAAAACTGATCTGAATTCTCAATAGGTTGCTAAAAATGTCAGTCTTAGACTATGTTAAACCTGTTTGGGTAGGATGCATTATTTGCTGATGCTGTTTTCTTGTTTACCTAAGTGGATTTGCATGGCTTGGTGCTCCAAATATTGGACTGCTGAAAGCCACCTGCATCTGCTGAGGTATTGAGACAAAAACTCTGGAGGCAGGCCAGGTTTCTGCAGTGCTTTTGCTTACGTGGTTGACAGTAACATCTGGTAACACAGATGTTGAATTCTGGAGAGCCATAATTATTTTGAGAGTAGGGAGAAGTTGTCACACGTAGTTATTATCATGCTACTATCACAGGTATTAGAATCAAAGAGATGATTTTGTTCTTTGCTGACAGCATATGTTTTCTCAGCTTTGGAGATGTGCTATTTTGATGCTATGCAATATGCAGATTAAAAATTATCTTTTTTCTTTTTTAAAGCAGCTTGAAGGTTAAAGAGCAAAGAGACTGTAAATGCAAAATGGTTTGTTTCCTCAGAGTACCAGCTCTGTTGCAGTTGTGATTGCTGGCAAAATACGCTTCGTGCTGTGCCCTGGAGCCCCTCATAAATAAGCCTGTTGGATTTTGTACTAGTGAAAGGGAAGCGCCTGAGCTCTGTTCATCTCAGGTGTTAGGGTTTTGATTTACTTTGGTTTGGTTTTGGGGTGTTTTGGGTTATTTGTTTGTTTGTGTTTTAAACTCCTTGAATCGTTTCCAGGCACAGTATTATTGGCAGGAAAAAGACAGCTGAGATCCTGGGATTTTATCTATTTACAGAAGTATTCTAGAACAAATATTTGAATCTCTACTTAGAGAGGGATTTAATCTCTATTAATAGAATAATTTTTGGAAATTTTAATTAGCCAACTTGGTATCAGGAATTAACATCAATTTTTATAAGAACCACCTTTTATTGAAACAGAGAAAAAATGTTACTGCTTGATTTGTTTACAGTAAATACTGAGCTTTCTTCTTAAAGCTTTGTACTTGGACATCTGCACAAGTGGAAATGAGCATCTTGTGAAATTTCTCAAGTCTAGTCTGATGCACAGTAATGTTTTAACATTTTTTTTCCCAAGCTTATGTTTGCAGTAATAACATTTTAAAATTTCTTAGACAACACAAGTTTCTAATGTAGCTAGGGACAAACTTGAGGCATGAGCAAAATCTCCCTTCAGCCTGGGTCTTATAGCAGCCTGGTCAAATGTACTTTAAATATTTGCATTATGTAGGACAAGTATTTTTATCTTACACCTGCATATCATAGGAAGAGAATTTGAGTAAGTGGAACTGAATGAGTAAGAGTCCCTAGGAAAGAAGTACCATTACGTTCTCCTAATGCTTTATTTTTTGCAGTCTAAATCTGAAATTAGCAGTAAGAACAGTTTTATAATAATTTTTTAAATTCAGTATTAGAAACTTGTGCATTTTTCTTTTAAAAACAACTTTGCTTATTTTTTGCAATATATAAGCATTCTTTATTTGAGTGTATCAATCCTTTGGCTGAACATAAAAGTCCATTTGTATTTTTTTAATTCATCAGCTTTCCTATCCACATAGGTTTGCAAGTGCTCAGGAGGCCAAGAGGAAAGAGAAATCACAGTGTTGCGGTTTAACCCAGCTGGCAGCTGAAACAACCACACGGCCCTTTGCTCTAGAGCACCCCTCTAGCCCTGCCCCAGTGGGTTGGGGGAGAGAATTTAAAAGAAAAACCAAAAAACTTGTGGGTTGAGACAGTTTAATTGACAGAAAGGGAGCATATTACCATTATTATTGTGAATGTATAAGTAATAATAAAAGAGTAATAAATGATAATGATAAAAGAATATACAAAAGAAGTGATGCACAGCACAACTTCTCATCACCCGGAATCAATGCTCAGCTTGTTCCTGAGTCACTCTGCCTCCTGGCCAACCCCCCAATTTATATATATGGAGTATGACATCATTATGACATGTAAAATGCCTTTGGACAGTTTGGGTCACCTGTCCTGACTGTGTTCCCTCCCAGGTTCTTGGGTGCCCCCTGCATTCTTGTTGGCAGGGCAGTGTGAGAAGCTGAAAAGACTGAGTTCTGGGCAACAACTAAAACATCAGTGTGTTATCAATGAGATTCTCATCCTAAATCCAAAACACAGCAGCACACAAGCTGCTAGGAAGAGTACTAAGCTGAAAGCAGTACACAGAAACAGATCATTATTTTATTTCTGAAATTCCTTTATATTACTGTCCAGTGTACTGTGCAATTGTATGTTTAACTCGCTGGTGGCCTTAGTTTACATTTACGTTTAGGCTACATTTATTGCCGGATGAACAACGCTGCTGGCTGTGCTTGGCAATCACAAAAATAATGGAATTCCCTAAATCTTCAAGGGTGATACTTTGATTTACTCATTTTACCTGCTTTACTACCTAACCAGTGCTCCTGAGCCCTCTGTGGCTTCTTGCATTTCCCTTGTAGTGCCTATGTATTTTTTTACTTTCCAGTAGCTTTTTGCGTTCCTCATGTAATCGTTTCCTCCTTCGCACACTGCCAGTGCCTGAGCTTCCCAGGGTGAGTCATTATGTGGGTTCAACTTGACTTTGATGCAAGTGCTTTATTATTTTGTGATGCGTTGCATAGGAATGGTTACCATGAGACACATATTTTGTAACTTTCTGATATGGTTTGTTGATGCAACAAGCTTAAGCAATTTACCATCGTTTTCTGCCCTCTAGTTTTACTGCTGCTGGATGAAAAGGTCTGTTTAGTTTTATTCTCCTTTTTTATTTGTTGAGTACCATGTCTTTGAACTGTACTTACACAGTGCACTAGGTCAATTTTTAGTTTCAGGTGCTTCTCAGTTGCCCTCGTATATCTGCCTCAGTTAACCCTGGACAGAGGCTTGGGTCATTTTTATGTCTTCTGTACGACGTTTTCCCCTTGGTTGTATAAGTGTATGTAACTGGTGAATTCCCATGCTGTCCTGCTAGCTGATGTGTCAACAGTTTTTTTGCTTCTGTCCATTCCTGGCATTTTCTACCAGCTTTTTCTCCTGGAAAATGTAGTGGCCCTTTCTTACTCCTGTAATAAAATCCACATTGGCTAAACTTCTACATTGACACTGCAGACGGTTCCTTTTCTAACACATTTGAAAATATTATGCTATTTCAGACATCCCTCCAATAATTTGCATGTTTGTACATGCTACACACACATATTGTAGTAACAGTAGATAAGCTAAATTTTAAAAGTGGATGATCTCAAAACATCATTCATAAAGTGGTCCTGTGAATTACAGGTCCATTTGCACTGGAAACTTGCTTGTGACACCACGACTCAACTACTTCTTTCCCTGTTTCCTTTTCGCTTCTTGAATTTGATCTTAATTTCTGATAGTGGGTCTTGGCTGTAATTCCACTTTCCCTGGACAGACCACCAAGTATATGGATTTGAAGCAGTTGGTCTGTGAGGCTGTTCTTCAGTTTATTTGTCTTTAGTTGTTTTCATCTTTGCTTCTTCCCTTTAGCCAAGCTATTAAAGCCTTGGACTACTATCAGATACACTTTATGAACTTGAGACTTCACGTGAATGTGTTTTATAATTAGTGATGATCCTGACTTTCCTGCTGGACATCTGTATATCCGTAGGAGGAGCTGGGCAACTGGGAAGGTCTGATTTATGAAAGAATCGGAAATGGGCAGGGTGGCACTTACTGTCTTCATTTTGAAAAATGTTAGTAAAGAGTTGCTTCTTTGTAAACTTTCTCGTGTCTGCCAGGGAGTATTTGAGAGCTGTTTTTAAAGACCAGATTTTGCCGGCCTTGCTGCAGTAGGTCTGCTAATTTATCAGTTAGCCTTCCTCAGGGGTATAATTGCCAGATGCTCTCTGATGCTCATTAAACTGGAATCAAGATCCTTATAAAAAATCTATAAAGATGGACCGTAATGCTATTACTTCAAATAGGGAAAAAGATCCCTATTGTCAGCACTAAGAAATGCAGTGGCTGTAACATGTCCCAGCAGACATCTTGATTGCAGTGCTCTTATATGAGAAAAAAAAAAAAAGGACTAGTTGAAGACGAATTAGATTTTCGAATGCTAAAGGTATTTTTGCCTATTTACATACAGCACACTGTACTTCTATCACATTAATGATGCGAAATATTCCATTGTTATCTTGTATTTTCAACAGAATCAATATAAAAGCAACATGATAAATTCTGCCCAGTGAACATTGATCTTAGTAATATGTCAAAGAGAAACAGAAGGTTACTGCTTGTTATACCTGTAGTTTCTATCTTGATTAGGGAAGGTGGGTTCTGGGAGTAGTGAGATAGCAGAGCAAGCTCCCCTGAAGCAGATTTTTAAACTGCTTCTTGTTTAAAGAATGCTCTGATTTCAGTGAAAGATTGGGTAAGAATCTTAAAGTTTAAAATACAGTGCAAAGTTATATTATTTCTCCTTTTGTATTACTGTCTACTGCACTAATTAAGGAATGAGGAAAATACAGAATTGTAAAAACTTAAATGTTTTTCATAGTTTAAATATGTCTAATAGTATAAAAAGCTGTGGACTCTAATTTGGCTACCCATAATGCTGTTAATTAAAAAAGCAGCACCAAAAAGGCAAGAAGATAAATGGTACACATTTTTAGCATCATCTAAACTTTCACAGTTAAGACTGTGCAAGTTAGCCCCACTCCAGAAGATCAATAAAGTTCATGGATCAGACATGTAGTTGAACTAGTTTACTCCCTCCCGTTCTGTGCCAATGCCAAATGCATCAGAGCATATTGTAAGAATTCACTGTCAATAATAGCACAATTAATGGCTATAGTATGCTTTGAGGTGAAATGTTTCTGACTCTTCTGTTAAAAAAAAAAAGTATTTTTAAAGGTAAAATGCACATTTTCATTAACCTAAATACCTCATTCCTTCCTAAATGTCGCCTAGCTTTTGAACAGAAAGTGTTCTTCACAGTGTCTTTATTGAAAGAAAAAACAAACTTTCATCCATGATTTTTGTGATAATTCTGCATGAAAGAGGAATTTAATTGGGTGGAGAAGGAAAGAGCATAGAGCTGCTTGTGGTGGCAGATGAAACATCTCTTGGGCAAGTAGAACCTTGATGTGACCTTTGTGGCATTTGCAGTAGGACATAACCATGTTACTGGAAGCCTCGGGGATGCTTCCTTCAGAGATTACTTTTGGCCTCCTGTTGTGAGGAAATTTTGCCAATTGTGTAATCCTGGTTTGGTTTTTTTGATTTGTTTTTTTGTAAATCACCACACCTTTTTATTTTTGTCAAATCTTTGGGAGACAGAGTCAAACATGCATGTAGTCTGGCTGTTGGAAGCAGTAAGAGTTGGGCTCTAAAATCGAGACATGTTTAATCCACACAATAAACCCTTGAAGAAGGCAAAATAGGTAGCTAAGAATATTGATTGCTCAGAGGAAAATATGTACATAAGCTGTTGCATTCCTGTGTTGGACAGGAGGTGAAGCAGCAAGCCCCTCCTGGCACACCCTGATGGTAGTGACAGGTTTCTGTAAAGATCTCATCCCGATAGCTCTCACAAGTGTTTCCTCTCTGTTAGTTCATGCTCTGTTATGACAGTATTTGTAGCCATTTCCCTCTACTTTCACAAATGAAGTTTGAATTGCAGATCATGTAGAGTCATAACTTAATAAAACGAACTTTTTAATCACTGAGTTGTGCTACACTATTCCTTTAATAAGTAGCTGTTCCCTTTAAAATTTGTAGTGATTACTTTATCACTGCTGATTCTAAAAAGATGACAAATCTGTCTGTCTTAATCTTTTTAAATATGGCTACAGCTTAAATTCAAACAGACTACTTAAAAAAGAGAAGAGGTTATTGCTCATGCAATGGAGCACTGGGGAGCATTGCCTGCTTTTGAGTTAGTGCTTGATAAAGGAGGTCAGCGGGACAAGTCAGAACCGTAGAATCTACTGAGTTGGAAGTACTGCTCATTCTGTCTGAAGCTGGATTACTTTATCAAAACGTGAGCAATGGTACATGGTGCATCAAGGCACAAAACTTTTAATTGAAAAATAGAGAATTCTCAGTGTATAAATAATAGAGAATTCTTGGTGTATAACAGCATCTGTGGTTAGGGCGAATGTGATTTTTTTGACTGTTTGCTTGCACCCAAAAAGTCCAAGAGACTACTTGTCTTGACAGAAACAACCTCTATGCATTATTTTAAAATTTTCTTTTAAACTATTTCAGCATACTTACTTTTATGTGGATTTACTTTTATCTGGATTTCAGAGGGATTTGATTTTATTTTGTAGCTGATAATGTCATAGCTGAACTGCCTTTGGTGATCAATAAATCTGAAAACCAGTCATCTTCTGTCTTCCTTTTCTGCCTTATTGACATTATTAATTAAAAAACATAACAAAAGAAAAAAACCCCCGCCCTTAGTTTATTGAATCAGCTGTTTTCAGGTGAATTGTCAGTAAAACATGTAACAATCAGTTGATATGCTGTCATTGTAATATAGAAATTAGCACAGTATTGGTAAAACCTAGGTAGGTTGTTGCATGCTCTCTTCCAATTTTAATCGTAACCTCTTTACATATGTATAAAAGATGAGTATTTTCTTCTGGTATTAGTTTTAATCAAATGTTAGTTTGCAACATTTCCTCAAAACTCTATTTTCATTTTTTTCCAATGTCTAATTGATGACATTGAATGTATCAGTTTGACAGCCTGAGAAAATTGCAGCCTCTATGAAAATCGTCTGAGACTGTTTATTCCACGTAACAAGTCTTGCTTGTCTCTGGAAGAAATTTTAATCACCAGCAGACTCTTGGTAGATAATTTTTTTTCTTCTGTCTGGACAGTGGTTTTGTGAACTTCATGGGCAAGGAAGGCCATTTTGCACTGACCTGAGAGCCCTGCTTTACTTAATTTTTTGGTGGCATACTAATACCCTAAATTCATACCGTACTCTTTGGTTAGTCTGGAGCCATTAATAAAATTTTTTTGGTAAACTTTGTGAATTAAATCTGGGTTTTGGTTGTTGGCTTGTTGTGGGACTTTTTTGTTCCTAAGACCGTTTGTGTTCAGATGCTACTGAATTTTGGTGAGTGCTTGTTATATTTGAAGTATAGGCAGAGTTTGGATGGAGGGAACCAGAGTTTGGAACTCAGAGCAGTTCATAAGAGCAGGTTTTAAATGCTCAGCTCCTTCTTGGTTTCCTGGGACTGGAATTTGCCATAGCATTGAATAGGAAGATGCATATTTCATGGAGTCCCAAGAATAAGGTCTGCATGTGTAAGAGCTTTGATGTGACAGATCATGATTTCCAAGTGATTTTGAAGGTGAGGGGAAACAACAGTTTCCCCTTGTTTTTCTGCAGAGGGAAAAGCTGTGATAGAAACTTTACAAATTTACAAATTTTGGGGATAAAAAAAGGATAGTGTCCTTTTTAATAATAGTTAGTTGATAGTTCCATTTCAGTTATTTTCCCGCCTCTTGGATTTTGACTAACTGGCATTTTCTGTCCCTATAAGATGCTCTAGATTGATAACTAATATTCAGTGGAAAGGTCACAATAGAAATCTTTGTATAAAAGAAAGAAAACTTTTTCTGGTTACAGAGTCCTTAGTCTAGTTGCCATGCAGTTGTAAGTATCTGCTTACACTGTGCTGTCAGCACAGGTGTCATAAAAAGTTGAGTCCAAACCTGTCAGGCACATGCACTGAGGATATATCTGCTTTTGAAACTATCAGTCTGGAGGAGACTGATAAGATGACCAAAAGTAATCTTGAGCTGAGAAGAGAGAGAGAATAGAAGGATTTAAGATGATAGGGGAGAGGTGAGGTAAACAAGAAAGACAGGCTTCGGGGATGACAGGTTTGTACTTTAGTGTTAATAAATAACATCCCATCTAACACAGGAAAGTGTATGTCTGGTAATCCTGTACTGACATCCTGGGAGCCCAGCCTGCATCTCCTTGGCGTTGTCCCTGTGGGTGGCTTTTTGTGCTCCTGCCATCTTGCTCTCTGGGTAAGGGAAACAAGGAACATCTCCTGCTTCACCTTCAGTCTAGGGTGTTTGCTGAGGCTCGGTTACCTTTCCAAAGGCAAGAGATGCCCAAGCAGAATATAGGAAGCTGCTGATTGTATCCTTAGCATCCTTGTCATGATGGTTAGAAAAACAAAACCATCGTAGTCATCATATATTCATCTGATCCTGTGACTTGCTTCAGACTGTAACACTAGCCCTAGAGCGTGGTAGTTTGAGCTCTGAGGCAGTGTGGTTGTGTGGGACAGGGAGATATGTGACACCTGCACTACAGGTACTGACTTGAATTTATTGTGCTGATGAAGATGTCTTGCGTCTCCTGGGGAGACTATTGATCATCTGCTTTGTTATCAGGAAGATTTCCTTGTCTGCTTCCTTGCAGATCCTGGAACTCACTGATGATCTTGGATTTGGGGCGCTCACCAAAGGACTGTTTGGGATTTAGGCAAGGGGGGTCAGGTTATTTTCTTTTGCTAATAAACTTCTATTTTTTCACCTTTTGCCTTAGTACTTTAAGTATTTCTCTTATGTTTACATTTATTGGGTAGTGGTGAACCACCACCTTGTGCTGTCCTATCACACCTGTTAAAAAATTACACCTGTTTCTTGTAGATAAGGTAAGAAACAAATTACTCTGGGGTGCCTTTCTCTGACATTTCATTTGTCTTCCAGATTGTGCAAGGGTAGTTACCTTCATGCCAAAATTAATTATGGACAACTCTGGAATTGCTTAATCTGTCAGAAGCAACAGGAGAAGAAAACATCCGTATTCAGTGCTGAAGGGCTGGGTGAATAAAGAATAGACAGGAGTTTTCCAGACACAAACAGGAGTTTTCTCAATCTGGTGTTCAACTAACTTGCAGAATTCCTGCTGAAGTTGGTGTAATTTCTGCTTTAATCAAAATTGCTTGGCTGAATCATAGATTAGCAGGGTCACAGTGGCAGATGGTTGAAGAACTTCCTTTTTTTCTGTACGAAACTTACAACATATACAACAAAGCTATACACTCCTTGGGTTACTGTGTTTCTAGAAGAAAATTAGATTTAAAAGAATAAATCTTGCATCAGCTGGATACAATCTTATAATCTAAAGACCGTAACTGGTACCTACATAAATTACTGTTATATTCTCAGCATAGAATCAAATTAATTACTTTATTCTTCTTAAACTGTTACTGTATGTCCTTTTCACCAGTAATGCTGTGTGAGGCAGCACTTGCTCATTCCTTACTCTTCTGTTCCAAATACTCCCTTCAAGTGTGGACAGTAACTCTAGACTTTGACTTTGTTTGGAATGAGGCCAAATCTGTACATGGGATGGTAGCTTTCCTTGCCCTTTCCAGCAGGAAAGGAAAGGATTAGGGCTAGGTTTACAGGGAGAGGTAAATGCCTTTCACTGACTGTTGATTCAACAAGGTAATATCTCTGCAGTCAGAAATTAAATTGTTAGCCTGAGGTTTTTCTGGAATAGGCTTAGTAGTTTTTTAGAATAGTTTTCTTAATATTATAGCAAGTGCATGGGGCTTAAACATAGTTTAAGTCCTTTTCCTTTTGTCCATGTAAATCAGAACGGGGTTTGGCTCAGTGTTTGCAATCCTTCAGACTCCTTTGGTTTTCTCCATCTCTTTACAGAAACACAGATCCTACGGTGTGGCATGCAGCAGCCATCCAGCGAACATGAGGTGGAGGGTATTTCTATTCCATATACTGCTTTTATTTATTTTAACTGTGTTCATATGCCTAGACTAGAGGAGCGCAGCCACTCCTGGCAGCATCCGAAACCCTGTGTGTATGTGTATCTGCTAATAGCTCTGTGCTTGCTGAAACCTCTGAGCTGCCACCATGTTCCCACAAGAGAAGGGACCCCAAAGGCTGCAGAGTGGTCAGGGGCAAGCATCCTTTCTGTCCTGGCCCCAAAGCTGCCTTTCAGCAGCAGCGGGGAAAAGGCTGCATCACACCGCTGCGGCTTGCATCAGATCAAAGAAGTGTAGAAGTGTGATACTGCTGTCCCTCTGTCTCATTCCCTTTTTTTTCCTTCAGTATCACATAAAGAAGAATTGCCAGCACCACATGGCAAAATGATTCATCTTCTATTGTTACGTGTTTAAGCCATGAAAGTAATTATATTAAAATAGGAATACTTTTTTAATTTGTTATCTGACTGCTGAGTGTTCTTGGGTCAGTTCTGTCACATCCTCCTTTGTAATCCTGAAATATTTTTAATAAAAGCAGAAAATCTGACGACATCACAGTAATCCAGGAGCTAAGGCTTGAGATAAAGGCAAAATAGATTTGCATGGCTAGAAACTTTTATTTGTTTCTGTAGGCATTTCTATAGGAATTGGAGAATAAAGCTGGGGGGCGAAGGCTCTGCTGCATGACATTTCAAGTACTATTTGCTTGTCTCAGTAATAGCAATTTTATTCTGTAGAAATCTTGCTGATAGTTTGTCACATTACACTGATGTGCCTAAAATGAGAGTTGTTATTAGACAATGGGATCATGGCAGCTTCTTGTGTTGTGCTTTTGCTCCTCTGCTCCAGCTTCTGTTTATGAAATTACTTTGATCTATATTTTGTACATTTGAAGTACTAACTGGACTTTTTTGTGGAATGTGCCAAATATATTCTAGGTGTTGTGAGTAATAATAGCATTAATACAATCAAGAAACCCCAAACTGTTCTGAATTTTTCTGTTACCATTTTTTCCTGAGTGTAAATTATGATATTAAAATTGATGTTATTGGTAGCGTCCAATGCTCAAAAATAACTCAGGGCATATCGTCTCCTTGTGATCATATGTCCCATGCTGTATTTCTTATGCATTCATCAGCTGAGAGCTGCAACCATTAATTGTACTAATGTTTCTAATGCTGTGCTTAGCAGGAATTATTTGATAATCTGAGCTGTAATAATTGGAAATACTTGATTGGAGGTGGGTAATCAGATTGTATTTATCTATCTGTCTCAGGCTTTTTAAAGCTTTTTATGCAAGTGACTTCTGTGGTTTTCAGTGTATCAATTTTGTTTTCATTACATAGGAAAGAATTACATACATTTGTATGCCATTGGTCAGTCTGGATTTGAAGGATGAGCAAAATACTTGTTTGGCTGCTGAAAAGGATTTTGTACAATAATGGTTCACAAATTTATTTTCTGGTATAAAAAGGTTTCTCTGTGGAATTGAGCACTTTCTAGGAGCAGTGCAAGAGACAATGACTTGATTTTTGAAGCATACAGCAAATAATGCTCTCCAGAAGTGCTGATATTTGGTAGAGTTTTTTTATATGAGTGTCTGTGTCACATTGTGGATATGCTGAATATGAAGGTAGTATGTAAAAAGGCTTTGATTAATTTAAACTTTACCCTTTGTGTGATGCCCTAAGTTTCTGGGCTTGAACATGGACACAACTTTGCTCTCTAATTAACCCAACTAGGCAAAGCTCAGTGTATGTGAGTTGACCCTGTAATTTTTGTTTTGCTTTGTTTTATTTTAGGAGCTTATGTTAAAGTTGAATGGTGGATATAGTATTTGTAATTATTTTTTTTCTTTTTTGGATTTGAAAATGCTCCTATAACCATCTTATTTCCAAGAGATACTAAGGGACAATAACAAATGCCATCAGTAAGCTCGGTAGTTTCTAGTTTCTCTGTGTCTTAGAAAAATAAGGTCTTCAGCATGTTCACCACCAA
Source organism: Laterallus jamaicensis coturniculus (assembly GCA_022605575.1). Lineage (NCBI taxonomy): Eukaryota > Metazoa > Chordata > Aves > Gruiformes > Rallidae > Laterallus > Laterallus jamaicensis. The sequence goes on from JAKCOX010000015.1 coordinate 13,467,333, forward strand.
CATGCGGAAGAACTTTTACACAGTGAAGGTGACAGAGCCCTGGGACAGGCTGCCCAGGGGCGTGTGGAGTCTCCATCTCTGGAGATATTCAAGACTCATCTGGACACCGACCTGTGCGACCTGTCCTAGGGACCTTGCTTTGCAGGGGGTTGGAGTTGATCTCTCAAAGGTCCCTTCCAACCCCTATGATTCTGTGATTATGTGTTAAAATCCAAATGCTCAAGGAAGAATAATCTCTGCTAATGGCAAAAACAGGTGTTGCTTTTGTTTGCTTAAATTTTTAGTTGGTAACAAAAGGGCTGTTTTTCTCCCTTTCAGTCTTACGTTTTTGGCAGCTGGGAGTCTGCAGAGTTAAAGGGACGTTTTACAAAGAAGCTGGTGAAACAGGTGAATGTGCTTACCCAGCAGGACAACCTAATGTGTGATTTTTCCCTCTCTAAAATGGGAAGGTAGAGCACTGAAAGCTGAAGTGTGGCTTTCTCCCAGGCTTTAGTGAAAGATGCTGCCCAGTGGAAGAAGCATCGCTTTGTAGCTGTGTCTCCTGGGGTTCATGCTTCATCTTTCAAGAGAGGAGTTGAATTGTAGCAAGACGGGTCCAAGGGTAGAGAAGGCAGGTTGTGTCCCAGACATCTTGTTCACTTACTGTCATCCTCTGGTCTTTCCACAAACACCCTTAAACTGGAAAATAACAGCTGCAGATTAAGCAGTTGTCAAGCTTCTTCCAGTTTATGCTGCTTGCAGATGCATGTACATGCTCTCACCCACGTATGTATGGTTTACCAGTTATGCTTATAGGCTGTATATGTACTATATATATCTGTGAATTTTAAAGAAAAATACAATTGTTAAAATTAGTTTTAAAATTACATGTTTGTGTAAGAGACCTTTACTATTACAGGTAGAAAAGCAGGTATTTTCCTCTTACAGTCAATCTGGTTTGGAGTTTGTCTTTAATTTGGCAGGATGTGGAAACGTGTATACTAGTAATCATTATTTCATACATCCTTGTTCTGGAAATGTGAATGGATAGAAACAATGTGCCTTTGGATGCCTTTACACTTTATTCCTATTCATTCACCAATGCAGACATGTGTCTTTGTATCATAAAAGCATATGTCGGTTATTGAAAACTGCTTTAGTTGCAGGAGATGGTCTACTTCATTAAGTAGAGACCACTTGGTCTCATTTGATGTCATCTCCTGGCTACTTACTGAGTTTTTAACCTGGTTGCTGGAGTCATGCAGTCTATTTAATCTTATTAATAGCACACCTTTAAAAAGGTAGGGCCCATTCAGCCAGAAGATTTTGATGTGGTGGTTTCATTTCAGGAAACAGAATAGCCAATGCCTACTGTGGGTGCTAGAGAAATGCTGGAAGTGGACTTGTATTGAATGGGGGCTTGTTAAAAGATTATAATTAGTCTTAGGGAGAGGACATGCTGCAGAAAATATTTTGGTGAGCTGGCTTAACAAATACATAGTATTTCAAATGTATAAATAGCCCCAGCCTGTTTTGAATTAGGGTGGTTTGCTGTTCCATCAACAGAGCTGAAACAACAGCAATTTTCAGATGGAGGGCAAAAGGGTAGGGGGAGGGCTTGGGACCATAATCCCTGGAGCAGAACAGCTGCGGCTCGAGATGCCAGAGTTTATTGTGTGAATTTCCAGTACTGATAAAGTAGGAGAATATTTGAAGGTAGAACATTTGGTATGTCTCTTGAGACTTAGGGCTGAGGCTGGAGCAGGTAGAAGAGGATGAACCATCAGGGCACTGAGTGGTACGACACGTCTCACCCTGAGAAATGCACGATGCATGGAAGGTTTGCCAATCTTCCATGAGAAAATTTCAGGAGAAAAAAGATTCTAAACTAGCTCCTTAACTCTTTAGTTAAATTCTTATGTATGTGACCTAATTCTCAGTTTTCATAATTTTTAATTCAAGGTTTTATTTATTTGTATTTTGGATTCTATTGTTAACCATCCATTAAAAAAAAAATCTAGTCTGTGGGTAATATGATTAATTCAGTTTATCCTGTTGCTTATAGGTTTACTGAATATATAGCTAGAGAGGGTAATTTTGTTGATGATTTAAGAAATGCATTCTAGCAACATAGTATATAGTAAGATATAAAGCCATTGTTGTCTTCATATAAATGTGTCATTAAGCCACATATCCTAATATAGTGGCCAAGGTGAACAGAAGATGAGATTATGCAGGGCCTCATTATTCTCATTTCCCACTTCTGAACTCTGTAAACGTTCACATCTGCCTCTGAATAAGAGTTATACAAAATCTTATAATGATTCTTTTTTCCTCAAAAAACCTCACCTTAAATAAGCAGCTCTTCTGTTCCTCCAAAAGAGAGGTGGCATATTAGTCATGAAGAGTATGAGTAATATTGTTAAATAAAATTTAGAACATAATTAGCAAGGTGGAAAAGGATTTCAACCATTTTTATAAGAATTTGTGCCTTTTGCTAGCCTAGAGAGCAAATTCTTGGTCACAGTGAAGTCATGTCAGGTGACATCACTTTTATTAAAAAATTTATAACCTCAGTACAAGGTTTCAAAACACTTTCCACAGCTAGGCTATTCCTCTCACCGCTCACTATCTGGATATTAGAGTAAATTATTTTTATAAGCTCATGTTTCTGGAGTATTTCCTCTTTCTTTTGTGATGTGCGGGATGAAGGACTGGGGGAAGAGTAAGTGGTCCAGCTCCCCTGTCAAATTGAATTTCTTTCTTTCTCCATTCCAGGTCTCAAGGTGTGTTTGTCTCATCAGTCATTTATTTGGCCCCAAGGCTCAAATACATTAGGTTATTTGTTTGCTGATCTTACGGGCTGAATGCACAGAGTAACATGTTAAGTTGGAATAGCAGGCTGGAATTGTTAAGGGATATTTCAGGGGTGAAATGTAGTAAGGGAAGAAAGCAGATGTGAAGCCATCAAAGGTTGAGGTTACCAAGGGACGATTTATAGTGGGAAGAGGAGGAGGATGAGGAGAGGTGGTAGAGAAAGTCCAGCAAAGAATGGTAAAAGTAGTACTTGACATGAGGTTATTCACTTCCCCCAGTACAACCCAAAGCAAATCACAAACCCTTAGAAAGAAGAGGAGTTTAGGCAGAATGTGTCAGTTTTGACAGTGCAGGGTTGACAGAGATAAAGAAGCAAAGATTTTTTTTTTCTTTAAAAATAACCTTTTAAAAAACTTTATCTTAATTCACAGTGAGTGGCAGATATTTGGGTGACTGTGGCCTTTTTGCACTCTCTCTGTGTATACTAAGACTCTGCATTTATATAGCGTGCTGCTGGTAGCAAAGGAAACTTATTTGAAACTGTATATAGGAAAGATGCTCCCACGTGCAGTTCAAAACAGAGGCTTAAGTCTTTTTGTTTTCCTAAATCTTGTAGGCACCTTGGAAGATATTGCTTACATAAATATCACAGTTAATATTGTATTTTGTTGACAAAACTATTAACTTCACTGAAAATATGCTTAGCATCTTCCCTTGTGTTCTGCGTTGCAATGATTTCAGATAAAGTGAATTTCTAAACTTAACCACATGTGATATTTATTTTAATTGGCGATCAGATTGAATAAAATCCACAATTTGTTTCACTCAATATTGCATGCATTTCCGGATCATTATTTTCTTCTGTAGCAAGGCTCACAGTAATGTAGGGTTTTTTTCCCCCTTTTTGCCTTTTAACATGTCCTGAATTGCTCAGAATCATAGAATCATAGAATGGCATGGGGTGGAAGGGATCCCAAGGATGATAGAGCTCCAACCCCTCTGCCATAGGGAGGGCCACCAACCTCAGGCCTGGATCTACACAAGGTTGCCCAGGGCCCCATCCAACCTGGCCTTGAACACTTCCAGGGTCTCATAATATTGTTGCTTGTACTTAAAGTGAAGTTTTTATTAGAAGCAATTTCATTTAAGCATGTAACCAAAATTCAGAAGACAGTAAACAATGAATAAAAGATGTCAGTTGTCCAAGTTTTCTTTGTCTCTGCTATGGAAGGAATGGAAGGAGTTGATCTAAATTAAGGTGTATATACTTGTTTTAAAGGGACTTTTTTGGGGGTATAGCTTTGGGGTTGGGGGGGGAGCTTGACTGTGCACTGGAGTGACATGTTGCTGCTTGCTGGCAGTGGAGTTAACAAAACTGCTTGTGGGCACACTTTCAGCTGGTAGAAAATCTGATGAAGTAAAAGCCTCCAATGATTTCCCATTGAACAGAACAGCTACTTTAAAATAATGTCTACATATACATTTCCACTTGTATAATTTAAATCAGTTTATTAAAATAGCTGCATGCAAAATTTTTATCTTGCTGTTAGTGTGCTGCTCTGAGGAGTAAACACTCGTGGATTGTTGAGTCTTTCACTGTTCTGTTTTCCTCTCTGCAGTGTATCCACAGCAATACAGGCTGTTAATCTGAACCATTTGCGGTGGGTGGGTGAAGAAGTGGAAGAATGGGCACAATACACATTAGGCTGCAGTGAAACTGGTACTGTGTTCCCATATTTACTAAGTAAGGTAGATATGTTTTCTGAAGATTTCCAGTAAAAGGCAATTCAATTTACTTTCTCAAAACCAGACTTTACAGATACCTGTGTTGTAGAGGGTATTGCTTCAGGTATAGTTATAATTGTCAGTTTTTACTTTTTTTGTGTCTCAATACGTTTTTGACTGTAGACACACTGCTAAAGCTGTGGTCCTGTCCTGTCCTCTCCCTTCCCCCCCAGCACACCCCCCCCCCCCCAAAAAAAAATCTGTTCCACATGGTTCAGCTTGATTAAATATATGTAGAGTTCAAACCCCTTATTGTTTTTTCCATTTTGATATTTATCCTTTTTATGTCAGTGAATGTGTCATATGTGTTAATAGCAAAAATTTTAAAGAAATTTGGGATGAAATGTTGTGCCTGCATAATCCACATAGGTAGCTTGTTACTGAGAATATGAGTATTCATGTCATGTTAATAACAAATAGACCATCTGCCTCCCAGAATTCCTCTAGCTAGTAGATAGTTCAGTAGATGACTTTGTTTCCGTGGGAGATGTAAGAAGGCAGTGCAGGATGATCATGCCAATATTTTACTTTATCCAGTGTGGATACATGACCATATTCTGTACGTGCAGACCCAGCAAAAGTCTGCACCGCTGCTGCATTTCTGAATGCTGTTGTGTATCCTTGTGTCTGTCCGTAACTTCCTTAACACCACATTAAGAGCAAGCTCAGACTCAGGACTGTAATGTTTTTGCAGGAAGAGACAAGAAAAAGTACAGAAACTTACCACTGATATGTAATGATTCTGCTTTTTATTTTTTTCCCCCACAAGATTTAATTGCTAGTGCAGCTTTGGAATAGAGCACTTTCCTCTTTACTGCCTAGCAACAGCCACCCCCCTCTGGCCTTCAGGTTGAAACATCACAGTACTACAATAGCCCATTTGTACTTGCAGTAAGCAATTCAGGTGATTGCACATTAAAGTCTGTTGAATACTAGGGGGCATTTTTCAGCCTTGATTCCGGTTCCTGAACATCTGCATATTGCCGCTGTTTTTTTGTCTTTTATTTGTGCTTTATCTGCTTAAAAATGGGCTTGGAAATTTTAGTTATATCATAAGAGAGGCTGAAAATTAATTAGACAATTTAAGTATTACTCCGTGAAACCGCCACCCGCTGCTCCTGGCACGTGTTGTGTGGTTTACTTTATTTTCCTATCAAGAAAGAGTGGAAGTCTAAGGAAAATCTAGAATGGCCAAGAAAATATGGCTAAATACATTGCTTTAGGGGGAGCAAGTTATGCTTTTGGGCTTGAAAGGTGAAAGGAGTGAATGTTGTCTGTTGAAAAGTGTAAAAGGAGAGAGTGGAGGAGAGATTACGATGACATCTCCCTGTACACCTAGGCCTTGTAATGTGTCCCTTGCAGATGCACTTTACTGGTGATGTATGGAATTAACAGAACAACTGGTTTGGATTTTGTGGCATGGAGACTTCTGAGAGGAGGTGAAGTGTATAGATTGGCCTTAGAAGTGATGGAATGGAGAGGACTTCTTTGTATGGACCTGAAGTGGGCTGTGCAGGTGGTTGCAGCAGAGAGTGACTGCAAATTTGCTGGACTAAGAGCATATTTTGAAGATTCTCATTTTAAACAGCATGATGACTTTGGAAGCCAAATCTCAAAGCAGATCCAGCTTTGGGATCAGTAGAGGTCAAGCAAATAGTTTGAATTTTGCCTATTTAAAAAAGTTTATCATTGCAGTTTAAATCATTCGAAGTCAGAGCATGTTTGATGTTTTGAGAGGACTCAGTTCAATGAAGATACACAGTTGCGGCCAGTCGGGTTGGTGTCTGCCCACACTGGTGTATGATGAAGCCTGGAGAGGTGGATGGATGCACAGCAGCTCTGGAAGACTTGTGCTTAAGCTTAGTTATTTATGTCAGAGCTGTTTGGGTTAGCTTGGGTTTTTTTAAGGAGGGGTAATCCATTTTTGGCAGTGGATTCTCAGCACTTTGAAAATCTGACCGATTTTATACAGTACATAAAGACATGTTCAGGCCCATTCCTTCTTGTGGAAAGTGAGTGATGAAATAAGGAGGCCTCTTTGTGGTCAACAGAGCTAAAGGACTTGGTGAACTAAATGGAGATGTATGGGGTGAAATCAGAATAATACACAACAGAGGAATAATAAATAATTTTTTATGGAGGCAAATGGTAACTGGATACTGATTGTTCATTTTCCCTACAAGTGGTGTATTTACAGTGTCCTTTTGTTGAAACTAGGTTTCAGGAGTAGGGACATGCTACAGGAAGAGATCAGTGAGGGCAATCAGATTTCAGGAGCAGGATCTGTGAGGAAACAGATTAAGAGACTGAGGGTGTTCGGCTTAAGTCAGGATCAGATGAGGGAAGGCTGTATGAGCAATCCATAAGTATTAAAAAAATCTGTTGCAAAGAGAAAAAGATGAGTCTGTTCTCTCAGCATTGGTGCTGGAAGGGAGAAATTCAAGTGTCTTAAATGCAGCCGTATGTAGGGTGATTATTTGGGATGGCTGAGGAAGTGTTTATATTTGAAGCAGTGTAGGAAAACATCTGTCTGGAGTGGCCGTTGGGCGAGCTGAGCCTGCCTTGACCGAATGATCTCCTGTGGTCTCTTCCCAAGCCTCTTATTATACGATTTTATGCTTGCTGCTTTGGAAAGAGCTTTTTGTATATCCACAAGCAATTTGATTTGTGGTACAGCGTAAATAACTTCAGGACACTGTTTTGGTTATCAGTGTTGATTTCCTCAGTAGTGTGTTAGAAATGAAGGGTCAGTTCAAAGATGTCAGTATTTTCAGATAAAAACAAAGTCAGCTGAAATGCGGTTCAGCTGGTGATGGAGATTATCTGAACTAAGCCATGTGATATGACATTCATGATAACATTTTCCTTGCATAAATATGTAGAAATAGTATTGTATCCTTTCTCCCTTTTTTTTATCTGCAGTTTTCATTCCAACTAATACACCTGGCTGAACTTTAAAATGTTTTCATAAAACATCCAGCTTGAAATCTCTCCATTTCCAGTAGAATTGTACTGGTAGGTTAACATATACTGATTAAAAAACAAATGAAGTTGATAACAGAAAGGTTACATGCTATTGTCTTGTGGCTGTCTTGGGCTTTCCTGTATATAGGGTTAACTTCTTGAGATTCATGAGATAAAATGAAGGTTTTACGTTCTTTTTAATTTTAAAAATTAAACCTTTATTTGGGGATTTATCTAATTCCAAATAATCCTAAATCTTCAAATAATAGGTAGCTTTTCTAAGCATTGCTAAGTTTTTCTAGGATTTCAGGGTAGCGTGCCCTCTTAATTCTTCATTGTCCTTTGGGAACTGGGATATTATTCAAAAGTTAAATCATACAGTTCAAATAAAGATGTCCAGTGCTGTCAGAATAACACTCGGCATTCAATCTAATTGCTTTTCAGTTCACAGTGCAACCTACTGATTGGCAATTGAAAAGAATAAAATACTGCCAGTTGGGCAGTATTGAGAATATTTTTTTTATCAGCAGATTTTCTCTATAAAAAGCAAGGTTTCAAGTTTGGGGTTGGTTTTTTTTGATCAATAGATTTTTCTGCAGAGAAAAGTGTTAGTGAAACATCCACTGCTATTCACATACATACAGAAATGGTTTCTTGCTGTAGGTAAATGTAATTGTCACCAACAGTAAAAGGTACCGCTTGGACTTGATTTTGTAGCTGGTCACATTTTATTGAGACACTGACATATTCCCTATGGTCTGGGAATAAAAGAAGATTATATTGTTGTGAAGTTTTGCTGGGTCAGAGCTCTGCCTGTGAATGCATGGTTATATGCAAACGCTTTCAAGATGGGGGATTTCTTTTTACTCTAGCTGCAGCATGCATTGCCCTCGGCATCGTAACCTGTTGGAACACGTGGGACATGGCTGTTTGGAGCTTGGGACCTGGCTCTTGTCTTCTGTTGGGAGAAAATAGTAATAAATGCCTTTGATAAATAATTAGTCCTATAAACTTGAAGAAAATTATATTCCCTTTGTTGTATTTAAAACAGAGGTTAAGATATCCTTTGATGTCTTAAATAGGAAGGTTTAGATTAAGTCATATGGAGCACAATCGTATCTTTTGGACACGGTATGAGTTAATTTCAAGTACTTTAGATAGAATTGTGAGGAAAATATATGTTGTGATGATATACACGCACAGTCCTATATGCCATAGAGGAAAACCTCTTTTGTTTCTAAAATTTAGCAACTATGGAAGTTTAAAAAAAAAAAAAAAGTGGTGGTGATCTTAATGATTTTGAAAGAAAATGGCATAATTTTGAGAGATCCTCTTGCAAACAGGAGATTGTTTAATGACCAAAAAAAAGGTTTCTTGTGCAGATATCTCCATCCTGTATATATTTTGAAAACTTTTTTTTTGCAGAGAGTTCTTCTGTTAAAACCAGTTTACTGTATTTAAACCAAAACACATATGAAGAAGTAAATCCAGTCTTGTTTATGACAAGGATTTGAATGCTGAGACCTTAGTGTTGGGAAGAAGCAAGATTTGCTTGATTTCATAAAAGGACAACCTTTCACCCAAACCCTCGTGTGACCGAAGCATACAACGTAAAAGGTACCTCCTGTCTCCTCTCCATCTGGAATTAACAGTCTCTATGATTTTGACAAATAGCCCATTTGAGGGCCTGGAGGTGTAGTTCTCCATATTAAGGTTTCTGTGGCTCATTAGCTATTCAGGGAATGGATAATGATCACCATCCTTTTTTTTTATGTCTCCAGAATGATGGGGGAGAAATGCTAAATGACATTCTCATCTGTCTCTAACCTGGGTAATTAGACAAGGTGTGTGTCACAGAAAAGTGAGTGGTTTAATTTTTTTTTTTAATTTTTATTTTAAAAAAATATTGAGGATTACTTTAACTAAAGTGTAGGATGCTTTGGTAACTGAAATCCACGTGTGTGAATCAGGCAATCTGGTCTCTGCTCCTAGCTCTGTCATCACCTGCCTGTCTGCCCTTGGGTCATTTGCTTAAACTAAACATTTTCAAAAGGTTCCACAACTTTGTGGTTTTCATTTCTTGGGCATCTAGTTTAATATCAAAGACAGGTGCGCCTCAGGTTTTTACCTACACGATTGTAAGTGATAAAAAGCAGTAACATAGCAAGTTATTCCATGACAACAGAACTTCAGCTGATTAGTCATGCTCATAGTCCATTCCAAATTAACATGTTTAAAACAACCTTCACTTTGGCCCATGCATTTTCCTGTACTTTTGTGCTCTGTTGATAAGCCAATCTCTTCATCAAGTACTGTGGTAATGTTGACTTTTTTTGTCCTGCTTTTTCCATACTGCAAATAAAAATTGTATTAAGGTCTTTATTTTTGAAAATGTAATGTATTCAAAACAGTTCCTATCAAATCTAAACCCCAGATAATATATTTTGCATGTGTGCAAAGCCTTTTTGGCTGACTTGCAAAAGATCTGAATTAACAAAATTCTTCAATTCTTTGCCCAGCAAGTTCTGGACTTGAATGCTAATGCACATATGCAGCATTTTTTGAACCTTAGATGAGGGATCTTTATGACTGGCTCTTGCAGATGGTGCTGATTCATGAAATACTGAGAGTTTTCACTATGTTGCATTAGAAGACCATCCACAGAAGAATGAAAACAGAACCTTCCTTGGGCTGGGATGCAGTTTATACCTGCAGTTGATTCTGAAATTGTGGCTTATGTCAGGAATTACTGAAAATCAGAGTTAAAGGATTCGGGACAGAGAGAAACTCATATTACTCTGCTCTGGTGAGACCCCACCTGCAATATTGCATCCAGCTCTGGGGTCCCCAGTACAAGAAAGTCCTGGACCTGTTGGAGCTACGTGGCCAGTGGAGGTCACGAAGATGATTAGAGGTCTGGAGCACCAATATGTGAAGCCAGGCTGAGCGAATTGGGCTTGTTCAGCCTGAAGAAAAAAGTCTTCCAGTACCTGAAGGGGCTACAGGAAAGCCTGGAGAGGGATTGGTTGCAAGGGCAGGGAGTGATAGGAGAAGGAAGAGTGGTGTTATGCTGGAGGAGTGTAGATTTACATTTGATAATAGGAAGAAATTCTTCTTTGGGCAGGTGTTGAGGCCCTGGCACAGGGTGCCCAGAGAAGCTGTGGCTGCCCCTGGATCCCTGGCAGAGTTCAAGGCCGGGTTGGATGGGTCTTTGGGCACCCTGAGCTGGCGAAAGGTATCCCTTCCCCTGGCAGGGGGTTGGGACTGGACAAGCTATTTAAAAATACTGTTGTTTAAAATACTGTTGGTTTTGTGTCTGCAAGGCATCACGTTTTACCGTGGATGTTGATTTCCACTATGAAAGTTTGCATAACTGGAATATGTGTGTTAAATAGATCTGAAAGGGTCTTTTCCAGTTTAGAATGGCACATTATTGCTGAAAAGTAAGGGAAGTACTCTCTAAGAAGTCATAGATATTTGGAGCTATAGATTTTTGTCAAAATTTTTCTCAGCTTAAAGTTGACTAGAAGAGTAGTTAAGGGATTGATTTTGTGTGTACTTGTCCTGTTTTTACCCTATTCTGATCTTCTGATCATTTGACAGACCCTTGTGGAACTCATATTGGCATACTGATGTTCTGAGGCATTTGGAAGATTTGGATGCTGCGTAGTTGTCAGCATAACTGACATCCAGTTCACCTAGAAACCTTTGGAAAGCCCACCTATGGTCACTTTATGATTTTGCAATGTTTAGTGTAGCGGAACAATGAATTTTCTTGTTTTCCCATAAATAGTGGAATCACAGAGTGAGAGAGAATCAGATATTTTTCAATGACTTCCACCATCTGCCTTGAATGCAAGTTTGGCTTCCATCCTGATGTTGGCAAGTGAGATTTGAACTATCTTTATTAATTTTATTTTAAAAATATAAAAGGCATTTGACTGTCTGATGCGGTGGGTAATAGCAATATGCTTGGTAGTCCTGTGGTGAAAAAATACATTACAAATGTACAGAATTGCTAAGCTTGGAAGCCAGCATGGGCTGAGATGCGAGGGTATTCTTCAGTCTCATGCCACAGAACTTCTCAGGTCAATGAGAGGTTTGGCCTTAAGCTGTTTTGGGAGTAGTTACACCGTAATAGAGTACATGTGGTCATGCACTCCTGTAAAAGTCTTAATACTCATGTGGACCTTAAAGTTTTTTTGTTTAAAACTCCTTTTGTGGCTCCTCATGGTATAATTTTCTAAAAAGATGGCTCATGTCCCTTTGTATTGAAAATACCCAAAAGTCATAGTGCACGTAATGTTAAAAAAATCCAGAAAGTTCCAAAGCGTTTTTCTGCTAGAGAACTGCACACCCAGATCTGGAGTTGGTATTCTGTGGTCTGACATTATGTATTTTTTATGGTTTCATGAATTACACTTATTCTGTGTCTGTGAAAGGTAAATGCTGTTATAAGTCATACTCCTTTATGTTAATAGCATGATATCTATACTGTAGGCACTGCATTCATAGAGTTATGCAGGTGCAGATCTGTAAATGCTCCCTTTGATAGCCAAAGTGATATGTTGTTACCCAAGAATGAAAGGGGGTTTACTTTTCCCGTCATTAGGACAGACCACGCATTCATCACTGTGTTCTGATGAGCCACGTATAAATTCTCTGTCAGGCAGAACTGGGTGACAGTGCAGGGCTGGCAGAAAGCCCTTCCTCCTGCCAAAGCTCCATCTCCAGTGGAGAGGCTGCTGCGGGTGATGAGACTAGCCAAAAATCAGGCAAATGGAAGATGCAGCAGCAAGTCACGTAGTAGCTGACCCATATCTGGTGTCCAAAAGTTGTGTTAAACCAGAGGAGTATGGCAATATTGACTTGTTTGTTGATGATTTAGGAAGCATGTATGGCTGGACTTACCTCTTGGTTATGGTTGTTACTCTGGTCCCGGTGTGACAAGAATGAGCACAGGACCAGATTTTTGTGACCCCTGACTTCCACAAAATTAATATCAGTGCAGAAAATATGCCTGGAATATCCAGAATGTGTGGGGAATGATGGCAGATATGACAAAGGATACATCCTCAATCTGCTTTTCCTACTTGCTGGGGGCCTTACAGCATAACCTGAAGAGCTTGAAGCAGTTCCGGAACCTATCCTGCACTAAGTTGCATGTAGTCAACTCAGCACCTTGCGAACATTTCTCTCTCCTGTTAAATATTTATCCTCTCTTGGTTTTTTTAATTTTATTTTATTATTTATTTTGGAATCCGCATATTTGTTCAGACCTCAGGAAATCCGACTGGGCAGGTTGGAGACCAGCCAGTTGAGCACCCTAATTAAACAGGAGCATGTAATTAAAAGTTAAACAGATGTGGCTTGGGCAGGTGGTATTTCCTGAATGCATTTGGTTTTCTTTGAGTACACACTATAGGTGATGGATACAAATACTCTATCTGCAACTGCGAAAAATACTTGTGCATATGCTGAGCAGTTGGTTTGTGCACTCACTCGGCACTGCTGGAACTGCCACAGCTCACTCTTAATGGACTGAAACGAGTTCTAAAATCCTGAACATATGTAAACATTTTTAAAGCTCAGCCTGGACAAAGTTTGTGGGTAGGGAGACACATGCATGGAAGCCTGTAAATGTAATAACCCTATATGATGCGTTTCTTGCATTCTGTTTTGATTATGTGCTACCAGCTACTGTTAGAACCAGTATAGGCAAGATAATGCTGTGATGTGGCTTCACAGAACAAGTCTGGTGAATTCATTGCAACTCCCAAAACTTGAAAACACCTACTATGCTGAAGAATTGACCTATAAAAATTCAAAAGATATGTTTGTTCTTAGTTCTTCACTAAAATTCCAATAATTGTTTTATCAACAGTTTCAGTTGGAAGAAAATAAAGAGTAAAAATATCACAGTCAAAATTTGGGAATAAGGAAATTAAATAAACTTCGAACTGGAATTCATGTTATTTTTACTAGGTGGTGAAGTGTAGGCCCTTTCTCACTCTCATTGTAGACAGACATGAAATCTTTGAAGAAAAACCAAGCAAGGAAGAAGCCACACTTGAAGGTCTTCGTATTTGAGGGAAATTTCTGTCCCTGTAGATTTTTAAGATTAAATCTGTAGAATGCTACTGCAGTTTTAGATTAGTTTTAAGGGAGTTGTAACAGTTTAATAGGACTGTCTGATAAGGAGTTGTGTTGTACAGTTAAATTATTCCATCCTTTTGTTGTTAGTGATCTCTTTTAATTCTTCTGCATCCTTCGAGCGGTGTTTCACAGGGTCCCAGCGTATCACCAGCAATAAGCAGCTGTCTTATTTGCAATACCTTGTTTCTTCTTTAGCAAGCTGCTTCAAAAAAAGTGTTGTTACAGCAGATAACTTTACATTTAGCTGCCGCAGCTCCATATTCCCTGTGGTTACCAATTTGAAAATGAGATTTCTGTATATTGTGTGTGTGTGTTTTCAGTTGTCTTTTATAATCATCCCTTAAAAAATGGTCTTTTGAAGCTGCAACCTCTGCTGCAAACCCAGCTTTATTCCAGATGTATCTTTATCTTATTTCAAATTATTTTCTAAGCTTTAGAACTTTGCACCTTTGAGAGTCATGGTCTGCTGCTCTTCACTGGTCCCAACATCCAGCTGATCATTCAGTAAAACATGCGTTAGACTTCTTGTTTACACAGGAAATCTAAGAACATGCCTTCCTAAACATTTTCTTGATCTTGTCATCGTGTCAAAGTGGGATAGCTTTACTGAATGCAAGTGAGTTTCAAAGTGCAATTCTATCTGTATTTTTTTCTGTTCAGGAACTGAGTGTGATTGAGGTGGAGCAAATGACTAATGAAACATGTTTCATCCTGTTGAAACATGTTTCATTCCTATTGAGTATGCAGCCACTTGCAGCACTGAGAAACGTAATCATCCTGGGGGCTGTTTGTTTCTGCTGCTTCAGTCTTAGTGCTGACAGTCTTGGAGCCCAGGTAGCTCTAGGAACTGAGTTGGCAGTTATTAGAGAAGAACTGTGAAGTGCATGTGAAGTTTTGGGATTTTTCTGGATGGACTTTCAAACTTTACACTTTGCCGAATTTGATCTGGTTTAGGAAATGCAGGTTTTTACATTTTATACCTGTTATTCAACTTGTATGCAATGAAAATGAGTTAAATTACCTCTGACTTCAAGTCCATGTGGTCAGCAGAACTACATGGGAGATAAGTTCAAGTCAGTCATTGTAAGAAAATTGTCACCAAAAAAAATCTTGATGGTGGTGTTCATAAGGTTTATCAAAGTATGTGCTGATTTATTGTAGTATAGCATTTGCTTGTAATTTGCAATTTGATTTTAACATTCTATAAAGAAATTATGGAGTAAATAGTGACTGCACTCATTTCTTTAATCAGATATGTTGTCACAAAAGTTTCAAAGACAGGCTTATTTAATAAGGAAGTGGTGACTAACTTGTTACTAAGGGAGCAAATTGCTTATTGTGTCTCTTTCTTTTAATGCTTAATTCCTTGTATTGAAACTGAATACTTCTTGTTGAAATGTGCCGTAACCTTACAGGCCTGGGATAAGTTTCTTACAATTATTTATTCTATTAATGTTTCTATCACCTGAGGGAATTGCAGATATTCTGTTAATGGTTGTGTTAATCAAACAACTGTGTGTGTATCTGCACTGCCCAAGTTTGTCATTATATTAGCAGGCACAGGAGATGAAATTGGAAACTTGTAATATACTACAGATTGGATTAACTCGCCTGTTTTGTGTAGACAGCTCCAAGAGTTATTTTAGATAATTTAAAAAGATTAAATCTTCAAGACAGTTATTCTTCCTGACAGGATCTCCGAAGGCTTTAACTTGAGGCCACTGTTCTTGTAAAGATTCTGAACTTTGTACACTGACAGCCTTGCTGTTGTAACATGGGCTGGAATACAACCTATTTCTTTTATCAAAGAATATTTGCAGGTTTCTTTTATCCTTTGGACGTTGGAATAGTTATTTCATCCATATAATGTGACAATGGGCAGTAGTCATTTGAATATAATATATAATGCTTGAGCTGTTTCTAGGCTGTCATAGGTTTTATAACTTCACTCTTTGCCTTTTTAAGGTTTTGATAGTGTCTAGGCAGCAAATTTTCTCATTTTTTTCAAGTTCTGCTGCATGGTAAGATAGCTTTGTCGGGTTGGAGAAGAGAGTTTTGTGTTTGCTTTCTGCCATAAGCTTTCCTTGGCAGAGGTGTCCCTGGGGTTAGTGCATATGCTGATGGAGGGGAACCTTTAGCCAGGAGCATCCTTCCTGTAGCTTTGCAGCTGGGTTCTGAATAGTACAGGGGTCCTGTAAAGCATTCGTTGAGATTCTCCAATACTTAGTGCTTGCAATAATGGCTTTAGAAAGACCATGCATTATTCAACCACTGCTTTTGATGTGTGCAAGACAGCTAGGGTATTTTGAAGGTTTTATTAAGGACCCTAAAGCATCTAAATATAATTGGTCTTTTGGTGAAGAGAAGGTTGTGAACAAGAGTTCCAGGCAGTGTCAGTATCTCAGTGCTTGGAAATCAATACCTCTGTGATCCTTAGTCTTGTTTCTCAGTCCTGAGAGCTTCAGACGCAGACACAAAAGAAAATCCTCACAAAGTTCAGCAAATATTCTGTAAGCTTTTTGTACTGAATTTGGATAGTGCTTTTTATTTGAATAGGGGTACTTTTTATATGTGGCCTGCTTTGCCTCACGTAAGTACTTGATTGTATGAAATAGTGAAAGGCTTGAGTTGTCCCTTATCGTAGAACCTTAGAATGGTCTGGGTTGGAAGGGATCCCAAGGAGATCCAATCCCCATGCCACAGGCAAGGCCACCAGTCTCCAGGCCTGGATCTTTCTAACAGCTAGCATAAGATTTAGAGGAACACTGCAAATTTGCTTTACTTGATAAATTTAAGCCAGATGTATAATTACAACTAATTTTCAGCTTCATGCCCTGCCTGAAGTCACTGAAATGTTCATTCATATTTCATTCTTCATATTCAATGATTGGTTAAATTGATTGTACATCAGAAATCTGATTAGCACCAGACACGTTAATTTTGAAACAATTACTGTAATAATTTCTGCAGGTTTCTTTATTTTAATCAGATACTTACTTTTTTCCCCTTTTATTTCCCAAAACCACACTTGCTTTTGTCCACAATTGGTGAGGAACTGTTTGCTAAAAAATGGCTTGCTGGTTTTTGCAGTGATTTTTTTTTGCCTGCTTGAAGTTACTACAGTATTAATAAAATTGTGGACTAACGCAAGGTACAAGTGTCTTGGGGGAAATAAACAAAAACTCTGTTGACTTGTTTGGGTTTGGTTTTTTTTTTTCTTCCAGAGAGTTGCTACAGTTCCATAGAGAAGATGATGTAGACATTGCAATGAAAATTCAGGTTCAGTGGAGTTCCCAAGGCCTTGAAGATGTCCGGCTGGTGAATTACTCGGTTTTGCTTGACCTACCGGGCTCTTCTTCAAACACGGTGACTCTGAAAAGCAGTGGTGAATGCTTTTATCCGAGTGGACAGCCATGCAACACAGAAACCAGAACGCTTCATAGCCAAGACCTTCTGTACTCGTATGCAGCTTACTCTGCCAAAGGAACTCTTGAGGTAATACAACCATTTATATTTGGCATTTGTGGTGAACTAGAGTTAGAAAACCTCAGCTTTTGTTGAACTTCGCTGGCAAAATGCACATGTCCAGCCTAAAATGAACATACTGAAGTAAAATATGACGTGGCCAATCTCAAAATTTAAAAATTAGTCACACCTGAATGCTTTTTATGATATCTGTGTGTGTGTGTGTGTACATATGTAGGATCTAAGTATATGAATTGACATCCTTTGCTTAGGTGTAAAAACCTGAAAGCTGTGTCTGGAGCCACACTTTATCCTTCATGATATGTAAATGCTACTTTTTTTGAGGGACGCCTGTAGGAAGGGTAAGATGAGGTTTTCTGCAGCGAGACTGGTAGGAGTACTGACCTAATACCTGGACCTTCTGAATTGTGGTCGTGGTTCTCACATGCTTTCTTCTATGGCAGCTCAGCTGGCACATCTGCTCTGTTTCCTCTTGAAGCCCTGATTTGTATTTTTATCTTACTGTAGATTTTGTTAGGAAGTTTTCTCAGTGAAAAGAACCTGCCTGTTGGGATTTGTTACTTGCCAAGTGAAATAAGATCTTGGATTATCTTGTTTTATCCTCTTTATTGTCTTCGCTGGCTGCCTCCCTATATTTGCTTTCCAAATATATTGGGGGTGCACAAAGGGGTCATCATTTCTGTTACTTTCTTGGCTGAGAATATTATAAATCTCAGTAAGTATTTCCAAATATAAAAATGGCAGTTTCACTGCTAACTGCATTACTGTTGTCTTTCTCCTTTTTAAAATACTGTAAGTTATTCCAATGACATGGGTTTTTTTCCATCTTGGTTTCTTTATTGTTTAAAGATATCTTTGCTTTCAAGACTTAGAACTGTAATAGACTATAGGGACAGATGATGAATGGCTTTGGGTTTGGAGGATACCTCTTCCAAAATACCTTTATACTTTGTGAATAACTTAATATTTATAACATACCAGTTACTGAATTTCTAGCAGTAAAATGCAACTATTGGGTACTTTTGTTTCTGATGGTGCTTGCCCATGATCTTTATTGATAATATGTAATACACTGTGGAAATCACGTAATGGGAGAAGTTGCATGAAGCTAAGTAACCCATTTTATGGCCTGTAGGAAATACAAGGGCTGGTAGAAAGTCAGAACACCACAAATTTCAGCTTCTCTTTATTAAAAGCATTGAAGCTTTTGAGTCCTATGGACTTTTTCCAGAGTGTAGAAATTAAGTTACTGCTCTCCTTTGGGAGAGCATCTCCTTTTTTTGTGTATCTTAGATTGATGCTTTCCATATTGAGTCTTGAGGTTGGTATCTCCGTAAAGGCAGTGTTCTGGAATTCTGTTGACCCAACAACTTTATGTTAAAGTTTGTTGTTCTGTAGCAGTGAAGTAGGTGAGGGTAAGTCCTAACCTTTGTGATGTAAGCTTTAACTTTTTCCATGGGTGAGGAAAAAATACTAATGAATGGGTTTGGCTTCTCACATTTATCACTTAGAAACTCAATATGTAATATTATTTTCTCACTGTAACTTAATAAGAGTAGCTGTAATGAGATAAAAGTGCAGTTGTGGCCTTCAGGATTTATTTTGTGAAAATAAATGTGTTGCTAACAAATTCATCAGATAAAAGGAAATCCAATGCTGTGAGAAAAATCACTGATATTAGTGCCAGCAACACATGTACTGCTTTCAGTTATATTTCAGAGCAGTGTTATCTATGAGTTCTACAGAAAGAAGGACCATGCACACTGTGTTTGCACTCAGCACTGGGGGCGGACCTTGGCTTTGGCTTGTACTTAAGATAAAGAACTAGTTGGCAATCTTATGGTCCGATCTTTGAGATACCTTGCACCCTCACACAACCTCAGTTTTTCTCTTCTTCCAAAAGTCTATCCAAAGTGTCCTTAGATCTGAAGGTTTGCCTAAAAGTGAAATTTCCTTTTTTTGTTTAGGCAGTGGATAAATTGGAAGTGATCTAATGTCCCTGACTTTCAATCCCACATGACAAACTCTACTGTTTAAACAAATGGAAAGAGACAAACTTTAAATGAGAAGTAGCAGGTGTTGGCTGTTGCTGTGCTCAGCTATCAGAGGGTGACTTGATTGCTTTCAGTGGAGGTACAAGTTGTGTGTTTTGAATATTTTGCAGTGGGTTGTGATTGCAAAATCATGAGAGTTTTCCTGTGAAAAGGTATTTTTTTAACAGCTAATCATAATCTGAATAATTTTCTTCCAAATGTGACACATCCATAGTAGAAAATTTCTATTGTGTGTCACATAATCAGGTTGAATTGCTAATACTGCTTCAATGCTGCTGCTTCATTGTATCTCATTTGTATATTTGGTTTGCTGGAAGTTCAAGTAAATAAAACCATTAAGTTACTGCAGTCTGGCTACCAGCAGAGCTACACCTCTACTTTAATGTTGACAAGGTTATTTGTAGAATAGTATGACTCATTTTCTTTGACCACCTGTCATGTCCATTCATCATATGGCCATTGTATATGAGCTATCCAATTTGTGCTTTCTGGTAACAGTCTAAACAGCGTTTGTTAGTAAAAATGTGAGCATTTGCGATCTGAAATCTACTTCAAAAACCTACTTAGTGCCATTGTGATGGATGGAGCACTTTACTACTGCTCTGTAATTCATCGGGCCCTGAAAAGGTGACACTGTTTACCCATCACAGTGACAGCCAGGGCAGCCTACAGTTCTAGAGAGAGGTGTCTAGTTGGTTATGAAATAGATATTGCAGCAGTTATGTAAATAATATGTCATAGACTGGGTCAGTTTAAGGAAAGAATGACATACATGAAATATATTTTTATTAAAACATAAATATCATGTACCTTTTATAGAGTTTAAACCTTTTGTCTGCTTGATGAAAACAGGAAAGCCACTCTGCCAAACAGAGTATGTATATAAAGGGAAATTACATTGCATCAAGCTTAGGCATTAAAGCAAAATGTGTTGTCAAACAGTATCAAACTGGTCTCAGAGTGAGAGTAGGGTGTGGAATCTGAATGTGCTGCTCCCTGCCTTCATGGTGTGTGGTGCTCTGAGAGCTGTGCATGTTCTGTCACCAGCCAAGCAGTAGAGGGATGAGCTGGGGAGCCACCGTCAAGAACTGAGGAGAGGTGTGCATGATCCCCCAGAGATCCAGCATCCTCCTTTCAGCACCATATTGGTAAGTCATGTTAGTGTAGGTGCAGATTGTGTTCATCATTTAGCACATGTGACGATGATCCCCCGAGTGTGGTGAGGTGTAAGGAAAGTTGCGTCTTGACTGGGAGCGCAGCAGAAGGCTGGTGGTACTTGGGTCATCCAGACGGTTGGTTTAAAGCAGGCCCATGGAGTACAGCAAACTTCAGGAAGAAACAGGTGTTCAGTTTTAGTTTTGCAATGTGTGTCTGCTCTGTTCCTTGTTTCTTTAGCAACTGTAAAGAGAAAATTTTAGCAGAGGTAATGGTTAGTGTGTTGGGACATTCAAGGACATACTAATTAAAGCAAAATGAAGATTGTATTTACTATGTATTCCCTGACTTTCTGCAGTTATCTTAGTGTGACCTGAAGTTTTCCTCACCTTCCTTTCACTTACCTTTATTCACTCTCTGCTTTATGGGATTGTTAAGGAACTTTTGACAATCCTAAATCTTCTTTAATACTGTCCTGGGTTTAGCCCAGCAGCAGGCTATGTTAGCCCTGAGAGTATTCCATACCAATTGCATCACGATCGGGCAGGCTGCCCCCCCCCCCTTTGCAGGGGCGACTTCGGACCCAGCCACGGGAAGTCCCGGTCTGGGCAGCCGCAGTGCCAGTTCCGGGGGAGACTCCGGACCTATCAGAAACTGCTGGGCTCGGGAAGTGCTGGTCTGAGCAGGTGTGTGGGAGTTCCGGCTTCTCTCTCTCTTTTTTTGGGATCGGCGTGGCAGGCGGTGGTGAGGGGGGTGCTCGGGGGTGCTGGGCTCGGGGAGTGCTGCGTTCGGGAATCTGAATCTGGATCGGTTCGGGCACGGCTCAAATGACATAGTGTGGGGAGAGGTTTGCACTGTATATAATAGCACTGTAGTTAGTTGTTTTCATACTTTTCCCTGTTGTTTAGTAAACTATCCTTATCTCAACCTTGCAAGGCCTTTGGTTTTTTTCCTCTGGCTCTGCAGCTCCTCGATTAGCTCCTTTCGCCCATCCTCCACCTCTTAAAGTGGTAGGGGGCTTCTGTGTTCTGACCTTTGTGGCCCCAGCTTTCCGCTGAGGTTAAACCACAACAAATACTTAGTGTCCTCCATTATATGGCATTGCCTCATGCTACACTACACTCCCCTGCCTCTTCAGGAATAACTGGATGTACCAAATCCCTGTTGTTTTTTATTCTGTTCTTCTGTCCTTTCTTGTTTTCATTGTGGACACTCTTAACCCAGCAAATCATTGCTTTTCTTTCCTGGGCCTCATATACTGATAGGACTATCTTCCTTCAGGAACCAGGTGAGGATGCAAGAACAGCAGAAGTACTGGCATGGTCTTGAAATGGGAATACATATGCAGGCAGGGATTTGATGGTTTCATGGACAAAAATGAATAATCGGTATCTCCAAGGCAGCTCTCACAACAACTGGCCATGTCTTCTTTGTACTTTGCCCCTCCTCTGTCACTGTTCCCTGGCTGCTTAGATTCTTCTGCTACATTAATTTCCCTAACGTTGTCCGCATTCCCTGACTGATTCTACCCATTTCTCTGTTCAAAGTGCCTGCTGATTTTAGGCATTTAGATTCCTTACTTTGCCAGTGATATCTTTGATTAGTTTTGGAGGGGGCTTCAGGGAGCAGGCATGTGAGAATGCCCACTCTTTGCCTCTGTCTACAGTATACAGAACAGATTCTCTGCATCTGTTGGTAGCATATCAGCCTGCTCCGGTTCATTTGTTTTGGTGACACTTTCTCAGCTAAATGAGAACCCACCGCAGAGATTAATGCAACCTGAAGCAATGTGCAGGACGTACAGACCCATCTGTTAAGCTCACTCAGTGATCTTCCCACCATTCTCCAGTCCTGGTGAGATGGAAATAAGGGAAGCAAGACTCAAGCTTGCTCTCTTCTTATCAGATTGTCTGTTTTGTTACTACTGTGCTGAGATGTCTCCATTTACTGTCTTTCCCAGGTCATTCACTCTGCAGGAAGATGGGAGTTTTCGTCTCCTCTACTGCCTGTTCCTCTGATCTTTCCCACTCATTCCTGGCTCCCCAGTCATGTGCATGACAGCCCCCTTCCCTCTGCTGGGGCTTTACAGTACTTCATTGCTGTTCCCTTGCTGTACTTGCGACTCTCTAGTTCTAGCTCTGCACCAGAAGGTTACAAGTTCCTCTGGAGGGGACAGTGCATCAGAAAAATCCTTGACCCAATGGCTTGCTTTCATTTGATTTGATTTCATTGTTTTGGAAATGTGATTAGTGTACCCTTATTATATTTTATCTTCCCTCTAGCTAATTAGTGGTAATTTCCTTAACAGTATTTCTGAATTAAGATTGGTGTCAGCGGGTTGGTTTTAGAAAATTCTAAATCTTTCCAGGTTATTTTTATCCCTAGGCAAAATTTCCAAATAAGCCTCCTGCACCATGCTCACTTTCACATCTTTAATTCTAAAGGCAGAGTGTGTATTCAGATTGGATAACTACAGCATCTCACCCAAAGTCTTTCAGTCACGTTTGATGCCATGTTGGTGCAAAATATCAAGCTAGAGGGAAACTTGATACAGGCATGCATTTAATTCTTTTAGGCATGCCAATTTAGTTCATTATTATCTTTATTAACATTTCTTAAAGTTTCTTCTCTGAAGAGATGTGCTAGCTGAAATGAATCCCTAGCAACTGCAATCAGTTTGCAGATGGTTAGGGCTATAGGTTGAATAGCAGATACACGCAAATGAGAAGAATCATGAGATTTTTGTAACATTTAGAGGTTTTAGAGGAGCTTTATTTATCTTTTATTTATAGAAGAGTTTCTCAGAAACCTCTTCCACAAATAATCATAATTCAGACTACTGCTCTGCATACCAAGTAGGCACAGCAAATTTTCAAGACAATCTCACTAAGAATATGGATTTTAGAATAGACTTGACCTTTAAACAGAAAACAACTTTCAGCATTAACTACAGCATAGCTGCCATTCCATTATAATTACATATAGGAAGCTGTGAAATGCAATGTGAAGGTTATATAATTTAAAATTGTAGTCAAGGACTACAAAAACGATCATTGAAGAGATGTCCCGCAGAATATCCTGTCAGTTTTCTGGCACATATCACATAACCAGTCATAAATAAAGTTGTACAGTTCCCTAAAAATAATAGTAGTTCATCATGCACCAAAGCCCACTTTATATTGCTGCAAGATTTTGTGTCATTGAAGGGCAAGGTTTCAGAGATGCAAATGGCTCCTGCTGCAAAACCTTTTGCTGTTTTATAATTGCAAGTCAAGATGGTGCTAGTTTTACTAATAAAATATTAGTAATGCCAATTTAGTAATAACGTTGTTAATAAATTACGGGTTTTTAAGTGCAAAAAAGCAAAGATTGAGGTAACTAGATAGCTCCAGAGAGAACAGACCCCTGAGCACTTCCTGCCATTGCATGAAATCAGCTGAGGGCATATTTCAGTAAAGCCTCTCGACAGCGTTTGAGAGGGAGCCATGTCAGACCATAAATGTTATTTATATTCCAGTTGCATGGTGAAAACTAAAGGGTGCAAATGCTAAGGGCATGGGGAATGGGTTTGGGGCTTTATTTAGGTGTAATTGCAAGGAAAATTCCTATTGCAATCAATGAGAATTACAGAATTTTAACTAGAGTTGAATTTTGCTTGTTAGTCACTGTAAGAGAATATAGGTTGAAGTAACTTCCGTAATTGCATAGGTCTCTGAGAAACATTTTTTTCCTCTCTAATTGTTTTATTGTATAAAATTGACCTGGCAAGTTGCAGTCACTTAATGCAGTTCAGTAGATATCTGGACTGACACCTCCCTAGTTGTTTTTTTTTTCATGCCCGCTTTTTGTTAACATTGATGCAAACCTGAATTCAAAGGCATTCCAAGTCAAGAGAAACCTTTCTGCCAAATCACAGGGCACATTTTGTTTAGATGGTGCTGTCTTACTGGCTCCCTGTAATATCTTTTAAATCTTCTTAGGACATTTGAACCTACCAACAAACTATCTGTGTTTTATCTGTTTAAGTTTATAAAGGCAATATCCTCCTCAGAGGAGGAATTCCAAGCAAAAAGCTGCTCTGCTGAGACCTATTTAATTCGGATTTTAGGGATCTTTTCCTGTTTAATTTCTCCAATATTTTAAAGGTTTAAAACTGCCTTGAAGGGATCTTGCTTATCCTAACAACAAAAGCAAAAATTTCCTCCAACAGGGAGACTATAAAAACAAATATTATCCGTTTTTTTTAATGCTGGGATAAGAAAAATGACATGATTGAACTACAACTGTCATAACGAGAGCAATAAAAATACCTTTTTATATTTATGTAATATTCAAGCCCTGTCCCTAAAACTACTTATTTAACTTTACTGTTTAAAATATGTAGTTTCGTGCATAAATAACCAGTTAAAATGCTACTCAGTTTTGGGATAGTTACGAGTGACTGTAAAATACACTATTGTGTACACTATTGCTTGTTCTCATTTTTAAGTTTTTTTTTGAGGAAGAGAAACAAATCCTGCTCCCTTTTAAGGAGCCTTATCAATACAAAAGCATCTGTAGTTGAGGCAGATTACATCTTACTGTGCCCTGTAGTACCTGTACCTGGGAGCATGTCTGTAAGATTCAGACCCTGGCAGTCCCAGGCATCAGTCAGTCCTCTGTGACAATATTGGGTTAGAATCACAGTAGGAAAAAAAAATTAAGAACCAAACGTAACACTTTTTCTGATGTCCTGCACTTGATTATTTTTGAAAATAGTGAAAAAATCTGCATAACAGTAGTGTTTCTTGTGAATTAGAGCTGACAGCTGAAAAGAACATGAGCAACTGTTTTCATCTTTGATGCAGTGTGATAAATCTTAGTTGAAGCCTTAGCAATGTGTTTTATCTTAGGGGTTATCTGTTCCTAGCAATATAACTTTTAAAGTTGCTACTGGACAATGTTTTGTCAAAATCTTACAAATTGATTTCTTCTAATGTAATAATATCAGCTAATTGAATACTTACCTACCAATCTCTTTTCTTTCTTTCTCACTGTTAAAGCCTTTTCAATATTTGGAAATGAAAGTGGCATTGAAAATCCAAATCATGTCTGAAGATTTCCAGTCTGTGTTAGGATGTGATAATCTGAAGTCCAAATATAATCTTCTAAGATGACCACTTTGAAAGATTGGAAATAAGTTCTTACTAAAAAAGAAAAAAAGCATTCTTGACAGGTTTTAAATTTAATCTAAACTAGTTGAGGATAAAGCTGCCATTATGTGAATAACTTGGTAAGGACAGATTTTGATGGCTTGTCTGGCTTTTGTTGAAGATTTTTTGGTATGAGAGAGAGCAAAGGATGAACCTCTCTAGAGACTGCTTTGAGGTATGCTAGAAACCTGGACACGGAGCCTTAATAGTAAGAAAGACCAAAAAGGCCTCTCTCAGAGAAAACCCTTTGAAGCAAATGCCTTTTGAAAGCCTTTCTGAGCTGGATGAAAAAATGTGCAGCTGTGAAACAGCTGGTTGGAAAAAAAAAGAATGAATTGAATTCTTAAAAATGTAAAAAAGAATAATATTTTTTAAAAGAGACCCAGTTGCTAACCGTAGGCAAGACCAAGTTTGGTATCCAGGTGCAGTTGACAGAAGTGCATTGAGTGTGTATGTGAACTGTCAAAATGCCAGCACTTGTTCCGTGGCTGGACTAAAATGTCCTGAGAAAAAGCTTTTATTCAGGATTTTGCTTTTAAGCTGGTTGGAAATGCAGCACTCCTGACTGTGCCCACCAGTTGCAATCCCAGGAGAAAACTATCTGCTTATAAATAAAATAAATAAATAAGTCCAAACTAAACAAAGCTGAAAATACATTGGTCTTTCCTTTTTCAGGAATTAGGCATTCTTAGTTGTTGGTTTGGTTTTCTTTCCCTGTTTGTTATGCTGTCTCTTCCACTAAATACAAATAAATCTCATGTCTAACACCTCCTGTAATGAATATTAGTTACTGTGTTTATCTCATTCATTATGAGGGCCTTAATGTGAATTAATCGTGAGACATATCAGTTCTAGTCTCATAATTATTTCTTATGTTCCTGTGCTCTGCAGTTCAAAGAGAAGGTGACTAATCAATCACCAGCCTGCTACTGGCCCAAGAGTAGGTGTGTGTGAGAAAGAAGATGCTTCAAGGAATTTATCTTCCTTCTGCTGAATTATGTTACCATATAGAGTTAGTCTTGTCTCCTGTAAGATTCACTGCTTCATACTGATGTCTTTGAGGGCAGACAGAGGTGAATAAGGATAGAAGAGGTCTGGCAGCAGCTTCAACTACTAGAGAGCAAAGCTGCTTAAATATGCAAGGAAGGTCCTTCTCCATTGTCATCCAGGAGAGATGTTCCTTCTACTGCAGGGCAGTGCTTGCCATGATCTTTACTTGGGGAGTATTTTAGAGGATGAGGTAGAATGAAAAGCTAGAAATTATATTACTGGCAAAAGAACTACTGCATCATTCTTTTTTTTTTTTTTAATGTTTTTGTCCCTGTTGTCCTTTTACCTCTAAAACTCTCATGTCTTAAGACTAAAAGAAAATATTCCAATGATGTAATGACACAAACTAAAAGTCTAGAATGAGAAATTGTATCAGTATGGACAGTGTTAGGCTCTGGATCTGGTGGGTAACATTGACTCTTTCGGTTCAGTTCTTTCCCTGATGATCTTACTGCTGTTGTCTTAATGCCTGTAGAGTTGCTCTGCCTGAAATAAACTTTCATAATTTTTCCAATTTTCTCTGCAGAGAATGAAGATAATTTCTTCACAATGCATAGTGTTTGTAAAGTGGGTACAAGGAAATACTGCGGGAACCTCTTCAGCAGATGTTATAAGTAGAGAATATTTTGAATGATGACTGTTGTGCGTTCTTTGTCTCGCTTATTGAATTTAGTCTCTTGTGTTTGCTAAAATTCAGCAAAGGGACCACTTGATGTGGGAAGATGGACCTTTAGGGAAATTTGTGGTTGAATCAGAATTTTTGAAAGTGCATCCTGAGCTCACTATTCTTCGCTTCTTTTTGTTGATTGTTCAACATCCTGGGCAGGAGGGATCATAACGGGTGAAGAGAAAGAATTGAGTACAGATTTCTATAGTAACTGATTGTTCTGTAATAATGTCCCAAATTGCTTTTATTGAAAACTGTACTGGAAAGTACTATAACTGCAATAATACTGTGCATTTCTCTACCGTTGTGAAAGAGGCTGCCCTGGATTCCAGCCTGGGTGAAAAATGGGGGGAGTTCTGGTCAGACCCTGTTCAAGAGCTCTGGACAGGTTGCATGATGGCAAAGCTTTTGTGTTAACCAGTGAAATCAGATGATGCCAGGTCAGATTACTCGTTCCTTCCATCAGGGTGTCCAGATTCCAGAATCTGTTCAGACTTTCCCATATGTTTTAGGTAATGTGAACGTTTTTCCAGCTTTTTGTTTGAGATGTAGTTTAATGGAATGCCACTGCTAGGTGAATGTTTTTCTGGGCCCTTTCCTAAAAAGAAGCAGGTTCTGTCCTCTCTAAGGAATTTCTTTGTCCCTGCTGAGGCCACAGGAACCAAGTTCACAAATTCCCCATGTTTTTTTGCCATCATTTAGAAGAGATGAACATTCAAGATGTTTGTGTGAAATTTGGCACAATTCAGGGAGACTTTCACCCTAACCTTTGGAAAGACTTAGGATAAAGGAGAGCTGCTGATAACATTATAGCAAGGATACCTGGCAGGGACCTATCCTGCATTCCCATTTAATCCTTGCTGTTGTTAATACTTTTTTTAATTTAAAAATGAACCTGAGCTGTTCCTGAAAGCAAAGATAAATGCTGCTGTCATATAAAACCTTTAGATGACTAAGCAAGGCAGAATACTGTATCACATTTAATGATCAAATGTCAATTCCAAAATATTGAGGACATTTTTAAAAATAAAATTTGAAAGCCAGAAACAACGAAGAAATTGGTTTCCTTCCTGGTACAGTTTTATTATGCATGATACCTGAACCGCATGCTCCATGTTTCTAGTAAGTTAAATCTGCTTTCCAAAATCTTGGGTAGTTGAATAATTGAAATGTATTCTTGTTTAGTCACAGAGAGCGGTGCTGTTTTCACACACAGCCATGTGTACATTTTTCTTGGGCAGTCATTTGGGCTGCTTCACTTACCTATATTTCCTTGTTTTCACTGGAATCCTGTTCTGTCGTCTGAATCTATTTCTAATTTCAGCATGTATTTTTGCCCAATCTTTTTCTCCAGGTGTAATTCTGAAAGCTATGCATCTTTGTAATGACTCAAACCAACAAAATTCACAGGAGAGAAAAAAAGATGTCATTTCCCTTTCACAACTCTGCTTCTCCAGCTTTGATAAAATGCTGCTTCAATACTCAGATTTGTGTTTACAGCCCTGTGTGGTTGGGCATCTCTCTGATTATGTTCAAGTGCATGATGTTTGGCCAAGCAAGGGCTGAAAGTACTCTGTGAAAGAGCATTTATTATACTCTGAAAAATAGAGTTCTCACTGACATTTCTGAAAGTTCAAGTGTTCTCTTGATGCAGTGCATGACCTCCTCTTGTACACATGTGTGATTATCTGTATCTTCGAGCTAGATGTCTGTTTTGTCTTTAGTTATCTGTGTACTTGCAGTAACAACAATGTATGCTTTTCATGCATTCAGCAAGTGCCCATAGAAATACAGCTGGTCAGTATGTTTCCTGATGCTATGTATGCCCTAGCTTGAGAGCTGGTTGGGAAACAGGCCTCTCATCCAATGAAAAGTGCTGCTTCAATGGCAGAAATTGGAAATCTGAGAACTTTGAGGCTATTTTCTTGATGGTTTTGTGTTGGCACAGGCTAAAAATGAAATAGTTGAACAAAGTCAAACTGCTCTCTTGGAAATTAAAATATCCAATATATTATAGTTATAAAATGAAATATTTAAAGTTCACTTAGATGCCAAAGCACTGCTGTGTTACGTTTCAGTGCAGCTGGTGCACGTGTTCAGTCTTTGATAGATAGTGTTTGCATTCACAGGACATCGTTCTTATCAACTGTCATTTCAGACAGGCAATTACTTTCCTTCTGTCTGTGTAGCTGCAAACTCATGGGAGGGTCTGCCTGGTGCAGTTTAGTAGCTTTTCCTGACCAGTGGAGAAGGATCCTTGCTTTATAACAGCTGGCAGCTTCTGCTGCAGCATGCAAAACCTATTTGAAAACAAAGCATGCCTTCTGTAAGGTGCAGGCATCTTCTCTAAAGACTTCATGGCTGCAGCTGGCGTAGGCAGGAATGCCTGGCTTTTATTCCACTTACGATGAAGAGGCCGTTGAAGGACAGTCTGCAGTCTATGGATGTCTTGTTTTCGTTCTTCGTGTTTGAGGGTACCAATAAAACCTCCATCTTGCTGCAGTCCAGCCTTCAGAATTTGTTGAGTTTTGATGTAACAAGACCAGATTCTGATGTAATTTCATTGAAAATTTTAAAGCCAGGTATAAATCACACCATTATAATTTACTGTCTACGTATGTAGCTTATGATTTATTTTCCAAGGATGTCACATCACAGCTGAACAATTCTGGTTTGTTTAGTTTATCCTTAGTCTGTTTAATTAGTAAATGTAAATTTGCATGAATAATTACCCCTGAATAAGCTAAACCAAGTAGGCTGGCAAATACAGATTGCTGTTCCTTCTTCAGAAAGTATGATCAATGTGACTTTATGCTTTAGGGACCAACACTACTAAATATCTTAGCAGTTAATTCTTATAAACAGGGGAATATAAATAATGTTCAACACATATAATAAAGAGTCATTAGTAAAAATGAGGTGACAAATAATCAGTATTGCTTAATGAAAGTTAGAAATAGTAAAATTTCTGATACAGTTTTAGCCATAAAATGATAGGGTGTTCTTCAATATTTCATATATTAACATTCCTAGAGATATAAAAATTATTAAATAGTAATTTTATATGGTTGAAAATAAGTGTTTTATTTCAGAAAACCTGCAAAACTAGATTTGCATTTATATCTAATTAGAAAAGATGACAAAATAGATTTGCTGTTTGGATATCTTGAATTAAGAAGTTATATTCAAGTATTATTTTTGGCTTCTGCTAAAGAGAAACTCAAAGAATGTGATTTGGGATGGGGGGAATATGAATGAATAAAAGAAGGAAAAATAAAATTGAAAATAGATATAGAGGGAGGAGTCTACAGGATGAGCATTATCAACAGGGAACTGAGCTATGTCACCTCAGATTTATCTGAGGCTCTGTAACCATAAAACACAGAAGAGATTCTTTTCTGTAGGCTATAAAAAGGGTTCAATCTTAATTCAGTCTCCCTGGGAGTTGGTAGGAAAAAAACCTGCAATAAGCTGTAAAAACCAAGCCAGGAAATAAGTTAAACCCCAAATGTCTTTCTAAAGACATACTGGAACAGCAAAAGCAACCTGTAAGAGCAGCTTCACTAGAGCCCTACCTGGAAGGGAGCTGTGTCAGATGGACAGAAGGGGAAGAGGGAGCATGTAAAATGTGCCTGGGACAGAATTCCATCTGCAAGACCAGACTCTATGAGAGGTCAAGGGGTGTCTCATCCTGGTTCCTGTTTTGGTACAAACTACAATTTTAGCTGTCATTGTAACATAATGTGCAATTTTATGTTGTAAAAGCTAGACACAAAGAATCCTTTTTGACTGTAAGCTGGCACTGAGTGTCATATTGAATTACTCTGGAATCTTATTGTATGGATAGGAATATTGAAGGAAACCTAGAAAAATGCTAAGGAAGGTGCTAACATCCATGACATTCCCTCATGGTTCTGTTTGAACAGGAGTGCTTGCAGGTAAAGCCCAATTGTTATTCAATGACCAGCTAGTTATTTAATGACCACACATAACACATCTCTTCCTTTGTGGAGAAATACTGGATTTCTTTGATTTAAATCTACCCAGAGATTGTTGGTCAGGTGCATCTCTTAATATAGTAACAGAGAAAAATCTGCTCCAGTTAATCCAGGTATGTAATGATTTGCTTTTCTGGGCTCAGGCAGCGTGTTCAAATTCAAGTTGTACAAATCATCTCTCTTTGGCTTGTTTACGTAGTTGCTTGGAAGACCATTAGGTTGTTATTTTTTCAAGGTAAAAGATTATTTTTCTCATTTTAGTTTCCAAAGAAGACACAAGCAGCTCAAGGATAGGGAATCCTATGCTACAGAAATATATTTTGGATAAGTAGTGTTCAAATTTGGCCAAGAAACAAGATTAATTTGCTTTTGAATCTGCAGTTTAATTATTCATAGGATTTCACAGAGACATTTCTGTGTAATTAACCCATAACTATCTACAAGCTTTCCCAGCCAGTTTGGGAATGTCCAAGTCTCACCAGACACACAAAACTTTCTAAGTGGTATTTCCTACCAGACGTCACAGAATCACAGAAAGTCAGTGTGACCTACACCAAAATTTTCATGAGGTAAATAGAGAATGGGAAGCTGACACAGGGACTTCATGGATAGTGCTATTTTGAAATTGAGAATGGTATTTGCATAAAAACTGACTTTTAAAGATAGGAATTTTATAGCAAAATGAGCTCTAGCTCTTTCATGTGGGGGTTGGACTTGATGATCTCCCAAGGTCCCTTCCAACTCTGATCATTCTGTGGTTCTGTGAACGCATTCCCCTCTCACCCCGAAAATTCTCTTCTTAAAAATTGCTCTGACATGTGCCTCAAATGCACAGAAGGTCTCTCTTTGCCTGGAACCAAGTGAAGGACAAAATTTGAAACATACTTCTGGATATTAACATTTCTGTAGGAATACAGTAAGTGTAGAGAAGATGGCTGTGGCTGTGTGTTTTGTCTCTGGTGTGTCAATCGGACAGCGAAGGAGGCTTGGGTTGTAGCAATCACAAGGCGGCAGCTGTGCTTCTCTGATTATTGGCGGGATGCTTTTGGCTGAAAGGGGAGCAGCAGCTCCTGTCAGAAAGCCTAGCAGAATTTCCACCACCAGTGGATTTGGCATACTTGGGCACAGCTTTATCTCCTCTTTTTTGTCTTCCTTTTCTCTAATTTTAGAGAAGAGCTAGTTTTATGTTTGCAGCTTTCTTCGCGTTTGTTGATGTCCAGCTTTGATCTACAGCCAGCTTGAGTTTACTTTTATGCTCCACTGAATGCTGCCTTCAGCCTCAATTTCAGAGCTGTGCAAATAAATTATAGTGAACTGTTTAATTAAAGTTAGCCTCATGTCCTGATTGCAGACTACCGTCTTCTCAGATACAGTTTGCAAATATATTTTGGAGTTTTCACTTTAGGTGGGATGACTTGTTGAAGGTTATTTACCTGTGATTGATCAGGCTTTGGATGTTTGGATGTTTGTTACCTTTATTTTGTGAACAACCTGAAAATCGGAGCTGAATGTTGAAGGACAAATAAAGGGCATTGACTTGAATGAAAGGAGTGGTAGTAAGCCTGAACAGTCACAGAACTGAGGGCATGATACTTTTTGGAGAGGTTGTCTTAATTCTGAGGAAAAAGCAGTCCTACATGTATGCATAGCATTTACTGTTCCATTTCCTTCAGCACTTGGAATTTCTGACACTTAGGATGGGTCGGTCAGAACTGGCAGGAATATGGGTTTGACTGTGCTACTGGATATCCGTCATTTTCATAGCTGCAGTTTCTATGGTCCTGACCTCCCAAAGAGTTTGATTAGAAGCTGTTCGTTAATATGAGTCAACTGATTGGTATTTGAGCAAATACATTAATAAACTGAGATTCCTGAACTGTGGCAGTAAAAAAATAGGTAAAATTAAGACAATATTTTTCACCACAGCCATTCTGTATGCTACTTTGTCTTCTGCAGAAGTTTACTCCTTGCAGATATGATTTCTTTGCGATTTCTCAATATGAAGTACACTTAATGTATTCTCCTAAGAAATAATGGCAAAACTATTTACTTAGGTGTAGTGCTTTTCTACCCGGGATTCCCAGCCTTGATAGCTGGAGCAGATGCATTTATGAGCTACCTTCTTATCTGCACTGAGTCCATCTGCATTTTGGTGGTGGTGAGAGATTTCCCTCCATGTACTGGCTTGGAGGTGTTTTTGGTTTTTTTTCCTGTGGGTTTTTCCTTTAATCTTTTTACTGTCTTACCTGCCCATGGCAAATCAGCCACAACATACCTCTTAGCCAGGGTATTGGATGCAGATGTGTGATGCTGTTATTAAATTCCTTTCGTCATTCAAGTGAGCTGAATGCGTGTGATATTAAAAACATGTTTCCATTAGTATTTTTGACTTATTTAACTTTTCTTTTTTTGGTTTTAGTTGCCACAGCATTTGTAAAGTGAGGTTTTAAAATGGTACCCAGCATCTTCAAGACCCCATCTGCCATCTGCTTCATAGTTATTCATACCTTTCCTCTCCAAGACTGGTCTTACACTTTTTCATCTATGGCTGGATGGAGTACTCTCATTCATTCTCTTTAATTCTGGAAATAAATAAAAGAAACTGGGAAAAGATCCTAGACTCTCTTGATTGTGGCATTTTCAGAATGCTTCTCTTTTCTGTTTTGGGGGGATTTTGTCATAGTTTTTAAGACAGGGTGTTTACAACTCCCTGAGAATCACCTTAGGACTTAGAAACTAATAAGTATAACATAAAATAATTACTTTTTCTAAAAATGTTTGTTTTATTACCTAGCCCAGCTTCATTTCATGCATGGGGGACTACTACTGAACTCCATATTACACACAGCAATTTGTTTCTAAATAGTTGTGCCTTTCAAACAGCATAGCACAAAACAATTTGAAGAGTAAGTACCTAATTCAAATGGATAAACCAACCCATTCTTTAGGAGTTTCCCAGTTTTGGTGTAAGAGAATTTAGTCTTGCATATCTAAACCAAGTGCACAAGTGTTCTTTTTCGGCACCTGATGAAAGGATGAGTTCTCTTTTCTTTTTGAACAGAATTACCCTGCTAAAGGAAAGTTTATCAAATATGGGCAGCTGAGGGTGAGGTATTTTGCTTTTTAAAAATCTGTAATTTGTAAAATGAGGATTACATAATGATATAAGTATGTAAAAAAAAAAAAAAGTTAAATCTTTATTCATTTTTGGAGGTGTTAGGAATGCTGTGTGGCCTTCATTGCACAGGACTTTGTGCAACATAAATGAACTGTTAATTTCTTGGTAGATTATTGAGAGTTCTAACATTCTTCAGATTCAGTATGATTCTTTAACATGATTTTAATGGTATTTTTTCAATGTACTATTTCATGCTAGAAGTAAAGGGTCCAATTCGTTGAGCCCCAGTACAGTAAACAGAAAATTGATTACTCCCAGATAAAGTTTCTCTACTGTATTTGATGAGATGTTGTTATTAAGTAGTGAAAAAGATTT
The DNA here is from genome assembly GCA_022605575.1 of Laterallus jamaicensis coturniculus. NCBI lineage: Eukaryota > Metazoa > Chordata > Aves > Gruiformes > Rallidae > Laterallus > Laterallus jamaicensis. Next base: position 13,502,129 of record JAKCOX010000015.1, read on the forward strand.
TGCTTTTTATTAAAAATCTTATTAAAGTATTCATATATAGAGCAAAGGAAGGGGTAAGATTTATTTTTAAAATTTTTCATAGTTTACTGTTTGCCTATCAGTTTATGGACTGTACAGCCCAAATTTTGTGACTTTGTTGTAAACTCTTTCAGTGGGTTATTGTCTTTGTTTTGGGGGGGCAGAGTCATTTGTAGTTTACTCAAAGTTTTTATTTCCATCTTTTTGTCGTTATAACTGAAGTTTGATCTGAGATTGGCTGGACAAATCACCAGGTGCCAGACTATACGTGATGCCACCAGGATGTGCTAATACACTTTGGTAGACGTGTGCAGTAGTTTTACCCACCATTCTCAAATGGGTAAAATTGAGGGTCAAAGATGTGAGATGAGAAGAAAGCTGCTTCAGAGTTACAGTGAGGTGTAAGTGTGCAAGTATCCCTAAAGTTGGACTGGAACAAGAGGCTTAGGTCATACTTATTTTCAGTCAAGTGCAAAAGAAAGACTTCTAGTACCTTGAGCTTTGACATACCCTTCAAGTGGAAGACGTGCAATGAAAGCACATGTAACTGTTACATTATATCCAGCTGCTTTTTCATTATGTAATGACTCCTTATATTTACTCTCAGTGTATGAATGTATTTAATAGCTTTGGCATTGGGTCTTACTTTTAACATTTGGAGCAATGAACATGGCTTGCAGAGCGTTTGGGGCAGCAGGGAGTCAAGGTCTGGTTCTCACATAATTAAAAATTGATCTGTGCTTTTTGTGGGGCTTTTATTCAGCCTGCTGTTGTTGAGCTCATATGTTGCCTGGAAAAGACTGGTGAGCAGCTCTTGAAGATGTAGTTTGCATCCATAAATTAACTAAGAACATCCAAGGGCAGTTGCTAAATGCATTAATAATTGTGCAAACATGTAGTTTTGTTGTTTACAGAGCGGTGGATAGCACCCTGGAGGAGCAGCTAGCAAAAATGATGTGAAGAGAAGAAGCGCACAAATGTAGATGGTCAGGGATCTCATTTTCACACAGGCATACTGTAGAAACGAATGGTTAGAGACTTCATTATGTTATATCTTTGTGTATTGATTTTGCCTCAGGAAAATTCAGTGTAGTTTCTCTCATGCGAATGATGAAAGCTGTGATTTTTGGTTTGCTTGAGGGTAGGTGGGAAAGACATTGGATCCAGAGGAATCAGATTTGAGGTCTCCCCAGAAATCAGACTAGATATAACCTCTCAAGTAATAAGACTTCTGAGACTAATAATTATCACACTAAAGTGTATCTATTGGCATGTCTGTAGGTATAAATTAAAATAAACATGAGATGTACAGAATGACGTAAAATCTGTGTGAACTTCAAGGAAGTCCACTGGTTAAAACCCTTTCCTCATTTGAGGCGAACGCTTTTTAACTAGAGGCATCCTGTGAGGGAAAATATAAAATCGCTTATTCATTTTATTTTATCATACTTTCCAAATATAATGATCACACAGGGAAAAAAACATATGTTGGATTTTAGCCTGTAGTTGTCATTTGAATTTTTTTATGAAATAATTTCTGAAGAACTGGAAAACTAGAACCATCACAAATTTCACAAGAAATGGTATGAAAAGCCAGATTTTCCTTTCCTGTGTTTCAGTATTTGGTGTTAAATCTGGTTTGCCTGTTCCAGAAGTGTTTTATAACTTTGGCTGATCTTTCTAAATACTTGGTTTAAACAGCACTGATGACATATTACTGACATAGAAACTTAAGTTGAAATTCTAAAGCAATATATTTAAGATGACAAGAACCTTGGCAATTTTTTTTTATTAATTAAACTCAGACAAAATATTCAGATACAGTTGTCTAAGTAAAATGCCATGGTCTAGAATCTAGTAGAATTTCACACATCCTACATATCCAGAACAACTGTTGCTCTAATTTGCACAGTTTATGTAATGATGCCCGAAATCAGAACTATTGCCTTTGGCAATGAATCCATACTTAATTTTCCAAAACTGAACTGCAGAAGAAAATTTTCCATCTTGTACCTTGCTCCTCTTATTTTCATCTTTATAAACCTCATATAATATTCTTGTGTCATCTTGTATTTGTGTTTTACATGAATAGTGTATAGGTATTTAGAGGTTCCAGCATGTCTTTGATGGTATCCTGAGAGCTATTCAAAAATAGTAATGCACAACACTGATTATCCTCATACCTGGTCTTCACCAGAATTTATTGCTGTAAACGTGTGAGAAAAATGCCCTTGGTCATTCTTGAATTATATATATATATATTAAAAAAAAATAATTCTTTAGAACACGTATTGAAATATTTTTCCATCATTGCCAATGCTTGACATTTGGTCATAACTTAAACCTTTACTACATATTTTTGTGGTGACCTAACTGAAGAGTTGAATCACTTTTAGTTGGAAGTGGCTATAAATAATTTAAAAATATCTATTAGTTGGAAAGTTTACACGTCAGAGCACTGTAGGCAGATATCACTATGGTTATCTGAGTGTAATGCTTAGATAACTGATGGATTGTAAGAAAACGCCCTGATAGGTAAGGTAGGTTGCTCAGCAATTATATGAGACCACGTAATAGAGCTGCATGTTGGTAGCGTAAGTATTATCTGTATATTTTCATAAGTGACTAGTACAATCATTCACTCATTTTATGAAATACTTTACAAGCGTCTGATTCCTTTTAAGAAATATAACAGAAGTGGGTTAACATCCCTTACATGGATTTAAATACATTTCTATAGCTAACGAGGGGAAATTCTCGTCAATCAGCACCAGTTATTACATCGCTGGGTGAGGGGTAAAGGGGCATTTTATCACAGCTGATGAATTAATTATGAATGAAAACTGCAAAGATATAAATTTACCTGTCAGGTAGAATTCCCAAGCTCTGTGCTATTACAGGTATTGCTGATTAGGAAGTAGGGGGAAGGTAATTACAGATCTCTGCTCAGGTGCTTGTACGTCAGCTTTGTTTCTGTGGCAGGAGCACCCTCAGTGATCCATGGTTATAGCTATAGCCTGAACATTGTATTCTCTTTGCAGGCAGAACTTGTTGATATACAGTATGGGACTGTGGAAGACTTGATCCGGATTCAAGCCATTACCAACGTAACCAAAAAAATTGCACTTTTGAAGTTGGGACAATCACCTTTGCTTTACAAGGTTAGTCAAATGCTTGCTGTGCTGTGGCTGAATTATTTGTTTCTTTCAGTTTCAAAATACCAAACCGAGGATGTTCCCCTTCGGTCCCAATAAACCGGGATTTATTGGCATTCAGATCCTTCCTTAGTACTAGCCACTTCGATCTGTGGTGCCTTTTACGTCTCACAGTTATTTACTTTGCTGCATATCTTACAGTGCCCCAGTAGTAGGCCATATTTTCTCTGGGTGTACTGTAAGCCTTTTGGCAAATAAAGAAATCTCTAAAAGAAATAATAATGTATGAAGTGGTGGGGGAAGGCAACTGAGATCAGGAATACTTGGATCTGTGTCTGCTAAAAATGTACCTATAGCATTGCACTGACCTCTTTTGTTTCTGCATAATTGCATGCAGTACTTGGCTTGCAGGCTGTAGTAAAAGTGTCTGGTGAGGGGAGGCAGAGCACAGTGTGTGCTCACCTTGCCTCAGGCTTCTGTCTTTCCAGTCCCACTGGGCTGCGTCAGCATTCTGGTCCTCAGATGGAGACTGCGAGGTAGTAACTGACAGCATACACTATTGGAGGACCAATGCTATTGTTTGTGCATTTGTTTAAGAAATGACAGTAACTTGATTTCAATGATGTAGCCTTGCTCTGTGGAGAATTTGCCTTTGTCATCTTGGTTCTTTTTGACACCCTTGCCACCACAGAGGGAGGAAAGGTATCAACTGTGTAAAGAGCATCAACTTTCTGTGGTGGTTTTGGCTGTGGCAAATGTGTTAAGCAGACTACCCTGGGATACACAGGCATTTTTCTCCCCTCCCCCATTTGTGATCATTTCTGTAAAATCACTAAGAGCAAATAGGCCTATGGATGGGTTACCACCAGTTCAGAATGAGAACCATGCTTTTCTTCCACTCCCTCCACTGGTTGCAGTTACGTGTGGGGAGGCATCTGTGTGGGTATGTGCATGTCCATCCTTTCTCCTTCACAGCGCAAAGATGGGGCTCGCTAGTCCTGTACGTTAGGCATAATAGGCTAAACACATAAACCACGTTTAAACTCTAAATGTCAAGTAACTGCCTTCTATTGCAAATATTTTATAAGCAAAAATGCTGCTTTGCCTTTCAGAAAATACACTAGCCCAATAAATATTTAAACAATTCATTCCCAATTCACAAAAGCAATTATAAAGGAACAGTAACTCCAGATCTTATAATTAGGAGAATCAGGATCTGCTCTGTCAGCCATAGAAAGCACAATCGGGACCACAACCCAGGTTTAGAAAATAACCACTTAATATTTTTTCTATAGGAATAATATTTGTCTCAATAAAAATGCCATTTTCATGTGAGTAGCTTTGGCTGTTTATGTAAATTATTTAGATGCAATCTAATTACGCCCATGAAAGGTCAGTTATCATTGTTGGGACTTGGCTGTTGTGCATCATTTCCACCAATAGATCTTAGACTGTGTTTCCCTACTAACTGACAGAAGCAATGAAATAGCAGTTGGGGCTTATAATGAAGGAATTTGATAAAGATGCAAAGTTGGCTGTAATAGCACTGTCTGAAGTGTCTGGTGAGATGGACTTTTTGCCAATTTAATTTGTGATCCTGTAAGGACTTGCGGTGTCTAAATTAGCAAGTAGTGCAGTGGAAGGAGGACAGAGCAGTCTGCACTGAGGACAGAGCGCAGCTCAGGAACTTTCCCTCGGGGTCTACTGTAGCCTGGTCCCAAGAGGGAAACACTAAGTGGTGGCTGAGGGGGATTAGCTGCACTTCTGGTGCTCATCTGCTATTCCCAAAGAATCCATTTTTGCACATTCAGAATCAGTTATGCAACATGAACCAAAGCGTGATCAGATGAGGAGATTGACATCAAATGTGCACCTAGGACGTTAACTAAAAATACAACTCCCCAAACCTACTTTGTGCTCTGCTCTCACTGGTAGGAGTTTGCCTTTTATTTGTTACTCTTTTTGAGATAGTAAACTGTCTTTTTTTTTCAGAATATATATTGTGTGTCTCTGGTTGTGAAATAATTGTAAGCCATGAAAAGTATGAGAAAATATTTAGGAAGATATCAGAAATAGATTCTTTTTCATAAGGAATATTTGAAGTTAAAGAGAAAGATTGCCTTAAAAGCAAGTCCTGCTGTTTTAAATGGTCCCAGTACCTCACCACTGAATCCACTTTTTGTGTCATTTTTCCCCCCAATATTTATGTTTCTGTATTTACTGAGTCTCTCATTTCTGTTTCAGCAGATACTTCCCTCTGACTGTATTTTCCTTATCTCTGTCTTCCACGTGCTTGCTTTTACATTACCTTAAAACAGGACATTAGTTCGTAACAGAGCTATTGCTATATATATAATTTTTTTTACAGGTTTTCTTTTTAATTTTCTGCATTTAACAAGTCTTTTTCACGTTTTTATGTGCTTTAATTTCTCATCATTATTACTTTATATTATAAAAATATCTCACTCTGGATTTGGGTCTTATTTTTATAGATCCTGCACTGAGGTTTCATATTCATAACAGAGTTTCTAATCAAGTCTCCTCCATTTTTCACATTTTTCAACCTTTCATTTTCCCTCGCATGAGTATGCTTCTTGCCTGCCTTTTATTGCCATCATCAACTGCTGGTTTTCATGTGCTTTTCCTGTTTTCCCCTTTTGTGTTTCTAATTTGCCTTTTTTTATTTATTTTTTTGGTCTCAACTGTTCTTTCTCTCCATATTGAGCCCATTGGAAAAAGCATGAAAGAAATAACAAATGGCTGTTGGCAGAAAACTCACCATGAAAACTGAACAACATTTCTTTAGTCTTCACACAACATTAACAGAAAGAAGCATGTGCTAGTTGAAAACAGCTTGGTGTACAATTGGATATTTATTGAAAGAAGCCCAAGTGATGGAAATTTGAATATTTTGAAAAATAATTGTATTACAGTATTTTTGCTGTAGATGTTTTGTTTGGTGTTTTAGTTTGTTTAATTGGGGGGGGGGGGGGGGGGGGGCAGGGAGGGCGGAGGGAGATCAAGGTTGAAAATACTTTGGAGCTTCTACTTTGAGTCTTTCAGAACCGTCTCATCTCCTGTATCTTCAGACACATTGAAAATAGCAGAGAGGGTTCAGAGTTTGGAGTAACTTGGAATTGAAACATACAGAGTGTTTGGAGCATGTAGACAAGCCTGAAGCTAACATGGTCAGAATATGCAGTTTCATCCTTTAGATGAATAATTCTAATTAAATTTAGTAAGGTTCATAAATTTTAGCTGCTTCATGAGAACAAGATTTGGAACAATCTGACCTTAAGTTATTTTTGTAATTGAATATGAATTTCAGATGTCATTGGGAGTGTTGTTTTTCTCTTCCACTGAAAGAGAACGTATTGTCTGATCAGGGCAAGAGGGATGGCAGCTATGTCAGTAGGCATATTTCTTAGAGCATCAGCAGGTCACACAGACATATCTCCATCCCTGAAGTTGGACCTTTCCAAGTAAAGAATATGTTACTACAGCGACATCCTAAATTATACGTGGAAAAAGAAAGAACATGGCTCCTACCTTGGTGTCAGGGTAAGGTGTCAAAAAGAGCATTAATTCTGAGAGGGGGGGAAAAATAGCTAGAACATATATTGCTGTGACTAGAGATAGTATTAATGTATACATAAACAAGTATGAGCTGGATTGTTTCTGAATAAAGAGGGAACTGGATTAAGGTTAAAGAAAAACTTTCTGAAGTGGAAAGCTGAAATGAGACAAATGTAGAACAGAAGTGAAACACAGCTTCTGGAACTGACTACCATAAATAAAGACAGAATACTTGCTTCCTCACACCTTCTGGTGGAAAATGACAGCCTTCTGGTGTTTTGGTGAGAAAATTTGTGTTTTGATGGAAGTCAGGTTATTGGAATAGCTGGTAAACTTCAGAGGCCAGCTACGTACAGCAGGACGTCAGGGCAGCATCCCTGATGTCCTTGAATCAGAAGGATATGTAAATGTGATAAGGCAAATCACTTCTGTGATGTAGAACCCACCATGAAAAAGAGCAACTTGAGTTGTCTGCTGTGTTTATAGACATAAGCATTCTCTTCCAATAGTATAAAATGTGTGGTGATGGAAAGATTGATGAAAACCACCTCAGTAGCACCTAGCTCCTCTGCCCTAGAGCTCATCTGAGTATATGTCACCACTGTGAGCACATAAAAGAAGCCAGAGGCAGCTTTTATTTTAGGGAGAACCGCACAGTAGTTTCAATATCCAGCCTCTAGAAATACCATCACCAGATTAATTTTTTGAAAAATGTTGTGAGTCTTGATCATGATTTAATCTTTTGGGGTTGAGATTCAAGAAAAAGCCATAATTGCTGTCCTAAATTAACTTTTAATAGAGTAACAAAAGCCCTGAAGGCCAAACCACTTCATCTTTAAAATGTTCGCATATTAACATTCCACATCCATTAAATGAAGATGTTGTTCTAATGTGTAAATATCTGTATTTCTTTTAATAATTTACTGCCTTCATAAATATTCATAAAATTGCCTTTTAACTGTCATAAAGTTTAGAAATGTGGATGCTTGCGTCTTTATGCTGAGGTTATTGGCAGGCACTTATGGATGAGGATTTACGAAATGGAAAATATTAGAGTCCCAGAATAAAGGCAATTTGCAAAAAGACTTCTATTTAATAATGGCATTAGTTTTAAATAAGTTTACTCTGGAAAAAGTAATTTTACTTTTCTTGTGTCTACATTGTTCATTTCCTTCCCTCGGAAGGAAACTTTTTATGGCCAGCACATATAACTGAGAGGATCACATTTTAAATCTCTATTTAACTAGGACTCTGTGTCTCTCCTTCCATCCCTTTCTCCCTACCTACATATACACATGTATACGTGTGTGCATGTGTAAATACATGTGAATATGTATTTACATTATGCACGTAATAAGTATAGATAAAAACTATATCGAACAAAATGCCTTTCAGGGAACTTCACCACCATATAAATGTTTAATTATTAAGGATGCTGAGATGTGGGGGTTTTGTAGGATGTGTTTATATACCCTTTTCTATGTGAGTGCTATGGGATTGTTAATGATACGGTATTATCTCCAAAGACCTTCCTTGGAAATTCAAGGCATATGTATAGGCAGTACGGATAAAATTTATATTAATATGTAAAATTTGATCTGGATCTGAAGAGATTATTTTATAACATCCACTTGAATAGCATCCTGTTTCTCAGGTTTTCTCTCTCATCCTTTAAGAATCTCATCTGGATTCCCAAAAATTCTGAGCACCCCTCTCAAATAGTCCAAGCTGAGTTCAGATGATTGATAAATCAGATTTGTGGATGCAGAATTCTCTATTTGGCCAAATTATTTTCCTACAAAATATGCTTTATCTTCAGCGAAGTACTATTTGCTTTGTGGTCCTTTTTCCTTAGCCTTTGTTTCCCCTGAGTTTATAGGAGATTGCCTCTTTCAAGTCAGTTTCTTTTATTGCTATTTTTATCCTTTTTCTTCCCCCCAAAGATTAGGTTGGGTTGACTTGTGTTCTTAACCTTCCCCCTCATCAAAAACCTTCTTTAATCTGTTAGATGAAATCTAGTCTGAAGAAGGCTCCCTTTTAATTTCTTTCTCTACTTCCGGTATGGAAGAATTCTGTGCCAAGGGCTTCAAAAACTTTGCTGGACAATAGTCTGTACCAGAAAGCTGTTTATAAAGTTGAGCTTTCACATGGCCATCAGACCTGTGCTTTGAATGACTTTTTGTCACCTGTTTACCTCTTCCTGATTCATGGAATGATGAGCAAGCTATTTTGTTTTTCAGTAGTTACTGAGAAAATTTATATTTGTTTTGAAGATCATGGGCTGAAAGTGTATCGAATTTAAGAGATTGATAGGCGTACTTCTCACTTATATTCCTCCTGCTTTGACTGATAACAGTTCTTCTTGTCCCTTTGAGCAGAAGGAGCAAGCCGTAACAGCTAATTAGAGAAGCCTGGAGACACCTTGCCTCAGCATCATAAATCTGTTTTGTGTTGGGGTGACTGAGAAATCCAACCCCCAGCCTGTTGAGCGCACAGACCCAAGTTAAGGCAAAACCAATGTGTCTCTCTGCACAGATTTATCACTTAAAGCTTCATCCCGAAGTCATATTTTAAATTTTTATTAGTAAACTTAGTTTAAAATGTAGCTTTTAAAATAGTGAAAGTACCCATTTTGATATATTTTTTTTTTTCCTCTGTGTGAGGGCCTAGGGGGAAGAAAATTGAGAAATGATACTGGCTTGAGAAATCTGTAGTTGATGTTTAAAAAAAAAAAGTCAAAAGACTGTTTTTGTATTGCTGATTGGAACCAAACCATGCTGAGCTCTATTGTGCAATTCCTAGAAAGCTGTTACTACCCAGAATAATTTTACTTGAGCATGTCCATTTACCTCGTACTTAATCCAGCATTTGAAGCATGAATTCTTTTGACCTGTACCGTGCCTAAAAGCAAAGCAGTGCTGCACACTTATAAATCCAATCCACGTCTGCCCAGATGAATATGAAATAGTTGATAATTTTGCTCTCTTACCCCTATAGGCAAGTGTGATGCAGTAAATAAAAGTAGTGAGAATTCATTCTTTATACGGTATAAAGGCAGGAAAGTCATTTACTCTTTTAAGCTACGAGAAGAATGTGTTGGGGGTGGGATAGGAGAGAAGCAATTTATATCTGGAAAGGAGCATAATTGTAGCACAACTTGTCAATATTCTCAAGTAATTAACATTTGGTTGCATCAGTAACAAGACTTTTGGTTATTACTCATTTCCTTTTCGATTAAGAGACCCTGGATTTGTTGAATGGAAGGAGAAATGTGCTATTAGCAGAGTAAACGAGGGGACATGTACCTTAATGAGCAAAAGTAGATATCGATTATTCTGCATTTCTGATGCCACAGAATCTCCTCTGAATACCTGCAGATCTACTTGTATTCCCAGCTTAGTTCCTATTCTCTCTTTCTCTTCTGTATTGAAACAGAAGTTCCTGAAGACCCACTGCTGAATCAAACACTGAATTCTTAGCTATTTGACTGGGTTACATGGTCCTGTTATCTTCAGTAGCACTGAACACTTAAATTTCCCTTGGGAAAATAATTCTAAATATTCATATACTCAATTGGGTGTTTAATTGCACATTCACTACATACATTAAATGCATCCTTTGAAAAATTAGTCCAGCTCCCATTATGAATCGCTGTTTCCTGAGGGAAAGGGCTAACCATTTTATGGCAGGTCTCCTCCTTTTAGTACAATAGGCTTAAATTGAGTGAGACAGTGAGTGGCTTCCATTAAAAAAATGGAGGTTGGCTGGCTCATAAAAAATTCATTCTGGGGTCTCCTGAAGCTCTTGTCAGATTTTAGAGGTGTGAAGCCCAAGCATAATTTTCTATTTTATCAAGCCCTTAAAAAGTGAGTAGTAAATGCAATCATCCAGTTTACTGTCTGAGTGCTATGTCCTGATAAATGATGCAAAGTCGAGTGAAATGGCTTTGCTGTGAGGCAATTGTTCTGAACCAGAGCTGAGGAAAGAAATCCATTGCCTCAATTTGTACCTCAGAGCCCTAAATCCACAGAGCTGATCAGCTATTTGTGTGCAGGGCAATAGGAAAGACTTACGCACTTATTCTTTCCATCATAAAATCTAAACCTCTTAAATTTGCTCTTTCTGCAGTTGCCCTACCCGTACTTCTGCAGGTGATATTGGCAGTTTTTCTGCTACTTTTATAGGGCATTTTTAGGCATTTTTTTCTACTCAAGCTGCTAATTGAGAGTACCATTTGGATGAGTTGAGCTTGGACTTCAGAAAAGAGCCGCTGACAGACAAATTATCTGGGCCTTTTTTTTCATCTTGTGTGTCCAGCAGAGACTGATTTCAAGAACAGCTGAGAAAGTGAAAAAGAAGATGGAAGATACAGGAGCCTTGAGTAGGGATGAGGAGTAAATATATAAAATCTGATCTTGCCAGAACAGATCTATCTGCCTTTTGGTTCTTTGGAAGTGTCTTGCACTGGGCTGGGAGGAGCAATGCAGCCCATGCCATTATCTTCACAGCTGCCCATTTGAACAACCTTGCAAGGGATAGTCACAGACCAGTACTGCACATGCTGGTTGTTTTATATTTTCTGAAACAGTGACCAGAGGAAAAGGCTGTCTGTCCTCAGGCAAACAAGTATTGTTTTATAAATACTCCCCTTCTTCTGTAATGTTCTTCAATTATATGGTAACATCTGTAGTAATTACCGGGTTTTATTTTATTTAAAAGAAGTTATGACTGTTCTCTTGCCTTTTTATGCTCTTGTAGGTCTTTATTTTTCTTGTTTCACAATAATTAGTTCTTAATTAGTTTATTTACATGTCTGTGAACTGTTTTGAAATATATCAAGTCCTTATTGTTGAACAAAGTATTTATCAAACTTTACTGAAGGGATAATAGGAGTAAATAGTTCTGTTGCTAGAATCAAGGTTTATCTGATAAACCAAGATGTCATGGTTTACTCAACTGAGGTGTGATATTCATGCTCTTTTTTTATTGTCATCTGTCATTTAAAATGCAGCTAGATTAACACAGTTAAGAAAAATTGGTTCCCTAACCCAGTGGGCGATCTGAATAGAAGTAGCTTTGAAGCTGGTCCTGCAATTGAAGGAATGCAGACACATCCAGACCTTCATTGGGTGTGCATTTGTTCTGTGTGGCTTTAGAGACTTGTTTGTGACAACTGGTTCACAAAATCAGCACTTGTGATTTATGTATGTTAATCTGAATTTAGCCCTTTCATAAACACCTGCAGTTAGTATTGTATCAGAGCTTTGAGTAGAAATGTGCTCTCACTCATTGCTGATAGCCATCCTTTTCAATGGCACCAGTGGAACACAGATTTTAGGCTTTACATTCTATGTAAGTCTATGGAAGATTTTTATCATTTTCCTTAGGGTTATTTGATGAACTTCTTTCAGGTCTTCTGTACCTGGATTTTGTGGAGCGTAGCTGGATAAAATATGTAACTACTTGTCTTCTGGATTTGGGAGGTTTTGGTGTTGGGTTTTTTTGGGGGGGAAGGGTAGCTTCTGGCATTGTTTTTTCATTTTTGCTTTATGTATAAAGTGGTGTGAAGCAGCTGTAGGACACCAGTTGAACTTGCACTCTTGGCTGTTTGGGCCTCTTGACACCTGTGCATGAATTTCAAAAGCAAGTCCATCGTGACTGATGTAATTTGCATCTCTTTGCAAGTACAGCGATAGCCACTTGGAATCCTTTGTTTTGATTGCCAAAACATTAAGCTACCCTTCTGTGCAGAAGGCAATTCTTCAACAACAAACATGTTTTCACTTAACAGGGAAAGCTCACACATCTCAATATAAGTACTCAGGCATTTTAATTTCATCTTTAGGTCTGAGTGAATAATACACCAGGAACAACATGCATAACAAAGTTTAACTTTTCCTTTTTTTCTAGATCTAGCTCTAAGTAAATTGCAACTTGCTTCAATCTGTGTTACCCTTCTATTTACTTATGTTTTTAAGTGTGTTTGAGGTTTGTGTGTGCATTTGTGTTTTTTTTGGTTTTGGGGTTTTTTTCCAGTATTGATTTTATTCTAAGCAGTTTTCTGAAAGCAATTATTCATATTTGAAGTTGGGAGTTGTGATCATTCAAGGTGATTGATTTTTATTTTTTTTTAAAGTATTGGTTTTGATGCTTTTTAATAGAAATGACCAATCAAGGATTTCTTTCCTGATGTTCATTCGGAGGGAAAACAGAAGTAATGTGATCACAGTCACTGGAACCTTAAGTTAAAACTGGTTGTTGCTACTTTCCTAAATTGGCTTAGGATGCCATTTAATAGCTACTAATCCTTCTCATTAATAGTTCCAAATTTCCATCACTTTCACACTTTGAATTTCTCTAAAAATTGGGGGCTTCATCAAATTGAAAAAGAAACAACCACGAAACCCCACATTGCTATGATAGCCTTGTAATTGTTAATAATAGTAGTACATGTGTTGGCTGAGATTTGTCACAGTTATGTCCAGATACAGGTAATATTTCAGATGGAGGACAGAGTATTTGCATTTTGTGAAGGCTGGAGGAGTGCCTGCACTGACAGCCAAACCTGTTATTTATGTTTTTCCACTCAAAGTCATTATGCAGGCATCATGAGAACTCTTAACACGCAGTCTCTGAAGTGACTTTGAGATGACCTGCAGACCACCCTCTCAATAAGAAGGAAGTTTATGTTTCGCTTCTAAGTCAATCTTTGCTTTCCCTAGAGTGGGACCTGGCTATGATGCCCTTTATATCAGTATTCAGTTCTGTGTGACGGTTTTATAATATAAAATATCCATCGGGGAACTCCCCTTACAATTCATTTCAGTCAGGCCTCCTACTGTGATCTCAGAGGAAAAATGGTAACGTTTAATCCACTTAACAACCTGGCCATGTCCCGTTCCTGTTTATCATATTACAGAGTATGAGCAAAAGGCAAGTCCAAATCTTCTAGTTCAGGTGATTCTTGGATACCAGATTTGATATCTTTATGACAGATTAGAAATTATTTAGTCCTGTGCATCTAAATGCTATAGACATTGCTTTCTCTCCATAACCATGTATGCTGATACTTGCTATCTGAATTTCAGATTTTGTTAGCATTGCAGTTGTGTGATACGTCAGATCTGTGGTTTCCAGTATCAGACAAATGTTGAGGGGTACACAGGCTTTATGAGCTCTTGCTGTGCCTGACAGTGCAAGTTTGCACTGCTGTAAGGTGCTGTGTGTGAACCATAGAAATGGCATGCAGGGAAGATGTTTGGAATGTGTTAGAAGAATTGTGACTCCTCTTTCTGGGTAAGAACTGCATGTAGCAGAAATCCCATTCAAAACAGTGTATGTATTTATCTTGTTTTGAAAAATCTAAGAGATAGTGTAAATGTCATATTTACACAGTGCTCCACACTTAGCATTAAGGGAGGGAGGGTCGTTAAAAGATGGCTTTTGCCCTGGCCAACAAAATGGCCTTGGAAGGGTGGTATGTAGTACAACAGAGTATTTAATTTCCTTTTTGTTCCTTATCAGCGTAATAAAATTTATCATAAATTAATTATTAGAGGTTGAGATCTTAGCATTGAAAACAATGCGTGTGAGGCTATGGCTACACTGGATATACATCATAATTTGTTTGCAAATGCCTATAGTATTTTGCTTTCATTTGCACATTTTTACATGTACTTTTGTCTGGAAAACTTATACCTTTTGCAAGCATAAAGTTGGCCTCACAAATATGCGTTTCATTTTTAAATGATTCTTTTATTTAAAATGATAATTTATTGATTTCTGTTATTTGCAAATGGGCCTGACTAGGATGAATTTTGATGTGAGTGCTGTACAGGTTCATTGAATGCAAATCTGATGTTCCCTCTCAAAGTGCTTTATGTTCTCTGAAAATGAAATTGTTTGAAATCGTTTCAAGGCATACAGATTCAGAAAATAAGGACTGCTTCTGACCTACAAAATGCAGAATTGTTCAATGCTTAGTGGCAGCAGTGGTAACAGGGGAAGGTAGCTTAGATGTCCTATTTCTCCCTTTCTGTGTTCAGCAAACAAGCAGAATAAAACTTGAGCACATGATGTAATTTTGGGAAAAACATACATTTTAAGGCTAAAATTAGTTTGATGTTACTATGACAAAGTATATCTTTGCTATAGAGACTAACTTGCTATGGGAAGGCTTCTAGCATTCTACTCCTGCTCCAGAAGCATACAGAAACAAAGCCTTATCTTTAAGCACAATAGAACTCGTTTTATTTAACAAAAAGAACATGTTGAAGTGTGTTGCTCAGTATGTTTGACAGGTAAAGTCCCCTTTAGCAAAAGAAGCCATGTCTGGTGTTTATTCAGGTGATGATAAGGTCACAGCCATAGCATAGTACTGTTTCTGTTGACATGTTACCATAAACTGTCATGGTGACATGCACAGACAATCGCTCATCCAGAATGATCATCTCCTTAAGTCTTCTGCCAAGTTCTTATTGACTGGAAGAAAATCTCCATCTTTTACTATGAGAATGTAACGTAAGAATGGTGTTCTGTCAGCCTGACATCCTTACCTGACATGGCTCGTGCTTAGGGCAAGTGTGTGAGTTACAAAGTGATTGCTAAGTAATTTTTTTTTCTTCGATGTACCTTCCCCAAAGGTGGCAGCCATTGCTTTTGTGTCTTGCTGAAGTGGAGTATCTGTCTGGGTGATTTAATTATCATCATGACTATTCCATTAATTGGTGTATTCCCCTTCTGAGCCTTTTTATACTTACCTCTACAGTATCTTGTGGTGATGAGTTCCACTATGTACATAGCTAGGATTTATTGATACAGAATTGTGCATTTGGGAAAGTATGTCTTAAAAACTGAGGCGATGCTTTGCTGCTTAGTCCAAACAAAAAGTTGATATAGCAACCTACTCAAAATACACCAGCTTTAGTTTACATATGAGTAGACTAGAGTAAATGATAGCAATCTAAAGGGATCAGCTCCATGCTAAACACTTGTCTTCACCCTTTAAGGGTCTTTAAAAGAGATCGTTCTCTTGGTCTCAAGTTTAACAGACAGTGTAATAGGAAGGAGTGCTTCACAAGTCTGTGGTCCTTAAATAACAAGAAGAGTTTAAACTTTTTTTCTGAAATTAATTTTGTTGGTGTCTCTTGGACACGCTGTGTTACATGGTGATTTGGTTTACCTCTGAACATGTTTATATCTACTTGGAAAAAAAAACGTATATTGAACATTGCTATTATGGTGTTGTCTAACTACACTCCAAGGGGGAAGCAGTGGTGATATGCATCCCAGGGTCCTGAAGGAGCTGGCTGATGTGGTTGCTGAGGCGCTCTCCATCATATTTGAAAAGTCGTGGCTGTCAGGATAGGTCCCTGGGGACTGGAAAAAAGGTCATGTCACTCCCATTTATAAGAAAGGGAGCAAGGAAGACCCAGGAAATTACAGGCTGGTGAGCCTCACCTCTGTGCCTGGGAAGATGATGGAACAGATCCTCCTGGATGACATGCTGGAGCACATGAGGGAAGAGCACGTGATCCGGGACAGCCAGCACGGCTTCACCAAGGGAAGGTCGTGCCTCACCAATCTGGTGACTTTCTATGATGGAGTAACAGCATCAGTAGTTAAAGGGAAGGCAACCGATGTCATCTACCTGGACTTGTGCAAGGCCTTTGACACAGTCCCCCACCACATCCTTATCTCTAAACTGGAGAGATGTGGATTTGATGGGTGGACCATCCAGCGGATAAGAAACTGGTTAACAGACCGTAGCCAAAGGGTGGTGGTCAATGGGTCTATGTCCAGGTGGAGGCCAGTGACAAGCGGCGTCCCCCAGGGGTCTGTCTTGGGACCGGTTCTCTTTAACATCTTTATCAATGACATTGATGATGGGATTGAGTGCCCCCTCAGCAAGTTTGCGGATGACACCAAGCTGAGTGGTGTAGTTGACACCCTAGAAGGAAAGGAAGCCATCCAGAGGCATCTTGACAGGCTGGAAAGATGGGCCCGGGTGAACCTAATGAGGTTCAACACTGCCAAGTGTCAGGTGTTGCACTTGGGCCGGAAGAATCCCAGACATAGATACAGACTGGGAGAAGAGCTTCTTGAGAGTAGCCCTGCTGAGAAGGACCTGGGTGTCATAGTGGATGAGAAACTTAACATGAGCCAGCAGTGTGCTCTTGCAGCTTGCAAGGCCAATGGTATCCTGGGCTCCATCAGAACAGGGGTGACCAGCAGGGACAGGGAGGTGATTGTCCCTCTCTACTCTGCCCTCGTGAGACCCCACCTGGAGTACTGTGTCCAGATCTGGGGCCCCCAACACAAGAAGGATGTAGAACTGTTGGAGAGGGTTCAGAGGAGGGCCACAAGGATGCTTAGAGGGCTGGCGCAGCTGCCCTACAAGGAGAGGCTGAGGGAGCTGGGCTTTTTCAGCCTGGAGAAGAGAAGTCTGTGGGGGGACCTTATTGCAGCCTTCCAGTACCTGAAGGGAGCATACAAACAGGAGGGGAATCAACTTTTTAAAAGGGCAGATAATGGCAGGACAAGGGGGAATGGTTTAAAGCTGAAGGAGGGAAGGTTTAGATTGAATATTAGGGGAAAGTTTTTTAAAGAAAGAGGGGTGAGGTGCTGGAACAGGCTGCCTAGAGAAGCAGTGGATGCCCCGTCCCTAGAAGTGTTCAAGGCCAGGTTGGATGGGGCCCTGGGCAACCTTGTGTAGCTCCAGGCCTGAGGTTGGTAGCCCTGCCTGTGGCGGGGGGTTGGAGCTTTATGATCCTTGGGGTCCCTTCCAACCCTTGCCATTCTATTCTATGATTCTATGATAACACAAGCTGTATATATACCTGGAAAACATATGTCTATAGATCATTGACTAAATAAGCAATGTACTGTAATTCCATTAAAAAAATAGAAATGGCATGGGTAAAACATTTTTTTCAGTAAAAGCCGAATATGTTCTCTGAATTTTTCTCTTTTAATAACTACTTAATCTGCTACTTCTGGAGGTGAATAAACCAGCAGTTAACCTATTATTAAAGAGGGGCTTGTATATTGCTTCTAGGATCCACTTACGACAGTACACTACAGATCCACCTTCTACACAGTTAGCCATGTGACTCTGGAAAGCTCCGTATCTTCTTTTTACTTCTGTGTCAAAAGTGGGGCTGAGTGAGAACCTTTGGAGAGAACTACATCCATAACAGATTTGTAAATTCACAACTGTGAGTGTAATTGAGCAAACGGCTTGAGAGGGTTTCTCAGACTTTGTATTGTCACCTGATCTCTGATCTTAAGTGTGAACCTCTGCTGCCTTCTGGTTGCTAGGAGATCAGCATACCAAAATATTTTTCTTGAAACATTCTGTTTCAGAAAGAAAACATTTCAAAGAAGCCTACAAGTCTTAAGTAACTTTTTTTTAACCTAAAAAATACTAACACATGCACACCCCCTCCACCCCCACCTCCCATGCACTCCCAGATGAATGCTGCACGTAACAGAGAAATAAAATTAAATTTATTGACTATTTTGTTGTGGAAGGGCTAGCCAAGTAAATAGGTTAATCAAAAAAACACTGATCATTACTTAACAGCGCCTTCTGGAAAATTACAGCTGCTTTTGTTCCCTGTCAAAATAGCTCAGGTCTTCAGAACAAAACACAGCAATAAGTGTTTGAAAAGATGCTGAGTCCAAAGAATAGGAAAATTTGGGCTTATTGTTGGAAAGCAGACCTCTTTGCTGCTTTGTCTCAAGACTTTCTGCTTCATTTTGAAGTCAGTAGAAAGTTCTCTCTCCAGGTGGGCTAAAACAATCCGTTCATTGTAATAGCTTGTGCATTTTTCTGGAAACCAGTAAAAACCTCTTGACTTAGCACCCCTTTTTTACAGTGTGTTCGTTTAATACTAACTGGTTGACACGGTTTCTGTAAGAAGGGTTATACAGAGATGGGAATATTCATAAATTGCACAAAAGTTAGTACAAACCCCCAGAGATTGTAGATGGTAAGCCTGGAACTTAACATATGTGATTGTGAGCTGAAATTATAAATAAATGCTTCTAAGGCAGATTTAAAAGTCTGAAGTTATTTTTCTAATAATCAAATATTACCTTATGGGATATGAAGAGTTGAGCTGTGTGACAGCAGATTGTTGCTGTCAGAATTGGCTTATAAACTCAGCATATTTATGGAAAGTTACTTGCAAAGATCATTCTTTTCAGAAATCTGGTCTGGAAGGACAGTTTAGTAGATGCTGGAAACAAAAAGGCAAACCCCTGTCATCCTGCTTTAAGTATCTTAAAGTTTAAGTATCTTAACAGAACTACTTGGGTATTCAGTGTTTACTATTGGCATGTAGGCTTCTGTTGGAAAGATGGGAATTAATTTCTTTGTTAGTTGAAGTTGTCTCTACTTCTGCAATTGACTATTTGTGGACTTTGTCTATATTTGGATTAATCTTTAGCATTTTCTATCAGAACCCTAACATATATATGTACATCAGGGTTTTTTCCCAGATCCTGAGAGAATTACGTTCACCACACAGTTACAAAGCATGACTCTCTTCATTTCTTATCCAGTTTAAGTTTACTGAAATTGAGTGTGCTATGGTGGTGTAAAGCTGATGCAATTAAATGCAGACTTAGACACACAAGGATTTCAGTAACTATTAATATTCTAAATATAGTGGATGTAGTTGCATTTTCCATTAATAGGTGATGCAACAGTAAGCTGCATGTGTTTCCCTGAACTGGCTTTATTTTCACCTTTTTGACCAGTTGCAAGCTATGGTAAGTACAAAGATTAGTCATCACTGCCAAGCTGTCGACAGAGAAAAAGAATTAATGAGTGAGAACAAATTTCTATTTATTCTGTTTTCACTCCGTGCCTCATTTGCAAAGATGATGCATGAGAAAATTCTTGTCTGAACTTGGAACCATTCCCTGGTTTTGTATAGATTCCTATGCTGTGCTAAACACCAGGGGATATGTTTCTGTGTCAGACCATTCATTCGTCGTATGGCCTTGCAGCATAACCTTTTTGTACTTGGGGTTTGGGTTTGGGTTTCTTTTATGTGGGGGTGGGTTGGTTTTGTTGTGGGTTTTTTTTCCCAATGTTAAGTTGTGTGAGCTTTAAAGACTTTTACTGAATGTTCTGTTTCAAGAGAAAACAGTAGTGTAACGGAAATTGATGGCTTATGGGTTCCATTGTGTTTTTTTCATTCATCTTCTAACTACAGTATTCTGTATTTGTCATTTGGACGTCAGTTCACTGGAGTTCTACCAGCAGTAAGTGGTGCTAAATCTTTTCAGTGGGCCCATTTGAGGCAACTGGGTTTTGGGTGTTTTGGTTGGTTTGTTTTTTTAATGTACAATGTTTCAAAAGAGATTTTGGTTTGATCTTTCCTTGCCTTCCTCAAGAATTGTCAAGACAAAAATCAATTTACTGCGGTTACTGACATTGACCTAGTTGAGAAAAGTGACAGGGAGCCAGTAGCATTGCTTAACAACTTTTTCTGCTACCTTCCTTTGGTAATGGGGTCTTCCTTTCCTAATCACTTCATAAAAAAATTCTTTATGCCAATAAGTCAGACGCATATTTCACATTTTGTATTTTGCACTGCAGTTTTCTCTGATAAGGCGAGGGTAAAATTTTGGATTGATGTTCTGCAACTAACTGTGTATACTAGTGCTATTGAAGAAGAACTAGGGGTTGTTGCTTTAGTTTGGGGTTTTTTTGGGTTTCTTAACTGATGGTGAATCAATGACTTTGTAGTGCTTTGTGACTGCCGAGCTAACACAACTGCCATCCTCATTCTCATCAAGTACTTCAACCTTGTACCTTCTCTTTCTACTATTTCAGTTTGGTGAAATGAGCTATTTAGTAGGTCACAGGAAGAGCCAAAGCTCTGTTTTACTGATGTGCTGAGTGGAAAGCAGTGAAAAAGAGAAGATTGAGGAAGAAACAAAACCTGCAAATGTTGACTTTTTCCAAGTATTGTGTCATACATGAGATTTCCTGCAGTTTCGTTGTCCCTGAGTTATGCATAAACCAGTACTTTACTACATATTCTGCTAGAGACCCTGATGTTCAATATGAAAGATAAGCTCCTGATATGTTCTATGTAGCACAGCTCACGATTAAGTTATTGTGAAAAGAATTCTAGTTGCTGAAATGTAGTCATGAAGCAAAATGGAAACTAGCCAAATTTTTAATTTTGGGATTTCTAGGGGAGCTTCGAAGTGGAAATTACTACCGATAATTTATAAAGAACTTTTATTGCTAAGGTTTTTAATAACTTCTTTAATATTTATAGTTTTTGAAATAACTTTATACACCGGGGCACATTCTTTATGATAATTTCTTTTATCATTCCTGGTTTGTGACTGTTTTTCTAATAAGGAAGATAAATAAGTTCATTCTGAGTATTGATTTACTTAAAGGCATGCTAACCAAGTAGTTAAACATTGCTCTTTTCCATAAATGAAAGTAAAATATTCATCAACCAATTAATATTATGTAGTTTTCCTAGTTGATATATAGATATGCCTGAGGCTTACATATAGCATACACTATGTCATTATATGTTCCACTTAAAAACATAAAATTAAGCCAAATGTAAATTTAAAAATGCATAAGGTTGTTATACAGTATCTAGAGAGACAGTGATATTATGTTCAAGGCATTATTTTAAAAGCATGAAACCTGGATGCAATGTAATACCCCAGAAGATAGTTGAGCAGAGAATATGTTTTGTGCTTTAAAAGAAATTGAATAGCTTTTTATAGAATCTTCCAAGATAATAATTGTGAGAATAATAAAGTAAGTGAAAAGAAATTTTCTTGCACAGGTCTAATGAAAACAGTTGTATTTTAACAATCTAACAGACATCCTAAGATGCAATTACTTGAGGCAGCAAATGTGCCTTAATTAAAAATCTATGACCGATTGTTATGTGGGTGTTAAGAACATCTGCTAATATCCCAAAAGATACCATATAACATCTACACTCATTGCGCTCATAAAGTCATAATCCTGCTTTTATCTTGGAGGTGATAGCATGATTTAAGCAGTTTGCATTTCACCATTACTAACTTTCAATCCTAAGGATATGGGCTAGATGTTAGTTGAGAACAGGTTATTGAGAGAATCAGAGATAAAGTTTACACTGGATATGATGCACATTGAGGGGGTTTTATGCAAGTAGGTGTTTCCCTTGCTGTCTACTTACTTACTGGCTTAGTCTTGCTGGTTATATATGGTATACTTTTAGAAACAACACAAGTTTTTTCCCCACGTTGTCGTCTCTGGGTTTTTTTGTGCTTTGGTTTGTGGTCTGGGGCCATTAAATGTCCAAAGACTACCTTGTTTGGAGAATTGTCTATAGAAACAATTCGTAAGTGCAGGAAATTATGTGGAATTAATGCAGGAGTTCAGTGAATAATGGTGATGACACCCAGAATCCCCAGGAGCAGTTGTAACAATGAGCTAAGGTAAATCAAATGAACTAAAGAGGACACATTCCTGGCTTTCATACATACACAACACACAGACCTCTGCTGTTTACTATGTCAAACAGTGTGCTACCTCTTCTATTAATTGTTCAGTCTTTCAGCCCACCTGCCACTTCTCATAACAGACATAGCATAAGTATTTGAGGATCCCTTTCCTGAGGTTAAGGTACAAGTTGCTGTCATCTTCTACACTCTCAGTAGATGATTTACACTACCATTAGCTGTACGGTTTTCCCTTATGGACAGAAGACAGTGGCTGTGGTAATCTGAATGTCTTCAGAAGGCTGATAGCTTGTGGTACAAGCTGGGATGCATCTGTAAGAAGGGCTCTTTTTCCCTTCATCTAAAAAATACTCCCATGTTACTGATTTGTACTTCATATAACTGAAAAATAAAAAGTACCCTGTAGCTTGAAAGTGGGGAAAAAAAGCTAAATCTAGGAGCTGCTACTGTGTTTGACGGGCATTAAGTCTCATCTTCTGTGTTAATGCGAGGCGGGAGCCTGCTCACCCCTCTGTTGTAAGGCTTAGGGTGCTGCAGTCTCACATCAAGAAGCGCCTGGACGATGCCTTCAGTCCCATGCTCTGACTGGGCTATCCCTGTGTGGAGCCAGGAGTTGGACTCTGATCCTTATGGGTCCCTTCTGACCCATGATATTCCGTGATTCTATGATCTCTCTGTTTAACAGCTTTGAGCTTGTCTGTCATATTGCTATGGTTAGCAGAAAACCAGGAGAGAAAAAAACCACTGTGGGTGAAATGTATTTTTCTAACTCCAAGAGTTATGGTGACCCTAGTCTGAGGGAGACCCTGCAGCGGGGTAGAGCAGGAGCTGCTGGGTTCAGCCACACCAATCAGGAAATGTGCCATCCCCAGCATGAGCGGAATTGGCCAAGCCTTGCTGCATATGCTGCCTCAGATAATCCACCTGGCAACTCAGAAGCTTCCAGAAGGAGGATGAGGTCTGTCTGCCTGTGAGGGGCGCTGGGGTATGTTAAGGTGGGAACTGCCACCCACAGCAGGCTGCCTCATGGCAAATCTGCTGGGCAAATGCCACAAAGGAAATCCTGCTCGGCATGGCAAGGTGCCACGGCACTCTGTGCAGCTGGAGATTGCCATGGGGAATATTTTGGTTTCTCACTATGATTACCTTCCTTACGGAAAAGCAGTGTGGTGCAGTGCAAAGGAAGCAGTGGCCCTCACACCTCCTACTGTGAGTGCTAGCGGCTGGGTAGTTCAGCAATACCATGGCAAGAGACCTGAAGTGAAGCCAGGTACAGTGCTAGAAGCTGGTCAGCTGTAAGTTGTTTGATAGATGTCTCTGGGCTGGAAAATTGCTGCTGGGTTCATGGGTGATGAGGAGAAATGGACTGAGACCTCCCTGAAGTTGAGACTAGGTGCTCTGAATGATTGTGGCGAACAAAATGGCTGCCGTGTCCTCATTTTGGGAGGGGTGCAGTTAGTTGCTTCCCAGAAGCTTGCATAGCACTGTTTTGGATTTAGGATGAGAATCATGTTGATAACATGCGGGTGATTTAGTTTTTGCCAAGCAGTCAAGGAATTTTCAACTTCTTGCAATTCCTTGCCAACAAGGTGACCAGGACACCCAAGAAAGCTGGGAGGGGACACCGGCAGGACCACTGACCCACACTGGCCAAGGGGAGAGTCTGTACCATATGATGGCAGATTTTGGATTAAAAGTTTGGTAGAATGCATAAAATATAACTAAGGGTCTAATCAGTTTATTCCCGATGATTTACTAAGATATAATTATAATCTTTGTGTAATTGTTTTTTGTATGATGAATCTTTAGCTCTATTCTCTATAATAGAGTCTAAACATAGACTGAAATAACCATAAACATAATCAGAAACAACAGTTTCAGTATGAACAAGGAAATGCTATTGGCTTTTTGGAGTTTGCTCATCTGGACATTCATCCTGTGTGTTGGCTGCTTCATTTTAATGTTTACTGAATATTTAGTGATACTTATTGTACACACAGTGCTCCTTTGCATGCTTAGTTAAAAATGAGTAGTGCTTCCTGAAAATGCGGGGATCTAATAGCAATGTGAAAGGCTTTGTATTATAAACTCATCAAATAATGAAGCACTTTTTCTGGTCTGTAAGCAATTCAATTATTTTATTTCTGAAATAAGTAAAGCTTATTGAGTCCAGTCAGCCCTTGTTTCTAGGGAATTGTTGTTCAATTTCATTTTTAATTAGATTGAACATTGTGAATTTCTTACCAGTGGTAAGCCAGATCTGGCAATAAAATATGCGCTCAATTTGTATTAAAAGTTCTTAAAATCTAGTGCAGGGAACTGGAAGTATATATATGGCTTATGTTTAATTGCCCAAATACCCTGTTGTGAAAAACTCCCATTTTAAAAAACTATTGATGTGTAACAATTTACTTTTCCTTCTTAAACTGTATAGAAGATCAGCAGATAGCAAACAAGAAAAGATACGGGACAAAACATTCTGTTCCTTATAAACGTAATACCACATTTAGGACCATTGCTGTGCAAGGATTACAGGATTAAACCAAACTGCTTTTAGTTTAGAGATGGTGGGAGGAAAAAGTTCCAAGAGGTTTTTTTTTTCTCAGAGACTAGTGCCTAGAATTCCAGTCAGACTAGTTGATGACAGCCTGAATGTGACTCAGCAGTATGCATGAAAGCTTGGAAACTCTTGATCCAGTTTGACCTGCCAAGTTATGGTAGCTTTGATTTATTCAGCACTGAATTGCTTTTGTTGGGGTGAGTTTTTCAGCTTTGCTCTTTTTTTTTTTCTTTGTTTCTCTTTCTCCTCTTTTTGTGTGTGGCTATATACAATCTTACAGTTCAGACAGCACTGCTGGGCTTCTTTACATTAATGCAGGTACTCTATCTAGACAAGGTGGCCATGCCATGGCTTTTGAATACAGCCTAGCTCATAGGAAATTTAAATGTGGCTATGTCACAGATCCATAGCCACCTATGGGGAATAATTTCCAGCAGGGATTGAGGCCAACATCACTAGAACATGTGGAACATGGTAGAACATGGTGTTGGTCTGTTTTGGTTAGTTGTTTTCCTCAGTGAAAATGGTCAGCTATACATATGGTAATGGATAACTGGTGTATGAGAGATGTCTGTGGGAAGGCTGGGTATGTACATTTCATTGCACGACAACTTAGTTGGTCCCTCTACTTCTAGAACAGTTCTAGAGAACTGAATGGAAATCTGGTGTTGCTCCAAATTGATGGGGTGGGAGCAATGAAGACTGTCTTACTTCCCTCTAGTAGTTTCTTTTTAAGATATTTGAAGTAAGGAAAAACAACTTATTTTTTTACTTGCAAAATCTGATGTTTGTGAACCTTCACAAATGTGTTTTCTTGTGGTTACTTCTAGTTTAAAAGTCTGTTACCCTTGAATAGCACTTACCTGACAGAAGAATATAGTTAAAAATGCAACTGATGGTAAATCTATACAAAGTGTCTCTCTCTTCTCACTGCTACACAACCCCATTGCTTTTATGCAGATTTTTTCTGTGGTTTGGGTTTTTTTTACCCTTCCTTCCTTTTTCCCACATTCTATAGGACATCCAGGAAATATAAAAGGAAAATTTTGTCCCTTGAATCTAAAAATTATTTCTACAAAGGGATAAAATTCTGAAAACTGAAAATTGTGAATGACAATTTCAAATGGCAAAGTTATTAATAAACATTTGTTGAAAAAAATTTAGGAATGCACACCGGAGTCTTTCCACAAATAAATACACTTGATGTCATAGTTTGATAGTAAGTAGGTGAGAGTTTTAAGATCTTGCCATGTTGCAGAGCAAGTATTTGATTAGGTGTTGTTCATAGATATGGTGGTTTATGTCAGGAATATTTTGTTTAATTCCACTGCAGTATGTTTTCCAAAAATCTTTATGGGTAATTTATGAGATCACAGTGTCTGTATTTTTAACTTTTTGAAGTTTTATGCAGCATAGTTATTTTCCTAATCCTGTTTGTTCAATGTAGTAGTAAGTGATGTATTTCTTTTCATTATCTTCATATAGTCAGCTGTGAAGCTGGCTATATCCTCCATCTCTTACTGTCTTAACGCATCATCTTGAGGATTGACCAGCAAAACTCAAAACCTCTTCAGACAGTGTTTTGCCACAGAATTGCTTTGAACACTGTGTCTGTGATGAGAAATGAAACATTAAGTACAGTATTAAAAAATTAAGGTGAAGCCAAAACAGACCTTTGTCAGCTTACTTGTTAAAAATATACAGCTTGAAAGAATTGTATAAAAATATAGATATGTGTATCTAGGTGGGTTTTTTCTGCCTTGAGTCTTGTTTGTGTTATTGCATTCTCCAAGTACCCTGTATTATAGCAGGTAATTGAAAGGACAGTGGCATCTAATTAAATCTGCAGTATGCAAAGTCTTATTTTTCTTCTCAAGCAATCTGTTTCAGACATAAAAATATGTTATGTCAGTGAGGTCTTCCAACAGTTTAAATGGCACTTTCTCTTTGCTTGGTAATTTTACACACTGCCAATTAGTAAAATGAGATGGGAGTTCCTTTCAGAGCGTCATGATTTTAATTGGAACTTCAGTAGAAAAGAGTAATTAATAACTTGTAGCCTGTCCAGCTAGTAAAGCTGTGTCTCAGATTAATGAACCAAGTCTTTTGCACGTTGCACTACGAATTGAAAAATGCAGTAGTTAAAAACTAGTTACAGTTATTTGTCTAATTAATGCTGATTATTGCACTGAAATGTAATGACAATAGGACATAGAGCTTCTACACATTTTCCAAATATGTTTAATTTTAAATAGAGCAATAGGTAAGACATAAATGTATGTATATTTTCATATATCTTTATATATTTCATCTAAAATCTTGTCTGTATTTTTTTATTTTACCTTTTTTCCTGGGTAATGGGGTTTTTTTTGTTTTAAATGCTCCATATGTATTATGACTTTGAACATAAAAATTCTGCATGGTTTTTGTGTGGATTACTTAGAAGGAGCAGAGAAAAGGGGATGCCAATTATATACAGGGCAGTCAACATATAAGTGGGAATATCCATTAAGTTTTTTATTTTATGAACATGTTTTATCCAGGTTTTACTGTGTTAGTCTTTTAGCACTGAATGGACTTGTAATAATGCAATTGTGAGTCTGGCTTTAGGAAGACTATTGGTCTGAAGTTATACAGAAGAGGTCATATGCTAGAATAACATATTCTAGCATGAATTTTGCTGTACTGTCAGTAGCTGACAGTTAACAACCTTTATTTTCTATATGAACTGTCTTGTGATTTACACTAACAAAAACATGTAAAATATTTTCGTAATTTTGTGTGCGTTTAAGGAGGGCAAGCCGTCCTCTTAAGGTTAAAAAAAATAAAAATCCCATGCTTAAGTGTGGATTGATTGAATGCCTTCATTTAGGGTTCTGTTACTTTGTTAGACACAGATATTTCTTTAATTTTTTTAAAAATAAAATTAAAGAAAGTTCAAGTTAAGAAAGAAATGCTTGCTTAATTTACCGCTTAAAACTTCAGCACCTTGATGTTATACCAAAGACACCATTCTCCGGGGCCTCTCAGTTCCTTTTCAATTACTGTTAATTTTCACTTGTGACTGAAATTTCCAGGGTTTCATATAAATAAATTCAGGCAAGTCGAGTATATGACCTTCATGGTATTAAAGTCAGTCAGAACCTCCCAGTGTATGGCATAATTGCTTTGATTCTGATTTATGCACGAGCCTTCTTTCTGCCTTATTTTGGTGATCCAGTAGTAAGGCCTTTAAAACAATGTGACTAGGTTCAATGAATCTATTAACGTTAGTATCTCTGCATAGGAGTGGGGATACAGCCAAGATACACACTTTCAATTATGTGAAACACATGCCTTCTGAAGATGAGAACTACATTTTGAGGTACTTCTGTCTCAAGACAGCATGGTATGCTAAAGGTCATTTTCAAATGTAGATTTTTAAATTAACCCCAACATAGTATTGAAAATAGATGATAACCAGGTAAAAGAGAAATCTTAAATACCGTTGGGCAGTTAGTTTATATAGTTTTATTTACCGATTCACTTTAACTATTACGTAATAATTGATTGAAAGTCTGAAGGCTTATGTAATATAGAGTAAAGCAGAATTAGATCTAATAAGAAAATGTCACTACATTTGTATTGAACCTAGTATTGAGAAGTAAAATGTGACAGAAGAGAACCTGTAGTTAAATTAAAAGATCTCAGGGTTGGGTTTTTTTTCCAGCACTGGCTCTTGAATTATCACATGCCGAAAAATTCTCATCGGTGTATATAAAAATGGTGAAATGCATTTGAAAGTTGCTGTATTTTAAATTAACTTTTACATTTAAATTAACTTGGCCAGACACAGTGTTAGGACTACTTTTTTTTGGTGTAAGAATAGAACTTTCCGTGATGAAAAAAGTCACTTATATGGAATTATAAGCCAGTGTATCTTGTACTGAACTGCGTTACCTTACATAATGTAGCATTTGATAAAAGAACAGGTTGTGCCATGAGTTAGTGAATAGGTTTTTCATGGCTTTGTTTCTCAAGGTTGGATTTAGAGGTGTCAAATTTGTGGTCAAAGTTTCTGTATTCTTTTCCATCTGTCGCTTGCTCTCATGTGGTTTCTTATTTGTTTTTCCCCCTTTCCATTAAAGGATAAGCTCTCCAGATTTTATTAATGCCTTCTCAGTATGGTGCATTAGCAGGATCTGCCTCTTCTCTACCCAATATCCCATTTTCATTAACCTTGCAGGAACATACTGAGGTATTTCCTCCTGTGAAATAAGTCTTCTGTGCCAACTAACCAGTGGTTCAATCATTACTGTGGATCAAGACACATAAATGAACAAGCATAAAGCAGACCAAAGAATATTTATCTGAATGGGGCTGGTATTATACTGTATAAAGTGTAGCCATTACAACTTTAGGGGAGGGGTAATGGAGAGAGAGAGAGAGAGAAGAATTTTGTCTGTCATATGGAGGGAGAAAAATCACAATGTTGATACTGTCTGTGCATTTAACACGATGCCTGATGACAAAGATGGAGAACTGTCAAGACAGTGGTGCAGCAAGGTTCTCAGGAGGTTTGGCCATATTTTGTGTCTATTTCCAAATATAGTGGGAAGACTTTCTAATAATGGGAAACTATTTAAATATGTAATTGGTTGATCTCATCTGCAGTTACCTGATTTGTAATTTTTTCCCCAAAGTATTCATAATCATTGTTAACCATCACTTTTAGGAATATACAGTGTTGTGATGCACCTCATCCATTGATCATGCATTACTACTTGATAAAAAATTTTTCAATAGAAATATTACTAAGAATCCACTAAAGGGAGAGAAAAGATGACATGCTTGTTTGTCTTTAAGCCATTAAGGTCTGGCTGGATTAGAGAAGGTAGGGTGTTTGGATGCATTGAGAGAATAGTTTAGGAAGCACTCTTTTAGCTAACTCTCCACTTTGTTGCTGTAATCCAGATGAGACCAAAGGGTGATGTGCTTTTCTGCTCTGACCAGGAAATTACAACTGAAACTTAACAGCAGATTTGGACCCCATGAACAGAACATCATAGTATTGCTAATGCAGTCAGGCTTTTATTTTCAGCTGGAAAATGAGAATACTTCTTAACAGCTACATGCCTCGGTGTGCATGTTTTTGATCTTTCTGAGGCTCCGTGGTTAGCAGGTAACCAGTCCAATGTACTCTCTGGACAAGAATGAAACCTGATTATCTGATTGTTCTTGTGCTTTTTGATGCTTGGAAAGTGCAGAGAGAGTCTCAGCTGGGAGGATGAGACCAGGAGAGAAGATCTTCAGGGAGGTAGAGCTTGCTTTCAGCTGAAAGTTGAAAATTGCAGCTTGAGGCTAATACCTGCTGCATTTCTTCCGTGTTTATAACCAGTCACTTAAGGAGAGCTGTTATGCATTACCCTGGAGTTTCATATAGAGAGGTTGTAGTTGCTTCTCTTTGGTAGGTTTGTTCCTGTGTTCAGATCACTAACATAACCCCCTGATTGAAGCATTCATTCAGGCACACACTAGCCTCAGGTGAGATAAAGCACATTAAAGTCAGCTGTGAGAAGTAGTGGCCCCCTGCTGCTTGTTGCTTCTTTTTTCCAGCAAAAAATTGTGCTCACCTTCCTTTATCTTTGACCTAATACCTATCTGGTTTGTGGCCAAAGTCCAAAGTACAGCTTGGCTCAAATGTGAAGTACAGACCTGGCCACTGTTACCTCTGGGCCAGTACGAAAGATAACCATTTCCTCTGCAACATTCAGAGATGGGACAGTTAAAATGAAAAACTTACTTGGAGTTTTTCAGGTAGAGCAAAGCCAAGTTCTTCAGACAGTTGCAATCATCTTCTATAAAGAATTGGTTTTGTTTATTCTTCCAGATCAGTTATCTTGCTCTCCTGTCCAAAAACTGGAATGTGTTATTAGGGTGCCCTCTTAATGTCTTCAAAGCTATTGATGTTATAGTTACTGTATTTCACATTCTAGCAATACCTTTTTATGTAAGAACCTCCCTGAGTAAAATAAAGGCTGCCAAAAATCACTACTTGCTACTTAAAATAAAGATGTCTCTTCACTGCTTCAGCCACATCATCTTTAAAAGGCAATTTAATGGTGCCTTATGGTGTGTAGAGTTTACAAGGCTAATCTGTCCTCATTACATGACAGAGCCTTTGATAAAGCAGCAAGTGTCTCATATTAGATTAAACTGAGTCCAGAATGTTTTATGGGGCAATTTAATATACCGGTTTGAAAGAGTTACTGTTTTTTAAGTGACTCTAAAAACTAAGGATTTAAGCAGCCATAAACAACAAAAAGGTTAACATTGGGCACTGGCATCTGTTTTCTTGTCAAGGGTTCTGCTGTTTTCATTTTATCCAGAGTTGTTTTTGGCTTTGGGAGAGGGAGGAGGCGTGCACCCAAAACTGTAAGGAGGAGATTCTGCTGTCAGTTTGTTCTGCACTGCATTGATTCTATGTGTACTGGTTAACTTGAAGGACTTAATCTACAGTCTGTAGCCATAAAAAAATATTCAGTACCTTCCTGAGATTCTGTTTGCTAAGGTGTTGAAGTATTTAAGATACAAATGGAAGAAACAGTAGTAATTTATTGTTGGCGTAGTTGTGATGTCACTGTTGGAAAGTTAAAAAGCATTATAGCTGAAATCTGAATACTGTTTTATAATTTCACGTGTACAACACAACTCCTTACTAGAGATTGTAGCCATGGCAGCAGCAGTTGCTGCACTATGTGAATAACAACCATATAGTTAGCTCCCGTGTGACACAGGAATTTAAGAGTGATTTCTGCTAGGTACAAAATTTTTAACACCACCACACCACCCTCCACACACCCCACCCCCAAAAAATAAACCCCAAACAAGCCACACACCAAAAACCCCCACAATACAACCCAAAAAAACCAACCAACCAAACCAAAACAGATGAGTGTGTTACCTAACTTCTAGGCTATTAAGGCTAGAGTTGAAGAAAGAGATACTGGATATGGATGCAGACATCATTTAGCTATGATCTGTTCTGCTTCTCCCATAGTGCCCTCCCCTCTTTTATTGTGTAATCAAATCCTGGCTGAATATCTGAATATGAACATGAATTGGAAACAGAACCTCATATCAATAAACTGACCTATGATTTTGCAATTTTTCATTCCTGCATTACATTTAAGGTCTGTAATACATTTTTAAACACCTGTTCTAGTCATGGTCTCATTCTGCACACTCATATTCGTCTGAATAGAATTCTCCCAAAGACTGTCCCCTCTTCATCTTGGGACTGCCTGTTTGATTAGGATGTGTTGTATTACACAGGAAATTCACAGGTTCACTTGCATCTGTTTATCTGAATTCAGACTATAGTGTCAAAATCTAAACGAATCACAATATTAGAGAAGCTTACTTATAGAAATGGAAAATGGCAGGCTGCTACTTTTACAATTCTTTATAACGTTCAAGAAAAGCAGAACTAAACATCAAATGCTTTTGAGACTTAAACTGAATGCCATGTATTAATGTAATTTACGCAGTTGCAAACCCACAAAAACTATGCATTAACATTCCTTAAAACCCGCTGCTAGAAAATAAATTGAAAAGAGATATAAATATGCAGAAAAAAAGAAGGGTCACAAAGTGAAGGACAGTTGAACTGAGAAACAGAGATGTAGTGACAAGTTCTTGGGTTCCTACAGAATCAGAGTGTAGTCCAGAAGCACGATAGACTTGCAGTTGTTCCTCAAACCTTTTGGAGCCATGTGGAATTTCACCAATAGAACACAGTGAATCATAAAATAATCCTTAAATACCAAAATTACTTCTGTCTGAAAAAATAATATAGTTTTGTGTCATTGTTGCAGTCTTCACTCAATTCCAAATATGCAGAACATTACACACAAAGATCGGGAGTATTTGCCACATTACAGTTTGATTTCATTTAATCCGGAATAAAATCCCTTTGTTTTTCAGTAAAAAATTATCTGTAGTCTGCCTCAAGTTATAGTACTTGGATGCTTTTGTCCTTGACTTTGGAGAGGTTTGCCCAATTTGCTGTCCCAGTTCTATAGATTTTTGGAAAGGCTAATTACAATTACTAACTCAAGCTGTGCTGTTCTAATGAGACAGAATAAAAGCTGTCTGCCTGACAGGAGGCAGACTCCATGGTTTGGGTAAACTAGACTGCCTTTATTTATTTAAATCTGTAATCTCCTTTTGTTTTCTCTCTTAACTGAAGAGTGACTTTGTTCAGAGATCATGTGCAAGACTGATGCCAGGGTATGCAAACATCTAGTATGTGCTGTACGCACTCATGTATGTCCTTGAACAGGTGAACTAAGCATGAATGTCAAAATGCTAATAATATGGAAAATATGGAAGCTCTTCTCAGGATGTTTTAATGAGATGAGTTTCAAAACTAAGGCATTTTCAAGATGCATTTTCAAAATACATTTTCATGTAGTATAAATGCTAGACTTGCCACCCTAATAGTAAGTGTCCAGTGAGGAGGAAGAAAGGTGATTCTAATCACATTGCTTTGTATACCTTACTGAATCGTGGCCAATACCTCTTCTGAATGTGTTCTTCAACATACCAGCCTTGGCTGACTATCACAATAAAAAGGTGAAGACAGATCAGTTGCAAATGTCAAATGAGGTTGCAGTGAGTGTTAGCACTGCTGACATGTTACATATCATTTAAAAGTAAGAATTATTTTGGTTAATAGTCCTTGAAAGTAGTTTTTGACATTAATATTACTTTGAATTAATTTTTGGGGGTGTTGATTTTGACTTTTCAAAAAATAACGACTTTTTTTTTGTTGGAACTGCACCTGGCTTTATTCTGTTTGTACAGAGCACTGTATGGCAAGAGCCTGATGCATGATAAAGCCTCCATCTCAACAGTAGTTAAATAATAATGTGTTCTGAAGTAATTTTTGTTAATAGCCACCTATGTTGTTTGTTCCTGCAGCTTTCTCTGTTGGAAGATGCAGGATTTGGTGGTGTTCTTCTTTACGTTGATCCTTGTGACTTACCAAAGACTACAGATCTGGCTGATAAAGCTTTTATGGTTTCCTTGAACAGTGGAGGCGATCCATCAACACCTGGTTATGCCAGTATTGGTAAGTACTCTTCAAGGCGTATTCAGTTAACGGCCTTTTTAATTCTCTGTTGATTGTAAATATGGGAGTTAAAACACTGAACTAAATCCTGCCTGAAACAGAAACCCTAAGCAAGGGAACACTGGCTCAAAAGATAATAACAAATCTCAAAGTGCTTTACTCTAAAATCTTGGCACAAAGTCTGTATTCTAAATAATGTATTCTGTTGCTTTTTCTATTTGTGTATTCACACTGATCCATTATTTTGGCCTGCTTATTCTTATCCCATGGGGGGAAATAGGTACCAAGTACTAACCAGTGGTATCTGAGCAGATTCCATGGGATCTGTTCCCCTTGAAAGAAGCATTTTTTCCCTTCATTCTTCCTGCAATTTCTCGGTATTGGTAATGAAAACTTCTGATCAATAGGACCAAATGCAAAGTAATTAGAAAGTTATATTTAAAGAGTTTTTGTGAAAATGAACGTTTATAGTAGTTTTCCTCAATTGCCACTTGAATATGTTGTGTTCATTTAGCATTATGCTTTTCTATTTTTTCTATGTATTTTCAAGGTATGAGAAATAAAGAATCGATTTTCAGAAATTACATAGTCTTTTAAAAGTTGAGGGTTTGTGGGGTTTTTTTTTAACAATAAATAGAAGCAACAACATATTTTCCTTGTACGCACTACTTAAATTTCCATTCTGGCAGTTGAATGAATGTGTGTTCTGCTGCTTTGCTGCCTTTTCAGCTTTACAACCTTTTTACTATCTACCTATTTGGAAATGTATTAAGCAGCAGTCTATGAGTTTGTGACAGGGCTTCATCAAGAATATTTGGTCCGGTTACTAGCTCAGACATCTGAAGTCTGACTTGCATTGGCACTAAATCAACTAAGGCAATGCTTAGATACTTCATGACTAGAATGGCAGAAAATAGAAATATTTGCCTGGTTGTCATAGAAGGGTGTTAGCTATTCACAGCATGAATGCCTTGACAGCTCAGTGGGAAAGAAATTGCACATTTTCTCAGTGTCTCAGTGTACCTGACCCAGTGTTCTTAAAAGTGCCCTGGGAGCTACAGAGGTAAATATAACACTCTTCAAGCTTTATTCTTGCTCATTTCATGGAGCTATTTGAAAAACAGTTTGTTGCTTATCTGTCTGGCTGACTCCTTAATGTTTTATTTACCCTACATGAAAAGTAAAGCTAATTAAAACAGAGACACCAACATGAAGATGCCACTTCAGTTCTCTAAACCTTATGCGCTGGTCTTCTGTCAGTAAATGATCTCATCGGTAGTGTGCGCTCCAATCTGTAGCTAGAGAAAAAGAAGTTTAATTAGGTGGAAAATAGTGACAATCCTTGTAAGTACTTTGATGGTTTCTACTTGAACCCTTAGCGTTGCTTGTCTGTGGTTTTAATCTCTGAGTGTCGTTCATAAGCAGGAATAGACTATCAAGTTGCTAAAATCATTTCTATTTTGGTAATTGAATATAGTGATGAGCTGGAAGGAGCTCAGAGGAACACTTGAAGAACCTTTTTTACAGTTCTGTCACTAGAAGGTAGATCAGATGGAAGTAATTTCTGTGTTTCTGATGATGGTTTGCTTCTCTGGAGACTACGAATCAATTTGGTTAGAAGTAACTTATGCTTGAGACAAATACAAATATGTCTGGAGTGCAGACTTGCCTGAGGGATGTGCTTGCATTTAAGGTAGTTAAACTGACTACATGTAGAATAGAAGTGCCAGATACCCAGGGTTGCCCCTGTCACTTTGATTCACAGAGTATAACATGCACGATGAGATTTTATTGGAAGCTCCTGCTTAAGTTATTGGCATATCTTTGATACCATCTGCACTTCACACATTGCCAAAAGAACTGTTACTATTGCACTCTCAGGGACTGCTCCTACCACCGATTCTTCCTTTTACTGGGAAATTCCTAGTAAGATGAATGATTCAATGTTAATCTTTTACTAGGTGAATGAAAGGTAGGAAACTTTTGTTTTCATGCTGCTAACTATGATTCTCACGTTCTTGTAGTCTGAAAACAGATTTCTTTGTGGTGTCAGACTATTGAATTGCTTTAGATCTTTTCCTAGAAAAAAAAATCTTCAGGAAATCATGTCGCAAAAAGTCGATTGCATTTTCAAATGGGGTTTATGTAACAGTTCAGAGAGAACTCTACAGTTCTCATGAGGTTTTAGCTCAGATTTTCTGTTTCTTGAAGATTAAATGTTGCACTTCTGCATATGAATTATTTTAGGATGTATGGAAATAGCTTGAGGATGGGTTTAAGGTGTCTACTACTGATGAGTGGAATGATTTTTTGATCTCTGTTTAATAAAGGGGGAAAAAAAGTCATGCTGTGGAAAGTGAAGTCAACAGCACTTATGCTAAAGCTTCTGCAGGTTTTTTGGAGACTTTATTTTTTCTGTTCTTAAAATTCTCTCAATCTTTTGTTGTGTCAGTCCTGAAAGAGTCACATGAACCTTTGTGAGCATCTATTCTGTCATCTTCATTCTGATTGCCAAAGACTAGTATCCTCTGTTTTTAGGAGTATTTCTTCTCTGTTCCTGCTTTTGAAATGAAACAGATCCAGTGGGTGGGACTCGACGAATTAAACATATGGGATTAAGAAGTTTAAGAAGGAAATAAAAGACTTATGTGACAAAAATTATCCTAAAAATAAAGTTTAGAAGAGCAGCATAAAACTTGAGTGACTTCCCTCATGACTTTTTAAATGCTGCATTTCCTTTCACCTACCTTTGTATGGCAGACGCATTAGTTTTCTTTATTGTTGTACTTCAGAGACATTTTAAAACAAATTTGTTTCCACACAAGAAATGGCTCAGGAAACAAAAATATGGATGAAACCTGTTTGTCAATCCTAGTATGTAAATAGAAAAGTGGCATTGTGATAAGCATTAAGACGCCTGTCCCTGAGATAAGGTACCTCATAATAGAATCCCTATCAGTTTGGTGGTAGAATAGGAATTATTTCATGAAGAATTAAGACACCATCATAGAAATTACCGTGAGCTTAAAAATGCTGAAATGTAACAGCTGTAAAATACAATGTTATGCTATCAGATGGAGTTTCAAGCGTAATGTTGTTTTAGAGAATTGTTATGCAGAGGTTATAACAGTTGGGCAAAGCAGTGTATTTGGAAGTAGTCGGTGCTTCAGGTCATTGTTAACGGCTAGTCATGTGAGCCATATTAAAGGGGTTTGGGGGAAAAATCAGTAACACAGGGAAAACGCACAGAGTCCCTAGAATTGTAAATCATGAACACTATTCAGGCAGAGGAATTGACAGGAGCATTCCCCAAGCATTGCTAATAGCATTTGATTTCAGAGGAAGAGACAAGGAAGTCAAGGTTTAGATTCTCACTGTCCAGGTATGTTTTAATTTGTGATAGTTGACTGTTTTTCCTGTGCCAGTAACTGATGTGATCTTCCTGTCATTATCTTAACCAATGAGCTTTTACTATTTTTTTTTCAACTCCACCTTTTTTTTCCCCCTCCTATCCTGTTGAGTAGGGGGAGTGAGAGCATGGCTAAGTAGGTGTCTGGAAGTTGACCAAGGTTAACCCACCACACTGTGTTCTCTATGTTTTGATAAATGACAGTAAAAGTTAAAGAACATCAAATATGCATCATAAAAAGCATGTGACATTTATCGCTTTAGTCATGTGTCATTCTTCAATTGAGCTTAGCCATTTCTTCTGCAGTGAATACAGGGAACTACTACTACTGCTTGGAATACGGGTAAGTACGTGCTGTGGTAGAAATGTATGCCTACTTTATTTTTAGGCAGACCTGTGATTCTGTATGCTTATGTACTTCTTGCCTCTTTTCTGAGTTCATCCTTACTGTCCTTTACTTCATGATGTCCTTTACTCCTCTGAAGGAACCAGTTGAGCAGAAGTTAACTAGAAAATAGAATGTTGTGTAACAGTTTTAACCATGCATATGCAACATATGTTCTAAAATGTTTTGTTATAAATCATTGTGACTTCTTACAAGATGTTCTCAGCCCTGGTTTGTCTGTTCTTTTAAAGAACACAGCACAGTTTTGGAATAGTTTTTTCAGTGCTTGCTGTTGCAGCTGTGGAAATGATCCTGGGAATATTTTATTTTATTTGTCCAACATTTTTGTTTATGCTAATAAAATCAGATAAATGAAATACAAACATAACCTGGTATAGAATGATAGCCTACATTCAGGCTTCAGGGCTTTTATATTTTCCTTTAAGGGCAGACTGAAGCTGGGGAGAAAAGTTTACAATACCGTATTTTAATTTAGGGAGGTGTGTGTCTATATGTTTACATCTACTCTCAATCTTTTTTTTTTTTAACTTATGACATAATTTTAGTGGTTGTAATAAAAACAACCCTATGCTTTATTGTTACCAACTGTGTTATACTATGTGATGTATTGTGTTATTTTCTGTATGAAAAAAACTGTGTTAGTACAATAGAGAGGTAAATCTATACAAAATACTGGCATTTGAATATTCCTGAGCATAGTAAGGAATAATTTCAGCAAATGTTCAATAATATCTCTAGCACTAAGGGTTCAAAAGGTATCTGAATCCATGGTCTGTCTCTTAATATTTTGCAAGAAACTAAAGCAACTAAGTTTGTATATAAGTACCAAATTACATGCTCTGAGATTTTAGGTGCTTAGTTTTTCCTCCTGTCTGGTTTACAGTTGGTGCTTTAGGTATTTAAAACTGAGAAAATCAGTTGAACATCAAGGTATTTTAGAGATCAGTATGTGGACCTTGTGTTGTATATCAGATATTTTTTCTCAAGTGTCCTGCTGATACCTCGGAGTAAAAGGGCAGCATTTCTGATAGGTGGTACTAGTTATGAATGCTGCTATAACTGCCAAAAATGCAGTGTTCTCAAAGTAAAAATTCTGGTCAGATTCAACCAATAATTTTGGCTATACAGACGCTGAAGGGAAAAACACCAGAATGATTTTAAAGCAGTTTAGATACCACTCACAGGAAGATAGAGCAGATAGTAGCTATATAATGTAAATAAAGGAACTGTATTTGCTAATAAAGCTAGGTTAGCTTTCCGTTACACTTGTGTGTGTATGTAATACAATGGTATTTTGACCTCTGAGCTCTCCTGTGTGTAAGTTGGGATACTACAGTGTAACTCTTCTGTATTGCAGAGTTAACACCTGCAAGTGCACCTGCATAGTATCAAGAGCACCATAAAGTCAGCTGGCTGATTGTTTAAGCAATTAAAGATGTAATTAGTTTTATAATTGAATTTTTTCTAGTGCAGTTTGAATACTGCAAGCCAGAATAAACCAAACCATATTTAATTTGTCCTGATCTCCAGTTCCAGCCCACTGCTTACCATATTCAGCAGCTGCATAAAAAAGATAATAGTACCTCGTCCTACTTTCAGACAGGTAGAAACTCCCCCAGAAGAAAACCTAATCATCTTAAAATGGAGATGTGGAAAATACTTTTTTGTTACATGAATGTGTACTATCATATTACATAGCACTGTTCTGCAGAACACTAAAATGCATAAGTAATTCATCACTGTTTGGGTTTGGCCAGTTTTCAGAAGTTTTTTTCTTGTACTTTCCTGAGTTTTTTCAGACTTGCACTGTTTTACTCTATTTTCAGGCATAGAAGAATGCTGTACTGGGGGACTGAGAAGGTGGGGCGGGGGGGGGGTGGGGGTGGGGAGAGGGAAGCTGTAGTGATGGTTTAGTTGGTTGTCTAAGCACAACATAAATGGTAAAGAAGCTTATTAGACAACAGGGTAAACAATATGTGTACGTCAAATGTGGTCAAAGCCCATCCAAACATATTGGGGGAACGGGGGGGTGTGTGGTTTCAGTGACAGTGTGTTGCAGAGCACGGTGTATCATGGAGTGGCTGGGATGTCCCTGATATTGATGTCAGTAAATGGATCACAACCCTTAGCACAGGCAAAAAAAATCATGGAATTATTGAGCTTGGAAGGGACCTGTGGAGATCACTGAAGGACAATTTACCTCCTCAAAGCAAAGTCGCTGAGAAGATTTTCCAGTTGGGTTTTGAACATCCCCAACCACGTGCCATTCTGGGCAACATCTTCCAGTGCTTGACCACCCACACCATAAAGCACCTTTCCTTATGCTGAAGGGGAATTACCTATACTTCAGTTTGTGCCTGTCGCCCCTCGTCTGTTTAATGAATACTACTGGAGAAGAAACTGGCTTCATCGTCTTCTATCTCCTATCAAGTGTTTACACATTGGTAAGTTCTTCACACGTCTTCTCTGCACGAGAATAAGCAATCCCATGTCTCTCAGCCTCTCCTCGTATGTAACATGCTCCAATCCTTTAGTCATCTTCATGGCCCTTCACTGCACTTGCTGCATGATCGCCACACCTCTTCTGTCTGGGAGAGCCCAGAACTGGACACGGCACTCAACAAGTATCATTTTACTGGTAGCAAGTGGAGGGGAAGAATCACCTCCCTTTACTTGCCAGCAGTGCTATTCCTAATCAAGTCCAGGATGCTGCTGACCACTGCCAGGACACATTGCTGGCTCATTCTTGCTTGCATCCCAGTAGGACCTACAAGTGTTTTTCTGCCTAGCTGCATGACAGTTGGTCATCCCCAGTGGGTACTGGTGAATAACAATCTTATTCCTCACCAGTGTTTGTGATGCCTTTCCCTTTGCTGAACTTAATGAGATTCTGGCAGCCCATTCCCCTGCATCATTGAAGACTACCTGAATGACAGCATATCCATCTGGTCTATCAGCCATTCCATCCACCCAGTTTAGTGTCTTCAGTATTGCTGGTCACCCCATTGTATAAAGCTATCAAGGTTCTTAGATGTGAATTCTCCTTTTCTAAATCCATTCATACCACTCCCAGCAGTGTCCTTGTCTTTCATATTTTTACAAATTATTTGCATGATTGTTTGCTCCATCTGATATAGCTAATCCCAGATCTTCCTCCCTGGAGGCAGTAGGAGTGATACTGCTTTTGTCACGTCCTCATCAAGCTTTTCCCATCACCATGAACTTTTAAAGATTTTTGAGGTCTCACTATGACTATCTGTGAGCTCCATCATCACTCACCAAGAATTTACATCTTCCCTTAGTGCTCTCAAGCTGTTTATTCCCTCTGTCATGCTTCTTGGTAATACAATCTGCATTTGTTACTGCAGTTTGGCGGCTGACAGATAATGTTAGATGAGATTTCTTAGCTATGGCAGAATGTAGCCCTACATAATGTATTTGGAGCAGGGAAGTTGTGAGTCATTGTGTGTAGTGGTGTTCTGTGGATAAGAGGAGCTTCCTTTGTTTAACTGGATAGTCTTCTATTATAATATTATGTATCACTGTAGACATTTTGCCTAAGTATACTCGATATGACCGTAGATATAGTGACTCCTTTCTATTAAGGGATATCAGATTCATGTACTGTTGCTGGTACAAATCTGCAACATTCCTTTATGTAAGAGATTGCGTTAGTTTGATGCAAAGCTGTTCTTTTCTCTACTAAAACTAAAAATGCTCTGATCTGTGAAAGCATGTGGCTTCATTTTGGGAAAGGGATTGGAAAAAGTATTTGGGGGTGGAGATGGACAGGGGCCCAGCTGCCCAATACAAGCAAATTTCATAAATGTGGGAAATGTCTGTAACAAGGA
Source organism: Laterallus jamaicensis coturniculus (assembly GCA_022605575.1). NCBI lineage: Eukaryota > Metazoa > Chordata > Aves > Gruiformes > Rallidae > Laterallus > Laterallus jamaicensis. Next base: position 13,543,723 of record JAKCOX010000015.1, read on the forward strand.
GGCAGTCACAGCTTACAAAGCTCCTTTCTTCAGTACCCAGTAGTCCTGTATGCAGTGGTGCCAGTCAATATTTGCTGTGTGATGGGTACAATGCCAGAATGAGAAACAAGCGTTTTGTTGCCAGATGCTTTTGTTATCTGACATGTTTTTCATGTGCAAAGAGAATGATTTGAATAAACCTTTGAAACTTTGATAACTGTTTCAATTTCTTATAGGACAAGTATATGCACAAAGTGTGTGTAACTTCCAATACCTCTTATATGCTAATTTTACATAGCTGACAGGTGGGTCTATTGAGTTAGTGAAAAAAGAGCGAAGCCTCTTGGGTTATTTAAAACCTTGTTGAAGTCATAGATCTTTTAGAATAGTTACATAATCATTTGCATATTTATTTAAACTGTTGTGCTGTAGGGGACCATCCTTTACAAAAATACGTAATGAACAAATGCTTGAGCTGTCTACTTGGGAGGTAATTTTTTTCCTTATAGCAGATGTCAGATCAAACTGACACGTGGTGACAATCTATTCCTTTCTGGTGTAATACTCATAACAAGGAGACTAATTTTAGAACAGCTGGCCTACTCCTGTTTTAAAATGCCTGGATTTTTTTTTTCCTTGATTTCTAAGCATCAGCAGTCTTTCAGCTAGTCCACTATGTGTTTTCTGCCAAGCCTAGTTTAATCCAGGACTGGAAGGGATTTTCAGCAATATTTTTTGTATTCTGAGAGAACTGAAGGCCACATTGTAGGCCTTTGGCAGTTAAAATTCAGGCAGTAATAATTTTTGCATAATATAAAATTTATTTTGCTTTTCATAGTAGCAAACAAAGTGTAAAGGTGAGGTAAAAATTAACAATTAATTGCATTGTCAGTTACCTCTGCTCCCTCCCAAAATTGTGGTATTAGGTGAAATGTACAGTTTTGCTGGTAAGAAAGTATCTATTATCTTGACAGTGGGGTTTTTGTTTGTTTGTTTTTTTTTTTCTTAAGAGGTGAGAGAATGAGAGAAATTCAGTAATATAAAAATGTGGGCATCAACTTACTAATACTGTCTTTGGTTACTATTATTTGTGGTCATATTAGGTTTGTAAGCCTTAGTCCTTTGATACTCTTAGGACTTTTTTAATATTAGTATTCTGGTTTTTTAAGTAGAAGCATTACCTTGTGAGACTCAGGATACTAGAGGAAACCAAGAAATGTGGCTTGAAGGCAGGAGCAGTAATCCTAGGGTGGTCAGCAATCAACTATGTTTTTTTAGAAGTTGCAGCTTTGGTTTTATATTTAGAGTTTCTGGTAATTTTATCTTGCTAGACAAAACACATATGTGTTCTAGAGTTGGTTTTATCCTCTGATTTGTACAATGGACCTGTAATTCTGAACTCTGAAGCCCTGATTTAAGAATCAGTGCTTTAAGATAGGATTTAGTTACATCTCTCATTTGCTTTGCAAGATGAAAACTTGAATTGCAAATCCTATAATAGATTTACAAATCCTAAAGCATATGTAGAAATACTGCAAGAGACTTACAAATCGTAACATAAATCTTAATAAAGTAATTTTTAGCTACGCAAATCTATACTCATTTCTAAGTTAAATTCTCTGTGATCCTAGCAGAGATCAGTCTTGCATTTTAATGTCTGTTGTTTTGGGTCAGATTCTCTATTATTTGTTTCTCCAGGATTCATGTTTATTAAAAAGCTTTACTTTCTCTCAGTTTCTCTTTCAACTTCATAGAATATCAAATTAAAAAGCATTGTTCTCTGTTCAGAGAGATGCATTGCCACTCAGAAGCTGTTACAAAAACTGTACCCTCATGGTTTTCTAGTAGCACAAACAGGCAACTGAAACTTGCATTAATATACTGTGATTTAGTAAGATGCTTGTCTCATAATGTGAACACCTCACTATGGAACAGGTTTTGAAAAGACATTTTAATGTCTTGTCTCAACTGAAGATGAGAAAAAGCTTATCCTCAATTTTTTTATTGCCTCATTTATTTATTGTATTTTTGAATATGTGAGAACTGTGAATACTATAATTTCTGTTTGGGGAGCCAGACACTGGAAGAGATTACTTCCCAGAGAATATATCCAATGTGCTGCTGGACGTGGTCCTGAGCAACTTGATCTAAGTGGCACTGCTTTGAGCAGGGAGGTTGGACCCAGTGATCTCCAGAGGTCCGTCTCAACCTCTGCACTATTTTGTGGTTCTGTGAGCAGGGAAGAAAGTTTAGAAAAAATTCAGCCTGGCAGCCACTGTGTTGACACAGATAGAAAGAAAAAGTAATATAAGTGATCTGGGACAGGATGGCCTAAAAGAAGGCAGGAACTGTGACACAAAGCCAGAGAGCCCCAGAGTATATATGTTATAGTTCTACCTCATAATCCAGCTGATAAGAGTTGGCTGTCTGTAACACTTCTTGAAAACATGTATGTATGATGGGAAGGGAAACAAAATACTGGGCTAAATATAATGAATTTGGCCTGATCAAGTTCTGCATAGTCTTTTCTGTGTTTAAATTTTAACCCAAAACATTAATCAACAATGTGGTTTTGGCAGAAGTATAATTTCTGTTTTCCATTTTTAAGTACGACTCAGCTTTTCTTTTATCAGCTATTATGGAATTATTATTTCAATCAACAATTATCATCAACTGTGTCCTACATTTCATTTCTTTGTCTTCAGTCTTGATCAGTAGTTTAAAGGACTCTACCATCTTTCCAAGTATGTATACATTAAAACAGATCTTGATCCAGTGTTAAAATGAGAGAAATCTTCTGTGGCGCCTATTGTAATTGGCAGACAAAGGAAGCAGTGACAGATTTAACTGATTCAACATGTCCATCTAATGCAATTTCAGCACAATGGCAAGTGTTCATTCATGGCCCAATCTAAAGAATAAAAATAGGAGCAATTGTCTGAATTGGAAGAATCAGTGAATGTTTTCTGAGAGCTGTAAGTTTAAAGAGAGAATTAGATGGATGAAACGTGGGTACTTATATTGTTATAGTCTGTAGATTGCAGACATTAAAGAAGATTTCTTGAACAGTTGTGGGTGCTGTGCAGTGAGGAAGATGACAGAATGAAATATATTTTAGAATTTTTATTAAAGATTTTTTGACATGTGGCGACAAATGCATTAGTTATATGGCATACCCTGTAACACTTAATCACATTGGGTTTTTTCTCTGGCTAAAAGGAATGGCCTTCATAGTGCATAGGCAGTTTTTGAGGGTTCTAAAGGAATTATGCTATCTGAATAGGAGATATATCTAGTGTTTCTGAGAAACAATGACAAAAAAGACAAAAAAACCCCTTGAGGTCCAATAACATTTGTATTAGCTGTTGTAGCATCACAATAGTCTTCATGACACCTTTGTGGAGCAGGATCCATGAAAAGCTAGATGGAGGTTTTCTGGAAGGTTAATTACAGTGACCATCATACTATTCTGTTAGTTACTGCATGGTGTTCAAAGCTAATTTTTCAGCATGAAAGCAAGTTGTCAGTCCTGGAAGAAATGTTTAGTTGGTTATCCTCCATTGTTAGTTTTGTTGCTCCAGTGTTTGGGCACAGGAGAGCTATTCTGAGCCTCCAGAATTTCTGCTTTCCCTTTTATTGCTCTAGCAAAGACAAATTCTTGTGAATCATGTAATTGTCTGACAGTCAGATTCATCAGTTGAGTTTTCTGAAAAATGGGATTGCGTGTGTAGCCTTATATATCAGTTCTGCTATCTGTGTTTCAAAATCTGAAGATACACATATGTTTGCAGCTGCTTTTCTTAAGCTATGTCTGATAGCCCAGGAATTATTAGTAGCTGTGCTAATCCGCTCAGTATCCTCACAGCAACTGGTTTTTTACTTCGAAGACATGACTTTGCAATAGCTGGATTCCGTGTCTTCCAGTAAGGCTTCAGACACCTACTGCTTAATGGAGAGGAAAAAAAAAAAGGAGAAATGTCAGAAGACTTTGACAGTGCTATTAAAATAGAGAACTTACCTATTTCTCCCTCCTGATCATTCCTTCTAAAATCAGTTACGTTTTTGTGGACTTGGAAAATTGAGTAACACAAAGTTCAGCTTCTATTGGCATAGCAACAAAAGAACTACTAAGAGCTCTAATATTGAAGAAAAGTGATTCCTCAATGCAGCCTATTAATTGTATTGTGTGGAGCTACTCTTCCTTCAAAAGGATATTACTGTACCTTTTTCAACTTTAAAATACACTTTAATATTGTGTACATTTTACATTATATTTGAATAATAGAGGTGATCATTGACATAGGAGACAATGCAGTAATTATAGTTAAGCTGGTTATGGTAATTTCAGAATAAATCACCAATTTAAACATTTAGTAATGAAAAAGGCTTCTTGAAATGTTTATGTGAAATCAAGAGACATTTTATTCTAGCAAATAACTCATAGTCTCATAGGCCAGGAAACTGCACGGAAAATGTATTTTTAAAAATAAGTTATTCTATGAGCTATTTTCTCTTCTGCAGAGTTATTTGTCTCCCTTTCTTTTGTTTCAATTAATCTGTGATTTTTACTAAGACACATTTTGACAAAAGTTTCAAAGTAGCTTTAGTATTTATATTTGGATTTCCTCGAGGAATTCTGGGGTTTTGAGGTATTTGACTAATGTTGATACTTCAATTTGATTTTTGTTTATGTTTGGTTATTTTCTAATTTCTGTGAAGTGATGGATTTGTGTGGGGTAGAAGAAACTTTTTATATAGCCTAATAATGCTGCTTTATTCTTAATATCTCTTTACTCTTCTGAAGAGAGAATATGTGATGTTGGCAATCGTCTGAAAGACAAATTTTCCTTCTTTTTTTTTTTTTTTTTAAATAAGAATATGATGACTGCTCAGGTGATCTGATTCTTTCATTAAACACATGAGAACTGTTCTTCCAGACTTTGATGGTTGGTTAGTATTCTGCAGAATGACTTATCCACTGCCCTTTTCTGTAGACCATAACCAGAATATCGGACAAAAATAAATCCCAGTAAACCTGTTCTGTTTTGGCTAGTACTTCACAAGGTAGAAATGTGTTTCTACCTTAACTAGAAATGTATATCTACTAAAGAATCTTCTCTGCAGAGTAAAGAGGCTAAATCCATTCAAGAAATATCTTAAAAGCATATCTGGAAACATTCAAAATAGCTCTTTTTTGCTTGAGATAAGGTCTCCAGAAGTGCTCCAGCATTCTCTGAGCCTTCTTACTATCTTAGTCATTAATACTTCTGAGCATTTTACCTTTGGCATTTGCATTTGTTCACTGGATAATACTGGAAACATAGTTTATTATTTTCATTTATGAAGGCGTAATTTAATTATTCTTTTAGGTGTTGCATTATGTGCTTCAGTGTGTTGTTAATCAACAATGACTGAAAGGTAGCTTTGTGATATTAAGCAGTTATTGAGATGAATAAACAATGATTGTGGAAGACTGATTTTTAAAAAGTCAGAGTAAGTGCTGATTATTCCAATAAATTGATTTGTATGTTAAAATCAAAATAAAATACTGAAAGTAAAATATATTAATTATTCAATAATGATTCTTTAAATTATAATTATTGGTTTTGTTCTTTAACAAACTCTTTAAATGACTGAAATAATGTAACTAATTGATATCTATTACATACACAGTTTATCTAGAAAGCATGGCAACTTTTTTTTAAAGCTATTTTTGAGAATTGTTGACTTTTTATCTGAGAAGGTAGAACTATGCTGCATAGTTGGCTGTCACTTCAAAATATTGAGATTCAGTATTCCTGAACAGAAGAAAGGGATTTTACTGTTCCCATTTTAAGTTGTGCAGAGAAATGCGCACAGTAAAAATTATTTGTCCTTTCTGACCATAAAGTTAGTCAGAGGTACATACTGATTCCTGGATTCATATGTTTATTACTATTAATGTCTTTATATGTTTTCCTCTTCCAAGCTTTAAATAAATTATGTTATTGAAACTGCTCCTTTCTTATGAGTGACCATCAGTTGATCATAGTTTCTGAGTTGAAACTTGTTTTATGTTTCTGAAAACACGTATTTATACCAACAGGACACCAACATAATAATATTTATATTAGGTTTTGATGAGCTTTGTTCAGATCATCCAGCTTTAAAAAGTCTAATTTGACCAGTTACAAGTAGTTATAAAGCTAGTGAAAGAAATACATGTGCATGTATCTGTACCACCCCACTGAGGTTTTGATGCATTAAAATAATTTATGGCATAATTTAATTTTAAAGGAATACTTTTTGTTGTTGTTGTTGTGTTGGGGTTTTTTGTTTGGTTTGGTTTTTTCTTTTGTCCTGGTAAGAATGTCATACATGCTTCCTGGATAGAAGCATAAGCGTTACCGTGCCATAGATGTTTTTTTTTACTTTAATAGTGTGCCAGTTTGATTATGTGGATAATCTGGATACACATTATTTTAGCTGAAGGATATACCTGTCATTTTAATGTGTTGCCTGTTTCTTTCTTGTAATTGTAAATGGGATTAGTGCAATTTGTAGTAATGACATTTATTTTTTTGAAACTGCTGAGTCTGCAGCTGTACCGTACTGGTATTGAGTCACATGAACTCTGGTTAGTGTAAATCCAAAGCAAAGCTATTGTGTTCTTTCTTCATTCACGTTTAGTCTTCTCTTCTGTCTCCTTAAATCGATGGGGGTGTTGTTGGGTGTTTTACCAGATTTTTAGTTAGTTCTTGAAACAGGTCTATGTATCTATTTGTTATAACAGGTCTATGTATCTATTTGTTATACCAATGCCATTGCATGGAACATGCAGCATCAAAGAGTAGTAAGAGTGGGGCTATTACAATCATACAACTGTCTCGTAGTGATCAGTTGTGAAGGTCGGACTTCTACATTGTCTTCAAAGTTCTGGTTTGTTTGGGGTTGTTTTTACTTTTAGTGGAAATTCTGCTTTTTAGTGGAAAGTAAAATAATGTTTTATCTGATTATTTTTAAAAAGTTACAAAATCAGTTTATTTTACAGGATGGATTTGAGCACCTAATAGCTAAATTAAACAAAGCATCCAAAGAATGTCCTTGTGACACAACACTACAAATTTGCTTGTTATAGCTTACTGAAAATTTCAAAACTGGAGTGGTTTAATATTTTAGTAATTATTATAATAGAAATTAAACGTGTTGTATCTGCCATTTTTGAGGTTGAAATTCTGAGTCTGCAAAAAGAAAAAAAAGGAATAAAGCAGGAGATAAAAGAAACGGAATGTTTAAATAAATAGCAATAAAATATCCACATACAGACCTAAGGCAGTAACGTGTACTTGACTACATTTTGATGCGAGCTTGTTTCTGTTCCAAATATGAAAAACATGGGTTTCTCTTCGGCTAAAACCTGATAGATTTTTTTCATATATCCACTCTTAAATAAGGTAGAGGAAAGAGTTTGCAGGCTTACATTTTACTGCAGGAAAGGACTGTGTATTTCAAGCTTCTACTGAACATTAGTATGTTATACTAAGCAGGTGAACTACCTTATTGTAACTGTAAGGGTTGCCCATACGTTGTATCTCCTGGATGTGGGTACTAATTTGAGTACTTGTACCTCTGATGATTCGACTTGAGACCAATTAGATGTCTAGAAACACAAATGGGTAATTACAGCTCAGATATATTTAAGTAGTCCATAGCAAACTCACCTACTTCTGTTTAAGATTCTATCTTCCTTCTTACTGTGCTTTGTATTAGACCCTGTAGGAGAAATCACTGCTAAAAGGAGTGTATTGAAGGCAATATATGTTGCAGCTTCTAATAATACCTTTCAGCATTGTCTTCCCAATATTGATAATGATGCTGTAATTGTTATGGAGTACTTCCTAAAAAATGCTGATGACTCTTCACTCTATTGATCTGATTGAGGTTTGTGGCTGTTCAAGATTTCGCATGTGTAATTTGCTCAAACTAAGCTTTATTCAGTAAATTGTTCCCAGCCAGAGACTGTTATGTTCTAATTGCAGACACTGTGCTCATCCAGAAAAGAACTTCAATTCACAAGGCATCTCTGCCACTTACTTTGACTAAAGAGAGGAAGGACCCCTGTGGAAGGAAAGCTTCAGGTTTTTTTCTGAAATGTCAGGCAAAATGTCAGGGCTGAGAATATCACGGCAGTGATTTGTATGTTCCACTGATGGGATGTTTTTCTTGAGCTTCCATCAGTATTTTCCTTTGAATTATCTAGTGTCTTTTATTTTGTGTTGGTAAAGAAAACTTTAACATTCCTGCTGTTAAATGTTTGCTATAGATCACATCCTCCTCATCTTTTTCAGTTGCTTTGACTCTTGTGTTTTACTCAACTGCTGGATTTTTCAGTGTGAGTGGTAACAATTAGAACAGTACTCCAGCGGAGACTTTGTGTGCTTGAATAATGAGCTGTGAATGTGCCCCATGTAGGTGATTCATACCGCTTAGTGGTTTCAGAATAAAAACTCATTTGTGTGATTGTGAGGGTGCAGTTGCAGATTCTCTTTTATAAACAGAGCACTTATGTATATTTTAAATAGCATTGATGAGTATCTAAAGATGTCTACATATTTTTAGTTTAGTAGAGCTAGTAGTTCAGGTTGCTGTTGGTCAGGATATTATTACCTAATAGTGCTGCTTACTGTAGAGGAGCACTTGATAATAAATTTATGCTTTTAAACATGTAGTTAATATAATTTTTTGTTAAATTTGTGGTGTTAAATCTGGAGAGCTAATTTCAAAATCAGTTGTAAAATGTGTGACTTTAGTTAATGGCAGCAAGTGCCTGAGTTTAAATTCATCTAGGAATAACTTAAATTACTTAAAATTAGAGGAAGCTGTATCACCTCTGAGGTTTTCGGGTAAGGTTTTTCAATGCCAGATTTCTGCTTAACCGGTGTCCATAAATTATCCCATGGCCCACTTTCCATGTTTCTTATGACCTGGATCTAGAGATGCCTCGTGATGTTTCATTTTATTCCCTTGGCAGTGCATTGCTTCATCTGCCTCACCATCCTGGGCGATGATTCCGTCTTCTGTCCTGGTTTTAAAGACATCCTTCCTTTGTTCTACACAGAAGAAATACAATAAAACATTAAAACCAGATCTCTTGTGACTTTGCTCTACTATTTTATCCATAGTTAATCTTCCAAGGTTTAAATAAAAAGGTTTCTTGTGTCCAAGTAAGTTCCTGCAAAGACAGGATTCCTTGTACTACCGTATTTCAAATCAAAATAATGAACGTATGGGAAAATTGTGATTTGATGTTTCATAAAGCATGCCTGAAATATTTGCAGTTTTTTACTGAATATTCCGGTATAAAATATGAAAAAAACAGTTCTTATTTCACTTGTCATCCTTATTGTAATACTTGTAGCACTCTGAAAAGTTTCACTTTTCTTTCCAGGGAAAAAGGTAGATTATCATGAGGGAGGGTTTCTTTGTTGATGTCAAAATCTGACGTCATGTGCTTTGGTCCATTGAATGATATCCCTTTCTAAGCTTTCTCCTTTGCTCTCGTGTTCTATAAATAATTTATAAATAGCTACAATTATGATTGCATAGTTTGGCCACAGATCTTTGTTGATGGTAGATATCGGTGTGCTACTAATTCCCAACAATTAACTCCTATTCCTCTAATCTTAGAAAGGTACTGTAGCTGTCAAAAATAGTATGTAAGGGAGTTGTATTATCAGTGTTCAAGAATCGCATCTCCTTAATTCCACTGTGGTCAGGTTTGGATTATACAATTGGACTGCCCTTGCCTCAAGTATAAATGGTGCTTTTAGTGGGTTGAAAATGCATTGAAATATTTTTAACTTCAGAAAATACATATTAAAATTTTATGCTCTATTTTTATTCTAGGTATTTAAATTGAAATATAATCTCTTAAATAGCAAGTGGAGAAAAGCAATTAAAATCTTTCAGTTATACAAATCTCAAGATAAAAAATTAGGCTTCATTATATTGTACTTTTCTACAGCATGCAATACTATGATCTTTACACTACAGCAAGTAGTTAACAAATAATATTATTTTGACTTAATCTATGGATACAATATTGTCTCCCAAAATGAACTGAAAATGAAGATATTCTGTCAGAGTTCTGCACATACTTAAAGTATTCCTTTTCCAAGTACAGTGGTCTTATAAAAGAAATCAGTGTATTATTTCCCTTTGAACTCTATAGCAGTAAAATAGAAGTAGAAATTTGGGGGGGGAGGAGGGGGGGCGGGCTGCAACTTTAATGGCCACAAGGGATAAATATAGCTCTTCATAAATATATGTTCAAGTGTCCTCAGAAGATAGATGCTACTTTGACTCAGTATTTCTTCTGGGAAATGTGTTTTCTTTTTCTCACATTCTCAAACTGTTCCCAGGGAATCTTTTAATTGACTGTGAAATAACAGAATAACAGGGATAGAAATCCTCTCCTGTTAGATACTTTAGTTATGCAGCATCAGGCCCGTTCTTCACAGCTGCAAGGATTAAGTACTTGCTTTGTTCTGCTAAACGTATTCTTACTCAGAACAGGGCATTGCTTCTTTTAAATAACCTGCATGTCTCTGTCTTTAGTTCTCAGTAGCTTCTTATATATTTTTACAGGCTTAAAAATATATTATCAGTTTTGGCCTTTCCATCTCTTAGTCATTGTTTATAGAGAAAGTTTTGCTTTGAAAATTAAAAATGCCATTTGGGTGTTTGTTTTGTTGTGTTTTGGGTTTTTTTTTCCTTGCCTTAGGACAAAATAGTATGTCTCTGTTGTATACTGTGCAGATTACTCAACAGAATACTTTATACTATCGATATGTTAGCATAATTACATGTGCCTTTCCTAAGGAATGGATAATTAAGCAAACTTTATATTACATAAAATAGGTTCAGTCCTATCTGTTTTCCTGCATTGGTTGAGAAACATGTTATAGCATGTGCTTTTCAATATATTTGTGCCAACATGGTATTGACAGCTCAGAGTTCTTTTGTTCAGTGATGTACTCTCTGGTGTTCCTTACTGTTTCACTAGAAAGATAACAGAACTGACTCCTTCACATCTTTACCAATCCTGTCTGGGAAGCTAGATCAAGAGTATGTTCATTTTACACCCGAGATTTTCTTATCTTTTGTTAAATATTGTTTAAGGCAAAAAATTCCACGTTAAAAGGGATGAGATGTTTACCCTGAAGTCCTTTTAATTTGTTTGATAAATTCAGTTCCTGAAGCTCTCACTGGATAGGTGTTTTTCATTTTATAATAGCCAAATACTTTCTGAAGAGTGAAGTCTTACATTCCAAATAGACATCAGACTATATATGCTCCTTCTAAATAATGGCTGATAGAAACCCTGTTACATACTAATAGAATTTGCAAAGATTGTATCGTTCTAATTAATGAGGTATTAAAAGAATTTCATTTTTAATTAACAAAGATTATAGAATAAAAATGTCAATAAACACATAGAGAGATGTGTAGGATTGGAGATACAGTCTAAAGTTCTGGCCATTTTAAAGTTTCTTGGAGTTTTCAGTTTACTTTAGGGTCAGAATTCAGTCAGAGTTTTCCACCTCTGAGTTACTGCAAGGTCAAGTTAATAGAGATAAAAAATGTCACATCTGTGTAGCTGGTAGAACAGCATTTCAGAAACTGTTTTGAAGTTGGATGTTTAGAAATTAATTCAATTTGCCAATGCATGTCCACACATCCTTCTCGGCTGTCGTTAACCTCTACTTCTGTCTTGATTATCATACAGAGCCTGTCTTCCCTCTGGTTTACCTATTGTTTCCTATTTTCATGCTTAGATTTAGTAAAATCCCACTGAAATACAGAGGCAACATATTCTTTCTGCTTTGAAAAAAGTTGTTGAGAAATATAGTTGTTGCATTACATCTGGTTTTATTTTTTTAGTCTAATACTCAAACGCTATTTTATCTGACTTATTTTTGATGCATGCCTGTTTCATCACTAGTAGTATAAAATATTCAGACTATTTATCTACTTCCTGGTGAGATCTGCAATATTACTTAAAGAATGGATAGTAATCTCTAACACTTGACTAATAAAACTTTTTTTGATCTTGTTAATAGCAAAACGGCGTTCTAAATCAGTCACTGTTCAAGAAGGCAAAAAATCAGCTGAATGTGCTTCCTTACACTGCTTCTTGGTTTATAAAGCTTTTTCAAGTAAGCATTTTGAAGACATCAGCAAAAAAAGGTTCATTTTAGTCTGTCATTGTGAATGACATTTTGCTATTTTTGTCCATTACTTCCTATTTATTCTAGACTGAACCCCACTAGCAAATTTTCCCTTCTACACCCACCATTTTAATCTACATTTACATTTATACTGGATATTATGCCTGTTTTGAAGATAAATGCAATGCCATCCTAGACTGTTTTCTAGAGTCTTTTCCAAATACATGTATTTATTTTGCATGAAAAGAGATATTTATATAATTTAATGTTTTTCTAATACAAGTGCAGTAATTCTTTTGTTCACCTCTGTGTAACTTATGTTTTAAACTTCTAATTTCTTCATTAGATGCAGAAAATATCTGTTAATTGCTTTTTAGCAAATTCTCTGGTAATGGAGTGAAAGAAAACACCTCTACCTTTTGAGGTGTATGTACCTAGGAATACCATTATATAATATTTAGCACTTGGTTTCTTGAAATCCTGCTTTTAAAAATAAACCTGTGTATTTAGTGTAGATAATACCAGTACACCTTGATGCTCAGTATTGCAGAATAATTAACAAATCCAGCTTTATTCAGTTAACCTGCCATTTGAAAACAACCTGAGGAGGTGGGCTTTTGAGGTGCGAAATGGACTTGTCGTTGTATTGTAGTTCTCTGGAGTTCATTATTTTTGACATGTAGTGAAGTTCATGTCTGAATGTGGACCTCAGAGTACTTACCCATATACTGAGCACCACATATAGACATTTATTCCAGGGTTTTGAAATACAATTAACAAATGAACATAGCTTTCAGATGATGTTGCTTCATTGAAGGTTAAAAAGCATTCTGAAAAGGAGTATGCCTCAGAATATTTTAGGTAGGTGTAAATTGACTGTAGTAAAAATGTTATAGTTTATACTAGTAAGCTATCTGGTCCTGTGGCTCTGAATATACATTCAGATTATATAGCTCTTGTAACACAACATTGTACTGTATTACCTGGAAAAGAAAGATTATATATCTTAATAGGTAACAGAATGTTTGTATTTGGTGTCAGATGCTCAGTAATGGTGATCTTTGAAATTTATGTACCATTCAGTCCTCCTGAGGGACTATGGATTATTGTGAGACTTTGTCAAAGAACCATGGATTATTGAGAGACTTTGGGCTGAAATTCTGAGGGCTTGACAGCCTCCTGCTCTGAAACGTAGGCACAGGGAAAGAAATCTCACTATGAGGCAACTTTGGAAAACATTTCTTAAGTGATGTGAAAGGAGCTATAGACATTACAGAGACGTTACGTAATGTAAGTGATCTCTGCTATTTATTTATTTAAAGTTACTCAATATTGAAAACACTGCTAAGAGGAAGGTGATTATTACACAATCTAAGGTAGGTCTGGTTGATTTGTCTTTGAAGTGAAATGAATTGAAAACCTGCACTAGTTTTGAAATCTTGAATTCCATTCCTACAGATGTTTACCATTGTATAAGCTTTGACAACAATTTCCACCCTCTTTACTTGAATAAATTGCTTTTAAGAGAGCTTTTTAGATTAGACTTTGAACTGGAAAAGGCATAAATATGTAGAAAAGTCTCCATTGTCAGTATGTTTTCTATTAGCCAATCTGTCAAATAACTAAGCTTGACTCAACTGTGGATTTTACTTAAGAACTCATTCATATGAATGTAGAGTGTGACAATCCATTTATGTTAATACAGGTTCTAGCTACAGATCCAAGGAATACAGAAGAGCTCTCTCTACCCACAGTGCATTTCTAATCCTTATTCACTAAATGTGACAGCTTACCTGGCACACCTGATTTCTTTATCTGAGTATGCTAGGTATAGTTACAGACACTTTGCAGAACTTTTTTTTATAAATTAATATAGGTGAGCTGCATACTAATCCTTAGCATTAGATCCTAAATGCAGGCTTCAGTTGAAGTCTGAGCTCCCTAGTGCTGGAGTATTGATGAAAACGTTGCCAACGGTCACCTGGGATTCACTTTCCTCTTACATAGCTCTGTATTACAGCCACCGCAGGCACAGAGCACCGTGAGTTGGGTTAAGCCAAGATCCAGCTTCCAGATTTGCTTTCTGATGATATTGATGCATAGATATATTCCTGACATTATTATTAAAGTACTATTTACTTAAAGTAGTCATTGTGATTAAATATATTGTCCATTGCCTTGTTATAGATCATTCTGCAGATGATGTACCTAAAGAAGCTAGATTTCAGGGAGCGGGGAGATGGTGGTAGTTCTTCATGCTTTGTTTTCAAGAACAAGGTTAAGACTGCTGTAGACTATGTAAGAATGTAAGCATTTTTCTGGATTTTAATGTCAATCCTGCATATTTCTTACAGATTTTAATACTGTCATTATGCATAATGAACCTGAGTGAAGCAGTAAATACATATATATTGCTTTTTGTTGAATTGGGTATTTTCAAGGTTGCTTTACTGGATTCAATCTCTTATGTGTTTTAAAGGAAAGTTGATAAGTTTGCAGTTACTTTTTTTTTTTTCTTTTATCACTTCAAATTTTTGTTTTGTAAGCCACTGTCATAATTATGGGTAGGACAGGTAAATGAGTGGCATTCCATTGCACATTGGCATAGCTTTACTCTTAGCCCTTGTAGATCAATGTTAGTAGCTGTCAGAAATTTTAATGTAATCGCATTGTTTTAGAATTTGACTAATTTAGGATTTGCTGTTACCAGTAATTATTAAGTTGAGGTAATGATTTTATCAAACACTGATTTGACAAGAAACTTCTCAGAACTTTTTTAATGTCAAATGATTGTCCCAGAGGCACCTTCTTTACTTTTCACAAAGCCAAAGTGTGACTTAATACAGAATATTATATTTAAAGAGTTAGCCTTAGTTTATTTTTTTTAATCTGCATTTATAAAGACTTGCCAGAGCAGTTTGAAGAAGGCTAATGACACAATAAATAATCCATACTCTAATCACAGTAAAATTTCTTCTTGCCATTTCGACATGTACACTGTTTAACAAATATTTCTGTGAAATTTTAGGGCAGAACAATCCAACTGTAATTGTAACATTGACTTTTTACATAATTCAAGACAAATAATTGTGTCATCAAGCCCATAATTAATGTTAGCATATGTATTTGAAATTTATTAGGTCTTGATTATAGTTCTTCAGTGCTTCTATACTTCTGCAGTGCTTCTGAACGACTTCTAGTATTTTGCATTTTAAACAAATACCTTTGGGTTAGTAATTGTAGGTGTGTTCTGTATAGAATGACTGTGTGCCAACTTGGACACAGCTTTCACTATTTTAAATTTTATGTAGGCAGGAAGCACAACAGATGAAAGTATCCTTAGTGTAGAACTTGATGGAACAATAAGAAACCTGATGAGGGTTTTAAGTGTATAAGGCTGCCTTGAAGAGGCACTCATAATTTCAGAAATTAGTCTGATTATTCAGTGGGCTATTTACTTTTCTGATCTGAGGAAATTTCTAACTGTATGCTGCCAGCTCCAATTCAGGTAGTTGGCCATTGTTGAAAGTGTCATGATACCTGACTACAATAAAATTAGTTTCTCCTGTAGGGAAAGTGTAGGTTTGTGGTAGCTTGTGCAAAAGGTGTCTCAGCATGTTTATAGTTAAGAAATGGGTTAAGGGGGATTCTGTATAAACTTTGTCCTTTCCATACAGGTTTTTGTTCACATCAGTCAGGTCTTTCAGGAGCTTCCCTGAGCATAGGGTTGAATAAGAGTGTGTAACAGACAGGTTCATTTTGTTCTTCAGCTTGATGAAGCCCCTTTATAAATATTTCAGGAAAATACAGATTTTTGGGTACCATGGCACTCAACACAAATGCTGAACGTGACCTGAGCCCTGTAAGTCTAACCAATGCTTCTCTAAAAACCACATTTTCCAAAACCTGTAAGAAACAATGCAATGATGATTTTAAGAAGCTTTTGATCTAAACTGAATGATTTTACAATATCAACCCTGAACATGAGAGAGATACTTGTAGGAAAATGCATTTTTAGTGATAGCTTGAAAAATACAAGTACATTCAGAGTCCAGAGAGCATGCTAATGTGGAAGACTTCAACTTAGGTGAAGGACAGAAAAAAGCACAGTAGTGGAGAAGTTAATTTTTAGCTGTAGAGGTTTGTGTTGCGTTCACTAAGTTTATAGGAACAGGAGAAAATGGATTCATTTTAAAATTCAGTAGCAAGAATATAAGGAACCAACACTAACAAGCACATTGCCAGCAAGTAGTAGAAAAATACAAAATTGTTGATTAGATTTTAAATAGATTTGTTTCTGGCTTTTTTTTTCTTAAGGACTTAAGCTAGAGGGTTAACAAACAACACCTGAAATATTTACATTAGGAGACAGAAAATTATTGAACAGATTTTAAAGGAAGTATAATTAGCCTGATTAATGTAAGGCAATACCTTATTATGCTCAATAAGCTCTGATGGGAAAATTCATATTTAAACAAGTTTGCATACATAACTCAAAATCTAATTCTGTGATTAAGTTATATAGGTTTATAGATACTTGAAGTTTTATCAATACAGGTCCTGTACTATCTAATTATATGTACAAGAGAATTCTGTAAGGAAGATAAATATTAGCCTGTAGCAAATTCATACTAATATATTAAATAATTTGGGGGATTGATTGTTTCAAGTTTCCTTTCTTCTGTGTTTTCTTTTAACCCTCTAACTGGTCTCAAGAGTCAGAGCCTTTTTTTCAGCTGTCACTCATGTGTAACATTGGATTTTTATGAGATCAAGGGTCCAGATTTTTTAAAAAGGACTTATTTCCTTAATGTCTGCTTTGTATGAAATCAGTGCAAGCAGAAGACACATCTATCTATACATCTGCTCTATTAAAATGCATTGAGCATCATCTCAGCAGCTTGTTTTGTGACTATGTACTCAGTACTGATGACCGTGAGAGGACTGTGACTGTCAAGAAAGTAATAGAATATCTTTCAAATGCTCTCCCTATGCTTAGTAGTGAGCTGCATTCTCAGTTCATTTTCAGAGGCTATGAGGACTTAGAATTGCTTAACCGGATTAAACCAAAGTTGAATAAAATTTAATTTTAGTTAAAATAGAGATGTAACAAAAGTAATAGTTTGTGCTTTTTCATGTAGCATTTAATATCTTTTCCACATAATTGTTGTATTGATGGTTTTTGCAAAAGCCACGTATGAAGTAAAAGTGTAATACCAACTCTGTCTACAGACTAAAGTAGTATATTTGCTCTCTGATCTGTTATTACTTTAATATTTGACTTGTTTACTACAATTGAACTTCAGGCAGTAAAATGAAATTATGAACTGGTAACATGAAATCATGGTAAGGAATACTTGAATTTTGGCCTTATAATGAACATGATGGACAACTAAACTGTTCAGTCAGTTCTGTCTCACTGACTTAAGTGCTCTCATACAGCACACTGTGTTTGAGAATAAAATGTCTGCAGTGAGTGCATGAGAAAATTTGATCATTGAGTGGCTATAATGAATTTTTCTGAACAAAAACAACATATCTGGGGACAAATTGCAACTTTCTTACAACACTGTCACTAGGCATTAGTTTATTATAAAACTGCAAATGCTAGTTTGCACACTTGCATGAAATACAGTCCCTGTGACAATAAAGAATGATGTTACATATTGTAGAGGCAATCACATCACACATCAAGTGTCACTTCAGTAGAACAGTGCCAATGGAATTCATGGACGTGGCATCTATTTATTTCTACCAGTTCTGAGGAGGAGATGAAATAACATGGAAGTGATGATTACTTGTGACACATTCCTTTTAGAAAAATAACTACTTTAACCCTTCTTGTTATCAAATGCCATGTGTTCTTTGTATTTCTTCAATTCTTTCAATGAACCGTATTTCTGGGGATTTTCATGCTTTTGCCTATGAATATGATGGAGTCAAGAGCATGTACTATCTACTGTAAAGTTGTGATAGCTTACCAGCTCTGTGCAACTTTATATATCTTCAGGAACACAGAACTTAATTGTGATGGTATGGTAGTAGAATCAGAATAGAGACAACATTGAGAATTGGATTATTAAGCATATTTTTAAGTAAGCACTGAATTAACTTTACAATAATGATTAAGTACTGAAGGAGATTAAGATAAAATATGGAATGTGATACTGACCTGTAGCATAAACAGCTCCTCTTCTTGGTACAGATAGTTTGGTTAACATTTCTTCCATGGAGCTGCATGTTTTTAAAGAGGAAGACAGTCTGGTCTATTGTGGTTTCAGCTTGTGACAACAATTTACTTGCTGCAAGCCGTTGCTAGCACTTACAGAGAAGTAGTGGCAAATCTAGAGCATCTTCCCTAGTGTATTCTCTTTTTTTCCTTTTTTTTTTTGTTACAAAAAGTGTGGCACTGGATGAGAAGAGTTGCTTTGTGTTCAGTGGTTAAGTTGAGGTGCAACTGCTATGAAGAGTAAAATTTACATAGGCATTTCTGTCAGTCTGTTTATATTCCATAGGCTTCTAGGTATCATTTAAAATTCATTAAACTTCAGGGTAACAGTCAAAAAGCAACTAGATGTGTATTGATTTTTTCTCCTCCACTGCACTTTTGGGATTCTTCTAACCTATATTCTTTGCTGTAAAAATAAAAAAGAAGAAAGAATGGATTTCCTGATTTGCCTATGACACGAGTGAGCCCTCCACATTTTACACTACAGAAAGGAGCAAAGTAGAGTTCCATGCTGCAGTGTCCTTCTAATCCTGCAGATTAGAAGAAATGAGCTAGGAAGACTGAGAGAGCTGTAGAGAGTTATGCCTTTTGATTTCTTTCAAAACAAGCAAAAAACTTTTTTCTACAGAGAAAAAGTACAATGCTGTAATTTACAGCTGTGGAAACATAAGCTGTAACTGGCAGTAGCATGCAATGGAAGATTTGGGTTTTATACCTATGATGATTCCTTTAAGATGAATAGGAAATTTATCTTCTATATGGAAATCTAATATTCATCATTAGGACGTTACTATAATTTGAAGGCAAACTTCAAATTAACTTTGGCATTAGAAAGAAATGAGAAAACGTAGGGGGATAGAAGGGGACATTTGCCATTTAAATGTTTTAAGTAATAATTCAGATTATATTCTTTTTTTTTTCTGTGGAATAGCTGTATTTGGTAATCTCAATAAATGTGTGCATTATTTTTTCAAAGTAAATAAGTAGTATTTTTTTAAAATAAGTGTAGGGATTTATGTCCATGACACATGTTAAAGGTCATACTTTTAATTGTAATATTCTGGAATAATGCTGCTCACTCTATACTTCTTTAATAAGAAATTATTTTTTTAAAGTATTGCCCTATTTCCTTTTTTGTTTCAAATTTTCTTTGCTTCATAACTCAAATCATCCCTGAATTTCAGGGGTTTTACCCTAAAGATTAACTAGTTCCTCAAGTCTGCTGTTTCAAGAAAATTATTTACTTTGCATGCTAATCCCAGGTTACACAAACTCAGTTGTGTACGATACCTCAGCTTCTTCCAAGAGGTGGTTCAGGAATCATTTAGGGATAAGGACTCCATTTGGAGTTTTGAGTGAATATTCACATACACTTTGCTGTTGTGCACAAAATAAAATTCAGTTCTCATGGGTGTTTGTAATAGCCTTCTGAAGCTGAATGCAGCAGTTACAGTAGTCAGCATGAACATAATAAAACATTGCAAATACATAAACACGTTATTAAGTAAATTAAATACCAGTGTTTATATCTCTGAGGAGCACTGCAAATAGATTATAGTTTATTTGTCTCTGTTCTGTAATCCAAGAAATGAACCAATATGTTTTACAAGGATTTGCATAGATTCAGAATTGCAGGATTTTCAGAGCAGAGCTCTATGTCCATTCTGTACTATAAACAGGATTAATTAAGGAACTTGATAACACCTGTATCTTCATTATGGAAAACTGTTGTTTGAGCTTGATTTTCCAGTGGGGTGGGATGATTTATTCTTGAGCAGAGAAGACTTGCAGGCATTTTATCAATGTGTGTGAATACTTGATAGGAACGTGGAAGGAGATGGAGCTGGTTTCTTCTCCTGTAGCATTCAGGGAACTGAAATATGGGGAATTTCCCTTAAGCATAAGAAAAACTATTTTATAGTGTGAGTGGTGAAGCACCATTAGAGGTTGCCCAGAGAGACTGTAGCATTTCCGTGTTTGGAGATGCTCAGATCCCCACTGGATAATCACCGGGGAATCTGCTGTATTTGACTGCTTTGAGCTGGGAGCTTGGCCTTCAGTGATCTCCATGTGTCCTTTCCAAGCTGAGCAATTCGGTAGTTCTAATGTTTTGTCAGCTGCACTTTTTGTTTAGAGGCCACAAGCAGCCCTCATGTCATAGCTGGAAAATGCTCTATGCTTTGGTGTTCTCTGAAAATTTTGAGAGAATATTATCTTTTCCAATGGGGAATATTTTCTAAGTTTTGCAGATGATACCATATTTTCAGTTCAGATATCAACTACGGAGACTTGCTAATTTTTCTGAGAAGCTTAACAGATGGCAGTCAAGAGAAAAAGTAAGGGCTTTATCTTTTTTTTTTTTTTTTACAAGTGAAATGCTAATTACTACAGTTATAAATAAAGAAATGTTTTGCTGATAAGAAAGCAAATGTGGCAAGGGGACCTACAAAGCTGTACAGAATGAGAAGAGAAAGCAGTGTAGGCCATCCTGATTTGATGTTCTTTAACACACTACAAAGACAAAAACCAGGGAAAAAAATATCCCAGTTGAGTACTTTGTATATCAGAATGCAACATACAGAAAATTGTTCTTTAAATCAGAGTATTCATACAGAATAAAAGTAAATACCTCATTCACCATTCAAGAAATGTTCCAAAATATCAACTGAACAATAATCAGTTGTGAGGCCTGAGTCAACAGAGCATATGTAAACCAGCTTTTTTTAGCCCTAAGTAGCTTTCAAATTGATGTGTGTATTTAAGTGTCATTCTGTGCCAAGGATCAGTCACTTTGTGTCCTAGAGGATGAGAGTATCCTCTGTAATTGTGGTTTGAAGATACAAGAATTGGAGGAATTCCTGCCACCTACCTCCTTTGTCCCAGCCTACCTCCTGCTCTGCTGATCTATTCAGAGCACTGATGCAATGTGAGTTGGAGAACTGATCTAGCTTTAAAGAACTGAATGAAAGTTTGTAGATCTGGTTCATAGCACGTCCACTGAAAGGACTGTGCTGCACAATTCATGCCATTGCAGTGTGGGGAGAGGAATAAGAAAGCAGCTGTGGGAAAAGGGGGAGATTTGAAACCCCTGGATGACCACTTATGTTATCAAACTGAAGCCAAAATGTGACTTTATATGATTTCACAGAGACATGAAAGAATTAATCAGAGAGATACATTATTGTAAGAAAAGCATAGTGTAGCACAGATAACATATGCAATTTTATTTCCTGTTGTCCACCAAATATATACAGGCAGCATGTGATTCTGAGTCATTGCAGTTTTCACTACATGCTATAAACAAAATAATTGGTATCCTAAACCTGTCATTTTCAGTGTTTTCTTAGAGATTTTCTATTTCCATTCCATTCCTTGTAGAGTGTTATTGGGGTTTTATTATTTTTAATAACAATAAATCTCATTATTGTGGGTAAACAGGACTTTGTGCTTGTTTGTAACCAGAACAATGAAAACATATATAACCTGATGTATTTTCTGGTTGCTGCAAAAATATTTCACCTATACCAAGACAGTTATTTTGATATTTGTAGTCTTGATCATCACTGAAGAGAAGGAAATCTGCATCAGTATCTCATTTCCATGTTTGTTGTTTGTTTCATCTATAGTGGCCATCACCAGTGTAGAAAAGGCAGGTTAATTTCAATAGGGAATAAGCTATAAGACAAGCCCACTAGCTCTTAAATGTACCAGAAGTTGCTTATTTCTTGAAGTGTATAATAGAACACACAATTCCTACAGGGAGCGCTTTGTGTCTTATCTGCAGGGGTGACTTAATGGTCCCAGTCTTGAGCAGGATACCCATGCTGGGTGGCTGCCTGGATCCTTTTTGCAGGAGGAAGAGAAATCTTTTGTTCTGCTGGGCAAACCTAAAGTAAACTGACCAATACCAGTTATTCCCTGCTCTCATCCCTCGGTCTCCTTCAAAAAGGATGGGTGAGCTAATAGCCAGCTGGTTAATCTGACTAGTCATGAACTAGAGAAAAACTGCTTGCTCACTCAGAATACAAGAGCTCTACTGCATTATCATCATTGCATTCTTACAGTGGCTGCTACCAGACGGGAAAAGGAAGCCAGTATCAGAAACTACATAAGGTCTGGCTAGAATATGACACTGCAAATTAGAAAAGGCAGTTAGAAAGTCTGGGTATTGTAACTTTATTTTTTACAAGAAATATCTTTTACTTACCTTGGAGGTAATAAGCATTATGAAAACAAATGTAAAGTGCTTATGTTAAGACTAAATGTGTGTCTATGAACTAAGTTGTAAACTTATAAACTATGAAGTATGGAATAGGTTTTATGTCACTTAGTACCTTGGTCTTATTTTATAATCTGTGGGTTTTCTTCAAAATTCTTGCTTTCAAAAGGTATCTAAGAGAATGATGTAACCTTGCAATAGAAGAATTATGTTTTCTGTGTCCATTTCAGCAGAGCAGGCCAAATTCATCTGTAGCACAACTGCAGTCAAGGGAGTAAGCTTGAGCAAGGGCTGTACTTGACCCAGGGTATATAGGCAGATGGAACAGGCCAAGTAGCTTTCAGACACAGACCAAAGTATATTTTTAGAATGAAACTGATAACAAATTCCATAATGTGGCACTTCAAAACGTTCTGTAATATTTCAGTTTTAACCACCACCTCTGTCAAGCTTAGTACATCAGTTTGATTTGTGTTCCCTGATGCACACACATCCAGATTGACGTTTCCCTCCAGACTTCAGTTCAAGAACATGGTATAGTTAATAGTCTGGGAAATAAATTTTCTGGGAGCAACAAATAGGTACATTTCAAATATAGTATAGGATTTGTGAAGTAGTTTAACTGAGAACTATTTTTTGAAAGAAGTCTGTTAGTATTTTGGATTATACAGTAATTCTGAAGATCAGAGCAATCACTTCAAGCAGTTTTGCTGAATTCTATGTGATTGATCTCTACATATTTTAGGAAAATACAAAATGTCAGTTAATAAATTTGTTGTAGAACTATTTTATCATTTATGTTTGATTCACTATTTGGTGCAAAGATGTAAAGTTTAAGAGTTGTGGTATTTATTTTTGCAGTTTAAGACTCAGATAGTATTGTTGTAGGAGTTACTGGTCACGTTTTTATGTACCTAATGCTTTTGAGTGTTTGCAGCATTTTAGTATTGATTATTTCCCCACAGGTTCTCTTACATTGCAAAGTACCCGTGTTCTTAGATGTAATGGAGGACGAAGATGCTAACCAGATGTTTTGGTATCAGGAATACCTCAAATAGGATCCAAAATAAAACACCAAAGTTTTAAAGACAGTGGTTTGAATTTGGCATGCATGCAAAGATCAAATTGTGCAGAATATTATTATTATTATTGTTATTATTATTGTTATTGTTGTTATTAAATAAACTTATTTTTAAAGTATTGAGAGCTATTTATAATTTTTATCTTGTAACCCATACAACTTCTGTCAACCCTTTTGAATATCTACCATCACTGTTGTATGTCACATGGCCCAAACTGCTGCAGTGAGTGGAGAGTCTCTTCCAGTTCCGGTAATGAGATGGATATTTGCTAAGACAACTGAGAATTACCTTGTTACATCTCTGTTAAATTCCATTGTTACTAGGCATAAGAATATTTTTTAGCCATTTGTAACATGTGGAAGAATTGCTCCTTCCTGTTTATGACTTAGTGGTTATACAATTGTAGGATACATAGGAACAAAAAATTTTACTTCCATGTTGGTGTGGAAGTGTTCTGCAATTTTGCTCTCTTTTGGCCGCTTCTATGTCATTTTAATGAGTAGCCATCATAAGAAGTTAAGTGGACAAGGGAATTCAAAGTGGTGAGAGTACAGTGAAAAGTTTTTTGGTTTGGATTGGTTTTTTTTTAATTCTTGCCATTTTAAGTACTTTTTAGAAGGCAACAGTGGGATTAATGAGATGCTTTTGCATCAGTGTGTCAAAGCAGTTTTGCTTTTACAAAATAAATGTGTTGCTTTTTATTCTATTTATCTTAGAAAGAAGCAAGACTGACAGTATTTTGAAAGTACATTAAGTGGGCATTAAGACAAGAGTGATTTGTGCTGAGAGATGGGGGTGGCATTTTTTTTCATTTTGATTAAGCACATTTCCTTGAGAGGGAGTTGAAAAGATGACGCTGGGGTTTAGAGGTGTATCTCATACCAGCTATAGGATTTCGAGTTTTATTTTTTAAGACTACAGAGAAATGTTTAGAGAGAATCTTGGGTAATGTTTGATTAAAAGAAGATATAAACAGAATACAGCGAATATACTTTGTAAAGCAGGACAATATCTCTGTAGTGTTATATATTTTTATATGTATTAGTGAATGTATGGTCTTGTTAACTCCAGGGAGTTTGTCACAGGTCGTCTGATATCTTTGTTTTATTTCTAAACTCTTTGTTAGCCCTGGATGTTTTTATGGATTTTTTTAAAGGGTTTTTAAAAGAGTCTCATTATCAGAACTGAAAAATATTGAAATTTTTCAGATACTTCCTGACTACTCTCAGTAACTTATTTTTCCTTCTAGGTGGTCCTCACTGCCTTGAAGTTATGTATTTTCTGTAAGTGTACATAAAGCTCTCATAAGCATGGCCATCTTTCTCCCCCTAACTCAAATCAGTCCATAGTTCCAAGCTTCCCTTGTCCATTTGTGAATCATGCATCCTGAACTGCAAGCTGCCACAACGCTGTTGTAATTGGCAGAACAGTTCATCATCTCATGCTTCATTGCCTGTAAAGCTGCTTTGAAAGTCCTTAGCTGGAGCTTCTGTTAAAATCCCTGGTTGCAGAATTTCAAAGATCTTTTTTGACAAAAGAGAAGGAAATGTTTTTCTCTTCTTCCATATTACTATGAGTGGCTAGTGAAACAAAATACTTCAAAATTGATGTATGTTCCACACTGCAATTCTAGGGGGTAATTCCCAGATAACTAAATGAAGACATAGAAGGAAGCTGCTTGTTATTTCTACTCCATAGGCATCTGCTCCAGGTTCTGCTCTTCTCTGAAGTAACATTTTTCTTTATCAGTATTTTTATTTACCCTAGCTGATATTTTTAGCTTACACCTTTCAAGATGCTCTCTAAGCCTGAATCTGTGGTCTTCTCCTTCCCCTTAATAAAATCTATTCTGACCTATGTTTTAAGCACCATTTGGTAACTGGCATAATTTTCTTTGCTTCAGATAGATGGAGGAGTTCTCCATTTGACTTCATATGCAGAAAAACACATATGTGGCTTTCAGAGTATAAACACTGAGCAGATGCAAGGCTTCCCTAGGATTTCCTGTTCATAAGTGCTTGGAGAACAGCAGCAGTTGTTGTGGATCAACATTTTCACTGTGTCCATTTACAGCAAAAAGGGACATCCAGATAAGTTTATTTTTCTTCCCATGTTCAAAGAAAAGATCAGGGAAGGAAAAAAAAATGCCAAAGACTTTGTGAGGTATAGCAGATGATTGGTGTTCTATGAATTTGCTCGACCCACATCTTGCAATTTAATATATGACTATGCTCATAGTGCCATTGAAAGGAAGGCAGGGAGATTTTTGTTAGTAAAAGGTGTTACTTTGTGGAAGTATTCATTAGAAGAGCAATGCACAAAAACAGCGGCAACAAAAACCCCCTCAAATCTTAGTGTTTGGTGCACAACTAGTGCAAGCCTTGTCTAGCAGCATTAATTGATAGTGTAAAGGCTTAATTGAAGGCTGCTTTTTGAGTAGGGAGAGGCATGCCTGTCTTAAAAATGCTGCTCCGGGACAGTATGGTGAGCAGCTGTAGCTGAAGATGGAACAAGATAGCTGCTGCATAGCAAAATTATTATGATTAACAGCAGTGATGTGGTTTTAGTACCTCCAGCCAGCAGTCAGAAGTAGCGTCTCCCTGTGGTAGGCACTGCTCAGTCCCTTTCAAGCTGGGCATGTGGTTAGATCTAAGTCAGGAAAAACCACAGCTAAAGTGATTTTACAGGGAAGTATAAAGAAATCGTGACTTCATGAGCTTTGTGAGACCTGGAGGAAGCCTAACAGCTGTTGAACGTATCAGCAAAGTTGGGGGGAAGCTGTAAATGAGTTCAAAGCACAAATAATATAAATGTCTATGATCTCCCAGTTTATACATCTTTGGTTTTGTCATGGTTAATGCAAAATCAAGTGTTCACAAAGGACAGTGCGGAGCATGTGCTGGGAATGTGTAGATGCAAGAATACCTCTTCGACAGAAATGCATTGAACTAACTATTCACTTCAGGCAATTGAACGACAGAACCATCTTACTTGAGCAAGCGCACTTTATTCTGTCTTTTATGCTCTAATTTATTCTCATTGTGTGCTGTGAAGTCCTGCTTGGAGTGTCTATTCTTGGCATAAAACTGTTTGTCAAATTTCTATTAAGCTTAAGGTGAAAAATTAATGAGCCATTCACTTCAGATATTTCAAAACTAATACTGCTCTATTATTAATGCAGCAGAAAGTTGACGATGTGGGTATATACAATTATGGTTCAGTGTTCAGTCAGGCTAATTTTTTTTTTCTGTATTTGGGGGGACATCATTAAAACAGTGTTTCAGGTCATAGAAGGAATTATTTTAATGAATTTTATGAGTAAACTCTTTAGACAGATTTATTTATTAACTTCTTTTTTTATGAGATCATGGCAAAGTGTGACTTTAATAAACAAATAAGGATGTAATCGTGTCCAATCATTCTCTGAACTTAAAGAAAAATGAGCAGGAAGATGATTCTTATAACAAACTTTCTAGAGAAAAATAAATAAAATCCTAATTGCATAATACAGCTGTGGGTAAAACAATACTATTTTGACTAGAGACATACAATATTGTGACTTGCTATCTTCTGTTTCACATGCTGTGATTTTTCAGCCTTGACAAAAGTCATTGAAATGATGGTAAAAATGTATTTTAACCTGGAATTGAATAGAATGCATAGTATACGAGTATTACTGCTAAATTCTTGCAGGAAAAGCTTTTCAGAAATCTCAGAATATGTTACCATTACCCAGTTAGTGAAGTGATGGAACACTCTGAAATGCCAGGTTAGAACTGTGCATCCCAGACTGAACTGGGACTGAAGCTGATGCTCAAGGCTTGTGCTTTCACTGAAAGAAAAAACCCACAAACCCAGCATAAAGCACAGTCACTGCAAACAAAGTGCGGCCCTTACATCCTATGCAGAAGCTTTCAAAAGATTGCCTCTTTTTGTGCACATTAAATTAACTTAATCATTGATTAACATAGTTTTCTTCTGTCCAGTATGTTCTCTGCAGTCTTTCTTAAATTAATAGTACTTTTAGTCCTGGCACAGTTAGGTTGTTAAGACTTGCACAGAGGAAGGAATTCTGAAGATTTTTATGGTAAAAAACTAAATTTTGTTACAAGAAAAATCTCAAATTTAAATTATCCTCAAGGCATCTGTTGTGCTCTCAGATCCTGAAAACACTGTGTCCTCCAAGGATTTTGGCATCTAGAGGGGAAAGATCAAGCAAGAATCTTAGAAAGTTCTTTCAGTTCATTGGGTTGTTTATGAAGTTGCACTGCACTGTTTTGCAGCTGGTACAGCACCAAACCCACACGTGTTCAAAACCTGAATGACTGTAGCACTGGAAACCTCTGGATCTTTGTGTGTACTGTGTTTTACTGAGTAGGTTTGTCTTCAATCTTTCAATTTTGAGTCCTGATCATGATGCAGATAGCTTTCCTCAGTCTCCTAAACAATGTACTGTCATGTCAACTAAGAAATGGCTTGCAGAGGGAAAGGAATTCTGAATTATTTTTTCTTGAAGCATTTAAAAAAAAAAATCAATATGGCTTTTTTATAATTAGTTAAGACAGTTCTGTTAAAAGAGAATTGTATGGAAATCAGACCTGGAAAAGATGTCAGGAGGTCATCTAATCTAGACCTTCCCTCAGAGAGGAGATTGACCATATCAATATCATTCCTTACATGTCTATTTAATTTTTTCTATTAAAAAACAAAACAGTGGTAGATATTTTATCTGGCTTGAAAAGACTTTCTAATTCCTCTTATTAGAAAGTTTTTCTTCCAGAAATTTTCTCTTCTATATTTGAAATCTTTTTCCCCACATACTTCAGACTCCATCTTATCTTGTGAAATGGTTCATTTTCCAACATGGGAGGTTTTCTCCTGTAAGTTGTTCTCAAAAGTGTATCTTTCACAGTTTATTCACGTGTGAAGCTCAAGTTTTGGGTAACTGGAGAAAGGAGAGATGCTTTTCATCTGCAGTGTTTTAAGCTTCATTGCTCCTGTAATAGCCTGCAGATTGACAAACAATAGACAGAAAATAATGTCTCAGTTACACAGCTCAGGACATTTTAGGATTCTTTTTTGTTCCAGAACAGACTCTCAGAGCTTGAACAAACTGACTTTACTGAATTAACAACTTTGAAACCATCTGTTTTGAAGCAGCTTCCCCTTTCCACTTAAAAATTTGTCTGATACTTTCAAGATGAGCTCTGATAATATTTTCACCAGGTATTAAAGCTGAAAACCACTTTTTTCCCCAGGATTAAATGTTATATTCTTGGTCGATTTTTGCATTATGTTTAAAGGCATACTCTAAGAAGTCTCAGAAGCAAAAAAAATTGGAAAATGTGTGTGGATTATTTGATGTTTGATTCAGTACTTCTGATAGTATTTTTATAGAAAATTAATAGAAATGGTGCTTCTTACATTTGATATACTTCCTTCACTCTGTGATTGTAAGCACACAGAATGTAAAGGATGCCTTCTGGTTGTAAAGGACTCCGTGTCAACCGAAAACGTGGTATTTGTCTCTAGTTGGACATTTGGAAATTATTTAGTACAGGAGGCATACTTGGAAGGCTTTTAGAGTCTTGCAGGTTGTTCTAGAGCTGTTTTGTGCCCTGTGCTGTGAATCTCCGATGCTTAAAGGTTCAACAGTCATGTTTATGGCAACTCTTTATTCCCGTTAAAGAGAGATTTTAAAATATGTGTGAAACTGCTGATGTTGCTGAGGTTTGTGCTGTGGCTTGTTAAGATCTTAAAACTGTAAATGAAGTATTCTGTTGCTTTCTGATGTGCACCTTCCTTTACTTCACGTGTCTGTTTAATATGCTCTTATTCCAGACCTCCGCCAGCCAAGTCTCCAGCCTTCCATCACAGAAACACCCCTGTATTTATAACATAAATTGTAGTCACTTTAAGTGCATTATACCCACTTTGAGACAATTGGATGATCAGATGGTATTGTCAAAAAGACAATTGTATGATCAGTTGGTATTGTTAAAAAGAGAAAGGTTTATGTTCAAATTTTCAGGCTTTTTGGTATATGCAAGCAAACACATAAAGTTGCCAGTATGTCATCAACATCCATCTTTTGTGGTGATTGTAAAGTTATCACGAAGTTATCACAGAGGCTTGTTCATGTCATAGCTTTCTTCCTAAACAGCTTTAGTGCCAAGTAGCACAACTTGCATAGAATTCGAACATTTGGACATCTAACAAAGCAAACAGCCTTCTCAGTAGCAGCATTGTGCAGTGCAGACAGATATTTAGGCATTATTTCAGGCCGTGTAAATGTCTACTCTAGCCTGTCAGGCTGTGCTCAATTTTTAGTTGAATTTTGAATTTATTGCTGATCAATAATTCCGTTTGTTCACTGATTCCTTTAACTTCACACCAATTAAGTTGTGTTTAAGTCACACCTAATCTAATATATGTTTGGAGTCTTTGAAAGTTTCTTTCTTCTCGAGCTGTTCCCCAGATAATACAGTATGTACATGCAATAATGTAGCATGTGTTCTTGAAGGTGTGTTTGTAGTTTTGGTGTTGGGTTATTTTTTTCTTTAAGGTAAGTACAAATAACAGCTGCTTGTCCAAGTCAGTGGTTTTAAGATGTATTGAGATACTTACTTTTTTATTAGCTTTATACAGAAGAGGAGCCTTCTAATATTTACGAATTGCTGTTCTCTTTCTGTTTAAGATGGAAGCTACAGGCAAAATCGGCCGAACCTCACAACACTGTTAGTACAACCAATTTCTACAGTGCTTGCCAAAAAACTCATTTCCTTACCTGAGGACACGGTCACAAACGATAAGTGTATACCACTCCAACTGCCAGCTACAGGTAATGCTTTTAAATATTCCTTTCTTGTAATAATGCAATGTTCTTTAAGGACTGCACTGTATATAACTAAGATATTTAACTGGTTATGAGTATGTTTTGCTTAGCTGCTTTATAAGAAAAGACTATGAACAAACTAAAAAATTATGCTCCCAAAATCTGATTGAAGGAATATTTGGGTGGGTTGTTTTTTTTTTAAAAAAATAATTCTCTTAGTAAAAGGCATTAAGCTCTAACTCTTAACATTGACTTAAAAACTCTATCTAGATACCATCAGGTTTTGTTAGTGCTGCAATATGGTTTGCTTGGCATTGTTATACTCCTTTCATACAGGTATGAAAGTTATTCTGTGTCTCTTTGTTGCCTCTGGAATAATAATACTATAACTATAAACAGTGATATGTCTTTCTGTGCTCCTTAATTTGCATCAGCTATAGAATAAACAATGTATTATTATCTGAACCTTCAGACACCTACTCCAAGTTTCACCAGGATAATGGTCATCATAAGAACAAAATACCTTGAGTAGAGCGAGATGTAATGAAAGAATTCATTAAGACTGCATAATGAAAGAACACCTTCCAGATAACACTCTAGATGTGACGTATATTTAAACAGTAGTGCTGTTTGGATTTTTATTGTGAGCTAGTCTATCTTTCACCAGAAAAAAAAATGCAAATAACATGGTATATTTTACTATAACAGCTGTTTAAATCAATTGATTTGAAGCACTGGCCTTGGAAGGGGGCCAGAAAATTAAGTTAGCCACTGTACCCTGTGCTAAATACAGTGATGATAACAGTAAAAACAAATTTTAAAGGCAACCACTGTATTACTACATATGTGCTGTATCACTTGTTTATGGCTTTTGGAAAGTTGTAGAATAGGAATACAATACAACAAGTCGTAAAAAAGGTTGATTAATTTTATGACTTGTGTTAGCATTTCTAGTTATACATACTAAAAAGAAAGGCAGAAAGACCTCATGCTTCATGGCTTAAGCTGTTGTGGTTAGGCAGGACTGTTGCTCTCCGTGCATGGCTGGCTAGATGTTTTAAAGATAAACTGATCTTCCCCACAACCACTAGACAAAGACCATGTAAATGGGAAAAGGTCATTTTGGAAGGAAGAAGTGCTTAAGCATTCTAGATAGGATGTATGAAGCTTGATGGTATTGTAGGAATTTTTCAACAGCTGAAGTGCCTGAAGAAAAGCATGAATTTGGGCTGGCAAATTACACTCATTTTAGAAAGATGAAAGGCTGCACAGTGTCTGTTTCTCAGAAAGCTTTGTGTGAAGGCTGTAGGACAGAATAACCTAAAGGGTAGTTTAATCTACTTTTTCTATGCCAAATGTGGCGTTTTTGTTTAATTTCCCATAGAAGGCAGGAATTCTGTGTGGTAGAAATTTCTGGAAAGAAAAAAATATTCCAAGATACCAGTCTAGTAACAGCCAAGCCATGTCCAGCTTAGTCTGAGTGAACACAACAGCTCATGTCTGATTTCACATAAAGCTTCTGAACCACAGTAATCCATGTGTGATTTTTTAAAAAAAACTTAATATTGAGAAAGTAAAGTCTATAACAAGAAGCCTTGCATAATTCTATAATGCATTATGGTATTTAGTATTGAAATAATGGTGAAACTTATAGATGTGCTGTAACACGTAGTGTGCTGAATTTGTTCAGAGGCAAACTGGTCTCATAAGGTATCTTGTATAAAATGACAGTCCCCTGAAGTTCACACTGACTGGAAAAGGGGAAACATAACAACCCTATATTAAAAAAGGTAAAAAAGGAGGACTTGAGGAACTACAGACCAGTCAGTCTCACCTCTGCGCCTGGTAAGATCATGGAAAAGATCATCCTGGAAATTATGCTCAGGTGCATGGAAAACTGGGGGGTCATTGGTGACCAGCAATCCTTCACTAAGGGCATATCATGCCTAACAAATTTGGTGGCATTCTGTAATCATAGAATCACAGAACGGCATGGGTTGGAAGGGACCCCAAGGATCATAAAGCTCCAACCCCCCTGCCACCCCTCTTCTGATGGAGCCCAGGATACCATTGGCCTTGCGAGCTGCAAGAGCACACTGCTGGCTCATGTTAAGTTTCTCATCCACTATGACACCCAGGTCCTTCTCAGCAGGGCTACTCTCAAGAAGCTCTTCTCCCAGTCTGTATCTGTCTGGGATTCTTCTGGCCCAAGTGCAACACCTGACACTTGGCAGTGTTGAACCTCATTAGGTTCGCCCAGGCCCATCTTTCCAGCCTGTCAGGATCCCTCTGGATGGCTTCCTTTCCTTCTAGGGTGTCAACCACACCACTCAGCTTGGTATCATCCGCAAACTTGCTGAGGGTACACTCAATTCCATCATCGATGTCATTGATAAAGATGTTAAAGAGAACCGGTCCCAAGACAGACCCCTGGGGGACACCGCTTGTCACTGGCCTCCACCTGGACATAGACCCATTGACCACCACCCTTTGGCTACGGTCTGTTAACCAGTTTCTTATCCACTGGATGGTCCACCCATCAAATCCACATCTCTCCAGTTTAGAGATAAGGATGTGGTGGGGGACTGTGTCAAAGGCCTTGCACACGTCCAGGTAGAATGAGCTACAGCATTGATGGATAAGGAAAAAGCAACTGATGTTATCTACCTGGACTTGTGCAAAGTATTTGACACTGTCCTGTGTGACATCATTGTCTTTAAATAGGAAACACTTTGATCTGACAGAGGGAACACTCAGTGGATAAGGAATTTGTTGGATGGTTGCACTCAAAGAGCTGCACTCAATGGCTCAGCGTTGAAGTGGAGACCACTGACAAGTGACGTTCCTCAGGGGTTGGTATTGGAACTGGTGCTGTTTAACATATTTGTCAGCAACATGGACCGTGGAATCAAGTGCACTTTCAACTGGTTTACCAATAACACCAAGCCGTGTGGTGCAGTCAGTGTGCTGGAGGGAAGCGATGCCATCCTGAGGGACCTACAGGCTTGAGACGTGGGCCTGTATGAACCATGTGAAGTTCACAAGGCCAAGTGCAATCCCAAGTACAACTACAGAATGTGTAGAGAATGCATTGAGGGCAGCTCTGAGGAGAAGGATTTTGGTGTGTTGGTTGATGAGCAGCTGATATGACCTGGCAATTTGCGCTTGCAGCCCAGAAAACCAACCATGTCCTGTGCTGCATCAAAAGAAGCATGACCAGCAGGTCAAAGGAGTTGATTCTCCCCCTCTTCTCTGTTGTCATGAGACCCCACCTTCAGTACTGCATCGAGCTCTGGAGCTCTTAGTACAAGAAGGACATGGACCTGTTGGAGCAAGTCCAGAGGAGCCCACAAAGATCACCAGAGGGCTGGAGCCACCTGTCCTGTGAAGACAGGCTGATGGAGTTGGGATTATGCAGTCTTGAGAAGAGAAGGCTTTATAGCAGCCTCCCAGTACCTGAAGGGGTCTACAGGAAAAAATTGTGTGGTGAGGCACCAGAGCAGGTTGCACAGAGAAGCTGTGGCTGCACCCTCCCTGGCAGTGTTCAAGACCAGTTTGGATGGGGCTTTGGGCACACTTGAGGGTGTCCCTGCCCATGGCAAGGGGTTGAACAAGGTGGCATTTAAGGTCCCTTCCCACCTAAACCATTCTGTGATTCTATTTAGTAATAATAATTGCTAAAGGCAAAGTGCTGAACAGAGCAATGCATATGAGAACAGTGTAGGCAGAATTTGTAGTCTTCCTGTTGCTTTGAAGAAGCTTGAGAGAGATTTCATTTCTGACGTAGAACTCATCACTTATCTGTCAGAAGAGGTGAATGAGCAATTCAGATGATTGGTTGTCTTAAAATTTGTTAGAATAAAATGATCATCATTCTCTCATCAGTGTGTTTCAAAAAGCTGAACAGCAGATTCATCAGTAATGATTAAACATTTATATATAGTTTTCTCACATTGCCTCTTTTTTCCTTAGCCTTGCAGTTTTCAAGAGACATAATATGACAGAGGGAGTGGGAGTACATGGAGAGAAACATCTGAGATAAATCGAATGCTTAGAACCTACAAAGCCAATAGTGGGAATTGCAGTTAGTTATTAGTTTTGTGTTAGTTGAAGTTAGTAATTAGATTAGCTTTTTATTTTGGTACTATGCATCATTGTTAATCCCATTTCATCTGAAGTTCTGTGCTACAGTGAACTTTTCCCAAAAATGGGCAATTAGAAGGAATTTAAGAGTGTGGTTTTATAGAGAAGCTATATACTTCTGAAGCTTTCTCTTTTTTTTACTGAATATTACTAGGATATTCACTAGAATGTTGAGAATGTTGCTGTAAAACTAAAGCACTCCTATATGCATAAATGAAGAAGGTCCTGCTGTGTTACAGTAGACTTTCTTTGTTGTTCATGTTACCTGCCAGTTGGTAGATTTTGCCAGGTGCAAATCATCCCTTTTCAATGAATCTTTTGAGTATTTAAAGGAAATTTATCTAGTGGAATTTAATTTAAGTGTTTTCATCACTAATAGCCATATACTTTGTGTTAAGTAGAAAGCCTGGTAGCCTGCAAGACTGGGAGCTAAAACCAGGAGATATATATTTATTTTTCTCTTAGGCTTTTAGTATCAGTTTTCATGTCCATATGATTCACATCTGAGAAAACAGAAGATGAAAATGATCTAGAATTTCACTAGTGATCAATCTCCAGCTTTCTGTGGCAGAAGGACAGACCTGAGGATCAACTTGCATGATTAAATAGCTTTCATTGTCATGTAGTCTATAAGGAAAAAGGTGCTGTATTTTTCAGAGGATGATGGAACCCGAGGAACTTGACTTGCCAGACTTGTAAATAGGGAGATTAAAGGAAGTATTGTTTAAAAGCTTCTCAGCTGAGATCCCCTCTAGAATTTAGGAAAAATAAGAAAACAGGTATATAGAGAAATGTGTTCATGTGGCTAAGTAGCTGTTTAAAATTATAGGAAACAATAAGTAAAATAAAACTTGTTTTTAACATAGAAGAGATGGTCACTAGCAGAGAGAGGAGAGTTAGTTATAGCTATTATTGAAGGTCTGTCTCCCTCCTTCCTCTTCAACTACAGGATATTGTGCATGCTAAAAGTTATAGGAAGTATTATGCAGGCATTCATGCGTTGATCTTACTTAAAGGCTTCTAAGTTTCTTTAGCCAACTGATATTTAAATCCAACCCTGTTCCTCTCTTCCAATCAATCAAGATCATAGAGAGTATATTATTTCAGAAAATATCAGTAGAGTCAATACACACAGAGGATCCTATTTCTTATGATCCTTTAATGCCTTTTTCTGTGAAGTAAGTGTAGTTTCTTAAATTTTAATTTACAAATAGTAAAACCAAGTCATGGATATTTTAAGTCACTTGAATGAAAGAAATGCTGAGTTAATAATGGAACCAGGTAATACAAAGACTCCCAGTATTCTGCTATAGCCAGCAAAATGACTAAGATCAAAATGCTTTTTAGGTAATTTGATTTTTTGTAACCTTTTTTAACCTACAAAATGCAGCCATTGATGAATGCTAAATCATCTTAATGACTGCAATGCAAAACATCATTATAGGCTGCAAACAAATCTACATCCTTAACCAAAAAGTTGAGAGTGGAACGGGAACCAGAAGTGACTATTACCAAAAAGATTTGTAGCATAAGAGAAAGAAGAATTTTTGTAAGACATTGAAAATCTATTTTATTAAGTTCCACATGTCACATGGTCATTGTGCTGGGTTTTATAGTCAACTCTGATCACGTGAAATTTGAATGATTAATAATATGAAAGGAATAATTGGAAGAGTCCTTTACTTTCCAAGTTATATGACCATCCTCCGAGACAAAGTTATCTGCCAAGTGCTGCACTAGTGCAAATCAAGCCTGTCTTCAGTCAGAGGAAGGGCATGAAAAGGTAAAAGATATATATATCCTCCTATTAGGTTACAGCCTTGTGATGTTGTTATATGTGTTTCTCCTTCATAGCTTGCTACTTGTCAGAGAAAAGAGAGTACTATATTTAATAAACCCTGGCTGTGCCATCACATGCTATGATATCAATATGCAAACAATCCCATAATTTCTAGGTATTTGCGTGCTGCTAAACATAAATCCAAGAAAACAAATAAAGATGACGGCATGTTGTGTGGCAATGCATGTTATTCTATCTACCAAATCTGAATTCATTATATAGAACAGCAGAAATACAATGATGCTCTACAGATATTGCTTATGAAGTGTTAAATAGGGAAGCCAGGTATAATACAGATATACTGTATATGAAAACGTACAAACATTTATGCTAATACTGTTGGATTTTGTTTTTCTGATTGCTTTAAGTTATGTTCTCTCTTTAAATAGAAGTTCATTAAGGGAATTAAGCATAAAAAGTGTTGGAAGGGACCTTAAAGATTACCAAGTTGCAACCCCCTGCCATGGGCAGGGACTCCTCTCCACAGACCAGGCTGCTCAAGGCCCCATCCAAGCCAGACCTAATCACCTCCAGGGAGGGGGAAGCCACCATATATTTTTTAGTGTATCGTTTCTCTGCTCACATCTGGATCAGAATTCTGTGCCATTATTTTTCTGTGTGATGCTTTGGTTTTCATTGCTGTAAAGCAGGTAAAGAATCTCTCAAAATGGTGTAAGCTTATGAAATTCAACTATAGGATATGAAGCATTCTCAAAATTCCTAATGCTCTTTGAGCATGACACATTTATTCTGTGTCACATTAGTCCACCCCGGTTTAGAGCCTCCTTAAAGGACTTTATTCTAGACATCACTTTTTTTCTAAAGCTTTTAGTCTGAATAGATTTATTGTTGGATTCTGTAGTATAGATCAGAAAATATGATCAGCTAGCCAAAAAAAAAGTGTTCATTAAGCTCCTCAGACCGAGATTTGGCTTGAGGACTCAGAGTCTGTGTATACCCAAGGAGAATATATTGTTAGGCAACGTGGTTGGTTAATCAAATAAAAATCTAGTAGGGAAAAAAAAAATAGAGATACTAGATTTCAGAGGGATTTTATCTAGATGGTGTATTGCTTATATAAAGAAAACAGTAAAGGCTTTTTGTTACAGGGACAGCTGTCTAAGGGCTTTGACGTATTCCTGCACAAATGGTTTTATAATCGAGCAATACTGTACATTCTCACAGATTCCATACTGACTTTTGCATATGCAGTTTTATAGTGTTCTGCAGTATTTTTTCAGAGATAATATATAAAGTATATACTATTTATAGTTTTATTTCCTTTTTAAGGTATATAGTTACATTTTGTATGGCTTTTTTGGAGTGTAAATTATATTGCTATATAACTGCTTATGACAATTACATGTCACCATTTTAAGTCCTATATTTTAGATTAATTGAAAACTTGTATAAAATATGGAATGGGTAAGGTTTTGCACTCACATTGGCATGAAGGAATACTGAGAAGTAACTAAAACATATTTTTCTCAGTCCAATTCCAATAAGATTTCAAAAGCACATTAACTAGGCAATCCAATACAGTAGTAGTAGTTTGGAATTTTATTCAGTTATTCTAGAAAATGTCTGATGCAAATGAAGCATTTGTTTCAAATAACAGCAAAATCTGCTGGTATATATGGTGTAATGTATATTTACCAGGGTATTGCAATGTATACTTTAACAGGCTATTCCAAATTTTATATCCTATTCCATAGGATATAAATATAATTTACAGTATTACCAATAGAATATAAGAAATCTATGACATACTTGGTTATTCATTATATTTAAATAGTTTATGGTGGTTTTAGAGTGCAGTTAATTCTTCCTGTGTCATCTTGTTCTGTGGCATTTGATACTACTTTAAAGCCTCAGGTCTTGGGGTAAGTAACTTTAAGAAAACTGTAGCCTTTGTTATCAAAATAATTATTAACCTTAAGAGATGCATGAAAAGCTTGATAGTGTGTGCTCAAGAAGGCTAACACTTGGATTATTAGTGCCTGACATAAAGTTTTTTATGTTTTTTTCTGACTACCTCAGTTGAATCAGTGCCCCCTGAGTAGCATGGTCATGGATGTTTGATGATGTTTGACAGCTTTAATTGTGATTACAAACTGATGCATTTTAATCAGGTGTGGTTTATGTTGATTTCAGGAGGAATTATATTAGTGTTAAAAGCTGGGATACCTGAAGTTATTCAGTGTACCTTGTTTCTACAATCTTCTGAAGTAACTTCTGGTTTTATGATCCAAGAACTAAGTTACCAAAATACATTAATTCAGTTAGGACTTGATATTCCTGTACTGTAGTTAAATGTGCATACAAGGAATCTTTTGTATATGAGTAGCTAATATCTTGTCAAATGAGTTCAATTTTCAAACCTCAGTCCCTAATTATGCTTTTTACAATCTAACACTCAAAGGAATGCCCAGAAAAGTGTCTGATTATAGGTGTTTAGTATGATTAGGATTCAGGAATTTAACCTACGTGTTTGAAAACTTTTATACTCTTCTGTGTTGGTATGAGCTTGGGATAATGTTAAATAAAGAAATAAAACATAACTAATTTTAGAAGCTATGAGTAGTACTTTTTTTACTCATTTGATGTTCCAAAATTATCAAATGAGTGGAAAATATAACTGAAATTGTGAGAGACGTTAGTCATCTGGTATGAGGCAATTTTCAGAACTCAAGTCAATAAATAGGGAATATTGACAATAAGTACCTTTCTGTTGTATTTCAGAAGTAGCTCTTGGTTCACAGAAACTCACAGTGTATCCCAAATAATGTTAAGCTAATGGGTCCTTGTAGTTTTATAGACAATACAGACAAAAGAGAGAAAGTTGTCAAGATCTTTAAAATACAGCATTAGGAAGAGAGGCTTGCTGTCAGGACTGTTTAACGGGGATTAAATTTCACTTCTGTATACTCCAGAGTACTTTCAGCCTTTTCATCTGGTGCACTAAGCCTTTAAGCCCAAGTCACTTGAAGCTGACTACTGTGTTACATGACTATTAACTTGAATATCTGATTCTGGGATATGTGTATTGCCAGAAGTCAGTTCATTTTTTTATTATCAGTTGAACACTGGATGGCTGATGTTGATTAAGAAAAAAGTCAGTTGTCTTCAAAAGGATTTATCATCTTTTTGTCTGAAATGAATGCAAAAAAACCCATATCTAAAGTGTTGCAGGGTTAAAAAAAGGAGAGAAAATCGGTTTGTGCTTGAAAAATCTTTTTCAAGCAGAATGAATTTGCTCTAGAATGGTTAGAGGTGAGACACCAGAGCAAGAATTAACTTGCATGGTATGGAATAAACTGCTTGATAAACGTGGATGCCATTAGTTGTTTTCACACTGTTTTAAAAGAGGAAGAACCCACAAAAAGCATAGTGTAACGGTGGGAACGCTTTGGATTAATATTTTAAATTCTAGAACAATTTCTATAGATTTATAGAACAAACACAATTCATCATTACATGGTGTTAATAAACCTTACAGTAATTTACATCAGAAGGGCAAAGTTAATTACAACACAAACCCCAGCATATACATGACAGTTCAGAATATGAAGTTGTTGTGATTGATTATTGCAAAAGAGCGTGGGGTGGTTTATCTTTAATTAGGTGTTTGACTTGCACTTTCTTTACAGTTGTATTCTAGCAAAAAATAGAGTTGTAACATAAAGGACATCTCTTGATAACTGAAGAGTAAATCTGAGTAAAAAAGTATCTGAGTAAAAAGAATAAATATAGCTAACATATATTTTTTTAAAGAAAGAAATATTCTAGCAATTTAGTGTGCTTTGTTCAAATATTGATGAAGACTAGTGAATGAGAATATATTGGGTTTTGTTTTAAGAGAATTTTAAAGTAAATTTACCAGATGAAGTATCAGCAAATGAACCTTGAAGAACTGTATTTTAGGGATGTATTGTTTTTATTTTACATGTTGCAGTAAACTCCTCGCTTGAGTATTCCACGTATTTTAGGGGAAAAATGCCAGGAAAAAAACCTTTTAGAAATACATCTGTGGGAGGATAATAGCCTTGGAGTTAGAGACCAAAATGATCCGTGGAATCTTTTAATTTTGGTCTGTGACAGTTGGGATATAGACATTGCGGGAATTTTGGCTCAAAGATGCCTTTAAACACAGATCTGCTGGGGGGTGGTGCAGTACTCTGGATGTAAGAGAACCTCCCTGAAGGTCTAGGATGACAGGTTGGTTACTGCCAGACAATTGCTAACATTTATGTTAGAGCAATTTAAGACATTTTCACTTTTCTCAGATAGAAGTTATGACCTTTCAGATGAGATGAATGTTAATCCTGTCTATTATAATGCAAGCGAAACATTTTAAAAGTACCAGCAGCTCCCTGTAGTTAGTTGTTTTGTTTCCATTGCTACAAACTGTAGTTTGTAGTATGGTTAAGTGTGTCCCTCCTGGGGGCCAGAGGGAATAACAGTAATTCTCAGCAAAGACAGTTACTTTTTTAAAGCTATTTTAACTCAGACATTTACTTTGTGTTACAGTGTCAACTGGTAAAGCAGTTCTGGCAAGTCCCTTCCATATTGGCAGGTTTGGGAATATTTCT
The DNA here is from genome assembly GCA_022605575.1 of Laterallus jamaicensis coturniculus. NCBI lineage: Eukaryota > Metazoa > Chordata > Aves > Gruiformes > Rallidae > Laterallus > Laterallus jamaicensis. The sequence continues at coordinate 13,584,851 of JAKCOX010000015.1, forward strand.
GCTTTGGTATTTACACCATTTCCTCAGCTGGTACTGGCTAAGCCAACAAAAGCTGTCTTCTCTTGGCATCAGTTCACGAGTGTATCACCAAAGGCAAACCTGACAGAATGATTACTAATGCAGAGGTCTAACTTTTCCCATCTGATTTAACATGGGGGGTGGTTTCTCCAGAAGAATAGTATAATGTAAACCAGGTATAATTTTGTGATACTTGTGGAAAGATTGACCTAAATGAGGTACTAGGTGAGAAAAAAGTTTAAAGATTAATTTCCTTATTATATTATTATGTAAATCCTACAGCTTTTCATACCTTTTTCTGTTGTATTCTGGAAGCTTTTATTGAGTAAATTGAATGATCTTTTAACTCAAGGAATAGAGATCTCTTGAGATTTCAGTTTGAAACCCCACTGCTAAGATGGGACTAAGAAAATAATGTAATTTTTCATGTTTTAATTTCTGGTTACTCTTTTTCTCTTCAGTATTTTTGGTTTTACTTTTTAAGTGTGGAGAATCTCTACCTGCATCATGGTGATTTCTTGGTTGAATAGAGAGTTGAACTTTTTCTTTAATTGGGGTTTTTTTTCTTTTAATAGGCAGAAAAACAATCAGTCTGAATATTCAGTCATTCACAACTTACAGTACAATATCTAATGTTATTGGATATTTAAAAGGAACTGCATTCCCTGGTAAGTAGCCCTTTATAATTTTTATTGATTATTTCTTTCATGAAGGCTGGGAGTCATACCTGGGATCAGGACTCTATTTTGCCAACTCATGGAGAGGAAGGAGAGTGCTTTTGTTATAGTAATTTTGTGATTTGTTTCATGACAAAACAGGACATAAGGGTTAAACAGAGTGAACTCAGGGGCATATTGTAGTTACAATATGCATGTTTTTACACAACAAACAGGAATTGCACATAGACCTTAGAGAGTATTATTATTTTATACCAATTAACTATGTTAGTCGTTTTAATTTTAGGGTGTATGGTATTGAATGATTTTATATGTTAGATGTCTATACAACTTTAGAAAAAGTTTTGTTTATTTTTTTTGTCACCAGAATATTGAGGTAAATAAAGCACTGTGCTTTAAGTCCAGTATATCCCTACATAATTCAAGTGTCTCACTGAATCCAAGATGTTGGGCAGCATGATCACTGAGTTAGTTAAGGATCTCTTATCAAACGTGATTATAGTGTACAAAGATCTGTGACTCAGTTCTTAATAACACTTGCTGCAGCCTCATTTTATGTTATAATCATGGTTTAAACTAGTTTTATACAAGTCTGTGAATAATAATTACTGTTCTCTGTGCCTTAGAATAAAAAAATAAGATTCTAAATTAAACTGTGACATAAATCACAGACCCCCTCCCTCCTTTGATGTTATATGTAGATAATACCATAATCAGAACATCAAAGGAATGAAGGTAATTTTGAGTTTATTCTGTCTGTGAATGAATTTGCCCAGAAGTCCAGGATTTCTGCTGCATGAATGGATGCTCTTGCTGGTTACTTACAATGTGCTAAGTGTTGTAGACCCAGTCCTATTCCTAATATACAGATGGCATCATCATGAAAAAACTTCATTGCATTTGCCTTGATTAATGCTCTCTTATTAGGTTCAGAAAAAGGCTGCAAATTTATCTACAATCCCTTCGAATGTGTGCCAGTCATTTAATATTTTATGTGATGGAATGAAGGAGGTAGAGAAGATTTTTTTTTTTTCCTGTTAGTGAAATAATGACTCACTTTTGTGTGTGCTCAATGCTGTACTTCTCACCAGAATGATTTTATAAACAAAAAAACCCAAAACAAACTTAGAAAACAATTAGCACAGTGAATTTAATTTCAGTAAAGGATTTAATTTCCTTCAAGAATTGGAAGTTACTAGTCTTCTATTGCTAATGTTTTGCAAATAGCTGTCATGGAATTTGAAAGGTAGAAACTGCCATGTTTAGACATTCTGTCTACTGAATTGTGAAACAGAAGCAAGACAAATAATAAAAAGCATGCATCAGTTTCTGTTTAATAAATTCTTTATCTTCTCTATATCTGAATCTTTCATCTTTTTATTGCAATCTTAATAAGATGCAGCTTTTTAAAGGTATGTCAGTATATAATTAACTTTAAGAATTTATGAATATGTAATCAAGTGAAGTCAATAGTACTACCCAGATGCCAAGTAAATGTCTTGTTGAACAAGGGCCATAGCAACTGCCTTCTAATGTAGGCACAAGTTAAGCATGTAATGCACCATCAATAACACTTTGTACAGAATCAATGTTAAATCTTCATTTGTTTCTCTACTATTCTTTGTTGATACTACAGCCATGATCTCTTAAATTATGTGAATATTTTTTCATGGCATTGTTACTTCATCATTTTGAATGGGGTTTTGCTTGTTTCATGCACCTGAAATATGCATTTTTATGTTCCTAGAAATGCAGAAAGAGAGCAAAATTTACCTTTAGTGCTCAACAAAAGACAGTAGAGCAACACTGGGGAGCTTTTTCGATTGTTTCTGTTTGGTTGCTTTTTTGTTTTCAGTTGAGAAGCAGAGGAAATATGTAGGTGGTAGTCTTTTAAAACCTGAAAAACTTAAAACTGATTTTGTACCACTGGTGGACATGGTTAAAAATGGGATTTACAACAGAAGAAAAAAGTATGGCATCACTTTTTTTAATGAGAATTCTGTGTTGTCCAACTCATCACTACCCTGAACACTATCCCATCTTACGGCTTTCAAAAGTATCTGATGGACTTTTTTTCTCCATCTTTAGTCTTGCCTTTCTCTTACTATATGATCTCTTTCTGTGCATGCTTCAGCAAATGACTATGAGAAAGGACAGCTGCTGCCTCTGTAAGCATGACCGTCATTTGTCCTATACTTCTCCTATAGTCATTTGCTTCAGGGTATTGCCTCTATTCAAAGGGAGAGATGTACAAAGATGAAGAAATTCAAAGGAGGCACCAGCTGTTATGTTTTACTCCTGTTCATTCAGCTGGCATCTCTTACAGTAAGTTGCTGCTTGTAGCTGTCTTCTCCATCAAAATGGCCTATGCTATTTTACGTAAGGTCTGTTTCCACTCATCTTCATGTAAACTGTTCACAGACTGAACAGAGGTCGTAATGTGGGGTAAGCATTGATCCTGTCTGATGTCCCTGTCTTATTGCCAATTCTGCTAACAACCTAGAAGCCTGTAAGGTCATTCATTTCTGTTTTCAATTCCTAACATTAAGTAACTTGGAGATCCTATGATTTTTTGCTGTCAGTGGAATCTATAAACATCTCATGATGCAATACACAAGTTACACAATTAGATTATTTACATCGAATTTTGTAACATTGTAGTGTGTTACACACTCAGATTTACATTTTCGTATCTGTTTTGGAAGGAAATTTTCGTTTACGTACCTATACCACCACCCCCTGCCCCCAACCACTTGATTGGAAATGTTGAGTTACAGATCCCCAGTTTGTAAAGCATTTTTGATTCCTTATAAAACAACTTTGCCATGTATTATGTTGAAAAAAGTTTGATAGAGAATGGTTTTACAAAGTACGTTTGTGTTCAGTTAAATTGTTTCTAGGCAGCAGTCACTGCAAAAGAGTGCTGTGAATTAGATAATTAATTTTAAGAGCAATATAAAACATGGACATTTTATCATTTATGCGTTGCTACATTCCAATGTACTGGAAATGGTGAAGAATAAATACCTGTAGATAAATAGGGAAAACCAAAACCTTTTGCTCTTTTTGGAATATAATGACACCCCAGCAATTGCTGTGGACTGGTATCACCTGATAACTTTGCTTCTGTTCTCTATCAGTGTCCAGAAATACAGAAGGAACTCCTTTAAAATTTAGATCTCGAACAGAAAGAGAACACCACCAGAAAGCAAGTAGAACACAGTAATCAGTCCCTCAATCAGGCTTTGGTTGTGAATTCATCTCATACAGAAGGGCTAATAGTTTTAACAAGTCATTCAGGACAACTCTGCTTAGACTTCTTGAAATGCATGAGTCGCGCTAGTCATTCATGATGCTCTATACCACGTCATCCTTTTAGAATAAAGTAAGGTTCTTTACACTTGTGACTTAGTACTTGGATTATCTATTATGCCTCGAGAGGTTAAGATTTCATTGAATTTTTCTGGGGAAAAAAAAGTATGGGTTTTTTTTTTTCTGGATAACCATAGGAATGTTGTTTATTTCAGGTTGAAACTTCTTGCTTCTTATTTTATAAAATACTTTCTTCCAGTATCATCAAAGTTGCTAGGTCTGACTTACCGTTTCTGTATCATTCATTATCTTTATTCCTCTGTCATGTCTCCTCTCTAAACCTGCAGTCCAGGTCTTTTCAGTGTCTCCTTACACAGAATGGTAGGGGTTGGAAGGGACCTCTGGAGATCATCTAGTCCGACCCCCCCCTTACATGGAAGTCTAAGTCCTGATATGTAACCCTTCTGGTTACCAGCTTCTCAACTGCTGTTTCTGCAATGTCTTTTTTGATAGGGTGGTGAGCACTGAACACAGTTTCCAGGTGAGGGAGTACTAATACTTTGTGTATTTTCTCTATGTTTCTCATTGTACTACCACACCTTTTGTTTTCTTTTTTTGGACACTAATATATCTTGAAGGTAGAGTTTCCTACTTTATCATTTCTGGGTTTTTGTAACACACTAATGTGAGCATGGAACTTTATTAGATTATCTATATGATGAAGTGCTGGCAGTAAAAATGGTATATATCAAATTTATAAGAAGGGAGAGTAATATGCAAATAATGAAAGCAAGAGCACAGGAATTAAATTGGGAAATTAGATATGTATATTTATTTACTAGTTGATTTTTAAGTATTATTCACAGGTTTATGTATTTATATGATTGTCTTGCACATGGTCATACAAAATTTTGTTGACAGCATTGTGTTGTGTTAATGACATTAAAGATTACTAACACAGTTCATCTTTTAATGCTAGTATAAAGGAGAAATAAAATTCTCTTGTCTGTCTTTTTTTTTTTTTTTTTTTTCCTCCACATTTCAGACAGATATGTCCTCATTGGTAGTCATCACAATGGTTTGAATACTTATGGTGGACAAGAATGGGCCAGTAGCACTGCTATCATCACAGCATTTATACAAGCCTTGATGTTGAAGGTTAAGAGAGGCTGGAGACCTGACCGGACCATTGTTTTCTGCTCATGGGGAGGAACGTCGTTTGGGAACATTGGTTCATATGAATGGGCAGAGGTAAAATAAGTTTAGAAGGACTCATTCCAATAATGATCACTTTTGTTGAAAGCATGGAAACAGTGTGAAATTAACCCGTAGAAATCATGGTTCATTAACTAGCCTGTGATGTCTGTCTGTGCACATTTACGTATTTCATAGTAAATACACAGAAGCAGATCCTGTGGAACAGAGCATGTGATAATGAGATGGTAGGTTGTTTCCATAGCTGTGAAGGTGGCATACACAGCACCTTTGTGAGCTGATTCTCCTCCTTAATTCAGCAGAGGACTGTAAAAGACAGCATTGCTTGGCCTTGGGAAAGAGGGAGAAACCTCAAAAAAGACCTAGGCCCAGGGATAGCTTAGAGGGTTTTTTCTCTTTCCTGGGCTTCAACAATTACTAATCTTTAATTGATAGGCTTTGTGTGGGAAGAATTCAATCAAGAGCAAACTGAATGATGAGAACCATACCTCAGTTTACATTATTTACAGAAAAATTTCAGAGTCTCCATGGCTATTTCTGCTAAGGAGTTAGATACAATTGACACAGACAATTCCTTGGGCTCTTATTTTCAACAGAATAGAAATCATCTTAATGAAAGAAAATACCTTATCAGATTATCGTTGATCATATAACATTTTAGTGGACGTCAGTTGATAAATTAAAGGAATAGCTGGCAGAGAGGTTCATGGCTGCTGAATTAAAACAGTAAATAAAATGAAGAGTTAATTGCTTTTTATCATGCTTGAGAAGCAGCTAGCTCTCATTGAAGTTTCATACTTCCAACATGATTATTCTTCAAAAACAAGAGGGGGTGAAAAAATCAAATTGAAAAGATCCAGGCTGGAAGGAAAATTTGTTTAGTTCCACTTCAAGTCAGCTTTACATCAGATGTAATTGCGTTACACCCCTTCTGTTCAATATAAAGAGCCACTTCATGCAAAGAGTAACTCATTACTGAAAAGGCAAAGGGGATCTTTTTTAAAAAGAGATAATAACTGAAACAGTTTGTACATACTATTTTTGTAGTCTAAAACATAATAAAATTAAAACAGTGGGGAAATGACACAATTCAAATCTGAATTTGGTCTCTAAAATTTGAGTATATTTAACTGTTGATAATGATTGCTTTTGAAGTTTTTCTTCTGTCAGGCATAAGTTTAAAAGGTCTTCACGTTGTTTCACTGTATGTAATGTTTTCATTTTTGGCCTTACAAGTGTAGTCATTTTTAATTCCTCCTAGGCCTGTTTGCATTTTGTTGAGATGATGTGTAAAATGAAATTATAACTTCTGCTATATAAAGAAATAACATGAAGATATCCTTTGAAGTTCCTAACAGCATATTGTAAGAAGTAGTAGTAAAGTAATACTTAGGGAATCACAGAGGATAAAAATGTAGGGTGCAGTTTTTCCCTAGAAGGAACTGAAAGAACAAAACCAGTTTTAATTATAACTTTGCATGGTAATAACCATTGCTCTGCTTGTGTTGTAGGATCTCAAGAGAGTTCTTCAAAGAAATGTTGTGGCTTACATTAGCCTCCATAACCCAGTCAGAGGCAACTCAACTCTACACCCTGTTGCATCCCCCTCTCTTCAGCAACTGGCAGCGGAGGTTAGCAATAAAATATTTTCTTTCCCGTGGGGCTGATGAGGTTACATGGTTAACCCTCTTGATGCCAGTTGTGTTTAGATAACAATAGGTGACGATGTTTTGTTTAACCTCACAGATACATATGAAGTGTTTTTAACTAAGCAAGCAGGTTTTATTTTAAAATTGCAAGGTGTATTATGCAGTTGGGTAACGTTTCAGCAGCTCATTATACCAAATCTCACCATGCTTACATGCCCTACAGTTTTTTCACCTTTTGGCAGCTTTAAAGTAACATCTATTATCCTTTAGCACAAAGCACGTATTTCTCTTCCTAATCTGATCTTTCCAGACTGTTTCTCAATTTGCATTTAAACCTGTGTGTTTACCATGTGTAATGTGACACACAGAGAGGTATTACTCTTACTATAATAAATACTGTCTAACGTATGTCAGCTACACCTTCTTAACTAGTCTACGGTCAGAATATTCTGTAGCTAAGCTGGTCTAAGTTCACATATGGTTTAAACTAATGACCTTATTGCTATTTCTGAAGTTGCTGAATTTCTTAGTATTTAAAATTAATTGTAACTAGCATAAGGTACATACTAAATGATAAAAACAGTTTAAAATAGCATTCATATATGGAGTTCAATTTGACTTTCATAAAAAGTATGCTTTTTAGATGTTCCTTCCATAAATTTGTCAAGCAAATGCTCATTAGGTTATTCTGAGGTATCTTTGACTTGCCTCTTCAAATGAACATTTGGTACTAAACACTGCTGAGAGTCCTGTTGAATTAAGGGGAGCTTAAGAGTGATATTACTTGGCAATTGTTGTCCAACTAAGTTAGTAAAATGGTATCAGTGAAATTGCTGCCTGGCAATGCTTTAACCACTACTTCTGTCCAGTGATTAGGTGGTAATTTCCTCATGGAAAGGATCTGATTTATTCTGTGTAAATACTGAGAAAAATGCAATGCAAAATAAATGCTTGCATTGTGGAAAATTGTCTAATTTTGTGTGTATATATATATATATATATATGACTCTACAGGTGTTATGGCTATGTCAAAATTTTCTTAAGTTTTAGCTACTGTATTTGCAAAAAATCCTGTTCTGATAGGTTGATAGACTTTTGCTAACCTAATGTGTTTGTAGTCCTCTATTAATGAAACCAGGTATTTGCCATTGAAAAGAAGAAAATTGGTATATTAGGTCCTCTATTTTGTTTCTTTGACTTTACAATATGATCCATGGCAGTGATCTGAAAACTGTAAACTTTCTGGAGCTGTGCAGCAGACATTTTCTTTACTATCTGTTTATCACTTTATTAAGATTTGAATTGATTATTATAATAAGCATGGTATTAGTTACGAGTGTTATAGCGATGCCCTCTGTTTTGCAGAAAAAGCATAGAAAATCTCTTTTTCACTTCCACTTCATTTTGTGGTGCTTTTGGACATGATGATGATATAATATTTATTAATGCTTCTTGTAATAGCAATTAGATCCTACCTAGTAGTACAGACACAGCCTCTCTTAGCAATCCTGCCTTACACCAGTTAATTCGTTAACAGTAAAGTATGATTGGAACTTCATTTTTTGTCCTACCACTGAAGACTGTCCATCTCACCTCTAATTCTTTGATGGCTCAGGCTTTATTACTGTGATTGTGTCCATTCTGCATGTTTGCCCTGTAGCCCTATTTAAAAGGAAAACGAGAAAATACAGGCAAGGGCATCTGTAGACGCTTTTTTTTCTTTTTTTTTTTTTTAAGGATATTATTTCTAATTAATGCATCTGTCATACAGTTGGTGATGTTAAAAAGATTTGTAGGAATTATTGCTTCACAGTGCTGGCTAGATTTCTGAATTCATGTCAAGTACATTGACAGTGATGGAACAGCCCAGCACAGATCTTCATTTGTTCCCACGGGTGCTCACAATTCCCCATGTGTCTAGAAGATTTTTCTCTGGAAGACTGATCTGCTTATAAAAAATATTGATATTACTGCCAGCACTTGCCAAGAAGACAATGTAATTACAGTTTACCTCAAAATTATGGTAGTGCAAATGGGGTAAGATGTCTCTTTTTGGAGCTCATTGCATCTCGGAGAAATTGTGAGCACATTCCCCAGAGATTCCCGTTAACAGGTGCAGCTTGCAGGGATGCTTAAAGAGGCCAGCAAGAGACAAGGATCATTTTAATTCAGAAATGAAATTCTCTGAAATTAGGTTTGTTAGAACAGAAAAGAAAGTGAAACCAGAATTTGTAATTAATAACATCAATTGTGCTGAGACCAGGACATCAATCAATTTAAAAACGAAAAGGTAAAATAGCCAGTCTTGATTAGATAGAAACTTCCCATAATTTATGAGTATGTGGAAGATACTGCACCATACCTTTCGATGGTGAAACTAATACTTCCATTTTTAGATCACAACAAAAGAAACTCATTTTTTTCATAAACAGTGTTGCAACAGTTTTGTGGAGGGGGAGACTAAGTTCTGTTCTCCATTTGCATTAAGGACAGAGTTGGGCTGTGTTCAGTGCTCACTGAGCATCCCAGTAAAACAGGAAGAATTTTTTCCTAGGGACAATTAATACGAGTTACAGAATGAGTGTTAAGCATTAGGATTCTATGGAAAACAATGAAAAAATATAGTTTGTTCTTTGAAAAAGCCACTCAAGTAAAAATCATATAAGTGCAGAGCACTCAATGAATGTTACAAGGACTGCAGCTGAAAAAGACCTGTGGAGGAATGGCAAGGTAAGATAGACAAATGCCTGCAATGGTGTTTACTTTCTGTGCTGTAAATATGTGGCTTTTCTAAAATAAAATTTTGGACACGTGCTAATTGCTGCAGCCTCCAGAGCATTTTTTTTTTCTTTTCTTCCTTAATGTCTGAAAACTGTGGGAAAAGTAGGGAAGACGTTTTGGCTGAAATACAGTTAATATGAATATTCTACATTTACCAATAAAAATCCCAAACTTGATGAATTGTCTAATCTGAGCTCCAGTGTTCAGTGAGAGAATAGGATAAGTGCTTGGCTGACTAACAGAGACCATGACTTCTTAAAGATGGCTTATGTGAAGGGATGACATCTTTATTTTAGTTGCAGGTTTGAAAAGGGAGTTACATAAGCTTTCTGCAAATAATAATTTTATGTGCCTGTCAGTGGGATTCTGGTCGAAACACCAAATTACATGAAGAAGCTAATTTCAATATTTGGATTAATTAAGAAAGAGGAATTCAAACAATTCTGAGACCTTGACATATTTAATTCAAATCTTTTTTATATAAGTATGCTAATTAATGTCCACATTAACAAGAGGGAAATACTGCCAAGTTATATTTTTGCCTAATATTATTTTGTAAAGAAAATGATTGTTAATTCACTTGCTCAGTTAGTGAATCACCATTTGTTGGCAGAGTGTCATTGGTAAATTGGGATGGTGTGATGCTGGCATTCATTCTCTGTAAAGAAGGCCATTAAAGATTTATTCTATAATTAACATTTCACAAGGAAAAAAGTTATTATGGAACACAAATTAATTGCTGTTTTCTTTTAACTAATTGTATGACCACTGATGATCAGACTTAGGTCTGCTGTTATTGCTGCACCCAAGAAGACTTACTGCTCCTTTCTCCTAAGAAAAAGAGTAATTTAAAATCATTGAAGAATTACTTGAGCATCAAATGTGACTGTATCAAGTATTGTTCCATGATATTTCTCAGCATTTGTCTCTCTTAATAGAGTTAAAGGCATAAGACATTTAAAGCTGATGTTATTGACAGAAAACTAGGTTTTTGTTTTGAAGTAAAACCACAGGTAAACTGTGTAGATGCTTGTTATTTATTACTTTTTGATTTAAAAAAAATAATAATTTCACATTGATTCCTTCCAACTTCTATGTTTTTCATTCATTTGGCCTCATATACCAGTAGGTTGTAAAGGAGAAAAAACCCATTAAATAAACATTATTTGAATTGCTTGTTGTATGCTATGTAACAAAATATCATAGATTCCCCATTAATTTTCCATCTTTATTATTGTTTTTAGTGTTTCAGTTGTTTGGTGATGTTGGTTTTTTGTATTCATGTTGGGGAAAAAAAAGTCTCTTAAGAATTGGCTGTTTATGCTGTGACTTTCTGTCTCAGGAATTCATAGCTACATTAAAAGTATGCTGTTCACATAGCAAATACTTCATTGCTAGTTCTGTTAAATTCATTAAGATGCTGCTTGTCCAGTGTGAAAAGCAGTTTCATTTAATGGTGGATTTGATTTTTGGAGTTACACCAGATACCTTGCATCTGCTAACTAGCAATACTTTGATAAAATTTTGCTTTATCCTCTGTGGCCTATTTTTTCACTCTTCCTCCAAATGATACAGTTTTAATAGGTAAATGTTGTTTCATGAGTGGGTAAGCATTTCAGCCCACTCACACATTTTGAGGATCTGAATATACTATTGTTGTTAACCGTAGGGGAAAAAACGTTTGTTACCAAGGAGGAATGCAAGTGCACTGGGTTTTTGTGTGATCTTATTTGAGATATGCAGATGCCCTTTGTTTCTAATGAATCATGCTTTCCACTTCCATGTCCTTCCCCCTCATTGCAAAAATAAGGTGTTACATTCTTCTGCTAAAAGCATATATTATTTATCATTTAATCGGGGGGGGGTATGCATTTTGTCTTGGTTTTCTTATTTTAAATTTAAATGTCAGCTTTGATAGCCATTGTAGTTAAAATTTATGAAATCCAGGCACTTTATTGTCTTTAAATGTAGTGCTGGAGGATGGGAGATTTCAGTAATTCTTTACCTGCTGTAGAGTGGATTTTGGATCTAGACTTCTATTGTCCCATTTAAATAAAACTGTCAAATGTAATAAGCTGTACTTTAATGGAATTGCTTTTTTCCTTCCAGAGACTTTATCCAGAGTATTAGAAAAGCTGATTTCCTTTCAGTCTAAATACTCCTTTTCCTAATTTCATCTTCCTGTTAGTAGTTTTTTCCCTTCAGAACTGATTTTTTCGTGTTAGCAGAAAGACATTTTCTTAGTGATAGAAAACTTTTTGTGTAGGGAGTTTAAAAGTAAACTTCTAGCTCTTGTGAAAGATGATCCATTGGGAGCTCTGGATATTTTAGATTTTCTGCATAAACAGAAATCATTGAAATTTCACTGCTTTTTTCTAGTCATTTGCTGTCTTGTGGAATGGGATTTACTTAAGATCTGTAAGCTATAGAACACCAAGTGGAAAAGAAATGCATATGCAAAAAGGAAGTGTATGGTAAAATAACCAGAAAAAAAGAAAGCATCTTTAAATTGGAATATATGAGACATTCATATAAAATGAAATGAGAATTAAGACCATAACTGTAAGAGCCACATGGTCCTTCCTTTTCGAGGTGACAGAAAAATAATGACAATTTTGTGCAGATCTAGCTTGCAGATCTAGCTTACAGATCAATGTGGAAAAAATGCTTTTGAATAATGAAAAGCAGACCATTTACCTGTCATATAACAAAAAAGGTGAAATATGTTAAGTAATGCGATAGATATCTAATCTGGCTGAAAGAATTAGATACCTATTTTTCAGTAGTAAGATGCAGCCTTTCTAAGTATGCTAACCTCATATTCTGAGAATGGGAAGCTTTAAAGTGCTCTTTGACACTGTTACTCACTCTAACTCAGCATGTCTCCCAGCTCTGATTATTCTTTAGACAAGCATGAAAATGTTTATTTTATGAAGCACTGTCACTTTTAAATGATTTACCAGTATTATCTATCACAAAATCATATTCTATTTCATAGAGTCCTACCCAGGTGACAAATTGAGAAGTCAGAGGAATGTGAAGAAACCTGGGAAGGTTGGTTTTTTAAGCTTTTTCTCCCAGGAAAAGAAAAATATGTCTGTAGAATGCTAAGCCAGTAACCTCTGTGAAAGCATTGGCCAGAGCCCCACTGGGATGTGGGTGTTGTAAACAGCATGGAATTCCTGCTCTTGAGAAAAGATTTTGAGGTTGGAAGTTCTCATCCAATGTAGGCCCTGGTGCATACAGAGGGAATTCTTAGGTGTGGTTCAGTGTTCAGATTGACCGGTACGTCCTGCGGGGTCTGTCCAACGTGCTGTGAAAATCCAGTTGAAGTGCATGTGTCAGATTACTGACAGTGACTTTCTGAACTCATAGCAGGCTGGCTTAATTTAGTGCTTGATACGCTTACTTAAGATTAGAAATGAGATGGAGTTATACTTGAAATAGACGGAATTATACTTGAAATAGACTTAAGTAACAAAGTTATAATTTGAATGGTTTAGAATTACCTTAAAATTATGGTGATTATTATATTGTGGTTGCATGCCTGTCTTTTAGTACACAGGGGTGTTTACACCTTAACCTCACAAATTTGTCATCCTAAGTGTCCCTTTAATTTCATTGTCGGTACAGTTGCCTTTCTTGTATGCAAAACCAAAGATTTGATTAATTTAAAGCTGTTAATTGGGATATTTCTTTGTCTATTCTATAGGCATAGTTATGTAATAAATACCCAGGTTTGGGAAGAAAAAGCCAAAACAAAAAAACCCAAGCCTAAACACCTGACCGGTACAATGTTAGTCATCAAAAGGAAAATAAAAATCTTAAAAATTAAACTTAGGCAACTTGGCAAGAATGTAGTAAAAGCCTTTGATGAATTCTTTGGATCCACAAGTTTCTAATGGCTCTGCTATGCACAGAAAATAAAAAGGCAATGGTATATACTGATTCACAATTGTGGTAGAAGTGGGGAAAAACATTTTGTATTCATTTAAAGCTGATCTAGCTTGAATAATCACAAGCATCAACTTAAACTATTCTAGAGGTTCTCTGTTCATTCATTTTTCATGTCCTATTCATGTGTTCACTTCATCACTGGAATATTCTGCTGGCGGTGGTGTCATGTCGAGTGTGGAAAAACTACTGAACAGAGCTAGAATGGAAGTAATCAGGGCACTTCATAAACTGCAAATTTGAATTACCAGAAAATTTCACAGATAATTTCAAGCCAATCAAATATATGTGAAAACTCTCTGTATTTTCCAAATTATTAATGAAGTTTTAATCAGTAAATTGGTTGAGATGCATTTTCATTCAGTAAATCAAAGAAATGTAATTTATAGTATTCTGCTGTCTTTAGGCGCACACAGAATGCAACTTCACTAAATATAACAGGGAAACCTTTTGGAGCTGATAATCTGTGATGTCAGGGAAAGAAAAAATTGAGGAAATAGTTTTCTTAAAGTTTCTGCAAAAAGCTTTCTTTTGGCAGGTAAAAGGTCAGACAGTTCAAACCTTTGTCTCTTGACATCCTTGAAGGTTATTTCAGAACCTGTTTTGTAGCCATCTATTTTAAGACTAATGCTTATGCTTCCTTTCAAGAAGAGCCTTCTAACATTAAGGAGAGATGCTAACTTCTCAACTTTGTGTCTTCTCTCCCTCTTCTTGATTACCTATGTGGTTGTATAATTATTTGAAGAATGCTCAATGTTCTACCTTCTGGAGGAAATTTGGCATTAGAAGGAGGAAATCTAAAATTAAACACAAAAAATAAGTTGGAAACTGGGTTTGTCTTATTTTCCTCTCTAATGTGAGAGTGAGTGCATTTAATTTTAGTTCTCAGGATTTTTTAAAAGCTGCAGATCAAACTGTCATTTAGTGCTATTAATTTATTTTTTCCTAAGGCTCTTGAGCGCTGCTTGAAACTTGTTGCATTCTGTGTCTGAATGGAAAAGAAAAGCAGTATTTATTATTAAGATTAATAAACAATTCACGGGTTTGTGCAAATAGAGATTTAGATGATCTTCCTGCTATTTACCAGTGTCTGACAGTCAAGGAAGGGCTTTGCTACATTCTGGCTAACTAGGATTTTCAAGATCACCTACTAATTGGATTAATGCAATCTGGAGTGCAAAAATACGTCTAAACATTTGTGGGAAAGTTTTCCTTAGTTTATCCACATTTTCTACCACTGATGGTTATTTAATAAATATATGTTCTGTAATCTCAGTTATGCTCCAGTAGCTTTTAAAGTGTCTGTCATGAAATGGGTGAGTGTCAAGTATACTTTTTAAAATCCCGTAAATTTAGCATATTTTTACATCATAGTTTTGTCAAAAAATTAAGGAGGTTGAAATTCAGTTGAAGAGTAGTAATTTAGGCTACTAGGCAACATACAAAAATGAATGCAAAATACTTAAAGTTGTTTTATTCTTTCAAGTTGGCACTAGGATAAGAGGAAAATCGATTAAGGTAATTTTAAGCCTGAAACAATAAAGCTGCAATCTACTAAATAATAAGTTATGAACAAAGGGAATAAAATGTTGTATAGAATAGACTGACATGGTAGCTAGTGCACATAACTCCACAATAGTATAATGTTTTTAGATTTCTTTCTTACTAATTACAAAACATTTTATTTGACCTTAGATTCATTATTTTTAAAAAGCTTACCTTGTACAATGCATTTTATTTTTTGTGTTTTCTTTGCTGCTTTTGGTCTGCTTACCGGGCTTTGTGTAATGATTAGATTGTGTTTAAAACAAGTTGACATTGTTCTTTGGAGTCATCACTCAAAATATTTAATTAATGCTAAACTCCACAAAATATAGATCTTATTTACAAAGTATCTTCAAGTAAACTTTTAAAACAGTTGCCTGTGCCACTAAAATAGGTCTGGATGTTCAGAATCACTTCTATTGCAGTAGATTCTTCTTTGGGGCTCAGAGGAATTGGCAGCGTGGGGAGTGGATCACATAAAATCTTTTTCTCCCTGTAACTTAATAGATCATTCATGTAAATGAAACATGAATTTCTGGTTTGCTTGGTTTGATGGGGGTTTTTTGGTATAATGTAAATGAGAATTGAATCTTACAGATTCTAAACGTAAGGTGTGGTTAGGTAAAATGCACATGCAAATGAAAATGTCAAGCACTTTTCTTGATACATAACCACAACTGGTAAGGACTTCAAGCAGTCCTCATCTTGCTGCAAATACAAGTGTCTCTGATGTGTTTAAGCTTCTAGCCTACAAGATTCTACAACTTTCTCAGATGATCTGTGCTTGTCTTCTATCAGAGTACTATTTGGAAATTTTTTTCCTCTATTAAAATCATCAGAGATAAAGGTTAATCTTTCTTTTCCCTTTCTTCCACTGGCAGTTTTTGTATCTCACTCTCCAAAATGTTTTTGTGTTTGCATTTCTAATAATAGACAAAAGGTTGAGGATGGAATTCTAGTTTCACTTAAATTTCTAGGGTTACAGCATTTTCTAGAAATACAAGTATAATTTTCCTGATTTATACTCGTAAGAGGGTCGTGACTTCTGATATATTTCCCTGTAAGAATGACAGAAATTTCTGCTTAAGCATTGAAACATATGGCTTGTGTTCTTTGTAGTTTTTACTCCTACATGTTGAACAGTCAAGACAAAAGTCAGATAAGGTAGGTCATATGTGTGGGTATCGGTGTTAACTTAAGAACTGCCATGGTGGAAACAAGTGTAATAACACCTCTTTAGAAGAGCGAAGATTGGCATAGACATCTGAGTTAGGTTAGGTTTCTATCAGGAATTTTAAATGGCCGTGTGTGGAATTGATCAGTTCAACAGTTCTAGCAAGTGCATATGGCACAAGTACTGTGCAGCATTCTTGCCTGCAAATTTAGTGTTAGACACTTACGCAGCACTGCTTACAGTAAGTAATGCTGTAGCTCCAGCCCAAATACTCATAACTTAGCTTACAGCGTACCTGTGAACTTACAAAGAGAAAGCTATAACACTGTGTGAAAGGAGGAGACTCCATATGTTCTTATTCTGATGGTCCATGGTTCTTATTCCGATTCCCTGTAAAATAATATACATCTGGAGGAATTATATGAGGACTTGTGCAGCTACAGTGCTGTTAAAGTGGGATAAAATGTGAGAGAGATTCTGTCACCACAGAAATCTGGATTTGCAGCAGTTGGCTTGTTGCTTTTGGTTTTTTTACTGAATATTCTCTGACATAGAACATTTTTTTCTTTAAGTTTGGTTTTAGGTTTTTTGGTTTGCTTGTTTCCTCCCCCAATGACTATAGTATAATCCTTGGTAATTAACTGCTGAGGTAAGTTAACGGAATTCCGTTGTTATTGAATCATTTTCCTAGAAGAACTACCAAGCAAAATACAAAAATATTTAAGTAGCATCTGAATCTTAGTCAGCATCAACACAAATCATTCTCCTGCAGATCCTGAAAATCATCTGTGGTACTCATCATACCCATGTTGTTCTTGTTTTGTACTAGTGGCAACCACTATCAAGTGCTGGTGATATGCCCCTGAGCATTCTGTGAGAGATAGGGCCCTGGAATCCTTTTTTTGAGGAGCTAGCTATATTAACTATACCAGCATGATTACTTGTATTGACCCTTAAAATATCTGTCTGTATTAACATTTTTAATTACATGAACTCAGATCTTTATGATTTTTTTTGCTGGATATATTTTGCTCCTTCCACATCTGTTTCCTATGAAGCACAAGCCCAACAATATTCTTTTTGAATTTCATTAAATCCTTGTCAGTGTTTTCATCAGTACTATCATTCCAGGTCTGAGACCAGAGCTTGTTAATTAGCCAGAGCATCCTCTGGATTGCTGCTTTTGCATCACGCGTTAACATTTTAAGGCTATCTTGGATGTCCTCTGTCAGAGTATGTAATTTTAAAACAAATGAATAGCTTGAGTAATTTAATACTTTTGATGATACAATAGTTTCAAAGTAGTTTGAATTCTGATTCTGATTATACAGCACTTCAAACATGAAGGAGATTTTCAAATGCAGGTAAAAAGTGTTAAACTTATTTGGCATTCAGTTGAAGATACTTTCCACATTGGCCTTTGTACTGTGGAAAATTATATCCCAATAGACAAGATAGACTTAACAGGAAGGGAAACCAAAATGATCTCGTTCTTACTGAGGGTAAAGTATGGAGACTTGAATAGGACTTGACAAAGCCACAGAGGAGGGATTTTAATCCAGATTTCACAGCAAATGACTGAAGGGATATAAATTCTTAGTCTTGTGTTCTACATTTGGGCACTCTTTGGCACATTTGGCATTAAATTCGCTCATTAATCCTAAAAGTTTTTAAGAAGCGGCAGTTGGAATCAGTTTGAATTGCACAGTAATAGTGGTTAATACGGAATTCAGATATAATGTTGAAAATGTTTTAATATGTTTAAATGACTGATTAATAGTAAAAGAAATTTTCTGCATGTAGTCTCATGTATTTCCTGTACTTCTTCTGACCTTTGCTTTCCTAAGTTAATTTATTGATTGAAATCGATGCAGTAAAGATGTTGCAAACTGATCTGATACTGATTTGTAGGTGCTCTGAAAGCATGTATCCAAAGTTCCACCTGTCAGTTGGTTCACGTGGAACTGAACTTGGTTCTGATCCCTAATTTGGTGAGCTTTCTAATGCCTGAAGATCACGTTTGCCTCTCCTCCTTTATTCAGGTAGCTGTCCACAAATTTTTCACAACTTGGATTCAGACAACTTCATTTTATTTTTTTTTTCTAATTTTTTTACTTACCATTGGTATTTGAGAATAACCACTTAAATAGGGACTCACTCTGGTGTTGATGAATGCTGAGCTCTCTGAGTCAGAAATTCAGTTTTAGTGCTCTTTTTGTAAAACCATTTGAGTTCAAACAAAAATTTAGTCCAGAGGCTTCACTAGGCTTCTTTCTTGCTAGCTTGTTGGGTTTTTTAAAATCTACAGACTTAGATGTATGTGGTCCATACTCGTGTTCTCTGAAGAACACACATTGCACTCTGAAGCTATCTGCCCTGCCTATGCTAGGATCAGTAGGTAAAGCCCTACCAAGGAATGCTGATGCTAAAGATGAGGGCCAAAGCAACAGCAGGACTCATGGATGGCAGAAGGGAGGAGGAGGATAAAATGCTGGTAGGGTGGGTCAGAAATGCTGGGTATTACTGCTTTCAGATTTGCCACGGAGGTGAATGTGAAAGGTAATTTACTCCAGTTTAGCATGTACTGTCGTGTGCAACTAAGTTGAAAATGATTTCTGACATAAAAATTTCTTTAATGCTTTTAGATTGAAATCTTGAGCCCCCTTAATGTACAGTAATACTGTTTATCTCCAATCTCTGTATTGAACTCTAGAAAGGTTGGTTTTTTTCATAGCTCCTTTTAGTTCAGCACGATTGGTTCGAATTGTAACCTGTTTTTCAATGTTTTGATAAGTCAATCAGACTGCACTCAAATGTGTTAAAATGATGCACTTGAAGTGAAATTTACAGCTCTGGAACTCATCTGCATTGCTGTTTTTGATCACAGCATTTAAAAATCCTTATAAATAATATTCTCAGAGAAATAAAGTGCTAAAATTTTGAACTAGGTATCCCATCTAATGCCATTCCAGACTGTGGCAGATGTTAATATAATGTGTAATAATTATTAGTATTTTGGTATTGTATCAAGATGCAGATACTTAGAGAAATGGATTATTTGATGAGTGATCTATGGCTAGTGATGTCTTAGTAGCCTGAAGAGTAAAAGATTAGGATATGCAAGTAATTTGTTACATTTCCTTCCTTTTAACTAAGGGTTCATCATTAGTTCCAGCTTTAGGTCATAATCTATTTATTTTTCTTTAGCCGTCCAGGGTTGGGTCTCTGGCTGTATAATGAATATATTACTATATATTTTCTTAAATATACCACTGATATGAGAACAAGTCATTCTAATCTCTCTTCCCTTGTGGCTTTTCAAGTACCATGGATTTGTTACTTCTCAAAGAACAGTATATATCTCTCAGATTCATTCAGTGTTCTTTGTTTTCATAAATTTTCCAACTACTATTCACGAGAAAATCTGCTCTTTCTCAAGAACATCAGTGTAACTGATGAATGAGATGAATGAGACAATTGTCTGGGAACAGGTTTGCTGGGGGGAGGCTGGTGACCCTGTGGAGGACTGGGACTGAGAGACATTGTGGTTTATTGCTGCTTTCCATAGCAGGGATCCAGGCAGAGCAGCTGATGAGTCTCATGTTGGAGAAAGTTCGTGGAGGATTATCTCTCATGGGTGGGACCCCATAGTGCAGCAGGGGAAGGGTGTGTGGAATGAATGCCCCTCCCCGGTCGAGAAGGAAGCCAACCTGCAAGGAACGGACCGAAGCCCCCATCTCCCAGTCCCTGCCCCCCTGTGCTGTTATCAGGGAGGAGGAAGGGAGTGAAATCATGACTAGAACGAAGTCTGCTAAGAAGGGAGTCGGGAGGGGGGATGTAAAGGTGTTTTTAAGATCTGGAAAAGGAAAACAGCTCATGAAGAAGTAACAGAGAACCCCATTATTTTCCTAGTCCCTGCCCTCCCCTGTACTGCTAACGGGAGAGAAGAAGGGAGCAAGATTCTGATTAAAGTCTGCTAAGAAGGGAGTGGTGGGGGAATCGTGTTTTAAGATCTGGTTGCATTTAAGATTTGGTCGTGCTCCTGACTCCGGTTTTCACTGTTCTTTTTAGTGTAGTGTAATAAATTAGAATAGTTCATCCTTCACTGTGTTGAGTCTGTTTCGCCCATATCGTTGCTGATAAAATGATCTCTTCTTGTCCCTATCTTGACTCCTAAGCCTCTTATTATTTTCTCCCCTGTCCAACTTAGAAGGGCAGTAATAGACTGGCTTTGGTGGGCATCTGGCCTCCAGCCAGGGTTAAAACACCACACTAGTAGAACCAGTTGTTGTTTATTTGCATGTTGAGGTTTAGCTCCAAACTGCACTTTATAAATGCACTTTTTAGATAGAACATCTTTATTTGTTGTGTTGTAGTTAACTGGGATTAGTACCAGATTGACATCTGGCAGTAAACTGATTCACGCACAGAACTGGGAAACAGTGGAAATTAGCAGCTGCTTTTTATAATATTATTGTTTTATTTTAGCTCTTCTAAAGGCATACAGGAGAAAGAGGCACTAGAAACTTTTGATCTTATTCATTGTTAACCATGTTAAGAATTTGGTGCTTTTCCTCTAAAAACAGCAGTCTCAGATTAGTTTTATTCTAAAAAAACATCAGTTTAAAGGAGCAGCAGAATTTTGGATCAGCTTTTACTGCATGACTAGTGTTTTTCAGAATAGATAATAGGAAATCATAAACATTAGAGGAAACAGTATAGATTATTTTGTCAGTCTTGCTGCCTAAACATCAAGTTTGTTGCCTTGCACAAAGATTGTAATTGGAAGTTTTTAAAGAACTATGGCATCCTGTGATGAAGAGTGGGAAAGCTGAAATACTTGTTCTGCAGTCTCTAGATTCCATAGGAGCCCAGAGTTCCAGAACTGAACCATAGGTAAAATGAGCTACGTGCACTGACATACAGGGACTAAGGGTGTTCCAGAAGCTAAACGTGCTAAAGCTGAATCAGCATTGCAAAGGAGAAGTGCAGTGACCTGTGTAACTGTAGATTGATTAATTTTTATAATAACCCGATATAAGTAAAGGAAAAGGATAATTGATTTTAACAGGATTTAGAGGAAGGACTGCAGTTAGTGCCAGTCAGAATTTTTTCAAATAACACATCTCTCTGTTGTGAAACTTTTTTTTTTTTTAAAATCTTTTGAAGGAATGATACATATACTTTATAAAGGCAACAGCACAGACTTTTATGGAACATCTTGCATGGTACTCTATGGAACTCACAGTAAAAACAGTACTTTAGGGTAGCAATTAATCACATGAATTTTAAATACACACAAGCTGACTGATAGATCTTCAAAAGTATTACCTGTCAATGAAGAATCATCATTGAATGGAGATT
This sequence comes from Laterallus jamaicensis coturniculus, assembly GCA_022605575.1. Taxonomy (NCBI): domain Eukaryota; kingdom Metazoa; phylum Chordata; class Aves; order Gruiformes; family Rallidae; genus Laterallus; species Laterallus jamaicensis. The sequence continues at coordinate 13,606,540 of JAKCOX010000015.1, forward strand.
TTCCTACCATTGTTTTTCAGGTGACAGTACTAGATTCAGTACTAGTCAACACCTTCTTTATTTATTTGATATAAAATTGCTATTCTCAAAGTATGTGAATGGTGAAACATAAAAGAGAGTATAAGAATCAAAAAACGGAAAATAAAACCATGCAGAGTTACATGTGACCTAAAAGCACTATTTTAAGAGTAAGAACACTGAAACATTAGAGAAAATTACTTTGGAAAAGAAGGATTATTACACCTTTTAGTATCTTTAGATCTAGATTGACTTTTTTTGTATATGGTATATTTTCCTCGCATGAAAGCAACTGATCCCAGTAAAAGAATATTCCCCTTTTTAAAAGAAAAGGATAAGGTAGACAATATAATTGTTGTGTTTGGCTTCAGGCTCTCAATTGTTCCAGAAAGGATATTATTAAATACAGCTGTGTTCTTATGTATGATTGCTATTAAGTACCAACCATACCAACAAACCAGTACAATGAAAATCATGTCCTGGAACTTCCAGTCTGTTTTGAAAATACATATGTGTGTGTTTATGCATGCTTGATTTTGTATCTATGAATAATAGTTCTGAGCTTAGGGAAACAGTTCATATCCATAACATTATTTGCATATACAATTATAGCAGTGAGGCCAGAGTTGCAGACTGTGGAAGATGGAGTGCACAGAGAAAGATTTAATATTGAGGAAAAAATGAGCTCATGTTTATGTGATTCAGAAGCTTTAGCCCATTAATAAATATTCGGTTGTGTTGTAATTTTTTTCCACACTACTGACTGGAATCTGAACCTTTGAAAGTTCATGTAGATGCTGTATTATTTAGTATGCTGAAAGATGCATACAAGGAGCTTTCATTGATTTTCCTCACCTGATAATGTGATTTGTTTTCCCAATGTGTGCAGTGTCACTAGTTCTCTCTCAGATACTTTGCATGCTGTTTGAGGAAGTTTGGTTTCATTACAACAAAATTAACTTTTGAAGATCAGAATCTGGAGGATTAAAACCGGAGACATAATGTGAGATATATTTTTCTTAGATGATACTGCTCAGTAGTTAGAAGATATCAGTTTACAGCCATGCAGGTCTGTACTATAAATTCTGAAATAAAATACATTATCAGCCTTTCTGGGATTTGGTTGCTTGTTATGAGAAAGTAGTGACATATCCCCATAATGTTGTAATCAATAAGCCCCCAGATTTTCTTAAAATTTAATTTTGGTCTTAGTATTCCAGTACTTGACATTATATAGAAATGGCAGTATCCTCATTCAATACTATACGTAGATTTCGGAAACATCTCAGATAATATTAATTTGTCAGGGTGGAAAAGCACATGTCATATGGGTGTAAGATGAGATTTGGGTAGTAGTGTGCTCATGTGTGCTTTGGCAAGAATCTTTTTACAGTTACTTAGACTAAATCAGCTTTTGTGTGTGTGGCTAAAATCACATTTTATCCAATTACATGAAGTTGTTTTCTCAAGCCTTAATATTTCCTAGCTCTGGAAACCAAGGTCAAGTTCACTTCTATGGAAACCAGAAAGAAAAAGTCATTTGAATGTATTTGCACTACAGCTTTCCCTGCTCTAGCTCTTTTCTTCTTTTCTGATTATTTTTTTCCCTTTCCAGTACGGAAACGATACCAAGTATGTTTACTTATGGTGTAAGTAGATAAAAGTTGGAAGAATTTCATCACATAAAGCTTCAGAACATTTTACAGCCTACATGGGGGTTTAAAGAGGTCCATTTGTCCCAAAGTTTTCTTTTTTTATAACACTACTATAGCAAATAAAATCATCTAACATATTGTGGATCATTTATCTCCCAACGAAGCCCAGAGACAAGTATTTGTGGTGCAGACACACTTTAATAAATCTGCTTTGTGATGATCTTTCTGAAAAATGCAATTGATACAGTTACTTGATATTTTAAGTGCAAGTACAGTTGTTGTTCCATTTGCTCAATTCCCACTGAAATCCTGGAGAGGGATTTTTTATGAAAAATACCGTGGTAGCTTATTGACCTTCATGCTCTGTATGGACTAACAGGAGGGACTTTCTGTTTCAAAGAATGAAAAATATTTTTTATGTGTGACTGGGAAGGGAGTGATTTGTTCATGCATAGTAGCTATTGGGAAGTTTAAGTGTCAGACCAGAGATTTCGGGGCAAGGTAAAGCTTTGCCAGCAGTAAATTACTTTGGCCTTATTCCAGAGCTGTGCCATGAGGGGAGATTTGCAGTACTTACCAACGTGGCAAGAAAGTTCTTCCAATGTGTTACATGTGATTATTCTCTGTTCTGTTAAAAAAAAAAAAAAAAGTGAATACCTTTGTGCATGTTATAATTGAAATGGCTCTGGACTCCGACTACAGAAAACTAGAAATTTTGACTGGAAATTTCTCCTCTACTTAAAAAACTTGACTGTTCTGCTTCTTCTGTTGTGTTTATTTGCAGATGTCCTCTCTCACTTGGATAACGTTGTGTTATATATGTCCTGCCTCTGTGTGTATGGGTAGAGATGGGCAGTATGATTCAGTAGGATTCTTCAGTTCTGGAAAAGCATTGATATGGTATTAGATATCAGGCGTTTGTTTGGTGGGCTTTTGGCAATGTATCACGTGTAATGTCTTCATAAGTGTGACAGGGATAAATGGCCTATTTCTGGTTTTGCTAGTGCTACACTTCGTGTTGTGTTCATAAGCAGCAGATTCTGGATCTCAGCACAGTGAATGAAACAGGGCAGTGCATGGGAAAGGGAAGCAGAGCAACATATTGCAGCAATATGAATTGGTTACTGTAGTATCTGTATTGCCACTAACTCTGGGCCTGACTTCCACCAATAGGTGCTGCCAATACAAATACATATTTTGCTCTCTGTGTCCTTTGGGTTTGTTTGTGGGTTTTGATGGGGTAGTTTGAGCCATATGGATGGGGCAAGTGTTGATCATTAAAATAATCCACAAATTTTCATTCCTAGTTTAGTTTACTAGGTGTCTTAGTTCACTTTTATTGGAAAGTGTCTACTGGAAGCTTCCTCTCCTTATTTTTTTGTCTTTTTATGCAAGTTTATTGAAGATGAGTGAACAATATGTTACTGCATGCATATTCATTTGACAGTACCGTCACAATGACTGTCCTGTTTGGGACACTTAGGAGATCTTGAAATAGATTATTGTAAATATTATAAGTCTTCAAATAATAGAGTGCAGATATCTTGAGAGGGACGAGTAACTTCTTTTTCTGTCTATGGGGTATGGAGAAGCAAGACTGTAATCTCTCTGGCACAAATTATTTAATATCCATTTGGAGGGTTTGAATGATGCATCCCAAAATGAGTAGCATGGCAGAACCTGATCATGGTTTAAAATATCAACCATTTGAAAATGAGGTGGTCTTGTCAAATCTTAATCCTCTTAACCTACTTAAGCAGTGTTTCTATATTAGTAAAAAATATTACTACAGTGCAAAATATTAGGGAAGTCACTGATAAATCCAGTTTATCAGTGTTTTATATAAAACAGATTAAACTGCATTTTGTTAAATGCCGCTTTCACAGTATCTCAGTACGTATGTGACAGTTACCAGTGACTAGTCTTGCTGCTACTGAATACCTGGAAGAAAAGGCTTGAACACCATTGAGTCCAGGAAAATACTACTTTTCACATAGTCAAAACATAACCATTTTTTTTTACCAAAAAACCCACATTTTTTCTAGAAAAAAATATTTTAAAACAAGATTTTATGTAATCAAATTACATAATTTGTAATTAAGGCATCCTTTAATTACAAATACAACCATTCCATACTCAAAAATAATTTGGATTACAAACTAGATGTAAAAATATAAGCTCTAAGGGGAAAAAAACTCTAATGTTTTCAGTTTGTTCAGTTGGGTGTGGAGACAGGTTCCCTCTGTTAATAGTGTTTCATTTGCAGGGTGTTTGTCGTAAGATAATACCTTAAGCTGGTTTCTGAATCTTACCAGAAATAGAAGTAGTATAATGAATATTGAGGATGAATCCATGGTCATGGAAAGTAAGTATTCAAAGTTACTTTACTTGAGGTGATGAAGAGCTTGCTTTTAGCTGTGCTGATGGAAGAAGATGGGAGAAGTTTTAATGTAATACTTCGTACATTTTCTTTTTGCTGGGAGTATAGAGGTCTGTGGTAGGTGGATACTTTGAGAAGTACAGCTACCATAGCTATGTTCTGTAATTCCTTAGTGACTTTTGTTAAACCTTGTAACTTTCTGTGTTTTTTAGGTACTGAGATGTTTGGAACTGCTGTTGGCATTCCATTGCAGACTTGCCACTTACATAATTTATGCTATGTAATTTTAGCTCTAAATATTTGATTGCTCTGAAATTCTCTTATCAAATGGAAGCATACCTGCTTGATTTTTACCTCCCTTAAAGAAGGCATTAAAATTCCTAGCAGTTTGTACTGTGTGTTGGCAACAAGTATATCTGAGTTAATGAGGCATGTGACTTCAGTTTAGTTATAGGAAGGATAAATGTGATTCAGTATCATATAAAAGGCATCAGGAATCAGAGAGACTGTCAGTAGATAAAGGAAAATGAAGAAAAAGTCCAGCAAAGGAAATTAAATTTACACTATATACTTTTTTACTACTCTACTTTTGTATTTATTACTAGTTTGATGTAAACTTTGCATCTAAAATGTGGCTCAGTCCTGTGAGGTCCCATTTATTATAAACATCTTACACGGATGGTCATATTTTTAAACAAATAAGATGATTTAAAAATATGCAAATGCTGTTTAACAGAAAACAAAGCCCTGAACAGTAATACAGTTTTATGCTTGTCTCATGTTTTGTAGCTGTAAATTAAATAGAAAATAATTTAAATTCGTGAAGTAATACAATGTGTGGTAATATATTCAAATATTTCACAACCAAGCATACATATCTCTGCACAATTTGTTTTTTAACTGTTCATATTAAAACTTTCAAATTTGTTAGGAAGCCACCGTAAAAAGGTAAAACTGCAGCTTTGAGTGTGGCACCTTGTGTTGTATCAACTGAATTTTCCATGGTTAGAAATCTGAATACAGCATCAGAACTGGGTCTTGGTTAATCTCAGTTTGATTTGACCTTTTATAAGCATTGTGTTGTCAAATTTTTGGTTTCCCACTATGGATAAGGTCAGGCCAGGATACTAGCATGTGTTTTTAAAGAACAATTCTTCTAAGGCCACATGGTATCTCTGAGAAGCAGATGTTGCTTGGGAAAATCCAATCTTCTCTTCCCACATAGACTAAAAACCAGTTTGCTCTTGGAATTTCCAGATGCATTTTTCTTGCAGATGCGTTTTTCTTGCTTTCATGCAAGAAACCACATACACATTTTGAGTACATTGTGGAGGAATTTCTAATGGGTTTATGGTAATCCCATGCAGCTGTTTGCGAATCACCTGTGTAGTGATGGGTGTCAGAAGAATTGAAGACCATGATAAATTCCTTGTGTTTTATATCTTTAGATACTGCTTCTTGTGGGAGTTGTTATTCCCTGGTGATGTCTCAATTAAATTTCCGCCTGTGTGGACAAGGAACAATTCTCATTTTACTGTGAGAATACTGAAGAATCAAAATTAGGAAAGAAATCTGAGTGTTAAATGCATCTTTTCTGTGACTGAAGTTGCAGTGATTCAGAACAGTTTCACTAGAAGTCTTCATGTTGCCCTTAAAGGTCAATTAATAATGCTCATATTTCAGATGTTTTCAATAAAGCTTCATACATTTTTAAATGAAAATATGCATAATCTGGAAGGAACCAATTGCTGAGAAACTAAGGATCCAATATTTTATTCATTTTTAGTTCATTGTTTTATTCGAAATATAAAATTAATTAAAAGCAACACATTTTAGTCACTTTACCTTAGAAGATTTCTTGGTGTGGTTTTAATCATATTTTTCTTACTCTGAACACTTACAGCCTTGATCTACACACAGATAATTTTTTTCAGCTTTTTTACTTTGTTATAAATGTTGACTAAAATGTGCTAACAAGGCAAATAAGTACCATGAGATGAAGCTGTTCGGTTAAATTTGTGTCTCATACAGCATCCAGAAGACAAAGGTCATTGTGAAACCGGCTTCTAAGTGCTTTTTGAACTTTGGCAGAGTAGATGTGTAAGACATGTACAGGCATAGAAATAGCGCATTTTTGCAATATTGCTGTCTATAGTAGAACATTATAGTCTGCCCATCCCTTTTTCAGATACTTTGACTAAAAAAATAATGTCCCTAAAATGGTGGAGGTAATCAGATGATTGCACTGTGTAAATAGGCAAACACATCCCAGTGGTGGTGTGTGACATTAAGGCTATTTTATCACAACAGTTCTCTGTATATAGCATATTCATTTTCAGCAGCACGTTTGGATTTTCTTTATCTCATGCAGAGAAAGAATGAGTGGGTATAATTTACAGTTATTTTTATGTACATATTTGAATCATGGCAGTTTGATAAGGCTCAGAATTTGGGAAGAGTCGTGTTTAATTTCTATTTAGTTGTTTTGTTCTGTGACATATTAGGTACCTTCTTGCCTTTAGTTGATTCAAAAAGTACTTTGATGTCTACAGGGAAAAGTGCCCTATTCAGTCCCCCTAATAATTTTATAAACAGCTGATTTGCATTAATAGCAAAAACAGAGACCAAAGCTGGACGTTTATAGCCAAACCAGAGAATCAGATAGGAGAAAACAGTGAGTGTGCTTGCTATAGAATGAATACAATTCCTAGAATCTCCATGACATTTTTCATTAGATTTTGATTGTCAGGGCAAGGAAACAGCTATACTATATTTTAAAGGGCTTCTTCCTCAAACCATTTGTCAGAGTATAGCAGGTTTTTATGGATGAGCGGTACATACTTGTGAATCTTTGCTATGCCGCTTCTCTGGCCTTTCCTACCTGTTGATGATGATTTAGCATAACACATTAGCAGTAATAAAGATGCTAATCTATTGCTTTCTGCATTTTTATATGATCTGTGATTAATAAATTCTGTGGTTCTTTGTTTATATGATTTTACTCCGTCTAGATGGTCATATGCTACTGCTTCTTACATGCATTTGCCTTGCACCTGTGTTACTAACACAAGTGGTGATTCAGCTCAAGAAATACAAATCGATTGTTCATGAAGAATAAGCTTCCTTGCTGTGGTTCTTGAAGCTTGGATCACTGACACATTGTAAGAGTAATTGATCATTCTTTATTTGTCCTGTCGAAAACATACTTCAGTGTTTTAATGTATTTTCAAAAGCTGATAAGGTTTTAACTTCAACTGGAGTCACATACAGGAAGGAAGGTCCCCAGACCGAACTGTGACAGTGCTGGGTGGAAGGTGAACTGTAGAAATACCAAATAAATGGTTGTAAATGGTTGTGGGTTTTTTTAATACAGGCTTTTATTTATACCACGTTCTGAACATTGCAGCAAAAGGCACCAATGAATGCATAGATATAATTAGTGGTAGAGCAAGGTCTGCAGTGAAGTGCCACTTGATTATACTTTAGATGTGTCAGGTCTATTTTATAACATTAATCTGAATTAAATGGATTTAATGGGCCATATGGTACTCTTCATTTTCTCAAATTTGTAATATAAACCTGTAACGTGGTGCTGAAAACCAAAATGAACTCCAGAGAAATAAAATTATTCAATTACAGTAGCATGCGTGTCCTTGCACTGACATGAACCCCACTCCTTGATTACTGCCTAACCACATGGCTTGCTTTCCTTCCAATCTAAAGGGAGGGCTTGATTGACACAGTGGAGACCAGCCTGAGCAACTGAGTGATCTGAATAGTGCTATTATGTGTGTTTTACTGTAAGACTAACCAGCTGAAGAAATGTACTTTGCCTGCTCTGCAACAGGGAGTTCGTTCTTATGGAGAGCGTGCCTGGTAATTTATTCTAGATGCGTTCTTAAAGATTTTAATTTTTTTTTTTTGCCTACGTAAAAGCTTACATTTAAAGGATCGTTAAGTAGGACCTGACTGCAACTGGTGAAGTAACACATAGCAATGAAACTTTTTATCCAAACTGGGAACTCACAGATTGGTTTTGTATATATGAAAAATTCTGCTGATTATCAGAATCAGAAATCTTTTTTTTTATGTTATAAAGAGAATATTTTTGGAAATGGCACCACGTTAGATTTAAGTGTACAAGAATATCAGATGAGTTGGTGAGTAAAAGTAATTAAAGAGAAAGCAGAATGCCAAAGTGCTCCAGTGTTGCTATTGCATGATGATTGACAAATAATTTGGCATTGAAGAACTTTTAAATGCTTTTAAATCCCGTGTTTCTGGACACTGGTGTTGGTGTAACTTTCATCCCCACCCAGTCAATCCTGTGGCCCACATCCCTTAGTAAGACTTTTTCTTAGGAGTGACCTTCATTTCCTAGCAGTAGTAATTTTTTTCCACAGTCAGTCTTTGATCTCTGTTCTGTAGTGCTGCCTACTCGGCTTGCCCTGAGGACCAGTCACTGTGCTGCCAAGCATGGAAGCTGTCCTGCTTGTCATAAACTGCAGTTATGATTCTGGGAGACAAATCTTTTCCTGGTTTCCCAGGCTGGTAATTGAGACAGTGCTTGTATGTTTTGGTAGGAGAGTGTTTCATGTGATAAAAACCCCCCAATCTTTCTTTTAGTTAATCTTTGATTGACTAAGTGGTGTTTGTGGACTTTGAGTTTAATTTCCCTTTCAAAACCAGGTGTATTTCAGTGCAGAAAGATCAGGCAAAGATTTAGGATGGTCCTTGTAGATAAGAATGAGGAGGGAAGAAAATGAAACCAGTAACTACTGACATATAATCAGTATATGGGCAATAGTCCTATAAACAGGTATTTGTAGGTATGGGGCACTTGGTATTAGACTCAAATGATGTCACTTTTACTTGCAAAACAATAATAATAAATACAAGGCTGGGCTGCCTGGACATTGGCAAGCAAATCTGTATAAATAAAGGAACTCCCTTTGGTTATATAAACAAAAATTGTTTAATCCCATTTAAGGTTTTCTATACGTCCTTCCTACACATGCTGATTCAGTAAGATAGCACTTGCCTGTGTCTTGCTTTTAAGGCTACGTGAATGCCTCAGAACATCTCAAATGTTGAACAAAGCAGTGAAAGACTTAAGATACCAGTGCTATCGAATTGATATAAATCCTGTGCCATCAGGCATGGTGATGTAAGAGCCAAAAAGTACCCTATCTCATCATACTCTTAACAAATCTTTAAGCATTTCATAGGTAAAATTTAATACATAAAAAAAAAAAATCACTGTTGCCATAGTGAGGAAAAAAGTAACAGATTCTTTTTAGATTGTTACAGTATAATGTAGTATTTTCTGAGGGACAGAAAGCTGGCTAAGAAGTCAGGCTTGGGGTTCTGAAAAAGGCATATGTCTTATTTTAGGTTTGTGTTATGCTGAAGAAATGAGGGTTGGTGTATATGCAGAATCAACTGACTCTACCTTCATTTTCACCTCTTAGCAACAATAAAGAAAGGGGAACAATTTCAAAAGACTGTTAATTAGCTGTGTCCCTGCAGTATCTATAACCTTGATTCCTTTTTTGTGAAACCTAATCTCCTTAGTAGATAACAATAATGATCCAGCTTTATAATGTTCCTGATACCTAGCCAACAATTTTGGGATATGGGTGAGATGACACTAATGGCAAACACCTTAGAATGTCATTTCTATAGTTACACCAGTTGACTTCTCACGTATTAGATTAATTTTTTTTGCATGTGAAATGTTAGTCATTGCATGAAACCCTGTTTTCTTTTTGTATTTCTCTCTATTACCCCTCTCTCCAATCAGGAATTACAGGTCTAAATTCCAAGTCCACATTTGTACCTCCAGCCAGAATTTACAGAATTCTTTCTTTGAGAATTCCATAACAAATTCTGGATGTGAATACACAGGAGATGAGGGAAGGTTAATGTTTGCTTAGTCAAGTGAAAGGTGTAAAGATTTAGATTTACAGGGGTCCATTCATTTTCCTCCTCCTCCATTTCCTTATATCTGGTAGCTGCATATATAGATTTTGGTGGTCCTTACCATGTTTCAGGATATCCCTTCTATGGCTTACTTCTTGAAAATGAATTCTGTATGGTCACAGTAGTTCTATCAATTCTTAACCAGAGTTGGATACAAGTAGCATGAGCCAGGATCCTTCCACATAGTATGTGGGTTGCTTATGGATCAATGATTTTTCAGCTCGGTTTGTACTTTCTGATATTGAATTGTTTTGCCCAAGAGTTTTATTAGGATTAATTTGGTCATTTAACTTTGTGATTGCCTTTGGTAGGAAACTCTGGGGTTTTGCTTGTTTCAGAGATTTTTCCTATTGAACACAAAAGCTATATTTCCCATCATTCAGTAAACTTTGAACTGTTAAAGTTTAATCATTTCATTATTTATGAAATTTGAACAGATATGTTGGGCAGTATGAGGAAGTTAGGAGATAGTCTGATCTGCACTATAACGTAGTACACTGTGGGATACTTAAACATCTTAGAATTCCTGAAAGGGGCAATCCTTTATCATAGAATTAATCATAGAATCATAGAATGGCATGGGTTGGAAGGGACCCCAAGGATCATAGAGATCCAGCCCCCCTGCCACAGGCAGGGCCACCAACCTCAGGCCCGGAGCTACACAAGGTTGCCCAGGGCCCCATCCAACCTGGCCTTGAACACTTCTAGGGACGGGGCATCCACTGCTTCTCTAGGCAGCCTGTTCCAGCACCTTACCACTCTTTCTGTAAAAAACTTCCCCCTAATATCCAATCTAAACCTTCCTTCCTTTAGTTTTAATCCGTTCCCCCTTGTCCTGCCATTGTCTATCCATTTAAACAGTTGATTCCCCTCCTGTTTGTATGCTCCCTTCAGGCACTGGAAGGCTGCAATGAGGTCCCCCCGCAGCCTTCTCTTCTCCAGGCTTAAAAAGCCCAGCTCCCTCAGCCTCTCCTTGTAGGGCAGGTGCTCCAGCCCTCTAATCATCTTCATGGCCCTCCTCTGAACCCTCTCCAACAGTTCCACATTGTTCTTGTATTTGGGGCCCCAGATCTGGACACAGGACTTCCAGGTGGGGCCTCACAAGGGCAGAGTAGAGAGGGACAATCACCTCCCTGTCCCTGCTGGCCACCTCTGTTCTGATGGAGCCCAGGATACCATTGGCCGTGTGAGCTGCAAGAGCACACTGCTGGCTCATGTTAAGTTTCTCATCCATGGTGACACCCAGGTCCTTCTCAGCAGGGCTACTCTCAAGAAGCTCTTCTCCCAGTCTGTATCTGTCTGGGATTCTTCCGGCCCAAGTGCAACACCTTACACTTGTCAGTGTTGAACCTCATTAGGTTCACCCAGGCCCATCTTTCTAGCCTTTCAAGATTTGTGAATCTTTATGAATAGATCTTGTGTGTATATATATGCATGAAATAATAAACATGCTTTTATGTGTGGATGTGTGCTCAAAAGTGTTTCTGACTGGGTAAGATGTAGAAGATGAAGTGTGGTTATTTACAAACACCTTTTGAAATGGTATGTAGTTTGGACTTCAGCTTTTTCTGTTGTAGCTTCAGTTTTTAAACAAGATGATTGACTTTATTCAGACTGCTTAGGTGGCAGGGGGATTTGTGAGTCTTTGAACAGTCACACTGTGATGTTAAATGTCTTCTCAATGTGATTGAAACCTTCTCAAGCATGGTGTAAAGCAGGAGTGAAATGCATGAACAGAAGTAGTTAAAGAGATGGTTTGAAGTTTAAAAACGTTAAAAATCTCTAAATCTAAAAAAATCCCCCAAAAGCCCTGAGATGAACTTTTGTCTGCAATTTTTTAACAACTATGACTTAAACGACACCTAAATTAATGTTTAATTTTTATTATTCTTTGTTCTTACTGTGCCATGGAGAGTGGATCATGTTGCTCCCTGGAAAACTTTAAAGGGGGTTTCCTACTATTTCCTAGGGGTGGGCAGGACATACAGAAGGGATATTTTGTTTCTATTTTGACTAAAACTCTTTTTGGACAGAACTTGCACAACTGTGAATGTTAGAATATCAGAAGCAGAAACTTAACAATAGCCACCTTTTGAAATCACTTAAGAAATGGAAGATTTGTCTTGAAGGCATTTTAAATAGGTTTTTTTTGAGAAGCTGCAGCCCTTATTTTTACTGGGTAATGCATTTGCATTCTTCGTAGCACTGAAGTGAAACTGTGAAGCAATAATTATGCTAATTTAAATATGGAAAACTACCAAGATTTCTCTCTTTCCAACTCTTAAAACATTTTCCTGCTTACCCCAGGAACTTGAATTCACAGAATCTGATGTATTTTGGTATTAAAGGAGATCTAATCTTACCCTGTTCTTGTAGCACGCTAGTAATTTAGTAAGTAGGTCTGAGGAAGTTATGTTATACTATATAAACTCTTAGCTAAATGTAAATAATCTCTAGTACTTCAACTTCTTAACATTCTTAATAAGAAACCTAAGTAGCTTATTTGCTTTAACAGATGTTGAAAGCTTTTGTGCCTACTGTTTATCAAGTGTTTAATTATCTGGTGTATTTGAAAGCTACACTAATATGTAGCACTAAGTCTTGGGCTTGTTTTCCAGGTTTCATCTTATATTTGTTACAGTTCTGATGCTAAGATTTACCATTAAATACTCATGTGAAAGAAATACAAACGTGTCATTGACTAGAATTATATTAAGCAATTTACCCAGAAAATGTATATTTATGTCTCTTTAGCCTTTTAATTTTGCTTTTCTTCTAACTCCTATTGTGCAATTGCACAACATTCATTATATTGCCAGCATTTCATAGACTATAGGTATCTTGAATATATTTATCTGATTCAGCTTTTTTTTCCTCTTAGAGAGCATGCTATTAACTGAATAAAGAATTGATTCCTTAGTAGGCATTAAAGATCTTGAAAGGTGCTACCAAAAGGCACTGTGATGACCTCTAGTTTCCTGCCCAGTATGGGACATTTCATATGCATACCAAAGGCTTCTTTGCTTGCCCCTCCTGCAGTTAGATATGTTTTTCATTGTCCTTCAAAAGACTCAACCATGTTGCAGCACACTCTTCCATTTCTGCTGTATCCAACTCCTAAAAACTGCAGTACACACAAAGAGAGGGTGAAAAGTCTGTGGACTCGCTCTCTACTAAGTATGATTCAGCAAATACCTGTTTGTACCAGCATTAAGTCCCAGCTTTGTGTTTTTAAAAACCCAAAGACTGCTGTGTAAATGGAATACCAATATGAATTGTTGTGTCTAGTTACAAATATGTAAGTAGAATTTTGATTTGTGTTTGTTTTTCAGAGTCAGAGCTTCAACTGTGTGGAAAAGACTAAATGCCCAGGATCTAATGTGAGTTCTGTGCAGATACAGGGAGATTCAGATTATTTCATCAACCATCTTGGAGTACCTGCCATCCAGTTTTCTTATGAGGACATCAAAACATCAGAGGTAGTTATGAATTAAAATGGACAAACTGTAAAATAGCAGAAAGATAGAATTAGATTTCTCAGGTTATGTCCTTATGTGACAGGTGTGTTGTAATGGAAAGTTTTCTCCTGTAAATGCCTTATTTTTATTTTTTTTTGATGTTCAGAGGATTGCCACAGAGCTTCAAAGTGACCGATTTTATAGGGGTATGGTGTTCAAAAAAACCCAGATAAATATTTAGAACAAAGGAAAAGAAACAAAAAAATACTGGAGGACATTATGTTAAGAATGTTAATATTGTCAATAATATTACAGGTTGCATATTATCCAACCTGACTTTTCAGAATGCTTTAAACATAGAGGAAACAAGTTTTGATGTGTATTTTATTCCTGAGCAGTAGGATGAGACAGCCTTCAAAATGACTTTTATATCCATTTTCATAATGTGGGCAAAATATGTCTCCCCGGCATATATGTTGGTTGTAAAGATCTGTATGCTTGTTTGGGCTCTTCAAAACACCATATTCTTTCTCAGTCTGTTCTTCTCTGCATGGTAGGTGGAAGGGACATGTCTGCAGACCAGGTTGGAATTGCACACAGATAAACTGTTAGGAAAGTTTGTCCTTCCTCAGCTTTCACTGCGGTGGGTTGTATTTGCACCTGGACAGCTCAACCATTTACCCTCATTTTGTCAGCTGAGGATCAGGAAGCCTGCCATTAGTTATTTCGTGGTGGTCATGAGAAAATGTATGTGCTTTCTTGTAAATGTAGTCATGCACTGACTTCATATTCCCCTCATTTCTCTTCTTGCACTGTGCTTATCTACATATGCACATGTCTTTCCGAGTTCAAGAACAAAGCTGAAGCTGAGTTGAACTGGAATGATTCCTGGCACTGCATGCTAATATGTTTCTATTTCACAAATGCAAAGCAAAATAGAATTATGCCAAATGTTGGAGCATTGTTGTGATGTTGCTGTGTAAATTAAAATAGATTAAGTAAAAAAATATATATAAATGTGGAGACTTCAGTTTTTAAATGTCACTGCACCTGTTAGGCAGTGGTTGTAAGGAAAATGTGAAAGCAGAAGACCTACAAGTGCAATGCTTCTGACAGGCTTGTGGTACAGTGCAAATTTCTGTTGTCACTTAGCAGCTATTCCACGTAGTTTTCATTCCAGATCTGTGTATACAAGACCTATAGAGCATGCTAAAATCGGCAGACTTCAGTATATCAAAATAACAAGTTTTTCCTAGCAACATTTACACTATGAACACTGAATGTTCCCTTGGCTATTGTCTGTTTCAGTCCTTCCAAAGTTATTCTTCATGTTCAGTTCACTTTGCAGGCGTGCATTTTTGTCTTTCAAAATGACTCAGCAATGTAATTAAAATCACAGAAGAAAAATCTTTTCATACTTGCTTAAGTATGACACAGCAAATTTGATTCCCTGTTGAAAATGCAACACAGTTTTCTCCTTGCAAAATCATTTCCCAGAAATAAACTTATGATAAGTGTAACCTACAGTCTCAAAGTTGATGTACTGCATCTCTCAGACTATAGGACATCTTGACCCCATGAGATCTATTTCATGTGAGAAATAAATCTGCTTAGAAAAATGTATCAATTTCTGTTGGCAAGAAGTTGGATTTTTTCCTAAGAGTGAAGTTACATGGAATGATTAAATTTACATTCTTTGCTGTATTTTTATCATCTGTGGTACTGATTATTGACAGTCCTTCAGAAAATACAGGCTTCAAAACATAGTCCTTCAGAAACCTAGACTCTGCTAGTTTGCTGTATTCCACCAGACAAGCAATCTGGTTTTTTTTTGTTTGCAGTTTATTGCCATTGCTTATTGGAGATTCTGTTTATTGTATCAAACAGGAGTACTACTATTATAAGACAGACAAAAATTATTCTTGGTTTACCAGCTGTATTAATAAACATCGTAGGATTTTCTCTTGTGAAGGGTAGAGACTGACAGTAACCTGTCAAGTTGCAGGAAGGGATTTTTGTTTGTTTCCAAGCCATTCAGTTTTTTAAAGTCTGCCTGATCTGTGTCAGCTTCGCTGCAAAACAAGATTTGGATTTGGGAAAACAGATTTCAGAAATGGGATGGTTTGGCATGTTTTTATAGACTATCATTTTACCAGGCTGGTTTCCTCTGCTCTCTCTTTCACTGCTGTGACCTACTCAGGAAACTCTCTTTCGGAATATACATTAGTTGTTTATTTTTTCCATCTGTCAGCACACAGTGTCACATAAAAGCTATTCCACACTCCAAAAAACCTGGTTTAGAGTAAAAAAGCCCAAGACCTGTGCCTTGTAGTCTGCCTTCAGAGCAACAGTTACAGGTCAGCTTTAGAAATGCATCTCTTACACAGTAAGCATAATGCCAACCCTCATAGAGAAGGGTGTAAAAGCATTTCATTGGCAGGAACCTGAGGAGTAAATAAAAGGAAATAAAAGTTGAACGAGAAAACATTCAGACTGGAAAAGTAAGTAAAACTGTCTGGTTTGAAATAATGCAATACAGTGAACCACAGCCTCAGGCAGGTTAAATCTGCATAGCATGTGTTTGTGGTCAGATCTGTGAGCTAGTAAAGTGCATTCTAGGTATTCAACTGCTAGTATAGAAATGCACTGAGTGAAATGCAACTCATTTACCTGCTGCAAATAGACGGCATTTTAGTCTGCCAGCAAGAAGTAAACTTGGAAGAATTTCTTAAGTGGAAAAAACTACAATATTAACTGAATTTCCCAGCATTCTCTGCAGTTGCTGATGAAAGCCTTCCGCTCCTTCTAACTGGCTTGATCTGCACCAAAGGGTTACATTTTGATTTGTAACATATGAAGGGAAAGGATCATCAGCTTTCCTAATACTACAGATTCTCATACTTTGAAAAGTCATGTCTTTTGAGGTAAGGATTAATTTATATCTGAGTGACTGCGTATAACCTCCAGAAAGAGGAATAATGTTGATTTCAAATCAGAATTTCTCTAGCATGACTGAGGCTAAATTTTTGGTTACTTGATTGTAAGTTAGGAATAACTCTGAAAACACTGGATAGGGTGATGTATAATCTGAAGAGCATGCACTCAGTTTCTATTTGAATTCATTGTTCTTTCTGAATTGATATACACTGATTTTGTGCAGATGTGATAGAAAATATTGCTCTATAACTTATTTACCATCTTTCCTTACGTATCTCTTTTTCATCCTTTTCTGTTGCTTTTTGGCATTTTTAAAAATTTGCACATTAATGGTGATTCTGGTATTGGATGTGACTGATAATTGTGTTCTTCATAGAATCATAGAATGGCATGGGTTGGAAGGGACCCCAAGTATCATAAAGCTCCAACCCCCCTGCCACAGGCAGGGACACCAACCTCAGGCCTGGATCTACACAAGGTTGCCCAGGGCCCCATCCAACCTGGCCTTGAACACTTCCAGGGACGGGGCATCCACCGCCTCTCTGGGCAGCCTGTTCCAGCACCTCACTACTCTTTCTGTAAAAACTTCCCCCTAATATCCAATCTAAACCTTCCCTCCTTCGGCTTTAAACCATTCCCCCTTGTCCTGCCATTATCTGCCCTTTTAAAAAGTTGATTCCCCTCCTGTTTGTATGCTCCCTTCAGGCACTGGAAGGCTGCAATGAGGTCCCCCCACAGCCTTCTCTTCTCCAGGCTGAACAAGCCCAGCTCCCTCAGCCTCTCCTTGTAGGGCAGGTGCTCCAGCCCTCTAATCATCTTCATGGCCCTCCTCTGAACCCTCTCCAACAGTTCTACATCTCTCTTGTTTTGGGGCCCCAGATCTGGACACAGTACTCCAGGTGGGGCCTCATGAGGGCAGAGTAGAGAGGGACAATCACTTCCCTGTCCCTGCTGGCCACCACTCTTCTGATGGAGCCCAGAATGCCATTGGCCTTGCGAGCTGCAAGAGCACACTGCTGGCTCATGTTAAGTTTCTCATCCACTTCCTTATGAAGTACAATTTATTGTGGACTAAACTCTGCTTCTGTGCATGACTTCTATGAAATACAAGAAAAGCATTAAAAGTCATTGAAACTTAACCTTGACAGCAATAAAAGGCTCATTTATTCAAACCTGTGGCTATGTTAACTGAAAGTGGTTTTTAGCCACAGTGAATGCTGCTTTGTTAAATAATACAAAATTGCCAATAACTGGAAACATGAATGTGAAAGTTCCAAGAATCCAGAATACTCTGGGTGATCCTGTTTAACACAATTTGGGAAGGTGTCTTGTGATATTAGAATGATTTATTTCAGGAAGTAGATGGAATCGATGTGGTTTTGAGGCAATGGGTGGAAAAGCATGTATGGAGGCAGTGAACTTGTTGCTCAGATTCCTAGATTTATAATCTCAGTCACTTGACTAGATTTATAATCTCAGTCACTTGAAACTAAAATCCTTTAAAAATTTTTTTTGAGATATGTCCTAGCAGACCGTGCTGGGGTGCTTTATCCCTTAAATTTGCTGAGTTCCACAATTCTAATGAACATCAATTGACTTGAGAATGTTGTCTACCTCTGAAATTTGGTTGGAAATTATTTCATGTTCAGAGAAACAAAACAACCTTGCTTTATTAAAAACAAACCCTCACACAACCAAACCAACAAACCCCCTGACAGTCTCTCTGGCGCTGTAGTTTAGTAGCAGTACTATGAGGCATATTTAATCCAAAGCTGTAAAGAACCTTTCATAGTCAAAGTGATGTTTCTGAGAACTGTCTGTTTCTGGTCAAAGCACCACACTCAAAAAGTTTAGGTCCTTTTCCCAGTTTAGCTTCGTCTTTCCTTACTAATTTTTTCCCGACATTGGCATAAAGGAACAGTGTTACCTCTCAATTAAAAGCTTGAAGCACAAAGATGAGAAGGATTCTATAAGAGCAAGGTATTTCATTAAAGCTTTTTCTTAAATTATGAGAAAGTTTCAACTTTTTGTACAGTTTGGATATTTTATCTATGAGCTTTTTAAAAAGTTCTTTGGACTATAAATTCATCACAGTGAGTTTATACTGGAGTGGAAACTTTATTCAGCAGTATTGATTACCTCTCCTACAGAGGTAGAGTAAAATAAATCTCTTGGGCATCCAAGGTGGTTTTTGCCCCATTACTTTTCAGTTGCAGTAGAAACATCACCTGTTATGGAAAAGCTGTTTACAGAGCTGTTGGTTATAGAGACAGTGATTTCAGGCATTATATACTGAGAAAGGTTAAATGTGTCAAGATATATTTTGATAAGGGCTGCTTTTACATGCTTCTGATATCGGTTGTTTAAGGCTGTTGTGCTCAAATATTATTTTTGGAGGAGGGGACGCAGATTCTACAGGATTGCTGAAAGAGGCAACTTAAAGGGCTATTTTCTAATCCTTCTTCTTTATTGGCCAAGAATATGTGTGTCAGTACTTGGGGTATATGGAGAGAGAACATGGGCATTTTCCATGGTGATGTAACCACTGAGCCAGCTCACTCACTCGAAGAACTTCTTGCTGATTTACTTAAAACAAATCACTGTTAATTTTACTTTTAAAATATAACACATCTTTTGCAGTACAGTATCAAGGGTGTATCCAGCCTTCTCCTGAAAGTTTTCGGCATAAATCCTTCCTTTCATTATTACACTTCTTTTAATATATATAAAAAAAAATAATGCAAAGGCCAATGCCATGGTCTGGAAAATCTTGTGATTTTTCCTGTGTCTAGCCATAGTTCTACCTGTCAGAGAGGCTCAGACCTTCAGATATTTATCCATATCCCCTCTTAAAACATCCTTTTGTTTCTTATTTCTCTCCCTTATTTCTTTAAGCTTTGCCTTGTTTTTCTTTTTATATAAGTGTCATATAATTTTCCGTCTTCTTTGTGGAGTACCTTAAAAATATAGTTTATTGTGCTGAATTCAACATTTTAAACTGATGGCAAACTTGCTTTTTCCCTCCATGAAAGAGGAGGAAAGTAATTTTTTAAAAGATTTATATTGGGAATAGTAGTAGACTTCTTTACTAAAGAGAAAAGAACCAACGCTGTAGTTGCAAGTTAATTCATTTTCATTATGTCTGTCTTAGCACAGTTTATAGCATAGTTGCTGAAATACTAGAATGTAAGTAAATCACAGAGACTGAGAAAAATCACCTTGCTGTGGCTGCATAATGTTTTGGACACAAGAGATAATCTGGATTTGCCATGGTTTCCGTTAGAGATTTGATTGTAAATCAAACAACATCAAACTGTTGAGCATTTTGAAGCTGTTCTAATCACTTGTAAACTTAAGCTGGTACAGGAATATTTAGAGCCTCTTTCCACATGGAAATAGACTGTTACTAGCTTTTTCTGTGTCATTCTAAGTAAACGCATTCATTAATAATCTAATTTTTAAAATTACAGCTATTCCCTATGTTATCTTCATATTACTCATCCTTCTCAGTGCATCCTACTACATAATGATTCCTGTCTGATAACATGGACTCTTAAATGCCTTCTGTGATAATATGGTAGGTTACGTCAATGTTAGTGTTATCATTTTGTTTTGAGAAAAAACAAATTTCTGCACATTATTTAAAAAACCTAAAACCCTACCCTCTATTTTTGGTTATTTATTGAGGGACACATATTTAGCATGAAATATTTTATGGGAGCTGTCCAAGTTTGGGTATGCAGGGCTTACAGAACATTTACTTTTACACCTAGACCATAAAAGTTGTTTTCCGTATCTTCACTCAAACTTAAGTACAGGCAAGAAGTATAAAAATTACCTGTCACATTATTCACAGGCTAGACCAAGATAGTGTAATACCATGGACCACTAAGCTAATTTAGAAGAAAAATGAAAAGAGGTTTCTTTATAGAAGGCATTTGTATGTAATATATGTAGAAGAGTTTAGAATTTTGACAGTTTGAGATTGTATCCTCTTTAGAGAGAATGCATAATGATTTTTATTTCTGTTGAAATATGCATAACTTTTTGAAGGTAACTTTCAACTTTCATTAGAGCCCTTAAAAGTGGTTTTCGCCCACACTGGTGTAAAACGGAGGCCATTAAATCTTAACTCTTCAGTGAATGAGGCTTCTTAGTTGTTTTTACCATCTGCCTCATCTTCCTCCCTTTCCCCCTGGTCCTG
This sequence comes from Laterallus jamaicensis coturniculus, assembly GCA_022605575.1. Lineage (NCBI taxonomy): Eukaryota > Metazoa > Chordata > Aves > Gruiformes > Rallidae > Laterallus > Laterallus jamaicensis. The sequence goes on from JAKCOX010000015.1 coordinate 13,627,174, forward strand.
CCTTCATTTCTTCTTGTATCGCTCTTTGGGGAAACTTACTGTAGTTTCTTGTATTTCAGTATTTACATGCTTAGGCTGACATATCATGCATTTCTTTCAAAAGAAGTCAAAAGCTTTCCACGATTTCTTTGTTATGAGGAAAGAAACAGAGGAGCTGTCCTTGATGGAGAGAACTTAGGATCTAGTTTCCTGAAACATAACTCTTGCTTTGCATGCTCCTTTTATTTCTTTCATGTGCTTGTGTTAGTGTAGAGGGAGGGTGTGGGCAGTAAGGAGTGCTCTTCAGTGCATCTGGCTTGTGGGAATGGGAAGCTGGTGGTTATACCAACTTTTGTCTGTGTGGGAACGTCTGTAAGCTGTGGGGTTCTGGTGTCAGTGATTAGGAGCACCCTTTTAGTCCAGTTTATGGGGACCTTCAGCTGCTGTTCCATTTCTTGGGCTTCTTTGTGTCACGAACAAGGTTTGAACTGAATGTACAAATTCATAGAAATCAGCGTGGCGTGGGGAAGTTCTGGGTGTTGGCCATGTGTAAAGGGGTCAGGACTCTATCCAGTCAGCCATACTGGTCACACTGGGACCTTGCCACCAAGGTCTTTCTCCTACTGATAACTGATGGTTTCCTATCATTATCGATTGACTGATGTACTGAGTTGGTTCTAGTTATGACCTTGACATGATGTTTATACTATTCAATTTTAGTTCAGCAAAAGTGTCTAAGTAATTAGTGTCTCTGAGAAGTTTAAGTGGAACATGTAGGAAGTGTTTGCGGGTTTTTTTCAAATTTACATTCACATTATCAATCATGCAGCATAGGTAATTCAGTAGTTGATGGCCACTAGCTGTCATTACCATGTGAACAGCTATGTCCATTACCATTACAACCTCCAGCACACTGTTTCTTAGATTTCAAAAAATAAGTAATGAAAATAAAGCTAATTTCTGCCTAGCAGTGAGCCATTGCCCTTTATCAGGCTGCCAGAATTTGTTAAAAGCCACTGTTTCATTGAAAGGACAGTTCTCAGTCTCAGTATCTCTGATACAGAATGAACTGTATATGTCAACAAAGCTGAAGGCAACTAGTAAACAAACAGTTTGCATACTGGAGAAGGACAGATGATCCTCAGTGACAGAGACAACCTCAGTCTTTTAGTTACAATGTCTGATCTGCATTTTACCTGAGACATTAACATCTATTCTAGTCTGAAGCAGCTGGGTGTTTTGTGAACAAACTGGTAGCTGGCACTGCATATTTCTGACCAACCTTCTCTTACCTTCTCTCTTAGTAAAGTTCTTGTCAAGCATTATCTGTATAGATAATATATACACATACACTTTTATTTTTTATATGTGTGTTTATCTATGAATGTATAATCAAGGTGGCATTATGGAAAGCAATGTTTGTTGTGTAGTTTTGTCAGCTAATTCTGGGTTAAGTGAGAAATTTAACTCTAGAAACAAAGCCTTGTACCTGTGTGCATAGATCTAAAGCAAACATGAGTTGTCTGATCTGTAATATCCTTCCTTGAGAACCATTTTTGTATCCCTAATGTAGTTGGATAAATTGCTACAGTGCCTAAAGTCAAACGGTTTTTATGTTCTGAAGTTTCTGTTCTCTATATTCTTAATGCACTTTTCTTGACATTTTGCATCACATCATTAATCTCATTGTTACTCCATATCCAGATAATTTTCACCTTTGCTTCTGGTATGTCCTCCAGTCCCTTTCCAGAAAGGAAAGAGTGATTATTTTGAGATTTCTGGCCAACTACTTGAATGATCTATGGCTTACCAGACTGTTCTGGTAAATTTTATGCGGGCTTTTTTCTGTTATTATTTATGTCCTCTTGGATTAAGTGTCACCCAGTACCAATTAATTTATAAGTTCCAAGTATATTTAGCAAGAACTTCAATTAGAATCATCATGGCATCATTTTCTTTGAAAGATCAGGGTACGCTACATACAAAGACATGGTGTACTTCAGCCTTAACTTCTCAAAACAGAACTTCCAGGCCTGTGACATATGCTTAAATGCCCTTAGAAGAGGTTAGTACCAGTTGTATGATCCTCATATTCCAGGGAGATTCCTACCCTAAACAGAAACCGTATGTTCCCTTTCTGTGTCTAGAGTACAGGGAGTTTGCATAACAGCAGTGGGTTGCTGTCATGATCTGCAGTTTGGTAGCTTTTCCATCTAAAAATACAGCTCCACATGGCTCCACTCTTTCCCTGTTTTACTCCTCCTCTTCTTTCTCCCTCATATGTGTTAAATTTTTTAAGGAAATACACAGCTGGTAGCTGTCCACAGGGAGTTTACGGGAGATGTTTCATGCATGTATGAAAGAATGAAAGAACTAGTGTGCTTAGAATATCAGAGAATACCAGAGATTCTTTGCAAAGGAGCAAATGTGTATCAGCCTCAAAATGGAAGGTTGCTTGGGAACCCAGGATTTCTTTTCTCTAAACTGCCTCTGAAGAGTTTGGTGCTGTTGCGTTTGCTGCTGGGAGAGTTTATGAACTTTGTAGTAGAACTTTATGGTCAGCAAGGTATAGCAATGGGAGTTTGATGAGTCAAGGTGAAGAGAGAGACCAACTGCTAGTGTGTAATGAAATACAGTTTGAACAGTCCGGAGCAGATTGTCTTGGGACTACTTGTGAAGGTAAGTCCAAACTGCCGCTGCTTGTGTGTCTTGTCTTTCTCAATCATGGGTTATACTGTCTTCATAATAGCTGTGCTTTTGTTTATTCATACTGTATTTCTTTTGAGCAACGTGTTATTCCTGTCCATCTATAGCATAAATTAGTGCTTTTTAATTTCTCAGTACATTCAGGGCTTACTCTGTGTGGTACTCACCAGTAATACATTAATACATTAGTCCATCTGTTTGCTTGGACGCTAATTTACCCAGATTTGATCGTGTGATCGTGCTGATATTGTTAAGGTTAATGACTCACTGTTTTACAAGACAAAATATATTTGATGTTCAGTTGATTGCTTGAGTTGTTTTATTGAATAATACGAATATTTAGCTATGTAATTTCATGGAAGAGCATCTTTGTTATTCCACTAATGTTAGTGCAACTGATGATGTCCTCATCAGTTTGGTACATTACTTTGCTCCAAAAGAATCCTTTTGGTCTCACAGAACCTAGTGGTTTTATGTTCCAAACATTCCACAGTGCATCCAGACAAGGAAAATTCTTTACAAAAACCTGCCATACAGTATCAAAAATGCTCAACTTCTTTAGCATTCACACTGCATGAATACATGTGTTGGTGGAAACTGTCCTTGTAGATTCTCTCATAGGGTCTTCATGTTGGAATTTACTGAGGGCTGTTGAAAGTCAATGGAAGAAAGACAGTTTGGAAGGTAACAGAATCAATGTGATATGGGAAAATATGTGAGACATTTGTTGAGACAATTATTGCTTCTGTGTGGTAGCCTAATGAAGCATCTTGTTGCTAAAAACATGTATTATCTGAGGATAGAAAGCACTGAATTACCTGTCCTTCCTGGAGAAGGGGTGGGTTATGTTCAAGATACCATTTTAACACTGTTGTTCAGAGTAGCTAAAAGTCTTCTAGCAGAGTATCTAACATAAGTAGCAGAACTTGCTTTGTGTCAGCAGATATTGGCACCATGGCATTCAATTTTATCTTTCAATACTTTGGAAAAAAACCCCACAACAAACTTTGTGGACAGATATGAGAAATTAAACTGTGAGAAACTAAACCATCAGCCAGTTGCGATTTGAGTTAATGACGCATTCTCTCAAGTAAAAGTTGTAATGTTTTAAGTATCTTATCCTGGCTATTAATTACATTTTAAATAAGGCTTTTGAGAAATAAATGCTGCCTTTGAAGACATTATTGTTAGAAAAAGACAGTTTTGATTCTTACTGCAAAATAGTGAGCCTCCCACCTATACAATGTCTGTCCAGTGGATAAAATCCGATTTATTTCTTCATTTAGCTTAATAACTTAAATAGGGCTTTTAGAGCACTAAAAACTGGAAATAGGAAGTATCAATTAAGGGGGAAAAATTGTGCCTTATAATATTTGGGACTGTAAATTACACTTTTCTCTGGGCTCCATGGCTTATAGCAGGACATTGTTAGGATGAAGCACTTCATGTTTTCCACATAATTTGAAAGCTTATAATCAATCATAAATTGTTATTAAATGTTCTTGCATCCTTCATACCACACATCCAAGAAGAGCTGTTCACTCTTTCATGTAGCGCATCTGAACTCCTTAAACTACAGATTCTGCCTTCAGTTTGAAAAGCATCAAGGAAAAACTCTAGAGAGTAATAAAGCTATGCAAGTATCTTAAAAGTCACTTACTTTGTGCTGCAGTCTGTGAATTTCTGGCTTTACAGTGATTATTTCAATTCACTTACTAATGCAAATTAGAAGACATGAGAGAAAAGTGCTAATATTCTTTTTCTGACTGTTGGGTTGAGTTTTTCTGGCTACAACTGAGTTGAGTAATACAATAAATCATGCAGCAGTGATTCCAGTTATGTCCCTTCTGTTTTCTGTGCAGTCTCATTTGGCAGGCCTTCCTTATTTTGTCCAGCATCTGGTGACATCACAAGTGTGAATCTTCACCAGATCATTAAAACAGAAAATAAGTTTGGATTTGTTTCTGTTCTAAAAGTTTCTTGTTAAAAATCCCAAACAGAACCCCCATATCAGAACCTCCTCCTGACATCCATTATCACCAAGTAGGGTCATTCTTAACGTTGAGATTTTTGACACATGTTAGGCTGTGGCAACTGCAAAGCTTTACTTTCTAAGAATAATTTAAAAGTATGCACATTTTATGTTTTTAGTTTCATTTAAATAATAACCAATGAAAACTAGTGAGGCATGCACTCCCTTCTGCAATGTCGTTGCAGCTTTATGGACCATTATGAGTGACAGGTCCTATATGCCTTACATTAATGGCCTTGGTTCAGTTGAACTCATACATTACAGACCCAAACTTTGGCTTCGGTTTGTTCTATGCTAGATAATTCCCTTTCTCAGTACATCTATTTAAAAAGCTGCTTCGGTCTAAGAAAAGTATTCCAAGGAGCTGATGATGAGCTGTATTTTCATCTGTGACACTTTTCCTTTCCACTTTCTCCATTTCTTCTCCCAGGCAAACCTCTAGTCCAATCTCTTAAACCCTGCTGAGAAAAAAAAGGGACCACAGAGAAGAGATGGTCTTTTAACCTGGCTGAGGTGAAACACCTGTTTCACAAAGGAATACTACTGTATATTTGCTGCCAAGGCACCATATGCCTGACTGCTTGACTTGGGGTAAAAGGGAAGAAGGAATTAGTGAGAGCCTGCAGTGCAGGTTTCAGAGATATTTTTGTTCTGCTCACTGCTCTCTTTTTATCTTCTTATGGGGCTTTCTCCTTCATGCTATGAGAAATTTTTGCCAGTCGTTTTGAATACAGAAACAGGCACACCCTCATGGAACTGTAAGCCTCTGGATTTCTGGGTAGTAGTTTTGGGCACTAACACCACTTTCTAGTGTGTGCTCTGCTGGTGAATTCAACCTCCCGACTAAACTTGTTTACCAGGTTGATTCTGAAGGTAAGGTCCTACTACTTGCTTTAGTGACCAGACACTGCATGTCTGTGTGTATCCCTCAGGTTGCTGCAATTCTACTTTTCATGCTGTTGTAATACAAAAAAGGCAGAAAGAGTGAAACAGGTTAATAGCTCGTGGAACAGGTTCAGCATATGTGGACAGGCAACAGATTATTTTCTCAGTCCTGATGCAGCAAAGGCTTTATATCCCTAAATTCTCCTCTACTAAACATTATTCTTCGGCCTATGCAAAGAAAATAAACAGCTTTTTCTTGGCTTTCATCCTTCCTTTTTTGTGTTTGCTTTGCAGACTCTAGCAGTTTTAGATTAGCATGTTAATACTGTTCAGCCTACCTGTACAAATTTCAGAAGGATTTTTGCTCTTGCTGCTTGCTGTCCGTTGTACCTTCTTAAGAGCTTTGTACTTCTGTGCAGTATGAAATTGGTGAAGTGCTGAAGGGTGAAGATGGCACAACTATGGACTATAGTGGCAAAGAATAGCAACATTCCAGATTGAGTGTTACTGCTGAGCAGAGAAACCATGACTGCATGGTACTTGCAAAATAACCCGAAACCAAACAACCCGAATACCCCCCAATATATTTGGAGGTATTTAGGTTTTCTGATAAATGCTGGGAGTATTCAGCAGGGAAAAAAAAATAAATTATATAGGTATGGAATGGGAGCATATTAAGGAATTATTAGTTAAATATTTTGAGTTTTCTAACTGGTAATGCAGTTTTAAAAAAATAGTGAAGGAAATAAGACTCTGTTGTGGATGCAGCATTGTCCTGGCTAAGTAGAGAAAATTGTTTGGTTTATATACCACAGAACTAGCATTGTTGATTCTAAGTGTGTGGTAAAATTTGGTTTTGGTTTGTTTTTTAATGACAGTAGATCTCTTAAGTATGTCTTGGTATTTACTCTGTTTTACATCAAATCACCAGAAGCACTGTGGGATTTTATTGAATTATTTAAAATGCATTGGTTGAAAGTTGGCATGTAAATTGAAGGTATGCTAAAGTACACAAGGGATGGCAAATTTAGTACCTTTAGAAGGTGAACAGTTCTGCTCACTTAATTAGTTGAGGAAGGATAAGGTAGAAAAATTAGTCTAGTAAATCAGAAGAATTTTAGTGCAAGTGTCCATCATAAATAAACAAGAATAAGCCACGTTTGGGGTTTTAAGGGTTGGGTTTTTTTCCTGCATTTTCAATCCTCATTTAATCAATTCATAAATCAATTAATTACTGTCATGAGACCCAAGGGCAGCAGGAAATTGGGTTCAAATTAAAAAGAAAAGGAGGCCATTTGTTTTAAGATTGAAAGTTGAATGTTCAATCGAAGTTTAATCAGAAGTGACCCATTATTTGAAAAGTGGAACATCAATGTCTTTCTAATTTCACAGAATGCTTCATTAAATGAGTATTGAAAAGATCAGGTTAACTGATCATTTCAAGAGGAAGATGAGACAATAGGGACTTTCAAAGCCTGCTTCCAAAAGCACATTATGCTTGTTCATCTCTTCTGAACATCTCACAGAGAAACCAAATCATTACACTGGGGATTCAAGTTTTCAGCATGTTCCTTTCCAGGTTATACAGATCATATAATAAAAGCCTGGCTTCCTATCAGAAGAGCATATGTTCTTAATCCATTTGGTTATCTGTGTACCTACAGAACAATTTATAAAAAGTTATAAACTGTGAGGAGAAAATTTACAAAGTCCTGACTGAAAGTTGGGCCTCCTGAATTTTAGGGTGTCTTTTAGTGGTCTGGCTTGAAAACGTCTTTCCATAAATGGTTACCATCTCAAGGACATGCAGCTGTGCAATGTACTGGGTGGGGGTGGTGCTAGTGCCTGGCTAGAAGCGGGGCAGGCAGATTCTGTTTGAATTTTCTTGTTTGCTTGAGTGTGAGTGTGCAAGAAGAGCAGCTGTAGCTCCTACTGGAGGTGAAAAACAAAGGAGCAATATGGTTGGTTTTAGTGCTCTTTGGGTTAGTGTGTCTTTTTCTTTTGTGCACATACTAGAAATCTGCTTAGTGAATTGATGTTTAAAAAGAAAAAAAAGAGCTCACTTGTTAGTGTAAGCTTGCTGAAAGAATAAATGAGGAGTCTGATTCCATTTCTTACTGTTGGAAAATATTGCTCTTGCTGTTAAATGCTGAGAAGTACTCGAAGCATCATCTAGACTCATTCTAGGCTCATATCTCTGCCACATGCTCCTTGGGATAAAGAGTGGACCTGTTACATGGAAAGTTTATGCAGGTTTCTCTAACAGACATTGTGCTGGAAGGCAGTAAAAGGCAAGAGAAACTGAGAATGTATTTGCCTTTCTAGTTGCTCTTTATAGAGGCATCTTTCATGGGAAAAAATGAAAAAGGACAACTGGTTTTAAACATCTCCGTTTAACAAGTGCAGATCAAGATATTTTAGATGTCAAGTTATTTCAGGTAGCAATCTTGGATTAGCTCTTTGCAAGTATTATCTGTCTGTGCACACAGAGAATAACATGCACAAAATAATAAATGTAGAAATAATGTAGTTATAATGTAAAATATATAAAATTCTAGTCATTTGTTATATTTTAATTAAAAAGTGCACCCCATAGGAAAGGCTTTTGTTTCTAGGCAGAAAGCTTAATAGTGCAGAAAGACTCAAGCCCACCTAAAGCAATGACTCTATATGACTGCTTTTCAAGATCTTACCAAACTGGGTCTCGATTCCATGCCATGTGTGATGACAGTATGTGTTTTATTTGCTGATCATGTTATGTTCCTTTGAAAGGAAGCAGCTGAGGCAGTAGCAGAAGTTACTGCCTGTTTACCTTGACTAGCTGTAGTTGTCTCGACTAGGTTGGCAGCATTTGGAAGAAGGATTGATGCTTAGTGGCTTTCACAGAAGGAACACAGTAATCTGGGAGAGATTTCCAGAGCATAGATGTGGCAAAGAAGGGAGAGACCAACTGGGTTGGTTTGAGCAGCACTAGTAGACGACCTCAAACCTTTCAATACAGAAGGGACTGATGAGAAGAGCGGGGAGGGTGTTTGTAGTCTGACCACTAGATGAGTAGTTACGAAAGAAATTATTTTCCTGGGGGTCCTAGTATAGGCTGTGCTGAGTTTGGTGTAAAGTGGAAAGTCACTGACGGGCTGCTGGGATGAGGAAGAACTTAAAGATAATGGCTCCTTGTACAAAAACACACCAGGCAAAATAAATTTGCAAAGTTGGTGTTTGGTTTTTTTTAATGGTACTTTTGCTTTTTAACAAAGGCTATTATCCTGGATTTTGTTCTCATAAAACCTGCTTTAAAAGAAAAATAGTATTTTCAGGCATTGGCCTCCAGGAAGATAACCAGGACTGGTCCACATCAGAGCGCCAGCTGACTTGGGGTTCAGTGACACCACTCGTGTAATTCAAACATTTAGACCTAAGTATTCCTTTCCATGTAAGTTCTGTAAGAGGAGCAAGACCTGCTCCATGAAGGCACCTAGATTAAGGGAATGAATGTATACTTTGAGTGTTTGTATCTCACCATTGAATGTGAGATATGTAGGACAACTAGGATCCTAGTCCTTGCTCCACAGAAGTCTGCCTAGAGTTGGATGATATGCAAGCTGGTTCCTCTGCTTTACAGGCATCCAATCCATCAAGTTTTAGACTCCAGAAAAAGAATATTTGTCTAGATGGCATGATAATCTGATCTTGCTTAGCAAATCTAATTCGGTAATCATTCCCTTCACTGACTCTCAGTAAGGTACTCAAGAATGAATATAAATAATGTAATTTTTTCTAAGTTATTGATTGCAATTATGTGAATGATGATGAACAGCATTAGCAGCACAGTAGAAGAAAGACAGCATTCCTCAACCTCCCCCCAATCAAATGACATGCGCAAATTTAAAACAAAGATGAAGAGATGTTATGAATTAATCTTGATATATGTATTTTATCTTTATAATAAATGAGTTTGTACATCTTTTCCCTGAGATCTAAAAAAAAAAATTTCTGAAGGGGAAGAATTACTTCATTTATTATTCTGATACTTCTTTGACAAATTACACAGCACACAGATGCATCACTGAACACAAAAATTTGTATAAGTCAGTGCTAATTATTTTATTTTTGTTAAAGTGGTAGGAACTTACTACCAGAAGTAATCTACAAATATATGGAAATACTGATAGGATATTGATCATGTAGACGATAATATGTAGAAAAAATGACAAGCAAAATAATCAGCAATGTAACACACCTTTTTGAGACATACCTTTCACTGAGTTTTCTTGAACATGTCTATTGGACATGTCACACTGTTCAAACAAACTTAATTTAGCTGTGAATGTACTAGTCGGGGGTGAATTCAGCATCTGTAGGGAACTGTACCTAAGTTGAGTAGTTCTGAGCAGAGCATGTTGGTGTATTACATCATGGATATGATTATAATTAATTAGTGTCCCACACTTGTTCCCAAACAGAGCTCAGTGCTGTGCCCAATAAAGAACTAGCTCTTGGATCCACACGATGTACTATATTGTGTAGTAAAACATCATTCCGATTCAGCAGGCATAGATCAGATACCACTGGTTTATCCCCCAGGGTACATGAGCAAGATACTTTATTTCATTTTGTTTTGAGGAAGAGGGTAGGGCTTTTTCCTCTGCTTCTTTTTAACTTCTTTTATTTGAATTGAAGTTAACAGCTCTGTTAACTAAACTACTATTTTTCTTCAGCCTTTGTATGGCTTAGAACCCAGCATGTGAAAGAGCAAAGCTCAGTCACATAAAAAGAGGTTGTACAAGCCAGAACAAAGTATCTAAATTGTTTGTCTCTCTCACTTGCTCACTTCCTGATGTTTAAAACAAAAAACCCTACAGAGAGTTTTTAGCAAGTGAAAAGACAGTGGAGTGCCAACCTTACAAATCAATCCTGCTAAAGCCTCCATCAGTTTTAGCATTTTTTAACCAAAGCTTTATTTGGCCACTGCTCAGCATGCCGTCTCTGAATTCAAATAATGCATCATGGCTGTTGAGGGATGTGTTGGGCATAGTTACCAGGCTTAATGCCCCTAAAAAAGGGGTTTAACTTCTTGTGAGCATAGAGTGAGAGAGAGGCTCCTGAAGACCACTATGTATCAAGAGCAGGAAACTGAAGAAATACTAGTCTAGTAGATATGGGAAGTGGGTATTTGAAAAGGACATAGTTCCTCAGCGTTGACAGTATTTCCTCACAGTCTGGGAAATAATCAAAACCAGAAAAGTTATTCATCTTAAATACAGGACCATGAGCTGCTTTGAACTTCACTTGGAATTCAGTATGAAATTGCTGTAGACATTTTTCAAAATTACTTTCATGGGGATGTAATTGTATTATAATCTCATGATGGCTTAGGCATTTCTGAGGCAGGAATATTGACAGATTCTTATTGCTACTGGTATTATTTTATACGTAAATTCGTAGAACATAAAAATTGCACTCAGAATTGTGATACTCTCCTATTGGGTCCTGTGTAAAGCTCCAGAATGAGTATATATAAAATATTTCCATTATGAACCTGGCAAAATCCATTTAATGTCATGCTCTTCCTCTGCTTAATGGATACATTTTCCTATATTCTTTGTACTGTGCCTCTCCAGAAAAATAATCCTAATGGCATTAGAAGACACCTGCAAAATATGTTAGTTCTAGGACTAACCTAACTTAACCTGAAACTGAATGCTTCCCTAGAGACTCTGCTAAGGCTGTCAGACAAAAGACAAGACTTATTTCCCAGGATTCAGAAGTGAATCCATGCTACGAGGAAGTACGTTCATGAGGGCTTGTAGTCCCTCTACAGTCCCCAGCCAGTCCCTTTGGTAAGCCTGTATGTGACTACATTTCACAAAACACATTGTGCACTAAATACAAGATACAATAAAGACTTTAGGAAGTTCTAGCTAAGTGCAATAATATCTTTAGATGCTGGCATCTAAAATCAAAATCAAAATGCAGAAAAAGATTAATGGACAAGGAAAGATTTAGGCCTTACAAAAGGAGGTACAGAATATTGCAATGCTGAACTTAGTTGCCTAGAGCTAACCAGAGTTTGGCAGAGGGGAAGTTTTGTTCCTCTTCGGGGCATGGATAAATGTATGCACCTCTGGTTATTTGTGTATCAGAGTTCACTCTGAAGGGTATGTTTATACGAACTGCTCATAGAAAGTACATTTTAGAATGTCACGATACTCATGCACAGTCACATCCTCCCACTGATGTCTGAAATAACTTTGGGCATAGTTTCTGTGCCTTTGTGCTGAACTTACTGCTCTTGGCTAACAGCAAGTGTATTCAAAGTATGCTTACCAAATCGAGCACCTCAGTCCATCAGGGTGCACCTCTACACCTGATTTTAGACCAGGTGGGGAGTAGATGGGCACTAGGTTCTTAGCTTTTCTGAGAGGGGCAGTTCAGGTCATGCCTAAAGACCAAAACTTAGAGACGGTCCTCAAAAGCATAGGTTTAAAATAATTCCTGTTTTAGGCATCTCTGCACCTTTGAGGCTTGGGGGTATTGTATTGCATTATTTGGGGTTTTTTTCAGTCCACACATGGGTTTCTTGTTTCCTTGTAACAGCAAATATGTAACCTAACTACTTTCTTTCTTACAGTGCAAGAAGAGGCTAAAATCTTGTGGAGATAATATATTAAGATTGCCTGATATTTAGAAGAGTGGTCAACCTAAAGAATGTAATTCTAAGGAACTGATGAAAACCCTGTATTATGTAGACAGAATTATTATATACAGAAATAGGCTGGTTGCAGAAGATAAAAATATATTCTTTGATTATTGTGTTTACCTTTGTTCTGAAGACTCTAAATCATACCGTATTTAATAAAACGTCTGATTGCCACCTAGTGCAGAATGAAATCTCTGTGGATATTTTTTCTCCTAGGCAAGCTTTTTGACTGCTTTGGGAAGCATAATTGCAAAGACAACTGCCATTCAAGAAATAAAGTTGTAGCATTTAGAGGGGTTTGCCTCTTTTAGGGATTTGGAATCATTTAATTAGATCAGTGAAATAAGTTTAATCGTTGGCAAAACTTAAAAACAGTTTGAAGGGTTTTTTAATCTCTGAACAAAATCCAATAAGCATTTGAAGGAGGACATCATTGTGGAATCTTAAAAGGCTTCTTGTTTCTTTCTCACAGAATTCTAGCTTTCTCTCTGAAGCTCTTTTTCCTGTACGTACAACAAAAACTGAAGAGCTGGATCCCTCCTTTGGCCTTCATGAGACCATTGCAAAGGTAACAGAAATGGTGATCTCATTTATATGTCCTTCCCTTTACACAGCCAAATTTGGATTTGTTAATAATTTTGAAAGAGTCTGTTTTTTTCCTGTGGATACTTCAATGTAGTTAAAAGCTGTGGATTGTAAGGGTCAAGTTTCATTTTGGGAGTATTCTATACTGTTGCATCACTAAACTTGTATGTCCACTTTCATGTGCAAATGCCTCATTTTATGTGATTTGGTTGTCTTTGCATGGTTCACATTGAATTTATGGGCGTGAGTGCAGGGCATTGAGCCCCACGAGATGGCAGGAAGTAACAAGTTCGTTGCTGTCAGTTTTGTCAGTGAAGAGGGTCTCTGAGGGCACCTTTACATTCACTGATGCTTGGTTTTATGAGCTGTCACGGTGTGCTCACATGGGAGGAAGGAGTGGCCGTTCCATGATTCTGGAGAGTGCTCTACAGAGGGGATGCTCTCAAAGTTAATGTCTTCTGACTCCCCTCTTGTCGCTCCATTATAATACTCCCTCCATGTTATTTATTAATACAATCAAAATTAGTCCTTGCTCTAAAGTACTGTTTCTTCACTCTGTCCACTCAGCACACCCTATTTCTCCAGAGACAGGACTACAAATGAGTCCAACTTAATGAATTCTGGCACTTATAATTGGTTTTCGTATAAACCAGAGCTATGTAGACCTCACAAGCAGATTTCTTTCTTTATTTGGAGCTACTTCTTTTGGAAAAGCAGCTGCTCTTGAAACATTTCTTTTGGCAACAACAAAAATAAATTCACAAAGATCAGCAATGTGCAGATTTAGCATGTAGGCAGATCAGCATCTTTGGCAAAAACAGACAGTGACTGACCTTGGGGTTTTGGGGTTTGGGTTTTTTTGTTTGTTTGGTGGTGGCTGTTTTGTTTTTTTTATAAACCAGCACATTTTCCTAGACATTCTTTTGAAGCTTGTCAGAGTCTGACAGTTAGGGAAGAACACAAGACAAGTCTTATCTGAAGCCCTTTCAATGGAAATGGTTTTTTAAGCCATCCTTGATGCCAAAGTGACTGAAAAGATGCACCAAATTTCTTTGCAAAGACTGAGTGGAGTAGGTATGTAATTATTTAGTGCATAATTAATTTCTGCTTTACTAATTAGTGTGTGGTGGGCCATGTATAATCTGAATAATATGTGGTTTAGTATTTGCTCTATAATGTTTACTGACACAGAAAAATATTTATTAGATAGACTTTGAAGCATTTTGATACTGTTTAAATCATTACAAATTATTTTAGGTAGGTTCATTGAGCATTACAATTTTCTTTGATAAAACTTGATTAAGATTGCACTAGGATATGACTGTATTTCCATTTTGCTTTTCAGAATGTAGCCCAGAATGCTCTTATAAAAATGAATAATACATGCAGCAGTGGCGCGAGATCTTCACCTGGCGATTCTGTCATTTTCAGCTTAGATCAATTAATCTTAAAGTAGTTTCTGAATAGCTTGAACAGGAAGAGTTTTCGAAGTTTCCTCTACTATTTAGTTGCCTTTATGGTTAGACATTGGTGGTGATACCTCTTGGTCCCTCCATTTCCACCACCCCCCCTTCTTAGAGAAAATGAGGCAAGCTTTGCCAGGCAATTGTCTTTCTGTTCTCCTGCAATAGAGGCTTTCCTTTACCTCTCCTTTATCCTGGTGTTTGGCATCTCTTCCAATCTCAAAGCGTTTTCTTTGGGTTACTGTCCAAAAAGACATGCAGAACTTTTTCACACAATAAAAATGCCATATTCCAACCTGCTTTATTCCAATAGATATCCAGTTCCTTTGCCACTATCAAAATATTCAAATTCTTATTTATAAAACACTGTAAACTAGCTGTAACAGCTTTGAAGACTTACGAAAAACTTTGTCATTTACCAAGTTTCCCATTATATTAGGTTATAGACATTCAGATGTGAGGCCTTGGAGTTACAAATTTTGAAAAATAAACCAAAATATTGTAAGTATTGTATCTATAGTTGATAGCTCATTGTCTGAAGGTAAACAGCATTCTGCCATAGCTGAACTAAAAATGTTGTGATCTTTAGAGGCATGGTACAAGCTAAGGCCTAGACCTAGGAAATAATATGCTGGGTTCATATCTTAATAGAATTCCTTCTATGTCAATAACTGCTAATTTGACTGTAGTATCCGAATTCAATAAATATTTATTTTTTAAAATAATTTTAGATTCCATTAATAATCCTTGGGGTTGTTTTTTTTTTCCTTTGGCAAATCTTAATGGCCAAATAAAAATCTGCTTTAAAAGGCAAAAAGAAATGTTAAGTTTTATAGCACTGGAAACCTGTTTTATATATAGAAAATATGGAAGAAGCATGTGTTCTAAAAGCGGCTTATGTGTGAGACTTTGTCTTTAAAATTACAGTCTCAGTTCCTTTAGCAACCAGCTGAGACCTGATCTGAATGACTCTGCATCTATTGGAACATACACAGTAATTGGTATTTTTGAGACACAGTTGGTATATATTTCTTTAAACTATGCTTTATCAGATCAAACTGAGGTTTAGAAGCTGAGAAAATGTTGAATTCAATGCAAGAAGGCATACTGATGCTGGATGGTATCCTTATTGTAAAAAGGATATTCACTAAATCAAGGTTTATTCGTTCAGACCCTGGTGATGAAGATGTCACAGAGTTGAGGTAACTGGAGATAAAAATAAATATCTCAATAAAACCCCAGGTGTGAAGTAATAGTTATTACTGAATTTCTTGTGTGTTGATGTTCTTTTAGTGAAGGAGGATTTGACCTGGTTTGGGTCTTTTTTTAATATTCAGGAGTATTAGATAGGAACAAACCTAATTTATCCAAGCTGATTGATTTCAGACATTTATGTTACTTCGTGGTTACCACGTAGCCTCCAGAGCGGGCCCAGCTTGGCTGGATAGGAGCAAAATTCCATTTGGTACAAAAGACTACAACTAGTTGTAAGAAGTACTAGATTCTCAGGGAATAAATATATAAAATCAGGGAATCATAGCCTGTTTCCTCTGATATAATTTCCCACTTACTGCCAATTGGCAGTGCATTATTTTTTAGGTTGATAATCATGCCTCTACACCAATTCCCATCTCTGTTCCATGTGTGGTTATCTCTGCCCTTTTGTAATTCATTTACATTCTGACTTCCATCACATCCCATAGCAAGATTTCCCACAATTTAATTCCCTGTTCAGCCCCGACTTACTTTAAACTTGCTGCTTGTTTATCTCACCATTTTTTTTGTGCTTTTGCTATAAGAAATAATAAACATGGTCTGTTTACTTTTTGATACCATTTGCTTTCCTTTCTAAACAATGTTCTGAGTGTAATAACCAGTTTGAGCTGTCCTCATAGGTCATTCCTGCCTAATAATATGTCACCTCTGTACTTCAGCAGTTCAATGGCATCTCTTTTGCTTTAAAATCCTTAGAACTATGAACCATACTCAATGTGCTGGATAACTGTGGATGTATAGACTCTCTATGATATTTTCTTCTCTAGTCATGAATAATTTTCTATGTGCTGTTGTACTACTGTTATATATTAACTATTCCAGATTACTGGAACACTGTGCTGCCATCCAGCGAGATCTGGACAGGCTGGAAAGCTGGGCAGGTAGAAACCAGATGAAATTCAACAAAAGCAAGTGTAAAGACTTGCACCTGGGAAGGAATAACTGCATGTATCAGTACAGGCTGGGGGTTGATCTGCTGGAAACCTGTGGAGAAGGACCTGGGGGTCCTGGTCGATGACAGGTTGGCTATGAGTCAGCAGTGTGCACTGGTGGCTAAGAGAGCCAATGGGATCCTGGGGTGCATCAGGAAGAGTGTGGCCAGCAAGTCCAAGGAGGTGATCCTCCCCCTCTACTCTGCCCTGGTCAGGCCCCACCTGGAGTATTGTGTCCAGTTCTGGGATCCCTGGTATATAAAAGACAGGGATCTCCTTGAGAGAGTCCAGAGAAGGGCTATGAAGATGATTAAGGGCATGGAACATCTATCCTATGAGCAAAGGCTGAGAGAGATGGGGCTGTTCAGCCCGGAGAAAAGAAGACTGAGGGGGGACCTAATCAATGTTTATAAATATCTTAAGTATGGGATGCAGGGGGAATTGGCCAGCCCCTTTTCAGTAGTCTGTGGAGACAGGACAAGGGGCAATGGCTGCAAATTGGAGCACAGGAAGTTCCGCACCAACATGCGGAGGGACTTTTTCCCAGTGAGGGTGACAGAGCCCTGGGACAGGCTGCCCAGGGAGGTGGTGGAGTCCCCATCTCTGGAGATATTCAAGACCCATCTGGATGCCTATCTGTGCAGTATGCGCCTGGGATCTGCTTTGGCAGGGGGGTTGGACCCGATGATGTCTCGAGGTCTCTTCCAACCCCTACAATTCTGTGATTCTGTGAATATTTGTTTATTCAGTTATATGACTTAATACATTAATCCTGATTGTGTATACTCACAGGTTTTCTCCCATGTGCATCACTTCATATTTTCCAACAGTGATCTTGCGGCCAGTGTTCAAATATTGATGGTTGCAGGTCAGGAAGGGCACAAAGAATGACCATTGTTCAGTCTCAGGTAGCAGAGGTGTGCTTAGAGTTCAATTTGATGAAACTCATTTGCTGCTGCATATCCCTCACAGTGTTTGTTGCTTGCGTGGTCACTGAAGCTGGTGGAAGATGTACTGGTTTTGGTGAGAATTTATTTGAGGCCCTTCATCTCTCCGAGGGAAACGGGGCTTTAATATCTTTTTTTTTTTTAATATGTGAATGGTTTGAGACTAATTAACAATGGAAGAATTTCAATATAATTTTTTTACATTAGGTTCAGTATAAGAACAAATAATCAATAATTGTGGCTTATACTTTCTGAAGACAGTAGTTACCTTTATTTCATGAACACTTTGAGAAGGAGATTACCAAATGAGGCAGGTAGAATGAATGAGAAATGTGCAGCTATTAAGGAGAGTAGGGAGAGAGATCTGTAATCTGAGAGCTTAGAAGATCTAATTTGACAGAAAGCTTGTCTGATCAATTTATTTAGGGTAGACTGCTGCAAGGCCCAAGCTGATCTGAAAGATTCAGAGCAGAAAGAGAAACATGTAGGCTTCCTAGTGGTGTAGAACCAAGATGTTCATTACAGCAGCATGTTGCAATACAGAATTTAGTGGTATCTTAAATGATAGTTGCAGACCTTGTAATTTCAAGTGTGCTTGATAATACCTGTATGAGATATTAAAATAGAGAAAAGTGTGCCTGTGTGGCAGAGAATGGATTATCCCATCAGACCAGAAGCCAGGCGAAATTCCACTGGTACCAAATGCAGAAAAGTATGCCCTTTTTCCATAAGTTTCATCACTGTTAATCAGCACAGTGTTTCACAGTAACTAGTCCATTGGACTTATTAACGAGGTTGAAAATACTTTGTGTTATGAGGTATGCTCACTAGAGTACCCTAATAAGACTCGAATTATGCAGTTGTAAAAGCTTTAGTGGCAGTCCCCCAACAGGGAGTGCCGCCGGAGCCACTTACCCACTATCAGCCATGGCATAATAATAACCTTTTATTGATTTCTACTTTGGCAGGCACCAAAGTGTTGAAAGGTATGCCAGAAGTGACATATTTGTTTTTATGATGAGTTATGGATGCTGACAGATAACTCTTGAGAAAATTATTTGTGATCCTGATTATTCTACACTTCAATTATCGAGCTGCATAAAGTAGAACTAACTACCATGATGCAATTAACTTCTAAACATTAAATAAAACACCAACAGGGAGAAATGCTTCCTTTTGTAGGGGAAATAAGGGGGGTTGTGTGATATACTATAGTATTTCCATTTGTAAAAAAATTATAAATGCTTCTAAGAAGATGACAGTCAGTTTCTTGAAGCAACTGGATTGCAAAGTACTGGACTGCAGGACTGTTGGTAAATGGAATTCACATTTTGACTACAGATAAGGTACAGCACGGGTATGTTGATTTGAGGATTGTACTGTTCTGTTCTTTTGAACCATGGGAGGGATATATATTCTCCTTTACCCATTGGCTAGTCCCATTGATTCTCTACTACAAGCAGAGGGAATACCCATGGATCTTGACAATGAGTGATATCCATATTTTTCGTACTTCCTTTCTCTGTAATGACCCTTAAAATCAAAATCTGTGCTTTGGTACATGCTACCTCTGCTAAATATTTTCATCTTCCTGCATGGTATCTGCAAAAGAGCTCTTTTTTGGTATGCTTCTGTACTGAAAACACTGAAAGTAACTGTGAAGATAGATAGATATGAAATTGTAATAACTTATTGAGATACTATATTTATGAAACATAAGATAATACAATGCAGCTAAATTAATATGAAGGTGGCATACCCTTACAATCCTAAATACTGAGACTGCAGATTTTGAATCAGTACATTCAAATACTGTGAAGAACAGTATTTCCTGCCAAAGTTCAAAATCAAAACAAAATCTCATTGTAGTCAACCAGCATGAAATTTATTTGCATTTCATTGAATCATCTGTTGTAGTTTTGGCAGGGATGCAATCTCCATAATATCGGTTGGAAGCACTTTCACAGACCATGTACAGCACATCTATGTTGCAGAATTTTACCAGAAACATTTCTGCCAGCATATTATTACCGGCATCCTTGTTTCAGGAGAGTACGTTCCCATTCATGTGCCCTTTCCACTACAACTTGTCCTTTTTGGTATCAAATTGTTCTTGAAAAGCAGTGTGGCATTGTGCTTAGGTATCCCAGTGACTTCTGCATCAAGGCAACTGTACATCTGGATTTCCACTGCTGCATCTTCCTTTTTCATTTGAAAATTTCCTCTCTGTATGGATAGAAGATTTGGCAGAATTGTTTAAGATTTCCAAACAGCAGAGAGAGAATATGACTCTGGTCAGAGTTACAGCACTTAACGTGTGAAAGTGCTTGTGTGGCATGTTCAGAAGGAATCTGAGATATGCAGAAAGCACAAGTCTGATACACCCGAGTATATTCTATAGCCAAGCCTAGAAAACTCAGTCCTTGGAAAGCCCAGGTGGATACATGGCAGCCTTTTCCCTGCGTCACACTGTGGTTTGCTAACTGGAAATTTTGGCTGTGTGCCATGATTTCTATCATGAAAATGTGACACTTTGGAGTGTCAGTTTCCAGAAGTAATTTCTCCACTTAACTAACTTTGACAATGTCTTTTGATGTGTTTTTTTAAATTCCTGTCTTCAATCTGGCATGTCAGATTTTCACATCATTTTTCAGTCTGGTTGTCGTCATACCTCCGAAGACCTGTGTTCTGCACAGACCAACAGAACTCTCTTGGCTTTTTAAAGACAAATGATGGTATGATTTTGTACATTCAAAGCAAATTAACCAAGCCTCTAGTCAGCAAACAGGATAATGGAGCGGGGATAGGTGACAGTTGCTGACTGAAGTTCATGTAATGGAAGTGCCATTTTTAGTGCATGAAGTGAGAACCAGGCTGGGTGACCTGATTAATACCTACATTTGACACAATCCGCTATTGATACTGAATTTATAGGTATGATGTTTAATACTGTTTTGGAGACATCAGAATTGTCTGCAGTATTGTTGGGATGCTCTGTCACGCGTAAAAGCACCTGAGAAATTGCAGGATGACCTGGGACATCTCATGATTTTTCTGTTTGTCATCCTGCAGCTGGCAGCAGCTCACGGCACTTCAGCAGCTCTCATCAGCTGTAAGGTGGTGTGGCAGTGTAGGTATGGGGTAATGCACCAATTGTCAGGTAGTCTCTCTCTCTAACTTAAATTACTTACTTGGCTTTACTGGTCAGCCTCTCATATACTGGTTCTGAGCCTCTTACTCTTATTTATGGCTTAATGGTATTTGAGACGTGCAAAGCAGAATCATATTGTCTGTGGTGACAGTCTGACTGAATTCAACCAAAACCAAACTTGTCTGAATTCTTCTGCAAAGTACAGGCTTATTTCATGGAAATTGTTTGGTTTAGCAGATATTCTCTTAAGCACACAAGTGAGAGATTTTTGTTTTACCTTTAGCCTCCTTGCATGAAAGAACATATAATCCAGTTCAAGCAGAGGGTAAATACAAACCTGCTGAAAACTCCCTTCTGACAATGTGTATTTTATTCTGCAGCTATTGTCAGCAGCGATAAAAACAAGAGTGAATCTGGTGATATAAACTGGCACAGTAACTTTGGGGATGGTGTATGAATTGTGGTGAACAGGGAAGTAACAACATTCAAAGGAAGAAAAAAAAAAAAGCACTGTCTAGGGATTTTCTTAGCATTAGATGTGAGAGAGGTGACTTTGCTGCTAAAGACATGAGGTGTTCTGACAGACAGTCATACTCTGTTTGGCCAGACAGCATATTCTTTACCTATTCTAGCCTAGTTAGGGTAGATACGCTTAGAATTTTTCAGTAGTTCTTTGTTCCTAAAAGCAAGTAGCCTCAAGGAGTCTTGCACTTTAAACTCTGATGGATAAAGACTAGGTAATAAAAATAAGTTGAAATTGCTGAACCTTTGGTAAAAATTTGATGAACCAGCTGCACTGTCCAACACAACTTCATTTGGTTCAATCAGGTATTAAAAAACAGTACCTTTCCATTACCCACCTGAAATTTTCCACATCTTTCCTGCTAATAACTCCTTCAAAATAGAAGAGGTGTTACAGGACAAAACTATTTCTCTTTCCTCCTGTGCCATTTATTCTTGAAATTGTGGAAAGATGGCAAGATTTGAATATTCCAAGATACTAGTTTCTGGATTTCTTATTGCATGACTGGAATTTAGTGTTTTCAGCTTACAGAGCTCTGACAACTATGAAAATATAAAAATAACCAGGAAACTACTGCTCCAATAAACAGGAGGTGCCCAATGAAGAAGAAAACAGACATCATTAATAGCAGGGTTTGTGTAGAAAACATTCCTATGGACTGTCTCTCTGCAATCCTTACTGTTCAGTTCTCTGACTGTCAGAATTCTGTATTACTTGAATCTTTTTGATACTGCAGCAAGACTATATGTTCTGTAAAAAAAAGTTAGCATTGGCTTCTGTCAGAATGTTTCTGAACCAGATTGCTGTTTAGAACCACACAGTTGTTAATTCTTCCTTTAGACCTAAATTTTACTCAGTTTCTCTCATGATTTGTCTGTCAACTGTTAGTGGAAAAGAAAAAAACAACATTCCATCATTTTTCAAGCTAGAGTTGCAATTTAACTGAAGTAAGCAAATACATGTCAACTCCATCTGATCCAATCAAACACAGGATAAACATGTAAGCTCATACATAATGTATCATTTTAAATCTCATGATAGAAACCCAAGGCTGGCGGTGTTTATACATCTCCTGGAAGACATCTTACACTCCAATCACAGCAGTCTGACTAAGCAGAAGAGGTATGGTAGGAATGAGAGGAAGCATTGTTTAATTCTCATTTTATACATGAGAAAATGAAATACCATTTAAAGTAACTGTGCATCTAATTCATCCCACCTGAATTCAGCATTAACTTGCAGAATCTGGTGATTGGTCTGACACTGTAGGCAAAGTCTAGGGGCGAATTTCAAAGCTGAAGTTAGATTTCTGAATTTTGGAATTTAGCATGTGTTTGGGATTTGCTGGAATTTCAATGTTGGCTGTGACCAACCGGGCAGTTTTCTATAATGTACTTAGCCATGTGGGTGCTGGTGTCAGTGGGACTTACCTGGCTTAGAAAGAAGTTACAGTGCCTACAGCAGTGCCTTCACTCCAGTGCCTTATTTTGTTTGTGTTGAGATTTGTAATCTAGCTGCATCTCTAGCTGGTTACTGAGTGCTGTACAGGGGCCAGACTCTCAGCAAAGATGTTCATGACAGATGTCTTTTTTTGTTGGGTTGGTGTGGGTTTTTTTCCTGTTGATTGATGATCATGACACTAAGAAGCTGCTGTGTATTTACTGCTCTATACTATATGTATGCTCTAAATACTGTGTGTTTATTTTATATACATTGCTTTTATTTCAAAAACATAGGTTTGCTATGAGTGATATCAAATAATTGGACACATGCAAGCATTTGTTACTGAATGTCAACACATATGTTTGTGTCCAACCACTGAAATGCAACAACTAAAAAACCAAATCTGAAGCTTGCTGCTCATTTAATAGGTAGGAATATGCTGGGAGTTATTTGAATTTTGCCCTTTCCTCACTGTCCTATTCTTCACCGACTTAATTACTGAATTTATCAGAGCATAATTTTGTTAAACCGTTCTTTAGCATTAGTACTATCATAGGCATTTGTTATTGGTTAACAAATGCTCCAGCTGCTAAAGGTTCAATCTTTGTTCTTGGCACACATATACTGACTTTGGTGGCTGTGCAAGGAAGATGTGTTTTTCTTTAAACAAGACACTAGCATTCTAGAGGAATAGTTCCTTTGGGTACTCTAAAAGTATCTTGTATGTTGTATTAGCTCACTGTATTAGCTCTTTTCTGTCTTCAGATCTTTTGACAAAGATGTCAAATCAGACAATCCTTTCCCCAGAGCTTGTCTCTTAAAACACTAAGTTTCTACTAACAGTAATGTTTTTCTTTCTTTTTTAAAATTAATTTAACATGATCTAATTTGCATATTAGTGAAAAGGAGGTCAAGTCCGTGGAACTTAGGTATCTGCTTAAGTGCTTGAAAAAAGAGATGAATATAGCTGCTTTAATACTATGAATGAATGAATAGGTTTTGCAAACAACTTGCAGAAATACCTGGGGAAATACAGCTGCTAAGATGCATGTTTATTTGTTCATTTTATTTTTTAGACCATACTTACAACTTCCTTTGGAGTACTGGTAACATGTATTATTGACATGTTTTGAGGGTTTTTTTATTATTATTTTATTCTGTGACATAGCTACAAACGCATCAGAGCTTTACAAATGTTGAAGTTTCTGTCTTGAGCTCAGTTCTGAATTCAAAACTAGGTTTTCAAGAGTTTGGTTTCCCATAAGGAATTTTAAAATGTCAGAATTTTCCAGTAAGCTTAGCCCAGTCCATAGTGTTCTAAAACTTGTTTTAAATGTCGACATCTATTTTAGCATCAGACTGATAGCTGAACTCTACTGGAACCATCCTCTTGGTGCTGAGCATTTCCTGGGATTGTGGCCATCCAGAGAGGGGAGTATAAGATGAAGATGATTATATATTGGATAAGAAAAAATGTGTACTAGAGAAAAAGCTCCCAAGAACCAAGCCATTGTGCTTGGACTTGGGGCATGTCAGCAGGAACCTAATAGTAAAAATTAAGCACAAATTTATGTCTAAATAAAAATTGTACTGTCTTCTTGAACATTGGAGCCTGGACAAGGGCTATTTACTAGAGTAGTCTCTTTGCAATGTTGAAGTCTAACCCTGCTGCAAAACACCAACCCTCTAAGAATTCCCTTTGTTCTACATCATCTTTGTTTATTCTAAAAACCTTATACACTGTGGAAGCCAGGACTGCCACTTATCTCACTAATTCTTGGGATACAAATGCACAGTCTTTTTCATCATTTTGTTTCCAAATTCAGTGAAACACTCATTCTTCACTGTGTCTTCACTGTTAGGGAGGTATGATATAGGTATCAAGAATGGCCTATACCTTAGATATGCTATAATATACTTTTGGGTAATAGAAGCTGCAGATTTGAGTTCTTCAAGCTATAGCAAGAATTAAATGGGTCCTAATGTTATACAAGCTTGAATATGCAGATGAAAGTGTTTCTGTTTATCCTTCTAATTACTTTTCAAGCTAGTTGCAGAATTTCTGTTAAAAAGACTTGTTAAATTTTTGGAAAGTTATCCCTGAATTGATGGTCAAGAGCTGAAATAGCTGAAACTTGAGATTTCAATGTGCGGCACCATGAAATTTTCTACTTGCAGGTTACTGTCAACGTGGCGGTAGTAGGGAGTGACTGAGCCTCCTTCAAAAGCCCTACCCTTCGATGCCTTCATTGCAGGTGTGCTGTGCAAATTGGATTGCAGTGGCAGATCATTCTTGTTCTGAATTGTTTTGTAACTCTGCTCCTATATGAGAAACCCAGTGTACTCTCAGTGATAAAAATCATAGAGATGTTTTTTGTAACGTATTCCCATATATGAAAATGTAGTTTGGTCTTCGTTTGCTTTTCGTCTGTCTCTAATTAATTCTTATGTAGGTATTTACATCAGCTATAACTGGAAAAGTACAGTTATATCTTTTCTAATAGATGTCCTAAACTGAAGGATAGCAGAATTGGCATGAATGAAGAGTGTCTTTTCAAATGCAATTAGACAGTGTGAAGAAATTTTGTAAAGTATAAATGTTGTAGGAAAAAAAAACTAGTGGATAAAATTATGAGGAGTCAAAAAAGAATGTAAGCTAAAAGTATTAAAAAATCCCAGGAAGAACATCTTGTTTATTGATCTGGTTTATTATCAGTGCGGACACTCTAGCATTAAAGCAGCTAAGATTAGAGCAATTAAAGTTAGACTAAGAATACTTGATTAGCCTTAAGCTAGAGTTTTTAAATTAGTAGAAGTATCTTGGAGAATTGTGGGCTGAAGATCCTGTATCATAAACAGTAGGGATGGTTAAACTGTTTCTTCCTTTTCCAGTATGTACAAGGGAAGAGATTGCGGAATAATGTCAGACAGTTTGGATTTATGATCTGTTCAGCAGCTTTGGGAAGAGAAGGGTTCTGTTAAGCAATGCTTATGAGTAGGGAATACTGCCTCTCTCCATTTCACCTCTGTGAGCCTGAAACCAGATCTTAGTTTGGTTGTGTTATAAAAGCCCTTAATTCTCTGCCCCAGAAAGTGATAAATGCATTGAAATAGTTTAGTCTAAGCATGTGGTTTAGGAAAGCCAAATCCCCTTTCCTGAGTGCACCCCTCCTGAAGAAGGGTCGCTATTCAAGTTTAATGCTCGAACAACGCTTTCTGGCTGCCAGTCACGTGGGAGGTCAGAGTATTCCCACCTTGGTAGCAAAAAATGGCTGAGGCAAATAAACCTGGACAACCTCTGGTCAGTTTTGCCTTCTGGACTTCAGGTGTGATCCTTTCCATTTCCATTTGAGTCCAACAGAATAGATTCAAGCCAATCAACACAAGATTGTGTGTTAACATAATGGGTGTGAGGTGTAGTCAACCAAGAGGAGTCATTGCCCCATCTGCCTGCAGTTCTTGGGCCAGGGGCTGGGTATAATCTGTCGCAATCTAACCATAAAGCCAAAGCCATATAAAAGATGTACTTTCCTACAGCGGAAAGTATATTTCTATTTCATAAGCAGAGATCATATACTGGCTATGAGGCTGTTTTTTATTTTAATACCTTCTTGTAAAACTAATGGCTAGGAGTTTCATAAATTGCAGCCTAATTCCAACTGTGCACCTATAATATTGATTTTGTAAGATACAGCATCTCTATTATCTATTGAAATAATTTTAGTTCAAAATTTAAACTAATATTAGAAAGTACAGGATTTGGACTTGAAAAATCTTTAAGAGTCGAGTCCCCTAAACAATAAATGAAAAGCACCGTTTCAGAGCGATAGAAAGGATAGAAATTGTTCTGGAATAATGGAGTAGTATATTCTAGTATGCTGCAGCCTTTTCCTCATCTAAAATTAATATGATTATGTAGAAGTAGAGATAAAGTTTTATTGTTAAACTTATTTTGAAGAAATTTATGTCCTGGCCAGTACTTCTTTTGAAGAATCATTCATGAAAAATAGTGTTTTCTTATAGTTATGGAATAAATTTTGAATCTCAGAGAATCCTTTTCATTTCTGTAGATGAAAGGATAGCCCATTTTGTTGCCTAGATGTATCAGTAGTTAGGTGTATGTGGATAATGCATGTGTGTATTCTGAGATAATTGTGAAATTTACCTAATCTGTTTTAAATTATTATAGATAAGCAATAAAATAATCTCAATTTTGCTGCTGTCAAATGTGATCCATCAGCATTTATGTGCTTACATCTTTGGAAGGAAAAAAACTGAAGGGAGAATGTTTACTTTCCTGTGACAAAATAATTCTAAATTTTAAATGGTGAAATTAATAGCAATGCTTTTGCATGACAGATGTGGATGACATCAAGACTATTTACTTCAAATGTAATGATTGTTTTTCCTGTGAAGTTTGTGATTACTGTCAGTTAATAACTTGCAATGCCCTCCGTTCATTCTGATGGGTACAGGAATGTGTGGGTGTTATTATTTGGGTAATGCAACTGACAAATCTGTCAATGAATAGTGACACGATTCATCAATATATATTGTAGTCAAAGAGAGCAATTTGCACAAAGATTTGCCTGTCCAGCCACGTCTCTCAAACTTGCCTGGACAGGGAGAATATCCTGGGTAATCCATCATAATTCATGAAAGGTCACTGGAACTTTGGAGCATCCAATAAAATTTGCCTGGACAATCAAGGTAAGATGAAAATTGACATGTAGTAGGGATGATAGAAGTCACCGTTGTCAGAAATGAATACTTGAATCAAACACATAATTAAACTAAGTATCAAAATAGTTGAATGCAAACTGATTTTAATCCTTTTAGAGTGAATGTGACTTCTTGTTACACTAAAACAACACCGATCAACAGCACTGGATCAGCACAGCCTTTTTAATTTGTAGTGAGGCCAACTTTGCAGAATTCACTTCAACTTGGATAAGTATTCAAAAGTTCTGATGTTTAATCAACTTTAGGGAAAAGTCTGGGCAGTGATTCTCTGGGAGATGGCCTTCCTATATAGATTAGTAGCCCAATCTTTTTGTAAAAAATGCCACCCAAAAAAATAACCACTCATATTACCAATGGTTACTTACACACACACACCCTTTTTTGTATGACAGACATAAAAATGTAATTGCTGGGTTTGGTTTTCTTAATGAGTTTTTAAGTGAGGTGGTGGGGGTTTTTTAATTAAATGTTACTGGCTTAATTGAGCTATGTGTACACACACATAGAATCATAGAAGCATAGAATGGCAAGGGTTGAAAGGGACCCCGAGGATCATAAAGCTCCAACCCCCCTGCCACAGGCAGGGACACCAACCTCAGGCCTGGATCTACACAAGGTTGCCCAGGGCCCCATCCAACCTGGCCTTGAACACTTCCAGGGATGGGGCATCCACCACCTCTCTGGGCAGCCTGTTCCAGGACCTCACCACTCTTTAAAAAAAGCTTCCCCCTAATATTCAGTCTAAACCTTCCCTCCTTCAGCTTTAAACCATTCCCCCTTGTCCTGCCATTATCTGCCCTTTTAAAAAGTTGATTCCCCTCCTGTTTGTATGCTCCCTTCAGGTACTGGAAGGCTGCAATAAGGTCCCCCCGCAGCCTTCTCTTCTCCAGGCTTAAAAAGCCCAGCTCCCTCAACCTCTCCTTGTAGGGCAGGTGCTCCAGCCCTCTAATCATCCTTGTGGCCCTCCTCTGAACCCTCTCCAACAGTTCTACATCCTTCTTGTATTGGGGGCCCCAGATCTGGACACAGTACTCCAGGTGGGGCCTCATGAGGGCAGAGTAGAGAGGGACAATCACCTCCCTGTCCCTGCTGGCCACCCCTCTTCTGATGGAGCCCAGGATACCATTGGCCTTGCGAGCTGCAAGAGCACACTGCTGGCTCATGTTAAGTTTCTCATCCACTATGACACCCAGGTCCTTCTCAGCAGGGCTACTCTCAAGAAGCTCTTCTCCCAGTCTGTATCTATGTCTGGGATTCTTCTGGCCCAAGTGCAACACCTGACACTTGGCAGTGTTGAACCTCATTAGGTTCACCCAGGCCCATCTTTCCAGCCTGTCAAGATCCCTCTGGATGGCTTCCTTTCCTTCTAGGGTGTCAACAGCACCACTTAGCTTGGTATCATCAGCAAACTTGCTGAGGGTGCACTCAATCCCATCATCGATGTCATTGATAAAGATGTTAAAGAGAACCGGTCCCAAGACAGACCCCTGGGGGACACCGCTTGTCACCGGCCTCCACCTGGCCATACATACATGCTCTCTTCACAAAATCCAAATACTTTGACAGAAAAAAAGAGGATACTAAAGATTGTTTACTTGATGTAATTTTCAATATTTTTATAAGATATTTTAAATGTAACACCATTTTTACTTTTATTTAATAATACTCAAATCCACAAAAGCCTCAGCTTTCTAGCCCTAGGTTCTTACAGTTTTGCAGTGTACAAACTGGTAGACTTTATATCACAGCTTTCCAAAATACCTTACGTAATAAAAAAATCAAAGAAAAATTTGCTGGTTTCTGCTCAAATTATCTTATTGTTGCACTGCTTCATAATTCTAGGGAGTTTGTTGCTTATTTTTTTAAAAACAGTTTTAGAACACAAAGGTGAAAATTGGGTAATTTCTAAAAAAACAAACATTATTTCCTCTGTGAGTTTTTTCTTGCTATATCAATTTGAGAAATCTTTTTTTAAATAATGTTGTTGCATCCGTTAAGGTGCCAGCCCATGTTAATCATTCAGACTTTGTTTTTAAAACTCATGATCAGTGCTCTCTGCCAGATAAATGAATATTATGTAAACAGATGAGTCCAGGTCTAATTTCC
Source organism: Laterallus jamaicensis coturniculus (assembly GCA_022605575.1). Classification (NCBI taxonomy): domain Eukaryota; kingdom Metazoa; phylum Chordata; class Aves; order Gruiformes; family Rallidae; genus Laterallus; species Laterallus jamaicensis. The sequence goes on from JAKCOX010000015.1 coordinate 13,656,644, forward strand.
ATTACATTGCTAGTTCACTGTACCTCAGGAGAGTTCACTCTTGCTTCAACCAATGTAAGAGCCAATGGTCTACAGGAAGAGTGCATATAAAGAAAATATTGGTCAGATTTTTAGCTGTTCACAAAGTGTTTGAGTCCGTAAGTGCAGATGCACTATCTGATTTTCATGGGCAAAATAAGAGGCAGCAGCTGCAAATATAATTCAGCATACTTCAAGATAAAATGGGCGGATTTGTTCTGCTTTGTGAATGTAAGACCTGTTTGGGAAGTCATATCCTGCATCCCGTCAGTAATCATCCAGTACGATGCCACATTGACATTGTTGTGCTTGAGAGAGTAATTTGGTCCCAGGCTTAAATGGAAGCAGAGGACCACTCTGCAGAAAAAAAGACTAAATACTTATATTAATGCAATTGAAAAGCTTGGTTAGGCTCAGTGGAATAAATGCTCTGCTACAGAAGTTTTAGGTATCATAAACAAGTAATATTGATCAAATCAACAGAAAAAAAAGTGATCAAGTTCCTTCTTCTGTTCTATATTTTCACCTGAAATTTGGAGAACGTTCCCTTGTATAAGCAGCGCTTGGGGCTCAGCCCTCTGTTACATTTGATTTCTGGATATGTTTGGATGAAAGATATGGCAAATGAGTTTTCTAATAGAAAGTCCATATGAAATGCAAGGAATTATATAAATAAAATTTTTACAGAAGTACTTAATTTGTATAAAGTTTAGTAACCTTGACAGTTTGAGTTGTACATCTTTCTTTTAACGTCATTTGTTAACTTTATTATGGAAGAACATTATCAGAAGTCTTTTTAGTTCAACTTTTTTCCTGTTTTTCAAGTATCTCAGGAAAAGTATAACGTTCTCAGAATTACCAGAAATGCTTGCTTCTCCCTGTCTTTGGTACATCACTTCTGATTTACTAACTCTTCCCTTCCTGTCGCCTGTATTCCATCAAATTCTGAGCTGAATGTCACATTCGTAGCACCTGCTATTAGAATTGAATATTTTGAAAGACTTTGAAACTAATATAATAATTAAGACCATAAGAAATATCTATCATTTGAATGTTGTTGACTTCAGAGTTTTACAGTTGCCCTAAACCAATCTGAAGGCTACCACAGAGTGAGCAGAATTAAGTTTGATCTGACTGAAAAATCATCATTTGGTTTTGTTGTTGGCTTTGCTCTTAGGGGTTTGTTTTGTTTTCCGCTCTCAGATCTGATTTGCCACATAGACTTTAATGCCTTGGTAAGGATGACTGTGAGGATGTGTAAAGATGACTGTGAGAAGTGCTGAGGGTAGCATAAGCAGTTACTTCAGCAACAACATAATTTGTGATAGACTTTGAAATTTGAACTGAAAGGGTGTTGAAATTGGCCCAAGGAAGGTTAGCTCTTTATGTACACTGTGGCAAGTTGATTCTTAGATCATCTGCTTAAAATATGTGCCTTAAATTTAAAAAGACCTCTCCACGTTCGTTGTTATTTCAGTAGAATTCTAGAAGCATCCTGGCCGAAATTGACTAGTAACAAATTACCACGTTTCAAAAAAACTAGGGTGTTTTGTGGCTGGAGTGTTTCTTGTACTGAACTTTGAAGGAAGATATGAGTAACAGATGGCAAAGCCTTTTAGGAAACTCATCTGGATTTCAGGAATTGACTGTGTGAAGTCCTGATTGGAATTTATAAAACCTAATTAAGAGTGAATGTGTAAGGTATGTATTTGTAATTTTGGTGCTAACACAAGATTGGCTGACACCCAGTATTGTGATTCAGAAATAATTCTCTTGTACCTGTAAAGTGCACAGGACAAATGTCTAAATCAAAACTTTATCTAGGTTTTATTGGTATCGTTTTTATCGTTTTTATAAATCTCTTGCAGGGTTTGTAAGTACACTTTAGGATGAGTAAATCCATTTAGACAATATTTGCTGAAAATCTAAGGGATATGCATTAGTAGAGTCTTAACAAAGGATATGTTTTACTGAAATTCTTATAAATGCTTTCCCATTGTAGTGGTGGCAGTATTTATGGTGAGTTAATTGAAAGTGAACTCTGAAACAGCAGATTCACATCTCAATTTTATTAGTTAACCATTTTGTTTAGGTACCATTAATAAACTCGTTTCATAATGCAGCTTTATGTATGGTTTAGTACCTAAAAAAATCATTAAAAAAAGAGTTCCTATGCACTATGTTTAAGGAAGCCCTAATTTAAAATTTAATCAGACCATGGTAGTTGTTTAGTAATTGGCTCTAGAAATATGTTTGATCCAGACATTAGCATTAACAAGCTTTTGCAAAACAGGAGAGCTAAACTCTGTGAGAAACATGCTTCATATCTCTATCACTAGATCTTGTTTACAATGGCAGCAAATGAATATACAGCTAATTTATCACTTGGTATGTCATGTTGAAAGAGGTGGCACCACCACGTTCATTGGAACCACAGTTATGCAGTGCTTAACACTTCCTTGAAAAGGCCATGTTCCTCTTCAGCTTGTTCATCTGAGCTCCTTATTACAGAAAAAGCTGTGATCCCTGAGCACCTCTCTGATCTCCATCAGTCAACACGTTTATTTTGACACCAAAACCCCCTTAAACTTCTAGTCTCAAATAATAACAGTTGCATTCCTACCAGCTATATTGTAATAAAAAGACAACACAAGAGCTTGTGAAATTATATGAGGGCGTCAAAAGAGGCATGTCTTTTATTCTAAAAGACCTGATACAGTCAGTTGCTGTTTAGTTTAGCAACTATTGCAAATACAGTAAAAACATAGTTACATGAAGGAAAGTGAATACAGAGAGTGTATCTTTACTGCACGACTGGTAAGAGGGCAGTAAATTTGAATATAAATGAACATAGGCTGCAGAAGAACCTGAGATAAATCACCAGAAAGCTGGAATTGTAATGATTTTCGCACAGCCAAGTAAGGAAAAGCTTTCAGATTGAATGTCAGGCTGGCTATCCCTGGCTAATTCAAATCTGAATATGCTTTATCTATGGTGACACTGTGATCCTAAAGAAAGTACTTGGCTAAGAGACTAGCACATAAAGGGAAATACATGTTGGAATCATTGGCTGCCCAACTTTGTATGGCACAGTTTGATTGTGGGGTAACATCAGGGTAAGGTTAAACCTTTGCATAAATATTGTCTTGTCTAAAAGTGTTGAAGAAAATGGGGCAGCACAGTGAGTCTGCCTTAACTGACATGAATGATGTTCTTCTGAACTTGATGTTCCAGCCAGTGTGATCATTTTGATTGACGTATCTAAGGAGAATTTAAAACTTTTTTCTTTCTTTTTTCTTTCAATAAACTGAACAAACTTGCAGCTGACAGGAGCCTCACATGAGATCCTAATGAGACAAAGAATGAAAGGTTTCTTTCTATGCTGAATTACCAGAACCATAATGATATTGTAGCATGGTTTAAAAAAAAAAAAACAAACCAAAAACTTGCTTTTCACTCAATAGATCCTTTGTATAATACGATGGACTGAATGCTGAATGTAGACGATGTGAGTTAATCTAAACATTTCTGTCTTCTCTCTTTCCTTTTTCCACACTAAGTTGGGAATCTTTCATTTGTATTCCCTTTGTTTTGCAGGAAAAAAAAAATCTCTATCCACAAGTAAAATCTCACAGTACAGGGAGAAACAAGTTGTTATATGGAACGGTTCTAATTGTTTTCTGAGTAACAGGTTTTTTTTCCCCAGATAAACTGCATTATAGATATTTGTTCAAATGCTGTTCTAAACCAGCTTATCTTAGAAACTATGCCTTCTAAACATTTCATTTGAATAGAGTATTTTCCTAAATTAGTAAGTTACTTATTGTTCCAAACAGCACTGCTGTTTCAATCAAAGCCACATAAAAATAGTAAATGTGAAAAAAAGTAAATTAAATATTAAGTAGATTTTGTTAAAGTAGCATTTAAAAAGCTGAAAAATAAAAATTTCATTTGCTTCAGAACTGTAAAACATCTTTCACTGGAAGGATTTTTTTATATTCAATTTTAAAAAATGACAAAATAAGTTCTGGTAGTATCTTTTCCAGATTTCCCCATATGCCATGTTATATTTAACTGGTAATGCAATGTTGACATGATTGTTAGTTATCCCATTAAGAATATTTCTATATTTCTTTGAGGGACTCTTGTTCCACTGATTTTTCCACAGAAAATTGGATGACTCCTATTTATGTTTAAAGAATTAGAGGGCTATAAGTCCATACAGAAGTATTACTGCATTCTTCTCTAATGTATTAGAAGTAAACAAGCTTACAAAACATAGTCATGGCAGGAAAGAAGAGAACAAGAGTAGGATAACATTTATGCCCTAATTATGAACTTTGCATCTATTTCTAGACACTAATACCAAACTCTATAAAAATGCAGAGCCTGTGCAGAGTGTACCCAAAATGAGATAGGTGGTATTTTGGGAGCTGCAGTTCTCAGATTACCTGTCAGAGCACCTTCTCCTCACACCTGTGAAAAGATACAGTATGGGAAATAATGTGATAATACCAGAACATCCATTTTTGTAGCATGGAACATGTTTTTGTGGATGCTGCCATATCAAAACACCCCCCAGTATCACTCTGTAACGTATTTGATTACCGTCTACCTCAGAGAGCTTATTGTTTCCAAATAACAATATGTAGTTAACAGATAAGATGAAGTTTTAATAGAAGAATTGCATTTAAAATCTTGTTTCTGTTTATCTGGCATATTTTTTAATTAATCTGTATTTGCCAGGGAAGGACAAGTGTACTCTAGGGCCTTATGCTTTTCTTAGGGAAACAAAAGTAAACAAAAATAAATCTTAAGATACTTGGGTACAGTCAATGTCTGAATCTACAGCAAGTGCTTTTATCTCATCATACTGTTAGAGTTATTATATCATCAGTCTTTCATTGACTAGCTGTCAGAGAAGAGATTCAGCATCTTTTTTTCTAGAAGTAACACTCTACCCATACCTGGAACATGTAATTTTTCTCCTCTTTGTGCCTCCTGCTACGCTCTCCTGCCATTGGGTTTCCAGACCACATTGCAGGAGGGTGAAGGACTTTATAAAAGATACTTGGCTGATGCTTTTCAGCCCATGTAAATATACTACTGGCAGAGGTGTGTCCAGTGAGTTGGAAGGCCTTGGCTTTTGACTTATTCATCAGTCATATACTGACAGGAGAAATTATTGTCTTGCTTGCTGGAGAAAACAGGTACTACCATTGGCAGAAGCACACAAATTCTGTCAAACTTTGGACAGGTGAGTTGCAATTATGTACCAAAAGACAGTACCTACATGGGCACATTTTTAAGAACTGACCTTTAGTTCCAAAATAGAGAGCTATAAATCTGTGTCCCATTTAATGTCTTATGCATGCAGCCTGTCTAGAAACAGACGATATGTTAGTCTTAACAATCTACTTTTCATCTTCCATTTAGATGAGCAATAAATTGCTGGTAAGTTTTCCTGGTGGACTTCTAAAAGCAGAGGAGATCAATATGTACAATTATATACAAAGTTTTTTAAATAGCAAGCCCTTAGAAAATACTAAGTGCGTGAAGATAATTTCCAATATATTCACCAGTAGTGATGTTTTTTGTGGGCATTTCTCTCTGTCAGTCTGCCTGTCCCAGGTCTTTAGGGGAAAATGAAGCTGAAGACTTGGCAGACTTTCTCTCCTCAGGACTTGAACACTGTCATTTTGGTTTGGTTTATGTCAATGGAACTGTGCTGACTGCCAGATTCTAGGCTTGAGCACAGGTCTAATATCCCCAAACGGACAGAGGTAAGACACTGAACTGACATGAGCTTGTGTATGGCACATAAGCTATTTTAATAAATTTCTGAAGCTGAAATGCATATGATGCTTTCTGTATAGCAATGGGCAGTACATGTGCAATTTTTTTACCACAACTAGCCTCTGATTTTAAGTACCATGCGATTAGTCAGACTGTGGTTGGTGGTTATTTGGGGATACCAGCCATCCCAGATTTACTATTTACACAAAACCATTATGAAAATGCATATTATTTGCAGTAAAAGCAAAACTGGAAGCTTTGACTATTTTTCCTTATTACTGCTTTTTTTATGAAGATTATTGTATATTTTGGCCATGAGTATTTCTGACTTCTCTCACTGAAGCACTGAAGTGCTTCAGAATTGGATTAGAAACCGAAGGAAGGAACTGAGAATCTTGGTGAGGATCACAAAAATGGAAACGTGGTTTTGCTCAGTGCCTTAAATTTTAAAACTTTCTTTTTTCTGCTTATAGTTCAGGCTATGTACTTTTACTCTGCTCTAGCATTTGGAGAGGATAAAAAGAAGCAGAAATTCCAGTAAGAAATGTGCTATGTTCTTTCACTAAATTGAGAATTCAGTTGTCCTTCTGTGGAGATATTTTTCCAGTAGCCTAGTTCTTGTTTAGGGATAATTTTGCTACAGAGATAGATATTATTTGATAAATCCAGTAGGAATGTGGTTGGGTAGGTACTGGTTTCTTGCCATTTTTCAGAAGCTGTCAAGAAATGTTTTTTAAAGGCCCATCATGTCTGTCTTCATATTCTGTAGTTTTCAGTGTGCCACCATATTGTAAGCAGCATGGTTCTATTTGCTGCTTGTGCTTGTTTTGTCTCAGTTACTGTTAAGATGCATGGGTAGGTTTTTGAGTATGTATGAGCATAAATGAAATTATAAATGTGTTTCTGTTCACCAGAGAATGTATACATGCTTAGTATGTTAGAAAAGCTGTGACCCACTGCTGAAAAATGTTTCATTTCAATCTTCAAGTTCTGTAAATTTCAACTTGAATTGGTTCACTGATGAAGATCACAGAAATAAAGCTAGTCTTCTGAGAATATTGTAGGAACAACAAAAAAAACCCACCTCTTTGCCTTGAAATGTGCCCTGTACTTGCCATGACTTTCCAGTTTCTCGTTCAGAGCTATCATTGTGTCTTTTATAGTACTTGAGAAAAAGGGATTGTAGTGATACCTCTTAGAGCTTTAGTACTTTTGGAAGGTGAGGACATATTTGACCCAAGTAACGTTCTCACAGTCCTCACTGAGTCTAATCCTTGACAATGATCAGTTGCTGGATACACAGCCTGTACAAACCGGGAAAGGCAGTTCCCTATTTCACAGCATGAGCCTGAAATCAGTACTCTCCAAATTTGTTTCATGTTTGAGGAAGCTACATGGCATTGCATGTATTATAACCTGGTTGTACTGTCTGTCTTAATTTGCTTACCTACAGTATCTCATGCTGCCTATAAATCTTCTAGAACACTGCAAATGTCTTCATTGACAGTACCTAAGTAGTACTCCTTGGTTATGCTTAAAGATGCTTCATAAGAAGAACACTTTTGTAATCAAGAAGCTACTAACAAGCAGCTTCCATATCCTTATTACCATTTATTTTTTCCTACTTTTGTATTGTCTAATGTAATCTGATAAAATTGTGTAAATAACTTCTAAGCAGAGGATTGAAATATGTAATACTATAATACCTCACACAATTGTGTGTTCTTTATATTACTTGCAAGTTATGTTTCAGATACTCAAATTCAGTTAGTAGGCTCACCTTAATTTAGAAGTGACATACACATTGAGAACCCTCTCCCAGAAGATATCTACTCTGAGAGAGTATTTTCATTTCTGTGCGAACATCTTATGATGTAAGTTTACTTCTATATTTAGTTTTTGTTTGGGACATGTCTGTCCATAGTAGTTTTCTTGCACTTCCTGCATTTCTGGTTGGCAGGCTGTTGGCAGGGTAGTAACCTGAGGAGCACTCCACTTTAGAACTCAGCTTATCCTCCCTCAGAACATAGGTCTTCTGTGTGGCTTGTATAGGCATAGGAGAAGGAAGGAGTGATGAAAAATTAGAAGGTGGGTAAGTAGAAATATAGTAATTTGATTTGCAGGTTAACACTTGCCATTTTCATGTTCTCATGAGCAGAGAAAACAGTGAAATTCCAAAGAGTGGGGAGAGTTGTAGACCGTGCTTTTTTTAAAGGTTCTATTTGCAGCTTGGACAATTCACCAAATTCTCCTAGAAACTATAGAAATCACATCCTTGATATTAAGCTGCCTTTTTACCAACTTTGGAGCAATTCAAGCTGTTTAGTGAGAAGGTAACCAAGTTTCGTGCTGACAGAAGGAAATTTTTTTTCTAACCTTATTTTCAAACTTCCTCATTGGAAAATATTAGAGGGGAAAAAAATAGCGACCACTTCTTCTCTGCAATCTTTGCCTTTTCCAAACTACTTGAACTTAAGCTAAGCAACCCATTAGTAATTAATTAGTAATCCTGTGTGCCTTTTTGGGATGTATGATTTGCCTGTATTTTCTGAAGAACAGAGCAAATACAAAGCCATTTGGGAGTTATATGTACTGATCTGTAATTGTGTTTCCTGGACTCTTATTTTACCATATTTTCGATAATTGTAATAGACTTTGAAGCTTACGTTCTTATACGTGAGCTGTACCAAATGTCTTATGTGACTAGTTGGATCTTAAAAATTATTAAACTGTGAGTTGGAGAATGAAAAACTAATAACTATAAAATTACTGTCTGTTCCAATAATCTTAGCTTTCAGAGTGCCTCAAAAGGCAGCAGAACTAGAAATCTTCCTTTTAGAGGTCACGTAGGAAATACTTAAGATGATCTTGAGTCACATGGTTTTAATAAAACCATTTTTCATGTTAAGAAAGCAGCTCTAGCTCATTTTCAGTTTGGCTGATGTAGTCCACTGAGACCGAGTTGTGTTATTTGGGTTTTTTTCAAGGCTTAGTGGTTTTAATTCAAACAGTAATTAAGAGAAGAATGCAAACCACATCCTTTACACTGCTAAACAGCAACAGTAATATGTTTATATTGTTTATAAAATGTATTGAACTGCCTAATCCATAGCTCATTGAAGCTACATGCAGAATCATAGCAGTTGTTTATAATCAGGCTTTACTGACTTTTTTTGTAACCTCTCCGAGGTAAAGATCACTTTTCCAGAGAAGCAGATTGTGAGGGAAAGGATGACAATATCAGAGCTAAGAGCTTAAGGTATCCTGGTGTCCACTCACATCTTTGAGCCAGTAGTTGCTTTTGAAAGATTTCTCCAAAGCTCAAGTTCCATTTTCAGAAGTGACTGGTGGTACTGGCAGATAAACGGGGTGGGATTTGGCCGGCTTGCTGACTCTATCTATCTCTTTTAGTTACCAGCTTTTTTAGTATCTGTATTTCTAACCTGGGGTGGGGAAACATACTCCAGTTAGTACTCTCCAGCAGCTCAAGTAGGTGGATCTTAGCAGAGTAAAAGCCAAAATGAATTCTGAAATTTTCTTGTCCTTTGGCTTTTAAAGCCAGGTTTCAGTCATGCTGTCTTTAATCAGTAAGGCAAAGAGACAAGACTACATATTAAGAGATCTGCTGACCTTTAAGATAAAGCTTCTACGTAGTATGGATGCCTATACATAGATCATTATTAGACATACTTTGTGACATAAAATGACCTTGACTACTTTTTTTTCCTCAAACATGAAATCAGCATGGAAATGAAGTATCGTGGATGAGATACTATGAATTGTTAAATGAGGCATGCTAATTAAAGTTAGATTTCAGAACATGTGAATTACCACAACTTGTATAGCTTAAGATGAACTTTGAGATCATTTAGTGCATTCCTGCCAGTACAGAATACTTCCTTTCTTTCTTGCTTGTACTTCACTATTAAGGAGAAAGGTCTTTTCCACTTTGTTTGATAAACTGTTCCACAATCCAGAATGACTACTGCCACAATGTTTTTCCTTCTCTTATTCAACAAAAATAGTTTTTACTTAATTACATTACTTTTGGTTGTTTCTTCTAAATTTTACTTGGAAACTTGAATTTCCTGTAACTGCTGCGTTCTTAATTTCTTTGGCAAAAGATTCCTTTATTTTGACATCAAAGAATTCTGATATACATTAGTACTTTAATTATAAACTACAGAGTGATAACAGAATGAATAGGGTGAAGGTTCTTTTAGACTAGCAGGGCTGACAATTAAAAAAGCTTTTTTCATGACTTGCAGCATAGCCTATTCTTTTTTTGTTAAATATAGCTATTATTGTAATTGAAGATTAATAATCACTAATAGCTACTGGGCTCTTTTAATGTAATGTTCTGCACAAATAAACCTCTCTGCTTAGATGGCACCACTCTTCCCCTTCATTCCCTCTTTTGCAAATGTCAGTTGTTACTTGAGCAGAAAAAGCAATAGCCTTGATGGACAGTGTATGGTTAAACCTGACTCAGAGACACGGGGGTTTTGTGCAGGGAAATGCTGGAGGACTGCAGGTAAAAATAAGTATTACCAAAATCACCATGATATCACAGTCTCATGCAATACTGTGTCTAGTGTCTGCTGTTCTCAGTATGGAAGTTTTAAATACTTGGGAATAGGAAGACAGAGAGATGCCTACGTGCTGTTTCTTAGGGCAACCCTCCCAACGGTGGACTGTGACCACTGAGCAGTATGCAATTAGCATCTCCTAGAAACCACAAGATTCACAGTGTCACTTCTATTTTTCTTGTTCCAAATATTTTATGAGGTCAGTATTCATAATGTGTAGTGAAGCTTAAAAGGTGATAAAAAACTTAGTTTGCTACTTGTTACCTACTGCTTTTGGCTCCTAATGAATTCTAAAATCTGTCTTTTTCATTTGGTCCATAAATGAAAACTGTTTTTAATAATTTTTAAAATCCAGTCTTGAGTGTGCATTCTGATCAGTTCCTCACCCCAGAACTGCCCCATATCCTTATTATTGGATGAGGAGTAAATGAAAATATTGTAGAGTTAAGGAGTTGATACAGCATTATGGGTTACCCAAGAGATCAGAAGAGTTTCTGTAGGACTTTTTAGTTTCTCTGAATATATACATGAAAACCTTTAGAATGTGTTTTGCATTTTTGACATGCAATGTAGACATAGAGCAAAATGTTCTAGAAATTTCTCTCTGATATAAAAACTTTTGAAGATTATTCACGTTTAGTTTAAAGCTGTTCAGAGCACATCACATGTCTCTACACATTGCCTTCCTGCTGCAGGGGAGGGGAGAAGAAAATTCTTAGAGTGTACAAAGTCTTAATTTATTCTTAGATCTAAAAAAACCCTAATTTTATCTGGAACTGCATCTGTCTTCAATTTTAACATACAGAAGTTTGTCTGATCTGTCGATGCAAGTACACTAGCATACATCGCTGTCGATGCTATCAGCACTCCCACTGATTTGTACTCTGTGTCAGTGCCGTATTCTGCAGATCTTTTTCAGTGTGTGGGACAATTTATTTGCAATTTTACATAATATGGGGAAATTCTGCTGCATACACACCTGAGTGCAATGTGCTGAAGGACATTGCTGAGTATGTTCCTCCGATACATTTTTATTCTACAGTATTTCTAAATATCCATTCTTTTCTCACTGGCCTCATGATCAAACCACTTGTCAGCATTGTAATCTTCTCACCTTTACACATTTGCCTTGCAACTCTTTTTTCTCCCTGCAATCCATCCATAGTGTTGTTTCCAAAATGCTGCTCTTCAGCTGTCCTTTTAATCTTACCATCTCTCAGAAATTCCCCAGGCTCCTCTTTATGCTGTGCAGCAAATTCCAACTTGCTTTTCTTTGTAAATCTTTTGCCTTTTTCAAACCCCACCTCTTCCACTCTCCAGTCTCTACAACAATATCCCTTTCATCATCTTCTTTCAGTAGTCATCAGATCTCCATCCTTCTTGTCCTTATATTTGGAATACTCAGGCAAAACATGTCTCTGTCTCTGCCTGTGTTGATTCTATCAGATAAGCTTGAGATAGGCATCAAGCCTTTTAGAGTAGATGTCTTTTGAATTATTTTCTGAGTCATGGAATGTATTTTTGGTGCTTAGACACTAATGTTGATTATAAATAAGATACTTAAAATGGATAGTACCTGGAGCATCTCTGATGCTGTCCTGTAGGTAAACATTGATTTATGTTTTTTTCTTAACGTTAACTGCTGTCATTTGAGCAAGTAGTAACATTTGCTGCAGTGTTGTAAGATTATATGCTTCTAAAACATGCTTCTCCCTTTAATCTTTGTTGTTGCCATTATATCATGTCGCCTTCATCATTTTAATACAGAGCCCACATAAAGATAGGGTGCAGTGGAATGAAATGGCCCTCATAATTTGACTGTCTTAGTAACAGGTGTATTATTACAGTCCCAGATGTGGTGGTAAATCTCAATTCCACCTTCAGATGGTTTGAGTTCTATTGCTAGGGTTCCTTATGTTTTTTGAGGGCCATTCTGTAGTGCAGTCCATTCTTCTGAGTTTTCTTTCTGTTTATAAAAATACTTTGTGATGAGAAACATTGTTTATTAGGTCTTTATTCACTGTTGTTCAGGGACAAGTTTGAAAGGTGAGGGAGTTTCTTTTTCAGGTAAATTGGTAGCCTCAGGAGCATGCCAGCTAATTATAAAATACTTCAGTAGGTTCATCAAACTGACCTGGGATTCCCTAAGGCTCAAAGAGTTTGTCAGACTTGGCATTTTCGCCAAGCCTGAGGGGAGCTTGTTCAGTCCCAAACATATTCATTTTTAATTAATGTTTTCTTTTTAAACTAAAACAACTAGTCTTCCCCACCTTTATTTGTTAAGTTATACTATTTAATTACAAGAGAAGGAATGAGATCTCCTTTTGAGATTTAAATTTCAATTTATTACTGTAAGTCAACCGATTACCTCTTATTCTATATATCTTGCACAGTATACACTGAAGATTGAATATTCCAATTCAAAAAGTACTGTGAAATTTCACAGAAATTGTGTCTTTGAATTATGATACCAGTAAGAAGCTTAAGTCCCTTTCTGACTTGGTAACTATCATGCAAGTATATCCAAGAGCAGGTATATAACTAATTGAAGTAATTGCCTAACAAGGAAATTGATCCTCTTTGTGGATATTGGAGTATATCCTGATGTCTGGGGGTACCCTCAGTATAATTCCTTCCATCTTCTCTGTGAGCAATATACAATGATGTGTTTTGAGCTTGCTTTGGATCCTCAGCACTGTGGTTCACTAGTGTCTCTCCCTCAGGGACTAGTCTGTCATGTTTAATGAACTGTCAGTGTCCAAGTCCTCACTGATTGGGGTGACCTTAGTGGAACAATTTGAAGCATCTTTGCATCAGGAGGTGGCAAGAGAGAAAAGAACAATATTTTCTCTACATAACTTAAATATCTTGGCTTGCCTGAGTTTGAGAGGATGGGGGGACTTTAATAGGTAATGTTTACATGGATCTTTTCATAATGCTTATGCTGTTGAGTCTATGCTGAGTTAGCAGAGTTGTCCAAGTTCCTCAAGGAACTATTGCCTCAACCTATTGATGCTTTTCTTTAAGTTCTCAAACTCTTTTTTACATCGATTGTCCCTGGTTCTCCCAAAGCCTGTCTCTCTCTAAGAACTGGCTGCTACCTAGCATACATGCTTTTTTTCAGCATAGCTGCTTGGAAGATGTCATAATTAAAAATAAAATTAATGCAAAACAGAATGTAGTTTAAGGCTCCTGTTACAGCATTTCCTCATCCTCTTCTCACAAATTTCCATTGTCAAGTCTGACTCATTTTAAAGGTCATGCTATGCAGTGTGTTTTTAAGGATGGCAGCATATTAACACATCTCGGTGTCCTGATAGCGTGATTGTTAACATTGAAAAAGTGTATAAATGAAATGTGGATAGATGAGGAAAAATAGAAAAAATGTATTGTCACAATAATGGAAGAAGAAGAATAATGAACATCAAGGAGAATGTGTTAGGTACTGAAGCAGATTATATGCGTTATTTTAATTAAGAGTGCCTAATAGTACATATGGTTTCCTTTGAATAATAATTGCATGCTGATGAAGTGTGATTAGAGATTTATTTTTTTTAGGAGTTCAATTAAATCAAATCCATTTCTGTAAAAGGGGAGTGATTAAAAAGATGATATCAAGGTCTAAACTGAAAGCTGTGGTTGAAGTTTCCTATTGCAGAGTTCTTTATTATTGAACTCTGATGACTATTATCTAATTTTTAACAATGCCACAAGTTTCAGACTCCTGCAGATTCTGCAGACTGTCTGCACACATCGAGTAGAAACTCAGCAATTATTTGGATGTTCTTGAATGTATGATCCTGGGATTGGTCTTAATTCAGGAAGATTCTTGGTTCATGTATCTTGAAGCAAATGTGAATATACTTTGATTAATTAGAACTGTAAGAGAACACACTGTTTGCTAGACTGGTCTGAGTTTCTGCAGAGTGCTTGTGAACCCAGGTGATTAAATGCAGACTTGCACTGCTGCTTATTTCATTTGCTAGTCATTACTGTCTGACTTGTAAGGCTCATAGAGCAGCAGGACCCAGCCAACTGTCTGGCAACTGGTAACAAAATTATCAATTATCTTGTTATCATCTTGTCCTATCATCTTGTGCTTTGATTATCCTGTATTGTGAGGAAGGAGGGCTGCTTGCACTAACCTCCTGATGGGAGACTCAAACACATACGTAAGTCAGGGAAATGGTACTGATACTCAGCATCAGGTAGCAAACACGATGAAGGCCTTTAGTAGTGTGGAAGAGAGTGATGTCCAATTTGTTAATCACAGCAGCTTGCATTTTCATTCCAGTACACAGGAATCTCCACTGATACATCGTGTCTGTCATTCTGAGGTGAACTTTTCTTTGCTTTGAACTTTCCCATATGGCTCAAACCAGGAAAAATACTTAACATTTCTTGTCCTAAAATGTGTGCTCTGTTAGCTCGCTGCATGTCTTACCCTTCAGATGCCTGTGTTACACATGCAAATAAAGAGAAAAACTAAGCTAGGTAGTTTTGCTTTAAAGTAGTAAAGAACTGATGCAATTCCTGTACATGATCGTTGTCATCAGAGATCTTTCCCTCTGATATATGGAAATAAATTTTACTTCAAGTTTTATTATATACTTCTCTTTCTACCAGGGCAATAGCTAAACCTGTTTCCTGAGGACAGCCCATAACCAGCTTCAGGCAGTTAACATTGCTTCTTCAAAAAGGATCTAGCACTAGTTTTCCTGTCCTCCTGCTACACCTGAAGAGGGTCAGAGAATGAAAGAATTTAAAGGTCACTTTCTGTGCAGTGATGGCATCAGAGTTGATAGGAATGCTATATCCAAATCATTCAGCTATAAAGCAAAATTTTCTCTATTTGTCACTCCCAAAGTCTGCAGCTGGTAACCACAGCAACCTGGCACTAAAGTTGGAGACAAAAAGGAATTAGCACTAGAACAAACTTCTAATATTCTCTTTAAGAAACCTAGCATGAGGGTTTGTAATGATATAAAGATTTGTATTGTCACGGGGTGACCTCTTCCCCCGGAGCTCATGAAGAGCAGAAGAGCATTCTGTTATATCCTATTGCATGCTCTTAACTACACACACTAGGGAAAAGTGACTAATGTTTTTTTAACAAGAGACTTGAATCCAGTGGCCCTTCTAGAAGTTAATTTGACACTTTCTTTGCACCTAGATAGCACTAGAATTTGGTGTGCATAAATATAAAATGCATGATTAGAAACTCTTTACAAGATTATTGCTACTTAGCTACATACTTCAAAGGCATGCAACTTCTGTTTATGGGAGAGAAAAAGAAAACAAAGCGCTTGAGAAACTCTTCCTTTCCAGCTACGCTTCCACACTGCCCACATAAGGGACAAGTTTCAAAGGTGAGGGGTTTTTTTTCAGGTAATTTGGTAGCCTCGGGAGCATGCCAGCTAATTATAAAATATTTCAGCAGGTTCATCAAACTTTGCAGTTCACTTCGTGGCTTCCTGTGTAAGCATCAACCCAGTGTGTTCTGCACAGCCACAAAGTCCTTCTGCCACCATTCCAAACAAACCAGGTTGAGCACCAGTTCATTTACGTGCCTAACTCAATACAGCTATTCTCTTGGAAGTTGAGTTAATAATCTCTGTGTGCTGCTGTGCAGCAGTGAGAGCAGCTGCAATGGGCCAGAATTTAACCCAGTTCCCAGGCTCAGAGTGGAGCTCGTCAGGGAAGAAGTGTACTGCCCACAGGTGAAGCTTGAATCTGGGGCTGCATCACTTTTAGTCTGATTAGTCAGGCTTGGGATCTGTTTGTGTCCTTGGTGTCTGGCACATCCCACAGCAGTGAGCTCCAGAGCACAGTGATGTCTGGCAGGACAGAAGGCACCTCTGCCCGCTCCGTGCTGTGTTGCTGTGAGAAGAGTGGCATGATGACCCTCTGATGTCCTCCCTGACATCCTTTTTATTGGTCTGGAGAGAATGCAGAAGCGAGTGGAAAAAACTTGGTATAACCTTCTGGAGTTATAACCCAGGGCATGGGGTATAATCACTTACTAGAAATTAATACAATTTAACATATATTTTTAATATATGTGTATTAGAAGATTCACATAAATGCACACAAGTACAGAGAAAACATGAATTTCTGTATAATTTCTATAAATTTTAAAATGTAGGATTTTCTGCACACGCATGGAAAATACAGCAGAGATAAGCATGAGTTTCTTTTTTGTGCAAGCAATTGAAAGCAGTGGGATGAATGTTCCCTCCCAGCTGTGAGTGAAGTCTAAAGAAAATGCACGTTCACTGCTCTAAGTTTGCCAACAAATTAGATTTTAGGCAAATTAATCACTTAATACTTATGACCTTGAATTCTCAGTCCCTAAGAATCTCATCATGAACCATGCAGAAAATGTAACATAAGATCAGTGATTCCTGAAGTCCCTTCCAACCCAAAGCATTCTTTGATTCCACAATTCTATGATCGTGTAACTACAGATCTTCCGTACTCCAGTATAATGCCTGACACCATGTGCCACCGTAACACAGTTAAGTGTGATTTGCTGTGCACAGGGTGCCTACAATGAGGGAGAACCCATGTTTTGTTCACTAGCACTCTTAATTCTTCATCAGTATTTTCTATACTGTGAGTAAATAAACCAATATTAAAGTATAGAGAGAGGTGTTGAGATAAAGTATTTAATATTTGTAAGACTCATACTTTCCTTGGTCAGAAACAGCTATCTGTTACGAATTACTATGCTCTAGTTCATCAACTGTAACCATAGACTCATCGTACTCCTTTGTCAGAGAGCCCTCTACTGACCTAAAATACAGTATGTTGAACTGAATGTCAGATCCCAAAATATCATCTGACCTGCAGTGTAATATATGGTAAATGTATGCCCTGGCACCGAGGTAGATTTCAGTGAGAACAAAATACATATGGTAGATACTACTGAATTTTTGAGAAGTTCTGAATTTTCAGAAGTTGACAGTTTTAGTGCAAAGCAAACACCTGGTTTGTGACCAGATTTCTACTACTTTGGCTAATCAAGGGAATATGTGGTTCTTCAGAAAAAGAGAGTGCCAAACAACTGGTTGTTTTCTCATGCTCCTGTCTGTGGCTCTTGTATTAGTTAACTTTTTTGGGGGATGATGAACATAAGGAAAACAACAATGTAGGCTGATTATGCAGGAATTTTTTCTACAATAAATTGAGAGCCCAGTATTAAAACTGCTCATTAATTTATCATGAATCTCACGATTGCTGCCATTCATCCAGTAATGCGAGGTGCTGGAATTACGTTATTGCCAGGGAATCACAAATTTAATTTAAATAGACTCGATTTCTCATGCTTAATTAAAAAACTCTGATAACATGAAGGAAGTCAGGGTCGTGGCCATCACAGGGGGGAACCAGCAGAAAGCAAATTCAGGAAATTTGCCTGTATTATCAAAAATATTTAATTTTGCAAGGTGAAGAGGTTGGGGAAAGCTGATTATTTTAACAATTGAGATTGCTAATGTTGTGGTTCTGAGAGGGAATCTTAATATTTGCAGAGATTTATTGTTGTTTTTTTTTTACATGGGTCTGGACACTACGTTTGGGTTAATGTCAAAAGCTCTCAGCAGGTCACTACTAGTCAGCAGTGGGAGAAGAGAGATTCCTTGATGTAAAAATATGAGCACCTGAGATTGGAGAGCACAACAGCCAACCACAAAAGCTATAACTTCTCATTAGCTTTTGCAAGAAAAAAGTGGAAGGACAGTTATTTTCAACACACTGTTACTCATCACCCTAAACAGCACAGTATCTTCCCATGTTCTTACCTCATCTGTGAACCCGGTGGAAAACGTGTGAAGGGAGAGATGCAAGGTGTGAGGGCAAATGTGACTCAAAAAGATTAATGCCTGATGCCAACGGAAGTTGAAGCTCAGAACTCAAACAAGTGCCACACACTGATCAATTACAAGGATTTTTTGAATCTGTAGTAGGGACTCCTATTACAGAGGTCTGATTAGTCTGTAGTTGAGAATCTACACAGGTCTACTACACTACCTTGCTGCATTATCTACTTTCTCCTGTGAGTTGCCACATTTTTGGTAGATAAACAGCAATGTGGATGCTCGTTTTCTCTAAAAGTGCACAGGTTGCTGTAGGGTAAAATGTCGTTAATATTCATAGAATAAAATGAGGCATAAAAATCCTGAAAATTATAGAATGCTGAAGACTATGGAATGTAGGAAAGAAGAAAAGAGGTTTATGGCTTGAAATATAAAGGAGTTGCCACTGCAAAGTTCAGGTCTGGAGTAGCTGTGTCTAATGCATTCCAGCAGGCAAAACTGGAGTACAGCTCCACTGAAGAGCAGTGTTCACACAAGGATAAACATAGCAGTTTACCTGATTTTTTAAGTTATGTTGTTTGTAACTTGGCATATGAAGAGATCTGAGATGTCTGTTTAGATTTTAGCACTCTTAATGTAACTAAAAATGTCCTAAAGGCTCAGCACTTCCACCCACTGAGGTTTACACAGCGCACAAGCTAGATACACCACACCGTTCCAAATTGCACTAGACAAAAACAAACCCTAAACACAACTGGGATGCGAACTTCCACGTTAACGAAACTGCCTGCATGCTATAAGCTGATGTTTATTCTAGCAGATTGATCTCTACAGTGCATAATATTTTCATATCTTCCTTTCTACTAAATATGTTTTCATTTTATTCGTCTTGCAAGTCTCTTGTCATGCAACAGAACGGAAGGTGGGTTGCTGTGCCTGTGTTGTCTGCAAAACCTGGTAACAGTTAAGATGATCATAACAGCATGCCCCAAAAAGAAAACTAGATCTGTGTAAAAAAGACAGAGTGGAGCCTTTCACATTTTTGTATCCTGGATATTAAGTATTCAATTTTTTTTAAATTTTGCATGCCAATAGATGTGCTTTGAGTTGTTAGTAGGCAGCTTGGGAATTTGAGGAAGCAAGTGGCCTGGAAAACGGAGTTTAACTCAACTGAAAAACCAGGTGTGACACAGGTGACACCCTCCCTCCCCAAACTCCATTTTAGGGGTTTTATTCTTAATTCACATTGTAGAACAGGTTAAAAAATAAAGGATAGGTATAATTTACATAAATTAAAATATTGTGTGTGTTTCATCCAGCTCTTATTTTATTGTCACAGTCTTTTAAAAATTGGTGCTGGTCTACCTGATGTCCCTGAGAGCTGATTCTGTAGTGAAATTTGGTTTCTATGTAGAACTGCACAAAGACGTAGTTCCTCAATGAGGAGTTTATGATAGTGTGGAAGAAAGAAGAACCTACAGCTTCATTTAGGAAGTGTTACATGATACCGTTTTGTCTTTACAACTAGAATTACTCATGATTTTTAAATTGTATAAGCATTTCAGCATCAATTAGCATTTGAACTATACTTTTTTTTTTTACTTGATAATTGTGCAAATGTAGCATCAATTATTGTGTGTATTGTGCATGTATTATTATGTATAAACGTCATTTGAGAAGTTGTCATTAGCATTATAGCCAGTTCAGTATGGGAATAGAATCAATTATGCTGCTTTAGCATTTCACTTTATGAGAAAATTGTTGTCTTTACTCTTCGCTAAGCTATTCTTGCATTTAATAATTCAATAGTCAGTCTGAACCATTTTTCAACAGGGAAAAGGGGGCAGAAGCTTGTCTTTATTTTCCATGTATATTCAGTGTTGTACTCGGGGGAATGGTATATCCAAAAATAAGACTATAAATAAGAAATCAGTAGCCTTTTCTGTCTTGCTGCATTATGTGGGTTTGATATATGCTTCTGCAGCATTATTACTTACTCTGTTGAAATCAATGCTCTGAGCTTTCCTTTATGTGATTGATTTCTTCCAGATTAGCCTACAAAGTACGTGATTTAATAAACACTGGTGTTACCTATTTACTAACACAAATGTCTGCAGTATTACATACAGAGATACTATAAAGTTTCCAAAATGCTGCAGTCAGTCATAAGATCGTGATGGCATAACTTTATTTGAATAGGAAAGAGAAAACAAGTTTGGTCTTATGTAGTCAAAAGCAAAATAAAATTGCTTATAGGAAACAGAAATAAGGCAAGAAATTGTAAAAGTCAAGCCAGATTCTGTCGGAGATAATGATGGAAAGGAAAGATGCTTACTAGGTTGTTCTCCTTTATGATGCAACTTTCATGCCTCAGGAAAGAAGCAATTTTTTTCCATATTTTTGTGTTCTTAAACATTGTGGAAACAGATTGAAAAGTATCAGTAGCACCCTATAACTGCTCGTGTCCCTCCCTACAATATACATATGAATATGTACGTTGCATTACCATTTAGTGAAGATTTTTGCAGAAATGGGATGACAGGGAAGAATTCAAATGTTTATTGTGATACATACAGCACTATTTAGGAGTCAGTGGGTTTGGGCTCCAGATAGTATGCCTCTTTTCTAATAGGGCTTTATATAATTGCCACAGTTGCTTTTCCATAGCAACTTCATGTTCTGAGCAGCCTCTGTGCCTCTAAGGACTTCCATGGAGCGCAGGGAAGGATTTTGCATTTGGTCAGTTACAGCCAGTTTTTTGCAGTTACTTATTTCTGGATTATATGAACCTGGTCTGGATACAGTTTTGTAATGATTGCTGTTTGCCCTAACAATTTTATTTTTTGAATTTTTGCAATACCTCTCTTGTATTCCGCAGACCAAGATTTTCTAGTGATTTTCACCCTAGAGACTTTTGTGTATAATCACTGTCAGAAAACATAATGGCCTTCAAGTGTTAATGGCCCACACAGTTGGGAAGTTTGGGGAAAATTTCATGAGATTACTGTGTCATCTTTTAACGCAGATGTCCAAACAGTGTTTTTCATTGTCCTTCAGGTTCACTCTTTTTTATTTAGTTTTCCTGATACTAGCCTGACATATCATTATTCCTTTTTTTTTTTTCCGGTATATATGGTGGGTTGTGTTTATTTGTTTTTTTCATGCCTTTTGTAATACTGTGTTCTGTAGAGGTAAATCTCAATAGCTTCACAGTATGTCTCTGCTCAGATATAGGTTGCAGCCTGATATACAGCATGTTGCTTCAGTTTCTGTACCCACATGAGTCTGTGACCAGGTCAAAAACCAGTACTTCTTTAATGCTTTTAGAAACTTAGTTGGGGTTCTATTAATCTTTCTTCAGGAAACTTGTATTTTTGATATTACTGTTTTCATCCACTTTCCTGGGAGATGGTTTTCCTTTTCAATTGCCATGCTACTGTTTTTAATATCACTTAGCATTGTTGTCTTTTCCTACTACTTTGTATTGTGAAATTAAAATACCACTTTCAGCACAGAAACTATCATATTGCTTTTGAAGGATAGATATTACTCTAAACCCCCCAACACCTTGGGTAGTATTGTACAATATGATTCTATTCAGTCCACATTTTTATCAACACGATCACCATCACCTGCAGCCATCATTCCATTTTAGAGCACAGCCCTACAGGTATTTTTTCCCTGTTTGCAATATCGGGCTATGAAGAAGATGAATGAAAGTTTCTTGCATGTTTTTGTCAGTGTGTTTTTATAGCTCCCATGAACAGTGATGGACTTGGCAGCCCAGAGACTGAAATCCTCTGTTTAATCACAGGCTAGGTATAGTTCAGCAGAAAGACATATTTCTATACACAGCCCCTGTAGCATGTCTAAGCCTTGAGCTGGAGAGCCTATCTTCTATCAGTGGTAAAAAAGCATTCGGGCCAGTCAGTCCCTGGCCTCATCTCTGGAACTGCTGAAAAGAAGCATTCATGCTATTGAGTTTCATGACAGGTGCTAACATCTAGTTGGAGTGGACTGAGAGTTCCCTTTCACTCACTGGGGATTTTTGTCTGTAAATTACTGAGAGAATGTAGCAGTCTATCCAGTTTGGAAGTTGTATGTCTGTGTGCATCAAGTTGTCACGTATCTCTTCACAAGGCAGTAGGTTTCCCTGCCAGCTCACGTTTAGTCATGGGCTTGATCTTGAAGCTCATTAATGTCTATGGGGTTTAGGGTTTTTTTCCTTTTCTTGTGTAAAATCTCAAAATCCAATAGCTAAAATGAGAGGACTAGGTAAAAGAGTAATCCCTGTTCCAATTTTTAGAATGTTGAGATGTTTTCTCAGAAAACAAAGCAAAACTAAGGCTCTTCAGAGACTCTGCAGAATCCTGGTCCACAGAAAGTGCCCCACACAGAATTCTTGCGTGTGATCATGAATTCTAATCTCTTACTATTTTTTAATGTTGTATTAGAAAGACAGTCGTCTAGATCGTATTCCTTTTCAGAAAGAAATATGGGTTTTTTTCATTGTTCTCTGAAAATCTAATGCAATGAAAGTGTGCACTATTCCAAAAGAAGTGCTGGCTGTTGCATCTGCTAGAAGTTATTTGACTGTTGTTTGGGGTTTTTTTGTATTTTTCAGCTAACAGGACAAGTGACTTTGCACATTGCCAATGAACCAGTTTTGCCGTTTAATGCCCTCGACATCGCATTAGAAGTTCAGAACAGCCTTAAAGGTAATTTTTGTTACAGGAATATTGTTCTCCATTAATACAGAGGGAAAAAAAAAGGTCATCTATTCCCTGATGTGAATTTTTGATTTCCACTTAAATGATGGCCAGCGACTATACTAGTTAAATGGTGTCGTTACATAATGCACAATAAAACACAGACTTCATTGCTGAATAAAGCCACAAAATATTTGTTTCTTCTGGTGTCAGTTAAGTAATAATTAGTATTAAAATCGCATAACTACAGTCAAAGATACCAACCTCTGCAACTGAACTTGGTTTTAATTCCCTTCAGGGCTTTGTTCAGTAGAAGCAAGGGAGGGCTTCTAATCCCACTGCCGGTTGGCTCTTTAATTTTCATAATCATTTTCCTTGTTTGGTTATTCCACTAACCTTCTTGGCAGAGCATGCTAACTTCACTCCTTTATCAGGCATGGCAAAGCACAGCAATTTGCCGGTTTATATTGTTTGGGTTGATTGAACATTGAGACCCTGGAAGCTCTGAAACTAATCTTGGTGTGTTTGGGTCAGTAGGTTGTGGTTAGGGATAGAGACAGGAAAGTTTCTACTTGGAAGGAAAAAAGAAGTGACTGGTAGCTTGGAAATGAGGCAGTTAAAATTCTCACAGACACCAGATTTGACACTGTTTGCTATGAGTAAACTGAATCCCATGATGTGAGAGCACTCCACCAAGACTGTGGAGCCATTCCTGGTATCTCTGGCTTGTCACCTCATTTCTGTTCTTTCAGTTGCCATGTGACCTTTTAGGACTTGATAAAAGCGCCAGCGTTCTGCTGTCTTTTTGTCTTGTGGTGACAACTGAACCCAATATAGCCAATAACCCTGGGCTTGAGCTGTTTAAGAGAACACCTTTGCTTCTGGGGGACATTTTTAAATTTTCTTTACAGTTGGTAGAAAACTGTTGGTAAATTGCAAGGAATTAAATCAATTGTATGTTACTAAGATGTCCTCTGCTACTATCTAGACTACAAAAGAATAATAAATCTTATCTATTAGGAGAAGAACATTTGTCTTAGCTCCAGTCCTGAGGACTAAGGAGGGAAAGTCTAGGTTCTAACACTGTATCCAGTGCCACTCATCTGAATAAGCTTTCTCCTTCAGTTTCATCTGTCTTCCTTCTCCCATCTTGTCCTTTTTCCCTTACAGTTTCCTCATGCCTTAGTGTATTAAAATGAGATTGAACTCTTCAAAGCTTTACATATAGTTTAGTAGAGTGTACGATCTTATCTCAAGCTTCAAGATTTTTTGCAATCTTGAAGTGTTTCCCCTGCATTTCATTCACTCCCTACAGTATAAAGTATCACTTTTTGGTAATACACATTCATAGAAGTACGATGCTTTTTCTTTAATCTTTGCCATCCATCACTGTCAAGACCTAGGAGTCAGTAGGCTAGTCTTGGTCTGGAATCAGTGAGCATCCAAAAAGACAAGCAATTTTAGCCCTGTTGTGCCATATAAACATTGGTTTAGTTCAGCCTAAGCACAGCAGGGAATGATCATCAGATAAAAAGTGTGGCTCAGCTGGTATTTTTTCAACTGAACATGAGATGTCTGCTATTGTTCCTCCTTTGTTCTTTATTGTGAGTAACAGGAAATGTTGATTTGAACTGACTTTTTCCCTGGAACTTCAGTTAGATCATTTATCTCAACCACTTCAGGGGAGGGAAAATTATTTTCTAGACTGTAGGGCCAGCAGGATAAATTTTCTCCCAGCTGTTCACTTTGGAGTTTTTGTTTAATGACTTTTCTCATTACTTTCCTGTCTTGTTTATCTCTGACTGGTGTCAAGTAAGAGTTTATTTTCATTTTGGAAACCAATAAGACAATGGGTTTTGTTCTGGTTACTTAAATGAGAAGTTGTACTTTTTAACATAGGTCATAGATTTCTTTGTTCTTCAAAAGATTTTGTGTTGTCTGAGATTTCCACTTCAAAGTTGCATTGTCTTAGTAAACTATATCCTTCTCCAACTTGATGCAAGTTGTAAATGTAGAGGTGGTGAAGGGTAATCTGCTCAATATGCTAGAAGATTTGTTCATTAGGCTTTATTTTGTGCTCCTGGGATCTGGTTCAACCAGTTACTTAAATGCACATTTCATTGCCTCTTGGACTTTGTGTAAATACTTGAGTCACAGTTTTGCAGCCTCCTGGATGTCCTCACAAAAGGATATGTGTGTCTTAATATTTGTTGATGCTGCATTTATTTATGTTTCCAAAGGATTTAATTCTGTAATGTGGTGGGTGCCTGCACTGTAAAAGTCAATAGAATGTTACTCCACACTTTGTAAATCATTTCTTACATTCAGGATAGGCTGGATGGCAGTTTATAGGGGAATGTCATCCACAACGTGTTTACATCTGGCTTGAGGCCTGTTCCTCAAAGATGGGGAAGTGCCTGTTAAGAGACATGTGTTCTCCCTGTTTGCACACACCAGATCTCTTGGAAACAAGCTACTGCTTTTGGTTTTCCAGAAAGAAGGGTTGTGACTGGAGACACATTTCTTTTTGTGCATCTGCTGATGGCCTGGTGTTTTAACAGGAAACCTCATGGTCATAAGGGTGAGATGGGTTCCAAGACTGAAATCCAGCTGCCCAGGGCTATTCAGGCTGTCACCTATCTGCTCACAGATGCAATATTTTAGAGAAATTCATAAATAGGTGACAATTTAAATACTCTCATTTACTACACATTGCAGTGGTGCTGTGTTTGTGGCCTTTATACATTTAAAATCAAGATCCATTGCAACTTGAATCAAATCCAAGACTATCTCGTTAGGCCTTGCATGCTGTGAAACCCCAGTTTATCCTTTGAGTTAGTGCACACACAAGGTGTTGAATCTATTCTTTGAATGATACAGTTCTTTTCAGCACTTCTCGAGAAGTATTATGTATGTATGTGCAAGTACAAATGTATAAGCATTTGTGTACAAGCATTTTGTACCTTTATAAGCATTTTTATTTAAAATATAATCCTATAATCTGCTGAATGCTTTTAGCACTGTGCAGTTTGGACTTGCTCCTTGCTGCCTATCTTGCCCTGTTTAAGCCTCCTTGAAACTTGCTTGTAGCAAGCTTCAGGGATGGAATTGTTAAAAGTGTCTCATTAGGATCAAAAACCTTCCTGTTCCTTTGCACCTGACTCAGCAATAGCAAGTTCAATCACACAGGTTACAAAAATAAAGGCAGACAGGTTTGATGCTAGCCACGTCTATTGCTTAGGTGGTGGGGGCTGTAGAAGCTGCTGTTGTTTCACTATGGCAGGTCACTGAGCCCATTGAGGCTCAAGCAGACCTTTCAGAAATTGGTATCTGTTGCCCCAGCCTTTGTTTGTGGCTGAGCAGCACTAGGCACATGTGCTAGATTCCCTAGTTGTGGTAGATTCCCTAGTTGTGGTTTTCATCACAAGCTGCTGTCACTGGTAAGCAAATCAGATCAGCCGTAAGCCATCCCCAGTAGGTAGAGAGAGAGACCTCTGAAGACAGGTTAACTTGAGGTGAGAGTTTCTGGTTTTCCCCAGGTAGGGATGGCAAGGGCTGTGATTTCAAGCTCTTTGGCTGACACAGTGTCAGTTACGTGTTGCTTTCTATCAGCTCAGCCCTTTCTTCTCCCCAGAATGGATGCTTTACAGATGTTACAGCAGCTGAAGTACTTGGGGTTATAATAGTAGGCAGTGCTAGCAGAAATTTAAAAATAATCTGGTTTATGATAAGCCATTTCCAGCAAAGTCTGCATGACTTTCCACAGCTCTGGCTCAAACCATACATTTCAAAACATCAGTCTAAACTCTCTGCCTTTAGAAAAATCAATACAGAAACATCTCTCTGTCATTTACTTGATGGCTGCATGCTCATTGCCTGCAGCTATCTGCTAGTCTTCAACTTGGCACCATTTTACCTGCTTGACCATATTTCCTTGATCATTTAGGGTGCTTTTCAGAGTTACTTTCTCCATCTGTCTGTAATGTTCAGTAAGTTTCCTTTTTCACTGTTCCCACCCATTATTCTTGATTGCTACAGAACTGAAAAATGCAACAGTTATTTATCTGTATGTATGATAGAAATACCTTCTTTGCCATGAGACACTAACATCTTGTTTTCAGTCTCCTTTCAAGGATATTATATATTAGTACTAGCAGACCTCTCATCAGCCTTTAAATTAAAAAAAAAGGAAAAAAAAGTTTAAAAAAAGTATTTTCCACGGACAAAGCATTTGGTTTGGAAGGGAAAGGATGACCATCTGTATCAGCAGGCCATATATGTTTCAGCAGCTCTGTACACTCATTGATATCTTCCTCTGTACTGACGTGCATAATCTCTCCCTACAAGCCTTGGAAAGAGGCTTATTTGAACAGCACATCAGTTTGCTTTGCTTGGGCAGTAGCAGTCATGGTAGCAAAGTTGAAGCTGATGGCCACATATTCTTTGCACTGAGGCTGTCCGTAGATTTGTGCTCCCTTTAGGGTACTTTGTAGAGCACTTTCCTATCCTGACTTTCCACTGTCAGACCTGGTCCTGCAATTTTTGCACAGCATAATAAAAACCTTCCTAGTGAATACATCAACACACTGTAGCTGATCTTGAATGTGCAAGGTAATCAGAACCCAAAGCACTTTCCCCTCTCTCTTACATGCAAACACATGTTCACATGCCTAGAGAGCGAATGTCACACATAAACTGCTGATTTGTCTGTGCTGGTTCTCCTGTAGGTGCTCGTAGGTACGTTCGTACCAGAGGGCATACATGCTATTTTAAAATGTTAAATCTCTAAAAGTACTTACCATAAGAGCAATCAGTTATGCAGGGAAAGGCTATTGTACTCAATGTCTGTGAAAATAAATATCTAGTTGGTGTAACCTGTTTCTGAATAAAATCCAGTTATATTTAGCAAGTATAATAAAATTCAACAATATAATTCCCTGACCAAGACCATACGCACTCCTGAGTCACATTCATGTACTTGCAATTTTATTTATTTAACAACTAAACAGCTAGCTTAGATGATTCATCATGATTCATACTGGAGACAAAAGGACAAAGAATATGAATTATAATAATGTGGCGTTGTTTTCTCTTAAGTAACACTTGCAGGGTTGTTTTTTTAATTTTCTCTGTAGAAGCATCACAAGATGTTTAAGACCTGATTAGTTAATGCATCCTTTTCTTTAAGAATCATTTGCCCTTCCACTCCCAGCTTCTCAACTTTAGAAAAGCATAAATCACAGTTTCCCTTGGCAGTGAGGATCAGTGCGTTCCGGTAAAAACTACTGATGCCCTTAAAGATGTCCTTAGTTCTCTGCGGTGACACCAGCAATAGACACTTGTAGGTTTTGTAGTGAAGTATTAAAAAAGGATGTTTCTTTTATAATGAGTACTTGTTTAGTGTGTGATGTAAACAGTGCTTTCTACTCATGACTCTGAAGTAAAATGGTTTATGGGCAAAATGCATGCTGTGGAGGAGGAGTGAGAGCATTTACAGGGTTTTTATGTTTAAAAGGGTGGTCTGTTTGGCTTCATTTCCAAATATAAAATGATCTATTTTCCCTTAATCTCACCTTCCCTAAAAGACATAGCTGACATTTTCAATTTTTTACATAATACACAGAATAAAAATTCTAAATGTTGTATGTTTCTTGGAATATGCAATACTTTGCTGAAACTGAAAGGATTCTTTCTAAGAGGGTGAATTTAAGCATTTCCATATTGACTCAAGTCCCAGGGCAAGATAGGCATAATGCCTAGATTATATCATGAAGATGGGAAGTCTTTCAACTGCACAGGATGTTTGCCTGAGATTTGAAAGCTGAGGATACTGATGTTTAGCAAAATAGCCCAAATGTACCAAGTTTATGTGCTTGGTGAATAGCTTTCTGAGGCATCAACCTAAGTTAATCATGCTCTAAATTGTTTCATTCTCAATCAGAACAGTAACAATTCTGTACATCAAGGTATTACAGTGCCTGTTATCTGTTCTAATTAGGCCAAGGTGGATTGGACAAAAGCCATTGACAAAGCAGCCTTGTCCCAAACAGAGACAGACACAAACTTTCTTTCACTCTTGTTCCCACAGAGAACTTCTGTTCACTGTGGAAATTCATCCTGATAGCTTAGGAAATCTGACAGTTTCTCTCACACCAGCATAAGTGTCTCCATGTATTTTGGATCATTTCATCTTTTACTAGATTGGAATGTGTTAGCTGAAGGACAGAGGACATGGGGATCTATGATCTCCTTCCCTTTGCTGAAATGTATCCAAGAGCAAATCTCTTTTTCCAAACAAAAGGGCGAATATGTGAAATGCAGGCGCTTCCTTGAGCCTTCTTAGTTATACCATTTGCTTTTCTGTACTCACCTTTCAAATGCCACCCATAAATAGTTTGAGACATGGTTTGAGAATGTTCTGTTTCCAGTCTCTCTTTATATCTATTAAACGAGAAACTTCAGTATTTATGTAATGTGTCTTGGATCACCTGATTGGATTAGTCATCTCAGTCACTAAGATATTGAACTCACTGACTTTTGTATGTTCAACTAAAGCTGACACAGCTTCTAAAGCTGAATGATTTGGTTTAATCAAATCATAATTTGAAAGATCTAAGGATAGTTGAGTTCCTTGTCCTTAATAGCCAAAATGAATCTTGGCCTTCATAATAATTTCTGCATCCTGGAAAAGTTTTTGCTGACTGATGTTACTTTTCACTTCATATCAGGTTCAGACTATGCTTTTTCTCACCATGTTCTTGTAAAAAATAATCACAGAATCACAGAATCTTAGGGGTTGGAAGGGACCTCAAGAGATCTTCGGGTCCAACCCCCCTGCCATAATGAAGTTTATGCACACCCTGGGAAAGGAGGGCATGTTCTTCACCTGCACTGCAGGTGGGAACGGACTGCATGCTCACAGTGCTCTGATTCCTCTTTCTGGAGTATAGCAGGGAAATCGTGGTGCGCTCCCAAGCGTTCTTTTGTTCTTTTTGCTTTGCTGTCTGTGTAGGAGTGCAAAGTAACAGTTAATACTGTTAATACAGTAACAGTTAATACTCCAAGTATATATATTGACTGGATTAGAATATACATTTGGATATTCATTAGTGTTTTAGTTTGTTCAGTGGCATGTGATTTCAGTGATCAAGTGGAACAACTTCATATCCCATCTACAACTGTTGTTAACTTCTAGGATTCTGAAATGTTCAACAAAATTGACTTGAAAACTGTATATTATATTTTTCTGAACAGCAGCCGTTATAGAGTCTGAGGACAAGCTTTCAAACTTGAGAGCAGTAGCATCAAAAGGCATTGAATAAATTCTGCCTCAGCAGGAAATGTTATGTTTCCTGATGTATAACCATTGCTTCTTGCATGCCTGTTTTTCCAGGGGTAGATTTCAGGCTGTACCCCAAAATCATTACTCATATCTTATTAGATCTTAAAACATCACAGCTCAAATTGATCGTCTTTGAACAATAGATCAGAGCATATGCACAATGATCTATGGCTTTCCTTTATGTGATTCCCACAAGGGAAAAAAGGCTGAAGTTTTAATTGGACTATTAATTTTGACTTGTAAGCAAAAGTATTAAGTGATGTTCTCTGAATCATTAGCAAGTGCCTTTCTCTTACTGTTCCTAGGTGATGAACTAGAAGTTCCTCAGCTGCTCGCAGCAGCATCACGTCTGAGAGACACCACAGAATTGTTCCAATCAGATGAGATGCGCCCAGCTAATGACCCCAAGGAGCGAGCTCCTATCAGAGTCAGGATGCTCAATGATGTGCTACAAAGCTTGGAGAAAAGCTTCCTGGTTCATCGAGCTCCTCCAGGACTTTTCAGGTATGGTGTTCAATGCATTCTTCATTTGAGCTAAAATGGTAAGCTTGCATTGCTTAGTTTCCAAAACTGTCATGTCCTTAAAAAAATAATCTGAGTATCCAGGTTGAAAGCTGATTTTTTCCAATGTC
Source organism: Laterallus jamaicensis coturniculus (assembly GCA_022605575.1). NCBI lineage: Eukaryota > Metazoa > Chordata > Aves > Gruiformes > Rallidae > Laterallus > Laterallus jamaicensis. Next base: position 13,687,547 of record JAKCOX010000015.1, read on the forward strand.
ATCCTTTCTACAGAAAATATTAATTCATTACAATACCAGAGGTCATTAGAATGCAGCACTGTAGCATTTCTGTCATGACATCATTGCTAACAACATGTACAGTGTGATTGCAACTCAGGCAGCATGACAGATACTTGTGTTAGACGGTGCAGTAAGCTTTCAGAAGAAAATATTTTGAAGTCTAATACTGCTTGACAAGCTCCACCTATATTTTATTTAAAACATTTTACAGTTCATTGAAGATTCAGAATTATGCAAGATACTGTGTAGCATTATTTAACATATTTAATTATATAGCAGCGTTCTTGGGTGCATTTTACCCAGTCAGAGGCAGTACAGTGGAATGAATGAGAGGGCCTTAGTCCCCATTCATAACAGCTTGTCTCTAGTTAGAATTATTCTCCAATATGGATTCAGCCGCACTACTATCATCAACTACAGGTTAATTTTAAGATGTCAGAGTCACTCTATCTTTCTAAGAAAGAAGTCTACAGGTCTGTATCTCTCACCAGAGATTCCCTCTACAAAAAAAACCTTGGGGCAATCAGTAGTTTAGAAAAGGTTTGAAAAGCAAGATTTTGCCAAGCCTGCCCTGAGTAATGCCCAGGAGAAGCAACAGTGTACATGTGCTTCAGAGCAAACTGTCTGCAGTGCTTCACTGCAGCCCATCAATGCAGTGTCTTATAGCTTGACCTCAAGGCGGTGTTCTGACTGCCCTGGGCTATAGAGTGTGGGCATCTGTGGGTGGTTTGACTTCACCAGGCCTACTGTGGTTATTTTGAAGGACTCTGGGGCTGAAGATAGCCAGTGGCTCACCCATACTGCCCATTAGGAGGCTTCCCCAAGTAAAACTGTTCCTAAAACTCACCCAGCTTTTAATTTAGGGGAAACTGGGTGCCATGGTCAAAAAGAGAGCTTGGAAGTGAACAGACATACCTACACAGGAGACAGGCAGGCACCAGGATGCAGAAGTGAATGAGTCATGTATGTTATTTAGGAATATAAATTTATTTTCAAAGAGAACTAACTAGAATAATAAACACTACTTTGTTGCAGATGAAGGGGGAAATTGTCAAATGCCTTGTGCAAGTGATTGTTTCAAGTGGGCACAACATATAGATGGTAGGGGTAGCCTCTGGAAGAAAAATAGAAAGCTACAGCATCAGTGGGAAAAGATTCTTCTAAGCAACAGGAATGGCATAAAACAAGTGCAGTCATCTTTTAACAACAACAGAGATAAACAAGGTAGTTGGGGTGAACTCAGCAGTGTCAATGAATAAAATCCCTACAGCTGTAATAAAGAAAATGTAATCATGATATTTGGGGAGGGACTAATTTACTTCATTCCTGCTGTGACTGGGTTTATAATATAAAGAAATAAACCAAAATGTGATTAAATACAGTCTAATATTCCAGTGCTGTGGAATTAGCACTGCTGTCTTTCTTGTCTGAACAGGTATGGTGTTGCAAAGGAGCCATAAAACTGCTTAACGTAATGTACCATGTCTGCATTTCATCTCAAAGGCACATTGCTGCAAGTGGCCCAGGTCATTTCAAAAAATAAATTATACCAAAACGTAGGATTCCAGTAACAGGGCTTTGTGGGCTTCTAATATTTAAATTCTTGCAATGCTTGCAAAATTCAGTTTGTTATTCATCAAGATGTAATTGCTAGATATGCTGGTATAATGTGAATGAGATTTTTCACCCTCCTGCTCTCAGCAGCATTTCAGTGTAGAGCTCAGTATTCACACTGACAAAGCAGATTGCACAGAAGCAAAACTTTGTTTTTCCCCTCCTCATTTCATTGCATAAATACAAGATTTGACAGTAGGGGATAAGGTTACTTTAGAGTTTGGGGGAAAACATTGGATTTGACTTTGAACCCTTTAACCTAACATTATCTGGAGTATATAACAACTAAGAACACACTTTGTGTCATCATTTATATACCAAATTAAAAAAAGAATGCATTCTTTGTACTGTGCCAAGGTGTGTAACTATAATGTAGATTTACCTTTAACGCAAACAGAATGGACAGTGCTAGATTTCTGATTTCCATTCCTGACATTAAAAATCTGCAGCACAGGGGTTTTTTTGTGTGGTTTGGGTTGGGTGGCTGTTTTGGTTTGGGGTTTTTTTTTTTTGGTTTTTTTTTTTTTCAAAAAAGCACCTAACAATATGTCTTTATATTTGGGTTATTTTTCACCTTTTATTAATCGAAAGTCCTTCTATTAACTGATACAGTTCTGTGAATCTATTTTGTATTCTGAAGCTATAATTGTATCACAGGAACTCTAGAAGTACTTGAAAAACCTGATGTACTTTTTTTTCCTTGTACAAATTTAAGCAAGGTTTTTTTGGGGTTTTTTTTGTTTGGTTTTTTTGTTGTTATTGTTGTTTGTTTTTTTGTAATTTGGTAAAGAAAACAAACAAAAACAATCAGTCTCACAGCCAGGACCTTGTATGCCATGTTTCATCCCAGTCAGAAGATTGATAGGGAAGTTATAAACCCCTGAAATAGTGGTTTATAATGGAAATGCTGGCAGCCCTTTAACTATAGCAGCGCAAGCAGTGCGGCAATAAATACTATGCTTCATCTGTAAACAGAAATTTAGGATGCAGTTTGCAGCCTTGACCTTCAGGCTCCAACTGTGTTTAGATCATTAAGATTCCATAAATACTGTAATTTACAGCCTTCTGAAGGAAGAATTTGTGTGCACAGTAAAGCATGTATTCTTCATGAAAAAATGATTGCTTCCTGTATACCCATTTGGACTCATATTCTCGACCTCAATCAAAGTACTTGACAAATTTGCTGAAGTTTAGGCATCATTTTTAGGCTTGTGTTTGTCCTAATTCACAGCTTTCTGGGTCTATACTATGTTTTCTCTGCTAGAACATGAACTAAAAAGAAAAGGTGGGCTTTTTTCTTTGATGCAGGAGGAGGGTTCCCCATTACAGGGGAAGTAGTACATCTTTTCTATTTCTTTTTGTATGGTTTGTACACTCATTGCCAGAGCTGTGCTTTCTTACTGAACATGTGCATTTAAAAAAATCGATGCCTCACTCCTGTCAGTGTCACAGGGCAATATCTGGGTATGATACATGTGTTATCTATAATGAGAAATGAAATTATTCAAAGTTACTAACAGAATTCAAATTATTTTAATTATTTTTTGATAATTACATTAGGATATCCTGACTTAGTAATGACGCTTGACATTGGTGGGTTGCTCAATACAGTGGAAATAACCACTGTAGTTTAGATTATTACTCTTCTTACCTGAACTTCATGACATTGAACCAAAAATCTGACAATAGCATACCTTAGCCTGATATTCTCTTTCCAGCTGAGCTGGAAATATACAAGTATAGCTTTCATTGGGGTATTTTAGTCTTATCTAGAAATTTAGGCAGACTGAAAAATAACTGGTTGAGAACTATTTACCCTGCTTAGCAGGGGTTACCCTGGGGCTTGATTTGGGGTTAGGACAAAAATCTCTGAGTTTTACTGTACCTGAAGAATTTCTTTGATTCCCAGCGGTAACCCTGGGTAGACGTTTTATTTCCAAGATAAAAGTTTAGGAGCAAAATAGGGTAGCTGTTGTCAGTTGGGGTTTGTTTGGTTTGGTGTTTTTTTGGGGGGTGGTGGTTACCTTTTGGGGATTTTTTTTTTCTTTTGTTTTGTTTGGGTTTTTTAAATTTATCTGCCTTTGCTCCTCATCACATAAGCATAATATTTATAATTTTCTGATTTATATTTTGCTTTTATTTTATTGGAATAATCATAGAAATTTGTTTCTTTTCTCTAGCCATTTCTTACTTTCCACTCTTATGGTGTACACTTGCACTGAACATTTCTGTATGTTTTCTGACACTCACGGTGCCAATAACCATAGATTACACTGCAGTAGCCTGTACAAAGCTAAGGAGACAACAGAGGTTCCATTACTTGAGGCACTGTGCATGGAAAGGGTAAAAATCCCAAAGATGAGCTCAAGCATATCTCTCAAGGAGATGGTCAGCATCCCCAGAGATACAATTCAAATATGCTGATACATAGTAAGAACCCCCCAAATTCTCCCCCTCATCAGCATTCAATATAATGCATGTGTAGTTGCCTGCTAGTTACAGGAGAAGATGCTTCATCTCTGTATTCTAAACAAAGCGTGCTTTAGCCATAAATAAACATAGATCAAAGCAAAGACATGGAGTGGTTTCCCTACAAAGAAAGCAGCTTGTCTTACAAGGTCAAGGAAGTAGTGATAGTGATTAACCAAATCTCTGCCTGGCTTCTGATAGAGAACAAAATTAATTTCTGTAAGGTAGGTAAGCAATACGTCCATGCTGAGCAGTGTCTCCTCTTTGTCTCTTTCCTGAACATCTTTGTCCTTTGGGCATCAGCTAATCCTTAAAACTCTAAGATTCCAGAAGTCGACTCATGCTTTTACAATGAAAATACCCACCAAAACCCTGACACCATCAATACCATGGATACCAAACACAGTATGTATCTTCCTGGTGTTTATAAATATGGAGCTCAAATCTTATGTTTGCTAGTCTGAGTAAGACCATTCCCCCTGTTCCTTTTGCCTTTTACTATATTTATATATTTGCTGATCACCACAGCCTCTGACAACCTGTCAGCCTAAAGTATGTCAAGTCTGTGTGTACAGTTCTTAGGTATCCACACAGGGAGCTTGTGTCTTTCTGTTAGCACTTCAGTGGCAGTGGAACAATGAATAATAATAATATTGCAAGAAACGAGATAATCAAGAAAGCTTGGTGCAGTGTCAGGCAGAGGACACTCAGTGCATAAAGATGTTCACGCTTTCTGAAATTGTTTCTTCAGGTCCATGTCTAGAACTCAACCTAATCTTCCGATTTGATGGATGCTGCTGATACTAGATGGACCCAGTAGTAAGGATGCAGGGTTTCCTAGCATACCCTTTGATGCTCCTTCCAAGATTTCCAAATCAAAGAGAGTCACTCACTAAAAACAGACTTGGCGTCTTCGGTCTTTAAAAGTAAAGTCCAAAACAAAAAGACACATGAGGGCTCAGGCTGTCATTTCTGCTCCATTTAGGTGGTTTTTATTCTTAGTGGACAATTGCTTAAGGATCAGTTATGTCCTGACTGACAGTTCTTTTAACAAATTTATAAAAGAATCAAAGTCAACTTGGGTAAAATCTTTCATTTAAGAGAGTTTCATCTTAGCTTGCCAAGTGTATCCTGGCCATTAAGGCTGCATGCAGCTGTCACCACTATTTAGGGAACTGTTGCAAGGACCATTGTGCTATGTCTAGTAGATCTAAGGGAGTGAATTGAGTAATAAGTAGGTGAAAAGTAACAATTTCAAAAATTATCTGTGTGTTAGAGAAAGACCTCTTAGCAGTTGTTATTGTTCATTCGTGCAAGTTAAACTTCTTCCTTTTGCTTCTTTTTATCATGGATACCCATTGTGACATTAACACTTCACTGAGCTAAAAAATTACAACAAATCAATACTTTATAATGCACGGAATAAACACTTGCTATAAGCATTGATATATTGTGCACTCTGAATTGTCCATAATGAAATGGAAGAGCAATCAAAAGATGCTTTTAGCACCACACAAAAATAATTTGCATTGCTGCTGATCTCACTGCACTCAGGTTTCTGTTGTTCACCAGAACAAATGTTTTCCTTTCAGATTTAGATTTGTTCTATACATTCCTGACATATGTACAGAGTCTACTGGACTTACTTCTGTTTTGCTGGTAAACTGCAGCAGATTCTCAGGTGTCAGAATTCATGTGCCCTAGGACTCTAGTTTCTAGTGATAAGTCTAGTAGGAAAATTAAAGTCCATATTAAATCTCCATGTGTCAACAGGCTGCTTATTGGATTTACAGATGGACAAGCATTAAAAATGCAAATAACCTGCTAATCCTAAACAATAACATGGGTAAACATGTAGTGCAACGTCATCTGAAAAATAGCATACAAAGCCCAGTGTTTCTACAGAGGGCTGTAATTCTGTCTAATCTTTGCAGATTAGTTTTCTCGTTTTGAACTTCAAGTTCAAGTCAAAAATACCCTGTATGTTTTGTTGTGATGTTTGAGACACTTTTGACTGGCCTGAACCAAACACATAGTTTTTTCCTCCAATGCATTATGTGGAACAGAGAGTGATTTGGTATGGTGCTGATGATCCTTAGTGTGGGAAATACTGCAACAATTCCTCTTGCGCTGTCAGTAGTAGATTGCGCTGTCTTGCATTATCTGCCATGTGCAATTTGTAAATACAATATTAGAATGGTGTTGGGGGAGAAAGAGAGAATTGTGTGCACTGGTTTTAGAATCACGTACCTCAGGTTTTGCCATTCAGTCAGAATAAATGATTTTTTGTCTTGCTGCACAGCAGAGATTTTTCCATCTGACTTTTCACCCTAATATTGTGTATCTTTGAAAATTTGCATCTCTCTGCTATAATTGTTCCTCATATTATAAATGGAGTTTTGATTAGTGGAATTACTTGTTTCACTTTCTAATCCTTCACCAGTGTTTCTTGGTCTGCAGTTCTTATTCTCTCTTCTTCTCTCCATTCTCTCTGATACGTGTGTCCTTATGTATTTTTTTACATCTAAAATGTCTCCCCATTTTCTTCTACCTTATTCCTTCAAACTCAACAGTGTCTATGCAGTCTGATTGTAGTTTATGCAAGCGTAAGTTGGAGATGACAAACTCAAATATCTGGGACAGAAGAAGTGACACGTAGTTTCAGTAGACTTTCTTAATCATAGCTCACTTCATGAGCCACCAATGGCAAGAAGAATCACAGGAAGTGTTTGAAGGGTGGCTTTATAATCTTTCCACAAATGTGAGGAGGCAAAAAGAAATGTCATGAGACAGGTGAACAGTGGCAGCTATACACTGTCAGATGATCTGAGATGCTGTGTAGTGCTTTATAAATCTTTAGTTAATGCTTAATTGGAAGATGATTTCAAGATGAAGGGATCGGATTCTTGGTTTACATGCTTCTCTAAAGAGAGGTCATGTGTCTGGTGGACAGAATTTATAAAAGTGTTGACAATCCTGAGTCAGTATCCAGTTTTTACAGCACAGTCAAAAGCATTATTTATTGTAAAACTGAATAGACTGAGCCATCTCTGCCAGTCACCCTTGACTAGAAAGTAACTGATAAGCATATAAGGGAAATTTGTAACTGCCAGGTTGGTGGTTTTTTTCTAATTCTAAAACCAGAAACAAACCAGTTAGTTAATGGCACGTACAAGCAATGAATTCAACTAGGCTGCTGCAAGCTAAGAAATATTTCCAGTCAAATCTTGAACAGTAGATTCTAATAGCACTTACATAAGTACCGCTGTCTTTAAAAAAAACCCCACAATTACGTTCTGTTTAAAATCATAATTTGAGTCAAATTGAAACATCCAACTTGCTAGCAGAATCTGGAATACCAGCCATGATATAGGATGTACTGAAAGTATTTTATTCACTTTATTCCTTTTAAATGTTGTACCCAACTGTTACATGGGGGTATAGTGTGGGTGGGAGGAAAATGGAACTCTGTTGAGCAGCTACCAGAAGCCAGACATAATTAAGATCACTTCCTATTGACTCAGATGGTGCAGATACTCAAAATTTTTGAGATTTGAGGGTCTGGGAAGAAGATACAGTCAAGAATCAGCTCATTCTGTGGCTCAGCGTAATGTAGTATTGAAATTAAGGATTGACTCTGATTAGCACAAGAAGCTTTCCCCAGGATACCTTTCTTGTCACTGCAGCTCCCTTGAATGGATATAGTTGGGAAAGCACAGGAAATGTTTAATTCACGAGCAACCTGTAGGAACAACATTCTAGCAGCATGAGCATTCTCTGTGTGCTGGACAACTTTGGTTCTGACCTAGTCCTTCCAGCCTCTCTGAGGGTGGTTGAGCAGAGCTGTGGTTATTCATGCTCCAGGCCAGATAAATAGAATTTTAGACGCTGGGCTATTGAATCTTTAACGTTCATCGTGTGTGGAGCAGTACATTTATCCTAGCATACATCAGTAGCAATTACTAGTTTGATAATGCTCTTACAAATTCCTGCTATGGTTATTATTTTTCTCATGACTGGTAATCACACTGAATTATACCTTTTCCTTAATACTGAGAAGATGCAATAAAGTGAATGTAACTCAGGCTCAAAACAGCTGATCCACCTGAGCGGCAATTCAAATGTTTTTTCCTTTGGAATCACCGGTACATGTAATGACCATCAAGTAATGACTGTATTTGTTGTCTTGTAAATTTTTACTATTTAAAGAGCATTTGCTGCATAAATACTACTGAATTAGCCATCTGCAGAGATGTAATTATGGTTGACTTTAAAGCTTATTTAAACAGGGAACATGAAAATCTTTTCATTACACCTGCAAAAAGCAGAAAACCTCTATAATTAGGGATTATGTCATGGCTGGAAACCAGCTTTCTCACTTCCTGATTTGAATGGTAAGCTTGGATATGTATCTTAATTTATTTCTCTTGTATATATGATTTTTTTTGCCATCCTCTTAATTGGATTGTTTTGTACACTTACAGAGTTCTGTCTGTAGTATGTGCCCATTATGTTCTTGATACACCATCTATTATGAATATTTTCATTTAATGCAGCACTGGTGGCCCTTAAGACAAGGATCCGTCTGTCCAGGAGATTCATTGAATCACAGGATATATAATTGCTTATGCTTTCCATAAACGTGCATGGTCATGACCTTACAAAGAGCCCGTGTTTTTCATATAATGACATTTATTTAAATATGTGTCCGTATTAGATATTTTGACCCATTTTTCTGTTTCCTTTGCTAACTGTAGAAATCTTCTCACTGAGGGAAGCCAGGGAGCTCAGTGCAGCGTTATACTGCCAAAGCCCAGCAAGTCTTCTGATTAGGAAGTTCTGTTTCCCTTGCTGGCAGATGTCAGCAGGTCTGTGTTTATGGTGATAAACAGGCCAAAAGTATTTAGTTACAGAGAATACATAGCCTGTGATCTCAGAAAGCTATATGAAGATTTAGATTTTGAATTTATTAAATATGATAAATGGAACATTTTATACATGATTTAGTTTTTCTTACAAATAGGATTGATAACATTTAGATGTATACAGTTTCATGGTTTTGGTCATGTGATGGATAGGAGTCCCTCATGAATGTTGAAATATTAGCTAGGAATATTTCTTGGATATAGTAAAAAAATAAGTGAAATTCATTGGAAAAATAGTTCATTTCCTGTACTCCATCCTCCCCCCCCCCATGTTGCACAGGCAATAGGGGTTCGAAATTTGGTGGTAAGACAGGAAAGTTGTGTTAACTGGGATTAAAACATTTTTTATTTTGTGCATAGGCATGCCATTGAAGTTCATAAGAAATAATTTAGGCATTTTTTTAAAGAACAAATTATGACATAATTATTCTTCTATCCATAGTTAACTCTTATAATGACCTTTCTGATTTTGGCTGTGATGATAATAGTCGCATGGTGTGGAGGTACTTAAGATGATAAACCTCATCAAGATCAGAACCGGAGATCAAGGTCAAGCCAATGTACTACATCTGACACTGGACAGTCTTTGCTGCTTTGTTTAGAAATGGTATTCCTCCTTAGGAATCGGATGTTTGACATGATTTCTAAATAAAAATCCCTAAGAAGCCTTCAGAATGTCAGCTGTGAGCCATTTGGAAATAATTTTATTAATTCACTTCCCTCAAGTCCTTCAAAATAGTAGCACATCTGCTTTGAATTTGATTATTTCAGACTGAGACATCCTTAAAAGAAAAATAGTTTCCTCCAATTTATTCAACATAATAAGCATATGTTTCTTTCATTTGAAAAGCAATTGCAACATAAATCAATCATGAACAATATGCCTGCATTTGTTACAAACAGCTACATCATTTGAAATTTAACAAAGTATGTTTCATACCAGTTGGGGCCAGCAAATAACATTTTAAAATACAGTTTTATTAATTTTGTTTAATGCATCATCACTCTTAAGTATAGATGCAAGGCCTTTTTTGAAGAAATTAGAGAAAAAATATTGAAGGATTTTGAAGAATTTTAATTTTTTATGGAGTATATATCATTCTCTCATCAGCTCCATGCAGGGTTTGAAAACTGTATGGCAAAGTCTGAGAGTCTGTTTTGTGGTTTCTTCAGGAATTTCTGAAGTTGTTTAATTAATTTCTATAAAACTCTAGAGAAAATCATGCCTAATTAATTAGAGGACTGCTCTTTAGCAGTGATAAATAATTGCTTGCAACTTCTGAAAAACAAATGCAACACTTTATCTTTTTTTCCCCACTTCTGTTCTGTGAAGTCATTCTGAACTGTTGAGGCAGTAAAACTGATTCTTCTTTTTTGCTGGTCTTATTTACTCCAAAGTAGGAAGGAAGTTCCCTAAACTCAGCAAATTTTCAACAGGGGAAAACCAGTGAGTGCAAGGTAACGTTGGTTGTCAGCCCTTATAAACAGTATTTAATTGAAGTCCGATTTTACTCAAACTCGGTCTTTAAACTAGTCAGACTTCTTAGCTCTGTTATTCCTATTTGAGGCTGTTCCAGAACAGCAATCCTCTTCTAATTAGTAGCTTGCATCAAGCTTCCAGTTTCCATTTGTCCATGAGTATTTTATGTTATACTAGAAGCTGTTTTGTTATCACAAGTCACAAAAATATAAAAAATTGCAGGAAGAAATTAAGTCATTACTCTTTATTTAATTAAAATGAAAAAGTTTAGCTACAGGTTGTCATAGATACAGTATCCCATTTAAAATCTTTTAAGCCATCACAGAGAGCACTGTCCTACCATCAGAAAATCAAGATTAACAGTTAGCTTTATTTTGTGTCAATCTTCTGTTGACAGTAATTATTCAACTATCAAAAGTATTATTTTCTTATATGTTTCAGAACAGAAAGCAAAAGTGGGTCATTTTTGTCAATATAGATTTTTGTTCATAAAAATTTCCCCGAACAACCTTTATGCAGCCTGATTTCTTTAATAGATCCTTCAGTTTCTCCTTTGGATTCTGAATGCTCATACATGCAGATTAGAATGTAGTAGATGAATCCTGTAATTATCACCAGGACAGTTTTAAAGATGGGAAAGTCTCTAATTAAGGTTAGGATGGGTGCTTATAGAATGAAGCTTAATGGGGTCACCTGTTTAGATGAAGACTGTTGGGAGTGATGAGAGGTGGCTGCTCCCTAAAGGAAAAGAGGACCCAAGTGTGATACCATGGCCAGAAGGGCAGTGGCTGTTCCACCCAGGCCTATAGTGCCTGGGCAAAGAAAGGGGAGACCTGGGATTCAGGTTCAGCAAGAGCCTTGGTTCATCAGGGAAGCCCATGGTGATGGAAGTCAAGCTGAGAAGCAGTTAACAGATCAGGGTCTGGATCAGCTGCTGCATGGCAGCAACAGAGCTGGAGACAGGCACACCTGTGGTGTAGCTGAGGCAGGGATGGAAGGTTCAGGGCTCAGGTGAAACAGTGCTCCTGGGCATGTGAGCAGGTGGTGTGGGTTGTGGCCCCAGGTAAGGCTCGTCAGGGACAGTAGGTTATATGAGGGCACTCAAGACCTTGCCAAAGATCTAAGGCCAGCAAGGTTTCTTGAACTGAAACTTGGCTAGAGTTAGGGTTAGGCTTTAGTGATAATTAGATTAATCTGGTTTACAACAATGCATTCATTACCTTTAAGAAGTACTGTAATCAAAGATAACTGTAGGGAAATAAAAGATAATAAATCTTGTAACCAGCTATCATTCCAGTTTGGCTTCTCTTTTTCCTTAGTTTATTTGGCAGGCAGTCAAGCCAAATCAAGCCTCAAGGCACTTCACAGAGCTGCCAAAACCAGGATTTATTTTTTTAACAAGCCCTATTCTAAATTGGCCTCTTAGAAATGAATTCAGACTTGGAATAATTACCTCCTTGTAGTCCCAACAGGATTTTGTTAAATGCCGACTTACCATAACCTCCATTTGACTCAATTAGAGGTGTCCTAACTTCTGTCTCGTATGGAAGATAAATTTCTCTCTGGCAGGAACAGAATTTATCTGGTTTACCACTGTCACATAATGATGCCTTTGAAATGCCTTTCAGTTGGTTAGACTTTAGTTAGGTTTGATGTCTAGATTATCTGCAGCTTATCAACTGCTGATACCATGCAATTACCTATCCTCTGACAGACTGTCCCCTTTGAGTGTACATGATTTAAATGTATCACCTTCTGGAATATATACTGCTAGAACAATTTGCAGTCCTATAAAGCAGAGCATCAAGTTCATGGCTCTTAAAAAAAGGAAAGCCTGTGTTAGGAGCATGTATTACAAGTTAAGAGCAACATATTACAAATAAAATATCCTTAATTATGACATGTTGAGTTTGTGGGGATTTAGGACAGCAAAGGAATAGACTGACATTTAGAGCCCTAAAAGGCTGGCTGCCATATCCCCATCTTCCTTGGCCTCATGCATGTTGTTCAGTCACACAGAACCAGTGACTTCCACTGCTTGATTCAGTAAGAAATGAGCAGTGCAGAAAAAAGTGTCTCCTTTGGATCAGCTATAATGACCACTGCATAGTTTTTATTCTGATAAAGATTAGTCTTAGAAGGCTAGCAGCAATAATTTTATAGTTATTAAACTTCTGCCACAATGGTGCTACGAAATAAAATAGATAAAATAACTGTATGTGGGTGTCAAAAAAGTTTAAAAAATAAGACATGAAGAAAAGAGCAGCACTGTTGGAGAGCAAAAGGATAAGGGCCCCAGAAGAAGGAGGAAAGTTTTCTGTACCTTCACCATTTTATTTTTTTTCTGAGGTAGAAACGAGTGTAAGGCAGTATAAAGCAGCTTATGCAGTTTCCAGGGAAGAAGGATTTCTAACATTTTTCTGCGCTATAGTAAACAGGAACGGGAAGTCTCAACATGGAAATACAACTATTAGAATGTGCTTATTTATTTGCTAAGTTATTAACATTTTATGTTTCGCAAACATGAAAGCAAACACCTAAATTTAAGAAAAGTGTGTTCAAAACTGAACGTTACCAAGAGAAAGTGTATTCAGAGAATTCCTGTCCTAGTGTGCTTTTTTTCTTAGTAAGTGCAAGAAAAAATAGTTCAAGGATTTTTCAAATTGAATTTGCAAGGATGCTGAAGCAGCTCTGGTCATGGCACATTGTGTTATAACTGGAACAGACAGAGGCTGCCCATAGCATTTATCTGTAAACAATTCTATCGCGATTCCACAGAGAAAACCTGCATTCATTTCATGTGGGACTGTATACTTGCCATCATGTCCTAATGATTTAATAATTACTTTTCAAAATCTCAATGTAAGCTCTTAGGTAGGATGCTGTTTGTAAGTACCTGACCAATTCAGCTTGCGCTGCACATTACCTACACACAAACTTTTCTAGTAAGCTAAAAAGTGCTTTTTTATTGCAAGAATAATTTAATCTAGTTTTATCTTGTGTTGTCTAGTTGTTCTAATACAATCTCCAAAATAGTTTGAAGTTGTGTTAAAGTCAATATATTTTTACCATTATCTGTCATTCAAGAATTTTAACTCATTTTGGTCTGATGGGGGTGACATTGCATCCTTATTTGTGATACCATTCAAACAGCCTTTAATGACATTATTTTGGTCAGTAACGCTTGTGTTCCTGGGCCTGCAAAGGGCTCATGAAAGTTATAGAAGAAGCACTTTTAGAATTCAGTTTTGCAGTGTCCTTGCTTTAGTTTATTGAGGTTGATTTGGTTTGGGGTTTTTTTTGGAGCCATTTTACCTCTTTTAATGGCACTGCCTGAAGTTATTAATCAGGTTTCCTACTTCAGCGTCACACTTTTCATGTCACTGTGATGTGTTGTTCAAACAAGCCCATTAGGATGAATGATGTGTGTTGTAATTTCATTAGTGTCATCAAGAATATATTGAACTTTTCTGTTGAAGAGTTTCTTTTTGGTTTGTGTGATCTTATAAATATAAGATTAAAATTGTTAAAGGTGAAGGTAGATACTTAAGCAATTAGGCCAGCTACTGGAATTGTTGTTTCAGAGGTGTAGACTACAAAACTAATTTGTATTAAGGAATGTTCAGGTAATTGAATTTCACAGTATAAATTAAAGTCTCTGGTATCATTCTGCATGTTGTGGTCACAGTGATATCTTGTGCCAATGCAATGCTTGGGTTTTATTTTTCAGTCCATGTCTAACCTTTAATGAAAACACTTTCTGACTTGTAAAGGGCTGGAAATAATAAACTGGACTAGCCATTTTTTTCATTTGATGAAGCTTGGACAGAGATAAGAAGTAAACTTGTATAAATTTACTCTTATGAACATGCATAAAGAGGGAAATAATTTTATGCAACAAAGGGGTGGTATGGCTTGCTAAGGAAAGATAAGTGGAAAATAGAAGACCCTGGTGAGAATTCCTAGCAGAAAATCTGGAAAAAAACCCAAACCCAACCCAAAAAAAGGGTGCTGTATAATGTTACTTATTATTTCCATACATAAAAATTAAAAATGCATTATTTCATACTATGCAATTAGCTATACTGAAGTCATATTACTATCACAAAAGTCAAGATATTCTTCTAAATTATGACCGCAGACTGCTTGTCTCATTCATCAAACAACTAAGCTTTTCTCATTACACACTGATTTGTACCATAGACAAATGGGATGGGCTTGGAATATTTGTCTTTCCCAGTGGATCATCTGCCTGAGGATTTACTGTTGAATCACATGTGGTTCCAACATCACAGCAGTAGGGTTATATTAGCATCCTTGTATGTCAAGGTAAATAACCTTTTAAGCTTGTGTGCCATGTTTAGAGCACATTTGAAGATGGGATAGGAGTAGATCTGTCCCTATTTACCACAGATGTTTTCTCAGCAGTCCCCAAATGTTCGTCTTCAGGTCATCCTCTCTTTAAAGTGATTTCTAGCAGTCTAAGTTAGTGTTGCTCCACTGATTATTGTTGTATGACATTTTTATTGGTTGACTTTAACCCAAATAAAGGAATAGAAGGATCCTACTGTAGACCAAGATGTCAGTGTTGTAGGCATTTGGAACAGAATTCTACTCCAGGGAAACTCTCCCAGCCACCCGCAACCAGGTAGGACTGTCACATGCCTCCTGAAAGTACAAAGTAATGTGATTATCTCCAGCTTTTCCCCTGCTGTTCAAGGGCTCTGAGGGGTTGTGAACAGGCTTCTATCTATGGAAACTATAGAGGAGAGTTCTTCAAAAGCCTGGTTCTGCTGACACCTCAGCAGGAGTCCCTGAATTGATTTCAGAGGGAGCATAGCAATCCCAGCTTTGAAAACGATCCTATCCTTAAACACCAACCAACCAAGACTTTATCTGATTCTCAACATACAGAGTTTTCATTTGCTATATGACAGAAACACTTTAGGGAAAGTCCATAATGTAACTTTAGTCACCTTTGAGTGCAAGATGCATCATAGCCTCAAGAAACAGCAGCATCAGCTTAGAAATCAGGAAGCAGGCAGGTGTCCTCCCCTATCTGCCACAGTGCAAGTTGAAGAAACTATTGCCACATCTGCTTGTTACTGTCCCCTTGATGGTGGTTTCTGTTCCTGCTGAGCTGTTCTGGAAGTGCTCCTAACCTGTTTCAGTCTAAGTGATCTAGGTCAGTGATGACCTACTATTTAAACTATGTAAACTGTTCTTCTAATACTGTGTTCAATTTGAACAACTGCCCTCCTCTCTTTAAAACTACTATGTAGTGCAGTGCTGGACAGTGAAATGGATGTATGTATGTATTGCTGTCAGGATAAAAAGCTTACCATTCCCATTGCATATAGCTGGGGTTGGATGTGTACCCAGTATGGGAAGGTAAAAACTTATACTGAAAAATTGTGTTACAAGGATAGGAGTTATTTTGTATCTCTGAAAAACCTTGCCCCTCATTCAAAAGACCTTTTCAAACTGAAAACATGGCATAAGATTGCACATATTCTCCAGTGTTATTCATGGGGCTACTTCGTTACCGTTGCCCGTTGCAGACTGGCAACTAAATGATTCATGTAAGAATAAGATAAACTTTTGTGGTCATCTGTCTTTTAGGTACTCAGGAGTTTTATTACTAATTTGAGGCTGCCATTAGGCCTGTTCTGTCATGCAGTTAGGTAACTAACAGCGTACGTAAATTGTCTGCTTTCTTCCCATTTTCATATGGTGAAACAACTGCTCCCCTGCCCTGAACACCTGCCTTGTATTTAAGGATAAAGTCCTGCACCAAATCACATGTAGCTTTCCTGTTTCAGATTTCACTCGCTTCTGTTTACAGTCAAAGGAGCTCCTGGGTGGAGATTTATGATATTTACATGCTCTGCTAATTAGGATAATGATTACACCTGCTTTTAGATTGCATTTATAGCCTGCTTCAAAGGGCCTCACTGAAATCATTGAATAGCTTTGAATTTGGAGCTTTCAACACCTCATATAGATAACCTTTCCAAGGAATCAGATGTTACCTTTACGTGTGTTTTTATACAGCCCATTAAAAATTCTTGCAGATATTACAGGAAAACACAGAATTTGTTTCATAAAAGTTTAGCTGAATGTTCCATTTCCTTCCTCAAGTACTTGACATTAAAGATGGGTTGCTCCTGTTCTGATGCCACAAAGGATTATTGAAGAAATAAAGGCTCTGCTGAAGGCAATGAGAGTTTTACCATTGATTTCAGTGCAGCTAGAATTTCACCCGAAGTGTGGAATAAATACCAGCAGCAGATAGGGGGGAAAAAATTAGCATGTGCCAAGGTTCCACAGTAATAGCCAAACTTTTTTTAGAAGAAAATAAATGGAATCCAGCTGAGACGTTGAAATTTTTCATGCGGGGTCTGATAGGTCCAGGTTCACAATTTTGAATAAAATCTCGAATGGTCAGAGGAACATGGGATTTCTTTGACAGATCTTGTGAATGTTTCAATGTCTGTACACTTAGATCAATGAACGGATGCGGTTTGGAAAGCCATAATAAATATGCAGTTGTCTTTCAGTTTGCCACAGGTCAGCTTTACTGTGCATAATATGTAAAGTATGGCTTAGACTTGATGATTTTTGATGAATTGTTTTGAGTAAAAAGTTTACCCTTCTCCATTGTTCTCTTTTAGAAATATTCTATACAGACTAGATGAAAGGACAAGCCAGTTTTCAGTACTGCTAGAGGCACGGGAGCACTGCAAACTACATCAGTCAAATGAGACCATTCAAGCAGCCTTGTCAGAGGTGCTGAACAACATCAATTCAGCTCAGGTTTACTTCAAAGCGGGACTTGATGTGTTTGAGACTACCTTGGCTGGAAAGAAATGAAAGGATTCTCTGCATTCTGAGACGTTTGTTTACAACTCACTAAACAAAAGTTCAACTTGGACCAGAATTTCTCTGAGGATGAAACCTTTCTCAAGTTTTCTTTCAGTTGGCGCTTAAAGGTACCGCAATGCGTTTTTTTATAAATATAAAACAGTCTTTTGCACTGTTCACAGTGTATCTCAAATGTCTGTTTCTGAATGTATAAAACATAATGAGAGGGAATAACACTTAAGATATGATTTTTAGAAGGAGATCTACTGTATTTTTATATGTAAAATATATTTTTATGACTAAGAGCTCAATCTTGCAAAGTACCGAGCATGTCCTGCAATATGCTGAAGACCTGGTTCTGAGACACCCCAGATGTATACCCAGGTGAGCTTTCCATGCCTATTCTGTCAGAAAAATGTGACTTAAGTACACTCTTATGTTTCTTAACTTCCTCAGCAATCTCATCATCTTCCTAATCCCTTCAGAGTAAGTAGTTGAAGGATATGGCATTTCCTTGGGTATCCAGTTCCAGAGTTCATCAGGAAATGCACAAAACACCCTTACCAATGCAATCCAACACCTTTACTCCTGTGGAACAATAAATACCTCAATTCTGAGAATACAGATAAACTTTGATTATCCCATTTCTGTGTGAGAGAGGGTTGTTTCCTCTCGTAATTCTTGGAGAGAAAAATTTTGTGGTGATTTGAAATTATTTGAAAAGTAGTTACACTTGTAAAAAGATACTTTGATTCTTTGTTAAATAAAAGAGCTGCCTAGTCTTTTAAGGCTACGGGCCTTGTGAAGTTTATACATTACCAGAATTGCCAACTTCAAGGTCTCCCTAAATTTCCAGAGAGCAGTAAATGGAAAGAAGATCTCAAAGTTCTGGGAATATTTTTTGATTCCATCACTCAGCCAGACCACCCACTGTTTCAGGCTGGATCATTCTATCAGAAGTTCCCAGAATAGAGGATCTGGATTGTTGGTCAGAAAAGCACAAGGAAAACAAATTCATCCTCTACTGCAGAGGATTTCACCTCTGAAGGCACAAGCTGATGAAGCATATTGCAGGGCTAAAACTGAAATCTGTTTTGCATTGGTGGAAGCCCTGTAGAAAAACTCAAATCATTACATTCTTGGCCTGAAGTAATCTGTGAGTGATCAAGATGTTGAATGTCCTAACCTCCACACTTGAGAATTGCAGATCTTAAAATATAAACAATTGAAACCCTATTTGGTTCAGAGTTTTACAATCTCAGATCTGGGGTTAGAGCTTAAGAAATAATATAGATACTTAGAACTGAAATATAATTTATTGTATGGAAACAGTAAATGTATTGTTACCCAGTCTGCTGTGGAAACATTGAAGAAACATGTAAGGTAGCAATAAAAATGGAAAAAGTATCCGTGTTAATGTAAAAAAAATTGCCTTCTGGAAAATTTCACAGTGCACAATTTGGTAAAAGACTTTTTAAAGTGTGCTCACATAGAAAGAAATGGGAGTTGTTTACACATCTGTGTTTCTGTTTCCAAAAGTCCTTAGTAAATGGGCCTCCATGAGTGATCACCTGGGACTAGGTACACACAGCTGTGTGGTTACTACCTTTCTTTGAAAGTTATTATCCTAACATGGGCAAAAACATCCCAAGTCTAACCAGAGGTGGAGCTATGCAGTTGTACAGCTGCAACTGAAGTGGGAGTATGTTGACCATCAGCATGATTTAGACATGATTATCTCCTGTCTTTACTTGGCATCTGGTAAGCAAAGCTATATGATTATTCTTTTGCTAATGCTGGTACCACTACTATTTACTGCAGAGAGAATTTCATTCAAAGAGTTAATATTTCTTATGATAATTCAATGATGTTCATCTTGTTTCCATGGTTTTTATTATTGTAGTACTTACATGGTTGGAATAACCACAATCGAGTTGTATGTTTATTTTGTGATAGTATTTTGGGAGATACTGTGCACATGTTTGAATTGTATTTTCTAATAGGGACCACTCTTCTAACTGTTTATTAACATATTTTCTTTAGAGTGCTGACTCACTGTGGAGCCAACAATGGTCTCCAAGGGTCAGGTGCCATTAAGAGACTGAAAATAGAGACTAACACTTCCTTTAACTCTGACAGGTGAATTTAATAACCGCTTCCTCAGTCTTAGCATGTATGTTCCACCAAAACCACCTCTAATGTAACCAAAGTGTACTCATGCAAAATCAGTGAAATCTGTTGGGAAGAGTAACCCTCATGTACGATTTCTCAACCATGTAATTCCTCACTAAAACATTTATCTTGTTTTCTCACTAATGTCCTTTTCTAACCACTTTAAAACAGCAGACTTCAAAGTACTCCACCAAAAAAGCACTGCTACCATAAATGCCTATCTATTGTAGAGGCACTCATATATTCTTGTTGGTGAGATGAATCAGATGAGCTATTTAGGGACTTAAATGCATTGATTTCAATGTCATCTCACACTTCTCGATCTCTAGGCTTTTATTTCAAATGTTTAGATCTTACATATAAGTGAGTGCTCAGTGATAATCTTTGCACCATTATAGCTTTGGAAAAGGCACTTTTGAGCCATATCCTTCAATCGATTTTTAAATCCTACCTATTGACTTCAAAGAATTTATAGCAAGTTAAGGTCCTAAATACCTGGTGTGTTTCCAACATAGAATTTTTGCCCAGTCAGCTGTGGAACATTAGCTAAAAGAAGGTGTTAATAAATCGTGGTAGCTTACCCAGATTGCATTAATTTCTATATTGTGTTGAAATAAATTAAGCACCCTTAAAGACAGAATTATGCTTGCAAATCATGTGAATGATACTAAAAAATTGTTGCCTTTTCAGAAACATCAACTGACAGAGACAGTATAACAAATGCATTGATTGCTAAATTATCTAGACTCATGTTCACAGTGACCAGAAAATCCCTGTAGCTTGAAATATTTGTTCGTTGAGACAGTTGATAATAAAAGGATAATAAGATTTTATTAGTGAATATTTTAAATAGACCATAAAGAAGCTAAAGTACAATCAACTCAGATGAATAATAAGTAAATGGGAACTGGATTTTGAGTACTAAACTTAAAAAGAGGCAGTGAATTGCCTTTATCATCCAAGAAGAACAGTATCTGTGTGAGTACACGTGCACACAAATACACAGATGCCTTATTATCTTCAAAACATGAGGTTTAAAAACACTAATTTACTTGCAGTGATATGACACATGTACGTAAATATAGATGTAAATAATGACTACATGAGAAAATGAGTAAATACTTTGCAATGTTTCACTTATCTTTCGGGACTGTATTTCAGTTTAGAGGTATAAAAGGTGACACTTCAGCTGACCTCAGTTCTTGCAGCAGTATGTTAGGACAGTTTAAACCTCTCAGGTATCACAGAAGGAGGTCATCACCTCTGAAGGTCATCTAGTCCAACCTCTCTGCTCATAGTCAATTGCCCAGGAGGGACTATGTTCAGATTACTTTTGAAAATTTGGCAAGAATGGAGATTCCACAAGCTCTCTGTGTCAGTGCTTGGTCACTCTCCCAGAGAAAAAGTTTTTCCTCCTTCTGTTGATATATATAGTTTCTCCAAACCCCTCCCTATATTTCTTAGTTGTTAATTTTCTTAATTTTTTTTTTTACTTGCAAACATTCAAAAGATAATTATTTCATTAAGTGAAAACTCTTGGCCAAGGTCTCTAAAATTTCACAGTTAATATTTTGGAAAGTTTGTCTGAAGAGATTTGTCTTTCAAGCCATGGACTTTAATTTTAAGTTATGGAGACTAATGTCTTTATCTTTTGAGGACACAGGATTTATATCTGCATTAAGAAAGTCATTGAGAACAAATGATGCATTAAAGAATGCATGGAAGGAAAAATACCCATCAGCATATGTGTAGCTATGTGCTATGAATGGATCTATTTTAACCAAACTTTGGGACCCTAGTGCAATTCTATAGCTTGTGTTGTGCAGACAGTCAGGCAAGATAATTGTATGGGTCATTTTGGCTTTCAAAGCTATTAAGTACTATAAAAATAGTTATGTCTAGGCCTGTATTCTCACGGGAACAGTTAAGAGTTTCCTCAGAAGCTGCATGTTGAAACTGTTATCTGTTGCTCAGAAATGGGTACCTCTGACATACATTACAGTTGCTGTCTCAGGCAGCAAGCATAGTGTACAAGATACTCTTTTCCCTTTATCACTCACTAACATTTTAGAAGTATTCTGCCAGTCACAGAAAGGTGAGCGATAGGAAACAAATCTAGTTTTAAAATGCCTGGGGCCTGAATTTTGGAAAGGGTTAGCCTTATGGAACACTATAAAAGTTCAAAATGTATAGTAAGGTGTCTTCTGTGGGAGCTCTATGTCAAGAAAAGTTGGGATAGAAACTCCAGTATGGTGTCTCAGAAATATAGAATACACAATACTGTTACTGTCTATTAATGGTAAAAAAATACTTGTCTAGCAATGCAGGGATAGTATTTCGTTACTCCAGATTGTTTCCGGTGGCTTTAACCATCAGATTGTCTTTTTTCCCTCTGCCACCATCTTCTCCAAACCCCTGCATTCAAGTTCTTTCACATCCATATTCAATATGATGACTCTCCCCATTCCTCACCACCTTCTTCTGAGTCATTCCTACTAGTTTTCTCTCTCCATTTTAATTCCTTATCACGTTTTAGTCATCCTATTAATTTACAGACTATCACTAATTAGTCATTAATCCACCAACCACCGAGTTAATCACCCTCTTTTCTCCCTCTGAACTCAATCATGCCTTTTGTTACCCACCGGCTTCCATTTTATTCATCCAGTCATTTCAGTTTTTCTGTTACCTCGGTTCCCTGATTTTCTGTTCTCTTTCCTGCAGCTATGAGACTTGTCCCTCAATGTCCTTCATCTCTCCAGCTCTAGACATTGCCCTCTGTGTATGAATCTGTTCAGTCTCTTTGCCCATTCTGCTCGGGCATGGTGGAAAACTGCCGAGTGAGAGTTAAACTCACCTCCCTGAAGTTTAGATTCTTATTCCTGGTACAGCTGAACATAATAAAGAGCTGAAAGTGATGGGAAAGTCCTGCTCAAATGCAAATATATAAAGTGTAAGGGGACGTAATCTGTTAAATTCAAAGTATCTTTTCTGAGTATGTGAAAACAGCAATTTTTCAATTATAACATGATTGAATGGAAGCAGAATGGGGCCTACAAAGCTTTTTTTTCCTAGCTTCTTTCTCTCTAATGTTTAGACCAGGAAATTCCTTCAAAGTTATCAGCGTGGGCAGGTAATAATCTTGAAAGTTTTGAAATAAACTTTCTGAAGTTGGATGAATAAGAAATAATAGACAAACTTAGAGTCGGTACTAGCTACTATCTGCCTACAAAAGATATAAGCAGTAAATAAGCACGTCATTTTTTCTGACCTTGTGCGTGCCATCCAGTACTTTTCATTACACGATGGCTACAAGAGAAATTTGTGTATAAGTATCTGGGCATGAAAAGATGTTTGGAGCAGAAGCAAAACTCGGAATTGCAGTGTTTAAATTTTAAAGATGATCAAGACTCAAGCCATATGCGC
Organism: Laterallus jamaicensis coturniculus; assembly: GCA_022605575.1. NCBI lineage: Eukaryota > Metazoa > Chordata > Aves > Gruiformes > Rallidae > Laterallus > Laterallus jamaicensis. The sequence continues at coordinate 13,710,518 of JAKCOX010000015.1, forward strand.
AAATCTGTACTTGAACATGCACACTTGAACCTAGGAAGTGCCTAAGAATAATGAATACTAATCTGGAAAGCAAAGAGTTTAAGAATATCTAAATTGGACTGTATGTTTACTAAACCGATGGTGCTATCAAGCCTATTTTTTTTTTCTAATTTTAGTCCCAATGTCCCTGGTTATTTATACTGCTGCTTATGCACAGTGGTCATAACTGGAGAATATTTGTGTACACCTGCAGATTTAAATACACTGAAAGATTATGTTCACTTTCAGTCTTACTGGCTTAGTCTGTTTTTTTCAGCAGGGTTGCATTTACCACATTCTCTGCCTCGTCTGGCCCTGTGTGGAGCAAGGGGTTGGACTTGATTATCCCTATGGGTCCCTTCCAACTCAGGATATTCTGTGATTCTGTGACCACTAATCAGGGTACTACTATTCCACATGAGTGAGGTCAGCAGAATTTGGCCACTATTTATGGAATTTCCCAAAAGATTTCCTATCAGAACATCATTTATTTCCATTTAGTCTATTCACTTTAATCCCTCAACATAGATTATTACAAGTAAGGGTATATTTTTAAAAAAAATTGGCAGGTGTCTTTTGGTCAATGTTAAGTAAATCACAGGGCAGAATATAAATGTTTATGTACAAGTGTATTTTAATCAAGTGTTAATAGTTATAAATGATGGGAGAGATTACTGCACACATTCTCTTATAATAAACTTCACAGATTGAAATTATTACAAAGGCTTAATTTAAGAAATGTAATCAGAACATAGGCATGGAACAACTTTTTTGCTGTGTAAATGTAGTATGGGTTTGCTTGTCTGCCTAATCCATTCAGCTAAAAAAGATTAGGGTTGGTTTTGTTTAAGCTACTTTTCTCTGATTTATTTTCCAACAAGCCTTTGAAAATGAAGTCTTGCTTTTTATTTTTCTTTTAAATGTGTGCTGCCTTTAGTGTTTATGGAAAGCTTATCATGTGTTAAGACAGTGTAACATCATCTTGTTTTATCATTCCTGGATTATGTGCTAGAATTAAAAGTGGTATTTCAAAGCATGGTCTTTGCAAGAAGGTCCTTTTCTTACCATTTAATGTATATGAGATTATATGCTTGAGTGGCTGCCTTTACCATGCAGCAGTATAGGTATGCAATACGATGCTCTGAGGCATTAATTTAAGAGGGGTTTTTTAATTTTATTTTTTTAATAGTATTACAGAGACTTGCTAATTTTCCACACTTGAAACTCTTCCCTCCTGAGCGTACTGGTAATACAGCAATGGAATACCAAGTTCTGTTAGCACCTGCTACTAGCTCTTGCTACAGGTTGCTTGCTAGAGTGTTGTCTGAGCTCTCAGTCCGTTTCCACAATATTTAGTTTGTGTCTCTTGTAGCTCCACTCAGCTTTTATGTAGCACAGTCCTGAAACTAGTCTGAAACACACCAGGACAAGTTGAATAGGTCTGACTGGATGTTAGCTTGTGACAGAAACTGCTGTTGCCCCCAATCCGTAAAAAGTTAAATGTAGTACCTGGTAAGTGCTTCCCAAATGTCTGGTGTTTGCAGTCTGTGTACTGAGGATTGTGAAAAAATACTGGAACACTGGGATATTTTTTTTGCAGTCTTGTTTCCTGTTCTCAACAGCTGAAACATCTTGTAGTCTATGAATCCACTAGAGGAGAAATAAGGAGATGCTTAATATTTCATACTTAACGCAGGTAAGATGAATACAAATTCTCTTCATTTTCCATTTGCCGTTTATGCAAGTTAATACGCACCATACTCTTATCACGTATTTTATGATTTGGTGTTCTGAGACAAATGGAAAATGAATGTGACTCTATATGCAGAGCAAGTATAATGGATTCAGGGAACACTTCACATTTAAGTACCTTAACCAGTTGCACACAGTGAGAAAAAGCAGAAGTGAAGATACTTGAAGCAGATATTTTAGTGGGGGTTAGTACAGGCCTGGAAAATAACATTCTCCTGCGTAAGGCCGGGTTTTAGCATTGCATTCATACCTAGCTGCATGGTAATGAATTGTATGTCCTCACTGCTGTACCTTTGAGGATTAATGCTCAAATGCTGTTATCAGTGATTATGCTAGTCTCAATATGAACTGTTGTTATATGAGCTAATATTTTTGTGTCATGCAACAACTTACAGAGTTTACCTAATTGGATGGAATATGCAAGTATTTCTGCCTTTTTTATGCAAAAAAGAGCAACTGTGTAAGTTGTGTTATCTTTGTCAAGCTTTGACATAGAATGTGAGACACCTGAATGATGACTCCTTCATTCCATCTTCTTCTAAATTTTCATGTAGTAAAAGCAAGTTGCCACAACTGATAGCTAGTCAATTCAGAATATTAAGTAACTTGGGTTTTGACCATGCAGTAATATAAACTTGATGCAGTGATTCCTAGAAACCAATAAATACCGTGTTATGTGGAAATGTGCAATGAAAGATTGATTTTTATAACACATTATAGAATGTTCAGTCTGAATAAAACAGCTTATTTGCAAAATTAGTTTAATTTGTATCAATTTGTACTTTTATAACATATTGTAATGAAAAGGTAACATTGGCCATTATTTTAAGTAGATTATACTTTTATTAAAAAGCACATTTTACTTGTTTGTGCTATGAATATGAGTTTTGCAGTCCATGAGAGTGCTTGTACAGAAGATGCTATGAACTTGGATTTAGTAATAGTCATTTTGTGAGAGTGGTTGTGAATTAGACACTGTTTTTTCCATAGTTACAATTTTTCTAGAAATTAAACTGGAATATGAAGATATGTATAATGTACATTACACTGAATGATTTGGAATTATATTCATTTGGTTTTTGTTGGGTTTGCTTTCTTTTTTTAATTGGTTCTGCCAGTGAGCTGTAACATATGCCTCTCAAGCTGCTGATTCAGTAACATGGATCCCAGGACATTAAAACATAATGGGAACAAGGAAAAAGCAAGGAAGAAAAAAAAAATAGTGAGAACCTCAGAACATGTGATAATTTACTGACAGGTAAATTTTGGATTATCCTTTTTTTCTAGGTGCTGGTATATAGAAAGCCCAGATATTCAGATAAAAGTATTCAGGGTGAGACACTTTTAAAAATAAATAAAAGACACTACTGAACAGCCCTAATGCTATCTGAAGAACGAGTCTAGTCAGTTCTAAGAATCTTGATGATATGTAATACTGAGTTTATGTGAAATTCAGATGATCAGGCTTTTTCTAGTTGTTCAGTGGTCCTGAAATTGTTAAGTAGTTATGTCATGAAAATATGAATTCCATATTTTGTTTAAAGTATATGAGACCCTTGGAGGCTTTTTTGTACTTATGAAGCACTTGAGAGGTATAATGAAATAATTTCATTGAAAATGAATGTGAAGTTCCAAATTTTATTTGCATTTTCTGTAGTTTGTTTTTTTAAAACTGCTCTGCTGTTCACCAGATTAAAAGGAGGAAAAAACCACAAACAACAGAAACAATACCTTGTTAATGTTTTTTAATCATGGCTAGCTCATAACCTACTTTGATAACATTGCCTCCATACAAAGTACAGCTCTGACCTGAGTGTCTCATGTAATGTTAAAGACATACTTGTGAAACATATTCCTTCAGAATATGTTTCATTTAAGCCATGTAAACTTGTGCCATGAAAATAAAAGCTGTACATCAACAGTTTTATACAAGTTTCTGACTTTCAATTTCTGCTGAAAGATCCATGGAAGTAATTATTACTGAAAAGTGTCATTGAAGCAAACCATTCTTTCCCTGGGTATGAGAGACATCTTCTGTGGCTCCACTGATAAACAGAATCATTTAGGTTCGAAAAGATCTTTAAGATCAAGTCCAACTGTTAACCTAGCACTGCCAAATCCACTACTATATCTTTTTCCCAAGTGCCACATCTACACATGGCCCAGGAGAGTGAGCCATTATCCACTTGCAATCTTAATAAATAAATAGTGACGATAATAAATGTATGTTTAATATAAGCGTTTCAAGTAGCCAGGCGTGGTATAGAACAGATGTGTCCAAGAGAATGGGAATATAACTGATCCCTTCCACTGTTTTGTTTAACCTTGAGATTGCTATGGCATTTCTTGCCACCTGCATTTCTTTTGAAGTAGTAGCATAGAGATCCACGTGGGATCCATAAAGGCATTTGCTTGGAATATGAAGGGTAGGTATGGTAACCACACAACTGACATCATGAATGATTTGACACTGTCACTGTGTTTATATACTAAGCTGATGAGCAGAATGGGATTAGAAGCAGGTTCTGGCCAGTGGTCGCTGCCTGATTGGGTCAAGAGTGAGTTGGAAGTCCTAATGGCAGAAGTGGGTGCTGGGAATGGCAGGTGCTGGTAAGACAATTCTATTGCATGAGGGACCAGAAAGCACACAGTGGAGAGCTGGCTCTGATGGCAGTTTAACCAGCTCTGAATCTGTTCCGAATGCACTGTGGACCAGTAAGAGCGCTTCAGCCCACACTGCTTTATTTATTTTGGCAAGGGCAAGGTATGAAATAGTTAAGACACTAGAAGCAAATCCTGGCTTTGAAGCTCAGGGCCTTGAGTTCATATCTATATTCTATCAGAAGACTAAAGTGACTATATGAGTGGTGCTGTGAGCTGAAATGATTTTGAGACACTTAATAACAATTGGATTACCATTTTCTCCCTAACAGGCAAGATGTGGAATGGGTGATCCTTGGACTGGATAAGATAAGCTAGGTCTAAATATCTGAGCTTAAAAAGCCTTAAGGCCTTTGTTGAGGCAAATACACAAAGGCACCAAAGCAACGATTTCTTTCAGTACAGTGACCTTGAACACTCCGTTGACCTTATTTCTAACAAACTTCAATCTCTTTCAGCTTATAGTCCTCCTCTGAGCTGCAGAGGCTCTGGGCTGTATCTCAAGTGCTGTAAACCAAGATCGTTCCTTTGAGGCTGTCAGCTTAGATCAAGTGGAGATCTGATCTGCTGTTTGTAGCTCAGCCTCAAACAAATGGAAGCACTTTCTGACACTGCTTGACTATCTCATTTCAAGAGATATCTGGTAAGGTCTCTAGCCAATGCCTCCAATTCATCGTTGGGTATATTTGAGCTGAGGTCAGTGCTGTGCCAGAGATGAATTATCCCATTGGTTAAGGGTTACTTTTCCAGCACAGAAGAGAACACAAATCAGAATTAATACTGTGCCAATATTTACTTCTTTTGAACATATGTATAGTTGATACTGTACTTAAAACTGAGCCTCTCCCTGAAACAGTTGCCTGTCATCCCTTAAGAATAAGCTGCTGTTATATTGTATAATACAAACCAGTTTCATACAGTATCCTTCTGTATCCCTTAGCTAGGATTAGAGAGGACAAAGATGAGCACAGTCAGCTGTGTCACTGAATCTTCTACAAGAGGAAGGTAAAGTAATGGGCAGACATATACTATAAGTGCTCAAAAATCAGAAATTTAAAATACAAAGCTTAATTCAGAAGTGCCCACATTTTCTTGGTTATGCAACTGAGAATGAAAGCTGAACTAGTATCTAAAGTGAAACAAAATGGGTACTATTGTGTCAATATTGAAGAGACAAAATGGCTGAGAAATGGCTTTGCTTTGATAGTATAAACCTGTGGAGGTTGCTACGGAATACAAAGGAAAAGCCTGGAGGTTAAAAACTGGTCTAATGCCAAGTTATGTGGATATGTGTAAGTTGTAATGTGAGAGAAGGTGTACTGCCTTATGACTAGTCAGGCATTGGAATGACAAATACCTATCAAAAAGGAGCCGTTATGTTCCAAACTGGGCTCTGGCATCCAGCAAAAACAAGGTATTAAAAAAAAAAAAAAGATTGCCCTCTGCTTCTACCACAAACGAACAGGTTGACATTTTGAACTGTATTTCTGTGATTCTCCTCTGAATAATAACAGAGCTCAGTGTAAGAATTCATAAAGATGGATTTGTCTCTAGCCTGGGTGACAGGCAGGTGTTTGTCAGCGTGGGACTGTATATGAGAGATGGTCAAATTAGCTGAGTAAGTTTCCACATATGTCATGTGTCACTGCATTTCCTGAAGTGAAAGATCACTGCATTATCTAGAATGAAGATGCAGAGCTATGATGGGAGACCTTGATATGCAGGTGTTAGTTATACAGTGAGTGTGAAAAATTGGATCATACCCCCACGCATGAAGTTCACATTTTCAAATTCTAGCAGAATGACCCTATAATGAACACTGACTGAGTTCACTTTCAGGATTGTGCCATTCATAAAGCGCTTGTCACGCGCTCCTAGCACAACATAATCAGGGCCCTACGAGTGAGTAATAGCCTCGTATTCATAGCAAGGCAATTTATTATCCTATATGTAAAATGACAACTTCATTATTATTCACTATTATGAAATAGCAGGGAAAGTAGCAGTTGAAATAAAAAGGCAGCTTTTTAAATAATTCTTTTTACAGTATGAGAATCTAATACATAAATTTGCAGCATGTAACATTTTTATTAATCTATGAAGAATTTAACTTGATGTTCCATGGCATACTTCACTGATGCCTCATCATTAGATTTGGAAAGAAAAATTTGTACTGACTGGTTGCAGCATTGTGGGGTTTTTTCAACAGCAATGCACCTCCTACTGTGCATTTTTAGGATAACAGAATTCTGCCTCAGTTACTGGCCATCCAAGGAACTGACTCTAGGCTGTGCAATTGGATGCAACTTTGTAAACTGACTGCAGATACTTGGTTCGGGTCACAATAAAATGCAAAATATTTGACAGATGATTGATCTTGTCATGGTTTTTGTTGTTATTTCCATGAGGCCTTCACCTTCCATATGCAATATGCAACTGTTCATTTAGGTCCCACTGGTAATACTGCCTTTACAGGATAAGAGGAGCTCATTCTTGTCAGATTAATTACATTTACCCAACTTTCCTGTCATCTGCTAATATTTCTGAGGAAAAAACACCATTTTTAGAATACATTCACTTGCTTCAGATTACATGTGTAGATGCCCATAATTTTACAGATCTAGAATAAATGGAAGTGAATGATCAACCATGATAGGTAACTCATTAAGTAGATATAATTACATATTACATATTAAGGAGAGATGCTTTTGGTGGTTTGAACATATTTCACAGTATGGCAAGACTGGCATCGTTAATTCTCTCCTGGGAAGGACAGTTCTAGACCCACTGGGAGAGACAACCCACATACCTTCAAATTTACAAAAGAAGGATGGGAACAGCATGAAGTTGAAAGGGCTGACAGAACTCTCCCTCCCTCCCTCCCCAATATTTACGTAGGTTATTTTAACAACTTTCTATACCAATTCTCTGCCAGGACATTATTCAGAGTTATGACCAGGCCTCAGTTGGCATATTTCAGGGATCTCTAATGTTGCCTCCCTGAGGAACTAATTTCCAAGTTTGTAATTAATCAGATCTCATAAGAGGGGGTATTGGTTACCACTGCAGCATGAATCTTTGTGAAAAACATCTGTCAGAGAATATGTTTGTATTCAAATACTGTTAGGACTCAATCATGAGTAATCCTTATGATGAAGGCTGTAGATAGAAAGTTCTACTGAAACAGCAACTACATTTATTAGGGGAAAAGATTAGTAAATCTTATATAAAAATAAGTTATTTTATTGTATGAGCACCTCAGAGCTGGTCAGTGGCACAGTACCCTTATGACCCAAAGAGGTTTTCTATTTTTCTCTTTTATAGATAGGGAAATTAATGTGAAGGGAGTTTGCAAAGAATGAGAAAGGCAGGCATACTTGGGACCTCCAGCATTCCAGTAGAGAAATGTAACTGCTGGACTGTCCTTCCTAAGCCTTTGTCAAAGACAGAGATTTTTTTGCCAAGATAAATTTCTCTAGTCAGAGAAATTTTTTTCCAAGAGGACGTACAAAGACTTAAGAATTCCTTCCCTGACCAATTGTATGACACTTTGGATAAATCTTTATATGCAATAATACTCAAGGACCTAAGTAATACATCATACTTGATCTGACCAGGCATAAATCATTTATTCATGATATATCATTCATAACTTGATTCATTGACTCATCTTTAGACAAGACAAGGTCAGTAGAAAAAAATGATTAAGCTTTTTGCCTGCAGGAGGAAGAAGCTTAAACAACAAATTCATCTTCACATCTGAACTCATGCAACTTGACAGAGAAGATTTTAAAAATAGAAGTAGACTTAAAAAGCCAACTTTTACTCCCAATTACACTAGTTTAAATCCACCATCACTCCACTGACTATAGAGAGTACTGGGAGAAGTGGAATCACTCTGGAGTTCATACTGTCAGGGGACAATTTGACTCTGAAAGAGGGGACTTGAACATTTAAAGTTGAAAATAATATGCCTGAATATTTTATTGGATCTAAGATGGCAAGTCAGATCCTGTACTCAGTCATATCATTATAAATCTGGCAAGAGAGTAGTCTGAGCCTTCTGGCAGGCTGAACTAAACAGCCTCCTTGATTTACAGTTAACGTTTTTGCCCGTTACTGTTGGAATTTCATTTTGATGGACCTGCTCCCTCCTGAAGTGTCCTTGAAAGCAGCATCTTTAGAACAGGCCAATGTTTTCTTAAATAACACAGGGTACAAGACTATGTAATTTCCCTACAGCATATTCATGGTCCTAGCACTCTGATACTTGCCAAATCCTTTGCTCAAAGAAGAGGGCAACATCTTCATGTTCTACTGCAAGACTGGTAACATTTGTTGTGGAATAACTATTTTAAGAAGAAGAAATAGCATGCTTCAGTGAGATCCTTCAAACTAATTTAAACTGGTCTGTGTGCTTAAGTGTCCAGAGGACACAGTAATATTCAAAAAACTACATATGCATTTATTTTAAAATTAAGCAAACTAAAACAATGTGTCAAAATCGAACTTGATTCCATATGGTAGAAATCTCTATCTCCTTCCAGTTCTCAGTGATTAGACATTGATTATCTACAAGTGAAACTAATAAAAATGGAGGGTGCCTAATGCATTGAACACTTTGGAATTCTATGTGTTTTTAAGAAACAAAGATGGAAATGTTAATTGTGAAAATAGCTGGAATCTGCATTTTATATCAATGAACCTGGAAACAGATACAAGCAAACAATAACGACACATTAGGAAAGGAGGAGGCTTGAAGATAGCTGATGGGGATTGGTTTGCAGAGGGTTTTGGGGAAGACTTTTTTTGACTTTTTGTATTTCAGACTCTTGTATTACGGAGTATCCCACCAAATGTTACAATTAAGTGTGAACTGGAGAGTCCTTGAATAGTGTGTTTCCCCTACCTATCATTCTAAAATCCTGAGATAAATAATCTAGTGTTGATTTCACATCTCCAGTAAGATTTCCCATTGCTTCGCTCTGTGATTGTGCTTTAGGCAATTGCATAAAACATAGAAATGTGTCAGCTCAAGGCATGGTATTTTCCATGTCAGTTCTCACATGGAACACCAGATGTATTTTTTTTAAATGAATAAACATTTTAATCTCTCTAGTAGGTGTAAAGGTAGTTTCAAACTAGCCAGCTAATATAAGTGCAGTACCATCCACACACACAAAAGAACCCCCAAAACCAAAAGAAGAATAGAGCATGACAACTTAAGCAAGAATTCAGTATGTCCTTAATGAAACCCATTTACTTTATGAACTTGCAGAGCCAGGTCTTTCATAAATAACCACACAGAACACCTAGGACATAGCCTACCAAACCTACCAAAATAAACATCAAGTTTCTTTGATCATATAAACAAATTTGCATATATATATTTACATATAAATATATAATTATATATAATAACATTTTAGTATAAATATATATATTAAAATTTATTTTCTTGTGACATGGCATCCTGGTTTTTGCTGGGATAGAGATCATTTTCTTCATAGTAGCTGGCATGGGGCTATATTTTGAATTTATGCAGAAAAGGTCTGATAAATAGAGAGATGTTTTCATCACTGCTGAGCACTGCTCACAGCCTCTCACCCTAGCAGTGAGTATGCTGGGGGTGCACGAGGAGTTGGAAGAGGACACAGCCAGGACAGCTGACCCCAACTGACCAAATGGATATTCCATACCATATGACGTCATGCTCAGCATATAAAGGTAGGGGAAGAAGGAGGAAGATGTTTGGAGTGACAGCATTTGTCTTCCCAAGTAACCATTATGTGTGAAAGAGCCCTGCTTTCCTGGAAATGGCTGAATACCTGCCTGCTCATGGTAAGTGGTAAACCAGTTTCTTGTTTTTCTTTGCTTGCATGGCTTTTGTTTCATCTATTGAGGTTTCTTTATGTGAACCCTTGATTTTTTTCACTTTCACTCATCTGATTCTCTCCCCCATCCTGCTGTGTGGTGAGTGACTGGTTCACTGTGTGGGGCTTAGCTATCCGCTGGGGTTAAACCACAGCAGTCCTTTTCCATTTGGGTCCTTGAAATACCTTCTCCTGAGGCAGTCTATGGCAAGGATGCATGGAGCCTCTGTGCAAGTCACAATGGGGAGCTTTTGCCACTCATTCCCAGTTAACTCAGCTTCCAAAACATTCAACTGTTAGGATTCTCCTGTCATTCCAGAAAAACAGATGGGTTCTGCTCCTTTATAGCTTGATGGCATTAGGGTGCACGTACAGCAGTGTTTACTGGCCTTGAAAAACAATTCCTGTGGCAACACAGCACCCCAGCAAGAATTGAGGCCAGCAACAGGACTCCTTTCCAAAGCAAGCTCATAGACACCTGGGCCAAGAAGCACAGCATTGAGGGGGTATATCACACCCCCTTTCATATACCAGCCTCTGGGAAAATCACATGATACAATGTACTGTTAAAGACTCCACTGAGAGCAATGGGTGGTGGGACCCTGAAACATTGAGATAAACATTCAGCAAAAGCCACCTAGTTAGTCAACACTGTGGGATCTACCAGTAGATCAGGCCCTGCCCAATTAACTTCCGTGTACCAGAGAAGGGTACAGAGTTCCCATAAATTCACATACAAAGTATGTCGGGGAAGACAGTCTGGGTTACTCCTGTCATGGGCAAAGTCAAACCCATCTTTCACTTGAGGACCTGGGTGTACTTGTGGGTAATGAATAAGGATGGGGAGGTCCAAAAGGTCCAAAGGGATACAATTTTGAGTGAGAATAGCCAATTATTTAAATTGTATGATGTTAAATGCTTATTAGTGAATGGTGTCACTACTATGATTGCTATGTGACTAGCAACTTCCTCGAAATTGCCATCTTCAGCTCTCAGACTGTGTACGTGGACTGTGCCAGATATATCAGCTATGAGCTCTGGATGCAGCATGCAACAGTCCAGCATCACACCACCTCTCCTGCCCTGAGACATTATTACAACGGATGGAGCCCAAAAGTCATGGACTAAATGAACTCTATGGACATTTTAGAGGGATTGCCCATTGACCAAAGGAATGATATCTGTATGTACGTGTCAAAAGATAGAAAAATTAATGGTGATTAACTGGAATGGATTGAGAAGTATAGGACCTGGGTATGACATAGATGTGGAATAAGAGGTGGTTTTGGCTGGTATAGAGTTAATTTTCTTTCTAGTAGGTGGTGTAGTGCTGTATTTTGGACTCACTATGAGAATAATGTTGATAACACACTGATGTTTTCAGTTGATGCTGCATAGTTGTAACGCCTACGCTAAATCAATAACTTCAACTTCCTATGCCCTGCCACGTGCACAAGAAGCTGAGAGAGCACAGCCATGACAGCTGGCCCAGCCTGGCCCAAGAGCATCATGCTCTGGATATAGCTGGGGAAGTGAGCCCAAGGTGGCATCGCTGCTTGGAAACAGACTGGGCATTACGGGGGTTTGTAGAGAGTAATTCTGTTTGTGAATCACTTGGTTTATATTGTTATTATTAATTATTATTCCTTTGTAATCCTATTGAACAGTCTGTACCTCAACCCACAAGTTCTTTTCCATTCTCCTCCCCATCCCTTTGGGGGTGGAGGGGTGAGCAAATGCCTGTGTGGTGCTTAGTTACAGGCTGAGGATAAACCATGATACGTGCCCAATGTGATAGCCTCTTCATGGTTTCAAAAGACTGACATTGTCCACAGTGCAGTACTTCACTCTAGAAAATGCTTCCATCCAAGGCAGCAATGACCAAATTTCATGTGGACAAACTGCGAAATTCCAGTGTATTGATGGGAGCAGCTGTTCAAGAGGAAGAGGAGACAACACCTAGCTTCTCAGGGCTGATAAAAGAGGGATCTAGGACTGTTTTGTCCTAGAGAGAAACTGGGAAATGAACCAGAAATTAACTGGTAAAGTGGAATTTTCTTCCATGTTAAAAATAGGACATTTTGGTTACATTTAAATTCATTTGCCCTGCCAATCATGATTACCTATACACATCATGACTTTAAAGGAAGAGGAAGGCAGTGGCTCCGGGTGCTAACATGATCACTCAGCAATTTCTTAAGAATGTGGGATAGGTGAGGAACACATTGATTTTGCCACGGCTAAAAGCAGCCACAGGGATTCACTCTTGAAAAGAAAGGACTTTCTCTGAAGCCTTTAGCTTTAGATTTAAATACTGCATCTCATTCTGCAAAACTGTCACTTTGTATACATCCTAAACTTATCCTGAAGTCTGCTCTATTTTAAGCAAGAGAGACAATCATTTGTTCAAAGCTAGCATGTTTGTTTCTCTGCTTTTCTTTGTAACTCCTTATGCATAGATTTCTATTCTGGTGTCATTTAAATTCCTGCAGAAGACTTCTAATTGCTTTCAAGGACACTGTGGCTTGACACTGTCCTAATGACACTTCCATTATTGCTTGTCTGTTTCTCACCCATTCAAATGAAGTGTTACACTGATATTGTTAAACAGCTTGAATGAAATTCCTGAGAAAACTCCCCTGATTTTAGCTGAATAAAATGCTTCTGTTATATTTTCCAGTTAAACTTTACCATTAACTCATGATTAATTTCTCCAGCATTGAGACTCTCCTAGTAGTATTATTCTCATCAGTGCCTAGAACTTCTTGGTGAACCACTGCTGTATCTCCTTATCAAATGTGGTTCTACATTCCACTTCATTCCCATGTTACCCACAGCAAAATATGCCTATCGCTCCTTTTCTTCCTGGCATAAACATTGTATAAATTCACACTCTTGCTTAATTTTTTAGTATTTCACAGCACTAGAATTGTAGACCAATGCCCTGTTTGCTTTGAACTGACGACACTTCCTGAAAAATTACTGATACAATGTCCTATAAGTTGATATGTTTTGTTATTTGGACTTACTCATGTTTATTTACTATATTAAAAAAAAAAGATGCCAAATTGAACAAATTGCTGCATTAATAACCTTAGTCCTGTGATGCATAATGATTCCTATTCAAGCCTTTTCTACCATATTAGACACACAGAGGAAATCGGTTTTAAAGGTCAATATTAAATTGATATAATCCCAGCACTTAGCACATCTATTAATTGTTTAAAAGAATAAAGAAATGAATTGTTGTTAACACCCTTTTTCAAACTGCATTTTTTGAATGAGTAGAGCCACACTGTAAAGACAGGAATACATCATCCAACATGTCTGGCTGTATTTTCCAATTGCTGTTAAGAACAAAAACTATTAATACTAAAACATGCTGCTCAACGGATAAGGTCAAATTCATTCTGCAGCTATAGTGACATTATAATTAATGAGAGATCTGTATATGGCAAGAAAGGAGACTATTGACCCATTAATACACATTTGAAAATCAAAGACCATTTATCTCCTGGTAATTCTAGCACATGTTCGATGTTACATGATTTTTTCCCCTATAAATGAAGGACAGAAAATGCATTTAAAAACTAAAAGTGGTTGAATCTATAAATGATGCTTGCAAGTCTGAAACCTCTGCAACAGCATGTCAAAGCAGAACAGGAAGAGCACAGGGAGACAATACTTGTAGCAGCTGGAGGATTATGTAGATCTGTTCTGGTTTTCAGGTTGGGTAAGTGCTTTATCATATGCAGTAAGTGTTATTGTTCCATTATATGTATGGGGAAACTAAGCATAAATGCAATGGCCATACCTGTCCCTGGGAACTGAGGAAAAAAAATGCCAAGATCTCCAGTCCACTGCTGCACACTAGAAACAGTGCTTTTATGCATGCTACAGCATGGACTTTGCCACACAGATAAACTTTTTCAAATCAGCAGGAAGGTGCCTACTGCATTCTGACATCAAAGGCAGAAAACCCAGCAAGGGCAGCATGGCATGAGTGCCACCCCAGATGCCCATCTTAAATGGGTTTCAAACTAGGAGAACTACTAGCTACCAATGTCACTGCCTAGCAGGATGACATGTGGAAGGAGCCTAAGGAAAGTAAAAAGGCAGAGGTGTCCATAACTACATACAATCTTATTCAGATGTGGGAATGCTCACAATTTTTGTGCTGCTGTTCTTCCATAGGGAAAACATCCTATTCTTGCTGTGCTGAGAGAAGTTCCTGTGCCACACTTGTATGTCTGTACCTCTGTCCTGAAGGTAAAAATATTAACTCTTAAAATTAGTTTACTGTTTTGCATGACACAAAGGTTTGGGGTTTACTGTTTGGTATTTTTTCCTAGGTGATATGTGTTGACGTGCAGTTAACTCAAAAGTCTGTGAGATTATATCTTTCACTACAAATAGTCAGGAACCCCTTTTCGATATAATTTATGATCTTTCTTTATTAAGGCATAATATTTTTCAGTACTTCTCAAAAAAGTTAATAGACTCATAGCTGTGATATGGTTATATCAAATTAAATAGAGCAAAGTCTTCTGTGCCTACTTCAGGGTTTTTATCTTATGTTTGCTGTAGTGTTCCCTGTGGTAAGTTCAATAAAACTAACAAAACCTCCATATGTTATTTTAAGAATTGTTCGGTACAGTATCTAACTCAAATATCTTTCATGTGTCACCAGCAAAAAGAATAACAACTAAAAATCTCATAAATGTCTTCTGCTAGAGCTGTGTTGTTAGGGGAAGAATTGTCATTCTAACATTGTTTCTTTATTGAAAAGATTTGAGAAAAAGATGGTTTTTATTGGAAAGATATCAGTCTTAAAGGTTTTTAAATTCAGTATTTGAAGAACTCTTCAGTCACCTGTAGGGGATCCAGTCAATAGCAAATAAGACATTTCTTAATTCATGCTGTGAGTGTATGAAGGTAAGAACCTTTTGAAATCTCTCATCACAATATGAGCAGAAATACTGGCAATGTGTTTTGGTCTAGTTCAGATAACATAAAAGGGAAAACTAATTATTTTAGTTAATTACCTCAACATTTTGGGTAAGTAATAAAAAATATATCCCTGTTTGTGCTTAATTTCATACTGAAACTGCTTTGTCACATTGAATATTTACTGACTTCACAAGCATTGTGGTATGCAATGGATTTCACAGAGAAATAAAGTATGAACTGACTGGGGATCAGTTAGTTATTGCTAAGTTCCAGGGAAGAACTGGCTTGTGCTTTCTCTCTTAGTTCTCAAGTGAAATATATGGCACTCTGCATATCAGAAGCCCAAGAAATCCTCAGGAATCCACCAGCAGTCTTCTTCTCTAGGTGCTGTACTGGCAGCTCAGTGTCTCCTTTCTGTAGGTCTTTTGGCAAAACTTCAAAATAAATTATCCCTAAAATTTACAGTTAAATATGGATGTGGTAGGGTTCTCTCTCAGATGTATTGTACGTTGTCAGGTCAATGGGGATTCTACAGTGATAGTTGCTTCCCATGACAAATACAAATATAATTTATGAAAAGTTTTTAAGTCTTTGATATCTTTTTTCTCACAAAATGCATTAAATGGTGTAAATTTAAGTTGTTCATCAGTTGGGTGGTTTGGGGGTTGTCTTTAATTAACATTCAGTTTCTCTACCCTTTAACTGAACAGTGAGGACAGTAAGATAAAAGAATGAAAGAAAAATTTTTCTGGTATGTATTATTTTTTCTGTTTCTCATTGTTTTCATGCAACATAAGTTATTTAGCCAGCATAATACTCTTCAGGGTGATCAGTACTGAAAGAGATGTCATATGTATCTATTAGGTATAATTTATTTCATGAAAAACCTGTAATCTGTTACAGCTGTCTGAAATGAACCAAGATGCATAATATTCTGTATGCAGTCTGTCTTGCATCATCTTTAACTGGGTATAAATTTGAAGCTAAGTTGCCATAGTTTGGGTCATGTTTAATTTTGCATTCTTAACCATGACCAGCCTGCAATTTACAGCAATACAGAAAGAAAATGTGAATCCCTATTAAACAAAATCCAGTGTCATTTCTGGATCTATGCAGTCAGTGTCATGATAACTAAATACATTTGTCCTGTATCTTTAATCATTATCACACCTTAGTTTCCATCTTTCCTCTCAGACAGTGACTCCAATAGCCTTGAAACAGATTAATTTCATTCCATATACTAAATTTATTTTTAACAGGTTTACTTTACAGTAATTTACTTTATAATAGTAACATTTTCTATACTAGGAAAAATACTTGTGTGACATTTTAAAACCACACTTTTTCCAAGTTGAGAAATGAGCTACAAGATCTGTGAAAATACTCCAGATCCTTAAAATATTTGTGTCATTTCTGTGGAAGAAGCAAAGTTTAAATCTTTCAAACATGTTTAAATCTTTCAAACAATCTGGATTTCTGCTCCAAAAGGCCGGCTGAATTAAATATTAAGTAGTCTTTTCTCAGTACATTGGGGTAAAAACGACAACTTCTGTATGCAAAGCTGTTAGAGAGACCTAGCCTATTGCTGTGGCAGGGCTAGGTGGCTGATGCCAGGGTGGCACATACAAATGCCTTTCTCTAGGCATAAATTGTGTTCAAGATGAGAATTTAAAGTCTGAGAAATAAATGGAAATTAAGAATCTACATTCTTTCTCTGGCGGTGAGTGTCCCTGGCTAAACAAATAGAAGCACTTTGTTTTCTAATGAGGTCAGATCTCAGATTTAAAATATGATTGAGTAGCATGCATGCATAATCTCGTGTCATGTGAGGGAAGATGGGTAAAGCAGTTATCAGCTGTGTGAGAAACCAAGTCCAATGACTAGCTTGCTTTCCATTTAGCAACAAATAGCTGTGCAGTAATATTAGAAGAACATTACTGAAACTAATTTTCAGTAATGCAACTCCTTGATATTAAACGCATGAATCCCATTAAATAAACTTAATTGAATTTTCAAAGCCACTTACAGCTCACAGATCAGGTAGTTTTCTGTACCACATCATCAGAAAGAGAACAGCAGAACAAAACCAGAGTAACAAAACCAAAGCCACTCTCCCTCTACACCAGAGAGATTACATTTTCTTCTCATATATCCTGCACAGTCAATGTGTTGCCACTTCTCATTGGAGAAGTCTGTTCCTGACCCCAGTTGCATAATGAAGGAGCATTTGAGGAAAACAAGGGGCATCAGAAAAAGATTCCCTTACCAAACAAGCAGTTCTGACAAGAAAATTTCACCCCCTGTATCATGTCAAGAAGAAATCAGGAAGTGACTAAACAAAGCCTGATATAAGAAAGCTAGATGAACTTCATCCTGCTGACAGCTATGAAGACAGTTAATAATCTATGCTAGAACATTTGACTGGAGATGATAAAGAGCATCTGGAGTTGCCTGTCTATAAAAAGGGAAAAACTTAACGTGTGTATCTGCAGAAATGGGACTTAGCAGAAGAGGAAATAACCACCCACTGGCAAGGTAAAAGAAAACACTGGAAAGCTTGTCTGAGCTTTTGCAACTCACTTGACTAATAGGAGTTTGAGGTAGATTGTGGTAGAGTCAGTATGAGTGAGAAACTGGGGTAAAAAAAGAAGTGAAAAGAAGTGGCCTAGTGAAAGGCCAGCTTGTCACCCGCATCATGATCTCACATTCTTCCCAAAGTTTATTCCCCAAGAAGCCACCCACCAGCTGACGTTGTGGTTCAACTGTCAGTCTTATCAGCTCCCATGGATTTTCATAGTTGGATCAGTAGTTGTCTCAAGCCTACATAATCAAAACTTAACCCCTACTAGCTGTTTCTCAAAGGAAATCCATTGGGAGCTACAAACCAGTTAAAATGCAATCATTCTTGTGCTGCAAAGGAGAAAAGAAAAATTAATAATCAAAGCTGCATAATGAGCAGGATGGCAGCTTACTTATGGAAGGTGCATTTTCATCTCCAGCAAGTGAGAAAGAAATGACTTCTGAGAATACAAATGAGGAAAATCAAATACCTCAAAATCTTTGGGAGGAAATTTTGACTTATCAGATAATGAGCTAGCTTTTAGTGATGAGAATGATAATGATTCCATTACTAATACTGATAACAATAACAATGGCTGTATGTGAGCTTAGCAACATCAAGTGGTTTGCATCTGGTGAGAGAATAAAATGTTAATAATAAGAGACATGAAAAGATACAGATTTTTTTACAAGAAGAAAAGACACAAAGAAGCCTAACAATAATAAATAGGAGGAAAAAATAGAATAAAAAGTGTTATTTTTATTTACAGAGATTAGAATAAAGATTTAGATTAGACATTAGGGAAAAAATATTCTCTTTTCTGTACTGACACAGGTTGCACAGAAAAGCTGTGGATTTCCCCTCCATGGAAGCATTCTAGGCCAGGGCATATGGGGCTTCGGGCAACCTGGGCTAGCAGAGGGTGTCCCTGCCCAGAGCAGCAGGATTGGAACGAGATAATCTGCAGGTTCTCTTCCAAAACATTCTGTGATTCTATGAGATTGTCAGGTTGAGGAAATCTTACTAACTTGAATTCAAGCCTATCCTACTACCATCCCCAGGTTTGAGTGTCACAATAAATTATCAGATGGACAAAAACTTTACTAGATGTGCCAGGTTTTGATATCCTCATCACTCCGGCTTGTCTAGAGGAAAATAAAATAAACATGCTGCAAACTTCCCCTGCCCTCTGAAAAGCAGAGGGCAAAGTAAGTAGCTTTGCTTTTTCTAAAGCTGAGATCTTTCATAGATTAGAATCATGCCCTTGCAAACAGTCCCTTTCCAGGTTTCTTGTAGGCCCCCTTCAGATACTGGAAGGCTGCTACAAAGTCTCCTTGGGAGCCTTCTCTCTTTCCGCTTAAGATGATCTAAGGACAGCTATTGAAAGCCAATTAGACTGAAATATGACCTACTTTCCCTTTATAATAACAGTGCTTTCTCATAGACATCAATAGGTATTGGAATGAAACCAAAATTATCAAGACAGCCGATAATGACTGAACTAATTAGGAAAGCTGGTTATCAAATATACACCTTAAATTGTTTAATAAATCACAGACTGCCAGATTTGGCCTCAAGGGAAGGTTCTAAAGAGTCAACACAAGAAGTTATGTTGATACAGAGAATATTATCATCTGCTGACATTTACCTTTCATCCCTTTATCTAAAATCATGCCTCAATTCATAATCTATGATAAGTAAAATATACATCAGAGGAATACATGATGTAATAAACCCGGCATTGTAATTTCCAGCCAAGGTAGTCAAAACTACAGTTTTAATGAACTTCAACTTCTCACTTGGTACTCTGCAGGGAGGGAATCAGTGGGGTGGTTCCAGTGGTCCTTAATGATAGTACTTCCACTGTTGATCACCTCATGCCTCACCTGTAGTCCCTCACCAGGAACCAGTTAAACATGGACCTGGAAAAATTTTCCTTTCCTTGAAGCCTCAGCTGATGACCTCTGTCATCATGGCTGCAATAACAGTTTGACAGTTCTGATGATGATGTTACTGCATACTGAGAGAATTTGGTCCCAAGTAACCAGCTTCAAGGCATGAATCAAGGGTGGTGAAATAGACAAGTATATGACAAATTGTAAAAGCTTTATAACAAAACAAAAACAAACCACAAACCCAACCAACCAAACAAACAAAAAGCAACATTCCAGATAGTTTCCTCTACTAATTTTCCCTATTAGTTCATCCTCACAGACTAAAGGTAGATTTAACAAAGGAGACTAAGGTATGGCAGAAAACCAGTGTTATCTCTGCACTATTTCCAGCTGCTCTCATGAAATACTGTGTGTCGATTGTACTTAATATTATACAGCCATTCTAAATGTCAGGCTATTAAAAAAATATCTCTGATTTTTCTTTACTGTAACTCTAAAATTTTCAATCTGGAAGATAAGTGGTGAGGGTATAAATATGAAAGAATAGCTCAAAGGATCTATTCCAGAAAAGTTCATCACATTTTTACAAAATAATTTTGTGTAACTGAAAGTAAAACATTTCCTCTTTCTAGTTAAATAAAAAAGGATTCATTGTATACCATTCATTGCATGAAAGTTGTTATAGTGAGGTATGTTATCTGACTCCAGGTGAAATCTAAGTCTCATGTAAGCCTTTCCTTCATAAGGCGATGTACCAAGTCATACGCTCAGTATCTGTGTTCTTCTTTTTTTGTGGTGGAGTGTTGGCCTTGAACCGTGGCCAGGCACCAACCCAGCCAAGCCCTCTCACTCCCCTCCTCAACAGGGCAGGGGGAGAAAATGAGGTGAAAAAGCTGTGGGTCAAAATAGAGACAGGGAGATCACTTACCTATTACTGCAAGAGGCAAAAACTGGTTCAACCTGCAAAAAAACGAACGTATTTCCAAATAAAACAAAGTTCAATAGTGAGAGAAAAACCAAAATTCAAAACACTACCTTTCCCTTGCCTCTTTTTCCCAGGCTCAACTTCACTCCCAACTCTCCTAACCTCCCTCTGGGCAACAGAGGGAGGTGGGTTTGCAGTCAGCTTTAACTGCTCCTCTCTGCTGCTCTTTTCTTCTCACACTTTTCCCCTGCTCCACCATGGAGTCCTCCCCAGGCTGCAGCATGCAAACCTGCTCCACTGAATCTCACCAGGAACTATGGGGGACTAACTTCTCCAGCACCTCTTTCCTCTCACCTGAGTGCTCACAGAGTTCTCCCTCACACCCAATTCACCTCACATGCCTTCCCTTCGCCTCACAGCCCTTCCCTTCCCCTCACACCCTTACCCTTTGCTCTTGCCTCACACCCCTTACCTTCATTTCCCTGTGTTTTGCCCTTTCTTTAATGCACTTTCCCATTGGCGCCGCCAGTATTGCTGACCAGCTTCAGCTCTGCCCTGCAGTGGGGCTGTTCTGGAACCACCTGGAACTGCCTGGAACCAGCTGTGTCCAGCTTAGGACAGTCCTCACCTCTCCTAAGAGGCTCCGCAGCTTCTCTTCCAGCACCTCATCACCAACACCCAATAGAGTTGTTGATAGCAAATTTTATAAGCTACTTAAATCCATTGCCTCTCTTTTACACGACAAAAAAATCACTGTTTTCTCAAGAAAGAGTGGATGGAGGCCATCTTTACAGGAAAAGGAGGTCAGTCTTGCACAAACGTGAAATCTTACATGCTAGTCTTATATGCAGAGTTTTTTAGTGTCTGTCTGTAAGCCAGCAGTGAAAATAGTACAGCAAAAATATAGTTCTATTTCTGACAAAGCCAACCTGCTGTCTGTCAGCTGCCTTCTCAAGATGGCTGCTTTCAGTAGGTTTCCTCTGGTGGCTGCTCCCTGTGGAAAAAGCACTCTTAGTCTTCAGCTTTACGGTGGCTCCTCAAAGTGTCCTCAACACACATTGTTCTTTCCTTCATGCGACCTCCTGATTCCAGCCTGTCCTCTGACAGCCCTGTAGGCTAATACAGACATGACCTCTGCTTTACAGTGCTACTTGTGATGGCTGAAATCTGTCTCTTTCAGTGATCATCTGCACCAGAGTTTTAAGAAATACATTGTAACTTATTAGATTACACACTTCCCTTGCATTTCTGTACCTGTTGTCTATTTTGCCTCTAATTTTGATCTCAACCCATCTAGCTAGGAATGAATCTTTTTTCTAGAGAGCATCTGACTGCAGTAATTTCCATATGAAGTGATATCAATACAGTGAGATGTACTTTATATATATATATAAATATATATATGTAAAACGATTTTGTCTAATTTGATCTGTAAGTGGAGAAAGAAGGGAGTGGACAACATATCATTGAGTAAAGGGACTCTGACTACACGAACTATATAGGACGCTTTTAAAAATTTACATTGATTAATAGCTTGTATAAATTTAAGCATGTTAGTACCAAATGCAACTGTGATTTGTCAATATTTAACTGTGAGATGGATAGCCATAGGTAATCAATAGCAATAGACAATTAGGGTACTGAGATAATTATGAGAATGCCAGTGGATGACAAATGGCTCTAATGGTCTTATGAGATAACTCTAATGATGATAATGGTAATAGACAGCTATAGCAAACTACTCAGCATACAGACACAGAAGTATTAAAGCCACAATGTCACAATTATGACAAGCATTCCCAAATGCTCGGGCTCTCACAACTCACCGTGGCCCATCAGGAGTCTGTACTCGCAGCATGGGGCTCCCAGTGGCATCCCACCTCACATCCTGAGGCTTCCTGGAGAAGGTGCTTTCTTCCATATCAATTGTTTCTTAGCAATTGGGTTTTTTAATGCTGATCTGCTTCTGCTGATCCCACCTTGTTAGTTTTCTGAATTGTCTTTTATCCCCTCAAGAGCCCATACCTATGTTCTTCTGTTCTTCCTCAGCTTCCCACACTGATAGTTCATTATTTCTGCTGAGTCAGTTTCCCAGGAAACTGGGAACTGTTTCTCAGGGAAACTAGTTTCCTGAAACGAACTCTCATATTTTCCCTTTTCAATATTCCTTATTGAATTTTGAATTCTGTATTCCAAAGGCAATGTTCCTTTCAAATAGTTCATTTCCCCCTCGTTCTGCAGCTGTCCTAACTATGCTGCTACTGCATTATTTTTCCTATATGCTATTTATTGTGTTAAATCAGCCATTTGTTAGTTCAGCAGTTCCACCGCGGTTTATAGATATTCTCAAGCCTTATAGTTATGCTAAATCAGCAATTTGGTTAGTTCTTGTCTCACCACAAGTAATGCCAAATGTATTTTTGCAGGTTTAGCAAAATTATACCACAGCCCATCTTGGCTTTAATGATCCCCTTTCTGCTACTATGGCACAATATTATGTTAAGGCCTATGCCAGCTCATTGGTTCCCTTCACCTGAAATAGCAAATTATGAGAAAGTCTATCAGCCTGTCTTGGCTCACTGGTTCCCTTCCCCTGCTATGGAAACAAGACATCTACATTCTTAAATATCCCCTTCATTTCTATCAGGAGAGCACTTAAGAGAACTTACTGGCAAATTCCTTACCTTATGCAAAATGTTTTAGCCTTGTTGACCAACAGAAGTTCAGTCACGTAGATTGAGAATTGTTCTTTATGCTGGTAATGTGTTTTATAGCTGCAAATACATTCATTTTAGATTTTTTTTCAGGCAAATGACAAAAGAATCATTTCTGTACCTGTAATTTCTTATTCTATCACACATATGTAGTACTGGATGCTTGAATGTTATAATGGCATATTATAATGGGAAATATAGTAGGAGATGTATAATGGGAAAACAATAGGAGATGTTTTCAGGCCTGGGGAAGAAGCGTACATTGCTAGTTTCTGTACGTTACTTTATTCTTGCGTTGAACCTGTTCTACCAAACAATTAAGTACTTAACTGATTTCTGTACTCATAGTAGACATGACAATAAACTAGTTCTTTTTTTTTTTTTCTGCTTGAAGTAGCTAACTTGTTAATAATATATTTTACTATAGGGAAAGCATAGCTGGGTTAATTTATGGATTATTAGCAACTGAAAAATACTGGTTATGATTTAAATGGTCTGTCAGTCCAGCTGAAAATTAGCTCACTTTTACTACAAGGTAAGGAAGAAAACATTTGTGAAGAAACTGTTTATGTGGACCAAATATTAAATTTTGAAGATGCTCAAAAGCATTGCTTTCAAAATTCTATTTTAACATTGAGCGTAAAATAGGGCAGGTTGCTTAAAGAAATGCATTCTCTACAGTGAAAGATGCAGGGCAATCCTAATGTCTCTCATATGGATTAGTGATTCTCTATTTCATTTTAAATAGTATTTTGAACATCTAGTGTGTCATTTGCAGTAAATAGGTGTGATGGGAGTAAAACCCTTGTTAACGGGTAACTTGGGAACGTGCTGTGGATTTTGCCAATGCAGATGTGATCCTATAGTATACTGTAGATTAAGTTCTGAACCAAAGGCTGTTTCAGTAACTCAGAATCACATAGTAACTCAGTGCTTGCAAAATCCATTTTAATGGAAACTCCGGAGAATTAAATGATCAGTTAATACATTTTCCAGATGTTGCGTGGACTTGTGCGTGATATTCCTGGATCAACAACACGTTTTATCATCAGACTTAGCAGCAGGTTACCTGCAGCAGCTAGTGCATACATGGCTAAGGTTCTGAAGTCAGAACAACATTACTGTTTTTCCAAATTATATCTCAGAAATAGGTGTAAGAGAGACAAAATGAGGGACTTATATATGCCACTCAATAAAGGGTGGATGTACATGGCCTTTCTGACTTCTCTCCTTGTAAGGATTGATGGGATTTCTTTCTGACACAGGCATACACAGAGCAACCCAAAAAGGCATCAGATGCTCTTGGGATGTCCTCTCTGTGGCAGGCTGGTATCAGTGATCTGCTGCTTCCTTATGATAGGAATTTTGCCTATACAGGACTTTAACATGGTTGCATGATTTATGACATAAAAGCTGAACACTTCCTGCTAATTAGAATTAAAGGAGTTCATGTATGTATCATAATTTTTCCTAAAAATGGTTAGAAGGAATTATCTGCATCCCTCAATGAAATATATTTTGAAAATATATGTTTGAACCTGCTTTTATATATATATATATATATATGTGTGTATATTGATGTGTGTATATAATATATGTATGTATACACACGCGCGTATATATATAAAGACACACATCCAGTGCTTTTATTCTGTGATTTTTGGTTTCATGGGTAAGGCAGAACTTGAAAAAGTCTGTGAATAATTTTCAAGTGTTTTTAGGGAGTTTCCAACCAATTTATTCCAGATTCTTTAATAAATTTAAATTTTAACATACCATTAAAGCATAATTATTTTGAACCATTTAGGAAGGAAACTCAGTATTAAAAATAGAGGTAACATTTAAAGCACTGATATAAAATGTTTGTTATTTTCATTTAGCTATTTACAACTGTGTACTGGCTGAATTAATGAGTTAATTTATTACCTGTATATGAGTATTTATTGTTGGTGTCATTATTATGTGACTGTAATTTTAATTAATTCCTTGGCAGAGTGTCTGTGATTTCTATGCGGAACATTAAATGTCAAATTGACTTGCTTTGTTGCCTCATTTGTAAGTATTAGAGTATTTATATACATGAAAAAGAAATTAGTAACAATTACTGTAAGGGATCCGTTGCATATGCTAAATTAAAGCAGAGTCCAAAAAAGCCACCCTGTTAAGATTTATACTGGTTTAGATTCTTTCCTTACAAGTTAGATTGCATGCAGGATACGTAATCAAATACAAACATGTATCATTCATGTATGTGCATGTGTGGCTGTATAATGGTATAATTTTTTAAGAGTACATTATAGAAGACTGTTTTCTACTGTCATATTGAGGAAGAAAGGATAATCTGAGGCAGGTAGCTGCAGTAGCTTCAGTGGTGATTAAATGATTTTGTATGCATGTTTTATTTTTCTGTAGATTAGTGAGGATCAGCTCTTCAATCTTGTCAGAAGTCCTTGCTTTCTATATATTTGCAATGTAAAAATGTCATGGGCTTTTCAAAATCTGAGCATATGCATCAGAACTTGTTTCTGCTTTTCAAGTATGAATTGTGTCAGTAGAGGAGGCTCAAGTATGGCTGGATAGTTACTGAAATAGCATTGTAAGTCTAGATACTACCTCGTGCCTTAGCAGCAGCAGTAGTAGTACTAATAGTAGTAGTATGGCTCAGGATATCTGGTTTTCATCTTATCCTCATGCTAGTTCTTACTGTGTGATAAGCCATTTTTGTGTATCTGTGCTCTGAATACCCTGTTCTAAAAATACTATCAATTAATAGAAGAACTAAGAAAGTTGTGGTGTGCCAGATGAGTGTTTTCTGGAAAAATTCTGTATCTGAGATACTGTTTTCTCTGCTCAAAAGCTCATTACTATCAGTTTCACAATGACTGTGATCATAATAGAAATCTTTGTTTCTTCAGGGGGGTTTAGAAAAACTCTTACTTCTTGCAGTTTTGAGGTTGAATTGCCTATTCATGTCTTGATCCCAAGCAAGTCTTGACAAGACTGGTGCTGGACTTCTACAAAAATGTTAAGGCTTTAAGTAATTATTATGGTATCCTGACATGCTATAATCATCGTGAAGTCTCTTACACTACTTGTACTGGCCCAGAGTAGAATTTTGCAACTAAATTTAACAACTCTCAAATATACTGAAGGTATTTTAGCAGAAATGCCAATGTGACTTTCTAAGGTTGCTGGAGGCATTGGCACAAACCTCTAGGGTAAAGCTACATTGAATTTTTAGGTGTAAGCATTTGGTAGTGAACTATAATAGGAAATTCCTAGTTTCTGTTGTGTGGTGATCCTTCTTTGATTGATTATTCTAACTCATTACAACTTTTATTATCCAATTAGAATACTGTAATCCTGCCATCAGTCAAAATTTAAAATAATAGATATAAAATACTGGTTGGGTGAAGCCATTTAGTTAACACAAAAAAGTGAAAACATACATACTTAGAAGTCTGAATTTGAAGTATAATTTTGGGTTGATGAGGTAGCCTGAATATAATTTTGTTAAATTCCATAATTTAAATCTTTGCATAATCAAAATAGGTTCATTTTACACTTAGATTGGTAAACAGTCCAGGAGACACTAATAGTTTAACATAATGCTGATTGCAGAAGAAAACTATTTCTCACAGCAGAAAATCCACCCACATGGAATCTTTTGAGTGGTCTAGATAAGGATCTTCTGTATTAATGAAGCTCATTTGCATGGTAAACATTTTCATTTTGTGTTTTCCTTCTTCCGTGTCTTATCTCAGCCTTTCATTTGCAGATCAAACAGGCAACTGAACATGGATTTTTTTTCTTTTCCTGTAGAAACTTTTCTTTTAAATTATTATTATTTATTTTAGGAAGGCTAAAGTCCGCTTGGAAATGAAGCTAGCAAGGGACATAAAGGATAATAAAAAGAGCTTTTTCAGATATGTGAATAGTAAGAGGATGGCCAGGGAATAATGTAGGTCCCTTGCTGAACCAGGCGGGTGTCCTGGTAACGGAGGATGATGACAAGGTGGAGATACTAAATGCCTTCTTTGCCTCAGTCTTCCTTCCAAAGGCCCCTCGGGACCCACAGATCCTGGATGAAAGTAGGAGTGTTTGGGGAATGAAGAGCTTCCCTCTAGTTGAGGTAGAGGTGGTCCAGGAGCATCTCAAAGGGATTAATGCACACAAATCCATGGGCCCGGATGGGATGCATCCACGTGTGCTGAGGGAACTGATGGAAGTGATTGCGGAGCCGCTCTCTATCATCTTCAATAGGTCTTGGAGAACAGGAGAATTGCCTGAGGACTGGAGGATAGCCAATATCACTCCAGTTTTAAAAGGGCAAGAAGGAGGATCCTAGCAACTATAGGCCAGTCAGCCTCACTTCTGTCCTTGGAAAAGTTATGGAACAGCTTGTTCTGGATGCCATCACCAAGCAGCTGGAAGAGAAGAAGGTCATGAGGAGTAGTCAGCATGGATTCACCAAGGGAAGATTGTGCTCGACCAATCGCATAGCCTTCTATGATCTCATCACCGGCTGGGTGGATGGAGGGAGAGCAGTGGATATCATCTACCTTGACTTCAGCAGGGCCTTTGATACTGGCTCCTATGACATCCTGATAGAAAAGCTGAGAGAGTATGGGATAGATGAGTGGACAGTGAGGTGGGTCGAGAACTGGCTGTCGGACCGAGCCCAGAGGGTCGTGATCAGTGGAGCAGAATCTGAATGGAGGCCTGTGACTAGTGGTGTTCCCCAGGGCTCGGTGTTGGGTCCAGTCCTGTTCAATATCTTCATTGACGACCTTGATGAGGGAATAGCATCCATCCTCAGCAAGTACGCCGATGATACAAAGCTGGGAGAGGAGGCTGACACGCAGGAACACTGCACTGCCATCCAACGAGACCTGGACAGGCTGGAGAGCTGGACACGGAGAAACCAGATTAAATTCAACAAAAGCAAGTGTAAAGTCTTGCACCTGGGGAGGAACAACCGCATGTATCAGTACAGGCTGGGGGATGACCTGCTGGAGAAGAACTCAGTGGAGAAGGACCTGGGGGTCCTGGTTGATGACAGGTCGGCTATGAG
The DNA here is from genome assembly GCA_022605575.1 of Laterallus jamaicensis coturniculus. Taxonomy (NCBI): domain Eukaryota; kingdom Metazoa; phylum Chordata; class Aves; order Gruiformes; family Rallidae; genus Laterallus; species Laterallus jamaicensis. Next base: position 13,738,940 of record JAKCOX010000015.1, read on the forward strand.
TCAGCAGTGTGCACTGGTGGCTAAGAGGGCCAATGGGATCCTGGGGTGCATCAGGAAGAGTGTGGCCAGCAGGTCCAAGGAGGTGATCCTCCCCCTCTACTCTGCCCTGGTCAGGCCCCACCTGGAGTATTGTGTCCAGTTCTGGGCTCCCTGGTATAAAAAAGACAGGGATCTCCTGGAGAGAGTCCAGAGAAGGGCTACGAAGATGATTAAGGGCCTGGAACGTCTCCTGTATGAGGAAAGGCTGGGTGAGCTGGGGCTGTTCAGTCTAGAGAAAAGAAGACTGAGGGGGGACCTAATTAATGTTTATAAATATCTTAAGTATGGGATGCAGGGGGAATTGGCCAGCCCCTTTTCTTTGGTCTATGGAGACAGGACAAGGGGCAATGGCTGCAAATTGGAGCACAGGGAGTTCCACACCAACATGTGGAAGAACTTTTTCACAGTGAGGGTGACAGAGCCCTGGAATAGGCTGCTCAGGGAGGTGGTGGAGTCTCCTTCTCTGGAGACATTCAAGACTTGTCTGGACGCCTATCTGTGCAGTATGAGCTAGGGAGCTTCTTTGGCAGGGGGTTGGACCCGATGATCTCTCGAGGTCCCTTCCAATGCCTATGATTCTGTGATGCTGTGATTTATTTTTATCCAAGAGCATTACAGATCAAAATGAATTCCTCCATACTGATCCTCATATTATTTTACAGTATATGGTTAAAAAGAGACCAAGACGGGTACATTGCAGTGTTAAAAAGAATAAGAAGAAATTTCTTTAAGGTCTCTCAGATCTCTTCTAAGATTAATGCAGTGGTTAAGACCTATATTGAAGAGAATTCAGTCCACAAATTTGCCATGCATTTCCTGGAAGAGGTGATACCTTCTCACTGATTTCAGTGTAAAACACACTGAATTATTTACTTCATTATTTAAACTTGTTAAAATCTGAGCCACTGCTCTTTCAAGACTTGCTTATTAAGTGGCATGTTTAATCTACATGGGTATAAAAATGCACACATATGCATACAGCCAGAGAACTTACAATACTAGTAGAAAAACAGCTGGCATTGCATTTCACTAGCTGTGAAATGTTTTCACTCATTTTCAATTCTAGAGTGAGAAGAGGAACCAGTTTGGTGATTTAGCCTGTCCCTCTTCATAGCATAGGCTCCTGAGTTTCCATAAATTAAGACCAATTTGACCTGAAGCATGATATTATAGTAGTACTTAGTTCCCCTCCAGAGCTGGGAGACCATTGTTCTCTGCACAGAACCTGCATATAAATGACAGATATGCCCTAAAGAGTTTCTAGGCTAAATAGACCTGACAAATAATAGGAAGAAAGAGCTGTTATTCATATTCACATTTTATACCTGGAAAACTGAATCACGGAAGATATTATGAAAAGCCCATAAAAGCCAGGGAAAAGTTTCCAGTGACTTCAGTGGATCTATGATATTACATCAGCAAAGCACTTAGGGACATGCTTAAATGATTGTCTGACTCTAAGGCCTGTTCCACATAAGGTTTGCAGAATAGGCTGAAAACAGTACTTCTAGTGCCAGTACTGAACAAATTACCCACAAATCCTGTAATTTTGCCAAACAGTAAATCTATTTATGGAGGCCTGTTTGGTCTTTCATCAGTTAGATGATCCCTTATGTATGGAAACATGTGCCTTGCATTTCAGTTAAAGACCACAGATTTGATTTGTAGCCTATGAAAATCAATTCAGTTCTTCAGTAGACTTTGCACGATGACCCCAGGGAATTTTAATCATTGATACAAGAATTCCAGAATTGATCTAATGTTTAAGAAAGCATTTCTTCCTTGCTGCCACAGAAAATACTGTTTTTGTATCAGCCTCAGAAATGTCTTACTCATTCGGTCTGAGTAATACACAGTAAAGTAGGTCATAATCTGGGGCATCTGAAATATCAGTTGTAGTGAGTCATGCATGCAGCAGCCAAAGGCAAGTTTCTCCCCACCAGTGCAAAGTCTAAATTCGGACTCCCCATCAATGTCAGTAGAAACTCAACCTGTGCTTTAGGTACAGATTGTGCAGAGAAGGAAATGGACAATTGACTGAGAAGTGGGAAAGGAACAGGAATTAAAATGAGAGGGTAGCAAGTTATTAACAAGAGGCCAGCCTGTTCCAGCACACTAGAACACCAAATTAATGCTCTGTTATGGTGGCATTTATTAGCATCGTTAAATATTATTAATTATGTGAGAAGCCAGAACTCATGCATATACAACAAAAAAGGTACTTCTTATCCCAGAATGTCTATCACCTGATATTTTCATTTTGCCAGATGAGATTGGCCTGGTCTAGAAAAATGTGTTTCTAAGGGACCAAACTCGTGGTTTTGGCTTGAGATTCTAATGCAGACACTGTAAGAGGAATGACAAAGGAAGAAAAGCAAGGTCAGAACGCATTGGCATTCTCACATAGCAGATGCTCTAGCAGCCTTGATGACTGAGAAGGTGGAAGGAAAACAGAGATGACAAAAAACAAGTAAAAGCCATTGACTCAGGTGGATTCAGAGCACAGAGCTCTGTTGAAAATCATTTCATGAGAGGAAATGTCAGAGAAACAAATACATGGGGGGCAATAAAGGGGAGAAACAGTGCCCTTAGAATTGAGGAATCACAGGTTTGAATTTTGTCCCTCCTGAATTCCCCATTCTGAGTACAAAGGAATACATGAATGACTTGGTGTAGCCGTGATAGCATCAGCCATCTGATGACCATAGTAGTTGAGAAGATTCAACTCACCTACCCCTTATAAAGATCTAGCATGTCTCTAAAATATGTAGGTGACAATTTAATAGAAAATCTTTAGTAAAGTTAGCAGTAAATATTTTACTACCCAAGCAAGGCAGGAAATTGCACGTTTAGGACTATAAATCTATTTTCAGTATGTTGTGTTGGATTGCAAGTGACACCAAACGTGAGTGATCTGAATCTCTAGGTGAAGACCATGCCACAATGTATAAGCAGGTCTGGTTGCATCACAGGTGCAGTCTCAGCTAGGACTCTGAATTTTGTTGCTGTTGGGATTGAAGTGGAATCCTTGCCACCATAATAACATTGGGTTTTTTACAGTATCCAAAACAAAGGTAGTCTCAGTGGATACAGAGCAGCTCTTTAAGAAAAGCTTCATCTTGCATGTGATGCTCAAGAGTAAGCACTCCACATTCATCTACTTAAAAATCACTTACTTTATTGGAGACAGATCAGTAGGAATGTATAAGTAAGCATTTTTTGGTTTTATAGCAGGAAAATTAAAGAATCTCTAATGCTCTTGTTTTGAAAGAAGCATTGTTCCTGTGATTCATGTTTTACCTAATGGGAATCTGTTTTGCCTCAGTCTATATTAGGTATTTCTCCATGCCCCGATGACTGGTTGGTCCGAACAATACCTGCAGCCAGAAGCTCTTCGAACTTGTTTGGCAAGTCAGGTTTGTATGTTTGTCTGTTTCTGGCATTGTTGTTCATTTTGCTACATCTTGGCAGTTAACTTGGGCTCTCTTAAAAATGTGTAGAAATAAGTCCCCTTTTCCAAATGCTCTATTTTCTCATTTATGGACACGAATCTCCCTTAGTTGTCAATTTTCATTGAAAATCCTTGTCTCATTCTGGACTTGGATAGATGTTTGTGAATCCCAGGCCCTTTCAGCTTCCCACATTTTAAGCAATTCTTCAAAACATGACATAATGTTATAAGCCTCTTGCTTCTCAACATCTGGAGAAGAGCTGGATAAACGTCCTCTGAGCCTGTTTGATTTTTATGAGTGCCACTGGTACGTAAAGAAGGACTAATGACTTTGAACAGAAAATGACTCAGTTCCTGTCTGCTGTGAGTGTATTTGGTAAGATGTGATCTCTTGAGTCCAGAGAAAAATTCCTATAAGGTTTGAATGTTACTCAGTACAGGGTCTCCAAAACTGCTTGAGTGTATCTGCATTGCAAATAGCCGTTGGTAATCATTTGCGTTAATCATGTGGAACCTTTGGCTGCTATCGAAATGTAATAGAGGTTGGAAGCTTGGAATCCTACCAGTTTAGAGACCATCCCTGCTCTCTACAGGGGAAAAGCCATCTGTAAGGATGGAAAAATGCTTGCTATTGACATTAAAATTACTAAGAACTGGAAAACAAGAATCTGCACTGTTTGGGTATTAGATTCTTCAGAGATTTAGACAAGCATTGTATGTTTAATCCTGGGGTTTATGGTAGCAAATATGCACTGTGATGGGTCAGATGATCTGCTTTTTTGGGTGAGCAGGTGTGGAGATGCAGCCCTCTAGGGAGTTCCACCCTGTGTGTTTTTTCCTGGGGAGCAGCACAGAGACTTTTTGCTAGAGGAAAGCGCTACAAGGCAGTGTGTAATAATCAACACTGCCATCTTGTGAGCAAAACCTACCCCTACATATTAATACAAGAATTATGGCTAGAGATGGACAGTGATAGAACACATATATGTATGTGTCTGTGTGTATATAAATATCTATTTATGCTGTTTCATTTTAGGAATATTCAGGTCTTTCTGAGCAGCTAACTGTTTAAAATTCCAGGAATTTAGATTGTTTCCTTACAAGAATAGGCTCCCATGACAGCTGTATCCTTTGAATTTGTATGCAGAATTTTTTTGTAGTTTGTTTTGTACATCAGTCCCAGCTACCAAACATGGTGGTACATAGCAGTATTCTACCTTCTTGTGTCCCCTATGACCTTTCTTCTTTGCTTTCTTATTGCCATTCAACAAGTAAGAGTATGCAAATTCACCATGAAAGGCATTTTAGCAAATAATAGTCAATCCTACATTTTAAAGAATGATTTATGATATAATTTCTGTTACTTGTTATTGGCTCCCTTTCTTGAGATGATGAAGAAGCTATCTTTATTAATTTCTGCTAGCATCTCCATAACTCATAGTGGAAGACATCTGTGCTGACCCATCAGTATTGCTATGACTTTCAATATATTATACTTAATAACAAATAAACATCCTTAGCCAGAAACAGAATCCTGCACTGCAGCTTGATTACAACTGCAAGGAACAATGATTGCCCTGACTATTTGAATACAAGAACAGTGAGTGATGGCAAGCCAGCACAATCTGTTTAAAGCCATACTGGTGAATACCTTCAATCCACAAACCAAGGGTATATCATTATTCCAAGATGGTGTGTGCTTCCCACTGATTGCAGAAATTGTTCCTAATCTTTCCCCCTATTTGGGAAGGTAGTGAATGTAGTGGAGTTTCCCCTTAAAAATGTATCTGAACATTTCAAAGTAAGAATGAGGCAAAATCTCTTCATAAAAGATTACAGGAATATGCAGTCAAGAGAAATAGCCTTTGTGGATTTCTTCATGTCAAGGCTGGATGCTGCCTGGAAGGTACTGTTGGGTATTGGGCTGAAGCAGAATGAATGCAAATAAAATTTTACTGTGCTGTTTGTTGTTAATTGGTTTTAAATCCTTTTCAAAGAACTAATTGATACTTCTAAATTCAGTTTTAGGGAAAAATCCTTAAGAACAAACAAAAGTATTGCAAAGCTTTGACTGAAGCCTTTGATAACAAATTTATTTATCTTTATAACATTGGTTGCCTCTGTGTTTTGACGGCTTATGTGATTCTCAGTGATACTGATTGGATGCTCTGGATCTGCAACAGGTCAGACTAAATGGATCTCTAGTAGATGTCACCTGGGAGCTCACAGATTGTACAGTGTGTGTAGCAGCATTCACCTTAAAAGGCATACTAACATTGCAGTGTGTAAATGTTACAATAACAAGTTTTTGTGGAATAGCCAGATTCTTCCTCTTTACAATAGCAATTAATCTGAAGGAAGACAGTAGGAAGAAAAAAAAAAAAAAGAGAAACAAATGAATGAGGCTGAATCAACCTGCAAGTTGAGTTCATCAGTAGTATCTTTTCCTTGGGATTTTATATAGTTGACAACATAAAGTTGAAGTTGTAACTTTATTCACAGATAAAATACATATGATGCTGAAGTAAAAGAGTGCCTATATCTTTAGTAGTGGGTGGTGACAATTTTTAACTCCAGCTAGCCAAAGACTCCTCTGGGATTAGGTACATTTTACATGGCATCTGATATAGTTCTGAGCTTCATCTCAAACTATGTAACTTCATTAGTGTTCTCCTGTGTTTTGTCTTTTATTTTTTATTAGTTTCATCTTCCTTTTGCTGTCTTGATTTAGTTTTCATACAAATCTCTTAATAATTAAATAACATAAAATTGGAACGTTAAGCAATACTGAACTGTGAGACTATTTCCATTTTATTTGTCTGACCATGTATTTATTAATTTTGCCAATTGTTTTGTATTCTTTACTCAAATGTCAGATAAAATCACCATTTCCTTCAGTGTTGTGCACTAGAGGTGTTTACTAGAGGTCTTTAGCTAATTAATCTTCCTTGATGAGGTTTAGTAACAAAAATTAAAGTCTTCTATAAGAATATAATGGTCATAGATAATTAAAGAATTTGTCTGTGCCATTATAGTGATCACAATTCATAGTCTTTCAGAAGAACCTATTCAATTGTTTCAGATGTTCTTCATTGTTTTTCTTGTGATCAGGATATTGTTGTGGTAGTGTTGTGTTCTGATGTAGACAGCAGAGAATTTTCTTCATTAGTGCTTGATTGATTTATACACAAACACATACATATACAGTATATATAACTGATGCAATCCCCAAAGGGAAACAGAGTAGCAAAATAGACATTTTGGTGTGTTTGTTGTCAGGAAATGTCATGATTCATCTTTCATGAGCATCTGCAAATATGCATCTGCCAAATCTATTTTACTAAAAGCTTGTTCTCAGCCAAACATATTCTCACCCCAAGAGTACAACATTTTTGATTGACAAGTAGAAAAGGATTAATGATTATTTTAATGTCTCTACAGATTCACACATTGCCATTTTCCACTCCACAATAGGAATCATAGAATCAACAACTATCATGATTCACTGTCATTGTCACATGGTAGGAATGATTTGAATGCCTTCCCACGAACAGTGCCTTACAGGATGAAGACTAGGACCCACCCGCAGTGGTTAGCTATGTCTAGACATTTATTTAGTTCCTCACTGCTATTTCCAGAGCATTGCATCCTAATCTGCATGAGGCATTACTAATGTAATTAAATTTATGAAAATTTATGTCATTCTTGCTCTGGTCTTAAGAGGGTCTATGTCAGCCCAATGCAAGATACTGTTGTAATTATCAGGGTTTATCAGGCCACATTGTTTCCTGTATCTTTCTCCAATTTCATCCATCTCTTGGTCTCACACCTAGAGAATAAAATTTCCATTATAGCTGTGCAATGAAATTGTGACCCATGTTTTAAGAGGATGAATACAAAAACCGCACTGGAACATTAAAGTTTAATATTCTCAAAGAGTTTACCATGCCATTCTGTGACTAGCTTTCCGTTTGAGACTCAGTAAATATTGTAGAGCACATGAAGTTGCTACTAAGCTTCCTGACAGTTCTGAGCCATAATCTGTTGGCTTGCATTAGAAGCCGGGGAGAGAAGGGAGAAGGATTCTTCTTATTTATTTTGGCATGTGGAGTCTTCAACATCTTCTGAAATCAGCAAACAGCAAACCTGAACCAGGAAGAATAAACTTTACTTAAGATCATTGAAATACTTGATGTCCCATGATTAGGATTAGAATTCAGGCATTTTACCATCCAGTCCTGTCCTCTAATCTTAAAACCCAGCTCATTTCAATGCAGAAATTTGATTATACCCTCAAGACTGAAACTAAATGTGGATAGTTTGCTGTGGGGAGTCTTTTTGGATGCTGTAAATGATAAAGTGCAGAAAGATCACCAATTACTTCCAAGTATCATACTGTAGTATGAAAAATTAGAGATTAAAAAAAATCTGGGTTCTCACAGTATTTGTTAACTTTTCCTTCATCATTTTATTAAATTATATTGTGCTCCTTTCCTTGCCAGGTCCATTTCTACCTCAATCTGTTTTTTGCCAGGGATAAGACTGTGATTGACCTCATCATGTTTAATGTTTAATGCTTAATTGTATTTTTATCTTCAAGTTCCCTCCTTAGCTTTTCACATTCAAGGTAAGAAACTTATGAGACAAAACAAGGGAAAAATGGTTGTATACAGCTTTTAAGTTTTTTGTTACTTTGCTGGTACGTATGTCGTGTATCAAGGAGTGGAATATTTCAGATCTTTCTCTGTACATCTGGATGAAGTGTTGTAGCAATGTGTTGAGTTCACTGAAGGCAGTGACAAACTTACAGTAGTGGGGAAGAAAACCCCAACAATGTGGCTCAGCAGTGGCCAGTAGGCAAAAAAAAAAAAAATAGACTACTGTACTTAGTGTAGGCTAATAAAAGTAGAACTCTAGGAAGGCATTTGCTGGTTTTACATGCATTAAAAATTTGGGTAGTTGCCAACAGAGGTGCATATTACAGACTAAACTTTCTGCAGCAGACCTGTAGCTGGCATTAGTTATAATCTATAAGAAACTAAAAAAAAAAAAAAAAAAAAAAAGAGAGAGAGAGAGATAATTCTTCCTCACCTAGTGAGAAAAGCAAAGTCTGCCTGCCCAGAGAACACGTGAGCAGGAATATTCCAACTGAAATTTTTTCTGGTCATTGATTCCCACCAAGGAAATAAGATCATAATTAGCTGCTAATATAATTCAGAAGGAAGTTGTTCTCAGGAGCAAAAAGGGAGAAAATGCATGGAATAACTGTGGGAATAAAAGAAAATCTGCGAAGTACGAGGTACTTTCTGCAGTAAATGAAGAGCTTTGGGTTGTGTAAATCACGTGTTGCAGTCCACAAAAGCCATTAGATGGATTGTCCCCCACTTTTTTTAAAGTGTTCTTAATTTATCTAGACTAAAAAGAAAACATTCAAAACAACAGAATGCTCTGTGGTTCATTTCTTTTCTAATGTGGGGTGAATTTCTAAATGTACTTTCTGTGCTGGAAATGCAAATGCCCCCTTTGGCTTACTCCCTCCTCATTCTGCAGTCCGTCCTTCTGGGTTACATAATAGAGAGATGGTCTCCTGCATATAAAGGATAAGTGAGTTAATAAAAAATAAAGTACATAGGAGGCCAGAGTAAATGGAGCATATAATTTTTTCATGAACTGGTCTCTTAAGTTTCATTTTGCAAGGCATCATGATTTTCTACATATTTATGAAAATATGACATAGTGAACTTGATGCTTAATGCAAAACCAACTTAGCAATTTTCAGTAAGGCTGTATCTTGTTTTCTCTGTCAGGAAATCTAGTGTCTTCTACAGCCACCACCACGTAAGATAGAAAGATAATGACACTGTGAGATTCTGTAATACTGCAAACCTTCCTTCAAAATCATTTGTCTCACAAAACAAGTCTACATACCAGCTTGTTCTATTTGGTAACATGGAAGCAAAAACATTTTCAAACTGACTGTTAAAGATGGAATACGATTCTTCAGGAATAAAAGTTGCTTAAGATTAATGATTCTATACATACTCAGTAAAGTCCAACTATTAAGAAAGATGTGTCAATAATGTCTTTTGAAAACCTTTTGAGATTGGGGTATTTTTTCTAGTATCTAAATGGGGGTTTCAATCTTGAGAGTTCTAAAGCAGTTTATAAAGATAATTAGGCAGAAATGTCCCCATTTCACAGCTGTGCAAACAGAGGGAAACAGTTCTGTAACCTACTTACCAAAATCTTATAGAGGTAAGCAAATCTTGAGCCACCAGATTGCAGACACTGGTTCATTAATATTCCTTTTGTATGCGTAGGGTTTGGTTTCTTTAGCTAAATTAATTAATATTGATATATCAAAGTAACAAAAGAAGTCTTAGATCTCAAGCTTGTAATATTACCTGTTTCAGGTCTTTGTAATTTCTACATTTCTTTGATAAGATACAAGCTTCAGAGCAGTCAATATTTTTCAATTCACAGCCTCATTACGGTCATTGAATGCCACTAAAATTTCCAGTGTAATGCCTAGGTATGTGTAAAGTGAGAGCTACCTGGATATATCACTGAGATAGCATAATATTCAAGCATAGTGCAATAAACTATCCAGGTAATATCCTAACCACCAGTTGCAAGGCATTCAGAAAAGGTGCTTGTAAACAGATACGCTCCACAGTTTTCAAAGTACACAGCATATAGACCCCTGCATTAGTAACATCTCCATGACAACTGCTTTATAATTCATGCCACATAATATATAACTTTGCTGTTAAAAAAAAAAAGCCCTTGCAACATACTAACAAGGCCACATTCTTGAAAATTAAATGAATCTGAAAGATTTTTTTAGCAATCAATTAACCATTAAATAAAGCTTAGGGGACATTAGAACAGTAAGAATGACAATATTTATGGCTTTGATGTGATCATGAAATCTCATTCTCTGCTTCTGCACCATTCTCACCATTTCAAATCCCCGTAATTGATACTGATGCAAGATTTCAGTCAATAGCTATAAAAGGGAATGAGGAGCACAAAATGGGTTTTTGGCATTTAATGAGTAAATAAGATCGCATGCCGCTTTGTATTTCAGAATTTTTTGCTAATCAATCTTGTTTTAACTTAAGGAGTTAAAGTGTTTGAAGGATAGCAAAAGGTTTAGGGCTTGGCAAACAATATAATGATAGCAAAGACAGATAATTAAAAAATGCTTTCTAATGTGGTGCAGAGGATTAAAACTGTTAAAACTCTCTTTCCCGGCTACAGCTTCAAAGCTGAGTTAACCAGTCAATTAAAACCACTGCCGTAAGACCATTAGATATCTGGTAGGTGTGAAATCCAGTATAACTTTAGTTCTGTAAATTTACCAAATGACAGATAAATAGATAAATAGGGAGAGGGAGAAACAGGTAGCTAGATAACAAGTATTTTCTGGCCAGGTCCTACTTTTTCAGATTTAGAAAAAGAAAACAGGGCAAAGCGCATCATGGTTAATGGATTATAAGCATCTTAATCATTGTGCTGGCTTAATGATGTCTGCTTATTTTGACCTAGTAATTTTATTTTAAATATCGAGGCTTGGAAATACTGGGATTTGGGGTTTGGCTCTTTCCATGGCAAAAGTGGATATGAACCTATCATAAGATTGCTTAGCCATTTTTATGCCAACTGTAGTTTAAAAAATGTTCTTATGGTGTATAGAAATATGCATTGTAATCATTGTTTTCAGAACTAGGGTACAGAAACTACATAAGATAATCCAGTTTGATTTACAAATCTTACACTCTGTTAAAGAAACAGCAAAGCAAAGAAACACATCCTGAAAGGAGAAGCACTTTGTTCAAAATACAGAGATCTCATCATGACATTTGCTATTAACTTAAGTTTACAGATTTAATTCAGTAGCTACCAAAAAGACAGGCCTCTGAAAGGTCTGTGGCCTAAGGATAAGTCTGTGCTGGATAAGGTACACCTCAAAGCATCAATGGCTGTGTGTGAGGTCATATTGGAGCACCTTAAAGCGTGTGGCCATGGATAAGCCCACAGTGGGATGGGGGAGAAAATCGAATGGGGGGGAGAAGGTGAAACTGAGGAATTGAGGCAATTCATTATTTCATCTATTAAGGAGGCTCAGGAGGTATACATGAATCTGTACTATAGGGTTTATTGACTGTTATATTCCTCAACTACTGGGACCTGAGCTTCTGCAGAGCACTCAGAATTAAGGGAAGCAGAAGAAAGGGTATATTTGGTACAACATTAGGACATTTGAATTTTCCACCACTAAAAATGATAAAAAACTGCCAGCGGAGCTGTGCTGCTTTTTTTTGGTTTTTTTTTTTTTTCAATAGCAAGGAGGTTTCTCTCAGTTGATTCTAAAAGGTCCATAGTCAAGTTTCTGTTTTCAGTCCTAGCAGCAGGTTGTGTTAGAGATACTTCAACGAGGAGATAAGCATGCAGTTGCACACAAATACTGATGCTAATGAAATGACAAAGGTGATGGAATGCAAGTTTATTGTTGCCAATTCTAGCTATATTGAATGGGGGTCTGGTTTGAATAAGGACCAAAGTTTGGGCCTTCCACAGATTAACCTTCTCAGTAATAGCAGTGTGGATAAGGGAACTTTTTTCTAGTTTGTTTTGACTGCTGACAAATACTTCTTTTTTCTGACCATGTCATTCCAGTTTTCAATTACTCACCTAGCCCTATGTATCTATTCCTTTCCTCTTGTCTGCAATCTATATAGCTCTGGCCTCACGTTCAGAATATTTCTTCCCTTGTACTTTCAGTAATTGCTCTGTCAATTCTTCCTTTGTCCTGTTTCTTCAAAGAGCCACTGCTGCGTGGAACAATCTTTCTACCTCTCTCTCTTCAACTCTTGTCTTCCTCTTTCACTTCTAGACTGTGTGCTGTCTGACCATACTGATGTTTGTGTCTTGTACAATGTCAAGAATGCCAGTGTTCAATGAATAACCATACAGGAAATGCACAGTTGCTATAAGAGAATGAAACACCTCAGGCAAAAACTTGGATATTGCTCTCTCTGCCACAGCCACTGACTGCACTAACTGTAAAATCTAACTAATAACTAAATTGTCAGTTTTGTTGTGTGCTAAAGAAACTGAGCAGTGCTGCACATACAGATGTTTACTTTCCATTATCTTGGTATCCTCCAGTATATATATCCTTGTGGTGCAATGTAAACTCCTTTCAAGATGCCGTTTAAGAGGAATTTAATCTGTATAGAGCACTAACAAACTGAAGCACAGCGGATTTATTCATTTAAGAGAATTATTCATTTAATTTTCACCATTTAGTATTTATATTCATTTACCATTCATTTATTCCCTTCATTTTTATTCATTTATTCATTTATCAAATATTCATTTTAATGGCTTTCATTATCACTGCAGTAACTGTAGGGACAGATTTGCAATAATTTTATTCTTTAAATAGGTTTATTCTTGGAAAATCTACAGAGCAGGGAAAGGCCACTTGTTCTGTCAGGTTCATTCTATTTTCCTTTTCTCAGAGCTGTTTGTCTCTTTACTCCCTTTGCGTCTTTACAGCCATCCCTAGGTTTTTCTTGAATTCCTTTATATGTCTTATGACAACAGCTCAGATCAGTGATATTGGACCAAATGCTTGACTGATGTGAACTACTGTAATCGCAGCATGTTAGTCAGTGCTTTAGATCTGATTTAATCTGCTTGGCTTTCCATATATTTATTTTATTTTATGTTCCCTGTAGGGTAGCTTTTCTCTAAAATTCACCTTTTATTCCCTTTTAGTGCCAGTTCCATTTCCCCATAGATTAGTCCCCTACAAACTAGGAATCAAATAACTTTCTAGCAGCAAGTGTTTTTAACTACAGCAGATGACAGTATAAATCTCTGAAAAGATAAGGTTCTCTATATGAATTTCCACTGGATCACTGAGAATTAAGGAGTTTTGTAAAAAAAAACCCAAAACCACACAATCAAAAAACAAATCCCAAAACCTCACTTTCTTCCAGTGTGAAAACACTGGATGAGTAACACCTGTTAACTTCAATAGGTACCACACTGGATCATCGGATGCCTCTTGCACGTGGTCAGTGCTTTTGAGTTAGAATTACACTTCTTCACTTTTATCTATGCAGGGTGATAAGTACCTATGCTGTTCAGCCCCTGAAGTACAACCTTAAAGAATATTTTCTTATGTGTAGTGAAATTTTATCCTGGAGAGTGGGATATTCACAGGTGAACACATGCTTTTTCTTCATGAAGGATTGTTTGTAGGTTTTGCCCTTCTGCCTCCAGCAACCCCCCCAGTTTCCTATGAAAGCTCTCTGTGACTATTGTAATGCTACTTTGCACTGCAACTTTTAAACAGTCAGTTTCTAGTCTCGCATATCTTAAACTTTTCTTTTTCACTCAACAAGGGTATTTGAAATTTAAACTCAGTAATTATACAACTCTAAATTCAGGCCATTCCCATCCAGTTTTTCATAGCATACCTGCACTCTGAATTGTGTCAGAAACTGGTGCTATTTCTACAACAGAAACACAGCTGAAAGAGTTTAACACATCATAATGGGTTGGATAGTACTGATATTTAATACAAATTTGTTAATTTTTATTCATAACATCAAAATGGATCAATTTCCCTTGTAGAAAGCATCATGAACTGGGTATTCCCTACTATTATATATTCAATAAACCAAACTGCTTCAGAAATTTACATTCTGAAGGTTATCTTTGTTGCCAGAAGAGCCAGAAGTAATTTCCTTTACAATGAGATCTTAAGTTTGTAGACTATGTTGTGACCCTGAAGAAAAACCTCTTCGTACCCCAACCTGAGGCTGCAACTCTTAATTTTGAGAACCACTGCTCTGGAGGCTTTTTATCAACTCCCAAAATGTCTTATCTCTGGTTGCTTTTAGCTGCATAATAAGAGGTCATTTGAAATAGGTAATGTCTTCTTAAGGGTCTGCAATCTAAGGCTCACAGTTCTCGATGGAACATCCATTGATTTCAGGGGCTGTGGATCCAGGTATTTATTCCATAAGATGCAGTGTTTGCTTGGTATATTCAGTAGTAGTAAGGCATGAGGAAATGAGACTGCCTATTGAAGTCAGACAGAAATATTCTGGTGGTATTTACTTTGTCAGATAAAACCCTGAAATTCCCGTGAGTCTAAATTATTTTGCAGCAGGATGCCTCTTTAATTAACCTCTGCCTGAGAAAGCAATGCTCTTTCCAGCTCACCTACCCAGCTCCTCCCAGCCCCTGAGCACCCCTGCAGCCCTAGAGAGGAAAGCGCATGGCTCCTGGGGGGCTGAGCTGCCTTCGGTTTTGTAGCTGGCAGGAGCCTTGGGTTCCCATTGCTGAGGCTGACTTCTCTGAGGGTGAGCCTGGAAGTTGGGCCCAGGCACAGTGTACAAAAAATCATTAATATAAATGTCTATTTTTTTTATGCTCCAACTAGTTTTCTTCAAAATACTGGAACTTCCTGAAAAAAGGATTTATTTTTTTTTATCGTTCAGCTCAACTTGCAAAAAAACCCAAAGAAAGTGTATATTTGAGTAAGAGAATAAATAGTTTATACTTTCTTCCATCTCAGCTTCTCACGCAGTGTTTGAATGAGTTTTGTATTTGAGGACATTCTGCTCCCCATCCCTCCACCCCCCCACCAGAGACTTAAGTCAGTGTGAAGAGTTCTGATGCATGCTTTAACCCTCTGGTGTATGTACATTTTTTTCATTAAAACTGAGCATTAACCTGATGGCCTTTAGGCACAATACTTCCTGAAATACTTAAGTGTGCTGTTTATTGCTTGCTTTCCAGCTCCAGTTCCTCTTGCAAACACTACAGGGACCTCATTAAATTCTAGGGCTATATTATTCTCCTTCTTTATTAAGTTCCTTCAAATATCCTGCCGTGGTCTAATGTCTTCTCTTGTCAGCTTCACTCCACTTTATACACCTGAAGGAGACTTTATTGTTTTTATTTCCTTTCTCTGAAAGCTTCATTCATAGCCAGCTTTGACCTCAGGATTCTTTTAGCTCATCCCTCCATTGTATCAGCCTTGATAGCCCCTTGATAATATTCTGTGCTTTTTAGGCATGACATGCATTTTTTAATATTTTTTTAAATTTCCTGATATAAATCTGAATAGGAAAAGAAATACAGAAGAAACAGAGATGGTCTTGTCATCTTTTCTGTTGTCCTAAAAAAGAGAACTTTCAGTAACATAAAAATGTAGTCTCAAAACATGGAGCAACTTTAGCTTTGTTTTTAGGAAGCTGTTAAACCAGCAAGTGAGCTAGTGCCTATAAAGGACAGCCCAATACACTGCTGCATTCTAAAAGCTGGAACCACAGCCACTCATTGCCTCTCAAATCTGGACATGCAAGTTTTGTAGTGATTCCCCCAATGCTTGCTTCTGCTCTAGCCTCTTTTGTCCTTCATGGTAAATATTAGTATTGCAAGAAAGATGAAAGATGCATTTGTGAGGGACCTCTGCTATAATATCCAGTCTTACCCTACATACTGTGTCTCCAGAGACATATTACAACCTCAACTTTTTTTTTTACACCAGTTTCATGAGAGTTTGTTTTACACACTTCACCTGAGCTGACCATTACTTCCTCTCATGAGTTCCAATCTGTTCTTATTAAAGAAAGACTTGCTGGGTCCTATATATGTCACTCTCTGTAATAAATGAACATATGAACATGTTTCAGTAAAATTCAGGATCCTGGGAAAATTGATTTTTAACTGTTCTTGAAAAATTAGAATTTGTATAGAAAAAAACCCCAAAACAAGCCAAAAACACAATATAGGAAAGGATTATAACAATGATCTCCTCCAGAGCCAGCTCAAGCCAGAATTTTAAAGAAGTCTATATATCCACTGACAAGTACTTATGGTGCTCAGTGCAACCTGTTAAAATCAAGCATGCACGACTAATACCAAATCAATTGCAGCCACAAATGTGTGATACAACTACAGAGCACAAATATTCTGAGTTGTACATAATATTCATTACAGGTAACAATAAATTCATAATTTGAGATTCTGGTGGTCTGGTAAAGTTCAGGAAAGAATTTATATGCTAGGACTTTCCAGCATTAGTGTTCCTACTATGCTGAAATGGAAGTTGGATTGTTATTGTATTTTACAGTAATGTGAATATCCAGTGTCTTCTAATTGCTTAGGAACTGTTCCTGTTGATTTCAGAATGTTTCTTGCGTAAATCAGAATTAATTATGGGACACAGAACTCTGCTTCTCAAATGATTCACAGGGGTTTATTAGGAAAAAATAGATTTAAGCATGCAGAAATTATGAGAGCAGCTGACAGAAAGTTATAATTAGTATTTTGGATCTCATGGCAATCTCTAAGGTTATTTTCTCAGTCAGTGATATATTAACAGTTACAAATAATTTAAAACTATACCTTTAATTGTAATGGATTGCTCCAGCATCCTTGCTTTGCAGAGGCAAAAACACTGATCTAGAGCTGGCACCACAGGCAAGACTTGTTTAAAGCATAGCAAGGAACAGGTGGAAGCTGATGCCGATAGTATGACCCCAGTTATTTCAGCAAACAAACTGGACCTAGGGATCCAGACAGGCCTAAAGTGAAAAGAATTGCTGGGTAGGTACTTAGGTTAGACCATGATTTGGAGGATAATTCTGGAGAAGAAGGTAGATAAGCCAAACAAGATCTGGCTATAAGAAACCCACAGAGTGAAACAAGGAAAAGAAGAAAGCAAGGGATAAGGTAGAGTAGTAGGGATCCTCTGCAGAAAAGGAGCAGAACACATGGAAGCATGGTTGGAAGAAAGGCAAAGAGGATCACCATCGTCACAGAGTGATTGTGTTGAGACTCTCCTGAGTTTTTCCTCCCCATCCACACTTGCTCACTTGCCCACTGGCAAAGTTTTATTCCCTTGTAGCAATTATCATTTTAGGGAATAACCGTTGTTAACAGAAATCTTGCTATTTCAAATGGCAGAAGTTTGTCCTGTGCAGCCCCCCACTCCCAATTCTGCTCATGTGGGTAATAGATTTAAAAATAATGAAAGAAACCTAATTAATTCAGTCATGCACAGAAAAAACATCTTAAGAGAACCCTGACAGATTTCCAAAAGCACTAAAGTACAACCTGTAACAGGCTCAAGTGTTATCTTTTTTTACTATATATATTAGTAAAAAATATATATAGTATATATATAGTATATATATATATATAGTGTATATATATATATATAGTATATATATATAGGTTTTTTATAAATGGAAAAAACAGCGATTTGTGTACATGACATAAAGGGCCAAGGTATGGATTTGGCAGTGCATTTATACTTACCTATGGAAGCTCTCTGTAGAAGGTAGCAGTGTGATTACATTTTTATAGATTGATATAGAGAAAAATCAAAGTAAATGCCTTTCTTAGGCTGATTTGGATCAATTAATTGGTAACACCAACTGTCCTGCATTGTACTATGCCACAGTATGCTCAGTGGCCCTTGATACCAGTGCTGTATTTCTGACTCCTGTATCTAAGCTTTTAATGTTAAAATTAGATCCACGCAAGAAGCTTCCAGAGCCTATATTTTGCAGAATATCCATAAAGAGATACATATTCTTGTTTTTAAAATGGTATTTGTATCTGCCTCAGTTGGGTTCTTTGAGAACATGACACTCATTTTTGCTGCTTGAGGCTGGTTTGTTCTTACTGTCAACAGAATTTACCCCGTTCTGGCCGTGTGAACACAAGCTCATGTGAAGAGCTGTGCAGGCAAGAAACCTGCAAAACCTTCTGCTTGTTTTCCTGCCACAGTAGGTAGCGCTGCTTGTATATTGATATGTATACATGGAAGTCCAGCAAGACTGTGTATGTATGACTTGTCATGCACTCACAGGAATCAGACTGAAAATTTGCCTTCTTCGGATTTAGCTGCTTGTTTGTTTACAGAGAGTAAGCACAAAGGATGAGCACTGGAGATGGCTTCAGGCAAGGGCAGATCTAAAGCAGAGGCTAAGTCTGGGGCCATCTGGTGTGTCAGCTCGAATGGAAAATCATGGACTTTGAGTGCAGGGCCAAATCAGTGACATCTCCTAGATGGAGATTGCTGGCAAGGAGGAGGATTTCTCTGAATGTGTTACTATTTCTGGATATATTCTGGCAGTAATTGGTCAAAGAGAATGAAAAGAATTACCAAATCCACCTTTTTAGGAACTAACTAAAATATTTAAGTCTCTTTCTATATTCTACAGCCATGACAGCAGAGTTAATGTTTGTTTTTAACAATTCATCTGTATCTTATAAAACTGGAGGGTCCCATGATGCAGTAAAAGCACAGTATGTAGCTGTGCATAAAATGAGAACCAATGTGCTACACTTAATATTACCTGAATACTACACCCTGATGGCTGTCTGTATAATTTAAATGCTGGAGATTTTCACCTGAGCAGTTACTCTCTAAAAATGGGTTCAGGAAAGATACTTTCTTGGGTTTCCACTTGTGTTAGAACACTTTACATTTTGGATCAGGAATAATTTTATTTCCAGGCTGTAGTAGAAATGGCATAAAAAATAAAAAAGGGCCTTATATTAGGATTTACCTCTACGAAAAAAGTATCAAGAAATACCACTAGTCTCTAAATAAGATTTTTTTCATCATCAACTAAAATGTGCTCTTACAAGAGATAATACTTTTGCTTGTTGTAGTCTCAAAGGGTTCCCAGTAGCGAAGCAAATGGACTTACACTAAAGGAGTGTATCAAGTATGAACAGTAAAGAGGAAAAAGCCATTTTTAAAACCCTGAACTTTGCAAGGAGATGAACAATCCACAAAATAAAAGGGCCTGGTAGTCTAGCTATATTAAATTAAGATGAATGCAGTAGGCATGCTGCAGCCGATTGTTAAGCAGGTGGCCACAGTTATACTAAGACTTATATGCGTTATTTAAACAAAGTATTTTGTACCTAAGATTATCTATAAATACAACAGCAAAATATGGGTGGCTGAACCCTGGTGGCATTTTTAAAACTAATGTTAATTCTTCATGTGAACGTTGTGCAGGTGCTGAGGTGTCACTACCACCTTCCCCAGGATTAGGATTGTACAGTTAATGGTGAGACAACTGAGCAGCAGTTAAAAATCCATGCTACAGGGTTTTTATTCAGGAGCCTATCAGTAAAATCAATGGGAATTTCTAGAAAATTTTTGGGAGTACTCTACATGGGTAACTTGTAGGGTTTGATTTTTCTTGTTTATCTTTAATTGCTCCATGTTGTTTTAAGAACAGACATTTAGAGCACTCTGAAAACAACCATGGAGATGAACAGGCAGATCGCTCCTCCCCCTTCCCTGATTTTGCACAATTAGGTTTCTAAGAATACCCAGCTGCGTGTGTGGCTTCCATCACCCTTGGGTTCCCTGCTGCAACCTGATGGGTGCATAGGACTTACTTCGGATACACCATTAACACTCAGGTATCAAAATCTCTGGGCTTTGATGTTCCATTTCTTCCAAATCAGTCTACCAAGGTTGGGCCTTCAAGTCTTGTGCCTTTAAACACAAATATTCAAGCCTTAGCCACAGCTACAGCTTTCAAGGTTTCTAGACATAGCTGAAACTCTGGCCATAGATCATCTGAAACAAGCCATATTTGTAACTGTTTCTTGATGTTTCTCTCATTGCATTGATCCAGGAACCTGGGAGAGTACTTGCTAGTAACATAGAAGCCCTATATAATGTGGTACAGAATGTACTTCCTTTTCAGCTGTGGGTCCCTGAAGCTTATTTCATATCAGGAATATGAAGGTGTCTAAGGAATACTGGAAAAGTTTCCAAATTGTTCAACTGTTAAAAGAATAAAAAAAACTTTGGGGAAAGCATTCTAACAACTTATTACTAAACTTAAGGTAAACTTTTGTTATTTGCACATGTGATTATTTTGCTATTTGTGAGAAGTCTCAGTTTGTTTCTCAGTTCTGCTGTCTTACTTAGGATTTTCCTATGTAAATGTCTTAGCATATGTACACCATAACATAAGCATTATACTGTGTGTTTATAAGCTCCAAGAAATTCTAAAACATACCTTTAATAATTTACATATGTATAAATATCTGTATTGTTTAACTTGCTTTTCTGCAAGGCTCAAGGTCCTAAACTCTCTTTACAGGGCCCTGACATGAACTTTGGCACTATGGTGTGGATGACCTGAATCTGTCTGCTCTGTTGCAGTGAACGTGTGAGTGAATGTGTTTAGCTCATCCCCTGGCATTACGCAGTGTGGAAGTTCTGGGCTCTCCAACAGCCTGTCAGGAATTCAATTCATGATATGTGTGAATCTTAGGAAGAAAGAGAGAAATGTTGGGCAAAACATTTTGGGTTTAGTGAGTGGCATTTCCTGACAAAAATCTGCTGTGTTCAAAATGTTTTCCAATCTAGTTCTTCTTCTCATGAAACTAAACTTTTTAGCGACCTACTGCTGTATAATAAATTGATGTAAATCGTAATTTACATCAGAGCAGACTGTCATACTTCAGCATCTTTGTTGCCAGGGAACAGAGGAGTTGTGGCCAGAGAAGGGAGGTGTTCAGATCACAGGTAGTAAGGCTGGCTCTGTCACTGCTATGCCATCAATGATACAGGGACAGTTTTGCTGGACTCCAGAATTCTGGTCATGAAGGAAAACAAAAATCTAGTAAGATTCCCAAGTACTGCATTTCTTATCTTCAGTTTAGTAAGATATGATTGTCCTGCACTATTGAGTTCTTTTATACACTAGCTGTCAATACAGATTCTTCTGATTATTAGAATAGTAGTTCAGGGTTTTCTTATGTCAACGTAAAGACATACTGACCAATACACCTGTGCCCCACAAATGCTATTTGAAGTACTTCAGAAGTATTTAAAATATTTTCAAGAAAAAAAAATTAGTGTTTTTTTCAAAAAACAAACCAAAAACACCCCCCACACCCCATCAACTCAATCAAATAAAGTCTGACTCCCACACAAACTGACTCCCCTTTCTCTCTCTCTCTCTCTCTCATACTATAAGATTGGCAATCTTCTGACATTCTCCAGATTTTTTTTTTAATTGGGAAACTGAATCCAAGAGATGAAGTCCCCAAAGTGATTGATGAGATTGCAGCCAAGGTAGAGTTTTACCAGGGTTCAGTCCAGTTCAAAATGCATTATTTCACTGGAGTCCGGCACACTCTGGTCTCAAGACCCCAGCATTAAATATGATCCATAAGAGCAGACCTTTTTGCCCAGCTGTAACATTAACACTAAAGATTTGCACAGATCAAAGACATGCCGTACACTAATTTAATCATGGCATTAAAATTGTAGCTTCTCTTTCTTACTAAGAAGTAGTCTGGTGTAAATTCTCATTTTATTGTACAAAACTGGATCATTGAGGAAATTACTTTCCTCAGCTGTTTTCACTGGGAAAGAGGTTTTTTTTAAAAGGCACACCTCCCCTCCCCCCATTCCTTAGATTTCTAAGTGTAAATGTAGCTTTAATGTAAGAATTAGTACATTTCACAAAAAAAGTATAATGTAAAGCCAGTATATACAATATATAAATTTTATACTATCTTATTACAACATTTCTCACTTCTGAAAAAAACAGCACAGTAATTACCAGGAAAAATAAGATGTGGAGTTTTATGGAGTTTGATACACTGATACTGTTTTTTCCTCCTAGTCACTACAGTAAATCTGGGTAGCGGAAAGCTCAAAGCTTCTGTCATTGAGCATATTCCAAGGCTCATGTGTCAAAAATGAGTACAATCCTGCCCATGATTCTACCAAGACATAGTACGTCTAAGTTTAGGGGAAAAAAATAGAACAGCTTTAAAGTAAGTGCTTCCTTAACAAGTGCTCTGGGGTCCCCTTACTTGTTGTGAATCCTTGTATCTTCCTGCTAGCAGCGGCACAGTTATGTGCACAGTACTTAAGCAAATTCTTGTACCGTGGAAGAATTTGGTTACAGAATATATGAACCCCTACAAATGTATGTAAATCCTCTGCTGTTGCAGTGGGGAGATCTAGACATATTTGTTTCTTCATTCTTCTCTCCCGTATTTCACCCTTAAACAGTTTTCATGAACCACAAATGGAAGGGAGACAAGGAGATTCCTGTATGAGGGCTGTTGATCAGTCATCTATCCCAAGTGGGACCATTCCCCACATGGGTGGCAAGCAGCACCTTGTTAATCAAACTTATAAGCTTAGCTGATGGTAAACTCTTCATGAACTTTGAAGTAATTTTTTCCCATGCCATACTAATGAGAATGTACTATTTCCTTAGACTATGCTCAAAGCTACACCTGCAATTAATGTAAAAAGTATCCCTCCTGAAGTTTACACACACATATAAAAGTAAACAGTGTAATACAGGTCATTAATAACTCTTGCTCTTTCCTTCAGGGATAGCCAACCACGCCAGTGTTAGGGAGGGAGTGACTTTTAGGAAATTATTTCCAGGGATATGTGGATGGGAATGTAGGGAGTTGAGATTTTTTTTTATAATATGTTATAATAATTTTCAGCAGACAAGTGACACTTTTTCATAAATATGCATTGCATTGCAAATAGTCTATAAATAGTTTTGCATGTCTGGTTACTTATTTATTCATTTATCTAAGCATATGAAGGATCTTAGGGTATAGTAGAACTTCTGAATTTTTTGAGGTATGTCCCAAAGGGATATCAATATGTTGTTTGATCCAAGAAAATTTTTCTTTCTTTAATTGGTCACTGCCACTGACAATAGTTGATTAATAAAAGCAGAGCTGCAAAAATAGTAGCAATTAGTACCAATAGCACTCTGCATCTGAGTACATAGGAAACATAGAGTTTATCTTACTGTTTAGCCATTCAATGGTTCCCTTTCTCAGATAAGCACAGCTAATCAAATGACTTCTAGATCACACAGTGAATCAGAGGCAGAGCTGTGGAAACAAGTTTAAGGGCATGAAGCTACAAATACTTATGACTGAGTAACTTTACTCTTGGGAGTATTTCAATTGACTCCAGGAGGGATTATGTAGGGTAATAAGCTCTGAACTTCATGGAAAGTGTTCACAGGACTGGTCCCCAAGCATATTCAATTGCAGTATTCATATAAAATCACATAAATCTGTAGTCAGGGACTTTAATAAACATATTCTATGCCATAAATTACTTTCTGAGGAGGATTTTTAGAGGCATAATTTTACAGCATTGACCTCCGATAGACTCATAACATTCTATCATGTTAAATGCATATTTAATAGCTTCAAACCTTTTATGCTAGTGGTCCAATGGGCCTGAAGGACTTAGGACTGCAACAACCTATTGTGTCAATGGATATTCAAAGAGGTTGAAAAAATACAGGTTATTGACTTTATTATTGATACAGGGGAGCCATTATATCCTATCAGGCAATTAAATGCCCTTTCATAAAGAGCTCATTGCATGGAGACTGAATTTATGGAAATTATGAAAATTAATGGCTCCATAGAAATACTTGCATCAGGTCTGAAATGCTTTTTGGGATATTATTATTAATTTTCATATTCATACTTGTAATGATGCGAAATGAAGGATTTTTGTAGTAAATTGCAAATATAAATATGTAGATATAGAGTTTGCAAAATTAATTTAAACAAATCCTAAGGGCAAATGTACATACTTGCATCGTTTAATGCTTTTTTTAAAAGTACAAAGTTAAACCAGCCCAGTGAAAAGAGATGGCTGTATTTTCATAGCTTTTGTAAATCCAGAATGTACCAGGTTAAAATTTACAATTTTAATTTTCATTTCTACATCTGATTTATGAACACTTACCCACACTTCATGCCTTTCTACTAGAGCCATAATTTTACACAGGTTATTCTGACATATATTTTATAGCTAATGAAGGATTTTGGATGTATCCACATACAACATGGCATTGAACCTGGAAATTACTCTGCTGTCCCCACTCAAGTTCCTTTGTAAATTCAGTCCTAAATTCAGCCTACCAGTGAAGTCTCTCTGATTTGCAGTTTTTTCAACTTGTAAGTGTATATACTTGCCAGATATGTGCTTTCTCTTTTTTTTTTTAACACCTATGTGTTTAAATTTGTTTCATGTTAGACACGGGGTATATAACATGAGAGGTTCTTAATGAGAAGTGCACTGTAAGAATGCTAGATTTTTTGCAAGAGTTTGTTTCTTACTCAGAGTAATACATCACATTTCTGGAAATGAATCTGCACCCATGTTAAAAATAGGTACATCATTAAAACCCCTTCAGTTGGCACTCTCAGATGCTGAACCAATCCAAAAAGCTCTCTTAGTTATCTAACAGAGTATGGCTCATCAGCTAGTGCTTTTTAAGAGTCTAGGCAGTTAGGACTTTACAATGCACATGGCAGATGTGTGCATTTGTATTTTGGGACTGTATGAAGCTGCGGTATGCCTGTTACATATCTGTCCATACACTCTTTCTGGGCAGGCTGTAACAAAAGGTCTGCACTGAAGGTCACAGATAAGACATATAATCTCTATGGACATTCACATTTTAGCCAGGTCCATATAAGCAACAGCAGTAGTGACGAGAGGGCCAAGGAGTCTGTGTTTCTCTGTTTTGTAGAACCCAGAGTCCAAACTTCTTCCTGTATTGTGATACAATTTTATCCTTTTTCTTTGGATTATAACAGAAATTTTAATGTAGCTCCTCTGAACCTTTGCTCTCACTTTTCTTTTTACTTGGCAAGATAAAAAAGATGAAGGAAGGTCATATTACTA
Source organism: Laterallus jamaicensis coturniculus (assembly GCA_022605575.1). Lineage (NCBI taxonomy): Eukaryota > Metazoa > Chordata > Aves > Gruiformes > Rallidae > Laterallus > Laterallus jamaicensis. The sequence goes on from JAKCOX010000015.1 coordinate 13,764,217, forward strand.
CAACCTGTGCTGCATGGTCCCTGAGTAGAGAAAATGTTCACATAGACTACCAATATTTAAAATTAAAATTTAAAAAGTTTGCTTCTTTTTTTGGATTGGTCATCTCAAACATTGGCTTTTGTATTTGTCTCAAATTGTGCTTTTGGGCAAAGCCATCACATGAATGCACAGGAATGTTGTTGTGCTCTATAATTTTCATATGGGGGCTGGATTAGATGGTTTCCAGATGTTCCTTTCAAGTCCGATCATTCTGTGATTCTGTGCTACTAATAGCAATATTTTACCACCACTTGCATAAATTTTTATTTAATATCCTCACATAGGTAAAGCCAGGTCTCCCTACATTACAGGTTTACCTGGGTTACCAACTGAATTGAATATGAGCTGGCATTGTGCCCAGGTGGCCAAGAAGGCCAACAGCATCCTGGCTTGTATGAGAAGTAGAGTGATGAGCAGGACTAGTGCAGTGATCATCCCTCTGGTGAGACTGCATCTCAAGTACTGCATGGTTTTGGGCCCATCGCTACAAGAAAGATTTTGACATGCTGGTGTGTCCAAAGAAGGGCAAAAAGGCTGGTGAAGGGTCTAGAGAACAAGTCCTGTGAGGAGTGGCTGAGGGAACTGGGAATGTGTAGCTTGGAGAAAAGGATTCCTTCTCACGAGTAACAAGTGATAGAACAAGAGGAAATTACCTCAAGTTGCACCAGGGCAAGTTTAGAATGGATGTTAGGAAATATGTTTTCAACAAAAAGATTAAGCACTGGAACAGGGTGCTCGGGGAAGTGGTGGAGTCCCCATCCCTGGAGGTATTTAAAAGGCATGCAGATAGACTGCTTAGGGATATGGTTTAGTGGTATACATGGCAGTGTTAGGTTTGTGATTGGACTCGATGATCTTTTTCAATGTAAAGGATTCTATGATTCTGTAAATTGCCCTGATATCTTTAGCCTTTTAGAATGTCCCCAACTCTCTTATGGCTAAAGTATATGCTGAAACTTAGGTGCCTGTATACATCTTGGTAGACTCAGAAATCACTGCACAGAGAAAGTGCTTCATAAACCACTACTTTAAGGGAGCGCTTAAAATCATAGTTAACTTTAGGGAATTTTTTTAGTTTCCATTCAAGTCAATGAGACTTATTCTTAACCTTAAGAATCGTTTATACTTGAAGGCTGTTATAAGTAAGGTCCTTTGTAGAATAATAATTAAAAGAAAAAATTTAAAAGGATATTTCCATCTTTTACTTTCTTACTGCAGGGCATATTTAAAACAGCAATAATGCTATAATTTCTCATAGGTAATTTCTCTGTTGTTACTGCGAAGAGGCTTTATAGACCCGTACAAAATTATTTAAGATCCTTGAAATCTTTGGTTTCAAATTTTTCATTTTAATGTTTTGGTTTAGTTTTTTAATCAAAGATGTGCCATAACTATTTTTTTTTTTTTTTTAAAGGAGACTGTAGTCTCTGAAGTCCCTGAAGTGCTTCACTTTGAGGAGCTTTTTTAGTCAAGGTAAAGGGTTCTGTAAGCCGCAAGCATTATAATTACCTGATTTTGCTCTTGTTGAAATCAGTGGAAAAACTCCCATAGGTTGCAGTGGCAGCAAGACTGAAAGAAGCTGCCGTGCTTTAGTTTATTGTTCCATTTTCTGATTAACATCTTAAACTGCATTTTGATCATGTAGTTTCTACTGGCAGAGAATGCCTGATGGTCTTTTGTTGATCTTCTGAGAGAACAACAGCTCATCTTGATGCTCAGCCAAGGCATCTATCATTTTGCTGTCCCTTTCAGTTACCGTGTTGAGAATGCAGCATGGCCCTGGCTCAGAGAGTATCCGCTCCATCTGGTGACCTGTCAGAAGAGCTCTTAGACCTCTTTCCTTTCAGGATCCAGCAGTGATTTTTTTCTGCACAAAACGTGGTTTTAACTTTTTGTACTGAGTAAATTTAACAGGTCAGACTCAAAATAAGGTTACTGTCATTCAAAAAGTTACTGTACACCAGCTTGGCCACAGTAACTGTTGAGGAGATGTATTCTTAGCCTGCTCAAAGTATCATGTCATTTAGCTATCCCAAAGGTCAATGTTAGAAAATACAAAATATGCTGTTACCTTATGTTTGGTGCAATGAGTAGTAACGGATAATTGCTGAAGTCTAGCTAACATATATCAATATGGCTATGAGATCGAGCCATTCTGGCATTTATTTCTTTTCATTTTCCTAAACAGATGGTTTTATTCCTACCATGCAATTTTTTCTGCCACTGTGTTTTTGAGCTCTCTCATCTAGTTTTCATTAGCTTTTGTTCTCTACAGAGTGTTCAGGCAAGTGTGCTGCACATAATCTAAGATCGGAATTAAACAGGAATGGGAGTGGGGAAAAAAATGGCAAGACCTGCGCTAAAGCTTCTGCCAAAGATAATGGTATATAGGTGCAGCGGTCCACCCTTTCTGTTGCGTTGTATGACTCTTTATCCTGTGTAGGTATTAAACAGAGAGTATCCCCCTTTCTCTCTCAGGTTAACTTTTCCCTTTTATCTCTGCCTCCTACATTTGTCATATGACATCTATCAGTAATACAAAAGCAATGTCACATGCTTAGTTATTGCTGACAGTAATAATACAAAATCAGGCCTGTCTGACATATAAAAAGTAGAGCCTTCTTTATTGCAGGCCAATAAAAGTCACCAATGAAAAAGGCTGTGGATTTTTAATGGAAAGGGAGCACTAATGAATAGCCATCAATTGAAAATTAGGGCATGAAAGACAGAGAAGAGCTAAGACAAATCAATTGCTATACCTATAAGCCTGAGCTGACAATAAATCAACAGCACTAGCAGCAAGATGTATTGGACCAAATTAATCACAGATGCAAACAGTTGAAAGTTAGGTATGAATAAATTAGTTTAAGAAGGGTCTACAAATGCTAAATTATTCCACAGTTGACCATGAATGCAGTAACTATACAAAAGAATTGGAGCCACTATACAAAAAGAATTTAAGATGTACTTCCTGCCTCTGTTAGCACATAGCATAAAGAAAAACAAAATGTGGCTCTGACTGTGAGGGCAGTAGGGTCTGTCACCCTGTGAATTGTATAAACCTCTGTAAAACCTTTGAGTCTTACTTCTCTCTTGTGCTCACCACAGATGATGCACATGCCAGTAGCAGGTCTAGCAAGTGGGCATGTGGGCATGAAAGGAGGTTCTAGAGAGGTGGGCAATGATCTCTTCAGCCAGGTGATAGGAAATAGGACAAGGGGAAATAGCCTCAAGCTGCACCAGGGCAGGGTCAGATCAGATGTTAGGAAAAGGTTTTGCACTGAAAGAGTTGTCAGGCCCTGGAACAGGTTGCCCAGGGAGGGGGTTGAGTCACCATGCCTGAACGTGTTTAACAGATGTGTAGATGAAGTACTTAGCAAAGGACAGGAATGGTTGGACTTGGTCTTAAAAGTCTTTTTCAACCTTGTGATTCTGTGAAAGGTGTTGCCGAGGAGTAAGTTCAGGTCTCAGTACCCTGGCTGCCAGGTGATATAATTTGTGATGTGAACGGGGACAATTTACTGAGCAACTCTGTGATTCAACTCTCCTATTTACAAAGATGAATTATTTCTTTCATGTGGAAAAACAAAGTCAGTAAGTACACTACAGGGTTCTCTTGCATTAATTTCCCGAGCAACAGCCCTGAATGTTTTGTTGGCTTTTCCCAAGCTTAGAGACAAGTATTGTACAACTCACACTGAACATGAGAGAGGACATTTAGGAAAAAGTTACAAGGTCCTTTACAAGATCTTTTTTTGTTGTTGTTCTGTGTTCTGACATATACAAACTAGTTAGTATTCTCCATATGATTAATAACTTGTCCCATTCTTGCTCTGCACGCTGTTGTTTGTTTAACCTGTTTTGAATTATGCCCACGGGGGCATGCAACATGGAGTGAAGGATGTCACTGCTGCAAAGCAGCCAACATTCATTTCAGTTCTCAAATCTTCAAAATGAAATTACAATAAAATTCCAGCTCTGCATTGGCATTGCTGACATCAACAAAAGAAACCTTAACTCTAATGACAGGAATGATGTAGCCTTTATTAGGCATTTGGTAAGAGCTAATGTCTTGATAAAGTAGAATATGCTGCAACTTGACAGCAGACGTGAAGTGTTCTGGAGAGTGCTTCTACCATCTATCCTCCTTCCCTGGTGATTATGAATGTGCAGCATGAAAAGACTAGATCATTTGCTTCACTCAAGTAATAGCATGTTCTGTGTACTTTCTTTTTTCTCATCTTGTTTTTGATCAAATGGGTAGTTTGGATGATTTGGGGATTCAGCTGATAAGAAACTGGAAATGATAAAAGCTGGAATTGACTATGAACTACATTGTTTCACACATTCAACTATAATGGTTAAATATCATATAATCTTAAATGGATAGCTGTTCTTTAGCTCTAATAACGAGCTGTATCTGAATTTAAATATTTGAATTGATATTTCACTTTAAATTTCCTAAGGCATGGGATTTCTTCTTTTATAGTAATTATAACTAGTTCACACTAAGTCACAGGTGTGGGACAATACACTGCTCTACTCGGAGCACATGCCTTTATGTTGCTGTGAAACCTATGAAGTCCACTTCCCGTACCCTGGGACTACTAGCTAACGGGTATATCCCAACTTGGAATTTCAGGTATATTATAAGCAAATATTTTGAGGGAATTGCTGATATGCAAAACCCATGTTTTTTTCTGATCTGAAGCTAGTTGAGAATTCAGAGTTGAATCTTATTTAATTTAAATATAACCAGTTAAACTGCTTATTCAGTCTTCACTCCTGTTTCTGACTGTCATGGTTAGAAGAATAGAGCTTTATAGATGAACTGAGACTAACCCCACTTTGTCTGCAGTAACCAAGGTACATAGCAGCATAACAGTTAGGGATATGTATTACAAAAGTGATCTTGTATGTTTATGTCCCCTCAGGTAAAGAAAAGTTCCCTGTGATTTTTCTGGACCTTATTGGGTAGTTTAGCAAAAAAACCCAAATAATATTGGATACTTCAGTTTAAACTAAAATGCAGATATACTCATTAACTACTTTAATTATTACCTATTGTACTGCCCATTCACTTCAGACACTAATGTTTTTGGGTTTTCTTTTTTCCCTTTTATTGCATGTGGCTTTTATCTCAAGGATGAAGTATGCACCTGGTTGCTGGAAATAGAAGAAAGTAACAGCTTGGTTCAATGCACTTTGCACACATGCTGCCTCAGAGCTCTTACTTTAGCATTGTCCTGTACTGGCTACTTGTATTCTAAAATAAGTGATGTAGTCCAAAAGTATATGGCTGCCCTTCATGCATTGCACAGAAGGACACAGAGTAATCAATGTAGAGATTAAACAACACAGTCAATTAATCATTAAGTTTGGAAGTTCTTAGATGACTTGGTAAAGGTTTTGAATATCATTGGATAAATTATATGGAGTACTGCAGTTTACATAGATGCAGTCTACACATTTCTGCCCAGTGAATGTAGTTTTGTGTGTCCTTGCTATGCTGTAAATATCTGAAAACTGCATTGCTGAGTTTTGCTCAGGCAACCTGAATATGATCATGTAGAACCAAAGGTATGTCCCAGGTCTGCATTGGTGTCCAGTTACATCAACAGGCCACTTGTGTCAACGCATTTTAATTAACAGTAGTAAATGTAGTAGGTATAGAACATCAGCAAGATAGTAATGTTATACATTACATTGTCCTACCGTGAGAAGAATGTTTTTCTTAATTCTGAAATATATTCTATAAGACAGCTGGCATGAACATTGCTGATTTAATGGCTTCAGAAGCTCCATAGGCTATATTCTTATGCCAGAGTTTTAGTGCCTTTCCTACATAGTGCTGTGGCTAATGCGCATCTTACCAAATGTGCTACAACACTGTTGTGGCTCCAAAGAGTAAGCAGTGCTGGTCAGGGTGTAAAGGCATGATGTGTTTACCTCTGCAAAATTCCATGTGTTTGTACTGTCTGGTCAGTAGCATATATAAACCATGCCTCAAGTACGTACTTAAGCTGACAGCGAGGGATGAGAAGGAACCCATCCATTACCTCTCTAAGCAAGGAAAAAAGATGGTGGGATTTACATTCAGGGATGAGAAACTTCTTTCAAAACTTCTCTTTACAATACTGTAGTTTGGAAAACATATATACAATGAAGGCATGTTTACTTTGTGTAGAATTCATGGCATGATGAGGATAATAAGACCCTCCAAGGCAATAATTGCTTCACTGTAGGGTGCTTCTGCATCTCAAATTGCTCAGCATCTGGGTTTTAAATCATTTGTGTTCCTGGTGGGTAAAACTGCCAGCTAAACAGGCAGGCAGACAAGCAGCATTTTTAAACTTACACAGCATGATCATGGCATGTGTGCATTTAAGGCTGAGCTTATTATCGTCAGGAGTTGTTATCTAAACCATAGAGACAGACACCAAAATAAACTCTTTTAATAAACGGTTTTCATTCACAAGGAAACCATTCAGCCTATGCTATAGAACTGGTACTGGTTTGGATATTTCTGGCAGACTGTCCAGGAGGAAAGCATTCTCTCCTGAGCTCAGAAAATGTGCAATAAATTCCATAGTTCATCCTGCTGTGGTGAGCAGGTGACTGTCACTGAATGCCATGCTGAAGATCATGTTATAAACAGGAAGGCGCTTTGCTGTATTTGCAAAAGAATTTCTTTATCAACATGTAAAGTAGACCTCAACTTGTCATGAAGAGAGGCCATTGTGTGTATAGGAATGTATTGAATCTGCGTTTCAATTTTACTGCAGAAGGGTTAGACTCTACTGACGAATATTCTGCCTTTGACACGTCCTTCTCTATTGCAGTTTCTGAAAGCTTACTAGTTATTTCTTGATGCAGGCAATTTTTTCCATACCGTAACCTAAAATACAATGAGTATGTCATGGTGCATAGAGGTAGTTCAGTGTTCTGGTTGATATTTATGAAAATTCTGCTTTTGGGAAAAACTCCTGTGGTGGTGGATTAAAGATGGCTGGAAGTACAGTTTGAAACAGCAGGTCTGCACAATAACTGGATGGTTGAACTGCGGCAGCAATTAGAAAACTTGCATGCATGCTCTGTCTCAATTTATGGTTTAACACCTTGCATTTCTACTTTTATATCACCAAGTCCAGATATTGGTATTTTGGTCTTTGAGTTTCAAAACCTGCTCCTACCTATGCCCATCATGCCCCTGTGATATGACAGGCTTCTGTGCTGCGCTCTGTCCAGACCATGGTTGTCGAGTACCATGCCAATCTAAATTTTCTGAAACAGTGGGCTCAGGAGAGACCCTGATGAGGCTGTGACTTGCCTGACATTTCTTTTTGGCACCAGTGGCAGCTGCTTTGAGTTTTTCTTTTTTCTTTTTTTTTCCTAGGTTATTTTTAACTTGGATCAATTCCCTGATCTGATTCACTTCACAGTCACACAAATAGTTGTACTGGCACAACTGAGGGAGCAGTGAGAATTAGCAGAGGGAGCGGTGACTGCACACAGCAGCCCTCATACAAGAAGAAAAACACCTTAAAGTCCTCTATACTGTGTCAATTTGAAGTGCCCTCATTCTCTCTCTGTTACAGGCTTTTTGTGTGTGTGTGTGTGTGTGTGTGTGTATTTTCCTCACTTTGTTGCTACACACTTTTTTTCCCCATACAACATGTTGTTTCAACTCTGCCAGTACTCATCTGCCACCTCGTTAGTTGTCTGCTGACTACTGAAGCACTTAGAAAAGAGGAAAAAGAGAAGACCAAGTCTCTGTAGATGTCTAAGCTGTGGTAGCAGGCACCTGAAAATTATCAGTAGGATGAGCATCACCTGGTTTTCCAAAGGCAAAAAGAATAATCACTTTCTTGGTTACCAAGCAGTTCTGGTTAGAAAGCTCACTTGCTGATACAGTCACACACACAGAGGGATAGAACCTGCTCCTCCGGGGACTTTTCCCCTCTGCAGACAAAGAAAGATTTACCAAGCAAGCCTGTGCCAGTGCTTGCTGATTTCATGTATCCCAGATGGGGCTTTGTGTTATCCACAAGGTAATGTGCATCAGTGTATTATTTGATGATCTTGAAGGTATTAATTCTGATTGCTCCTGGTGGTCTGTTGTTTCGCTTTTTGCTCACATACTTTTTTTTTTCCCCCGCAAAGAGAGGTTCAGTCACTTGGAAGGCTATTCTGCTATCTAGTGTCATGTTTCTCCATGTCAGTAATCATTCTCCATATAACCTTAATTTTCCTGAGATCATGCTTTGTTAGTTCTCATCCTCAGCTTTGTGAAAGGAGATAAGTTAATCTTAAGAAGTGAAAGTAGATGTTTGACTATTATGTTCACTAATTTCAGAAGCGATTCATATTTAGGGTTTGACTCATCTTGAACCAGTTGTACCCTGAGTTATCTTTTATACCACTACAAAAGTGAATGCAGAACAATGCTGCCTTTCTTCTTCTGTCATTTGAGAGTGAGGTAATGAAGTGGAAGATGTACAAGCACCAAAACTTCTCCTTATAATATACTCTAGCAAGACACAGATTTGCTGAAAACTCTAGTGCTCCTGTTGCTTTATGTTGCCTTCTGCTTTGGTAATAGGTCAATTCTGGGGAGAATCGAAGTTGCTTGGTAGTTATGAAAAACAATTGATTTATGGGGTTTATAGCATAAATTTTGGACCAGGACCTGGGCTCCATTTGAAGCGTAGTTGGAATTATGCAATTGAAGAGGGAGCTGGAAAGTAGTGTTCAGTGGGAAGTGTTCAGTTCTATGCTGTTCAGTCCCAGCATAGAGCAGAGAAGCTGTTATTTGTTTCTGGGGCACACAGAAACCTTGCTGATATTTGATGTCCAGTAATGTGTTCACCAGGAAACCAGAAATCAGTGCTTTTATAGTTACCCTTTGTCACATAATGATAATTTATAACAATGGGATTTTTTTATTCAGCCAGATCCTGTAGATTACAGACTCACACCTGAAGGCAGGGAAGCTTCAGTTCTTGAAGAAAGTAGCACACAAAAGGGTGATATGGTTTTCATTAGGTTAAGAAAGTGTCTAGAGGCTTACCTTTGAAGGAACTTTTTTCTGCTTTTACCCATATAGGTCTAAGGTAATTAATCAATAAGCAAGGACACAGGGTGAAAACATATGGTCTTTGATATTTAATAAATGGATTAACAGAGTCCACCGCTTAATATTCAGCTTCTGCCTTAGGAGTATAAATTAATAAGCATTAGGTCCTTTTTAATGAGGAATTTTCCCTTTTAAAACCTGAATGAATTATCAAAAAGAGCTCTGGCAGAATTTCAAAGACATTTTCTGACCTTCTAGTATTCTGGCCTGCATGAATTTTTAACAAGATGCTATATATCTGGAAGGTCTATTAGAATTCGTCTGCATGAAATCGATCTGCCCTCTAGCCCCTCACCCCCTTTTTTCTTTTTTTCTTTCTTTTTCTTTTTTTTTGGATTATCAGATTACTGAAACGGAGAAAGGAAAAGTATCTATAATAGCATGGCAATGTTTAATTTATGTAAACGAAGTTTTAAAAAAGAGTCCATATTCAAGTTAATAAAACCCCACGCATCACTTTTAAATATTAATAGTGGCTGGCAAAAATCCTTTATTTATAGTGACATTTTCATTTATATTCATTTTTGAATAGTATCAACAATATAAAGTGTTCCAAGATCTGTTTGAAAATGCATATTTTAAAGTGCATAACATGCATAACTTATAATTAAATGCACATGACTACGCTTTCAGTCCTGTAAAACATTCTCTTTTTTTTGCTGGTTTCTATTCCAGAAAACCTTTAGGATTTTTTTTTTATATCTAAATCTTTTCAGAAAATAAATGTAGTAGACCAAAGCAGATGTTTAAGTATTTGTAGGCTGATTTTCAAAATAATGAAGAAGGCTTAATGTCATTATTACTTGCTTTATTTTTTTTACTTTTTAAAGGGTTGTTCCGTGACATTTTGAAAAAGCAGAACACCCTTTTTCATAAAAGGTTGTAGTTATCTATGCAAATTTTTACTGATGATGCTTCATAATCTAAATGCCACTTCAGAAAAATACTGTATACATCAGTGAAAACTGAGTTGTTTCACTGCTCAACATTACTATCAGTTGGACCTACAGATGGGATAGTCTATTAGCAGGTTATTGCTCTGAATCGTTGAAGCAGATTCCATGCTTCAATAGCTCACTTTTAGCTTCTATTCAGTACTATGAATTAGACACCTCCTTCTGGAACTACCTGGGGTTTTTGATCTTACCCACCTGGAATCTGCTGAATAAAAAGCACTTAGGAGCAGCTCTTGCTCCTGGAGGTGATTGTGCTGCTCATTTGCAGCAAGGATCAGTATCTATGTGCACTAGGAAAGAAACAACCATTAGGTTTTAGTAAACAGATTATTAGAAAGTGGTTGTCTTTAGCCTGTTAATCAATAATGGCAGGAACCAGTAATAGGATTTCCATGTCACTGTTTCTTTTATTTCATCGGTTTCAGGAGAAAGTTCCCTTCTGAGTTAATCCTTTTGAGCAAAATATATCCCCGGGGTAAACCCACAGGAACCATAGCAGTCGATAGAATTGCTCCTCAGATGGAGCTGAACCACTGAGTCACTGAACTTAAAACTGAGAAATTCAGTGTACCTTGCACATTCAAATGTTAAATGGTCTCTTGAGTCTGGGGTTCACTGTTATCCCTGCCCTGGCTCTTGATTAGGACAAACGAGGGTAGAAAAAGATGCTAAAAAGCATGACTTAATAAACATTGGCTCATTATTTGCTTATGTTGCTTTGACAGGACAGCTTCACTCTGGAACAACTCCACTGTGGCTTGTTTTTCAAGAGGCAGCGTCAAACATACATAAAATCACATTTCTAATTTTAATTTGTGAGGATGAGGGAGATGCACAGTTTTAATGATGTATTGATTTAATTCTTGAGACTAAGGCCTGCAGTAGCTCAGTATCAGGCATAGCCTGTCTACCTTTGTCAGGTTTTTTCAAGGACACAAAGCAAAGCTGGATGCATGTTTGTTATCAGGGGGCAGCAGGGGACTGTATTCCTGTTGCACTTTTCACCTTGTTGTCTTCAGTTCTCTGTCTTTCATCTAATCTTGCACGTGCAACAGGCAGCTTTGCTGAGCTTATTGCCTTCCAGCAGACAACCTGCCAGTTCCCTTCCAACTCTCTGGTGGAGGGATGACAGGGAAGTGGGGTGTCACCTTCCACAAAGTATTTTCCACTAGAGTGAGAGGTGATTCCTGGTATGCGAAAGGGACTCCCATGGGGGTCATATATGCTACTTTTTATATGAAATTCATGGGTGCAAAAACAAAAAGGTAATTGGACTGACAGGTGAGAGACTGCACTATCACAGTGTCCCTGAAAACCAAGGTAAAGAAATTAGTAGAGGATTAGAATAAAGTCTCAGATAGGTAAGTGGCAGGAGCCCTGAGGGTATGTAGCAGCACAAAGGAGAGACCTCTGTCTTAGACTTTCTTTAGCTAAACCCACGGATGTTGTTCCAAAAAAATATTTTTTAGAATATCACTTGATGTTTCTTTGCTAAAGATTCAAAGCAAAATAAGTTTGAGAGAGCTAACAGCATGAAAGTGTTTTGGCACAGGCTTTTAATTCAACACCAGAAGGGTGCATCAAGTTGATTAATGCTTGTACCCCAGACTGTTTGTTGTGTGGGACAGAATGTACCACTCAGCATCACATTGCCCAGACAGGTTGGCAAGTGAACCTTTGCAGAATTCATGCTTCAACTGATATATGTGGTGGTCTGGAGGGGACACATATTTGATGCAAGGGGCGGGGTTTTGTACACTGGTGATCAGGATCCACTTGGGGGGGCATTGTGCAATCAATGTGTCCCAGTAATAAGGGTTGCTGTAGACCTATATTTCTGACTTCTTAGATTTCATTTTCAAATGTCTTCACACTTAAGAAGTAAAGGGTAAGTGTGCATGAGAGGATGAGCAAAGGAGTAGTAGAACTGAAGGCAGGGTCTGTATTGCCTGATTTTATCCTGATTTTTATCCTTAGTCTGTTAGACTAAGCTGTGTAGAGAAAATAATGATGGGATTTTGAAAGACACACAGAGATGTTAATCACCCAAATGCCACCAGCAGTACTTGAGAAATACTTCCACATGCCTCAGTTTAAACAAAAAGACTGTCAATATCTACTCAATTAAGCTGGGTCTCTGTGACACTGCTATTGACCACAAGGGAGGGGAAAGTGCTATGTAGATGATAAATGGTAGTATAATTAAGAAACTGTTGTTCTTGAAACAAACTATGATATTTCCCCCTGAAAGCAATAAATGTGGGGCCTTTTATCATGGCAGTATTTTCTGAGTATGATATCAGTAAGTTACAGACTGGAAAAAGGGATAATTCTGTGAACTGTCATGCTTATCTTTAAGAATGTTAAAATAAAAATAGACTGTGCCTTACATCTGCAGGCTGCATAGAACTATGTTTTCAAATTATATTTTTTTCAGAATAAGCCACTGCACTTGAGAGGACTAATTTGCATTAAGTCAGTTAAATGAACAGATACCTGTTTGCATGTCGAGAGCATACACCAAAAGGAACTGTGGAGTGGAGAGCACTGACATCTGTATACTGTGCCAACACTTCTCAGAGGTAGCCAAGTCTATAGCTGAGCATAAACAAAATTAAAATGATGTTTTCAGGTGGCCAGCACAGCTGCTACCTTTGAGTTTGCCTCTGCTTTTGTCCTCTCTGCTGATTTCATAGCATTTCTTTATATGGTGTGACTTCTGATTTATGCCATGTGACAGAGACCCTAATTGGTTTTTCTGAAGTTTAATATGGCTGTTGGGTTGCACATTGGAAAGAGTAAATAAAACCTTGTGGCACAAGGAAAGCTGCCTGCAGTCTGTTGTCTTGGCTGCCCTTCTGCAGGGCAGCGGGAAGGACCTTTTCCCAAGGCCAACTGAATGTGCTCTGTGGGAGTAAAGTCCCTGGGGTGCCATGGCAGGGCCCAGGGCAGGCCCCAGCATAGGCAGTGGCACCCATCAGGGACTAGATGTTCCTGGGAAAGTGAGAGAGAGGGGAGTGAGTACTGCATGACAGAGAGGAGAGAAGGGGCTGGCTGGTTTTACCATAATTTGAGATTTCTATATGGAAAGATGTCCTCGTGGGAGAGGAAAGAATAGCTTTGGTTGCTTGTCTGGGGGCTGTGCCATGCTGCCCCAAAGCCACCTGGAGGGAAGGTGTATCAGGTAAGGCAGGCCAGTCTGGGGGGAGCACACAGTGGCTTACCAACCCTGGCTTTATTCTGATACCACCACTTGATCTCCTTTCACTCTCCTGGAGATTTCAGGAGTTTAATACAGGCAGGAAATTTCACATTCTTTTCAAAATGGTGAGCTGAAGGCTCATGAGGTAAATGCTGCTATCGGAAATGGTCTAGCCACTGGGTGTTCATCTGTGCTGTTGGATGAGTACAGCTGTCAGTTGATTTAGATTTCTGGAATAGAAAAATTAAATATTTCTGGAGGGTATATCAATAAGCATACATTAGAAGAACAAACATTGACTAAAGGAAATGTATTAGCTGTTAAATGCAGGCATTGAATGCTAATGTTTTGGTCAGCTATCCTGTTTTCCAATTTGTTATGAAGTGCTGCAGGGAAAGAGGGCAGAAAGGTTCTGCTTCTCTTATGTAGCACAGAGTTGTTCAGTAGGTTTTGTACAACGAAGTATAAAAAGTGGACAAAAAAGCATTCAAACAGCTGTTTTGTCCTTTCTGAATGCAGAGAGACAGAATTCAGTTACCCTCTCTGTCAGGCAGTGAAGACAGTGGGTAAGGGGCAGGTACAGGTAACATTGTACCTTTGCACTTTGCTAGGTCCCTTTGTGGACTCTTGCACATATCAAAAAACATTAATAGTGTGAAGACTTAGATGTGTGTTCATGCAAAGCATGCATGGGAATACAAATCATAGAATCGTAGAACATCCCAAGTTGGAAGGAACCCACAAGGATCATCAAGTCCAAACCCTGGCTTCACACAGAGCCAGCCAAGTCAGAGCATGGGACTAGTGAATGCATCATCCAGATGCTTCTTGATCTCAGTCAAGCTCGGTGCTGTGACCCCTTCCCTGGGGAGCCTGTTTCAGTGCCCAGCCATACCCTTTCAATGAAGATACAATTTTGTGTAAAAACCTGTGTGTGTCGTAGTTCATCATAGTTTATTTCAGGGAGACATTTTAGGTCATAGAATGGTATCTCTTCCATTTATTGCGGCCTGTTTTGTTTCTCTGATGGGTTTTGGCTGATGCATCTGTACAGACAATTCTTAGCATCCATAATGGAACTGTTGTGGTTTAAACCACAGCTGAATAGCTGGGGCCACAAAAGTTAGAAAAAGTCCCCTGTCTCTTTAAGAGGCGGGGGATGGGCGAACGGAGGGAGCCGCGAGGAAGGAAAAAAACCCCAAAGCCCCACGTTGGGCGTCAAAAGTTGCTGTGGCTTAAACCTCAGCTGAAAAGCTGGGGCCACAAAAGTTAGAAAAAGTCCCCTGCCTCTTTAAGAGGTGGGGGATGGGTGAGCGGAGGGAGCTGAGGAGCAGCAAGGAAGGAAAAAAACCCAAAGCCCCGCGAGTTGGGATAAGGATAGTTTACTAAACAACAGGCAAAGATATGAAAACAACTAACTACAGTGCTATTATATACAGTGCAAACCTCTCACCCTACTATGTAATTTGAGCCGTGCCCGAACCACTGCCGACTCGGAGCCCCGAACGCAGCACTCCCGACCGGCAGTCCCAAACCCTCCCTCACCGCTGCCTGCCGTGCCGATCCAAAAGAGAAAGAGAAAAGAACACGGAACTGGCACTGCGCCTGCCCAGACCGGGACTTCTCGTGCCCAGGTCTGGAGCAGTTTCTGATTGGTCCGGAGTCGCCCCCGGAACTGGCACTGTGCCTGCCCAGACCGGAACCTCCCATGCCTGGGTCCGGAGTCGCCCCAGGGGGGCGGGGGAGGGGGGGGCCGGACCCCCTGATCATTACGCAATTGGTATGGAATACTCTCAGGGCTAACATAGCCTGTTGCTGGGCTGAACCCAGGACAGGAACATAATGGCATTATTTTGTTTTAAAAAGTACATGTTTAAATGTTTACTGAAACACGTTTCTGGTTTTGTTTTTTTAACTTTTCATCAGATAGACTGACACTTATGTCATCCCAGGATATTTGCAATCCATTTTATTGTTTTAAAACTAATGATATGTATATGAATTCTACTGAAAAGTTATGCATACCTGAAGAGAGTTGGTGGCTCTCTATAGATAAGGTTGTATTTAACTATGCATGGAAAATAGTTGGATATCTGTGTTCTGCATGCATGTAGTAGGAAGAAACAACTTTATGAGGACAGGAAAGAGACTAGGAATGACAGACTTGTAATTGTGACTCAATATGTGTCAACTATGAAGCCATTGCATGTCCCTCAGAAAGTGCAAGTCATCATTGTCCTCGCCTTTGCCTTGTCTGCATATGTAGGGTAGTTGAACATTGGGATTTTTATTTTTCTCCCCACTAATAATGACCTGAATTTCAAATGGTTTTATTTTGAAACTGCTATCACCTTCTTTGGGTCTGTTTTTTACATATGTTCCATGAATTTGCTGGCAGGGAAATTCATACACAGCAAGTTTTAAATAACTAGGGAATATTAATAGAGGGTGAATTTCAAATTAGTATATATGGCATTTCACACAATCTATTCTAAGTCATGTGGTCTTCTACTCATGGGCTAGAAATGTACTGTGTAATTTATGATGTATGTCAAATAATGGGCTACTTCACAGATTTTAAATATCAGCTCATACATTTTGAATACTCATATTCACAAATATTATTTCTAGAAATTAATTAAAATTAATAATAGATCTGTATACGAATTGTTGACCTCTGCTGGCAAAGACTATGCAAATGGAGGAAAAAATGTTTTTTTCTTGGTGCTTTGCTGCACAATTGCTCTAATAGACACTCAGGCTACAAACTGGAATTAAATTAGGATTTGAGTATCTGGAATTAAATTAAGAATTGAGCACTGGGAAGGTGCACTGTTTTGCTCTGTGGTGACAAGCATGCCACTCTTATAAATACAGTTCCAGCAGTCAATTGCACTGAAAAAACTATTTTCCATCAAAACATTAACTGGAATGCAGCAGTAAACTGTATCCATTCTAATGAAATAAATTCAGTAATTCACATTTAAATGACTGCAAGTGATCTTTCATTTATGTTTATTGATATATGATTATGTAAACCCCTGAGATTTCTGAAAATTATTATTTTAACCAAAGGAGAAAAAATCAAGGGGAAAAGCATATATTCTTTTTTATCTGCAAACGCAGATATATCTGAATGATTGGTTCTATAAATCAGACAACAGCTTTCTTTAGGAAATTGATTTGTTGCTTTTCTAGAACGTAGTTGAGGATAACGTGGCCAAGAGCCCTGTTTTTTGAACTTTCAAGACTAGTGCCATTTGTGTTGAGAGAAAGTACTCGCTTGGCCAAGGATTACCTCTGTGATATGAGCCAATGGAGCAGGGTTTTTTGTAACTTTGTTTATATCAAGCACATGATGTGTTTGAAAACCACTACTAGACTCTCATTGCCTGACAAAGACTTCTTATTGATACAGGAGTTAAATGCATGGCTAAACTAGAGCATGCTTACAAACCCTGTGAATTGACTTCAGTCACTGTTTCTCTCCTCTGTAAAATGGAGGCGATAGATATTGCTGCTGTTTGACAAGAGTGCAGTGGTTTGGAATCTTTACTTGTGAGCTGTTTGGAGATGCTTTTGTGATGGAAGGTTGAGATGTGTGAGGTTCTGTTACTGATTAAATGCAGCTTCTACTTTGTAAGGAAATAGGTACTGAGAAAGTTCACCAGCTTTTGGGGTCTTGCAGAGGTGTGTTTGTTGTTCCCTTAACACTCATGGAAGCAACCCTTAGAGTTTTCCAGGCTCATAGATTCAGACCTGCTTCTCTGTTAATTTATCTATCTTTCTTAGAATTATCTTTGATAAATTTTTCTTTCCCCCAGTGTCTGCTTGTTTTCTACCCTAAGATATGTCTAGGCAGATGATTTTTGCACCCTATATTTTGTATAATTTTTATGTTTCCTCTCTGGTTTTTCTCATGAATATTTTTGCATTTGAATTAAATTGAGCCCTAATTTGCTGTGTGTCTATGGTGGTTTTCTGATTCAGTCTGAAACTGAATTTGAAGATGTACCATAGTCATCTTAACATGGCTACTGAGTACCAAAGGGAGAAAAAAATTAGCCTGCTCTGGTTTAGTCTGTGCTGTAAAGAGACTCCATTGTTCCTCTGGGCTTGAAATGAGTTCCTAGCACACCTAATTGAGTTGAACTTGGTCTCTAATAATATACATAGATCAAAGATTCCTTTGATAGTGGCCATTAACACCTTCCAGTATAAGAAAAATGATCTTCAGCTTTTTTCACAATAAACCAGAGCATACACCCTGCCTAGCCCGTTATTATAGATACATGCATTTGCTACCCAGCAATTTGGGTTTGGGGTTTTTTTGTAAGGATAGGTTAGGCCCTCAGCTGGTAAGTGCACTTGGTTAATTTCAGCAGCTGAGCATGTAGCTCAATACGTTTTTCTTTATTTGGTTGCAAAACAAACAGGCTTTTCTGTTTGTTTTGTCTTTTTTTTTCCCCCTTTTTTTCCTTTTTTTTCTCTTTAAGAGAAAAGCCCTGGGGATCCAGAGAACAAATACATCATATAATATGTTTTCTGGTACTGCATAGTTTTATTATAAATGTAATTTGTTAGTCATTCTTTTTCTTTCTAGAAGTAGCTTTTGTTTCAGGATTACACAAAATCTATTGGGAACAGAGAAATAAGATATTTATGGAAGCAGACATCTTTCTTCAGTCTCTTTACTGGATTAAAGAAGAAAAATTGTGAATCCAAAAGGAAAATGAAAAGAAATGCTTATTTGTTCTTGAGATAATATGTTAACACTATTCCATTATGTGTATTTATCTCCAATCTTTATGACTCAAAAGATTTGAATATAATAAAACTCCGGTGCAGCAAAACCAAGAGGTAATAAAGAAAACCTTGTTCTAATTCAATGTATTTGACAAATTACCTCTAAGACAAAAAAATTACTCCATTTCTTGTTTTTCTTCTCCAATGCAGAAAAAGCCCAGAACCTTATCAGATTACAATTCCTTAGCATTACAAATTCTGTTCTTAATTAAAAGCCTGTGTATCACTTGCTGGGGCTTTTTGTTTGTTTGTTTGTCTCAGGATACAATTCAAACTGGTTTCTGTAATATCAGGGATAAACAAGACTTTACTGCTCCAAACTTTACAACTTAATTCAAATGATGTTTTACCTAAGAATAGCCAGGCTGTCACTTACCTGATTTGGTGCTGCATTTGGTGTAGGTTCTGCAGCATTTTAATTGGAAAGTATCAGTGAAAGCATTAATCCCCTCATAGCTTGGGAGAGTTTATTCACTTCCACAGAAAAAAAAATTCTCAAGTTTAAGTTTAGAGAAATTAACTGGAATGGACATGGACAGACAAGGAGAAAAAAAACCAGCCACACCCCCCCCCAACTTAAAATCCCACAACAGTAATTGAAACCCTCTTTCATGAGATTTTTATGTGAGACCTCAATTATCTGCACAAAAGCTGTATCAAGTCTTTTTCTGGCCTCCATTTTGTGTTTGATCAGGGAAACAAAAAAAAAGGCAAACTTTTAAAATTGATACAGGTGCTTAAACATGATTTTGAAAAAGTTGTTCCATTAAATCAAAAAATAGTCAGGACATAAAGGGACACACATTAGGCAAGAGGGATAATTGCAGTATATCTGCTACATAGACCGTGAGAGTAAGACCAGTGTAGCAAGAGCAGACATCCCTGAAGTGGCTGAAATATTGTTAGTGCAGTTTGCACACATAGGATTTAAGGACCAACTAAAAAAAATTTGGATCCCAGAACTGTGCATTCTGATACAGGTTTGTAACTAAGCTGGGCCTGTGCTAGATTTGATATATCAGGTGCCTCAATGAGTTAAGAAAGCAGTTTTCTAACCCAAATAGAGATGTAAGAATACCTAAAATGTCACTATTGAATGAACTAGCAAACTAAAAATTCAAGATCAGATCAAGTCAATCAGCAGTTTAACTTTTTAATTAAAATCTTCACTTTAGTGGCTTGACATACTTTTTGCTAATTTGTTCAGGTTTGGGTTTAATCTCTCGTGTTGGCTGTTAGGCTCCACAAATTGAAAGAGTTTTCAGCCTATGCTCACAGGCAGAGTGGTGGGCAAAATACATCTTTGACTAGTCTGCTATCTTGGGATGTTCAAAGCAGCTGTTCATACCAAGGTAATTGGGAGAACCACATTTCTTCATATACCTTAGATTTGGGCATGGATGCCGTGAAGGAAGTTCATTAAAAGTAAGTGTGTGGGGGAAATGCATTCAAAATAACCACTTTAAACTGAATCGAATAAAGTATCAGGTGCCTGAAATAGACATCTCCCTAGTGTGATCCAACGCGAAACACAATAATAACAAAAAACTCTGAAAATAGCTCTTATCTGAGCCATTTAGACACAGGCAGTGCTCATGACATTGTTAAAATAGTCACAGAAGAACCTCTGTGCCTGTAGTCACTTCACATCTTAATATAATAGTCCTTAATCCTCTATTTCTCATAAAGTATGTCACAGCATACCTTGTAATGCGCTTGCTAAAGAGGAAAGAAAAGGATAAACCATACCAGTGGATGCTCCCTGTGTTTTTTGTACGGTTATATCTCAACCTGTGACTCCAGAAGAAAGAAGGTGAGTAGGGCAGTGTATATGAGGAGTGCTGGAATGTACAATCAGTTGACTGTGTTTTTGTTCCCTGGGGTTACCAAACTCCCTTGAAGAGTTATATTTGAAGAAAATTCAAAGAACTATCATTTCTTTGTCCTACCCTGTTGCCTGCAGGATGACTTCTTAGTTTGGCTAAGTTCCTGGAAGCTAGAAGTCACTTACACAGGCAATTTCTGTCAAGGACGTGCTTAATCAGCTGCACTCAGGTAGGAGGTAACAGCAGAATTCTCTTGGGCTTTGTAGTGAGTCTTCTCGTAGATAAGCAACATAGTCCACTGGCAGCTTAAAAGTATCCATTCTGTTTGAAGGAAACTCCATGGACTCTAAGCTATATTCAGAGTTACTTTGATAAATGCATAGCTTAAATATTCTCAGCCAGAGAAAAGTTTTGAAAACTGGTGGACCACCTTCCCCAAGCTAGTGAAAGCTTCATGTCATTTGCCTCTTGTATTTCCATCTTTTCCACATCCAAGGCTACAGGAACAAAGCCCATTATACTTCAAGAAATGTATTTTGATTCCTTTTATGTTGTCGTCTTTAAGTATGATGTTATACGACAGTATTATTGTAAATCTGAGAGTCATTCTCTTTCCTTTGAAGCTGAGATCTATTCTTCATTTTAATGTGTCTTCTAGCTTCGTGTTGCCTGCTCTGCAAGATTCCTGTGAAGATGCAGTGCATCTGCTTTTGCTATCACTGTCATCATCTCCTCAAATGTAGAGTTGAATTTAACTTTGATATGAGAAAGGCTTAGAGAAAAAAATTACTCTCTGCCATGGGAAGTCCTTATAGTTTTTGTTCATATCCTTCTGTTTATAGTTTGTGTCTAGTATTATTGCATTCTATTTGACTCCTGAATTTTCCTCCAGGATATAGATATTTGTCTGACTAACTTTTAACAGTGCTTGCCCTTAAAATGTTACTGTGTCTTCATAAACATAGTTGAGTAATGTAGACAGTGGGATCTTACTCTTTTCCATTTCTTCTGCTTTGACTTGGACATATTGCAGGATATTACATCATTATTTTATAACTTTAGATATATATCAGATTTCTGATAGCAACTTCTGTGGGCTTTTCAATTTGGGAACCATACCTATTAGTCAGGATTTATTTAATGATTTGATTGTTTTGGCTTCATTGATTTCCCTTCACATTTCTCTAACGCTAGCAATTTTTACTGAGTAGACCAAATGCTATAATATTCTCTACAGTTAATGTGGGAGTGAATAATTCTCTTGTTACTGCCTCAGGACGGTTCCTCTCCTACATTCTGAAAAGTTTGTACTTCCAGAAAATACCACCAAAGTGAGACTATAAATGCGTTTATTAGATATTTTCAGAATATACTACTGTTAATTATCTGGGGAACAGGCAATGAATTTGAAAAAATGTCTTCTGTAAAACAATTTAAAAGCAATATATTAATTGCCAATTAAATGAACTTCCATGGTAGTAATGGTTATCATGCTATATCCAGTATCACACATGGAATCCCTGCAGCAGAGACCAGCGTCATCTGCTTTCCACCACTGCTTGTAATCATCGTATCTTAGGCCAGGTGAAGCTATTATGTGACCTCTCATTGTCATTTAGCAACTTGTCTCAGAAATGAAGGCATGAGTCTGTGCTTGACAGGTTTGGTATAGCTTTGGTAATGGAAATAGGAGGGTTTGGAGAAGGAGAGAAGGTATCTCCAACCCGCTCTGCAAATAGCAGGTGAGGTATCAAAACGGAAAATGCTACAGTGCCTGCCTCTGCTTTGGTATGATCTCTTCACTCATGTTTAGTGGCAGTTGTTTCTCCCTTGTCATTTAAATACTTTAATCTGTGTATCTAAGGAGTCTCTGCTTTCACAGGCTTAACTTGTTTTTTCTCCCTTGCTAGTATTGTTGTTGGGAAGTTGATTCTCCCAGAGTACTGCCTGCTCTGGAGGATGAGGTAGTCAGCTGCGTAACTTGAGCATGATTTTGACTCATGAACCTAAAATGTCTCATTGCCTCTCGAGCTTAGGCCTGTCAAAAGGAAAAATGAGAAGGGGAGAGATTGATCCTAGAGTGGGACATCCACCATCAACAATTTGGGAGCATGTTTATCTGTGCAGGGAACTATTCCAGAATGATCTTTCTCCCAATTAACTCTATTTGTGAAGAGTCTTATCCCATCAACTATTCCCTAATCTGAGGTGCATTTTGCTGTCAACCAGCCATGAGCAATAATACAGTTAAATGATTGTCTTGGAATCCGTTGGATGAGAGAGATTGGCTACAAATGTCTACGGTAAAATTATTTTAAAGATTTGCTAGAATAGCTGCCTTTCTCTGTTCAAAAAACTTCTGCTGTATGAATTTTTACTGGCCTGAAGGCTTTGCCCATGCATTGAAGCCAACGTTTGACTTTCCTTTCCTTATGTATAATTCATTTGGTATATCTAGTCTTTGATATTGACTGGGGTTTTGTTTCCAGCAGGATATGGATTTTAACCTTCATGGATATTTTCAAGAATTTATCTTTCAGATTCACATTCACAAAGTGAAGCTCACAGAAATTGCCATGAGAAGGAAATAACTAGTGTGAGAAAACTCTTTCTTTTTCTGCTAATGTATCTAAATTGATTATATAATGCTCATTAGCCAGTAGCTGCTACATTTTGCATATTGGCACTAAGTCGATGTATGAGATACAGTGTTTAGACTTTATTTTGGTCAGGTGATCCTCTGGCTAACTGCAGTACTCACTGAAAGTCCTTATGGGTAGTTTTCATGGGCACTGTAGTGCAAGTGCTTCAACCTGGTAGTACCAGGAGCTAACTTCAGGCTTATACTTAACTATGCTGATTCCAGTTTAGTAAAGCTCCAAACAGTGAGGATAGCAGCTGAGAGTTTCCATGGTTTTGCTTCGGATACAGGTTACTTGAGGCTATGTGCAAAAGGGGATCTGATCCTTCCATATGCTATGTGAATTGCTTTGCTGCTCCTGGAGAAAGAAAAAGGTCTATATTGGTCTAATTGTTTATTATAGCTCAGCTGAGTTTGGCTTCCTGAGATATGTAGTAGATAGATATGGATTGTTATGGATAGTATAAGAAGAGTCAAAATATGCATAATTTGTCTATCACCTTTTAATGAATTATTTATTGCTGTTTTCGTTATGTAGGGATTTCAAGCTTGATTTTATTTATGATATGCTGTTGCGATATACATGTACAGCTTGAGAATTTATGCTATCAGAAAATGATGAAAACTAAATAGGTTTGTAAAAAATATTGTGCTTTCTAAATCTTTGAATTATTTAAATGAAGACTGAGATCCTACAAAAAGAATTTGAGGATACTAATTAATTCATAAGGATATTATATATTTTTATTTTCAAAGTAGTTTGGGGCATGGATCTTATAATTTCTCTCCATTACTCTTGGTTTATGTTTGTAGGTTTCAAACCAGGTCCCCTTGTAGAGCATTTTATGTCTGGTTTCATGTCTATCACTCCCAGGATTTCAGCCAGTGTGAGCTGTATGTCACTCAGGACAGCCTGCTGTTCAGACAAACCAATTCTGAGTGTTTCTCCTATTGTGTATCACCATGCCAATATACAACAAGTATTTATAAGCCACATTTTGTTTCATATGGGTAAGACAGAGGATGACCTATGTGCGTACGCTCCACATAGTTTCTGAATACAGTATGTACACACAATGTGCTTACCAGGATGTCTACCTGATAAAACCAAGGAGCTGCTAGCAGGTAGACAGTAAAGGAATATCGTAGCCTTACATGATTTGTCACAGAGAGAACATTTCACTACAACCAAGAGATGACACTGATCTACTAGTTAGAAAGTTATGAAACTTGTTTTTTCCGGTAAGGTTTGTGCTGGAAGTTGAGATCAAGATCAAAGGAATTAAAAATTATGCAAAGATTGTCTAGAAGGGAGTCAGGTGTACTGGGTAGTCATTTGTGGCCTCCTTGCATTTCATTAGAGGATACTATCCTCAAGGTAAGAGATGTATGAATATTGATGATTTAAAATATTTTTTCTTGTTGTTTAATATTATTGTCTGCCTAGGATTTTATATAAGTTACCTGGTAAAAATTCTCTGATAATAATGGCTGTGACCATTAGAGTGGCTGGTTAAAAATATTTTTTTTGTTTTGGTTTTTTTAAATTGAGATAAGTTGAATATGTTCTATAGGTTGATCAGGCTTGTTGTTACCTATGTTGAGTGCATATTCACTCAGCATTTGTCAGGTTGTCATTTGGTATCATGAAGAGCAGAGTTTGGGGTTTTTGTACAAAAATAATAAAGCTTTTGACTCATTTTTAAGAACTTAAAATAAATGTAAACGCCATTAAAAGTAAACTCCCATTTGAACTATGTAATGAATGCTCTTCTGTAAATAACTGTGCATTTAAGACACAAAAATGATTTTTAAAACCCCACAAAATTTAACTCCACAAAAACCCTTCGACAAAAGTCAGTTTAGGTTATCTCTGCAAGGAAAATGTAATCTAAAACAATAAAGTCCTAAAGAGCATCTTTGTATAATTTCTTTCATGATGTGAATGTAAAACCGAATAGATTTTTGGTTGGGTTTTTTTTTCCTTTTTTTCTCTTCTTTATATGGAAGAAAATATTTCCTGAGTTTGGACTCATGTATAATGACAACAGAGTTCAGTTCACAAATCTGCGTTGTGGGGGTTGGTTTTTGTTGGGGTTTTTTGTTGGTTGTTTGGTTGTTGTTCTCCTAGGCTGCAGGGGTCTGGAAGTCAATCATTGCAACAAGTGTTAGAGAGTAAGTTTTGTATGCAAATAATGGCATTTCAGTGACAAGTGGTTCAGTTGCCAGCATAAAAATAGGCAGTTCCTTATACCTTTGTACCATGTAATTTATTATTCTATATTAGGATCTATGAGGAGTTATTTAATGCTCTTCAGTATTGCATATGTGTGCAAGTGGCACAATGAGCCAGATCAGTCTAACAGACCTTGGCTTTTCAGCTGAAAAGCCAATGCTTGATGCAATATCTCTGAGAGAAGCAATCAACAGATTTACATAACAACACAGCGCACTAACTTTTACTGCCTGTCCCCAAATCATAATATTAAATTATGTGTTAAAAGCATATTAGGAGCACACTCTTCAGAAGAATCCAACTTGCATCCAGTTCAAATTAGCATATAGATGAACTGAAGTCTCAGATGAAGCACTACCTTGATGAGTTTTCTAGCATTATGCTGCTTTGTACATTCACTCTGTCAAAATAGTGTTGTGAATAGTCTTACACACACATTTTTGAGACATGGGATAGAAAGTGAGGAAACAGCAGCAGACACAGGGAAAGCATTCACCTGTATTTCCATACTTCCTGTGCCCTATCTAAGCAGACTTGATACGCATGTAAGTGGCTCCGCACTGTACGAAATACTTTCCAAGAGAGATCTGTAACCTTAAATTGCTTTTGTTGTCACATGGAATAATGTTTAGCCCTTCCTAACACAGAAACTGTTAGGTGCAGTGAAATTTTTGGAAACTTTGGTAGAATTGCAAGTGATCTTAGTTACGTGACTTCCCCATATTCAGCTGAAACATTACACTGTAATCTAGGACCTGGCTATTACCTGGAAAATATGGTTAAAAACCTCTTCAACATAAATTAAACATCTACACCTAGTTATGAAAATAGTAATATTATATTTTTAGAATAAAATTTGGAATTAAATAGGCTTAAATTGTTGACACAACCTAGAAGTGGGGCTGTTGGGCAAAAAGCAGTAGATTGTCCTTTGAATAGCATAAGCTTGAATTGTACCTGGCAAAGCATTAAAATAATGGTATATGCCCTGCTTGTTTTGTTACTAGTGGTACCAGTCTTGATTGTGCAATTTTGGAAGTGTAGGAGAAATGTGTTTATCTCTATGAATGTTTGGCATAGTACTAAAGCTAGTGGTGTGAGAATGGCCTTTGAGTGCAACTGACATCAGTATATAGAGTTCATAATCTAATAAGATATTTTTTCCCTATTTATTTTGTAGCTGCAAAGAACAGAACATTTTTGCACTCTGGTGTGCTCATTATTCAAGTATAGGAAAGGAGCTTTCTCAGAAAGACCTTCTTATACTTGGCGATCCTGTGTTCTCTTCCAAACCAGATATAAGCAAAAAAGATGTGGATTTCTCCCCACATAGAATATTGAAGCAAATCCCTGGCTACGACCCAAAAAGGAGACATAAAAGAGGAATAATTATTTTTCTGAGTTGCTAAGGAGAAAGTTTTTATTACTAGATACATATCATCACAATAAGAACTAGGAAAAAAGTGTTCAGTCACTGATGGCAGTTTAATGAGTTATTAATACCATGTAGTTTATAAAAATGAATGCTTACTTATGTTTGAAATTCTCCTTTGGAGGGAGTAACCATTAGTTTGAGACACCCATTAAGTTTTGAAAATCATAGTGAATATTGATAGAATGAGAATAATGGACATTTTTACATTGTATTGTTTTTTAAAATAGCCAGTTTACTCAGTCCTTGATCCTTGAAGATATTTAAGTGACTAATGAAGTGGCTCAGAGCAGTATATTTCACTCATTCATGGAGTAAACTGACTTACTGTGATGCAAGTGGAATGAAAGGTGAGAAAGGAAGTGTCACCCATACAAATTCTGATAAAAAACAAATCTCTCTTGTATGTGTCTCTGGAAATGTTAATGCTTTTGAGTTATAGTAATTTCCAATTGTTTTTCTCCAGAAATATGAAGCTGAATTCTGTCATGTATGTAGAAAATTCGTCTCTGATTAAACAAATGCTCTTAGAAATACTGGGTGGCATGATGAAAAAAGAGGAAAAATTGGCAGAAATTTGTGTGAATTTTTTTGAGGGTTGGTGAATGAGATTCTGGTCTGACCAATGCTCTACACACCCACTGTACTGACATTTTACCTGAATTTTAGCGGGAGCTTTTTGTACTCACTTCCATATATAGTTTGCCCTGTAGATATGAGAAGGTGTTTATTCCACAAGAAACAATAGCATCCAGAAGTGGAAATTACTGCCAGCTCATCAGATGCAATTGAATAATAATGAAAGCTAATGCAAGACAACATTCAAGGTTATTTTTAAATCTTTGTAAAGGTCAATGTATTCAATGGTATTCAATTCCAACTGCTGAAAGAGTTGCTCTGTTTAAACATGATGCCCTTGCTGTTTAGGAAATAAGATATCCTTACTAGGAAGGGTAAACAGGACAAAGCCATACCTATGTCTTCTCATCACATAATTTAGGAAAACAATTTCAGAAGTATCAAACACTGATGATTACTTTCAGTCTTAGTAACTTGTGTGTTCTTTCCTCCATCTCAAGTGGCTATGTTCATGGCCAGAGAAAGAGCAGGGTGCCTCTTTTGTGGACCTTTTCTACCCTGGGTAGCTGTAGAAAGCAAAACCTGTCTCATGACCCTGACTGGTCTAACCTCTGGAAGCTCTGGAGATGTCATTAGGTAATCATTTGGCCACTGTCAAAATGTCACTGTGTAAATGTTACAATGTTTATGGTCTTTTGTAATCCTTTATTCTGCCCTCACCACTTTTTCTTATTCTGCTAGTAACAAGAGAAAAAAACCAAAACCCATCACTCAGGAATGGAGAACTGAGGAATAACAGCATTAAACTCACAGCAGATAATTCTCAAGTAGTGTAAGTGTAACTAAGCTCCATTTGAATAGGAAAACTGTTTTTACCTAAAGGTTTAATATGTCCTTGCAATGTAATGCAGGCAAAGCAGTCTAATACATAATGCCTAGGGACAGCTTTGCGTAAATATTTAGTTGCCAGGTTCCTTGTTTCCAATGGGAGATAGACATTTAAATGCTTTTGAAGATGTGAACCTTAAGACCATCTAAGATCCTAAAACTTGCTGCTTTCTACAGTTCAAATAAACCATCTGGGCAAAGGTTGAGGCAAAGAAAGAGACCATTCAAGGATAGCTTACAGCTGGATGACAGTGGTCACATTAGGTCAGTAATTTTTTTCCCCAGTCCTTTCCACAAAGAGATCAGATTGGAGGAAAAGAACAACTACGGAAGAGGGTTCAGAAACAATGTGCAAAAACAAAAGGCAGCACAGAGGAGACCATTCAGAGAATGTAAAACTGTCTTCCATGTCTATTAATGCACTTTGTTTATTTTTCTTCTCTTTCTTTCCTCTAGTGACAGTTATCAAAACTTCAATTAATAGGTATGTGGAGGTATGCCATTTCAGCAATGCTGCACAGATACCAGAGCTGCATTTACTCTAAGAGATTTAGAGTCATCTTAGTGACTGTCTCTGGTAGCTAATGTTGGATATGCTACCTTCTGCCACGTAGAGCTCCACGCAGAAATGGAGAGAAGTTGTTTTAAAGCTGATGTGATTCCATTGGTTGCAACAATATTATGATCACCAATTAACTTGTGTCCAAGGAGAATTTTGTACAGCATCTTTTACATATTTCTCTGCAGGTTTCTTCCTGTAACAAGTACAGAAGTGTGAAAGAACAGGATTGTGTCCTTAGAAATTACCAGTAAAGAGAAAGTATTTACAACATGTCTCTGAAGAGTACTGCATGGATGATGGAGCCCCTCTAAAAGAATATCTGTGATGGAAATAAACCCATTAATTGAACAGAATTATTGCACACCAAAGTTACATGTTTGAGAGGTCTCTCCAGTATTCAAATAACTATTGAACCGTTTGGCACATCCCTAATAAAAACCTTTATCCATTTGCCCCATTGGTGCATGCTTAGGCAAATTAACTCTTTTATATGTAGATCTAAAGAAAATGGTGTGTTATAATTGAATGATTCTTTTGGGGGCAGTAAACCTCTCTTCAAACAGCTTGAATATTAGTGCAGTCGTTTTTCTTTCAGCCCTACTAATCACAGCAAATTTAGCTTGCACAGCCAGAGTCAGGGTGTATGTTACAGGACATTCTGGCAATGGCAATGAACAAATCCCATAAGTACTGGTGTTTTGGTTTATAAAAGGATTTTATCTGAAGTTAATGTAAATTTATCTGGATTCCTGCTGTTCATGAAATCATGTTGCTTTTTAAGATGTCTGGTGCTTAAGATATGTGTAGGTCGGAGCCCAACCAATAGAAGCCAGACATAGGACTCACTGGATTTGAGTGGGAGATCTAGAGAATAAATGGAAATTATATTTACTACATTTAAAAATAAAACAAACCCAAACAACCCTTCGCTCAAGTTTTTCTTCCCAGTTTCTAAATAATTTGAAATTTATTTGATTTAGGTGAGAGAATTTGAACAGTCCTTACACTGGATGGAAAAGGCCCCAGATACTGAATCGTAATGGAACAGGCCCATAGTTACCTAAATGAATATTTAGGCCAGGATTTCCTGATGTGACTACCAATTCCTGGGATCTGATACTTTGAACTATGCCTCATTTACTCGAGTGCTGAATACCTGTTTTCTGAAAACTGGGCTCTATGGACATGACCTGTTCTGACTTTTAGTTGTAAAGGTAAATGTACCACATTTAAATGCTGTAATCTCCTGAGACCCCACAAAGTTGCTTCCAAAAAAACAAATGTATGTGGTTAGGTTTTTGTCTAGTATACAGAAGGTAGTTTTTATATTATTATTGAGTTTAGACTCAGGTTTCCATAGGTATCTACTGGGATTAACAGGATGAAAGATGTATTTTACCCATGCCTCCTTCTCTTTAACATCTATGTCTTCTATTATCAGTCTTGTGGGTGTGGTCCTACTGAGAGGGGCAGATGACTACTCTTAAGCAGTTCCAGTGCAGTTAGCTGTGTGCTGCATCTAGCACAGTCTTCTGTTGGCAGCTACCTCATGTAATTAGCAATTTTTAATTATTTTTTTTTTTAACTAGGATAAAAGCTTACAGGAACTGCAATGCTCTCTTTTTCTGTACGGTTCAGCCCCACCTGCATTTTTACATTCTTTCAGAGAATGGTGGGCTCCCACATGAACCCATGTCATCACCCAAATCTCCTTTCCCTTTGGGCTTTCTGTGTCTTTCCAAGTGTCTTGGAACATTCAGCTAGCTACGTAATGACTTCAGCTTCTAACATCTGAGGTCAAGAAGCTTACTGTTATCAAAACAGAATCATTTAAATAGGACTTCTGAGAGTATAGAAGTAAGACAGTGAACAAGATGTGATTAAAATATCCAACTGCAGTTTTGATAAAACAATTTTTAAAATGGTTAAATTCAGTGAGAGTGTGGATCTCTCAGGGCACTGGTATGGATTCTGGAATATGATATGCATGTCTTCTGTTATTGGTATTCTCATTATGCTTAAAGATTGGTTACAGTGCCCAGGATGAGTGCTTCTAGAGCATCTGAAAAAACCCTGCATATGTCTGTTCTTTCCTTTAAGGTATCATATCAGTCAGCTTTACTGAGACAGAAAAGACACCCCTGCAAGTACAGTCTCATGGCTAAGCAATGAGGTACGATGAGAGTATAAGGGTGGCTGAGGTGGACCCCTACTTCTGCTGGAGACAGTGAAATTAGAATGGTTTATCTAATGTATGATTCAGTCCCTAATTTAAAACAACTTTTTAAGACCTTTATGTATGTATAAGTCACACTGATGTTTCTGGTGTGCATTTATATTTCTGCCACCTTAGACTTTCAGGATTTTTATTCCCACCAAAGGAGGATGATGTTCTTTTTGCTCCTGGTTAGGCACTGTGATTAACATTGTTCACTGATTTTAATTAGTCTGCCTAGATTTCCAAAGGTAGTAAAAGACATAACTTCCAAGAAAACTTAGGAGGTGTTTCCTTGTTCGTTGGTTTCATGAGATGAAAATTTATCCATTATAGATTTGGTGAAGGTTGGGAATTGCAGAAACATTATTGTTAGTCAGTAATTGATTCATTTCAGTGCTCTGTGGGTTTGTGAGGGTCACAAGTTCACTTCCGGGGGAGTGCAGCTTGTCTCCAGCTGTAATTCATAACTATTACTTCAACCCTTCGCATCAGCCGGTTGTTTAACCTTGAGGCTACTTGCTGTATCGGTGGTGAAGCCTAATGTGCAAATGTGCTGTTTTGTAATGCAGAGATTGTAACTCAAATGTCCTACCTTACAGACTACATTAAGTTTTCTAGAAGGTGAAGCATTATTCTCCACATCTCTCCTGGGATGTATAGAAAGCCTACTGAATTCTTTAAAGACTTGGTATTTAGTTTGCTTACCAATCTCTTGCTATTATCAGATACCAACGAAAATACATAATGCAACACACAAAAAAGAAATGATGTTTCAGCATTATGTAAAAATCGTTGTTTTTTTCATTTACTTTGAGATGTTCTTTGAATGCCAGAAATGGTCCTTTGGCATCTTATGTCTTACATATTTCCCCATCCAGAAATGGTCCTGGTAGTGGGCAGACCAGGCACTGTCAGGAATCCGAGATGCCAAAATGGGGGGTCACAAGTCTGACTTGAGAACAAGTAATTTCAGACGCAAAGCAGGCTAGAAACATTTGGGATATTCAGAAGCAGAAAATATATTCTTCCTTTTTTCCCTTCTTCTCATCCCCCAAAAGAAATAGTCACCAAGTTCTTGTGGAAGCTCAGACTCAGTGACCAGGTTTTGCCACTTTACAGTTCCCATTGCACCACCTGATGATGATGACCCACAGCAGTTTTAACTGTGCTTAAACTGATTTTACATTCTACCTAAAAGACAAGAAGCAGCTACTGTTAAACTGGCTGGAAATTTTCTGAAGGGCCTCTATTTAAAATGAAGGTTTGTTGAAACTGATGCATGTGGAAATGGGCTGAATCTTTGACAATTTTTAAAGTGTGATATGAAGGTAGATTTTAGGGTCCTTGAAGCTTTTAGATTCTCCACTATCTAGTTCCCGGCTCTTTAGTTTCCTAGTCCCATTGAGGTCTGCTAGGGGAATAATTGTTGCAGGAAAGGGTGAGGAAAGAGGGACTGAGCTCTTAAAACTTGCTTCTCTGCAGTTCTTCTCTTTAAAAAGTAGTTTATATTCTGCTTTCACCTTGACGCTCAAGTAATTTTAAAATTTATTCTAAATGTGAAATTTTCCATGTGGGGGGTAATTTTGGCACAACTTTTAACTTTCTGCTCTGATTACAAAATGCTTTTGTTAGCTTCCCTTACTTTTTACTTATAAGCATTTCTCTGGAACTGTTTAAGTAATTCAACTTATATTGTACATAGCCTTATTTACAATGTAATTAGGACCACTACAAGAAGACTGAAGCAATCAGTGATTTCATCCTACTAAAGAATGTTGTGAGTTTCAGGTTTGAGTGTTTTATGCTTTTAATCCTTCCACACCTACCTCTGCAATTCTGGGGAACAGAATTGATTTATATTTGTATTGGCTGCAAATTGAATGATTTTTCCCTGCACTGAGCAGTGTCACCTTGTCTTTCAACAGGTACTTGAGATTCCTGCTTTCCTCCTCTAGCTTAGACATTTATTCACACTGTCTGGCCTTAGGTAATCTATTATCACACTTTCAAATTTATGTGCCTGTAGCTACATTCAGATACTTGAATAAGTGACTTCAGGACTGTCAAAAAGCAAGTAATTTATGTAATTGTGTAGCTATGGAGCATAACCCCAGTTCTGCAAAAGCTAAGGACAGCTAATTTTACATTGATTAGTGCTGTTCACTTAAACATTTGCATAACTCTTAGTAGGAAGGGGAACTGGCTGTCTAATTTGAAGTATTTTTCTGTATTACCCCAGTGACTGAGAATTACAATGTCTGCTCCATGTGTGTGAACAAAGTTGATTAGCTAATGAAATAATTCTGAGACAGCTATTGGTAAGAAAAAGTACACGATGACTGATGAAAGATTCTTTGTGAAAAATGCATAAATATTTGGGTAGCAGCTACTTCTCTTTAACAAATAACCTTTTGAAAAAAGACAGCTGTGTTAAATGTTGAACTCCACAGCTCCCTCCTTTTCCCCGTAAGAAAAAGCATTTATTGAGATGTCAAAAAAGTCTCCTGCAGACTAAGAAAAAAGCACTGTGGACACTTTTTACACTTCCATAGTCTGGGAGAAGGGTTAGAATTTTATTATCTTTATATCTATATAGATAATCTTGCAAGTGATTTTTGGTTTATCCTCAAGATACCTTAATAAATTCTATACACCAAAGGTGTATAGACAGGCAGGATAAGTTTCTGAAGTATTTCTGGGATGGAAATAATGGCCTTGCCTGTCTGAACAACTTTCAGCTGTTCCATCCATTATGTAAGTATTACAGTAAATGCAGCTTTGACTGCAAATTACATATATGTCCTCCTGTAGTCTGCATCCCCTTTGCTCCCTTGGTTCATTTTCAAGAATAGTTCAGATTTTACCAGGCTTAAGTAAAGAATTAATTTATACTTTGAAATTATCAGAACTTTTCTCTTAAAAAGTACATGACTTGATTTGATGCTGTGTTTTCTGAAGTAAGTTGAATGTGGGTTCCTGCATAGTTAAAATGATGACCCTTTCTTTTAAATTGCTTATGATGTTTAATCAGCAAATCAAGACATACTTCAACTCTAATTAAAGCTCAGTGGAAATGCAAAAGGGTAATGGACGTAGGACAGGCAATCATCTGAAAATTGAAAAAGTAGTACAGTAGAGAAAATGTTTATGGCATATTTGCAATTTCAGAAGGCAGATACAGTTGCTTCTGCCGCATCAGTTATCAGGAGTTTTAATAATTAGCTTCAGTATAATTAACCATTAAATCAAGGAAGTTGTAGTCTTGTTTCCTTGATAAGAGCTTTCAATATTTCTGTATTCACAGTATAAAACAGCTATATCTTTGTTTTAAATTAGTCTCGTAGAGCTTATTTATGTTCCCAAGCATGAGTAAATTTTACAGCCCTCAATATTACATTCTTGCTGCTTCATATGATCTTCATTCCAATTTCTGTCAATGCAATCCTCGTAGACTGTATTCAGAGTCATATCAGCTCTTTGTATGTTTAGTTGGGCCAACCTGGTTAGATGCCATCTAGCTAGATATAAGTTGTGCCATTCGCAGTAACTTGAGTGTTGAGACCCCTTTATCTTTTCATAAGTCTTATTAAATGTGCTTTTTTGGCAGTTCTAGATGGTTCTGAATCTTAGAATTGTGCCCTTGGTTTATTAGCTCTGCATTCTTTAAAAATTTGTTTTCTTCTTTCTCCACCACCCCACCCTCTTCCCCAGTTTTTCATTGACTATGTGATTATAGTAGCAAACATGATGAAGTATACTAGGCTGGATTTGCTGCTGGTGTATTTTCAATAACATATTTTTTGTGAGTTTGACAAATGACGTGGGGGCAAATAATGGAAAAACCCAACAAAAATAAAAATAATTTTAAATACCCCCACACCTCACCCATTTTTTTAAGCTTGAAAAGCAGGCAATCCTTGAGAAAGGTAACATTTTTTCCCCTCAGTTCTTAAAAGTTCCATGATTAACAACAAAAAACATTTATTGGCTAATTTAAAATATTAAGTTTTAAGATAATCTGAACTTCAGTCTTGAAATAATTTGATTACTCTTATTTTACCTAATTTTAATAAATGAATCTCTTGTTAAGCCTAAATTCGAGGAGGATCTTACAGTTAAGAATGTGAAATTTGAATTGAAATAAACAGGAGGATTAATGTGTGCTGCATATAAATGTTCTTCTGAGTGATTTCCTTTTGTTGAAGTTAGTTCACCAGGTGTTTTGCTGGAATTCAGGATTGATGCTTTCAATTTATCTTACATTGCAGAAAAGTTGTATTTAGCAGATGGGAAGGGCTCTGATGAGCGTAGCACTTGTTTTTTCTGTTATCCGAGAAAACTGAAATGACACAGTGTGACTCTTGAAGCTCTTGTAATCTGTGCAAAGTCAGAAGAAATTGTATTACAGTAATTGACTTCAGTAGAATTGAGACTTTCTTTAACAATTCCATGGGGTTTCAAGTAGTTTTGCAGTCTATTTTAAGACATGTGCACACTAGTGGAAGTAGTGCTTCTAATCAAAATGGGCTATATTTTATTCAGACCTTGGAGACCAAGTAGGTAGAGCTAATTGGCTTATAACTGACCTGCTTAAAGGATGTCAAAATTGGCTGTTGGCTGTTCTTTTATAACATTAGTTTGATTGACTAAAAGTCTGGCAGCAAGATAGGAAATATTATGAACTCAATTCATTAAAATTGTCCTCATTTTAGATCATTACATATTTTCAGAACAAATGGAACATACTTGCAGTGTAAAAGAAATACAGATATGTAAATTGCTAAGACATCAGCTGCCTCCTTTTCCTTTTGTTCCCCTCCCTGGAATAAAAAACTCCAGTTGATCATATGAAAATAAGGGGGGAGCAGTAGGATGTATCTTTTTCCCTTGGTACTATGCAAAACAAGTGTCTTTACAGATTTCTTTTTTTAATTATTTTTTTAAAGAGGAGTATCATGGGCTTAGTTTCCATTATTTGCTTCAAAGTTATCTGGGTGTCTGCCTTGCAAGGACTAAATGCAGGAGCAAAGTGCATGTAGATCTATCGTTACATCGGAATTTTACCTCTCTTGTTTGTTGGGGGTTTTGTTTATTTGGATAAAAGATTTCTTTCACCTTTTTTAAATTATTGATTTTTTTACTCTGCTAGACCTATAGCTGCCTGTTCTCAGACAACAAATCTTACTACACTGTTAGCAGGATTCAGTTTAGAATGTGGCATAATTAGGTGTTGGTTAGATGTAAGTTACGTGCCCTGCTTGTCCTCTGAAGAAACTGCAGATAGCAGTCACCCACCATGTCAGAGGAAAGTGGAA
The DNA here is from genome assembly GCA_022605575.1 of Laterallus jamaicensis coturniculus. Lineage (NCBI taxonomy): Eukaryota > Metazoa > Chordata > Aves > Gruiformes > Rallidae > Laterallus > Laterallus jamaicensis. The sequence continues at coordinate 13,800,053 of JAKCOX010000015.1, forward strand.
AGTTTCAGTGTCTTGTATGCACATATGTTTTGTACCCATATACTTTATACCTGAGCACTACTCGGTATGGAAGAAGATAGTGCTCCATGCTCTTAAGCTGAGCTGTTACTGTAAAGTAAGGAGCAAAAGGATTTTTTTTCATTAGAAAAATTAGTGTTGAAAGTGAGAACCCTGATGTTATCCCACCTGTTTACCACAGGAGGTAATTTAGAGACAAAGTATCGTGTTTCTAAATGCAGAAGGAGGTGGGGTTTTGCTAGCTGTTCATCTATGCTGGGAACCATCTCACTGAAGTTTGTGTAGGGCCACATTCCAACTGCTGCATTTTCCAACGTCCTTGGCTTTCTCCTCTCAGGTCCTTGGCTCTATCCTTTGCAAACTCTATTGAAAAATAGCCGCAGCCCTCCAGATGCCCCTGATCTGGGCAGGCACTGCTACTGCTGGGTTACGCTGTGTTTTATACAGGTATTCTTGTGTGCATGTGCACAGATAATATTTCTATCTTTTCCATTCACCAGTTCCCAGGCAGAGTAATTTAAAGCATATCTAGTCAGAAATCTTGCAAGTTGTACAAAGCAGCCTGTGCTCTTTGAAGGGTGTTTTACATGCGCCTTGTGCAATGGAGCTCATTACACAAACCTACAACCCATCCACCCACACATGACAGAAACACTGGCAGAAGGGGTGAACTGCTTCACACTAGGCACAGAGCAACCTCCAGCAGCATGGTATGGGGCACCTTACCAGACCCCTATGCAGGGCACTGCAGACCCATGCCTTACAAAGCTTCGAGGCACCCCATGCTCTGCCTCCCCTGTGGCTAGGGAAAGCTGCAGCCGTATTGCAGGGAAGAGCAGTAGGGTTCTTGCTACCATGAATTTAAGAGGTACAGGTACAACAATCTGTCTTTTGGCCAAAAACTTCTGGGGTTTTTTAGTGTAGAATTGTGGCACAGATTCCACTAAAATGGCATTAAAACACAACTTTTGGCCACCTAATACTGGGGTGCTATGCCATGTGCACTTGAGCTATGCATTTTATCCAAGCTTTTGGAGTTACTCATTAATATATGTTGTTGTTCATTTTTGTAAATGCCAGGGGGAATTCCTACAGGGGCCAAACCTGACTGAAATCCTTGTTAGCTGTAATAGCAAATGATGCATTCAGCACCTTTAAGCTGAAAAACTTAGTCCCTTTTAGCTTTTTTCAGGCTCTGCATTTGAGCACAGAAGGCACAACATAATGAGTACCAGTCTTCTGAAAGAGGCAATGTGCTGGGGAGCATTTGCTTTTTGTGTTTTTTTGGGGGGGTTTTAACTTATGTTATATTGCAATTCCAAACATAGCAAGTTTCAGAGATGTTGCTAGATGCTTATGTTCATCTCTGTGTTCCTTATCAAATACTTTGACAGTTGGTGAAGTGAGAATATCTTTCTTTTGTTGTTACATGCTTCTTCCACATCAGTTACCCCACACACAAAGTAAAAGTCGTAGTCATGCTCCAGTCTCTGTTGGCTCAGGTAAGTCTGGCATCATTTGCAGGAGTCCTGTAAATGTTGGGCTGTAGGAATAACAATATGACTAAGATAATGATGTCTCTTGGTAATCTAAATTTAACCTGTGGTAATGACCAAAACATTCTTGCTTGTGCTCCATATTCAGTGTTGAAAAATGTTTTCATATTGTTCTCTTTCACAGACGTAAGATAAAAAATTTTAAAACAAAGTCACAGCAGCCATCATTAAGTAGTTGTTTTTTTTGAAGAAGGAGCAATCTCTTGCCCTTCTCAGGAAACCTTCACAGCATTTTTCTTGACTTTGGCTGGAGATACCCTTAGTTCTGCATTTATCCCTGCAGCCAGGATCTGGGTGACAAGGGAGGATTCAAGGCTTTTGTAGATGTTCGTTAGCAGGCACTTCAAATTACGGGTTGCAGTGTCTAAATTAGTTGCAATTCTGACAGCATCATAGTTCAGAAGAGCAACGTGTGATTCAGACCATCTGCTACATCCAACTAGTGGACTTTCTCTTATACAAATAAAAATACTGTTAATGGCGAGAAGTAGCAGTGATGAGGCATTCATGTGAACGTATATGTGTGTATATGTTGTATAAAGGAAATGAATCATAAAAAGCAAGGCTTACTCAAGTTTTGTGAATAGTTTCAGTCATTTTGCAAGAATAACAGATTACAAAAGACCGGAGATTTTTAATTCTATTTAATGCGTTCTTTGAAGAAAGATGAACCATTTGATCTCCCTGCATTTCATCCAACCTTTCCACTCCTTTCTGTTACTGGTGAAATTTTAGACTCCTTTTTTCATCCTGGTCTACTAAATGCTCCTTTAGTCACGTTGTTAACTGAATAGCACCATTAGATAGATGATAGGGGGGTTGGACCCGATGATCTCTCGAGGTCCCTTCCAACCCCTACAATTCTATGATTCTATAGAAAGCACAGTGACCTGCCTGCAGTCTTTCTTCTGTCCATCTAAAGGGCAAGTGCACAACCTGCTTCTCTCTATGTCAAACTCATGTAGTTTTCCACGTTTTACCCAGAGTGAGAACCAAATATCAGGTAAATTTTACCTGTTTACATTTTATGCTCCCTTGAGCCTTTCTTACTCTGTCCAAGCCTTGATATTAATCATCTCTCAATATTTTTCCTGTCTACTCCCTGCCTGTCTACCATTTTCCCTTTCAAATTCTGCTGAAAACTCATTTAATTTTTCTTACCATCTTTTCTCCAGCACTCTGCACATCCTGCCTTAACCAGACTGTCTTTTTTTCATTTGTCTTATGTATTTATGGATTGGAATATGTCCTTTGCTGTACATTAAATCCTTTGGTGCTCCCTAGCCGGCCTTGACTGTGTGAATTTAATGAGGGTTGTGTAGTGGTTGGTGTCGTAAGTTATCTTAGGCTGATTTTTCAACTGTCTGCTGTTAGGCTAGTTTATCACTTTCCTGATGTGGCATGCATAAGGGTGCCCTGAAGGCCGCTACTTAGAGCAGCGATCTCATTCTCTGAAGTCTATGGCTTATCTGGATGCAGGGCTGCCTCTGCTTTCCTCTTAGATATGCGTTTAGGTCACAGGGTGGGAAATACATAGTGGAAAGAAAATGTTGAGGGAAGGCTCGTATGTCCTGAGCATCTCCGGAGTGCGAGGAGAAGCACCCGTTTGCAGAACCACACTAGAAGCATATTTTAGAGCTCCAAGTAGTCTAACCCATTTGCAGACTAAAGAGAGGTTATGAACAGGGATGATTATGATCCTGGCAGTTCCTGTACTGCTGTTTTCTGTGTAGGGCATGAATAGCATTGCTTTTCTACTCCTGTTGAGTGATCGCCTCTTCTCAGGAAGAGCTGAGGTGGTTCCACAGGCATGGGAAGTGATCCTACTCACAAAATAAGATCAGAACTGAAATTTGAAATTTTGTTAATCATCAAGTAATCAAGCCTAAATTGGAAAGTTCCAAAAGTGTAGTCAGGCATAGCAAGAATCTAATTACATGCCTTCTCACAGTGTAGAATAAAATCCCAGTAGGATAATTGTACTTTTTCCATAACCTGTATGTGTTCTTAATTTCATTTAAATTGACAGTACATTGAAGCAAGTTCTTGCTGGTGTTCTAGTTGAGTCCTTGACTGTGCCTTGTAAAACATACCATGCTGCTGTGGCACAAATCATTTCCAACATGCCCTATGACACTTCGTGCACATCTTGAAGGTAAGTCAGGAGACTTCTTCAGGTTAATGAGCTATGGTATCTCAGCTTCAACTAGCTCATTGTCAGAATGACATCTGTTTTTAGTAAAATAATGAGATGATGTAAGCACTGTACAGCTTTCTTCTGACTGTTTCCAGGCATATTTATCGGTTCTTTGAAAATGTCTCATTGTAGTTAGCACAAGTTGCCAGATTTAGAGTGAAGCTGTAATCAACTAATTTATAACAAGAAGTGCTGTCCTTTCGTGTATGCTTTCCTTCTATGTTCTCTCTTGTGATACTATAACTAGACTAACTATAATATTTTTAAAGCTTTGTTTATGCTTAGTTGAGGTATGTAAATTACTAGTGGATTACCATGTGTCAGCGCTGTTAAGCAGTTCAGATCTGAATATGGAGCTGAAACCATACCTAATAAAAACATTGGTGCAACTGAGCTAATATAAAAACTAGCTGGTCTCCAGGTGCTTTTTTGAGTGCAAATGACAGACTAAGACTCCAGGGGTTTGGGGGAAAAAAACTTTTTATCTGAGCTACCTTTCATAGACACCCTATGATTGCATAAACTGGTTGTAGTTCACTGGGGATTCCTAGCTGTCATCAGTGTTTTATGGGATCAGTATTTTAGTAAAAAGTGTGCACAGTGTCTCTGGAAAGTGCTGTGGTGTGGGAGTCCAGGGTCCATGTCTCACCCTGCCATTGACCTGCACTACAATTGCACACAAATTGCTTCACCTCACTGTGTGTCAGCTTCACCACCTGCTGAATAAGGATAACAACACACACCTTCCCAGTGAGGCACTTTATGACCTCTTCTGGTATAATAGTTTGCCAAATGGTAGCTAAAGACCTGGTGGCTCAGGCAATTAATAATGACCTTTCCTTGAATTTCAATTTAATTTTTATTTCTTTTGAAGTCTGTTTTCTTTCTTTCTCAAACTGAACAGTATGCTGTAGTTCCCTTTCGGGCACTTCCTTTTCTTATAGGAGTGAAATGTTGAAGACAGTTTTATCAGGCACATGGTACCTTGTCTAATGTCCTGAGCAATCACCAGAATAAATAATTAGGCATTTAAAATGATACTTGGAATTTTCAAAGGTGAAATATCGGTCAGAGGCTGGTTTTACAGTAGAAACACAAATCACAGATGTCTGGGTCCTTCTATGCCCGTTCTGCCTTTCCTCCCAATGTTTTGCATGCTACTTGTGAAAACAAAGTTCTTTGAAAAGCTCTCATTATAGTTAGCACAAGTTGTCCCTCAGTTTTTCAATGAGCACCGAGTGCTAGTAATTCAGTCCCAGGTTTCTTTTTCCTCTGCTCTTGTGTGCACTCATCCAGGTGAGATTCAGATACTTAAGTCTTGCCAAAGTCTGTGGGCTGCTGTTTGGTTGGGGTTTTTTTTAGGAAATTTTATTGTTGTGCTTCCTTTTCCCTCTTTTTCTACTGAAAGCATTTGTTCAGAAAAATGTCTTCACTTCAGTGAGCTTTCCTAGCACCTGGAATTCTCAGCCACCAAATTGACTGTTGCTGTTGAAAGATGTTAAGTCAGGAATGGCACTGCTTCTCCACTCATTGCTGATCCCAGACTCACCAGGGAAATGACAGCGCTGAATATCTTCATCTTTGGCAGGCTGAAAGCCTGGTTCTCTTGAGTCCAAAGCTCTTCCAAAGCAGCTTGACCTAAGCTTGGAGCTGTAATATGAACTTTTGCAAGTAAATGTATATAACTTTTAATAAATTAAAGCACTTGTAAGACAAAACGCCCCAGGGATTTACAGCTCTTTTCAGAAAGGTTTTGTTCTTTTTTTTAAGATGCCTTGTACTTTTTACTAAAGTTATCTGAAAAATCTCAAAGTAATTACATTCAGTGGGCGTGGGGTTGAGAAGCAAAGGGGACACCTCTGCTGCTTTTACTTTTAGGATGGTTACTTGTCTTATTTCGCATCAGTGAGACAAAGTCTGTTCTTGACAAAATGAAATCACAAGGTCAACTGAATGTAGATTTATGGTGTCAGCTATCACTGCAGCACTGCAATGGGTGCTTCCTAGAAATCCATATGGCATCATTAGAACATTTCATTAAAGCTGTGTTCATTATGTGTGTTGTGGACGCAGAGGTTTTGATTTACTCAAATGAGGGATGCCATTCTAAAATAATCTGGCATCACAACCTGCTTAGCATAAACCAGTAGAATTTGATAAATGGTTCTTTCATCAAGACCATAATTTTTAAACAAGCCAGAAAAGAACATTTTTAAGACATCAAATGATGAAGCATCCGTGTATGACCAATTTAATATTTATTCATACAAAATATGTATTCTTTAAATCAAAATATAAAAGACCTATGTTTTAAAAACTTGAATTTTGTTCTGACTTTGACCAAACAACTCTTCATAATCAGGACACCCCTCACTTCTTGCTTACATATGATACTACAGAATAACTTTATTTTTCTAGTTTGCCAGCAAAAAATTGTATAGACCAGATATAGTGCTACAGGAATAGTGTCTTTATCTTGTAGTAGAGACTGGTACTTTTGTGTTTCCATTGCTGCACCCTGCTTGTGTGTCTATTTTCATCTCTCAAGTACAAACCATTTTGCAGACATTTAAGTGACTTAAAATATTTTGAAAAAAAGAATGAGTATAAAATATCTGCTGTGGATTTCTGATATAGTCATTGCTACCTCACTACTGAAGCCAAAAAACTGTTTTGGGTAGGTTTGAAATGAGCAGTAGTGTGTGCTTTCACTAGCTTGATGTAGAGCAGTGCTGTGTCTGAAATCCTCACACCAGCATTGAGTATGGCTTGGCAAGATCAAGATTTGACAGTCTTAGGTACAATAATTATCTCGGGGAAGTTGCTATAATGTAGAGCAGTCCCAAAGCTCTTCTCTCGATACATCAGAGGCAAAAGTGGAGAGTGGTATGGGACATGGGATTGTGTTTGCACTGCTCGTCTTAATGACAGCAAGCTTTGTTTTAAGGATCACTCCCACTAGCTTCAGGGTCAGATCATGACTCGTGTGGCATGATGAAGCATGTAAAATAAGTTTTCAGCTTTCCAAACAAAATTTATAAGGTACTTTTTCTTTCCAATAACCATTTATAGAGAATTCATTTTGTTTGATAACGACTGTGCATTGAATATACCAATAGGTATATTTTATCCTATTACAGGTGATATCTCTGCTTCGCTTTGCTTCACCTTTAAATATCTATAATTAGATTTGGAAAGTAAAGTCTTTCATTCTTAAATTATTTTTAAATTGGCATTTTGCTGTACTTCATAGAATAGTTGGACCAATTAAATTTCTCAAGATAATGGTGTTCTGAACTTGCATCTATTCTTGGAACTTTAATGATAGTCTGTAATGCTTCCTGTGAAAAATCAGACACAGATACAAGCATTAGTATGTATTAATTAAATGTGAGTTAATATTACATCCATCTATATATTGCAGAGCTCTGCCTGAAAATGTATTTGCTGGTTAGTATTTCTGATATTATTTGGCCTAGTTACATTTCCTTATTAATGGAATGGGGTATATTGATTTTTGTTCATACTAGATAGAATTTGATTCAGTCAGGTCAAAGTTCACTTCTGTCCATGTTATGCAAGATATGTCCCTGCTTTACACAGGGGAGTAAAAATGGTGTAGGACACTTCTTAAGACAAGGTGTTTGCCAGAAATGTTACTCTTAGTCCTGTTGTTTGCTTTTCTACATTTTTTTATGAAGAATTTTTCTTTTAAAAAGTCAAATCTCTAAAAATCTAACTTTTCAAACAAAACTGAATATGCTATTGTTTGTTTGTTGGGGTTTTTTTAATGTTGCTGAGATTCTTCCTTGTAATTTCCTTTTGTAAACTCAATTCACACCCAATTCTTATGCAGTACTTTGCACATGTAAATCCACGAGGCTTTGTATCTGTGCTCTGCATTTTCCTTTTTCAAAAGGACACCATGGAGACTGTACTGTCAGCTAGGAAGCCGAGCATATAGATAAAATTGTGTGCATGAGCTATTCATGCTACAGTTCCCTGAAAGTCTTGCGTTGAAGTAGAAGGTCTTGTTTTCTTTCCATTTTCCTCATCTTCCCGTATTTTAGATAGAAAAATTGGCATTATCTTTAAAAAAAAGTTGGTCTGGAAGACAGAAAATGTAACTCTTATTCTGTAGCAGGGCACCACTTGCAGCAGATATAGGAAGAGAAACTTGCGAAAACCTTTCTGACCAGTCTCACACCCCTCTGCACTGTACATCAGGAGAAAACAGCTGAGTGCTACTTGTGCTTCACTTCTCATCTGCTCATTTAATCTTCTATATGTTTCCAGACTGAAATCTATTTTTAATTCCTCTTGAAATTATTGGCTGCAAAAAGGTTTCAATTTTTTGTTTATGATGTTCAATCATTTCAGTCTGAAATTCTCATGAAAATTTTAACTCTTTTTGAAAAATGTTCATACAAAATTATTGTAGGGTGCCAGATAATTTGGAATTTTTTTTAATGATAAATTTTTTACAATTTCAAAAGGTAAACCACTTCTGAACCTGAAGGCTTTCCACTTAGAAAATGTAATCATGTAAATATGAGTATTTCATCACTTTCTTGATAATCTTCAAAAATTGCAATATTCTTGGTCAACTAAACTGTAAATGTGTATTAAAATGTTATTTTCTACTGGAAATAAACGTACGTTTGGTTGGTTTTTTTCCCCCCAGGTTTATATATGTATGGATTCTCGTGCACATAATGTAGTACTGTAACCCTAATTTACTTACATTATTCCAGTGAAAGGAAATCCTTTGGTTTATAATTTTTTATTTCAGATTTCCATTATTTGAGAAAATACCACTGTTGTCTGAGAATGCAAGTCACGTGCTATCTGAAAGCTCTCCAGATCTAGCTGCTGTCAACAATTAAACTTTTTAACTGTTCTCTAAATAAGCAAACAAGGCTTTCTTTCAGTGGTTCTGTGCAGAACGAATATAGTGATGTAATTTAGAATAAGTATGTAATCAATGGGTAAATGGAGGAGCAGGTGTATAAATTTTTGACAGAATTTGAAAATGAATCTGGATCTCCCTGTGACTTACCTGTCCTCAGGCTAATAAGATGTTAGCAATCATTATTTAGTAATATCTGGAAGTATGCCAGTGAGTTATACAACCTCTTAGCAGAATTAGTCCAGAATTTTCCATTATCTGTTCTTTGCTGGAAAACTTGAGACGTCAGTTGGGTATGTCACGCAGTCTGTTTTCTAATATGTAAACACATTCTAAGATTAAGAACACTTTCACATCTAAAAGCTTCCATGTGGGAATTGCAGATTGAATGCTGCTGCTCTCATTGTCTTCCTTAGCCAGGGAACATTCTCCGTGTTACGATACTGTGATTTACTAGAGGCAAGGTGGTCCCACCTTTCAGGGGATAGACAGCTGCTCAGACATTCAGCTTGATAAAGCATGGAGCGATATGGAGTCCTGTGAGGATGAGCAGTGTTATTTGCTCGTCAGAGTGAGGAATTTGCAAAAAATTTTGGTTTTCTGATATTTGCTGATAAGTCAAAGAAATTTTCTACAATTTTTGCCGTTATGTTCCTGTTATATCTGTGCCTCATTTAATAGTTGTCTGTTTGCAAGAAAAGAGTATTGCTTAAACTGTTGGCTATTGCTGCTACATATACCTGTTTTGAATGTCTGCTCTACTCTTACAAGGAAAAAGTAGCTTACTCATGCTGTGGTCCTAAAGCTAATTTGTTGGATCTTATGCACTGTTTCAAGAATAATGAGTCTTGCATAGGTTTTGCAGAGGCAGGTTTGAAAAGCACCTGCCAGTGACAAAGTAATCAAATATTCCTCACATCAGACCTTAACAAAGCAGAGGAGGATAATCTGTACAAAGTGCAGTTACTGATTGCTATCCCTTCCAAATAATAAATAATTTACAGCTATCACATGTTCCTTCTACAGTTAAGTACACAGGCAAAAAAAAGAAGCTATCTACATTTCATCATTAGCTTAATCAAGCCAGTGTATCAGTAACCTACCGTGAAACTGATTGCTGAAGAGCAGGAAGAGTTGGTGTCTCTGTAACAAATGATTTGGAACCTTAAAGTTTTTTAATTTTATTCAATTTTAACTAAAGTTCTTAAAACCTTTAAGTTCTTTTCTGTGAGAAGGAATAACAAGACCAAAATATCAAAAATACTCAAATACCAAAATTTTCCTGTTCCTTTTGTTTGTTGGTTGGTTTCTACACAAAATAGGAGTCCTTAACCCCTGGAGGAAATGATATCCTGAAAATCCAGCAACCCGGACTGAAATGAGGGGCTCCATACCCTCAAGGCATGCCTAAGCCTGCAGTTACGTAGTATTGCTTTTTGTAACACAGTTCTCTGGGTTACCATGGACCTGAGTCAAAATCCAAAATCTGGGTCAAACTAGAGCATTCCAACTAAAATGGAGGAGTGTGAGCCAGGGAACCCAGACTCAGAGTCCCCAAGGGACTGGTACAAAATATACAGGGACCCGGTCCAGGCTAGTCTCCTTACTAGCTAGGTGGATATGGCTGTTCTGGCATAATTGTCCACCTGTATGACAAAATTCTGTCCTGCTTTGGCCTTTGAGCACTATTTCTAGATCAGCTGCATTTTAAAGAATTGTTTTAGTGCATTAGTGGAAAAGTAAATAGTAAGTACTACAGGTCAGTTTGAAAATGTGAATGACAGTAAAGTGTAAGATTTCTTTTATTTGGAAGTTTTATATATACTTGTGGTTTGGAGGCACAGAAGATGGAATGCAGGAAAGACTTTAGGAAGCTATAAAAATCTATTCACTATCCAAACAACTTCAGTCATGGTTTGTCTGAATTTTACTCTTAAGTACTTGGTCTTTAGATGATGAAGTTGGTGAGTAACTGCATATTTCTCTTGGAATTATCACCTTTCTCTTTCTTCTATAATTGTCTTTACCTTCCTCAGGACACCTATGGCATCTTTTCTTCCTTTGTTTTTCTCCAGATTTATTTTTATTTTTTTTACTTTCTAGGGTTTTAGAGCCCTCAGGTTAAAGAGTATGAAGAAGGCAGATCTGAAATGCTCAAGAGAGTTCACATCCTGTAAAAACAAGAGTGAAAGTCAAATGGGAAAAAATTATGGAAAAGTACAATGCACAGGACCTAAAGGTTTAAAGAAGGCTTGAAAAGAGACCTTCAAAAACAAATTTTCCCTTTGAGAAATATTCCATCAAAATGTTCTCTCAGCTTCTTTTATCTCCCATGTCTTCAGTGAATTATGTTTTAAGACTGAAATACTCCCTTGAGCACAGGTAAGCTCAGAAATTAATTGGGAACTAACTAGAGGTGCAGAATTCTTCTTTGCACCCTAGAAACTGTGCTCTCTTCCCACTGGCAAATATGCTGGATTTTTCTAGTCCAGGGATATAGGTAATTCTGGAGTAATGACTAACAGTTTTTATTTTACATGATAGAGTTAATTCCTTGCACATGTTTTGTTACTTTTAGGCTTTTCTCAGTATAAAGTCAAAACAATTTGCCTCCTGTTTTGGAAATGCTATAGCATGAGATGAAAGTACATCAAGGTAAAGACAATATAAGTCTAAAATAGCTAAGGCATTTTGGGGGCTTAGCTACTAGAAATGAGAATGACAAAGTCTAAAATTATGAATTAAAAATATAGGAATATAAAATATATTGACTAAAAACTGAAGTGTATTTATAGTGGTATGAGAAAGAGTGATACTCAGGTGCAAATTCCATGATGCTTTGTGTCATATGATCCCAGTAGGCCGGATTCTCACCTGAATCAGATAACTATAAAATCAGAGTTAATAGGTGGAAATGAACCAGTTTATAGCCATTGAAAGAGATGAGAATCAAAGATACTGATGTCACTGTAGCTGCATCTGATACAACTCATTTCAGACTAAATAAAACATTAAATACCTTTGTGCTTCTGTCTATGATATGGAATGCTCTAGTTATAAGTTTGAGCATCCCCAGGTATGTTTCAGTGCAGAAATTTATTTGGAAAAGGGCCCACTGAGGATTCTCTGCTATGTTATCTAATGAAAAATAATTTAAAATGAGCCAGTATCTCATATGCATTGCTGCCTTGCTGAATCCACTACTGTATTTGGTGAGGTTTGAACAAAGGCTGCATTTATGTAAGTAATCTTGTTTAATAGCAGTATTAAAACATTGAAAAAGGACTGCTGCCAGTGGATAGATCGATGAAGTCTAACAGTGTGAGAAGACAAGTTGGATGCTCAATCTCTTTTAATTATAGCAGGGATGCTGCACCAGCATTGGAGGGGCTTAGTCTGAGACCTGGATCTCTGAGGTTCTGGACCTTGCACATATACAGAAATTTAGAAAGGAGAATTTACTGTCTTGTGTCCAAATAATGGCTGGATAGGCCTTGAATTCAGAGCTGGTCTTGCAAATAAGCCCAAGCAAGATTTTACATATATAAAAAAAAAGGTACCACTCTAAAACCACATGAAATTTTTTCAGTTTCTTCTTTACTTAAGGAGACAATAAAATAAAAAGTCAGTGGTAAGTGGTAAAATGCTGTGATCGAAGAAGTCCCAAGGAGATGAATGAATGATCCTGATAAATCCCCCTTTCTAGCTGTTGGATAGACATTTCCTAAACAGCCTCAGTTAATGGGGTAAGAAACAGTGGATTCCTCAACATGTAGGAATTAGGAAATCACAAACATCTATCGAGTCAAACATTTGATTTGCATTCAAATAGGGGTGAAGGAAACTCCGTGGGTTTGACTGCCTGACTTATTGAAGCCTAGAGTTTTTATTTATCGAAGCTTCTAAAGCTCTCAAGGCTGTTCTCACCAACCTGGACAGACCGATTGTGTTGGCAATGGCAGTATGAGGTGTTCTCCTTTCTGGTTTAGTGCAGGTGGATCTATGGACCTCCGCACAGCTGAGCTGCTGCAGGGTGCCTGGGCAGGCTAAGAACTGCAGAACCCTCTGGCAACACATCTCACATCAGTCACATCAGTGACCTCAGTGTTACCATGAAGGTATTCTGTCAGAAATACGTGCAAGTAGAAATTCTGGGTGGAAAACAGACTAAAATAAGATTTCTTCACAGATTTTTTTTTCTTTAAGTGCCTCAATTTCTCATGTTGCATTTAAATTCCTGCCAACAGTTTTTTTCAGAATTTCTTCACCAAAATAATGTAAAGGTACCTTACTTTAATATTTTCAAAAGCCGACCTTACTGCACAAGGCACTCTGAGGAGATAGGCAGGCAAATTGCCCTGGTATGTAAACAAAACCTTCATGCCAGTAGATGTGTTTTGTTCTAGTGAAAGAGTCATTCTTCCACCCCTTTAAGTACACCAGTCCTGGAGCTGACATATCCTTAGTTCTGGCAGTGAAGATCAGCTCTGTAGATTAGACAAAGAATCCCTGAAAGTCATGTACCCAGGCAATTCTCCAATATTACCTTAAAGTCTTACAGTTTAAAGCCCTATTGTTCAGGAAGGTAGAATTGAAATGCTTTCCTGCAATATTACATTGATTCTTCATGCTACATCCTGATGAACTTCAATCATTTTTTCCCCTCAAGTGATCACTGATTAATCTAAAAGCTGTGAAATTAAGTTGTTTGAACCAGGAATTAAAAATTTCCAGCAATTAAAAACAAAGAAACAAACCAAAACAGCCACCAGCATTAGAAAGTGATTAAACATGACAACAACTGAGATGCTGAAATTAGTTGTCCTCGTTCCAAAGGGTTCGTAACTACTATGATGTTTTCGAAGCTATTAAATGATAGTTAAACTGTGTTGTTATTTGTAAAGCAGCTACTTTTGTATCCCAGGCCCACGGAGTGAATGTCTTGCACAGCAGGAGACTGGAAGATAGCGAGCCTAATCATTGTCATTTTACTGTACAAGAGGCAATTTTAGAAAATGATTCCTTAAATTATAAGATCCAAACAAAGACAAGGCTCTGCAGCTGGGAACTTTGTTCTTTTCTGTCATTGAAAACTGTCTTTCTTTTAGATTCTGTGAACTTAGGGTTGTTTCACTACTACTAGTCTAAATACAATGAAGGAAAATTAAAATTTTGCATGCTTAATAATTGTTCTACTAGGTAATGTAAGTTAAGGGACTACTAGGGTAGCTTTGAGTTGTCTGTAGAAATGGTACTGTGCAAACAATGAGCCTGATTCTCTCCTGAATTACTTTGGCTTGGCTCCAATATAATTCTGCTGCAACCAATACATGATACTGCCGTAAATTTAAAATAATGTAGAAGAGAATCAGATGTGATGAATCTAACATTTTGGATGAGAGTTTGCTGATATCTTAAAAACTTGTAGTAGTCTAGACTTTAATCATTGCCCCTAGTTGTGCAGGTGAAATCTGTTTTATTTCTACTACATACTGTTTGGAAGGTTTTAGTGTATGTACTACGTACGGTTCAGATGCTTTTAGGGTGTTACCCACCATAACCTCATCTTTCTAGTCAGTGTTTTGCAGCGTGTGCTCTTAGAAAGACTATAAGCAATTTTTGTGGGTTTTGCTCCAGTCCCATTACCTCACATTCTTCCTATTGCATAAACTCCTCATTAAGCTACTAGTTCTTTCAGGTAATTTTAAGTATTTTGTCACCCTCCTTTGTACTGACTTAACTGTCACCCTTAGCAAAATGTCACCTCTGTCTGGATGTCTTGGATGTATTGCTTTTTTCAGCTCACAAAAATGCATTCGAAATACGTGCTAGTTCCGAGGTCCCGATGTATCCTGTTCTGTTGGCATTTTTCCCTCTCTGCAGCGGATGTAAATACATTACTCATTTTTATGTGATAGCATTTTACACCCACATTGCACAGATGCAGATTACTAATGCAAGGTGCAAGGCAACAAGAATTAGGCCTACAATACTCTGGGAGTCTCATGACAGACAGGACTTGATGAAATCTGGTTTCTACCACATCTCGTTAATTCACTTTGAACAGGGCATTCCTTTCAAATACTGTTGGGGCAAGAGAAATCTGTCATATTCACAGAGGCAGTATCTCTCACTGTCAGCTAGTGAAACAGAAATGAAATCCAAGGAGTCACATGAGGAACACACACAAATAATGTAGCCTGATATTAAACTTCAAGATTTTCCTTTTTCTTCCATCCTGACGTCTACTTGGTCATCAGTGTTCACTTAAAGTGATCACTGCTGCTATTACCAGTAGGTGTGTGTGAAACTGCTTGTTGTCATTAGATCATCTGTTATCTATGCTGCATCACTGAGGATTTACACACCCAGCAGGTGACAGATTTGAGAAAAGACTGTATGCAGAACACTGCAGCTGTGCACAGGGAAGAGTTTGACGGAAATGCAGGAAGGATCAAACAACTACCAGAGTTGCTAGAGGGGAAAGTTTAATGACAAGTTACAGTGACATTTATGACCAGATTGATTATAAAGACTGAATAAATCTATGGTATATTTCAAGAGTGTTACTGTATGACCATCTGATACAGGGGTTGCCATGGTAAGTACAGATTTTCTATTAACCAGGAAGGTGAATAGTCCCATAAAAGCCATGAAACTTGTTAGAGAATAAATTACATATGAGAAGCACCTCTGTTGAACGCTATGGAAATTCAGTATTTTCAAACAATGCCATAAAGCCTTTTTGTTGGTTATATTTAGCAGTCTGTGGTACTTTCAAATCAAAATGTACCATTTCTGGTATTCCCCATGTTTTGGATGAAGACAGATGGGAAAATCATCACTGAGCTAAAAATACTAGTGTGGAGGCAGCAGGGTAAGTAAGTTAGTTCCTGAATATTGATAAATAGGACTTGCTCTACAGCTTCAATACTTGATAAGGTTCAGCATTACAAACTGAGGATTAAAAAAAAATATACACATATGGACTGTTTATTATTTGATTGTGTAGCTTTTGAGAATTATTTAGAGACCAGTACAAACAGGAAGTTCCACCTCATCAAGCATTAAATGATAGCTCATGCACATTTAATTGCCTCCCTTCCTATGCTGTATGTACATAGAGAAGAGTTTCCCTCGCTTATGTACAATAACCCCGCAGAAACAGCACAAGGGTAGGAGGGAGGGTAAAGCTGTACTTAGTCCTAGATATGCAGCCACATGCAGCTTAATGTAGGAGGGAGGGTAAAGCTGTACTTAGTCCTAGATATGCAGCCACATGCAGCTGAATGTGATGTGCAGGTTGAAGTAGTATGGTGGGAACATTGCTGTGCTGTTGCCATCTTCTGTATAATGTAGTACTGTGTTCTTGGCAAGTACTTGCAGCAGAACTGAACATTAATTACTAAAAGCTGTAATATTGTTTCTTGCAGAGTAAAAATTGATCAGTAGTTAGTGATCTTGGGAAAATCCAGTGGAAAACAGAAAATGTGGTGGGATTTCGCTGGGGAATAGTCTTGATTGGTGGCAAGAATTTCCACTAAGGGTCAGGCCAGCTGCTGACAGCAGCGTGCTGCAGGAGTGGATGCATTAGTATTTGACAGTGCATGTTCTTTATGGTAAAGGGAGGCAAAATCATCACTTCTGTCCTTCTGTTCCTTTTTCTCATTCATACGAGAGGATGTCAGCTTTGACTTCTCTTTCTCAGTCTTTGATACTAGAGGCTCTGTCTCACTGGCTACTCAGTGTGTTGCAAGTGCAGTTGCTGAGGCAGAACTACTGAGAGAGAACACTGCAGCAGTGACCGTGTAGCATCTGTTGACGTCTGACTGTCCAGCAGTGTGAATCCAAAGAACAGGGGTCACAGCTTTCTCTTATCTATCTATAGCAGGCCATTTCTTTTAGGCATTCTTATTCACTGTGTGAAGCGTGTGTCTCTTAGCAATCATCTGCAGTCTTGTACACTGGTTGTTTTAGACATATGCTAATTTCCTGCTGTAATATCCAGCATTGCTCTGTATTCAGTTCATCCCATAGCTTTTTAAAAGATGTATGTTCGTATTTCCTAGTCCACATTGCTTCCTCCAAGCAATACCATAGATGTTTTGTTTAGACCTTCGTTAGTCCTTTGAACTACAGAAGTTCAGCTTGTTAGCCTGCTGTCTCACTTCTTATCAGTCACACTTGCTTCTCATTACTCCAGTTGCAGAGCTACCATAATTAGTTTTTATATTTTTAGGCATTCATAACCCTGCTTTAGTGTACACTGTGCTATCAGAAGCACTTTAGACAAGCCGTAAGACCAAACTAATTTAAATGTTCCACAGAGAATTTTAAAGTTATTGTTACTGCTAAATTGGTAAATTCATTCACACACAAATGTTAGAGGCAGAGAAGGCTGATAGGACAGGTTAGTCAGCTGTCTTGTGTACCGGAGGTTGCCGTATCTGACCCCTTAATATTTGATTTCAGTCCATTATGTCTGATGTCTTTTCGGAGAAGATAAGCCACGTTTGGCTTTAAAGTTGACTGTTATTTTCCCCTCTACCTGGTATACTCTTCCCTTGTCACTTCTGGAGGTCCTTCCCTCTTGCCAAAGGGTATACAGAGATCTTGAGCTCTTAATTTTGTTCATCAGTACCAGGTAATCCTGACACTTCTCAGAAACTGCAAATGGCCTTATTCACTTGCTGATCAGTATGGGTCCGGTTAAACATTTGTAAATATAATTTAACTCTGAATTTGAACAGTTTAAGTGCTACTATCTCTCATTGCATTCTCTATTACTAGTAGTCTCCGGCCAGTGATTTTCTTATCAGAGGTATAATCTCAGACTTTATTTCCTTTCCTTTCCTTTCTTTAGCAGATGCATTTTCCTCCTACTATAAGTGTGTTGCCTTGTTCCTTTTCTCCAAGGAGAGGGATGTCTTAGTAAATGATGGGCTGAGGCTGTCTTTTCACTCTGTATAGAAGGTATCTATAGATAGATACATACAATATGGTCCTTTGTGACAGTAAGGGAAATGAGTCTGGAAGGCAACCTACAAGGTTGTGCATGCCTATAAGATATTTATAGAATTATTATGGTTCTGTTTTAAAATGTGGCTCTGTGCAGTAGCATTTGCCACGTACTTAGCAGTATCTTTTGAGATGTAACTTATCTTGTTGCAGAGTCTCTGTACGGAATGAATGGGTGATTTTTAGAAAAAAAGCAATTTTTTTATACAGGACACTGTAAACTTTATTTACTGAAATATTTTCTTTCTCTGTGCTGAGTATAATCTGAGTTATTTAATTTTATTGGTTCCTAGAATACATATAGAACATATTTTTATTTATTTTGTAACTTACCTAATTTCTATTTACAACTATATATTTTGTAAACATTCCATCTGAAACAAGAAAAATGACATGTTATTGTGGGAGGATGATCATTTCCCTGGAAATCCGGCTTCTACAATGAAGCTTACTTGGAAATTAATTACAACAGGTGTAAGCACTCTCCATCTTTCCATCTCATTTATTTAGTTTCTGCTAGCATTATAAATGGTTGCTTTGGGGAAACAAACAACGGAGTATTCTACCGACATAAGCATATTCTTCTGTTGTTCATTCACTTATTTTAGCATTAGCAAAAAACTTTATCACGGTTTAATCCTGCAGGCAGATAAAAGAAGCATACAGATGTTTGCTCACTTTCCCTGCTGGGGGATGGGAAAAAAAATCAGAAATAAAAAAGTAAAAGTTGTGAATAGAGAGATATGCAGGTTTTAATAGGACATAAAAGGAAGATAATAATGATAAAAGAATAAACAAAGCAAATGATGCACAGCACAATCTCTTATCACCCGAAACCAATGCTCAGCTAGTTCCTGAGCCACTCTGCCTCCTGGCCAACCCCCAGTTATAAACAGAACATGACATCATATGGTATGGAATATCCCTTTGGCCAGTGTGGGTCAGCTGTCCTGGCTGTGTCCCCTTCCAGCTTTTTGGGTGCCCCCCATCTTCTCATTGGCAGGGCAGTGTGAGAAGCTGAAAAGGGAGCAAGTAGAAGTTAATGTGGGATAAATGTATCATCTTATTTTAAAATAAAAACTGCAGTGCAAATTTACATAAATAACTCTTGCTCTTTCAGAATCCAAACCAGTATATTTGCCTTTTCTTTCCTCTCTAATTAATTGCTTGAAGTTCAATTTCCATAATAATCAACTGCAGTTTGGGTAGCACAAGTGTGGACTTCTGATTTGGAGATAACCCTTTGCAACCTGTATCACTTGTATTGTGCCATGTTCTGTCAATTGAATATTCAAGCTCATCTGTGTAAGTTGGAAGCCACACACTCAGTAAGGATTTTTCTTTTGGTTCTTTTTAGTGGAACAGGAACTCCAGACTTTAGGTCTTTGGGACATCACATTTTGATATAAGCAAATATATACATGAACGGCAGTGCTGTTTTCTCATGGTGAAGTACTCTGTATCCTTGAGCAAACACAAAGGAAGTTTCTACAAAGTATTTATTGTACTGGAATTTTATAGGTGGGATTTTGTCTACCAGAATCTTTCTGGAAACAGAGATTTCTTTGTCAGCTGATGCTCCTTGTGCGCTGAATCCATCATTTGTGCCTCATGCATCTCTGAAAAAATAGAAGTGGACTGTAGCCAAGTCTGTAGATGCACCAGAGGAGTCTCTCCTTTTACGCCCCATAAAGAGATTGATGTTGTGCTTACTGTAGAAACATGCAGATTGTTAGTGGATAAACAGGTAGGTCATATAGCAGCGTGTGAAGAGTGCTCCCAAGGGTTCCCATTGATTATGCTCTTCCCATATTTTCATGGGGTAGCTTTTAGAGAAATCCTGAGTCTCTCTCTGTGGATTTTATATGCTTAAAGCAGTAAATAAATTCATGCAGCCTTTTGTTGGCTACTTAATGGGCTGAAGTACTCCATCCACGCACCATCCTCACAGGAACTGTCGACAGAGCAGATGGATGAGACAGCACCGTCTGTCAGCTTGGAGACTATCCCACACAAGATCAAGACAGGTAAATGCCTTCCTCCTGCTGCAGATTGAACACTTTCAAGAGGATTTACAAATGGCAAAATAACCTTATTTGACTTAATACCTCAAATGCAAAGCAAAGGTAGTGACAGAGAAGTAAGCCAGAGGAACTGACGCAGTGTGCCTTGACAAAGCAGAACTCTAGCCCTATCAGCAGTAGAGAAGAACAAGCAGATGTTATATTTGAAAACTATCACTATCACAGCTGGTGTCTACCTTTCAGTTAGGTGGAGCAATACAAGGGACCAAACACGTTCATCTTTCTCATAGAAATTGGTGACATGCAAGGTTTTAGTATTAGTGTTTCCCTTGGAAAAAAAGTGTTCAGAAAGATTTGCAGAACTCTGGCTCATGAAGCTGGCCTTTAGTTAGGAGAGGCTTGTTGAAACTATTAAATATTTAAAAAGCAGACATGTTTAGAAATGAAGAAAAATGAAAGCAATTGACATCCTGGTTTCAGAATTTCATTACAATTTTTTTTTGCCCCCTAAGAAGTTTGATGGAAATGATGCTTTAGGTAACAAGTTAGAAAATTCAGCCAAAAGTCATTTAAAGAAAAAGGATTAAGGAAAATGTATCTTTTCAGACTGCCTTTTTCATGTCTTAGTAATTGGAATATTTATTTCATGCTTTTATATATATTCTCTATTGCAGATCAAGTGTATTGTCACTGTGGCCTCTTACAATTCGGCCTGTTTGTCCTGTAGTTTTAAATTGAGAACAGGCCCTGTGTACTGCCGTGCTATGTAGTGTTTTGTGTTCAGATGGAGCTAACCACATCCTGTGCACGTGTTCTGGGCTCTCAGACAAGTTACATTTACTCCTTTCTCTCGTTGTCCTCACTTCATATAAAGTGAAGGTGCCTTTTCCTACAAACGGATGGTTTGCTTTGTCTAGCAGAAGTAAGAGCTTCCATTGTTATTTCTGCCTTAACAGCCCAGCAGAGGTTTCAGTCTATTTAAAGATTCTTGTAATGATTTCTGTGATTTTTATGTGTATACAGGGGGGATTTATTGATGTATGAAAGGTGATATTAAGTGTCAAAGACGGGAAGTAAGAAATGTGCCCATGTATGTGGGCTTTCTGTATAAATCCTACAACCCCTAATCAATTGCTAATGATGTTGATTTTTTTTTTGTTGTTTCTTTCCTGCCATAAGTATTTCTAAGAGGCTTTACAGTCTTACTGAATCCCGCTGTGTCTTCTGCACTCTTTGTTCATGGCTGTCATTGTCAATGCCATAAGAGTTTGGGTCAGGGTCTATGTGCTGGTTCTGGTTCTTCTTTTGAATTTCTCTTAAGTGTCTTCTGGGGTTTTTTACAGGTTTTTCCCCCTGTATCATGTGTTAGTTCTTCAATTA
This sequence comes from Laterallus jamaicensis coturniculus, assembly GCA_022605575.1. Taxonomy (NCBI): domain Eukaryota; kingdom Metazoa; phylum Chordata; class Aves; order Gruiformes; family Rallidae; genus Laterallus; species Laterallus jamaicensis. The sequence continues at coordinate 13,821,155 of JAKCOX010000015.1, forward strand.
TACTGAAACTATTGCCTTTTCTAAAGCATTTGTCTGCTTCTTCCTGAAGCTCATAGTTCTAAGTCCTCCCTGGGGACTAGCTTCTGTCCTGCTGAGAGAGTGCGCAGGTGGCATTCATCCTAGAGGAGATATGATCTGGTATAAACAGGGAAAGTACAATAAAGAGACAAATTAGGATAGCATAAAGAAGCAATAGAGTAAATATGGCCACCTTGATATTATCAGCATAACTTAATAGGATGAAGTGTCTTTTGGTAACCATTCTGTTTAACTCCAGAAGTCTGGTCCAGCAGTTTGCTGGTAAGTGTTGTATCTTGCTTAGCCTGCAGGGAAGAAGCAGTTGTTATCACAACATGGCTTCTAGAAGACTAATTTGGGTATCACATTAGAAAATGGAGTTGTAGCTGGCATGTTCAGGACAGTTAAGAGATCCTTACTGTGCCAACCCCCAAGAAAAGTAATTCTGCATTTCCATCTCTGAAGATAGGAATGAAATCTGTTATCCTTCTGAGAAGAATGATTCTGTAAAGTTCTTTCATCCTTTCTGATGCAAGGAAGTTATTTGTGAACTGCAATTACCTTAACAAAAATATTATTTGAAGGCTAAAAGGAAATAGCTTAAAAAGTCTGGGATCAACATGTGCTTTTCTCTTCAAGCAGATTAAAAACACAATTCCCTCTAATGCTAGCATATAAGCTTTTTAACGAATGAGGCATCACATTCAGTTTTTCTTTCCTTTATAATGCAGAGGAAAAAGCAATGGAAAAATCCTATGGCCAGCTCTGCCCTCTGACAGAATAAATCTTGGTTGAGATTCAGTGGACGCAATAGTCTGTTCTCTATCCAATGCTCAGCATAAATCCAGACTGTCTGTCATGTTGCAGCTAGGTTAAATAGGTGCAGGCTGCAACACCCTTTACAGTTGATCTCATGTTGTTCAGAATTGGCGCTTGCTCTTTCTGGTTCATATACAGAATTTGCCCCCAAAACATTTAATGTAAGCAGAGACTCCTGCAGTATTGGTCTTGCACTGAATCAGTGGTAGCTGTGGTGCTCAACCCAGGGCCACCAGTTCATTCATAACCTTAGAAGCTATTATTTTTGATGCAGCACAACATTCCTATTGAAATGTCATGGGAAATAAACAAGAAATGAGAATAATTCAATGGTACCCTTCTCCATTTCCAACAAATTAAATGCAGACTGAATCCCTGTCATTGAGTCAACACACTTGTCAGGGATTTCCAAGACTGCATCCAGACGGGATTAATAAACAGCATTATCAAAGTAACAGTTCTCTTTCTGTTTTCTCCATGCAGTTAATTGTACTCACTGTCAGAGCAGTTAAGGACATACCTGTTTATCTTAATAATGGGCCTGTTGCAGCTATTGGTCAGCAGTTGTTGAAAATATTTGAGAAATAGTACCTATGTAACAGGCATAGAAATCTAGCAGTTTACTAAGACTCCCTTTTAAAAGTTTTGGGCTATGTTTTGTCTCATTGTCTGCAGACGCTTTTTGGAGTGTGACATCATGCAGAAAATCTTGTCATGGGTTCAGTGTTCTAGGTCAATAGTGCTACAGAAAGCCTTCTTAGGTCTAAACCATGTATAATGTATCAAATACGTGTGAATTCTATAGACATGCCTTATTTCTATAGTGTTTTCTGAAAACATACTTGAAAATTCACTTAAAGAATTAATTAAGCTAGAATACTTACATACAAAAAATGTACTTCCTTCTCAGCATTACAAGACATTAGTTAACACTGGTGGCAGTCAATGGCTGTTGCTAATAAAAAGAACTGAGCTTACCTTGTGTCTGCTTAAGTAATTCTGTCATGGGAGAAAGAGGAAGATCAGCCATATTATTGGACTATCAATTAAAATGAAAGCATGAACTGCAAAAAAATGTCTGTTAAAAGCAATAATTTTCCATTCATAGTGTAAAATATGCTTGGAAAATGACATGGCTACTAAGTCTTTGAATGATATATATTATATGACTCTTAAAATTCAACCTTGAAAGTTTTTCTGTTGATATTAAAATATTTTTCATTTAAATGCTTATAGACCATTAATATTATATTTTCACCACCCTTTTTCATTCTGATCTTACTATTGACAGTGTCTTCCGCTGGGCCTCATCACTGTATATTCTTTGTCTTCTAAAAGCAAGGTGTGATGAACTTCAAATAGAGCACTTAGGGAGAAAGTCTTTTTCTGTTATCACTGGACTTCACTGGCTGAATCTTTCCCTTCCCATCTGCACCTCCTCACATACATGCACTTTTCTTTTTTTCTCTTTATTGTAGTGACTTTGTAGGATATGATGGAAGTCCAAATTAACTTAATTGTCTTAATATTTTAAAATGCAGTTAGCATTTTTCATGTTGCAGATAACAGGCACCACAAGTTGTCTAGATAGATGTTTTTCCAGATATAATAGCTCTGACTTAATCTTCATGTAAAGCAATCCTGTACAGGGCTTTCTATTATTCAGTCATATGCTAGTATTAAGGAGGTCACTGTGCTGGAACTTGGTGAGATCTGAATGGAATTCTTAGCTTTGTCACAGATTTCTTATTAGTTCATGTGGAGCTGCTAAACTTCCATACCTGAGATGAATGACCCCCTTGGTGAGTCCTGTTTTCCACTCAGCCTTTTCTCCCTAGTCTTGACTGTAAACTACAAGCACTGAGGCTTGTCTCATACACAGTGTGTGGTTCCGACTTGAGATCAGCTGCTTGTTTCTGAAACACAAATGTAATATTTATTACTGTGGAGTTACTTCTATTGGAACAGCCATACCTCCGAACCAATGTTAGATGTTTAATCTCCCCAGAGTCTTCTGATAGAGCATTTTTCTCCTGTTCAATACAGACATTTCTGTAATTTGGCATGTATGCTGTAAAGACAGTTGAGTATTCTTCATGGTAGGTTCACCAGTGGTAATCAACCTTTATATAGACAGACTATTAAAAGATCACATTAAATGCTCAATCTAATCTTGAGGCAAAGGGTTGAACTAAAAGAATTCTTCCGGTCTTTTCCTGTCCTATGTCTATCTGTGTCTAAAATAACCTATCTTAGTCTTTTCTGCTGTTCTCCATAAAAAGAGGAAGATGTAGTGTCCAAAATCTTCTTATTTTCCTGTAGTTTCCACATTGAGACTATTTATTAAAGAGAGAAAATATGTATAATCTAATGTTTTGCCTGAGATGTGATGTCAGCTTCCCAGATTATCAAAATGTCAATGGAATATTTTTAGTCTTTCTCTTTCTAATCAAGACCCTGATCTCCTTGCCACCCTCCCACCCCCCACTACCTGTTTTGTTCAGCTTCCTCTCAAAAGTACAAAAGGAACTGGCCAGCTTTCTTCCTGCCGTGAATGACAAAAACTTAAGATAGTGTTAAACTGACATGGACTGTGCTGCCTTGCCAGTCTCTGAAATGTCATTGCCTGGGCAGCCTGCTGGGTTCAGCTAAGAGTCATGGTGCCAAGGCTGCTAATAAAAGAAGAATAAAGGTTAATGAAGGAATGGGGTTTTTCATTATCCAAAATAAAGTTGCCTGCCTTTTATCTGTAAGGTTTCCTCAGAACATAAGGTTTTGATTTTTAGATCTTTATTTTTTACCTTTCCAGTGTTTTGTATTTAGTTTGTAGGCTAAATCACAATGGATGCACAGGAGGACCCACTCTAGTATCTTGCTCTCAACCTGATCTACTTGTTTTCTCTAGCAGTCCTTGAAGTAGGAGATTACTAATGGTTATGGGTGAGTTATGCTCATTTAGCGCTGCATGATTGCAAGGCATAAAGTGGTCTCTCTTATGGCTCAGAGGTTCCAGTTTCAAGAAATATGCCCGAGCTCCACTCAGTTAGTGGAGCTGCTTCTTGCCTTCCCAGTGCCAAGCATTGAGGAAGACAAGGCTGTTGCTGTGCACTGGCTCTGTGTCACAGTTTGGTGGCCTGGGGGTCTGGTCACAGCAGCGTTATTTCTCTGTTAATTAGTTTATACAGGAATTTTTAAAAAAATATTTTTTTTTTTTAACCTGTGGAGCTACATCAGAAAGCTGTGCTGCTGTGAATAGTGTGTGTGAAATATAGGGACTGATTGAATGAAGAAGATAAGACAAAGGCCATTAAACATGCTTTTTTTCCCCCTTCTTGTCTATCTGTGCGCAGTAGCTATATTTCAGCTCTAACACCTAGGTGTTGCTCCTACCACCAGCTTATCAGTGCAAAGACCATCTGTTACTAATCCTCTCCCTCCTGCCATGCCCTTGCCAGTTGTCAAATCCTGGTGTTTATTTCTTCCCACACCACTCCTAGGTCATATACAACTCTTTCATACAAATACATGTTCTGTATACAATCAAATTTACACTAAGGCAAGACTGCAGGTAGTTCTGTATTTTTCTCTCCGATAGTGGCTTGGCCCTTCTGATCACAGAAACAATCTACCCTTACTCTCCACCGCCTATATTTGTTTTTGTCACTGAAGTCACAGCTGGCTTGTCACCACCAAAAAAGTGCATTTATCAGGATTTTTGTGAGTCTTTGCATATCAAGTCCATGAATCTCTTTTCTTACAGTGACCTTTCAGTGTTAGGGTATTGCTGGCACAACAATACCCTGCAGCCGTTGAAATGGAGACAATTTTATGTCTATCCCAGGGTGATTTTTTTAATCTTAGAATTACAAAAAATAAATTATTTTACAAAGGTAAGGATCTATCTTACCTCCCATTCCACCTTCCTTTAGTAGCCCACTGAAAAACACGCTGGGAGGCTGACAGAAAAATTCTCCACAGTAGCAAATAACATGTTGAAGTTTGACAGCTAGAAAATGTTCTTAGCTGTAAGTCATACTTACAGTAGTGAAGAGGTCTGAAATAAGTCAAATTTTTTATTTTTTGAAAAACTGGTCCCAGCTTCGGTGATTACTGTAGTTATTGCATCTCCTCTTTTTATTGTAAACTATTTTGGCAATTATTTTTGGTGCTATTACTTCTTTTCAGTGATGTAAACAGTTTAAATTTCTGTGAGACTAGGATAAAAACGTGTAAATGGACATGCATATTTATGTGTCAGTGTGTGCACACACCCATCAGTGCATACACACAGATACACAGTTTTTTCTATAAACATGCATTATATAGTCATCACAAGGACTAAGCCTTGTTTATAAATGATTATTTACCTGGAAGTCTCCAAAATTTAAAACCAGAGCTATCACAACTAGAACTGAATGGTTCCTGGAATTTACTGTGTTAGGACACTGTCTTTTGTTACTTGAAAAATGTCAGAAATTTGCAATGGTTGCTACCTGTTTATAAAATATGAGTGTGAGGGTGGTGGGAAGAAAGTAGGCTAATTTTTTTAACCCTCCCTTGCCATCTGTACAACATTAACAGAAAAAGTGAATCAATTCTTTTTTAAAAAGAAAAATTACACCTTACTTGAAGAGTAGACCTTGTTTATTGTTGTGGGCCTTCTTTTTTCCTAAGTTAAATTCTGTAGTTGGGTAAAATACTGAAGTAAAGCTCCTACCCAGCAGTGAAAGGCATTATCCAGCTCTCAGTTAAATCACTGGAAATCCTCCCATTGACAACCACTGTGTGTTGCACAATTCTGAAGGTAGAATACAAAATGAGAGGGAAAACGTAATCCAAGTAGTATATGTAGATACACCCAAGTGCTGTATAAAATGATTTTTGTAGAGTGTTTCTATGATGTAGTAAAAATGAATGACAGTAAAATATAACTAGGATTGCTATATAGCAACACTATAGAAATAAAATAGTTTAAAGCAGAGTAAAAGAAATATAAACAGGCACCATTAAGAAGAAAGTAGAATATGACAGTGAGGACAAAAAGACCATGCTAAGATGGGGTTTTGGTGGAAAATAATTTAAAGTAGACCTTTATATTTTCACTTTTAAAAGGGCAATGTTTTAGAGCCTTCTTCAAAGAACTGCCCTTCTGAGACTAACAGAGAGGAATTATGAAACATAAGAGCATAACTCCCTTGAAAGCAGGGAGCAAAAGCTCTGATTTGCTTTGGAGAAGCTGAAGGAACACAGTTCCTGAAGGAGTCTCTCTCCTTCCCTCAATTTTTCCTGAGATTTTTCACAGTCTACTCTGAAGATGACATTCCCTGGGCATAATTTTCTAACCCCCATTGTCAGCATGACTAGGTCAAATGTTGTCATTGTGTAGTAAAGAGAAATTTGTCAAAGATAGAAATGCAGTTGCTCAGATGTGCAGTGATAAGCATGTACTGATACTGCATCCTGTGCACCAGATCAGGCATTTAATTCTTCTGATGGTGTTTTTGTGAACTCTTTACAGCCGGTTCAATAATTATTCCTCTTGTTTACAAAAACTCTAGAAACTTACTTGTGCACAATTTCTGCTTCTCAGGATGATAAAGTACAGGCAGGAGAAAACATGTCCTTCTATCTCTCTGAGACCCATCCATGAGGACAGTTTTTACAGAGGCCATTGTTTTCTCAGACCTGAAAAAGGTGCATATACATAGATTTGCATCACCTAAGGCAGGGTCTAAGAGAATTACTTTATGGCCCAGAGTGGTGTTTCCTCTGATTCATGTTTTTTAACCTAGCCCTTTTAAGAGATGGATCAAGATGGTGGTGAAAGAGGGGATCAAGTCTCCTTGGTTTTTGATCAGGCCTAATGGGCAAACTCAGTTTTTGACATATTTTGAAAATGTGGTTTCTGCTTTATGTCTTAGATCTGTTTAGAAAAGCAAATTAAAAAATTCTGTTCCACTGTTGTTGAATGTCTGTAATTGTAATTAAATTTCTGGTAGCGAAGCACTGAGTTTGTGCTTACAATTGAAGAAGTTTTCTAGTTCAGCCACCTGTTGTACATGACTGAATCTGCCCTTAGAATAAGGGGCATCACAGAGGAAAAGACTTTTCTCCTTAGGAGAAGTAAATCTTGATTTCTTTTAACTAGTATTAAAATTAGCCATCCCTGCTCTCATTCTAACCAGTTTTTTCAAATGATGACCAAATTATTATAAATAGTCCCTTGTTTTTATTAACTGTAACCAAACCCCATTAGTTTTCTTTATAGATAGTGCTTTTTGAGGCTGTTCAAGAATTGCAGCTCTTTGTTTTTTCCTGGGTTATTGGAACCACTGAATTAATCCAGAAAAATCAGGATCCATATCCATTTGTATCACCATTGGTGGTTTGGTAATACTTTCCTTCACAACTTTTTATTCTGTTTCAATATAAGTTTTGTTTTTTTCTAAAGCAAAAAAATACCCAGAACACCTGTAGTTGGTTGGAACCGTACCATCTGTGATCTTTATTATGTGTGGGCCATGCAGCTGGTAAATTCATGCACAACACTTCTCTTGCTGTCCCTGCAGCTGGGAATTCCTTTTTGCTAAGCAGTTAATTTTCTCAAGGTATGGTAGAATCACAGTGCTGCAGGGTAGACTTGTTGTCCTCCAAATGTGAAGCCTAATATACAGCTCTGACTCAAGGCAGCTTTTCTTAAGATTTTTCCCCCCTCCATTTCAAAGAGAACTGAGCAGCATGTATGAAAATATTTAGGAAGAATTTCCTAACATTTATTCCAGTTGCAATCCAATATCTAGTACTTGACTGGCAAGAAAAATTGGAAATAATATTCCTTGAAGAGCTGGTGTATCTCTTTCTTTATGTGAGGCTAAAGGTCAAGAGCAAAATGGATTTTGTTGCACATCATGCATGTTAGGTAATTGTGGAGAGAACTTAGCTCTCCCGGAGTGTGCAGAGGCTGGAACCAGAACCATGGGAAAGTCTGACTGTACGTGAGCCAGGTTGGGTATGCCCACTAACACTTCACCTAGCCTTTATCCCACGCTGTTTCTGCTTTTTTTTGTATATCAGTGAACAAATTACTACTCTCCTGAATTTTGTTAATGTTATCAAAGAGTAGGCCAGATCCTGTAGTAGAACCCTGCCTGTTTCTGAGAGTTGTCAACCCCAAGTTAGAGCTGGGAGTTACAATTTTTTTTAGGCAGGAATGGCAATAATTTTGAAGAATTTAGGTGAAACTTCACTTTCTGCTGCTTTTCAGGAGCATGGTTCACCTGCTGAGTGAATGCAGGTGTATTTAACCTATCTTCTGTGGCGCTAGGTCTTACTATCCTTGATCGCAATATCAAAATTGGATAATGAATTTGGTGAACTTTTTTCTATTTAGATATTACTGAGATCTATGAGGGGAAAAGTAAAGAAAAAAAGGAATTTTGGAAGCCTCAGATGAAGCATTCCTACAATCTATTAAAAAATATGTTCATTAGCAAATAGGGGATAGCAAAAGACAAACTCTACAAAAGACTCCTTAATATTTAGAGTTTCTTTGAAACATGCACATTAGCTTAGACTCCTTTAACTAAATATATATTGGAAGGCCATATTATGCACTGGAGAGAAAAATTAACTAAGACCCAGTCTAGATAAGAATATCGATGTACAAATATCCAACACCAAGACAAAAATTTACAGTTGATAGAGTAATAGAAAGTAAAAACATATTCCAGAAGCAAAACAGAAATCAATGTTTTTTCTCCTGGAAAAGACCTGGTACTGAACTGCAGCATTATGGTGTTCATTGTGTTCAAAAGCATATAGGGTGGATCTCTTCAGACACCAGTGAATATCTGTAGAAAAAGGAGCCTCCTTGCCTTTCGCTAAGAAGAATATGAAGGGACTGGGGCTCTGAGATCACAGTAAAGTATTATCAGCACTTTCAAAATAAGACTCATTATAGATACTTTAATAATGCCATAGAACCAAAATCCATCATAGTGAATATCCACGTTCTTGGTCAGGGCAGGGAAGCTTCAAAGGTGAAAAGTACAATTATCAATCTAAAGATCCTAATTTTGCATTTTAAAAGTGCCAGTTGATTTTCAAGGGTTCTGTGGAATTTGACATATGGTTTTATTAGGTTAGCACAATTATCCTGAAACCACTTATGGACATTGCTGACAAATGCGGCTCTTGGGAGAGTGATTGTGAGAAGACACTCAATGTTTCTGAAGTGTCTGATTTAGTAGTACTTGAGTAATTGACATTGTAGAGTAATAAGACATCATCTCCAGACTATCAAAAAATTAGCCAAGTAATTATTTCTTTAGCTCTAGTTCTGTACAAATATTTAGGGGCTTTTGTAACGCAGTCACATTTTATATCCTAAGGAATGTGCCATGATTGTAACTGCTCTGCAATGGGTGTTTTTATGTGGGATTTTTCAGGCAGATGTTAGAGCACTTTGCCAGGCAGATGTGATGATTATTTGGTTGAAGTGCCAGGCTGGCCAGGAGCCTTATGGCTGCAGCAGTACATTTCTGAGCTCGATATATTCTGCCTTTCGGCAGGCCTTACTAGCTTGGGCTCTGTGCCATGCTAACTGTAGCTCTGCTCTGGAGCTGACTTGTGCCCAGCTGGCTGGGAGCGTGATGAGAGTTTTCATCAAACACAATGTAGACTTATCCAGTAGACTTATCCAGTATCTTTTTCTCTCCCCAACAGCCTAATCCAAATCCTCATAAAGTCAAAAGAATGATTCCCCTATACTTCATTTGTTTCTTGATCAGACCAGTATTTGCCCCAGAACTAGAATGTGCTGCTACAAGACATTCACAAGGCTGAGTTTAGGTAAGTTTATCCACTTTTCTGATGTTTTCTTCCTTGCTAGAAAAAACTTTCTCTTTTCCCCGTGATTACAGCAACTCTAATTTTCACCACCCTTTAAGTATTTTGCCCATAACTATTTTTAACCCTGCTTGCCTACCTACAACTAATAAATTCTGAATGTGCATTCTGTTTTTACCAAATCTAACATGGATGTGTTGATCTCAAAGTTAATAAGTTGCTAAAAATTTTAAGAAAATAGGCAGCTAAGATAGATGTGAGGAAGAAAACATGTGAACTTAGTGTTCATCAGTGAAGGAATACTGGCAATAGTGGCTCAGTTTCTTGTGATTAGAACATCAACATGAAAATACTTCTAGGAAAAAACCCAGACAACCTAATGAGTATTTCTTCAACCTGGACTAATCAAAAAAGACAAATTCAAAAAAAAGGAAAACTTATTTTTTGCTCTACCCAAGACATTTACCTTTGTAAATTCTCAAGAACTGGAGGCTTTTACAGGACATTAACATGGAACAGGGTGCAATTTTTCTGAAACATCTACATAGGGAGATTCTTCTGGTAACTTTAGTAGCCAGGGGGATAATGAAAAATGTGTTAGGACAGTGAGCAGTCAAAAAAAAAATGTTATCATGTCCAAACTTCTACAAGATTCGCCTAATATTGTTCTATTCACCTTATTGCATAGCTGGAACAGAATGTTTATTTTGCTTTAAGTGTTTAATTTTGCAAAATGTATTGCTAAGTAGTGTTCCCTGTGTGGTCTTGGAATTCAAAAGATATAATTGATATAATAATAATGGTCTACATAATAATGCAGATAAAGGTGCTCTGAGGCTAACATTTAGGGAAAGCGTATTTGTAAAACCCATGGCAAAATCCACACTATCTCAGTGCACACTTGGTCCAGCAGCACGTAGCTCCAGGAGGGCAGGGCCATGGTTCATCCCAACAACCCTGTGTGAATTCAAGTTACCTCAGCCTTCCTCAAGTTTGGTCGGGAAATCTGGAAGGGGTACCACAGTACTGCCTGTATGAGTCAAGTAGTGCTTTGAATCAAGAGCCACTAGCAGTGTATGACAAACTCTTGCCTGGAGTTAATGTTTATGGCTAGTTTTATAAGCTGCTGAAAAGCAGGACATATTGCTACACCCTGAAATATAATGGTGTCAGTGACTGCTGGTATAATAAACTGCAGAGCCTCCTCCCAACCTTTTGGATTAAGTAATAAAAGAAAATGATTAAGAGGGCAATTCCATCATTTTTCTTTTGTTGAATAAAGCGCTTTTTTCCCTTCCTGACTCACTAACAGAGACAGCCATGAAAATGAATGATTTGGCTTCACCCAAAATGATGGATAATCCTTCTGGAAAAGCATGACAATGATAGACAGACATCTTCTGAAGGAAAAGGTAATAGAAAAGACTGACACTTTGATAGGCACCATGATGAACAAGCCCTCAGGGGCTGTGAGTTAATAGGTTAATAGAAGTGTTCTAGTGCTCTCAGCCCCTTCTATCTCTGGGCTCCTTTTCGGCTTCTTCAGCATCACAAGAAATAACATCATGAACCAAGGACAGATACATTTGGTAATGCAGCAATGTGCTTTTTTGTGTATTTCTTAACATTGTAGCGAAACACAGAAGAAAACTACTTTCTTAAGTGAGATGTGGTGAATGCCCACTCTGTTCAGCTCTAGTTATAGCCTTTCCTTTTTCCTCTTCCATCTCTTAGACATTGCTTGCAGCCAATATAATGTCCTAAGGATACTGCACATTGAGTTTAATCACCTGTGAAATATATTGTCAGACTCCTGCAGAAGTTGATGGTGGGCCACATTCTGAGGCTGACTAAACCAGATAGCCCAAATAGTTTCACTCACATCGACAAAGTATGTGGCTAATTTCTTGGTTGGCTGCTAAAAAATATTTCAATGTTATGAAAATAAGAAGCGAAGATTTATTCAAATTATGTTTTAATCGGTTATAGCTTTTCTATTTTTTCTCATAACATTTTTCCTTGTAAACTTGTAGCATTTTTTTCTGATAACAGAGTCACTGATGTATCAATGGGTATTTTATTACTTTTTGTATGCATTGGTGGTTTTCCTTATTAATATCTGTTAAGAGGTTACGATTTTGCAAGCTTCATCATCTTGGCCTAACATATACTCTACTGGGGGTTTTTATGCCTTTTGCATTAGGGAGTGTTTTGATTTGAACTTACATTTTTGTACCCTGTTTTCAAAACCAACTGCAAGAGTAGGCTTTGACAGGAAGGATTGTGTATAATGGCGTCGAACAATTTTATGGCAAAATTATTAATGTAAATCAAAATAATGTGAAAAATAGTAACATAAGTAAATGACTAATAAGGTAAATAAATAAACAGGATTTCTGTAATGTCAGTGAAGCGTGTTTTGCAACTAAAAGTAAGCTAATATATTTCAGATCAAAAGAATATGAAATCACCCTTGGCAAACTCTCCCTGAGACTCTAACGGGAAGTCATAATGATATACTTGTTTGTGTTGTTAGTACTAAAAGATGATGTATGGTTCATTACATAGGATAGTGGAGGACAGAGCAGCTCCCTGGCATGCTGCATGATCTTGGATATACAAAATCCTTCTCTGTACTTATCTTTCCCCTTACTTATTTTAATCCAGACATGGATTTTCAATATGTCCCTGCCTACACACATCACATTTCTCTATAACCTTAAAAGGCATTAGTGTAATCCAAATAAGCTTGGGGTGGGATTTTGTAAACACATGACAAATGCATTTGTTGATAGATTTCTAGTCTGGCTTCAGGATACAGTCAAGTTAATGTAAAACACCAAGTTTGTATAGAAAAAAGGATTCTTGCATTTAATTAGTGTAACTAAACTGTATTTGAATAGGAAAAATTTTACGTCAACTACCTATGTTGGTTTGCATATTTAAGAAAATACTTCCTTAAATCTATTTATTGCTTTCTCTTCACGTACAAGAGTATTCCTGATCTTCAAGAGAACATAACAGGGGTGATATGCTTTTATTTGAAGGAGTGCATAAGTATTATATCAATAAATGTAACACCAGAATTAGTGCAGATCGAGTTGGTTTACATCACTCTCAGGTATTACTAGACTTTCTAGTGTATGACTGCAGGTTGCTAAGCAGGAGCATTCTGAAGCATAGTTTCATGCTATAGAATAAAATCATTCAAGAATTACAAATGCCACTACCATGCTGGCCTTCAACCTGACTTCTCTACACTTAGCAGCAGGTTACAGGCATGTTAAAACTAAGTAAAAATCCTGTCAGAACAAAAAACTTCACAGTACAGAGTGTGTCCTTCTGTAAAGAATGTGACAACTCACTACAGAAAGGGTAGGTAAAGTGTTTCCTGTGCTTTTGAAAGTTATTCAGGTCCCAGACAATGAGGATTAAGAACACAACAGATGATGGAGTTTAATCTGGTTTATTTCTTCTCACAGGATATAGTGTTTATTTTTTTAATCTGTGATTCTTATGAATTAATCACTAGTTGCTGTGGATGGTGCCACTCTTTACGGTCCCTGCTCCAGGTAGCTTGCACACTACATCCAGTGGCACACCATAAACAGGGCATACAGCCAAATGCCATACAGATAAATTGATAATCCAGAACCAAGCCTCATGGATTACCTACCTGCCTTGTTTTCTGTCTAGCAATGAACTAATTAATTCTGGTTTTCACTTGTAGAACCTAAAAATGCTCATGTCAAGGGCTTGTGCAGAATTTTACTATTTTAGCTAATGATATAATAAAAGACTAGGCATTTATCCTTCTGGAGCAAGCCACTACGTGTTTCTGTACGTTGCTTTTCTCACACAAAAAGTAAAAAGAATGTAAAATACCTTAAAGTTGCACAGCCAAGAGGGAGATGCTGTACATCTGGAGTGTTAACACAGATGCACTGGTAGGCATGTCACTGCTGCGGTACAAGAGAAATGAAGAAAAATTTGGTTGCAGCTCATTGCCTTTTCAGCATGTGCTGGCTGTATGGCAGTGAGGGTCCTGGCAGGTATGTTGCAGTCCCTGTCTCACTGGCAAAGGAAAGGAAACGAGGGGTTGAACCAGCTCTGTGGTTTGCTGCAGCCAGAAAATGTGGAACTCACGGTACTTTTGGCTTTACACAGATATTCATGGCTGTGGTGAATTATCCATGCATGCTTCAGATACAGACTTATTTAGAGCTTATGCTTTTTGTGCTATGTTTAGCCTAATAGGTTCATGACTGGGACTTACAGCTATAAAGGCAATTCAAATAATAATAGTAATGAGTTGTAGATATCTCTGCTTTTACAGCACACTGGCGTATACACAACCCATTTATACTTGAAAATAATAATGCTTTTCAAATAAAACCCACTACACCTTTAGTCCAGCACACTTCCCAGATTGCAGATTGTCCATTTCTTTCATTTGTTATATGCCCTCAATGCCAATTATCTTTGTAGTTTAGTGTTCTTTCCTACAGTAAAAGACAGTTGACATTAAAGCTGTGTTCTAAAAGAATAGGCTGATCTGAATGTTAAATTAATACATATGCATGCACATATATATCTCCCTGTTTTAACTGAGGCAGATATTTCAAATGTATCAGAGGATTTTGTCATTTACCTATGAAAATTAATTCATAAATCTTTTTTGTATTTACAGCAGTCCTGACAGAGTTTATCAAAAATGAGTTGACTTACAGAACTGTCAATGGATTTATAAAAAGAATCTGATCTAATATTCATGACACAGGAGACAAATGTAAACGGCCAGGCAACTTCATCTTTTTATTGTTAGAGAAATGTTGGTTTTTTTCATAACTTTTCCTTGTAGGTTTTGTTTTCTCATTTCATAACTACTTTAACAAAAGAACTGTGCCATCAATTTTGCTATATTGCATTATTCATGTGCAAGTATACACACCAAATTCAATGCACAAAGAAAGAAATACAAAAGAGCGTGCTATATTATTATTCATATAAAAACAAGAAAGCTTTCAAAATCACGCTGTCCTGTTGTATTTATGACCTAATAACATTCTTCAACTGTGCAGCTCTTAATGTCCAAACACATCTTGCTGCCCTGTTGTTCAGAGGAAGTCTTAGCATCTAATTGTTGATCCTGATTACCTTCATCGCTCAATTTTGCTCTGGGAGCAGAGCAGCCAGTAACTAACCTGGGGAATGGATCATTCTTACACTCAGGTCTGTGACCTGAACTGCTAGTCGTAATGGAATTTAGTAGGTTATTAGCTTATTATAGAGGAATATGCAAATAATACTTTTGTTAAGGGGGTGATTTTACTCATGTTGGACACTCAAGATTCTTTTTGAATGCCATTTCTGTGCTGATGGTATTGCTTTAGGCTGAATTTGGAATGAAGGTTCCTAAGCTCAGCCCCAGAAGCACTCTTGCCTGAACCGAAGGCTCTGCTCAGCTTCCTGCCCTCATTTACCTGCCAGTCTGCTCTTTTCCTAAGGTGAAGTAGCAAGCACTAGTGGACCCAAAGTGTTTCTGAGAAACCTCACAATCTCACCTAGCTGGGTGCTTGGAAGTTCATGAAGTCTGTTTCACTACTGCATTATTCCCATGGTGGTACTTAATAGCATTTCTGGGCCAGAATCTTATTTGGTGAACAATGGCATGGTGAAAAATGGCATGGTTGCAAGGCAGATGACTTTACTGCCCATGGATCTCCTGATCCAGACTGGCCATCTTAGAGCCAGTGTTGCTATTAGACTGTAAGAGTCTTGACTACCATAAAGTGATCTGCTCAGGTAGTGTTCTCTTCCATTCAAAAGTAATTAGCATCCTCAGACTTACCATTTACTTACTTTCTAATTTAGTACTATACTAAGGACAAATTACTTTCCAACAGAAAATGTCAATGGTTTCATAGCAACCAGAAGTACCTGAGAGCTTTCCTTTCATGTTAAATCCCATCATAAGAGCGTCAAGCCTGGTGCTCTCTACCTCATGTCGGTACTAGGGACTGGCTGCTGCATCCAAGCAGGTCTCTGAAATCTACTTCTTGTTGTGAGTGCTCAAACCAGAATTTGAGAGGCTGACGACTTGTTCTGTCAAAAGTTGGGTGGTTCATTTTAATTAATTTCAACACTTGCCTGTATAAGACAGAAGGCTGTTTTAAGTGGGTTTTATCATCAGATCTTTTCTTTTATGTAATGGCTTGATTTCATGCTCAGAAACTGTGAAATGAGAAGTTAGTGAAAAAAATCAGTCAATATTAACTACCTTCCAACTGCGTTCTTACAGAAACCAAATGGTAACCGATACCACAGTCAGATTTGAAATGCAGATTAAACCATCTAATTACTGCCTTTTATAGTTTTTTGAAGGTATCACATTCTATAGAAATCTTTTTTGCTATGAACTGAACAAAGACTAGCTGCATGGTTATGAACTAGGGATAAAGCGAAGTCCTGCATGATCAGCCTTAGCTCAGAGCTGTTGAGTGGTGCGGAAGGCAGGGGAGAGCAGAAAGAGATGGGAACCCACTGCACTGTGAGTCCTTTGCTGTCACACTACTTAGGAAATACAATGATATAGTTATATTTGCCTTGGCTATTCCCTAAAGACAAACAAAGATTGCCAGTGGTTTCTCCACCTTTAGAGTTCAGAGCCATGGCCCTCCAACTGTTGATTGCAGGATACTCAGCGTTGATAGACCCACCACTATCTGAATGTATATTTTATTCCCCAGAAGTATGAATTCATGCCGGAGAGCTCTTTCCTGAGCAACTGCAGAAGCTCATCTCAGCATCTGAATACTCTACAGATGTGCAAACAGCAAAAGCATAGGAGCTTGCAGCTGCTTTGTGTTGGTGTTTTTGAAATATATACTTTTTTCCTCAGTACTTAATAAGAATTATTTGGTTCTGGTTTTAATGACTGAATCCCTGCAAACTGTTATAGTACTTAGGAAGTTTTAGAGCCAATTTAATGAATTTTGAAAAAAGAAGAGAGGGGACTTACTGACATGCCCTGTTTCTGTTTTCACTTCTTTTGTCGAAGGAGACACAGTCTCAACACAGAGATCAGAACACAAACTAGGAAATTTGTCTTTGTCAGGCTTTGTATGTAGACAGAAAAAAGCTTCAGCTAATGTGGGATTTGGTAAAATTAAATATGCCCACTGGGGAAAGCTGTTATTGGATTTCATATGAAAAGATTGATTTCAAAAAGCTCAGACTGTCATATGAACAATCACCAGAACCAGTATATTTATACAGCAAAGGCATAAAAATTCCAGTGACAAGGTGAGTCACGGTTTCTTCATAGAAACAGGTTTCCAAAGCACCCTAAGAAGAATGAGACGGTTGCCCTAGGGTTGGCATGGTGGTGTTCCTTTCTTTTTCAGTACACCTGAACAAATGAACAAATTAAATTTGCATATTATTTGACACTGCCAGAGCTTCTGTTGCTTTTTTTGCCATCTTTTTCAGTATGTTTTTTCTGAACATGATTTTATTATCTTAAATTAAAGGGTATATTTCATACTGTATCTGTGTTAGTGCTAAAACTTCCACTTCCTCAACTTCAACTTCTCCCAGTCTTTACTGGCTTGTAAAAGACACTCGGGCTACACTCGTATACATTCTGTGCATTTGGATGGGCAGAAAATTATTTTCACCAAATAAAGCACCTCATAGCAGGAGACTGTCTGTGAGGTAATGTTGTTTGAACTTGATTGTGTTCTGAATAGAGCCTGAAGTAATCCCTAATTCTTACGGGTTTTTTCTGTTGGCTTTCCTAGATTGGGGCCAGTTTGCTTTCATCTAATGAATTATATTATTAGCCATGCTAGGAATAAAACCAAGTATTCAAGTGTTTGACTGCTAGCTGTTCTTAGAGGTAAGTGAAGTTATAGGTTATAAAAAGAGGCTAAGGATCTTTAAAAAATATTTTAAGTAGTATGTTTGCATGTCGCACACCTCACTTTTTCATTATTTTTTATTACCTCAGAATTTAAATTGTGGACTGTGACTGAAAATCAGTAAGAAACATATTTAGATATTTAATTGAAGCATGAAAGTTACAGAAGTAAAGCTGATTCTTGTAAGAAAAATAAATCCATGGAAATCATAGCAACACAGATCATTGCACAGATAGAGATCAATGTAACACACCAATAAGCACAAAGATGCTCAAGGAAGAAGGTGATTATGAAAAATAAAACTTATGCTGGTATAAATTCATAAGAAGGAGAACAAGAGAAAGTAAGTATGAAAATTAACTTGAATATCAGTACTTTTGCAGAAAAAAAATAATTCCCTCAGGCTGTTGTCCATCTGGTGCCCAGTTTATGTCATACAAGCCAAGGTCATCATAACAAACATGAGCATATTCATAGCTAACAAGATTTGTAAACTGCATTGGTTTTGTGTTTATATCATGTTTATTTAATTGGCTGTATTCCATTCAAATTAATCTGTGATTTCGTAAGCTTCTGAATTTGTTCCACTTCTATGAATTCCCCACCTTTCCTCCCAGTAATTTCACTTTTTAACTATTAATAGTGACTAACAGTTCAAAAAACTGAACATTTAATGTTTTTAATTGGCATTAGTAAATGATTAATTGATTGTCAGTACTGTGGTCACCTTCAAAGTCTATATTAGGCTGTTGGGGAACTGCATATTTATTAAGTCATCCATTCAACACTGGGGATATTACAAAAACACCATCATTGCCATAATAGCAAATGCAAAGCTGAAGTTCCATTGCTGTTGTAATAAGTTAAACGGAGTTGTTGTTTTCCTCCTCCCTTTCTAGATCTTTCTAAAATATGTTTTATTGTAAAATCTATGCATGCTTTTTATGTAAGAAGTCAATGCTTTTTTTCTCCAGTACTATGGAGAAAAAATTGTAATGTGGGGGTTGCTTATACAGCTTGCGCTGCCAGTTAGCCTATTGGGTTCTAAATCTGACCTATTATTTTTGCTTCTTTCAGTACATTTCCTTGCATTTAATGCCTCATCTCTTTTCCCTCGTGGTTTCAATGGCAAAATTTGCTCAGTTTTCATTATGGTAAAGATTCCACTAAGGTTCTGGATAGGAACAGAATTTAAAGTAGTATGGTGATTTTAAATTCTCTGTTACAGATGAGTAGTAGAATATTAGGAATGATCCTGCTACCTGTGTTTCAGAAAAAGATGGGTTATGTACAAAGTAGAGGCATAAGAAGGTTTTGGAGGGCAGAGAAAATTCATTCCAGTGGGAGATTTCTGTTGAGCTTATAAAAAAGAAAGTTTAGCCTGTATAAACACCTTTCTGCTAAGAAAATATGAAATACTACAGTGTTCTTTAATCTACCAAAGAAACATGTAGCAAGAACCAGTAGCTGGGAGCTAAAGCAAGGCAATTTCAAATTAGAAATAAAGCACATGCTGTTGCTTTTTTTTCCTCTCTGTTTTGCAGAGATGGTAATTAAACTTCAGAACAGGCTCCATTGCAGTAGAAAATGGTAGACGTCATCTCTGGGGGCTTTCAGATACAGTCAGTCTACTTTCTGAAAGTAGTTTTTTGGTTGAACACAAGTTATGGGGGCTCAATATCAGAGGTAATTGGATGAAATGTAAGTATCTGTGAAACAAAAACTCAGTGTAGATGAACTAATCTCTTCTCCTGGCCTTAAATGTATGAAAATATAGATTACATTACCGGAATGTGTTTGTTTCCTATACCTAATTGGTTTCCTTTCAGGGCTCAAAAGATTTTAGTCACTGCAGCTTGCATCACTAACCTTTAAGAATTCAAAACAATGTTCTTTACTGCTTGCTGAATTGTCACATACTGTATGTCTCTAAATCCATCTGAATGTGCAATTTCCAATTCCTGATTAGCACCGGGAGCCCGGTCAAGGATGACAGAACAGCATCCAAGTTTGTTGATCTCAACAACAATTACAACAGTCAAAAGCTGCATAAGTGCCATTCTACAGCTAAAGTCTCTTGAGGAAAGGCTGCTTGAAAACATGCTATATCACAGGGATTATTGATGGAAATAAGATGATTGCCAGAAAATTTTTAAAAGAAAACCTTCCTAGGAGGCATTACAGCACAAAGGTGTAATCCACAGAGAATGGTCTGTCTTTCGTGTGAGTCTCCATGGATGGGTTCCTCACAAAGCACTGGATAAGAGGTACCACCAGAAAATTGCAATAGCTACTCTCCTGGAGCAAGGTGCTTCCTTGATTCCAAGGACTCTGCCTATTTTGATGTAAAGTTTCCGTGTTTTGTCTGAGCAGGTCAGACATTGCACTGAGATTGTATCAGATTTATGACAGTGAGAGTGTTCAGGTGAATTGGTGGGGTGGATTAAACTGTGTGCTAGCCATGTCCAAAATACCCCATCTTGGAATTCAGATTATTTTTTGAGAAGAGTGTCAGCTACTGTTGCATCACTGCTTTAATATAAAGATGTGTGCAC
Source organism: Laterallus jamaicensis coturniculus (assembly GCA_022605575.1). Classification (NCBI taxonomy): domain Eukaryota; kingdom Metazoa; phylum Chordata; class Aves; order Gruiformes; family Rallidae; genus Laterallus; species Laterallus jamaicensis. The sequence continues at coordinate 13,841,316 of JAKCOX010000015.1, forward strand.
CCACTCTGCTTTAATATAAAGATGTGTGCACCCCACTCTTCCTTCTTATGCCTTGCTGTGTTCATCTTCCTCAGCTCTTACTACCAGAGTGCAAGTGATTTTACTTCTTCAAGCACTTGTTGTTTTGATTCACTTGGTTTCATTGGGTATTTATCTTCTTCTTACTTCATTGCCACTGAAGTCCTTTCTCCCAGAAGATATATTCAGTATTTTTTTCAGATTTTATTAAGACCAGGTTGGGAGAAAAATATAATAAATTATTCTGGCTGTAAACTGTTCACTGGAATAAATTGTTAAAGGTTTTAAAGAAAATTATGCTGTCTTCTACACTATGATTTTTGTAAATAAATGAAGTATATCACCATAAAACTTTCCTGTCTAAGCTATTATGACAGGTGTTCAGTATGCAATGCTTTGGTTAATCCAAACAAGAACATGGGCAGATTGTTGATAATTGGCTTTTCAGAGTAGAGGAGGAGAATCACCTCCCTTGACCTCCCTTAACCTCCTGGTCATGTTTCTGAGGATACAGCTCAGGACCTGGTTGGTTTTCTGGGCTGCAAGAAATTGAGCTCAACCTTTAAGCTAACACTGCCATGTCCACCACTAAACCATGTCCCTAAGAACCACATCTACGTGTCTTTGAGATATCTCCAAGGATGGGAACTCTGCCACTTACCTCCATAGCCTGTTCTAGTGCTTGATAACCTTTTCAGTGAATACTTTTTACTAATATTCAGTCTTATCACATCTGTACCTCATTTCCTCTTATGCTGTCACTTGTTACTTGGGAGAAGAGACACCCACCTCAATACAGGTGAGCATAGAGAGCCATAAGGTCTCCCGTCAGACACCTTTTCTTCAAGCTAAACAACCCCAGTTCCCTCAGCCTCTCTTTGTAAGACTTGTGCTCAAGACTTTGTTGCCCTTCTTTGGACATGCTCCAGCACCTCAATGTGTTTCTTGACTGAGGGGCCCAAAACTGAACTGCATTTGAGGTACAGCCTCACCAGGGCCGAGTGCAAAGGGATGATCGTTGCCCTAGTCCTGCTGGACGCACTACTTCTGATACAAGCAAGGATGCTGTTGGCCTTCTTGGCCACCTGGGCACAATGCTGGCTCAAGTCAGGCAGCTATTGACCAAGTGATGGCTTTTATCTCCCAGCTGGTGAGGTTCAATACAAGAGTCACAATGTCTCCAGGTTCCAGTTGCCTTTCACATTTGAATCTGGTGTTAGACAGCTTCACCTGACAGTGCAGTTAATTTTTTTTAACTCTTCATGAATTTGAATCTCAGCTTGTGCATTTTGTTGTAAATTGAATGCATTATCTCCTCTTTTAACCACATCCTGTTATATTGGTACTTTTTGGGTAAGAAATTATCTCTATTAGCATTTCTGTCATGCAGAACAAGCGTTCTGTCAGTGTTGGCAGCTCTTTTTTACTACAGGTCTCAAATGTGAATTGAATTTTATATAAATTTCATGCTGCGACTTAAATTGTCTCCCTTGAAGAATGACTACCTGTAACACTCCTTTTAGTGGGGAGTCCTCAAAGAATCCCAACTATGGAACTTAGTGGTGGAGTTAAAAATCAAGAAGCAGGATTTAGGTGAAAGAATATTTTATCCAAAGCCTTTTTGTCACAGTAGTTTTGGCTGTTTCCTTCTTAAGGAGGAAGGCTAGCTATGATATATTTTAGAGTGCTGGTTATTTCTAATGTTCCATATTTCTAAATATCAGTTCCCAGGTGTGAAACTTGGCACTAAGTCATTAGATCATTCTGCTTTTGAAATTTTCTTCAAACTCTCCACCACATGTAAGGATGATAATTTTGGAAATCCAATCAGCAACACATATGGCATGCTGGCTGGTTTTCTTATATAACATATCTCTGCAGAAGACATGGGAGAAGCACAGAGGAATTTTTCATTGATTTTTAGTGCTGCCCATGATTTTACACATAGAGGACTAGTGGTATCTTACAACAGATACCCATTAGTATTTTTTCCCCAGAACCTCCTCTGTGGAAAGCAAACAAAAAGAAAAAAAAATCCTTTACATTAAAAAGTTCTTGTTCAAAGGCCAGTAACTTCTCCCTTCCTGTATAGGGAGGAATCTGAAAAAGCTGTTGAAGGTGTATGCATTAGGAAGTGTTGTGTTAGGAGTCTTTTAAGAAAAGCTTTTATCACGTTTACCAGTACAACATCCAGCGCAGAGTTGCAATTGTACTCCCTGCTAATGAGAGTTAAGCTGATTCATTTTCATATTGTGACCTGCAAGGGTTTAATTTATGTTGTACTATTCTGCTTGTTAATACAGGCTGGACAAAACCACGATAAACTTCAGGTTATGTTAAGTGTCTGATTTGTGATGCAGTCTACCTCTACAATGAATGCACTGCTCAAATTAATTAATACCAGATCATTATCTTTCGATGGGAGGCAGATGTTGAGGTTATGATGTTTGTGAACCCTAAGCGCATTTTTTTTTTTCTGTGCAGATCATGAGCAGTTGCTATATAAATTGAGGATCCAAGGTCTAGGCCTTCTGGCAGTCAATTGGTTTTGTAATTATCTTAGTAATAGTTCTCAATTATTATTCAGTAAAGGTCGTCTTTCCTCTGCTAATGGGTCATGGCACACTCTAGGGATCCGTAGATGGGCAAGTTCTCATTTTTCTCATGTAAATGACTTGCCATCTGTGTGCCATGCAGGTTCATCTAAGGCATTTCTAAAACACTGATTATTAATATCAAAGTTGCAGGTTCTGACAAGATTGTGGAATTATTTAAAATATTTTAAAAGACGGTCTTTGTTTCCTAAAGTTATCAAGACTCTGTTAAATGTTGCAGGCAGATTATTGGCAATTCTCTTGAAGTAATACAATGAATAAAAATTCAAAGTTGGGTTGGTTGGTTTTTGCTGGTTTTTTTTAACTAGTTCATTTGTAGTCTACCTGTTTGTCTCTATCATACATATTCAACTTATTTCACAAATTATTATGTTTAGAACTCATATTAGCAATGCTTTTCCTTTGAAATTAGCTCCAGTCTGAAATGTTAACATTCAGACATATTACTGAAGTATATGGGAAATTTCCCAATCTTTGGAATACTGAAATATTTCAAAGTCCTTTATTTTAATCATATTTCAGGCTTTTAATATGTTTTTAACGCCAGTCAATATAAATCCTGTATATGTTCATTCAGAAATATTATGGTTTTCATACAGTTGAAATGTACAACTGTTCATTGTTACAAGGAAACTTTTTTTTTCCCAGAGGAGCAGTGATCATATATTGCAGACTATTTCTCCAGAAAAATACAGACTTGGTCATTAATAGAAGCTATACTCCAATAGAAGGTGGTTATGCTGAATTTCCTGCTGTGAAAGTCATCATATGTATCCTTCTGGTTAGCTTTCCTCACAGTCTGATAACTTTGTATTTCTGTTGATATCACAAGCTCAAACAGGCTCGGAATCAACAAGCTTAAAAGATACACACTCTCACTGCCCTGCACCCACTGGCGGTGCTGTCTGGATCGTGTGCTGGAGGAAGCACGAGGTTTGTGTGCGTGTGTATCTCCAGCCACAGGACTGTTAAATCTGGTCCTGACATTACCTAAATGATCGGGTCATATGGAGGGACCCTGCTCTGCTCTGTCCCTATATTGTCATGGCTGCTATTTATTCTCTGTGGTGATGTTACCCTGTCTCTCCATCCTTTCTGTGGCACTTTTAGCACGCATTTATAGTGAACAAACCCTAATGCCTCTTTCAGCTCCATCCTAATGCTAACCTGCTGCCTTTATTTCTGTTCCATTTTATTTATTTCTGCTGTGTAATTGCCTGGGGGAAGTTCGGTTCCTAGCCAAAGTTATTAGACCTGCACAAAACTTCTTTATTCCTTTCACTACATCATGTTTACATTGCAGGCTGTGCTAACAATGAATAAAATGAAAAAGTTAACAAAACTGATAAAGCCATCATTTGCTTCTACTCTATTGTAATAGCCATGCTGTAATTGGTACTGTTTCATATAAAATTACCATATAAATTGCGCCATCCAAAGCTGCAACAGAAACAGTAACAGTATTTACAATAAATGGCAAAACCCTGTTAATTATTGATAGCCTAATAAACACACCATTATCATTCATTCTTATTATTTATTATTAATAATAACTCCAATTTAGTATTCATTGTGTAAGGATCAATTATGATTAACTTTAAAAAATAAATGGTCCACATGAACGTTTCTATTTGCAGGGCCTTTTGTACTGAAGGAGTGGCTTTCCATAGTCAAATGCTCTGTGCAGACAGCAGGACAAAACACGACTGTACGTGACCATCCAGTCCAGTCTCCTTACCCTGGTGTCTGTAAATAGCTGCTAGAAGCCCTGTCAGAGGCAGTTAAGGATGTTGTTCCTTTGGAGGCCATTCCTTGCCCCTAAGGTGGTTGGCTTATGACCCAAAGCATGAAGTTATGTAAAATCATCACATTTTCCCCTCTACGGATGTCTATGAACTGTTGTAATCTGTGATTGAAATGTATGAGTCCATTAAGATGGGATTCAGGTGATAGTATAAGGAATATAGGTGTATACAAGTGATCTAGATGTTCTATGCTCTTTTTTTTACACCAAAAAAAAATAATCTAGCCAGTGCTGTTTAATGTATACCTCAATTATCCTAAAGTAGGTGCCTGTATTTGGGCAGATGGGTAGTATTCTAAAGCCCACTGAATGAACCAACTAGATTTCTGTTGACTGCAGTAGGAACCCAGAAAACTGGGGTGGAGCCAGCTATATTTTGTAAATATCTGAAGTTAAATGAGGTTGTGGAATTACAGAATAATTTAGTTTGGAAAAGACCCTTAGGATCATCAAGTCCAACCCATTAGCCTAACCCCACCAAGTCCACCACTAAGCCATTACTCATGACCTCCCTGGCCACTTGGGCACACTGCAGTTTACCTTCAATAGTGATGAAGTTTTGCTTGACTGCTTAGCAATGTGAGAGAGCTCTTTTCAAAATAAACTCAGCCGAAACCTCATAAAACCTAGTGGCTTCAAATCTTAAGTTTGCTGTTGAAGGAGGCTGAATTCCAGGAGCTACAATGACAATGTGTCCTTATATGGATCTGGAGAGTGATTATCAGGTGTAGTGCAAATGAAGCTGTTTTCTCCAGAAACAATAAATTCTCGAGCCCTTGGTTTTATACTTCTCATACAGATGCAACCAGCCCAATCTTTTTAGACTGCATTGCTAGAGTAATGATTTTCACCATCTAAAGATGGTAGTGTCACTGTTGGCTGTAGGAAGAACAGGACTACAAGTATGAGCAGCCAGCATTATAGATAGTATGTTTTTTCCACCACATCTATTTTCAGACCTCCGTTCCAAGTGTGGCTCAATAAACTGTCACTAAGAAACAGCAACAGAGAATACATATTCTTTACAATACAAACCTAATGCCTATCTTCTTTGCTTCAGTTTTTAAGCTTCTGAACAGACTTTGGTACATTTTTTGCTTTGTCACTTGTTTTGGGGGTTCGATGCACTGGTAACTCTGCTGTATCTCCTGCTAGGTGTTACATGCTACAATTCTCATCTGTTATGAAATGCACCAAGACTATCAGTGCCCACCAGTGCACAGGGAATGTACCCCTAAGTGTGCCACATGCCTTGGAAGTGTCCTGAAGCTTTCACAGTGACTTTGGTTGAACAGAGTGAAGTATGATCACTGCATGCCAAGGTGAGACCTTTCTTCAGATGTGACTGTATTTCAGGCTGCTTTATTAGGGTGAGTTTAAAGTACATTGTCTGCCAGCAGCATTCTTGAGGCATCCAGGGTTCCTTGGCACAGAGTAATTTCTACACATGCACTTTTTGTTTGACAAGGGCTTTCTACTGTCTTCCCCCAAATGCCCACTTCAGAACTTAAAATATCTGATATTCTCTGTATTTTTCCATAATGTGCCAGTTCTCACCAGCTGTGGTTTTCCAAATACAGTAATGCACTATAAATCAACCAACTGACTTGTAAGAAGATAGGAGTTTTTGCCAAGAATTTAGCATACCGATTCAACTGCAAATATAGAACATAATTTCAAAGATGGAAGGGAAGAAATTAAAAATGTATACAAATATGCAATATATAAATATTTTTATATTTTAGAAGTCCAAGCTTTATTTTTTAAAATAAGGTATTACTGCACTGTATATATAGCACCCAAGACATACTAAACATTTTTAGCAGGTAAATAATGATTCGTTTAGTCTGTGGACACAAAGAGGTATATAAAACATGTAGTTCCCTAAATGTTTTGTAGCTAATTCTCACATGCATTACACTGTGATATACCTGGAATAATTCCAAAAAGTCATTTAAAGGTAAATCCTGGCAGCAGAACAACGATACAACAGCAGTCTGAGTAACTCATGGCACCTCTGGTGTAACACCACCAGCCCCGTGCAGGTTAACAACATGTTCATGCCTTGTGCTTCACACCTTCCCTGAAATTGTGCAAGGCTGTACCAAAGTGTAACTTCTTAACCACTGTTTTTATTGCCTGGGGGAGGTGTCTACTATGCCTGGCTGCACAAGTCACACCTTCATATTGAGGCTTTGACACATCTTAAATAAGAACAGAATTTGATCTCTCTTTAACTGATCAGTAGCCCTTTACAGGGAGTTGTTAAGCAGTTCTCCCAACTGTCTCATGAGGTAATTAACTATTGATCTCACCCCTTTTACAGAAGATGAAAATACTCATGCTGTGTTCCAAGAAATGATCACTTTTACACACTCTGTTATTTTTCATGATCAAGCGAGCAAAATGCACAACCTTGGAAAAAATATTTCTTAATCTAGTTTTGTCTTGCAAAATCTAAGTGAACAGCCTCAAAGATGATTCTGGATCAGGGTTCACGATCGGAAACAATTCCCAGTTCAAAATCTCTTTCTGACATCCAGAACCCCGTGGGAGACTGTGAACATGCTCTGGAAGCCATCTGATCAGCCACGGCCTGTGGCTGGTACATATATATGTAAATAAACCACCTCACATTTGTCACAGTGTGTATGTGACACTCCGTGGCTTTATTTCTCCTTCATCCGGAGACTTACTGGACAATAATAATAATAATCACTTCTTAATGATTAGTAATTCACTTTCAAGGTATTTAAGTACATCTTTGAACTAATTTAATTTGCTAATTAATGTAAATCTAATTAACCCTTACAAAGTCTTTTTAGGGAAAAAAAAAGGCGCTGTGGAAATACTATCTAGGACTGAATCTGTGACTGTCTACAATTGTTGACCACAGACTTTGAAACCATTATGCTATTTGGAATTCATTTTCTAAACATCGGTGTCATGAAGAGTGCCACCAAGACTATGCTATTATTATACACACTTTCATTATGCAGCCTAACTGAAGAGCAATATTGTGCTTAAAAACAAACAAGTAAAAAATGAGGGATTTTGATCACAGAGAATTCAGTTTTACCATGTGCTGTAAATATTACTGAGGCAGCACCATGCCTACTTTTCAGAACCCAGATAATGAAGAAAACAAAGTGAGGAATATCATGAATCATAATACACTGTGAATGCAAAGTAGTCAATCTATTTAGTCCCTTTTTTGTTTTTGTTTTTAAGTAAAGAAGTATACATATTTTGATCACTTCACTGGAATCTCAAAACATGGAAATAAAGCAACAATGAGACGTGAAAGCTACATCAAATGCCTGCTGGAAAGTATCTTTGTTGCTGGGGCAACTGCAAGAGCTTTCACTATTTTTTCAACTGACAAACATTTGCAGTATTTCCCACCTAGAGCAGGAAATGGTGGCTGTTTGCATAAACATATATTTAAGGCTTTAAAAAGCCAACTTTGAAGTTAGTCCAACTGTTAGGGTTTATAGAAGAGCTGGTGTGTCAGGAAAGTAGCTGCCTGTTCGTCAGCTTGCTGTCACAAATCTGCTATTGAATTTAGTGAGACAATGGCTAATATATACAACGCTGGTGCAGTGGACTTCTTTTCCATCCTTCATATTTTCTTTTGTGTGTGGTACAATTATCAGATTCATTATAATAACTCTCTCATTTAGGTTTTATACTTAGCTAAAGGCAACCTCAGTGAATTCACATTTGCAAAACCCATTTCATCCCTCTGTAATAAGACTACACACTGACAAATTTCAAACTGCCCCGTATTTAGAAAATAAAAGATGAAGAGTATGATATACCCATGTCGATAAATGAAGACTGTTAAAGAAATTAAGGCATCTTAAGTAGTTAAGCCCTATACACAATTATTTAATGACTAGCTATTTAATAAATATCTCCTTGTTTGTCAGATTAAACAAGAAGTTAAATTAGTCTTCACAGCATGGGAATGCTCGAAATGTTTTTCTTTAACTTCACTTTTCCATTTAGGGCTTTCACATGGGCAGATTTTGATAACATACAAAAGCAGAACTGTGCAATTTGTGAATTCCTTGGGAAAATAGCAGCACCAAGGAAGTTATCATTTACTTTTTTACCATAAAGACAAATTCAATAACCAGGTCAGCTTTCCTATGAGAAAAGAAAGCAAATAAACCCAGACTCCCACCTGAACTTAATTTGATGCAGATGAACAAAACATCAGTAGGCTTTTGGACCTAAATGAATAAGGAAAAAAATAAAAGCCAGTTCTTTTTGTTGTGGGATTTTATTAATTTTTTTTACACTTCTAAGATTTGAAGCCTTCCTTAAAAAGTCGAACTCAAATACAGGTCTTTGTTTTAAAAATTATATGGGTTTTTAATATGCACATAGGAAACTTGGGCATATCACATTTTTATTGTATTTGAGGGGAAAAAAAACCCTTTAATTTTATGTGCTGTATTATGGTGCCATATACCAGTTTAATTGCAATCTGAGAAGGTCATTATCCAGGACTCAAGTATAGTGGTTATGCTTTTAACATTTCAGGAGGAGTGGGTTTGGTTGTTTTGGGGTTTGTTTGGCTGTCGGGTTTGGGTTGGTTTTTTTTCTTTTGAATTCACTAACTGCATTTCAATAAGGTTTTACTAGGGATCCTTTTTGCCATCACTTTTAGTCTCCTTTCATTCATGATACATTGTGGCTTCCACAGTTATATTTTCTTCCTTAAATTCTGTAGCTCTAGAAGGTTTCATAGGAGATTTTTTAGCAAGCCTAAGTTATAGATGTAATTTCAGTTTTCACACTGACGTGCCTTTGTCTCTGCTTCTCCCTCACAGATAAAGCATCTTTTCCTGGGTGTACAGTCAATGAGTGCATGGTCCACAGTGCTGCTCTCCTCTCTCTGCTCTCATCTCAGGGTGAGAACAACCACACTTGTGGCTACCTTGCAGAGGGAATGAGGTGGATAATAGAGAACATGGGGTTAAGGGCAAGTGAAAGACAAGAAAGTCCTGAGACTTGATCGAGTGAGGGGATTGGTTTGAGTGAAGGGAACACGCTACAGGAATGAGATCTACGAGGACCTAAGCACTTTTGGCTGCAGATTTTACTGTCAGCTGAAGAAATTGAATGGCCATAGCTCTGCCAGTGTGCTGACCCGGAGCTGTAGCAAGCGGGAAAGAATTTAGGGTTTGTTTTATTCTTGTGAAAACCTTTGTGCTATGTACAAAAGATGCATTTAGTATCACAATGCTTGGACATTCTTTGGCATATCTTCTAATATTTGTAGTGGGAAAAAATCAAATTAATCCCCGTTCGCTCCTGGCAGTATAGAAAGTGCCTCTGGTAGCCAGCACAAAGGACGGAGTATGAAAACAGCAAAAAACCTCAAAATGCTTATCTAACCCTATAGTCATAATGAGCTCACCCACTGCCCCAAGCCTTTCTGGAAACTCAGGTATACACAGCAGCATTCATCATGTTGCATGGTATGGCTGGCTGCACTCACTGTGGGTGCTTCATAACACTGACGAATGACCTTAGGGACTTAGTTATATCTGAGAGCATGAGTGATAGCAGAGCTATTGTATACTTTCTAACACTGCACACTCTATTTTGCTTGTTTTTAATAGTGTAGCCAAAGTGCAAAAATGCATGCAGGATTTTTTAAAACTTCCCAATAAAGAGAAAACATTGTTTGAAACCATGGAAGCTGCATATCCACTGGCACAGCTAACGCATTTTCCTTCTTCAGTATTGCCCTGAAGTATCTTTAGAGATTCATATATAAAATGCAAGTGCATAACCTGCTGTAAAAAGCTACAGTAGTGCCTTTGGCAAGTTTCCCCAGCCTGCAGAGGATAATTACACGTGGAATGTAAGTACAGCTCCAAACTGGACCTGACTACATGTCCAGCTTTTTCTCACACAAATGCCGTGAAATCTATGCATCCTAATAAGATTATCTGTGATGCCTTGATGTGAAAATTGACTTTAAGAGCCTAATGAAGGCTCATATTAGCAAAGAAAAGAAAACCTAAAGGGAGAAGATGCTTTTCCCATCAGTTACAAGATAATTATAGATATGTACAGGGTACTGTCAGGTCCCACTTCCAGTCTGGTGTTATCCTCCAAGTCAGTAATACAGCTGGAGATGTGAGTGAGCCAGAAGGGCTAGCAAGTTCTGGATGGAAACGTGTCTACAGCAAAGTCCAGCTGCGTGTTTTAGCCAAATACTATGCAGAAATGGTCACAGCTTAAATGTTACATTTAGCAAAATGTACTTAGGCCTTGGTTATTCATCATAGCTAACCACAGTTAGCTGCTTTGGAAGGCATGGCTTGTAAAATTTGTTCTATATAGGTAGACTTGTGAATATTCCTATGTAGTTCCCATATGTAGCATGGTTCTTCTGAGTACCACATAGAGCAAGAAAGAAGAGATGTCTACATTTTCAAGAAGTTTCCATAATCTTTTAAGGTAATTTTGTGATTGGGCATTTTCAGGCATTTACCAATGTTTTTAATGGAATTATGGGATTTGTGCTGTTAGTTCATCCTGTTGGTCTGTCCAGACTAAGTGGTCTTTAGTCAGGCCTAATACTTGAGCTAGTCAGGAATGTTTAGCAGAAATGGCTTTGGCTACAAGAATTGTGACATTTCTAGAGCATTCTTGGAAATATATTAGTTCTGATAAAAACTTAAAACCCAACTAGAGTACTCCTGTCCAGGATGGACTTTGCCAAGTTTAAAAGAGAAGATTATGGAGGAGAGAGAAATGAGATCCAACAATTAGTGAACTCAGATGTGAAGGAATGAGATTCGAGTATCATTTCTGCAGTTAGAGTTTTGACACATATGCAGGAAAGGAAAATATAATTATGCATTACAAAAGTCACTGGATTAGAAAATGAGTAATTTGATACTGATTTACTGCGTAAAATTTGAGGTAAAATATTTGTAGTTAAACATTTATATAAATGATAGCTGTGTATGTATTTCTGTGCAAATGATGAAGGTGACCCTGATTTAAGTCATTCAGAAAAAGAACATTTAAATATGTAAATCAGAGATGAACTGAGTTTAGGGAGGGTTATCAAAAATGTCTGTTATCTTTGAACATGAACATATGCTCCGTATGCTAATTCTGCAGGCTTCTTAGATCAAATGCTGGCATATTTCAGTGTTTTGCATTGCTTTTAATTTTCGCTTCAGGTTTCATCCCCAGTTTTCCTTTTCAGTATGTGCGTTTTTTGTCTATTACCAAATGCCAAATTAAGAAGGGCCATCTGAAGGGAAGAATCTTACTGTATTGCTCTGTTAGACTTTAGATGTTGCATGTTGCTGATTTCTGACCTGAGCATTGACCAGAAGTAATACAAGACTAGAACTTGGCCACTCCATAAACCTTAGCTAAATTTCCCGTTAAAAAGTGTGCCTTTAAAATGGTTAAGATTAGAGATCCCCATGTTTTAAAATACATTGGTGTCTCTATGGTAGCTTTATGTTTTTGAAGATTAGTCAGTCATTGTTTTAGGAGATATTTGTCACAAAAGAAAACAGTGTGGTTTCATGACTGGACACAAATCCTTCAGTTCCTGGTTGTACAAGAAACTTTACTGCTGGATTCTTCCTCATAACTTAGAGAAACAGGCTGTATGGTACAATGTCAGGATGAAGTTTGACAGCTGTTTTATAAATCTCATTATAATTTTGTGGGGTTTTTTCCTTTAAGACGAAAGTGATAGTGTGATGAGAGGTTTATGTTTTCTTTTCTTACACAGTCCATAAAACAGTTTTTTCTCTTAGCTTAAGACTTGCATGTCTTTCTTTTGTGCCCCCCCAAGAACCTTTTCCTTAAGGTATAAATATGTCCCTAAAATAATGAAAGTGCCATTATCATCCCTCTATTCATTTAGGTGCCCAGGAAGGGAACTGAAAAGGCGTTTAGCTAAAAGCATACTTTTAGTATGAAATGATAACATTAACATTACAATCTCTGCAGATCATTAGCCTGATTACTCTCTAATGTATACTCTTGAGTTTTGTTTGCCAAAATACAGTGTTGGATAAAGGCAGGCTCATCCCCGAACAGACACTGGAAGTTCTTCATTGCTCACCATTTCTCAGTGCTGGGGTGATCCACCAGTATTCACTTCCATCCTTTGTGTCCAAACTGGCGAATATACCCCTCTTTATCCTGCATGGCTGACTCCTTCCAGAAGAGAACAGGTCAGGTAAGATTAAGTGATATTGTAAGACTGCTGACTTACATTCGCGAATAAATGTTGTAGCATGAATCCCCAAATTCTTCATTTTCTACAGCGAAGACAGCTGCTTTGTTTTACATTGTCCACCCTGTGTTCCCACAAGGCTCCTCCTGGAATGATGTGAGCACAGTACATTGTGGGAACAGGGTAAAAAGCCTGAAGTAATGTTGCAAAAAGATGTCCAAATATTTCACTTAAAAAATATGCAGTGCTTTTATTCTTTTTGAGATTACAGTATTTTGACTTTTTGGAAGAAAAGAGTTGAAACATTTGCTCTTTGAATGAAATGAGTACCCATATAGGGATTTTAGGTGTGTAAGTACATGTTGCTTCCCTAGGTAAATTGTCCTGCTGGCTATCTATCTGTAATAAACTCCTCTGAATCTGAACACCTAGCTTCTAGCCATGGAATGAAATTACACTTTTCCCTACCCTCTATACCAACCATAAAAATGTACATCAGTCTCTGAAAATTTTACAAGAGTTTGCAAAATGAGTCAGGCTACTGGTTATTATACCAGTGTTTCAAATCTTAAAGCCTTTACAAGTAGCTTTTTGATATCAGACACAGTTAGTGGCTATTAGGAATTACTGTGCAGCTTGCCTTCATCACACAGACTCCAAGTACAATCTGGTTACCAACCCATGTGCAAAATAAAATAAAACAAATAAGCTTCAACATCTCCAAACAAAAACCTAACTCTGATATTCTGTTGCCCTTGTGCTTTAGATCTAGAATTGGCAATGCCTCTCTAACACAGGGTTGGGTTTTTTGGTTGAGCAAAAGCCAGTCGTTCTTGACTAAGGTTACACTCTCATTTTGGATGCTATGTGATTTTGAAGACAGCTAATGAAAATTTGTGGAAAATAGATTGGCATTTTTCCATTACTGCTAATAGGATTCGAGAGGTGATGAATTGCCCACTGGAGGTTTTGATACCTCTGAATAAAGAAGACAACCTGCAAGCAATACTTGCAACCCAGCCACTGCTATTTATGGTGCAACATTGTTTGGATGTCAGTGCTGTTTCTCACAACCCATGACTTCCACTACCACTTTTACAGACTGATCCATACGCGTCTCTAGTCACCCTTCCTATATTCAGCAGCTGCTTTGCAGTATGTCAGATGCTCCAGGAGACAAGGATTCAGGATTGATGTCCACTTATAGAAAGCAAGAAGAAAAAAAAAAAAAAAGCAAGATCTGGACAGTTGTCACAAATCTCAGCCTAGAAATTGCAAGCTTGTTGAGCTGATCAACTTATGGCCTGGTAAGATAGCCCTGATACTTGTCCAAGTGCATGCTCTCAAGTTGAGGAACACATAAGCAAGTGTGAGTTAGTGTGATCTGGGATAAGATGGGTAAGTTGCATAATTTTATTGTCTGTGCTTAAAAGCTTGACCCTGGCTTATCCATCATGTTAACACTTAATTAGCTAAATAATGTGGCTGCATGTCTAAACTTTTAGAAGTTTCTCATGAAAACAGCATTCCATGAGGTTTGAAAAATCTTCCTTATTTTGTTTTGTTCACTGACAATGGATGTGATGAGAAGGAGGAGTTTTATACCTTTTATCTCTCTGCAAGAAAGAGGTAAATTAATATAGCTATAGTTGGTCAAGACCTTTAGCATTATACCTTTCTTGATTAAAATAAAATCTAGCATATTAAAATTCTGAAATTTATGAAAAATAGTATCTTGAAGTTTTTTGGACTCAAGACCACTTTGGAAAATATTTCAATATTATCAAGACATTTCATTAGAAGGATTTTTTAAGACATTCCACAGCATGAATCTAATTTTAAGCTTACGAGGTAGTGCTGTTTACAAATACTCAAATCGAATTAAAGATATTCAAATGGTTATAAAAAGCATCGGTTATTTCATATTTGACTTCATGTCAGTATGAGATTGGGAAATTTACATTTATTCCCTATTATTTTAAAATATAATGTGAATATAGTGATACTAAAATATGTACTACTTCTAATGCCAGAGAGTGTAGTTTTCAGTAGAAGTGCTGAGAAAATGGGATTTCCCAGGGAAAAACAAAACCTAAACCTTCATATTTTCTAATCTTGCCTTTTCCCAAAATGGTGCCAAGAAAAATAATTTAAAAATATTGCAATAGTGTCAGCTATATGTCTACATTAGTGTGATTAATGCCTTTGCTCTTGCCTATGGATTCCCTGCCTGGGCTGCAGTTCCCTGGATATTTCAGTCTCTCCTTTTCCTTAACCACTGTTATGTGTCATTAAGAGCCTCTGTAATACAAAAGACAGGGAAATCCCCTTTTTGCAGAGGAAGGGTAGCATGAAGTCACAGTGATGGTCTCCTTTATTTGGCCAAAAATGTAGACTAAGTTTTTAAAGTACTAACTCTTTAAATGTTGTTTCCCCCTCCACAGGTAGCACAGACATCTCACAAAAGTGAAGAAAAGCGTGCCACCAAGTGCTGTCATCAACAGCCACCGCTGCAACCACGAGTAAAGGTCTGAACAGCTTTAATTTTCTTTCTGACTGTTCCTCAGACCTCTCAGAGTGGACTTTATTTATTTCCTTATTTTCTTACACCGATGCACTGGAATCGAGAGAGGACATCTAAAAAACATCTTCATGTTGTTTTTGATGTTTAAATCACTAGTCAGCACATATCACTGACAGTCTCTGTCCAGTTAACAAATGGCATACATTTAGACCTAACCTAAATATAGAAATCAGTCCAGGTTCACCATAAGCTTTTCAACCTTAACCACGTGGAAGTACTCTGAAGGCACAGAGGGAGAAAGTCTGGAAGAGTTAAATGCCTTACTAACACTACCTTAACATCAGGTAGCATGTCATGATGTAAACTGATCCTTTTGGTAAGGATAGGACCTAGCAAGGTAGCCGCAGCTCAGTGAGCTTAACAGAGTAATTTAAAGATATATAGCCCAGTTTCAATACCATCTAGTACCTGAACAGCAAAGCACCAGAAGTGACGTATACATCATTGATTTTTATCCCTTTCAGAGCAGTGTTTCATAGCACTTTTAATGAAACATTTAATGATTGTAATGTAAACTGTAACAGAATGGCATAGTTTTATACTTTCTTAATTGGATGCTAATATCCATGTCAGTATTTGCATGAAAAATGGTGTACTGAGCCAAAATATCAAGGTTTTTAAAACTCATAATCATTCTTCTGCTGATACCATCTGTCAGCTTAATCTTCACCTCCCAGAATTCAAGGAAGATGGTGCCTTCAGGGAAAGGAAAAGGAAAAAAACATTCTTATGAAAGTACAGTAAATGGAGTTTAGACCGTAGACTTGAAATCCCATTTGATTAGATAGGACTTATTAGTTATTAATTGTCAAAGTTGGAAAATAATTAAGAATTACTGTTGGGGCACTGTCACTCATCCTCCCTGAAGAAGCAATAGGGCTCCCTGGAGAAGGAGACAGGAAGCGGCACACACACAGCCCACACAGCAAGCTGCCTGCAGAGAAGTTATGGAGGCTGCCTCTGAGAGCACCAGGCTCAGCTGAAATTCCCTCACGAGCTCTGAACGTCTGTGTATCCTCTGCACTGCAATGGAGGGGAAGTAAAGGAGCCTGAATTGCATCTGCAGTGTGCTTGATTCCTCTTGAGCTTGTTTTTACAGCGACCTTGCTTATGCAAAACCTGTATATAGGTATTGCTTGGGAAAAGCATACCCAAGTATGCTTAGCCACCTGGTGCTCCTTATTCCTAGGATACACATCCTTCTTCTGTGTAGCATCAGATATCCGCTAAAAGACCCAATTCTTCAGGAAAAAAGGGAACGGAGCTGGAGAGCACATCACCTGCTGCAGATTATTCTGAAATTAGAACATATGTGCAAAGCAAGCATATATCTTCTCCAAGATTATCTCAGATCTCCTCAGTACTGCAGTGGCTACAGGCCAATTCTTTCTTAACAAAAGTAAGAGGGTGCGTTTCAAATATCTCCAGCTGTCAGCAAATCCTTTGGCATACAGCTACTTTACTAGATTGCCCTAAAGAAATTAAAAAGCTACTGTTCTGTCAAAACGTTGCTATTGTTCGGATTTCTAAAATGAACAAATGTATGGGATTTGTAATGCTTGTGTTCACAGCCTCTGTGAGCCTCCACAGCTTCCACCAAGGCGCCAACAGGTAGCTGGAGGAAACCCCTGCCCACAGAACCGCACAGGTGAGACATGGCGCCTCTCCACTGCCAGAGTATTGTGCTGCTGTAGGAGCAAAGCTACAGAGCAAAACGGTTGGTGCTGAGGTCTGTATCCTGCATGTTTGGGGTTTACTCTGCACCAGCTCTTGTCTGATGGAGGCAGAAGCTCCTTGCTAAAGGAGAAAAGGAGAATTGTGTAGGTACGCTCATGGGCAGAAATCAGGGGAACTTCAGGATTGCCTCAGAGGTGCCCACCTAATCCAGGTGAAACAAAGAATCGTTATTTCATTTTTCCCTTTAAGCCAGCATGAGCTCTAAAAAAATAGACAGGGCATTTATAATTATTTTTTTTAACAAACAATTAGAAATGTTTTAGTGTTTTAACATGTAAATGCTTCCATTGTTTTATTGTTTCCTCTTTTTTTTTTTTGTAATCTCCCCAAGGAATGCCTGCAGTTTTCACTAGTTGGTCAGAGGAAAAAGAGGAAATAAAGGCGGAAGTAAAAGTTAGTAATAGCTACTCTACTGCTCTGCTCATTGTCCGCTGCTGATGCCTTGCTTGCTTGCAAATATGGGCCACAATTATGAAACAAATAAAGCAGCATGTAAGAAGGTAACCCTTGGTATCTGCACCAGGGGTGGCATTTGCAGGAGCCTCTGAGACAGCAGTCATGGAGCCTTGGCTTCAGGTTTTGCAGCTGGGGCAGGAGATACAGTGGGAAGAGTGTAATTCAAAGATGACAAGGGGAAATGTAGTTTACATGTGGAAAATTCTTATTTTGGCAAAGAAAATCAACAAAATCCAAAAAAATTTTCTTCCGGCATCTGGAATCAGTGAGCAGCTGCCAGTGCCCAAGACCCTCTCCAGCTCCTAACAAGGCAGACAGAATCCCACTGTACCAGAATTCCAGCACCAGGCAATTAATTTTATTTTCATATTGTTCAAACAAAATTAAGCATGTGGTTAACTGAACAGGATGGACCAGTTGGCATAAGAGAAGTGCTGTCAGGCTCTAACTTGCAAATCTGTTCCATTTTAAGTGGTCTTATTTTGTCCCAAGAACTAGATCATACAGATGTAAACCCTTGGTACAGAACAGCTTTCAAATTTGAAGTTTCCTAAGGGGTTTTTTTGGGGGTGTACACACACACACACACACACACACACACTATGTATTTAGTTACATAAATGGCATTGCACTTTTATTCAACTGCATCCATATATCTCATATTAATTTTCTGAATTATTTGTCCTATTTTCTTATGTGTAATCCCAGAATGACATAAAGTGATTCTACTAATCAAATTTCCCAGAATTAGAATCCTCAGATTGGTGTTCTGGTAATTTAATGGCAGAAGATTGACTTTCAGAATATATGTAAAAAAAACCCAAAACCCAACAAAACCAGGATCCTTATTTTGCTTTTTTCCTCCCTCTTTCTTCCTCCCCACCCTTTCATTTTGTCAGTAATTACCAGACTAAAAGAGGGAGGGGAGTGTTTCATGTATTTCCTTGTTAAGTAGTTTTAAAGCTCAAGGAGTTTATCCTACTTCCATTTATTAATACAAGACAGAGTCTAAAGTACACACAGACACAACACTTATATTCATTTAGCAGTGACAGGTTAACCAGACTTTCTAAACAAAGAATATTAAACACTGTTCAATCAGTGTCATCCTCCAGTTCTCTGTTTGGTCCATTATCTGGAATCTGAATGAGGAATTAAACTCCCACATCAGATAATAGTCAGTCCCTCTGACGCGAAAGAATTTCCATAATTTATCCTCCAAGGTGAAATTCCACCCTGTGCAGAGGACCAGCCTGAGGCAGATGAACCACTTCAATCTGATGTAAGTCTATTGAAACCTCAAACAGCACATAAGTTCCTGTGCCACTCGTTGCAGAGAGATGTTTTTTACTGCAAGACATCGCATCACCTCCCTTCTGGAGAAGTTAATTGTGGTTATACCAAAGGCCAAATTAATTTCATCATCAGCTTAAAAATCAAAGTTGGGTCAATAAGGACTATCATACTACTTCAAATAATAAAATCCCGTATAAGGTGAGGAACTATTTGCCCTCCTCTGAAGTATTTCTCTTGGGAAATGAAACAGAGAAGGGCACAGAATGGCAACTCCATCTATTTCATACATTCTCAGTGTCCTTTCACATACATAAGCCAGAGCTTCTTGGCTTTCCATGTTGTTTAAAAGGTGATTTGAAACTTTTTGGTGAATGTGCTGCTCTTACTTTTGTGTGCCACTGATATATTTCTCTAGAAGACGTCCTAGCCTGAACTTCAACTCAGGACCTGGCAAGTAATTTAGCACTTATTTATTGAAACATGTGCATGAGCCTTGAAACCATCAGACAGTTCCCACACAAACATCTGTCTTTTCAAAAGATAACACCCTGTCAAAATGCCCTGAAGCAGAATCTTTTCCTTTGGTTTGAAGTAGAAGCTGTAGCAGCTATAGCAGTTAGACAGCAAGTATTTTTGGAAAGATGACAGCTGGGTTGTCAGACATTAATGCTGAATTACACAATGCTTGTATGTTACAGCAGAAACGTAATAAGCAATTATTTTTACATTATCATATATAGGACTGCCAAACTACTGCCTGGGAGGTATGATAAAGGACTTGGGGCCTTCACTGGTCCTGTTGATGTTAGGAGCTTTCCATCCAATGTAAGTGATGTTAGGTCTAATTTCATTCTTGTCATGTAAAGAAGTATCAGCTTAAACATCTGTCATGGAAAAAAGATATCAACAAGTATCATCTCGAAGGCAGAATTATCCCCAGCATGAGAAAAGCAGGCAAGCTAGTTACTGTAACTGCCAGTGATGAGAACTTAGCTTCTTCATCAGCAGCTTTAGTATGCAGTATAAAATCACATTTACTTAATCTTCAGTGTTGGAAGTCTCCAACAAATTTCTTTGTACCTCACATGCCATTTTTACACAGCACTATTAAAAAAAAATCACTGCAGTCTTCAAAGAAAGTAAGGGATCTCTGGGTAGTATCTATTTAGATCTGTTCTCTTCTTGAAATAGGAAATAAAAGAACTCACTTCAGGGAGAAGGATGCACAAATATATTGAATAGCTTCTTTGTCAAGAAAAAAAACCAAGCAAGCTGGAAAAGAGATAACTGAAGTTGATATGACACAGGTCTGTGAAGAATAGAGAGAAAATCTCCCTTGTTTCTCAAAATAGAACTAAGGAACAACAATTGGACTGATTAGGTAAGAGATTAAATAAAAATCAGGAGCTCATTTTCCAACATCTAGTTAAACCTTTAGTTCAGGCAAACTAATCAATTAAGTGTCTAGTCAAATTCATGACTATAAGCCATAAATATGTTTGAGGTAAAAAGGCCAGCAGGTGAACTGCTGGAAGACAAAACGTCCATCTAGGACTTCGAAGATATAATCTGTGCCTCAGTTCCAAAGTCTTAAGTCTTTTACTTTTCCCTAGCTACACGCTACTGAATGCTACTGGAGAGTTGCTAATGGCCTAGACCACACCTCATATGGCTCTTCTCATGCTCTAAATTACAAGGCTAGAAATCAAACTCCCTTCAAATGTCAGGAACCCACTGATGTTAGATAAACTATGCAGATTTGTTCTGAGGACTTCTCTATATTTTTAACAAACGGTCTTAAGAAAAGGAAGGGCCTTAGGAAAAGAAAAAATATAAAAAGATAACAAAAAGAAAGCTCTTCAAAAGTCTTTTTGTTACCTATCAACTGTTGGACATTCTATTTTAAAAGCGTGGCTTTCCAAGGAGCAGCATTCACGGTGGTTTTGGTCAGACTCCTTCAAAATGTTTTTTAAATCCTCATGTCTCATGTCTGGTTTCTTAGATTTCAGCTTAGATTAAGGGGTGACTCAGAGGGCTAGGACATGAAAATGGTTACTCAGGTTAAATCCAATGCAATGAAATAAATTCAGTCAAGTAAAGTTAAGAAAGATTGGTGTGTTTTCCCTTCTGTTTGGGAAGGGTGCAACATGAAATTGCCCAGTTGTTTCTTGAGAGAATGAAGGTCTTTGAGCACAGAAACAACTATCAGAGATGTTAGACAGACTACCAGCTGAACAAAAGGCTACTGAGGACATCTGAGCTCAGTTTTAAGTGGCATTAACATGTAAATATTAGGAAAATGTGTCACTAAATGCCACTAAATATTATTTCTGATGTTAAACAGGACCTGCTTCCACTGTTTCTCTTTGGAAAGGGCAAAACCTGTGAGAATCTGCCCCATGACCACTTTCCCAAGCTGAGAGAGAACCCAATGGTGTAGGTGGCTGTCCAGCTGTGGGGTTCAGATCAAGGATTCGTGTGACCTCTTTGCACACCTCTTCTCCAGCCGGCCTTTGGCTTCACCCTTTCTCTGGCTCACCCGCTGTTAGTCTGCCTAACAACAGCCAGGGATGCCAAAAGCTGCAACACACGTAGCAGTATACCTGTAACAAGTTCTCATTGTAATTCCATCAGCTATACAAGGTGCATGGATTAAGTACTGCTTGCCACACGGCTGAATGTTTTCTGGGGTGTGTATTTATTGGTAAGAAAAATTGACTAGCAGGGTACCTGGATTTTATTCATAGCATCTATTCATAGCACATAGACCCGTTCCACCATTGTAGTCACTATTAAAAAAGTCAACAAAAGGCTACAGTATTATCTGAGCTTCTCTAGCAATTTCCTCTCTCAGATTAGACATGCCTTACTTTCCTTTTGTTGTCCAAGGAAGAATTATTTTTATAATGTTCCACTGTGCTTTAAATAGTTCTCCAGTGCCTTGCTCAGAAGAATTAAGAATAAAATTACCTTTTATTAAAGAAATGTTATTCCTTTATTGCCTCAGATTTTGTTGCAGATGTGCTGGGGTGATTGTGTGGAAAAAAAGTCCCCTTCTCACTGAGTCCTGCCAAGCCCTCCAGGGAGTCCCTGTCTCTGTTAGTCTTCCCACAGCTCCCTGGTTCTTGGGGTGTCTTCTGAGCAACAGCAGTTCTGTCTATTTTATTTGCTCCCTCTCTTACACACATGCAATTTAAGAAAAGCAATTGAAACTACGGCATCTTGCCTCACAATGTTTGTGTAGTGTGAACAGACAAGTATCTAGAGATCAAATTTCTGCTTATCAGCTCCATAAATGTGATCCAAAGCCTGGGGACACCAGTGAACTCTGCAGGAGTTCACTTGCTGAGCAGGTGTTTATGGCCCATTACAGGATGAGAGGAATAGATATTTACCTCTCCAGACTGGGTAGCTTTGGCTGCAATTCACACCTCTGGACCTACCAGTCAGTGGAGCCACATCCAGGTTACAGGGAATTAGCCTGGCAGCTCAGGCCAAACTCAACAGTGAGGCAACAAACACTTGTGTGTCTCTTGCCAGGTTTTGCTCTGCACATAAACTGGGGAAGCCATAGGAGCTCTGTCTTGCCACGCTGGAGCCACGGCGCTGCAGTGAGAGCCCCTCTCCATGCCATGGTAAGTAGCCTTCCAGGGCACTTACCATCAGAACCTTCCTCACATCTTTTACACAACTGACCATGTTGTTTTCAGCTATGCAATTTCTTAATTTATTCCTTTTTTTTTTTAGTAGAAGCTTGATTATTTTTTTCAAAGTTAACTCCTAAATATGTATTAAAAAAAATAATTTAAAAAATCACCAGTGTTAAGATGCCTCCTATAGAAATGAGACAGGAAACAGGCTGGCCAGACCTAATCAGACCATATAGTCTTTTTCCCAGAAATCAAAATATCTCATGAAAGACTTTCCTGCACCTGGAGACACAGGTCTCAGCCAAGATTTGTAAGGCATCTAGACTGTTTTCTATGAAGGGGAGAATCTGTTAGCCCTGGGAAGGGATTTGAAGCACTTCTGACGCCTAGGCATATTCATCCTTGAGGCACCACAGCAGAGGAGTTTCCTAAAGCCTGTGTGCAACCCTGCTTGTAGGTCACCTCTGAACCCTGGCACGAGGCGTGTGGCTCTGCCAGGGTGGGGAGGGGAATTCTCAGCAATTTTTTTTTTCAGTTTCAGGATTTTTACATCATTAATTTTTTTTTTTTTGCATTGTGGTGTTTCAAACCTGGATGCCACATGCAAAAATCCAACAGACTTTTTTGGCTCTTCTGGAACCAGCTGTGGTGCCTCAGGTTTGCAGAGCTGTGAAATCACTGGGGAATTCTTGCAAAGTCTGTTTGAGCTGCCCAGGATTTCAGAGAGCACCTCAAAAATATGTTTTAATCCATTTTGCATGGAGCAAAATTTGGCTGTACCAGCAATTTTCTAATCTGAGGCCTTTTTTATAAAATTGCAAAGCTGGATGGAACAATTTTGGACCTTGAACATTCCCAGAGAATTCAGTTTCCTAGACATTTCCAGTGCTGAGCTGCTCCTGTTTCTACTACTGCATGCTTGTGTTCTCTCCTTGCATTTCTATTGACAGAGAGACATATAGAGCCTTAAAACTGATTTTTTTTTTAACCTAATAATTGCATGTTAGGCTCATGAAAGTTTCTTCCAGGGATTTATGCTTTAATTTCATTTTCAAAGTCTCAGTCTTATTAAGCGACAGTGATCTTGGGATATTAAAAAGTCAATTACGTGATGATTTTTACTAGTCCCATCTTTTTTCAGAACCTCACAAATTATCATTTTGTTATTATGGTCTGTGGTGGAAACCTATTCTCGGTGTGAGTGATAAGACAGGTGTTTGTCATTTTGAAGGCTCCAGTAAAGGCATTTTAAGGTAGTACTCAGCAGCATAAATTAACTGTTCTCTAATAATCTTTGTGAAATGTTCAAGAACATTTTTTTCTGTTCAATTATAAAAATAGACTAGTGAAATTATCACACACTTTCAAGATCTGATCATGTTTTTATGTATTTCAATGGAACAGTTATTTTCTAGCTTTTTCTTTTGCAATAGCAGGATGAATCCCCTGTTTCTGGCTCTTTCCAGAGACAGGACTCTGAACACAAATGTCAGTGCTGAATTGCATGGGCTGGACAGTTCAGTGGCATCACTCTCCCAAGCAGGTCTCTGGAAATAGACACCATCTCTTTGGATCACTGTGCATAAATAGCTTAGAGGTTCCAGAGGAGAAAAACGAATCACAGTGAAATACCAGCCACAAAACAGTTAATTCAGTGATGGAAATGTGTCATCTCTGGCTGCTACACTTCCTCTGTGGTACCTTTTCTTGTGCTTCTGTCCAGCTTGCTTGGTGTTTTACTGTTTCTGGTGAAACAGGTTTGCCTGTTTCCCTTGGGAAACAATAATGAGGCAAATGCACAGCAATTCCTGTTAAGTTTTTTTAAAATTTTCACTTGATTTCAGGTCTCCCACTTACACAGTGTCTCATCATTCTTTGTATTTCTGTTCTGAGCACTTTCCATACAAACACATCCTTAAAAGATACACTGGCCACTTTCCTTGCCCCATGTTTTAGCCCAGCTTTATCTGAACAGTCTTGAATTTCTTGGTTTTACCATGTTAGTGATTCAAATTCTACGGTTAGGGTTTTTGTGGGTTTTGTGTTAGTGCTGTAGTTTGTCACCCCTGTCACTACCACCACCTTCTCTCCCACTGTCAATCAGCAGACTTCTCTATGGATCACACCGTAGGGACTCCTGCTGAGCTCCTGTTGTGCCAGTGCTGGCATAGAGAGGAGAAAAAACCTGCTTTTAAAGTATGGAAAGATAAAGGAAAGCAGCCACAGCAGCGCGCTACAGTATTGCTCTTGCTCCTGTACCATAGTCTGCACACTTCGTGTCTGGGCTGCCCATTTCTATTTGAGGCATTCCTTAGAATGGGGCCTCTTCTTTTAAGAGATAATTACTTGTTACAGTCATTCTTTGATCTCAAAGTGGAGGTCCAGGCACAAGTCCAATTTGCAATTATTTCTCAACAGCAGAAATTACAATAGTAGTTGTCTTGCCTTTTTTTAAAGCAAGTTTTGCCTCTGCTAGTGAATATCTGCGATTTGAGCTATTGTTCCTCAGATGTAGGGTTGTTTTTTCTCCAATGAAGAATTCTACTGTCAAGAAATTGGAGAGTTCTTTGGGTAAATACTCCTCCTTTAATCTCTTTATCCTTCCACTTGCAAAATTTATTCACTATAGATAAAATAATAGAGATGAAAACCCTGCAATATTTCACTCTCTTAATTGACATTGAGATAAATGTGACACAGGTGGCCTTTTCCTTCTTTCTCATTCCATTTTGGGTAGGCTCAGTGAGTGGGTGTGGTGGCCAAACCACAGGGCTGCTGAAGAGCACTGATGCAGTTATCTCACTTCCTTGCCTAGCTGTACATTTGTAGAAGCCTTGGGAAGACTTACTTTCCCAGGAGGGCTATGAATTTCCATTTCTGTTAAAGTTCATTTGAACAAAGTGAACACAAGTCACCTTTAAATTAAAAATTACTTGTGTGGGGTTTTTTAGTTCAAAAACTCTTCACTCTCTGATTTAAAAAAAAAATGAAAAATTAAAAATCAGGTTTGCTATCAAACAAGGCATCCAAATGGGAGGTTTAGATAATGTGTAACCATGAAAAAGAGCTTCTAGAGTCAGAATTTAAAATATTACACATTTTTTCTATTTTTCTTACTTTACAACCAACTCTACTAAATAATGGAGTATTGTGATAACGTACCCTATAAATATCTGTACATAAATGGAGCTGACTAGATGTATTTTCTGCCTGAGGATCTGGATTAGTATATAGGTTGAAATATTGCTATACTGCTTTAAGAAAGTAGAAAGCCCAAATATTATTGCTGTGCACCAGAAGTGATGAGGTACTTGAGAATATGACTGGTAAGCAGTTACTTAGATTAATGAGAAGGATGTCTGCAGTCCAGTAAAGAGCACTGGCGATCACTCAGACATCTGAGATACTGCACTGCAAGGATATTCAGGCCAGAAAAAAAGTTAAAATAAAATGCTAAAGAAGCATAACATTTTCACTAATAAAGGAAGCTTTTAGTCCTGCTCAGTGTATTCATAAACTAATTAACAAAGGAGATTAAAAGTGAGTGGGAGATGGATGACTAGAGATATAATCAGAAAGAGTACACACAGTAAAATGAATGAGGTTTAAAGGGAGTAAATGGGTTTAAAGGGAGATTATCAACTGGATTTTGACCTCACAGTGTGCTGCCTACCTGTCTCTGTGGTGCTACACTTGCTATGCACTATTCAGCCTGACTAAAGAATCTGCATGGCAAACCCAGTCCTGAAACATGTCGTGCTGGGAGCTGACTGAGTGGGCGAGCCTGTGTTTAGTCTTTTCTAATGAAGATTTATCCCAGGGACTGCAGAGGGAAGGAGAATGAAGGGTTCAGACCCACACTCAGGGATCAGTTCAGGCTCAAGTGGCCTTTCTGCCTTTGCAATTATCTGTATCTTGATAGATAGTAGTTAATAATTTTAATGATCTGCAACCAAGATAGCATGGCTTCTTGAGATTAACAGCTTGCCAGGGCAGGGTAAATATACAGGGCTTTATAAAGTTGACGGTATCTCTCTAGGTAGCAACTGCTCTCAATGGAAGGTCCCTGAACTGCTTAAGGTGTGTTTGAAATATTAAGAAAGAAATCTTGTTTTGTGGTTAGTGTCAGCCTGAGCATTAGGTCATGTCAAAGTCGAAGCGTATTTGTTAACAATCAGTGCTAGCTGTGATGCTGAGCTATGGGAGAGGGGAATCAGGACTAAAATGGCACATCTTCTGCATGCTGGGAAGAGACAGGCAAGCAGAAACTCCCAGGGAGTGGCAGAGGTAATGGCCCATATTCACTTCTCAGTATATCTCACACAAAACCAGAATCAAAATGACTTCATTGACATTGAAGAGCTTCCATGCTTGTGGAGCAGCTGGTATCACTTGCCGTCTCTTGTTGGACTGCAAACTGTCCAGATTCACACAGAATCACAGAATCAGAAGGTTGGAAAAGACCTTTAAGATCATCAAGTCCAACCGTTCCCATCCCATGCTAAACCATGTCCCTAAGTACCTGATCTACCCTTTTTTTAAACACATCACTGGCATTGTGAAGATGTGTGTCCAAATCTGATGGTATTTATTTTCCTTAACTGATCGCCGATTTGTTTCAAGCAACAGCTTGTCAAATGACACAATGGCAAGTTTTGGTAATTAAATAAATACATCCAAGTAAATTCCCAATTTTTCTCCAGTCTGCTGTTCCAAAAGGCAGAGGAAAAATACCTTTAGCAAACACATTTTCAAGGAAATTATAATTTTCTTTGTGTTATAACTAATGCAATATTAAGTACATACCTCAACTCCTGAATTATGTCTGCGTCTTTGATGTTAGTGATCAAATATTCATTGCCTTGATTATTCAAATAATTAGACATTTTATCAGTTTCTTTGAAAAGCTCAGAAGTAAAAAGGCAAATCCCTTGAAGGGGTGTTCAATATTTAGTTTACTGTCAGCAGAAGAGTCATCAGGCAGGAGGGTACTGTGACAAGGAAAAAAAAAAGTGTGGCAGAAGGTCTCCAATTTTCAAAGTGAATACTTGAAAACTTTTGCTGTGTTGTAGGCTGCTTCTTCCTCAGAAACAGGAGCCCAGCTCCTCACCTGGGGATATTTATCACCATTCCATCAGCTTTAGTGGAAGGAGAGGCAGGCCAGCCTGAGGAGTGCTGGTCTTGGATGAAATCACTTGCAGAGCTGAAGGGCTCAGTCCAGCTCTCATTCTGCTTTGACATAAACAGTGGCTCAAGACAATGTCAATGAGGAAACACTGCATTTCACCCTTGCAGAAGAGGTGATGAATAGGCATAAAAATAGGCTTAAAGACCATGTAGGATTAAAACTAGATACGTAAATTCCTGTTTCTTTATGAACAACAAACAATGGCATTGATGAAATTCCACCGGGTTTAGGGTTATAATTTAGCAGTGGCTTAAAAAGAAAAAATTACAAACTTAGATCTTTATTATGCTTAATTGTTTCAAGCTTTCTGACTACTGTGTGGATGTAGTGGAACATTAGAATAAAATCAGCTTAATGCTCATGCATAATGTGCAAGAAATTTTTTGTTTGTTATAATTTCTACCCTTTCATATTAATTGTAATCAGCAAAGAATGCAGGCTCTAGTTGTCTTGCTAATGATAAATACAAATATAGCAACAGCATTATTCATTCTATTTACTGATGTATTTCACCCTGGATGTACTCCATGCCAAGCATATCCCTATGGAAAGAACAACGGGAGCTTGTCAGTGTCATGCACGGTAGGAATGGGGGTGTGTAGAAAGGATGTATACTTTTTATACTGAGAGATTAAAATATAAACGTGCTTTCCATCACTTTCTGCCACAGATTTTTGTCATGACTCCATGCTCCAAATGCTTATGTAAGCATGCAGAAATATATTCTCAAAAAAGAAGTGGCTTAACTTAAATGTTAATGATTTTACAGATTCAGTGGTGATGATAAGCACTATCTATAAAAAGGAGGTCAGTCTGAATGCTTCCTAATAAAATACTGTGACACCTATACCTAAGTATAGGTAACACTTTATGTAAGTACGTAACAAGCTTAGGCAAGAGACTGGGGAACATGTGAGAGAATAAACCTCTCAAGTTGTTTCTAGAACACCTTTTCATTTGGGACAGTGAATAGTGAATAGCTATACTGTGGGAAGCAGAATAGTGACAAAACCATAATGGTAAACACGTCTGCGTGGTGCTTATGGGATGTAAAGGTCTGGAAACTGATTTCACTGTCTTCTGTAATTGTCTTCCTAACAGACCCACAGGTTGCAATGCTGCAGATGAAACGTGGTCAAGGATAAGCATGTCATATCGTCAGGGCTATGTGAGCAGAAGGTGACCAGTCTTGCAGTGGAGGAACTTCTGAGTCCCAGGGTAGGTGACCAGGTCTGATAACCACTATTACGGCTCACACCAGGAATATGCCAATGGCCATTTGGCATCACCATCGTAAACTACCCCACTGTAATAATGAATAATACAAAGAGTTAAAAACATGATCTTTTTGAGGTACCTTTATGAACATGCAAATAGTAATTTCTGAAGAAAAATACGTCCTCATTTATATTTAAGCACTGCATTTTCAAGAGTCTTTTCTTTTTCCTCAATAATGGATCAGAAATAAAAAGATTGCAGTTGTTACAACAGAGTCAAGGAGAAAGAGGACAACTGGGAGCATTAAAAGCAGGAAAGTGTTTTTATTTTCATTTCGGTTTTGTTACCCTTCAAACTAAGACATGACCTCACTGTGTTCTTTCCTTCAACAATGATGTTCCATTCATACTGAAAGAATTCAGGGTTTCTATGAAACTCAACTAAAATACAAAATAATTCTTTAAGCAGCATATTAAAAAATTCATTGTCTTGCGAAGGCCAAACAAGTTTGAATGCCAGCAAAATAATATGCACTGGCTCTCTCTGATGGACACGAGTATTGCTGAATAGCATGGATTTTGCACAGATGGTATTTATTGCCAGCAAAATACAAGAAATGACTGGCTGGTGTCAAACTGGGCCATGGATTGGAAGCACTGCATGAGAGGCAGAGTAGTTAGAGAGTCACAGGGACACACTATGGAAGTGCTCGCTTGCCACAGGGCCCTGCCATTGACTCTTGTAACAGATTCAGAGCCATATGGTAGCAGTTGTTCTCAGTTCGTATCACTTGACATAAGGCACAAGTCATGCTACTAGTTGAGTGTCTCCTCATTTATTTTCAGATGTTTGTAGCTCCTTCGTAAAGGGTTCATCAGTAGGAAAGGTGACAGACTGTTGAATAGAGATACAGTGTATGTTCTTTAGATAGGATCTGCTTAGGATGTAGAGGGAGAGATTGTACTGATTGCTTCCATAGTAAGCCACTGAAAGAGCTTTCCTAAGAGAGGCTGTGGATATCCTATAACCAGAGAAGACCAAAGAAGGGCTGGAAGCTCTGTTTCTCTGACAGATCAGAGAAATGGAACAAAGAACATTTATCTTCTATACCAACCCACAGAGGAGAGGGACTTCTGCACAGAGGACCCAAAATCTGCCAGGTACTCAAGTCAACATATCTTACACTAAAAGAACCTTTCCATTCTTTTTTCTTTCTTTGGGGTGGGTGGAGGGAGGTAGGAGTGGGTGCGTATAGGGGGCAAGTGAGCTCTGCACAGAGGGACTTTGAAACCTAGTTCATGACTCTTTGTTCATCTATTTCTTGTGTAGTCCTTAGTGACTACAAGGTTTTACTCAGAAGCCTGCAATAATGAATACAAGTAGAGCCACGGAAATACTCTGCTTGAAAGCAGCCGATTAAACATGTAACTCTTTTTAATGGGGAGAAGTCAGTAAACAAAATTGTAAGTGGAAATTCACCATCTTTTGTGTTATTGCATATAACGAGATGTACCCTTCATAGTTCTCCAAGCGAGTGTTTAGAAGGCTGCATGCATAGTTCTGGAACAGACCTTGTCCTAGTGAAACTGCTGAGCACAGCTTTTATATTGTTGTATTAATGCAATTTATTTACTGTGAAATGTTCGCATTATTGAACCCTATTTTTCTACCAGCTGGTCACACCGTGAAAAGCAAACCATCCAGCTTAAATAAATAAAACAATACCATTGTGCTGGTAAGTCAGAAGGTAGGCTATTCTGTATAATGGAAATGCAAATATGAATGCAATTGTTATTTCATGGATAAATGGAACTTACAGAGAAGTGGTGCAATGTTTTTCCCCTCTTTTGTTCTTATAATCGTTAGGTCACATACTAATCCATCCTTGGTTTGCCATAGACCTTACATTTTAGCACACTGCTGTTATGGAAGAATGGTATTTCAAAAGAGCTTATGAACATTTCTTTTCTGATCTAGTAGCTTGGTGACCAGAGGTTGAAGTATCAAATTACCAAATGTCTCCAAAAGTTATCTCACAGACACATCCTTTTCTGCTGAAAATTACTTGAGATAATAGCTGTTTTCCTGTGGGTCTTTTCATGTTGGGGAGTATTCTCAGTTAGGCACTCTCAGCACTCCAAACAATAAGCTGATGGCTGTGCCTCTTACTCCCTGTGTCCTCTCTCTATTATTGCAGTTATTTCAAGGTTCAGGAATTATATTAATTAGAATTAAAATGAATGTATAACCAGGAAGACTGAAGATGAGTCTTAGCTTTCCAAAGAATGTTTTTGTTGCCTTTTGGGTTTTTTTTCTGAAAGACTGGTTGATATTTTGTTAACACTGGGGGGGCTTTTGTTGTGGTTTGTTTGGGTGATTTTTCCCTGTACACGATGTAGTGTGCAGCTGAGGTCCATCAAGATTTGTGGGTATCAGAACTGGAGGACTGCAAAGTCTGAAGTAGGTGGAGAGGGCACATAGCTATTGAAGGGCATGAGCTGAAGGCTCTGAGGTGGGCAGAATTCTGCCCCACAGAGCAAGGCACTGAAAGTGTGGGATTTATGGTTATCATATTAATCCTACTTTAATGCTTCTAATATGCATGTGGTCCTTGAAAAAAAGGGACCTGTGTGCAGAACATTCCCTCCTTGTCATCCATGACGTTGCAGCTCTCAGATGTGTGGTAGACCCACTTGAATAAGCAGCTACATTTCTTGATGCTTATCCAAGGCAAGAGAAACTGTGAAAGTTTTGAGGATCACCTTTCACATTAAATCTGCTTTCTTCAGGAAATAAATTCTCACTTCAGCTTGGCCTGTGCTATATAAGTATACAAATCAAGACGTTTTTCTGATTGAAAGGGCACACAGTGATTGCTCCAGGCTATTAATACTATTCTTGTGTGGAATAAAGAGAGATAACCAAGAAAGAGCTCTGAAGTGATAATACACACACAAAGAGTGCCCTTATTCCAACACAGCACACCTTCACCACCACTTACTCAGGGAAATAGTGCTCGCTTTGTATTTTAGTGACACTTAGGAGGATTCATGCTAAAAGATTAAAAGGCAAGATTCGGTCCCTGTATTAAGGCTACACTAGTTGAAAATTAGCTGATGAACTACATTAACTCTTTCTCAAAGATAGATGATGTGTGGCTAAAGATTGTAATTTTAATCCTGAATTAACACTGAAATGGAAGAGGAACTAGCTTGTAACCTTGGACTTTTATGCTCTATTCTGAATAACTTTGAGTCTGAACTTCATTTTATCTTCCAGATGAATCTGATTCAGTCCCCCTGTAAATGACAGAAAATTTTCCACTGGTTTAAATGGGGGCTGAGGTGTCGTGGGCAAGATCAAACAGAGGAGAGAGCCTTTACAGAATAAGGTAGGAATGCTCACAATTCACAAGTGGTACTGTGGTAGTCCACAGTACCCTGTGTGAATGCTGAGCACCTGTAGAATGATGTTCAACAGGCTATGTCCTACTTTATAGCTGGGACTGTCTCCTCTGAGGTCATCACAGTGTATTGTGTACACACACCTACATCAGCCTTATCCAGACCACCCTGGACGACTGCACCAGGCCATGACATTACATATATGTAACACCCAAGAAGTTGGGGAAGTTGGTCTGTGCTGGGTTCTGCCTCGCAGAATGGAGCTGGAACCATTTCAACAGCCCAAGAGTAGGTTTATGGCCCTGAATGGATCATTCCTTTGAGATGGTTATTTTCAAATTCTGTTTCTTCTCTATATTATGGAAAGGTATTTCTTTCATTCAGTAGGTATTCCTTTAGTTCAGTATGGTAGAACCAACAGTGTTACAAGGTACTTTTTCTTTGATGCTTGGTAAATACCTTCCAGAGTTTTAGGTAAAATGTCCTCATCTGCAGGAGATAAGGGTAGGATATTGTCCTGCCATATGGATCATTTTTGCTTGCCTGTCTGGAATTTTTATTACAATGTCAGATCCTCCACAGAGCAAAGAAAGTGACAGGGAAAGCCTGGACAGCGTTCTCCAGTGCCTGCTGAGGTCCTCAGCCTTTAAATATTTCAGACAGCATCTCTGATTCAGAATGAAAATGAACAAAGGAAAATACGGGCTTGGTTTTTAAGGACAGGAGTTGCAGGAAGAGCTAGAGATGAGATTTATCAGGGTATGGAATGGGTTTCGAGTGGAAAGTTATGGCAAATTAGCTGGAATATAGTACTCAAATATATGGCAGGAAGCAATTCCAGAGAGTTATGGCAATAAGCAAAGTAGCCTACAGGTCTTTTTCATCCAGACACTTTGGGAATGAGGCTGTGATTGGTTTCTCTCACAGCACAGTCTGCAGCTGGTAAGCAAGGAGGGGAAAAAAGTCAATATTTTTTTTTAGAAGTATTCCATTTTTTTGTATTCTGGCTACGAGGTCATCCGATTCTCTGTGTACCCATCACTGTGTGAGCTGAGTTGCCCACTTACCCTATAGCACTCTGGAAAAAATTTTGATTGTAGAAACAGCCAACAGCATTGCATGTGGTGGCAAGAAGGTAAGGGGACAAAAACAGGAGGTAAAGACCAAAACTGTTCATCTCATCACTCCCCTTACTGTCATAAGAGCATTCAGCTCAAGAGAACACTTTTTCAGGCTGTGTTCAATCTGCTGCAGTTTTAAATGTCTCTAGTGATAGGGAATATTTTCTCACTACTTACTGGGAAGTTAGAGTGTGTCAGTTCGAACTAATAAATATCTGGTTTGACGGTGACATT
The DNA here is from genome assembly GCA_022605575.1 of Laterallus jamaicensis coturniculus. Taxonomy (NCBI): domain Eukaryota; kingdom Metazoa; phylum Chordata; class Aves; order Gruiformes; family Rallidae; genus Laterallus; species Laterallus jamaicensis. The sequence continues at coordinate 13,874,877 of JAKCOX010000015.1, forward strand.
TACAAGTTGCCTGCTCCACTAAGCTCAGCGCACAAGTTAACAGCTCACAGTCTAAAGTCAGTTCCTTAATTATCTTGTCTTCCCCCCAAAGATTTGTCAGGGAGCCTTCTGATGATATCCCAGATAGATGTGCTATACCAGTGGAGCATGGTTTTGACTTTGACAAGCTTTCTGGGTTCCTGAAGACACCTTGCATGGTAGGAGGAAGCAACTCAGCAGTCGTTCCAGCACTTGTTCCTCCCACCCCCATAAGATTTTCCTTAGAATGCATTTGCTTGAGGGTTATTCAACTTGTTCATCGTTCAGTTCAACCGAAAGAAAGAAGAAAAAATCTTCCTTATTATTGAAGGCACTTTAAGGAAAAGTTCCCATATCTAGGACAGGGTAGAATATGAAATATAAATTAATGTGGAAAGGACAAAAGGAAGTTCATCACAGTGTATGGATTCTACAATTCTTTTCATAATTAAATTCTTGCTTCTTAAATAGACCTGGGCTCTTTTTCCTTCCTCACAGATATTCTACTGAAAGTGATTTCATGTGATTTCATGTATTTTTCTCTCACCTTCATGAAACATCATGGATGACAAATAGATACACATTTTAGGCTTGTGGAATGATACCTTCTATAGATGCAGAAATTAATTATCATTCCTTCCAACATAAAGCCTTATATCTCCTCAAATTACTGTATTAAAAATCATGATTAAAAAAAGTCCTTTTCATGTGAGAATCTCAAATAAACACAATATAAATGAATTCTCAGAAAACCAGCCTCAATGAATGCATTAAACCTGTTCTGTGGATGGTTATACAGACACTTTGAAAATTTTTCTTTTCATATTTACAGTCAGCTTCATGGGCACAATAATAAGATCTTCAATCCCTCCATCTTATTTGCTGCAACCACCGCACAGAAATCAGAGAGAAAGCTTCAGAACAAAAATATGCTGTGATTCTTTTACAATATTTTACTCCTGAGTACCTGAAGAAAAAAAAAAAGAAAAAAAAACCCACAAAAGCCTCAATATATTCTTCTTTGATGGAGTAATTGCTTAGTGGATAAGAGATGCAGAAAAGAGCATCTATATTGGCCCTGGTAAAGCTGTATAGCATCCATATAGGCAGGGTGAGAAAATATGTACCAGCACTAATCAGCAGTACAACTAAAGTGGCTGAAAAGACACTTTCCTAGAAGATTTAATACTCTGCTCTAAAGCTGGGAAGGTATTTCAGACAGGTCTGTCAGTGCTTTCATTAACTTAAATGATGGAAGACTGTACTCATGTAAAATTTGCAGTGTCCATTAAACTAACAAGGGTACCAGCAGTCTTCAAGCCAGAATTAAGATTCAAAATTATCTTGATAAATTGGAAAGATGGTCAAGATTCAGTGAGATGACATTGAGAGTGGGCAAGTGGCACTGTGCTATACAGTATCACAAGAGAAGACCTGAGCTAAAGCACCCGTCAGTAGTGCAGCATTGTGGCAGAAGTGCAAATCTTACCTGTCAGTGTCATACATGAAACATGGGAAGTAATTATTGTTTGCTACTTGGCATTGATGAAGTTTGACTCAGAGAACTTCATCCAGAACTATTGTATTTTGACCAAAAAAATTTTAAAAAGCACGGGTAAATTGGCAGGAGTTGAGAGGTATCGAGAACAGGAGTTTTAACAAATACCTATGAGTAAAGACAGAAGTTGGAGGTTTTGTGGGTTTTTTTTTAAAAGACAGACAGAAACAAAGAAACAGAAAGAGACAGAACCTCTGTTCTTGGGGCCTATCCAGTTACTCTGTGATCTCATACACATTAAAGCACACCTTGCAACCTAAACCCTAGGGTGAAACAGGGAGAACCAACAGACATGTCTAAGGAACACTGACATATATTGAGAATATATAACCATACATATATTTTAATCTATACTCCATTAAGTATCTACTGAGGACAAACCTACCTCAAAAGACTGAAGACTTCAATGCGTTCATTTGGTTTAGAAGGTACTTAAAATGAGTTTTAAAAAGAAACAGCTCTAAATGTAAGATAAAAACTATAACCCAGTCATAGTTCTGTACCATTTTTTACTTCAAAAAATGCCATGGCACTTGTACAGAGCAACAAGGAAGCTAAACAGTGGAATTGACATTAATCATACATCATTCTCCACTTCAAATGTCAAAAAAATTATCTACATTATTCACCAGGTTCAACACTTGCCATAATAGTCAAACAAAGCCTATTCTTTCTTTTTCACAATTCAGCCTACCAAACCTCTCTCATTACTGCTAAGGACAAGACACAAGAATTATGATGTCATCCACCTTCCTACAACGACAAGCTCCACACAATTCTCTCCAGCCATTTTTTCCCACACTTCTGACACAGGAAATTAAAGAGCATAATTCCCATGGGCTCTCATAATTGGATCCTTAAGGTGGATAGTGGAGCAAAACATTTAAGCACAGATCTGGTTTAGTAGTTGTCACGCAGTAAGTGTCACGCAGAGAGCATTCAAAGTGTACTGAGAGAATTTTGGTGTTTTGGTCTTAAAAAAAACTATGGGATTGATAACACAATTGCCACTCATTTGGAAATATCCCTTGCTTTTTATAGAATTGTTGAAAGGACACCATCTCCTGGGTATCTCAGTGGTTTATACAGTGAATGTTTGGGATGAGTAACTTCATGGTCCTTGTTAATTAATCTTTTCAAACACATTAATTAAATGTGAAATGAGTATATTTTCCAGCCTTGGTTTTGCCCATCTCCAACACCAAGCAAGTGGCATGCCGTTGGTTATAAAAGAAAAATTAAGATTGTGGAGCATTTTTCCAGAAAAAAAGAGGAATCTTCTGAAGAGAAAATAGAATGCCAGGGAGTGACTCTGATGAAGAACACAGACTTCTGCTAAGCGAAATAAAATCATATAATGTCATGGGGAAAGGTTGAAGAATGAATGACTGTATGGCAAAAGAGAATAAAAGCATAGGATACATTCACAGCTGTCATCTGAAATGCACTTGCTTGCTTTTTCTGCCCAGGAACAGGCTAGAGTTTAACAAGAAATTAGACTGCTGCCATTGATATGCTTGTTGCACCACGAGAGAGGTCCAAGCAGTATTTATGCTGTACATGCTGATACTTTCTGTTACGTGTGCTGTATACAGCTCATCACCAGGGCACTGCCAGATGCACTGAAGTACAAAGTATGCAGTATATTACCTAGGAGCCTTCTGTGGGTCCTTCCTCAAATTAAGGGTTGCGTGTTATCTGAGTGTTGGATCCCAGTCTCCGGTGCAGCCAGGAACGTGCTGCTGATGCCAGCTGCTAATGGGGTCAGTGATGATTGATAGTTCCTGAAAGGAGTTTCTGCCCAGTTTAGATGTCAATGAAAATTTTCTACAGACTGTATACTGGAAATCCCTTAAAGAACTAAAAATCCCATCAAGAACTAGAAACTACTCTCCTGAGCATTTCTTACCTACATTTAGCCTCTTTACTACTCTTATTTCTATTCCTTTTTCTGTTGTCTCTCCACAGTCACAGAGCTGGGGATCTCCCACAGCAGGATTAGCCTCTGAGCAAAGGATGCTGTATATTGCACTGTCTCTATTTATATGGCTCCCCAGTAACAAAAACAGGCATCTAAAGAACATTGAAAAATCTGTCTTTCCTACTTGGAACACTGTAGCATAGACCTGGCCATAATATTTCTTCCCAGCAGTATTTGTGGGCAAAGTATATTTTAGAAAGCAAAGCATGTTTTTACAAGAACAGAATAATTACCTTTTTTTTTTTTTGCAAAACAACCCACCGAACAACCCCAAAAACACCTCTATCCAAATCTGTTTTATAGAGCAAACTACTTCTTGGAAGCCTCCCTGTGTTGATCAAGTTTCAAGTTTTGACCAAGATAGAACAATCTTGTCTCATCTCGAAGCTTTTCCTACAGAAAATACATCTTGGTCTTGTTAATGAGCCTAATTAAGATAAAATCTGCAGAAAGAAAGTGAGGTCAAGAACCTTAAACAATTCCTTTCATACCACCTACTGAAAAGAAGATCTGCTGCTGAACTAGCAACAGTGCAATTGTGGTGTCAGGGATGCTTACAGTTAGAGAAACCCCACAGCCATAAACTTCACAGTGCATATACAGCACCAGCCTCTGCACAAGACAGGAGGCAAAGAAAATGCGGCTATTTTCTGAATACAAATCACCCTCAGCACTGCAAATGAGACTGTCCAGGCTGTACCTGAAGCAAACAGAATTGTTTTTGCTTTAATGCATGTTTGCTCACTATGAATTGTTTTCAAAGTCACCTTCCTGCACCTCATAAGTTCTGCTTGCCATTTCCACCTCTGTCCTGTGAAAGGATGGGAGGAAGACACAGTGGCTAAAATTAATTCTGCTCTCAGCTCTGTCCAACAGCACATGTGGAATTTTAACCCATGATACAACAGCACTTGTCCCAGTTTTTGCATGGTGTTTGTTTTCTTTTTCTTAGTCAACTGGAGCTTCAGTGCCTTATGTCCAGGATTCTCCTTGTATGTTCTTCTGCTTCTACCCCAACCTTTTGGGACATCAGCTTTTCAGAGAAAGTGCTGTCTGTTTTTAGGTACATGCTTTGCTATAAGACAAGTCAAATGATGTGAGGTGAGATTGTGGCTGATAAATTAAGAGGTCAGTTGACTGATGCTTTTTCCTTCCTTTTGTCTCCAGTTTTAAAATATTTGTTAACACCACCCACAGCTTGAATGACACCCCACTGAAGAGAGACTATTACTGAATAATGTGAATTTGGGTATTTAAGCAGAACATCTAAAATAACACTGTAACACCTGAAGGTATATTCTTCAATTCTTAGAATACTATGGATAATTAAAGTGTTATTTTAAACAGAGTAAAATAATAATAATTGCTTTACCTGAGATTCCAGTTATAGCAACCTACATTTAAAACTTCATTCCTATCTAACTTACTTGTAGGGCAGCAGTGAATTCAGTCTATCAGTAAGGTTTTCAAATTAATACAAAATGAACCAGGACTTTTACCAAGAGAGAATTTCTTGTCTTTTCTTAAGCTCCAAGAGAGGAGAAAGTAAAGGAGGAAAAAAAGAAAAAAAAAAAGTCCATTCCAGCTCAAATTTGAGATGGTAAATTATATTTTCTCTTTCCCCTAGGTTGAACCTCAACACAAATAAATAAATATCAAGAAGACAAATCTAACACAAACTACCACATTCACTCGACTAAATCATCCCTTGTACTTTGATCAATTTAAGGAGCAATCTTCTTTTCCTTTTAACCTAAAGAGCTAAAGAAGACCACCTGTAGAGGAGGGAATGTAGGAGACATTTCAGCAATTCCCTGCATGAGTTGGTACCCAAATAATTTTGCCTTGAGCAACAAAGGGCCAGCTAGAGAGGGCTCATGGAAATCATTACAAAACAGTGCAGCTACCTGCTCTTTCGATGCCAGTTTAACCTGCGCCCTGCAGGATTCCTCTTTACTTGAGACCTCTGAGGAACTAGATTACTCTTGTCAGCAGGAGTTAAACAGAACAGGATGATCAGAAAATCACAACCTTTGCGAGCCAACCTCATCTGCCTGTCAACCAAGACTTGTCCAGATCTTCTGGCCTAAAGACTCATTGCAGGACCTCCTAGCATGGAAACTAATGCCAAGGAAATAGAAATCCTTCCTAACAGCACCACGGGGTCATGCTCCCTAGCAAGATGTACCCTTATTAAAACAGATTTTATCAGGGGAGTCTTGCTCCCCGACTCACCTACTCCAGCTCAGATGAACTCAGCAGGTTTGGGAACTGCAGCAGGTTGTCCTTTGGAAGGCTGTAGACCAAGCTGTTGTCTTTCCTGCGTGTTATGACTACAGAGTGCATGTCACTGTTCAAGATAATTTCTGTGCAGCTGCTCATGCTAAATTCCTCCCAAAACTACTACTGGGGGTTTTTTTCCTTCTTATTCCTATTCATTCACCATTTCTTGCTGTCTACCTTGCTACTGGTTTTGTGGGAGTCATGCAGTGGTCATCTCTTGGTGGCTTTCTGGCTTTTAATTTTGTCTTTTGAAAGACATACTACACTTATAAAAACTCAGCCCAACCAGTGTTTTGGGAGCTCTCTCAGGTAACTGACAAGCAGCAGCACTCACTGGATAGGGCACTGCCATGGATCTCTGGAGACCTGGGTTCTGCTTCTGCCTGCAGCCCAGGCACATTCAGTAGCTGTGGGTAAGTCAAGTCCTTTCATCTCACTGTTTATGGACTCTTTGCATATGTGTCATTTGTTTTCAGAGGCCCTTTAGATTAGGAGCATTTATTGCTGTGTGTTGGTATAGAGGCAAATATCACATGGCTGTGATTTCACCTGAGTTTACTGAAGTATGAAGGAAAGCTAGAGGGGGTCCTACATTTTAGAGAGGCAGAAAAAGGCTGAAATCAGTAGTATAGCTGCCAATTCTTATTACTGCCAATACACTTAGCTTCTTTGATAGCTCTTTCTAAAAGACATAGTCAAAATTATCTCTTATTGTAGTCTATAGAAGAAACTTGGCAAATAACCCCAGCCTTTTAAAACTGGAGAAAGCATGTGTTAGAAAAGAAAGAAGTGATACATGTTGAGACAAGGAACCAAATTTGTTTGCTTATCCTTGTAAGAGTGCAACTGCATGTTTCCAGGTTTTGAGATTATTTACTTTCTGAAATATTTTTTAGAGAGTGTATTATGGTCATATTCACAATTGGCCTCAGAGAAGGACATGGACTTGGAGCTTGTTCAGGGTAATTTAATCAATCTTATACAAAAAAAGCAACAGCCAACCATTATGGCCCAAGTCAATACTAAAATGATTTCCCAAAACTCATTTCAAAGTCACTTCCAGGAAACAACTGGTAGCTTCAAAACTCTGAGGCTCAACTATAAATTTAATTTTCTTTAAGGTCTGTAATTGAGCTTTTTTTTAATAAAAATATGGTGCGCTGCCATTTCCTTTCAATAAAATATTGCACACTGGGTGGCACGTCGCGTTCCTGTTTACTCCTTATTTTTTAATGTGAATCAATATATTTTGTAAGGTTGTTACCACCTCATAGTGACTAGAAATATAAATGCAACTCATTTTGTTACAAGAAAAATAAACACATGGCATAAATTTAATCTGCCTGCCTACCTACCAGATGGAGAAAAAAGCAGGGCCAAGTCACTGATGGAGTAACTGTTAAATCACATCAGCTTGTTGTCGACTTACTTACAAACACAAACTAGTCCACTTGCACCTTTGGGTAGTCAACATGTTTTCTCCCAGCTTCTGAAAGTAAGTGCCTGGCAGTTAGCGCTTTATTCATGGATTAGACAGATACACGATGTGATCATGAGGAAATTACTTCCTGCTCATTTGGATACCTGTAGCATAACTACACTTGAGAGCTAAACCTTTCCATTTCATGCACTGAGCCTACCTCTGATGGAATTGAAAAGTCTGAGGTTTTGGTGAACTTTCACTATAATTACTATAAATATATCCCAAGGAATTCATAGCAATTTCCAATAAAGCATCAGTTCACTAAGATGTTTATTCAGGTATGAGCAACAGACGTTTTGACACTGACTTCACAGGATAGAGGCTTGGTCAATGCCAAAGGACGTATCTGATTCTGGTGAGCTTCTTTAATACTTTAGTTTCTGTTGAAACCAATGAAACTATTCTGTGAGGTAAAAGGATACTCAGAGGATCAAAAAAATGGTGAGCTTTTGTCTCAGAGCATCAGATGTTTGGTATGGAGTGTGGAGTGAGTGCAGCTCCTGTAGCACTGCCGACTTGTCGAAATACTGCCTGTAAAAAAAGGCAAATTCCACCCTTACAAAAAAGCAGTGTGAGGCCCCGCTTAGTTGTTTGTGTCACTGTGCTGTCATTGATATAATCTACCAAAGCAATCCTTGTGTGCTCTACAAATCAAATAAAGTAGACTCAGGGGGAATATTAGGGAACAAGGAGAGAAATGTGTTGGAGGGAACAGGTGGGATCATAAAACCAAAGAAAAGCCCCACACAATTTGTCCAGAACTGCAGGAATGTCAGTTAAATGTGTCTAGGAACATTCTGCATATTTTAAAATTCTTCGGCTTACTTGTGAATTTTCTCTCTCTGCCACCTCTCCCCCCTTTTTTATTTTCTCTCTCTTTTTTTTTAAAGTTTTTTTGAGGGGAGAGTTAGCCACAAGGAGAGAAAATTGAGAGGAAGGGAGGATACAAGGAAGGAAAAAAGGAGGTAAAACTTCACTCATCCATTAAAGCTATTACTAATAGGAATATTACCATTACATCTTTTATCTGAGGGTTTTCTTAATGTTTCTGGGGTACATTCAGACTCCCCAAAATAATTCTATGGAAACATCAATGTAAATATGATGCCAAAATAAGCTGCAAATGTCAAAGAAAAGATTACCTTTAGAACTACTTGCCCTGCTTGCCCAAGTACCTGGTAGATTTTTCTATCCCATCACCTTCTAATAAGCTATTGGATGGCTTTTGAAAAAAACCACCGTAATTCAAGCAGAAATAGAGGGCTGATGCAGCAACCGCTGGGTGAGGTTCAGTGGTCTTTGCTATGCAGACGGTAGGACTAGATTATCATAATGGTTGCTTCTGGTCTAAAATCTATGAGCCTATGAATCACGGTAATGATACTGCTGCCAAGTCAATTAGCAGCATATATTCTAAGAGAAAGAATTAATTATCATACATTCACCTTCTGCCTTGACACCTGTGGAACTTTCTGCTGGGTCATTTACCTGTACTGGATTCTTTGGGTTTTTCACCCAAATCCCTTCAGCTCTGGCCTCTGGATTCAGAATCCTATAGAAATAGAGTCTTTGGCTCTCTTAAATGTCTTAACTTGGTTAATTTATTATGCTGACAATAGACACAGGGTATCTAAGGGTTTGAGATGGACTTTTTCTTCCCACTGCTATGAATATGTAGGAGGGGAGGTCACTAGGATCTATACAGATAAAAACAATTTTTCATCAGATCACAGAGAAGACTGAAAAAATTCATATGATAAAATACATACATGTATGTTCATGTGTGTATATGTTGATGTGTGGAATACATGTAAATTTGAGAGGACAAGAGTTTACGTATGAAAATGTTTGCCTACAAGTAGGATATGGGGAGGCTGTTATTCTAGCATTTAGGAATCTAGCAAAGTTCAAACACTTGCCTGCTTCTTTCAGTAGTTTCTGATGCACATTCAGATAACTCTGGATTAGAAAGTAACTGTGGTGTAACTGTCTCATTTCATGATACCAGTCTACTTTCTTACTGATTTGAAAAGTCTCTAGTACGTGTTTTGATGACCTTTACAAGGTATATCATACAACATCAGATCATCAAGTGCAGCGGGTCTACAAGTGAGTACTACCAGTTCTGTGTCTCAAGCCAGCAGCTCCACAGTCTTGCCTGGACCTCTACAAGACCTCTCAGTTTCCTATTCCAACCTCTGAAGAGATTCTCTAGTGCTCCAAAGCCTTTGCTCTGATGAAGTCAAGAGAAATGATTAGGACTTTTGGCATTTATGGTGCAACCACAGTTTTTTCAAAGAACTGCTCTTTCAAAGAAGCACTTTTTTTTTGTCTTTATGGATCTTTGCACAAAGCTCCCTATGGAGAACTCAAAGTTAGGAGCAAGGAGGACATGCAAGAGTTCTGGCCCCTCTCAGATTCAATAAACGCATGTCTAACAGATGGCTAATTACAAAGATAACTATTAACCAATCTTAGTAACACTTAGCTCTTCCAAAAATGTCATGAAGAGATATTCCAGCACACTCTGTTCCAGCACAACTGAGGTGAGCCAAACATATCCTGCCCTAGGCTGGTGCAGAGATTCAAAACCCAGAATATCTGCTGTCCTGATGGCTTATTTTAATTCTCTCTAACTGTGACCCTTTGTCAACCATGGAGCTTTATTCAAGACCAGCAAGGGCTGAATAATTGGATTTGCTTGGCAGGTAACCTTTCTTACTCTGCCAATTAATCCAGCAGAAAAAAAACCCCACCACTGATCTCCTGTGAGAAGAAACACCTAAGAGATCAAAGGCTGAATTTGCTCTCCCTGCACTATTGCCAGTGACTACATAGGATGTATACTTGGGCATACTGCTCATGCACCATGCAGCTGAAGTGGGCACATCATCATGATTTCGATTAATCTGGAAGCTCAGCATGCTGGACTTTCATAAATATGGAACAGACGCCCAACATTATCAAATTTAGTCTGACAAAATTTCTGGCCCAAGCAAGGCAACTTGTCTGGTAAAGGCACATGATAATCTTAAAAGTACATGCTCTGATGGATAGGCCAGTTCAGTGCTTTTTCCTGTGCTCTCTGAACAGTTAGTATTAGACATTTTCCTGCAGCTCCCTGTTTTCCAGAAGATTTTTCTTCCCTTTCCTCCCCCTTCTCCTGCTCCCACAATGATTCACAGAGTGAAATATGGATTAACACCATCTTAGGCAGATAAGAATATTGATTGTGGACTGCAAACTTCCTGGAGGAACAGATCAGCCTTTAGACGGCTGCAGAGAAGGTGCAGTGCCACACGGGGTGGTGATGTGAACAGACAGCTGGCTGGGACTTTGTGCCTGTGTTACACCATGGGGAATCACTCACGCCTTCCTGGGTGGTTCTCTTCTGGGTAGCTTGTAGCTCTTTTAGCCACCCAGGTAAATCCTCACTTCAGTTGGTGACCCCTGTGAAGATTTGGGTGGTGGGTTTTTTTGAGGGAGCGAAGGCTCTTTGAAAATAACAGCATGGATGCTTATCCCCCCCCCCATTCCTGAGCTCTTCAACCAGGGTCAGACACAGGTGTCACCTTCCAGCCCTGCATAGCACACCTGATAAATAGGATTCCTGCTCCCTAGCACCAAGAGGCTGTTCATTTAGCATGCTGGCTGCCCCAGGTAGCAAATCTGAGCCATCCAATTTGTCCACCTCACTGCGCAGGGAGACCTGTGCCCTAATACAGCTTGGTATTCATTCCTGGCAGCTGGGCTTAAAAAGGTGGGAGCTGCACTGAATAAAGCAGTCACCAAGTCTGAGCCCGACAGACAAGAGGAGCTGTGCTTTGGATTCTCCGTTGTCGATCTTCAGCTAATGCAAACCAACTTGGTTCCGCTGGCACCAGAGGAAATGAGCTGATTCATGCCATTTATAGCTTCTTCTTGTTTACTTACTGTATCTTAATGACTGCCAGGCACAAACGAACCTGACTGAGGATATTAGATACAAAGGCTTTGCACCCTTAATGTTTTGTTTGGTTAAAGACTAACAAAGAAGACAACTTCAACTTCTGATGAGAAAGCTAGGTCCCCGAACACTTAGCACTAATAAGGTGCTTTTCAGTTTCTAAGTGCTCTACAAACATTAATTAATTATTCCTTTCAACAACACTTGGTTATTTTCTGTTACCACAGTGCGTGTTTACCAAGTTAGCTCCATTCGTGCACAGCACGTTGTTGGCAGCAGGCAGGAGCATAAATTGATCTATAACCACATGCTGTAATTTGCAGAAGATTTGCTTCACCAAACGCCATCAGTACAGCTACAGAGGCAGCTCGGAGGAGTGACCACTCCTCCCTGCATCCTACGGTGGTGATAACCTTTACCTTCCCTGCTACACTGAGTGGAAACATAAAACCTGTTTGCTGCACAATTCAGTTAATTCCCAGAAACACATGTCAAACAGAAGCTTCCAGCTTGACACAGCTGTAAAAAGTAGCAACAAATTTTGTTATGTGCACCTCAAAATACCTGTTACAGTAGAGAAGTGACACAGGGAAAAGGCAGATTTCTAATAAAACACGTGAACAAGGGTGCTGCCTGGAGACAGTGGAATTCCTACATGCAACAGTTATTACGGGTGGAAAACACCCCTGTCCTGAATCAGAAAGTTGCCAATAATTCTCACCCCCCAAAAAAGTCCCATAAAAATAAAAAGGCTAATAAGTCATTACCCATCCTAAAATAGCCAAGAGTTCAGTGGAGAGGAATCTGACCAGAGGGCAGGAGCAGGAAGCTCACATCCCTGCTCTGTTCAAATCCCACCAAAGACTTGAACCAGTGTTTGGAGTAGTCCTAGACACTGCATTCTGGCTTGTTTTCACATCCCTGTCTCTCTCCCCTTACATCCCATGCTAAAGGGCAGGAATGCTTTCTGTGGAAAGGTTTGTCTGAGACAATGTGTTTCCACTGGAAATGAGTGTTTCACTGAATGGGCAGACAATAGCCCCTATTGCCATGGGCAAGACAACACTTCTGCAATTGAAAACAGGCTTGAAAAGTGTTAAGCCATCACTTTTTAATCAGACACACACAGGTTTTTTTTCCAGGGAATTGATTTCTGGCATAAAATGCTGGAAAGTATCAATCTGGTCATAACTGTCAGCAGAAACCAGGAAGGACAGTCTGCTGTATCTCCTGTCCACCTCCCATGCAGGCAATGCCAGGGGGGCAGCCAAGCCCTGGTTTACAGGGGCCTGGTGCACAGTAGGCATGAAGCCCAACATTGCATGTACTTAACTGCAGTTTCATTGAGAGTTTGGAGCAGCTTGCTCTACACTGACCGCTGCCAGCACCAAGACAGCTCCATCTGTCTCCTTTCACACTCTTCAAGCTCTCTTTGGTCCAGTCAGCTTTAGATGGTGTAATCTAACTAGCATCAGTGACATGGCTTAGTGTCACGTACACAACATGAATTGAAATTGCAGAATCAGGAACTAAAACTTTCAGCAGCAGTAACCTCCATCCCAGGAGTGATGAAGAACACCAAATTTTAATGCTCCAAGGCACACAGTCTAATTAATTAAGCATCATTTGCCTTGTTCATATTTGAAATGTTTTGTCTGCAGGTAGAGCTGCACTGACACACACACTGGAAATGTGGCATGAAAAGCACCTAACTGTAGATCTCTATAAAGAAAGAATATGTGCTAGGAAATAGATGCCTTTGCCGGCAAAACTGTATGTATACCTGGGCTTTTGTCAACACAGCTATTTTCTCACAGTCTACCCAGCAAAGCTTTCTACTCTATGAAAGGCCCGAGTTGGTTACTGAGCATTATCTCCTACACAGGTGTTTACAGTTTCCTGCATCTCTCTTGAAAGAATCTCACTGTAAGTAATACACAAGTATTTACTGGAATCAGACAGTCAAAATTCAGTCTATTTTCAGTCTGAGCAGTTTAACCGTGCTCTGGGATTCTTTGATGGTTTGTTTGGGAAGAAAACAAAAACCCTCCTGCTGATGAGTTCTAATTTGCCTCCATCTATGCTTGGTACAAAGAAACGCTGAGGTAATCATACAGACTTCTGCCGTCTGCTCTGCAAATACACCGAGCTTTCATTTGAGAAAATGGCACATTGCACAGTGATGCAAACAAAAGATTTGAGATTATATTCATTCATTCCAAACCAAACACAATAGTAATTTCTTTTCTGCGGCGTTGAGAAACCAGAAAGCTTCTCAAATCAATGAAATATGAATATCTCCAGCTATAGAAATAAAGTGAAATTTTAATCTTAGAGTAGAATTTTCAGCATCTTATATATAGTCCTGTTCCTACTTCAGACTTTGGGAGGTTGTGTACAACTACAATTTTTCTGTTACCATCTAGTGTGTAAAACAATTCATTAAAGCATGGGTCATGGTGTGATATCTTTTCATAGCTTATATACCTATATATATATATCAATATATTTTTACACTGATACACTGTAAAAAATTCTATGCTAAAAGCACAGTAACTGCTGTAATACCATGTATTACTTCAGGACAAATGTAATACTATCCCAGACATACTCTAAGCAGTTGCTTACAACAAAGATGTTGAGTTACACAAAGGATACCAACCAGCAAAGTGCAGCACCTCCTGTAACACCCTCCCTACAAGGAAAGGGACATATCAGGATAGTGCTTCATCTCACCCAATAATCCATCTCCATCACATGCCAGAACCAGATGTTCCAGAGGAAGATGGAGGATCTGCATGAAAAATGTGGAATTAAATGGTTAATTGAAATGCCTTTCCAATATTCTTCAGGAAAATATTTGGCTTGTGCTGTGAGACATGAGGGAGATTTATCCTTCTCTGAAATTGGGATTAACAGCCCCTACCCCCCAAACTCATTCTAAAGAATTCGTCTGTGCATGTTCTCTACTCAAAATATCTCCAAGTTTATACTTTTGCTTTGGTTTTGGTCCCTGTTACATTCCTGCCAATAAAAAACCCACAAAACTAATTTAACATAGACAAAAATGTCTGTTTTTCCCACCTTTTGAGTTCTCTGAATATTACCTACCAACACTTGAGAATTTCAGCGAATTAATAGTCTTCACAGTAATAACCTGCACAAAAGCATCCAGAGCTAATAGTAATTTTCAACAATGAAAACCTGTGATTTACTTATGCCATGGAAAAGTTATTGGGGTTTCGCATTGTTTGGGTTTTTTTTATTACCATTGGCTCTGAGAGAGATCTAGCACTTGCCTCATATGAATTTATAGGAGTTCAGAGCAGGAAAGAGGAAAATATGAAACATGTTCCCTCTTGCACTTCTCCAAATGAGAGTACTGGATGTGTTTGCAACATAACCAGTTGCGGCCGATTGGCGCCAAGCCCTGACAAGCTCTCGCTCTAATAAAGTGTGTTGCTCTCAAAACCAAAATCTAATTGTCAGAACTTGCTTGATATATTCAAAATGTAAAACATGCTAAACATCCTGGACACCGACTATGTGAAAAGGCTCATTATTCACAGACTCCTAATCAAAGCTTCATTTCATGTCATTATTTGTTTGGTTTTACATGGTTCGGCCTTGCTTGAGTGAAAATGTCTGGTGTTGGAAAATGTCAGATCGAGCTCAGAGAAGCTAGGCTGCATTCAGAAATGCCCAGACATGATGGGTTGTTTGGTTTTTTTTCTTTTGGAAAAGTCTGCACTGTTTGCTAGGTTGTAAATTATTGATTTATTTGGTGATTTACTCTGCAGCAAATTGAAGCTATATGCAAGCTAAATACAGCTTCACTTAAACTAATTATGAAGATGGGGGCTATAAAGATTTGGAAATAGATAATTGTATTTGTTTGACATGTACACTACAAGCCAAAAATACACCCCTCTGCCACAGCACAGACTTGCTATATAGAGCAAATGCAACTTAAACCCCACTTATGTCATTAACAGTTGCAACTTCGCTGCCTGTGGAAGCTTTCAGGTGTTGCCAAGCAATGACATGGAAATATTTAACATTCTCCTGGCTTGCCTTTAAGGACACATGAACCCCATGTTGATGCTGAGCCCGCAGAGGCTCTAAGCCAGCAAGTGGGGATGGGGACACCATGACTTCCCCACGTTGTTTTTCACAGAAAGTCTAAATCCTATTAGTAGTGTTTGCCATGCAAAACATCGACAGACTTACCATTCTTTTTCTGTATTTCTTGGGGCTACAGAAGTTCCTCACAAAAGCATGTGTTGAAGGTACAAGCATCTGGGAGGAATAACCAGAAGCCTGGCACCAAGCTGGTAACAGCATGGAGCATGGGCTGCAGCGGACAGAGATCTCACCTGTGCCTCGCTGGAAGCAGACTTCAATTCCTGGAGTGTCAGGGCTGCCATCATGGTTTTCCCAGAGAGAAAGGAGCTTCACTTTCCATATGGATTTTCTAGAGATGAAAATACACTGCTGCAGATTTCTCTCTCAGGATGAAACATTGAGTGATTGCATCTGGAGTGGGATGTAGATGATCTGAACAGAAGCCCAAGTTCTGTCACAGAAGCACAACAAATTTTGGCATGTTGGCTCCTGATGTAGATATATTCCAGCTAACTTTTCAGCTAACTTGGCAGGATACCTATCGCAGCATAAATCTAAAGATACCTGAGTGGGATTCCCAATCCACAGATTTCTGTACTTTGTACTTTTAAATCTATACTTCTGTAAGTAGCCAACCTGGTTAGCTTCAACATTAGCTGCAGTAGCCAACATGCCAAGGCCTGTGCTGAAGAATAGAAGATATTCTGAAGTGCGCCTCTACATCAGGGCGTGGGAAGGACTGGGATTCCTGTTAGTGAGAACCAGCACTGTGGCATAGATCACGTTCCCACACTCTGGAGCATCATGATGGGTGAGCTCTAGGAGCCAGAGTCCTCTTGATCCCAGACCCTACAAACATAAGCAACCATCCCTCCCATGGCTTTTGGACTCTCCACTGTGAAACTGAGCACCCGAAAGGCCTGACTCTAACCTGCAAAGAGATCCTTTTCATCCCAAGCCCTTGCCTAATGAAATCCGTATTCAGGTCAGCTCCACCACTAGAAAAAGCAGCTGCAGTATGCAGGGGAACATATTTCCTTTTCCCAGCTCCATGTGCTAGTGTTTCGCAAATGAAATTTTCTCTGACTTTCAGGCTATATGAAATCTTGAAATTAAAATGAAATGTAATTGTCAATGAGTGGAAAGCGCTACTTTTTGGCCAGCTCTATTTGTACATACAAAATATCTTGGGCTTCTCAAAGTGTCTTTCATGCCATTTCAAATTACTTTCCTTTATTGTTTTATTGAGATCTCCAAAGCCAGCTGCTTAGGGGTTTGCAGTGCCCAAATTCCCACTCATTATTTCGTTTGACACTTAGATCCCTTGAGCAGCACTGAAAAATTACTAAGCCTTAATATCTGTGCAAGACTTCCAAACAATAGCTACATCGAAGAAACTGGTCCTGGCACTAAAAACCAATGAATATGTAAGACAAATTGTATCTGGAGAGAGTAAACACATTAAAACAGGCTACCAGTAGCGTCTTTCAAAAGATATACAATGTAAGCTGCATACTCTTCAATAGCTCAAGGGGCTTATAGTCAATAAATTTAACAGGCTGCAACCAAAAAAAGTCAAAGCTAAAGTACAGTATGTAAATGGAAGCTGGAGTGCACTCTTCTTTTCAACCTTAGGACAGAGTTAATAGAGGGGAAATGACAAAATACATAAAAAGGAATACACAGGATTTGACGGAGTAGTTTTTTTCTTTTAACTTCAAGGCAAACTACCAGACTATTTTGGTTTACAGATAAATCAAACAAAGAACTTTTATCAGTTTGCATAAAAGTCTCATTTTCAACATTAGAAAGATTAAGCTTCAGAGCCTTATTCCGTATGTGCATGTGAGGGATTACAAGGGAAGTAGTGTAAATAATGACCTTGTCGAAGACAGATTAGCTTCAATGATTATATGGTAAAATAGTTATGATTTCTGCACTTATGGATTAAAATATCTGTTGACAGTTTCTGTAAACTAGTAAAGCTCACGGATATTTGCGGTAAAAGGGTAATGACAGTAGCAGTGTCTGACAGCCCCATTGCTCCCTCTTGACATTATTCATGGTATTCTGATGTTCAGTCTAGGGAGCCAGATCCTCAGCCTTGCCAGATCTTTTTTGCTGTGGCTCAGTGTTTATGTGACAAAAGACATTCCCTTTAGGAATTCCCTTTATTTTAGTTATGCTGTCACACTAAATGCAAATGCATTGGAACCATCTTGTCCTTTTGATTTTTTCAGGACCTACCTCTGACTTCCCCCAGTTGAGTAAAAGCACATAGGGGTTTATTTTTTACTGATTTTCACCCTCATATTAATATTTACACTTGTTTAAGCTGTTCCCACCAAGATTCTCTGTCCTCAATTTTTTCCTCTTATTTTGCTGCTTCTAAAAACATTTGTGAGGAAGATGAGAACTACATGTGGAGCAATCAAGACCTCGGTATTAAACAAGCCTAGTCTCTGCTCTGACTACATGGTGACTCCCTGTCTTTGGAAAATCCTACTTTGGGAAAAGCAGAGCAGAAAAATGGCATTGTAGCCCAAGTCAGTATCTAGATACAGAATACAACAGGCAGAAAACCCCTCTCTCAGTGAGTGGCACTGTGTTTCTTAACACACCCTAGCTAGCTTATCGTTCCCAAGCAAGATGAAAATAAATCCACCCGAAATTGCCAGCCACTTGTCTCTGTGCCTATAAAGTAGTGTAAACCCAAACGTTTCTATTTACCATGGTAGTTTTAAAGTTTGCAGATATATTGGTAGTTGTATATTCTGCAGGACAGTGAAGGAAGAGGCTCACTTGGCTCACTTGCTACTTAGACAGAGTAATCTCAGTTGTAAAGTCAGTGGATAAAAGAGTACAGGCAATTTGTTTCACATATTGGTTCAACATTCCCATATGAGCGACAGCACAGCACAAACGCATGTCATTTGTCTAGGACAGTCCCACCTGACACTGGCTGGGCACTCCAGGCAAAGCAAAGCACAGTCTTTTGTCTCTCATACATCCTGGGAAAGAAATCAGGACTTTATAGCAGTCTATAAAAATTATGTTGCACCAGCAAAATTGGTTAATGTTTAATTATGTTCAATGGAGAAAGATTTAAATGTCCTGGGTTCTGACTTCTTAAATCGTCTCTAATAAAGATGCGATGCGTTAAGATTTTTTCTTGAACAATATTATCTATTGAGTCTATTAAGCTGTGTGAAATAGGGCCGGGATTCCTGCTCTCTTTTCATGACAATGGAAAGCAAGATAAGAAGATAGGAAAGAGAATTGTACTGTGGATCTGGGTGGGGTTTCTTTGACACTATACCCAAAACTATTTTTAGACAGATCTGTGAAAGGAAGTCACCAAAATTGGTCATTAAGTCTTGAAAAACGCTGTTAATTGTAATTATGGGTATTTCCACACTCAGTATGCCATTTCTTAGGCTGTGTCTGTAGAGCTGTGTGTGTCTGCCCTGCAATGGGGATGTATCCAAACAATATGTAAACCAGTCACATTGGGCAGTGGCAGCAGTCTGTCTTCAGAAGCACAGAGCACAGTTCAAGCTGCAAAATTCATTCAGAAAAAACAAGGAGGTTAACCTATGCTGAACTCAGAGCTGTCCTAGCTGCTTTAAAACCTAGGCTGTGTTTACATTTAAGTTTTGTAATGGTGGAGACACAAAACCCAGAGCCTTAGCTTTATGCATGACAGTAATTGGTAAAAAACAGCTCTTTACCCTTAATCAATGAAGAGCTGCTTGGATATGTACAGGGGACAACAGATGAGTGCTCTATATAGTAAAGCATTAGTAACTAGTCACCCAGGGAAGGTAACACGCTTATCAGAAAGTCCAATAAAAATAATCTTTCAGAAGACATAAAAAAAAAATCCCTTTGTGCAGTTGAGAAAACTTTATCTCAGGTAGCTAATGAAAAATACACATCCACTATGCTAAACATTACATATGTCTAGGAATTAATTTTTCTTATAATTACCTTTTCTCCATGTTAGTTCTCCTTGTTTCTGTAACAGAGTCATCCCATGGACAGGTTCATGAAGATAATCTTGAGAACAGAGAAAGCTTCATCTTCTGAAGATAAGAGAAAAAGGTTTCCTTGGGCTATACACACCATATCTTTTACCCAGATGACTTCAGTCACTACCTAAGTGCACTGCCTGATTTTAACAGGAAAAAACAGAAAAAGGCAGGTAGACTCCCTACATCCAAACTGGGAGATTGATAGGAGGATGTTGTGCTTTCAGACAGCATTAAAAAAAAGTAAAAGATTAAATGCTAATTTTTTTTTACTGTTGTTTAAAAGTCTTCGAGGAAACACTTGTTTTCCTTTTAGAGTACCTTTCCAAAAGTTTTATATTCCAATGGTTTTGGGCCTGGTGACAATTTAGTACTCTAGAAGGAATTTTAACATGTCATTGCATATTCCAAAATATATCAACTTGCCTATTACGTAACATTTAAAAAACCCCTCTCTCAGTATATTCATACTTTTCCATTCCGCCTCTTTCAGAAAAGAAGCAGTGTTTAAAATATGGTAATAATAGTTCCTTTTTGCAATACTAATCATAATTTCTAACTAGAGTTCACCAAACAGTATTTGAAATAGATATGATACAGCTCTGTGTTGCCTGATCTTTGCCTTTCAATGACCTGAAAAACAAAGAAGTCAGTTATTGAACCACATGATTACAAAGTTACTATTTAATTAGACAGAAAACTACCTCTCAGGCAAATGGTATCATATGGAGTAAGCAAGGTCAAATGGAAATGAAACAAGATATTCAAAAACAGGTCAGAAGCATTAGCTCTATACAAAAATGACCAGCTTTTCAAAAGCCCTAGTGAAATTGGTGGAAAGCTCCCACTGACCATCAACAGCCAACTCTGAACAGAATGGAAAATTTTAACCAATATATCCAATTTTTAATTTCATGTGTTCATTGTTCAAAATTATGTATCTATAATTAGTTTATAGTACTGCAAAGGTTTGTCCAATTTAATATTGGTTAGTAAAGGGATGCAAATCCTTGATGTATGACATTCTAGACAATGGACTATTTTTTAACCGATTATCATTACATTAGTGGCCTCTTGCTCCTCTTGAGTTTACACTTATGTCACTGGCTACCTAATATTAAAGGCTTTTATTTCCTTCCCCTAAAGGGTTTTTATTTTTGGAACAAATAGAGGTAAATGAAGTTAAGTTAATGGTACAAGTGCAAATGAGCTTGCCTTGCCTTTTCTTAGAAATTGAGTTAGGGCTTTTATTTCAGTATCTATAAACAAGAATTTTTGCTCTCAGTTCTGCTGGCCAGCGCAGCAGTGACCAATCAGCTCTCAGGCTGCCAGAAGACAAAACTGCCAAAGAAACATTCCCAGTTTGGTGGGCAATATTGAGTCATCTCTTGAGCTATATATGGATCTGAAAAAAATTTTAGAAAAGTAGGGGAATAAAACTTGTGCCAGCCAGGCCCACCATAGACAAGACACTCTGGCCAGACTTTCTGCCCTCTGCAAGTAGCAAAGACCATGCAGCCATTCTTTCACTGAGGGCCTAAAAGACAAGCATTTTGATTTCCTCAAGCTCAAAGGTCTTCCGTGCAATGACATGGTAATAGCTTTACAAGTGAACACTATCTCACAAGTGACTAGATATAGACCTGTTTTCAGAGAACAACTCACAGTGCCGTAAGTCTGTGTCATCTCTTCCATCAAACTCATGTACACTGAAGGGGCCATAAAATCCATTTAAAACTAGGAGACTCCTCAGTTTACAAGAAATTAAGCTCTGCAGGTCAAATCATGATTCTAAATTGCATCCAAGTAGCTCTAAAATTATAAACTTATGAGAAAGTTGAGCATTGTCATTATCATTAGACACCACCCCTGAAAAACGCTCAAGAAACACTGCCGATTGTTTCTAGGAAGGAAATTATTGTTACAGAGATATTACAATTACTGAGTACGTTAGATCATTTAAGTGTATATTTAGCTTAATTGTGGTAAAACTTGATAGTATTCCGTTGATTTCATAATTGCTAGAAAAACTGCAAATAATACATGTTTTGGGGGACTGGGAATTTGATGTGGTTTATAATCAACAACATTGTTCACAATGACAGATCTGAGTATACAGAAATTATTTCACGCCACAGCACTGGTGCTAACACTTGCTTTTCCACTCGCTTTTCATTACCATTGCAAAGTAGTTTTCATAGACAGTGCTTATTTTAGTCATGGCAGAAACTAATGAATTTTTCAGACTTGTGTCTGGGTTTTATTATACTCCTATACAATCTTTTATTATACTCCTACAAAATCTAGTTTTTATGTATTGTACTATCAAAGAGTGGGCTGAGGATGCCCTTACTTCCCTTTGAATCTTTTTTACAACTTTATAATTCAGAAATTTAAACTTCTCTTTATCCATTATGAACTGCTAACCTCTGAGTCTGGCCTTGGTTCTCCCTCTGGGTCACTGCGAAAATTATCTGCTCAAGGTGGAATCCAGAGCCTCTCTGCTTTGGCCCTGTTGTACTAAACAATGTGAAAACAAGGCTGTAAATAGTTCCCCTCTCAAGAGCCTGCAGTCGGGTATGTTTACAGGACAGATTTTAGCGAAGCAAAGAGATGGTTGAGCTAATTAATTTTACACTAACATTCCTACCTCTGTACTGGAGTGTAAGCACGATCTAGGTTGGTAAGACAAGGGATATGGGAGTGAGTGGGTGCTAAATAAATGATATGAAAAGGGAAATTCATAATTCCTTCCTCCGCATGGCTGAAAGGAATGTGGTATTCACAGCAAGAGATCCAGCAGAGAAGACAGGACATTTTGTGTGAGCAACTGTCAGTCTGAACATCGTTTTGCCCTTTCTGAAAAAAACGTCCTTTGAAGAGACAGGAACGCCATCGGAGTGATTCACAGCCCAGTTAGATGCCGAAGCTGCTGGAGAACCTCACCATAAGGTGAAACATGTGGCTGCCACAGTACCCAGGGAAGACAGCAGTGCTGAATGTGTTGATTAACATTGTCTGTCTTCTAGAGGATTGTAAAAAGAGTTTGTCTGCTAGAACAAGTCACAGGCAACTAAAGTACTCTAAACCCTACTCCCCATTTCTTCTGCTACTTTCACTCAATCAGTTCATTTTGCTTCATGGATTGATTTCTGCATCAGAAAAAAAGACCAAGAGAGGTCTTTCTTACCTCTGTCTTTCCACTGTTCCCTGTGGGATCTGTGAGTGGAAAGAAGATGTTGCAGATCTGTAACGTGTGATGGCTGATGTGTACATAGGTATCTCCTGTTACTGATTAGGTGGAGCCAGCTGTTCTCTGAGAATATCCAAGCACTGAGCAGGCAGACCGCAACACAGAAATTGTTTGATATAAAACCATGGGGAGAGAGAGAGAGAGCATTACAAGTAATATTGTATGTATGTTTGAAATTTGCTTTTCCTTCCTTGTACAGATGGGGTTTGACTGAGGACCACTTAATGCAGAGCAGAAGGAAAGGGAAGATATTGCAGTGGTAGAAAGGTAGACACTGTAGTGAAGAAGAGCTTTAGAAAACTAAATGCATTTGAAACAGTACAAAATTGAGAGCTTCACGCAAGTAAAACAATGGGTTTTCCCTCCTGTCATCTGCTGTTACAGATAAGCACTCCTTGCTTAGTCCATGCTCCTCTCCCAGCCTCACACTTCTATAGTCCTGCCTCTTTCTTCTGGGAACACTAAAATAATAACGATGAAGAGACAGTAATGTTGGCGTTTCAAGTTGCAAAGAGCAGATGCAGTTAAAGCATTTATTTAACCTGAAGGTGGATAACCCTCCCATCTCAGCACCATGTACTGACAGTTGTAAGATGTGGAGAGCGAATCTCAGAATACCAAAGAATAAGCCAACCACAGGAGTAGTTCCCTGGTTAAAAAGAAAAAATATAAATATGGTAGCTGCTCTAGATGGACCTAAATCACCTACAGAGCAGGTTTAGCTAGCCAGTAGTGTCGCTGGCTCACTCCTTTCTGACAGGCGTCTAGCTGGGGAAAGTGGCCATATGCATCCTAAGTGCAAAGCAAGACTCGCCAGTTGTTTCTTCTGTTTGAGAACTGCCAGACATCTAGTAAACATGCACACAAGCACTCGTCAGCTTGTACAAGCTTTCTGGGGAGAAAAGTAACAAAACAGGCATTCAGGTGGTGAAGGATAAAAAGGAACATAAACCAATCCCATAAGATGCCAGACTTATACTTCCAGTGCTTGTGGCAGTGATCTCCTTGAGGTGAGCACCAGCACCACACTAATCCATATGAGAGTGAGACATGCCTTCCTATAGGTTAAGGTAATGTGACAGCTCAGACAACATTGCAGACCACAGTTAATTTCAGGTTCTGTAAAACACTTGGCTACTGCATACTTTAAGACCATACTTCAAGCATCTGAATAGAAAATAATAACACAATTTTGAATAACATAACCTATAATTTATTTTTTATTAACTACTCAAGTTCAATTTTGATACTGTAAAAATAAAGGCTTTTTTTAGCTTTTACTTTCATCAATCATTGGATTTTTCTGACAAATAGCATATCTTATTCAATGGTATTGGCTGCTCTATTTTAAAATAATATTCTGTTTTCCAGAATACCAGTATGATTGTATTTAGACATCTTTTTAAAATGTAGTGACAGTAATTTCAATCAAAAATTAGAGGGAAAAAAATAAAGACTTTCTTTACAATGAATAGCAGCAACTCAAACAAGTTAGAAATAAGAAGGCAAAACCAGTATTGAAATACTTTGGTTTCATTCATACTGAAGTTTGTAGCATTGTGGAAGAATTATATGGGCCTTGTATATAAGTTAATGCTGCAGTAGATCACCATTGCCATCTCCTGGTAAATAAACCATATAACTGTATTCTGGAGCTTTTTCTAAACAGTCATATATTGTACAACTGTAGAGAGATTACACCATAAATAGGTAATAAAGGATTTAGGGTATTTATTGTGAGACTATCATTGCATTTTTATTCTTTGCTCACATAAGACCTTTATAAAGAACTGCATTAGAGTTGATAAATAGTGGCATTTGTTCCAATGCTCTCTTTACGCTGAAAAGAAATACTGCTAGTTATGACTCCGTAAATTAAGGTGAGACGATGGGTATTGTTGTGATTGAAACAAATACCAGGGCTGCTTAGGAAAAACTCACCATAACCAAAACAAATATATGCTCAGAGACAAGGCATTCGTTTCCACTGTATTGTGATGGGACTGTGCTACAGTAGTCAGGCAAGACAATGTCAAACAGCATTAAGCCACACTAAGAAGCGACAGTAGGGGTAACAGCAGTGACAACAATAAGCTGTCATTTTACTTTCTAGTGTTTTAAATCCTTTTATTTTCCTGCCATTTGCATCGTCCTTTCCCACTGTCATTTCCCATTCCTCTCCCCCTCTCTCACCGACACTCCCTTTGTGTCTTTGTGCAGCTACCTGAAACCTCCTGATAAACAATATATGTCTTCTCCAGCTTGGAGGGGTGAGGAGCGGACTGATCCCAAAGCCAGCATGAACAACCCCTCCCCAGCAGAACCACACATGTGTCACACTGAAGCCAGCAAATACCTTGCCGTGCAAGCTCGCAGTCACATGGGGAAGGAGAATGAGATGTGTCTACAACTCATTACCCTTCAGACCAGAGTGCAGTGTTCAATGTGATGTTGAGCCTTGATAAATCATCCTTTCAATCAAATCAGTAAACAGAGAGAAATGCTGTCTAACTGGCAATAAATTTCGGATAAAGTCAGCAAGGAGTGACAGGTTAGTCGAAAGCTTGTGCCTTGCTTTGTTTGTGTATTGCTTTTGCAATGCTTCTCTGTGCAACAGAGAAAGTGAGTTCCTTTACTTGCAGCTCTGTATATACTGCCAGCATTGCCAATTAATATGGCAAGGAACAGACCCCTTTAACAAGTTTTTGCTTTTTTCCAGTGGAAGCAGAAGAAATGTTTGTAACATTCTGGAAGAAACTAGGGCTGAAGGTGTTCTGATAATGCTGAACTTTCCGAAGCCAGAACTGCATCACAAAGAGCATCTACTTAAGAGCAGCCTTCGTGGTGGTGACAATTCAGTTAGTTTCTTTCAGCTCAGCAGCCACATAGCCAAGACTGAAGTGGATGGGGTCAGTCACAAACACTGAAAAAGAGGATGATAAATGTGGGCAAGTGTGACGGCATTTTAGAGCTGCCATAGTGTCAGAAAGAGTAAAGATTAACGGATGCTCAGAAAGAGCTGCAAAAAGGGGCTGGCTGTGGACACCTGGAAGGGAGGGAAGGAAAGCTTTGGAACAGGAGGGAGAACAGTATCTTCAGGGACTAACGATAATACTTATTTTCCTCATCATCCGAGTGCCCCCACAAGGGGACACAGACTTGGTCTTGGGCTGGAGTCTATAGCAGTTTACACTTAATGATCATAATAGCTATTAAAGCCTAAAGGGACTGGAAAACACAAGCTTAATTACTAGACTATCCCAGGAGATCTGGAATCAACACACAATGCTAATGGTATGTCCAGTTATTGTTATTAGATTATGCTTCAAAACTTTTCCCTGAAGCAACACTGTAATTATGTAATTTATTAAATTATTTTTCTTGTTTTAGCTGTCCTCCACTCTTTAAAATATGCGTACTACTGTAAAAGAAATTCAAAGCAATGGCATCTCAGTGAGGAAATGGCTAAAAACATCTAACAACAGCAGGTAGAGCTGGTAGTTTCCTTTGGAAACTACAAGAAATATATAAATGCTTGTATTAGGGAAAAAGAGAAGACAGATTAAAATTAGAAGTTGAGACACATTACCCATTCTGTAGAGACTGGCAGTTAGGTCTGCACCTGAGAAGAAATCAAGGACCTGCCTGTTCTAAGGGGTAGAAAATCATATGTGTTCCTTGAGGAAGCCTGGCTTTAAAACAAGCTAGAGTAAAAATGGGGAAGGAATGTAGTTCCCACTGCTCTGTCTGTGATAAGGTACAATGAAAGTTGGAGTACAGGGTAGGTCTGATCCTACATGAGTGTTTTGTCAACAAAGGTTACTAAAAATCATTTGCCAGACCTGGAACATCCCTCTGTCTTTGACCTGTATCAAGTACAGCAATGCTACACCTATCAATGGGCAGATAATAACTGGAATTGAATACTGAACCATTTCAGGCAGCAAAATGCAAGATGAATTACAAAAAAAATAGTCACAAGCACCAGTTTGTGCAGCTACAGTACAATAGGCACATGGTCTTCCAAGGTACAGAGCTAGATGTCACTTTATATGCAATGTCCATAATCTCTCTTAAATCAGCTCCTTCCTAGAGAAAAATTGTTTTACAGTACCACACCAGCCTCCAATAAAGGTTCTGGGCAGCGCTACTAAGGGTGTACAAACTTAAGACACAAAAATTGAAGGTTCAAAGACAGTGAGCATAAAGTCTCATGCAGGACAACAGAAAGGAACATTGTGGCTAATTGCTGCTGGTGCAGGTTCATGCACTTAGTGATCCCTGCCTGGGTGCCACCACCTGCACTGATGAATAATGCTTGTCTGTCATTTGCACATATTGGAGCCAGTAAAGGGGATTCAATTTGCTATCATTTGTACTTCTTCTAGTGCTAAGTTTCCTGAAAAAGAAGAAATAAATTTTGACTATTGTCTTACATTTGATGTTGGCTACTTCCTTTTGGGAAATGGTTTGACTTGACATGCAGGAGTCAGTAACCTCAGAGTGCCATTGGTTCCTACAAACCATACAACTATAAAAAGGAAAACATGAGGATTCTCAGAGGCATTATGTTTGCAGTGACATGAGAAGGATGCAGACAACCTGAAATCTTTAGAGAACGTACATACATACATACACACACACACACACGCACAAAGAGCACCTCAGTCTACGCTAGTAACCATGTTCTAATTCCAAGGCTATTCATGCATCAAGAAAGAAAATAAACTATCTGATCTTTTTTAAATGGTTTTAAGCTCTAAAAATCAGGAGGTGGAAAATAACCGTAAGCAAGTTCTTTGTACAATACAAGTGAGGGCTGCAAGATTGACCTCCCCCTTTCCCTCGAGACTGCATTTTCAGTAATTGTGCTTAAAATATATTCCTGAAAGAAAAGGAGGAGCTGTAAGGGGACACAGGGATAAAACAATATTTCAAAGACTTAATGAAACACCGATCATTGTTCACTGTCCATCTTATCTTCCTATGTCACATTTTTTGAGGATTGTGAGTTTACCATTAAGCACAGTGTATTTTTTCCTTAGCATGCCTGAGTGGGAAGGCAAAGATCCAAGCCTTTACATTCTAAAAGAAAGACATTTTAAAACAGTCTTTGGGACAGATAAGTCAGAGGTACATTTGAGAAATGCAGAAAAATGTGACTTCATAGAATTGACTGTACTATCTAACAAGACCTATATAGCAGGATTATACTCTATGGCTTACAAGAGTATTGATCTGTGTGTACTCCTCAGTGGTGTTACATTCATTTTAACATTGATCTCTGTTTCATTATGCCACTGCATCATGCACTCTCAGTGTCATCTCAGTGCCCCTCTAAAATCTGAGTGTCTTCTGGCGCTGTCAAGATATACAGATGCATTGTGAGACTTGCAATACAAAGCATCAGTTTCAAAACCCATTTATTCACATGTGCACCCCTTTTTTAAAATAATACCAAGGCCCTATCGTGCTTTAACCCTCCAAAGCAAGGTAAATATAGAGTGAAGAAGACACTGGCAAGTGCTTTTTCTTTGAAGAATTTTTTACTGTGTACATTGTTTGTGTTACCTTTCAAAGAAGCTTGAAAATACCATTTCTTTTCCTTGTGGCTTCTTTCTATTCCATTTGGAAAACATTGATTTTGCTTCCCCCTGTGATTCTTATGCAGCACAAGTAAACATGGCTCTGTTTAATATACGTCCAAGTCTGTGCAATGCCATCAAATTCACTACAGCTCTGGGGGAGAAACCAGTCCCTTTGTTGGCCTCTGGCACTGCAACAACACAATGCAAAACATCATGGGTCCAGCATGTCCAGAGAGGTTACTTGTTTGGTTAATTTGCTTATGCATGCTTTATTCTTCAAAGCACATGACTGGGCACCAGAGCCTCATAAATTCTGATGTCAGCTTTAATAACATGCTGATGTTCAGCTGCAGGACAGTCACAGAGGTACAAGGATACATGTATCAAAAGCTAATTGCACAAAACATGGTGCAAATATTAAGAGCAGAAAGACAGCTTTTTTACCTAGTGTGCTAACAGAGTAATACACATTATCTTGGACTTATCACCTAAACCTTTGCTCCAAGTTGGCTTACTGTTCTACTGGTGTAAGTTAGAGATGAGTCTGTTGTCTTCAGGCTGGTAAATATGAGGACAGAACCATTAAAAAGCCTACTAGAGCTCCCTGCAGGGGTCATCTCCTTCCCTGCTGAGCACGTCTTCAAGATCATGTGCTGTCTTGCTAGTTCCTACTGCATTCTGTAATTCGGGGGAAAAGATATCTGATCTTGCAGACACCTAATTATTCCAGCCTGGGGAGCTAATATGGGAGATCTCAGCCTTTATACTCTGGCTATACCACAATAATCACCCTCCATGTCACTGTGTGATGTACTTTGGTGTTCTGTCCTTCACATCTTTGCAATAGGTATGATATCCATCTGAGTGAAGAAAAATGCTTTATTTTACTCTCACATGTATGTTGCAACAGATGTGAACAAACTGGAAAAAACACCTAGTATTTTAATCTTCATGATCCCCAAGTTTTTTCCTCTATAAATAACCTTTTCCTGCCTTCACACAGCTCTTGTTTTCTTCTTGTCAGTATTTCACTGTCAACCTATGTTCTTGTGGCCATTTTCTTACTTTAAAACAGTCATGCCATATTTTATTGCTGCCAATCCAAGCCTCAGCACTTCAGCTACTGCACCACAGACCCTGATCCAGGGTTTAAAGATGGGAATCTTTCCAAGGACATCCTTAGGCACTGGCACCAGATCAGACACTACATGCAAGGACGGATTTCTCATATCCTTAGGTTAACTTCTGGAAGAAAAAGACTCTATCCAGCGGGAGAGTTACTTACCAACCTAATATTTTATGCATTGAGCTCCTGAGTGTCGCAAGATGATTTTAAGTATCACAGCAGAGAGTCATTCCATATAATGAGTTAATCCTTTAAACTGTTACCTCACTTAGCACTGAAGCAACTAATCAGGACAACAAAAAAAAATACTACTTGTGCACTGCTGTACCACATTACATTACTGCTGACAACCCAAGTTCCTTTTCTTTCAAAGATTAGATCTCAAAAACTCAGAGTGCTTTTGCTTGCTTGCACTGCCCTTTTTTAATTGCCTACAATAGGGGCTGTCAGGCTACCAGTCAGGGAGACATCATTTTCACAGAAATTGCACATAAAAGATTCAGCAGCTGTGTAAATATAAACATGTAATTTATACAAAAGGGCCCAACTTTTTAAAGTATGGGCATGTAACACTGATGTTAAGTTATAATAAAACAGTCATTTCAGGTTTACCAGTTACTGCTGTGGTAGTACTAACTGGTGAACAGTAACCTGTGGCTGACCAGGGGAAACATAGTCCTGAGCAAAAGCAAACATGCCCTCTGGTTCCAAAACTAGTACTCGTTACTACACATATGGAAGATACATTTGATATTTTCTTACTTATTTTGAAAATACTTGTGCAACCATTCTGCAGAGGGACTGGGGCTAGCTCCAGCTAGTGTGCTCAACATTCAGATATCAAAGCCATGAATGTCAGCCTTATGCCCATCAACTTGCTCATCTCTCCCAGATAGGAGAGCATCCTTTTCTGGAGGTTGTGTCATAAAGATAGTGTAATTGAGGAGAAGGAGGAGAAAGGGGATGTTATTTCACAAATGTTTCAGTTACAGGCATTCTTCTCTTCCCATTTATTTCACCGAGTATCTGACAATCAAGAAAGGTGCAATTATCTAAAGTGAAGAAACTGAAATATTAACAGAAATAGTATTTTACCACAGAGATTAAACATGGAATTTCAAGGCCTTATTTGTGATTGTGTTGCTTACATGTTACAGGTAATTGCTGAAAATCAGTAGAGTTATACTAGTGGGAAAGACAGTGATTAATGGGACACTGCCTCTGAAGGACATATTTCCAGTGAAAAACAAAAGCAGAATAGACAAGTGGCAAGGGCCAATGAACCAAACTCTTAATTGTAACCTTCACAAACTAATTCACTGATGGGTTATAGGGCTATGTTCTGGGATTTCATGCTGGTTTGTTTTGTGAGTACTGCAAAGAAATGACCAGACTACATGGTTGCCATAGTAATGTAAACTGGTATTTAAAATACATTTCTAATGCTAGGAGAAGTTGCATGGACAACGTTCTAAGCAGCATATTGCTCAAACAGGTCCTTCCATTCCCAAGACATATTGAAAGTTTTAGGGACCTCTCAGAATGCTAGAGAAATGTAACTACCTCTCTTTCCTCACCCTTACAACTTTTTAACACTCCTTTCAATTTGTAGTCTTCCTTCAGTTTACTTTTACTGCCACTTGTCATCCAGCTTAATCCATGGGTATTTTATTTCCCCTGACACCACTATTCTCTTCCAGTTTCCTTACGGTAAACGTCGCCTTCACTCTTACAGCCCCCAGTACTGTGACACCAGAATGACTTTCAAAAAGTAATTCATTAGCAGCTATCACAATAATAACTTTCAGTCAAGAATGACTAATCGTAGAGGATTGCCTTGTTGGACATTCAGTATCAATGGCCAGTGTGATGAAGTCCCAACCCTGTGTTTAGAGATGTGACACTGTAGTATAACAGCTATCCAAATAACATTAATTTACTGCTTTCCTAATCTTCCATTCCAGCATTCAGTCAGATAATCTCCTGGCAGAAGTAAGGCATACGCAGATGAAAGGAGGAGAGAAATGGGAGGTGCGAAGGGAGAAGCAGAATAAACTGTGAAGGAAGCTGTCAGTGCTTTCAAAGTGCCCTCCCTCAAGCTACCATTCCTAGCAGCTGTTCTGCCCTCCACCCTGTCCCAGGCTGTTAAGCTTCAGCCAGATGCCACTACTGTGAGTCCAAAAGTTGTGGTTAGCTGGAAGTATTTCAAGTTGCTGGAGATTATACTGTGTCCTTTAGGTTTGAAAATGTTCAATAGATGGAAACTGGGTTGTAGTCAGATGACTGCAACAGGCCAACCGTGCTGCAGAGAAATGTAGAATAACCCCAAAGCTGCTGACAGCAGGGGCAAAGGAAAAGCTTTTTGCTTTTCCCACAAAACCAGAAGTCTGTTCTTCCCTTACTTCATCAGGTATATGGGTGTAAACAAGAAGTCCAGTCAAATTACTGGAATTTCCGGTGTACATGATCAATTAGAGAAAGAAAGCATTTCATCCCATGACAACAGCATCCTATGCCTTTAGTTATTGCCTCCCCTCTCCCTCTCAGAATGGTGCAGCACAGCTCAAAATTCAGCTGCATGCTGAGGCAGCGCAACTGGGAGTCGGCATGCCCCACACCCACATGCAGTGCATTCAGAGCATCTGGTGCTGACAACATCTCTTACTTCCAGTGCTGCAGGAGGCAGAGCTGGTTTGAAGAAGGGATTAGAACCAAAGCAAAGTGCCCACTGCCCCTGCTATTTTTAATGTGGTGTTGGCATTTTCATTATAAACTCATATTTCCAGGTTTTATAACTCAATTATAAAAAATTGCTGAAGGCTAAATATTGGCAAGCAGCTCTGCTTGCCAAAAATGAAGGATTTCCAGAGTGCAGAGAGAGGCAGAGAGTCTCAGACTCTGCTTATTCCAGGGGGAAAATGATTCCAACATGAACAGGATTTCAACATCAACAAGCAGCCTCTGCCAGTAACTTCACACAATATGCCAGAAGGCCCGTAGCCACACTTTAGAGCCATAGACACAGTCCATAGGTCCTTGGTCCAGAGGCACTTCACTGGAATCCATGAGACAAAATCAAAATGCCAGTTTTCTCCTCAGACTTCAGATATGATACTTGTTTTTTGCCTTAGATCTATTTGGAAAGACAAAAATAATTTTAGAACCCACTGATGGTACCTCTAGCTGTTTGATGCTGGACATAAATATTCAGGCCTGACATTCTGGCTCTGTTTAATAGCCCTGGTAGGAACCGGACCCAAAGCAGCAACCCAGCAAGCCGACAAGGGCTCTGCCTCCAAGCTTTCCTATGTCAGCTCTCTGCAACACATCCTACCTGCATGGATCACAGTGCCGACCTGAGCTCTGGGAGCTGAAAAGATGTGCACTGAGAAGCATTATTAAAGGGCTATATGCTCTCATATGAATACACAGAGCTTCATGAGAAACTGAGAGACAGGGTGGTCTCCATTCTTTTTTCTCATGATAGTGCCTGTAAAAATCAGTTGCAAAATGTAAGCATATATATATGTATAATATATATATAAAATATATATATATTATATAACCCTAACACTAACCCTAACCCTAATAAAGCAGTTGCAAAATGTCAGCATATATATATAATATTTATGTAATATATTCTATTATATATATTATATATAATATATATACATATATATATGCGCTTTCATTTTGCAAATGATTTTTATATATATATGTTTATATGACCACTGTGGTCATATATTTATTTATATATGCATTTATGTATGGATATATAATACATATATATCCATATTAAATATATATATATATATATAAATACATGTATTCATATATACATATATATTTATATGACCGCTGTGGCCTTACTCTGACCTTATCATTGTCCTGTGATAAAAATTGAAAAATAGAATAATAACCAGAAAGAGAGATCTAAAGAATGCCACCATCTCACACCTGTTCCCTGGCTTCTCTTACAGCCCAGCAATCTCATCTGCATGAATGGCTCTCAGAAAGTAAACGATTTCATCACAGAACTATGCTATTTTAGAGGCACTATTTTACATGCTGCTTTTTAATGTAAAATTAGAATTTATTGAAAAAATAACAAAACAAACATTGACTAAGAAGAATATGTTTTTCTAAAAAAATACGTGCTGTAATTTCATTCTGGACTCTGCCTCTTTAAAGATCTAAGTGGCGTACACATGTCTTTGTTGTGTGATGCAGTGGTAACCATGGAAATTTATATTTTTTTTAAGTTTAGTGAAGACGATGCAGTCAAAAACATAAATAGCCTAAGCCCCTGGCAGGGTAAATTGTACAATGGCATTCTAGAATAAATTTACATGTTTTTTTTCTGTAAGCAGATATTAGGTACTAATAATTCTTTGTGAAGAAAAATACTTCATTACTCTTAAGATGGTAATTATAATTTTTAACTGCACTTGCTCCTGGATGATATTAAATTATAGGACCCTTCATGTACTAATAATCTATAGTTCTTCAAATACAGTGATCCAAGTTGGTGAGTGTGGGAGAATTTCCTGCACTACTCCCTGGTCAAGAGGTCTCTTTTTTTTAAGTTTTGCAAGTACACCACCAGAGAGATTTATTACCATGAGATTACTTAACACCTTAGCTAACAAACCCAGAAATGTATCCTGGAATAGCTAACTGAGCTGTAGGCCTGTTGAGGACCTACATGCTAGCCTGGAAACCAGAAAACTCATTTGTATCCTTTGTATCCTTATTAGGAAAAGAAAGGCAGTATTTTTAAAGTTCAAATTTTTGTTTGCTAGAATTTGTTGATAACACAAGACTGTTGTACAGGATCTGATCAAAGCTCCAGGTAACGTATAACCTGTCTCCAGCAGTGGGCAAAACAAGATATCAGGAAACAGTCTACCTAAGAACGGAGCAGATTGCTAAAATACCTCATCCACGTGCTCCCCCATTTGCTCCAGTCATTTGCAGCTCACAGGCATCCCGGGGCAGGCACAGTTTCAGCAACCTCAGTAGATGTATTTCCAAGAACTTGTCGCTGAAGTCCAGTAACCTCTCCGTTTCCACAGCATCCTGAGGCAAGAACAGTTACACTACCAGGTTAAGTTATATCAGCAGTACTCACCATGATATTGTAATAAATGCAATGTTTCTTTCACAAAAGGCTAAATATCTAATTTTACTAATGATTCTGTGCACAGAAGCAGTGTGGATATATGGTTAAAGATAGCTTTAAAATGCTTGAGCAAGATGAACAGAGGAAGTTAGCAAAAGGGCATTTTAGTCCAGTGATCTTTAGAGTCGCTTCTCCATGGTAATTGCTATTGCATCTTGACAGCTAAATTCTTGAAGAAACTAGCAAGACAGCTATCAACAAAGTTAGCAAGCTGAAGCTACTCTTTCTCACACTCCTGCTTTGTCATAGACAGAGATTACTACTTTGATTTTTGCAGTGAAAGAATATTGTCTCATGTCTCAGTTTGCCTTCTACTGCGCAGACATATGGTTCTTCCACAATGAGTTTAAACTCATTAGGATGAATCTGGCAAAGCAACAAATGTTTAACTAGCCAACAAAAGTGATAAAAGTCTCATTCCTGGAGGAATTTCTAATAATTATATCACATTAAGTCCTCCACATATCTTTTCACCTACTATAAATTAGTGTAGCTCTATTGATAAAAGCAAACCATGCCAGTTAGTAAGCACCATTTGAAAATCTTGCAAATTCAGAATAGGGTGTGTTTATTAATTAATTTGAAAGTAAGAGATCTTTTGATATTAAATAGCTTAATTTCTATGCAACTTATGTGAAATACTGGAATACAGTAATTTTTTTTTCTTCATCAAGTCTTTCTCCCTCATGGGTATGCAAAAGAACTTTTTGAGGATATAGGCCAGTACATAAAATCTTGCTATCCTGTATTTTATGAGCAGAATAACACGTTCCTTCCAAATGTCCTTATTAATTTATAAACAGCTATGATCCTAGGTTGTTCTGGTCATTCAAAGTTATGATCAGAATAAAATTACTCTCAATTGAGAGAAAAAAAATACCTCTTCTCCAAAGCTTCATAACAAGTGATAAGTATTCTCTGAACCATAATTATGGTTTTCTATTTTTCCTCTGCTGTTTCAGGTTTTAATTATTTTTTTTAATATCAGCATTTTAATTAAGCTTTAATCTTCACAGTACTAAACTAAATTAAAAGGATCTTTATAGTGTTGCTTTGGTTACTAGCAGAAGGGGTAAAATTACCTTATCTGTTTGTTCACCATGTTGCAACAGTAAACATCTTGGATATGGTCCTTAATTTGCTCATTTTCACTAAAAAAAAACCCCAACATAACCAAACCAAAAATCCACAAAAAAAAAAACCAAACCAAAAAACCCCAAATGAAACCAGTTATCACTGTTGGAACAGTCCTCTAGCAGGACCTTACTGTGTTTGTCACAGATATTTAGTAGGGAACCCTTTGCTCCAAGGTTAAGTACGAGCTAATTAAGCAGGACACAAAGCAGGCAGAGACAGGTGAAGCATCAGGATCCATCACAGAAATTCCCACCTTCTTACCCTTCTGTCTAGTCCCCTCTATTTCCTTCAGCAATCTGCAACACAGTAAAGGTTAAACCATGTGACGTTCCCAAAGCTTCTTGCAGATAATTAGCAACAAATCTTCAAAATGTACCTGCCATGTACCTGCCATGTCATTGTGCCTTTTTATATCTAGGTAAAATACTAAACAACAAATTGAGTTGTCCAAGATCATCAGCTAAACACAATCCTACACTATAACACTCTAACAGAAACGTGATGAAGACATGAAAGCATCCTCAATGTTGAAAAACCTGTACAACTCACACTATCAGCTGTGGAATAGGTAAGAGGAAGAAGAGAATCATCAGACCTTTCTTTTACTGCTGAGATGTCACTGATGAAAATAACAGTAAGTTCTCATCACCTTCAAACAGAAAAAAAAGAGAATACTTATAAGATCAGTTAACATTTTTATACCTTTTTATCATTTCAGAGATCTAAACGTCTCTTTCTTTTCTTGAACCTTTCTCTGTTTGATTGAATCCATGCTCCCAAGTGACCGACACAAAGCTAGCCCACACATACCAGTTACAGCAGCCTGAACACGTAGTTTAACCTAAGCTTCTGCTAGTGCTTTGGGAACAGCCTTCTAGACTGAGAGGAAGAGAAGAGCCATGCCATCCCACCGAAAGGCAGACATGATGTGTGTTACCAGCATCGTCCAAAGATGCAGCAGGAGTTTTCACATCTGTACAGATAAGCTTTTCCAACTGTAGGACATAAACTGGCACATATCCCTTCTCCCTCACTCCGATGCCTTTCTAGGTAATAACTTTTCCTCCAATACTCATTTGCAATGAATTTTACCTCTTGAACCTGACAGGTTTTTAGAGGGAATGGATTATATACAAAGCAATATGGAAAACCCTTGCACTTGCACAGCTGATTCCCAGTAGCTTCTGCTGCTGGCCTCTGGCTCGAAGGCACAGCTCACTTCATAGTCTAACTTCTCAGAGAGGTAACCTTTTTGCAAATAATACACCTGTGAAGGTACCTTTGAGCACAGTCAAAGATAGGCACTCCACAGAGATTTAGCAAAATCCCATACACAGGATGACTTCAGACTCATTTCACCAATCAGACTGAATCTCCTTGTGTATTTTTCCAATGATTTCAGTAAAGCAGTTACAGCATCAAGTTTATCACCGTAATTATCAGCTAAGTCAAATGTTCAAAGTTCCTTTTTAAAAAAAAAGGTCCATTTAGCCAAAATGAACAATAGTCCACAACAAAGCTGCCCTTCAGCTCTGATTGCAACTTGTTTTGAATTTTCAACTTATTTTCAATTTTCAGCAAAATAAACATGAAACATCAAAGCCTATAAAACTAAGGCATATAATAATGTGCTGTCAAGCTGTGACAAAGTCAGTCTTCACTGAAGATCCATCTTCTCCCACTGAGAGATCCTAAATTTGAGTCTGAACTAAGAATGACAGAACAAGCAGCACTGAAAATCGAAAGTTTTCAATTGGTGAGATTTCTCTGTTTTCTGATTTTGATGGACAACAAAATGGTTGAAAGTTACAGCTCATTTAGAGACATGAGAAAAATGACAGAAAATAAAAGATACAGAATAAAAAAACCTAAGAACTGTCAACCACTGAATACAGAAGGAGAACTAAAACACATTTTGTTTTGCATCACCTTATTTATTACATGAGGGAAAAACCTTTTTGCTCAAGTCATGTGCATTAAATACTTTTGGTCTTTCTTCAATGATCCATAGAAAAACAAAAGTTAAAGTAAGCTTAAATGTAGGCCTCATGACATTGTAATTAAATATGAACTAATTATGAAAAAGAAATCCTATTGCTCAATATGCACTAAGAGAACTTTTCCCTAAAGTATTTTACCCAACATATCCCACTTAGAATCATGTAAACAGATGATTACATTATGTAATGGCTTTTTCCCTTCTAGGAATGTTCAAATGTAAGGAATATTTAAGTAGCACTTAAGCAAAATAAAATTGCCCTGTTCAACACACAAAATATTTCAAAAAACTACCTGTGTCTGTAATCATGCCATAGGCTGTTTGCTGATTGCTAATTGTTGCCATCATTTTTATCACACAGGAAAAAGAAATAGTCCTGTAAATATCTTGTAAGCACTCTGACGATGATTGCAATGCATCAGGGTAAAGCAGCTGCCAGAGATCAGTCAGATCAATGGTGAGAGTGCAGTCAAGCTCTTTGTGTAAACTTAGCAAATGTAATTATTTGGAATCTAAGGGTTCTTCAGTGTTTCCTTGTTACTGCTTCTATAAACAGAAAATGAAACCCTCGACAAGCAGGGACCCAGGCTACAGACTAAGGGCAATGTGTTAACCTACAAGGAAAGTGCTGTTCATAGGGAATCTAAGCAGCATCTCGTAGGATTTACTATAATCCATGAATTATAAAAGCAACCGTGGGCACAGCTGGATTCCACCTGTTCACCCTCTCTGACAGATGTTCAGGGCCCTTGAACCCCTCAGTTAAATACCAGCTGTACCTCAGCGAGGGAATAGATCACACTACCAGAGAAGTACTTTCCTGAGAATATTGCCAGGCTGCAGGAATTGCCTGACCTGTCAGCCTGCTTGTAGGAATAATCTACCCCAGAGAACCACCTCGACATCCAGACCACTTCCCCTGAAAGGTCTCCTGTCAACACAAATGCACATCTATTGGCCTCAAGCAGAGATTTCCTTCACGGAGCCTGGCTCTCCCTGATTTGAGAGCAGAGAAACACATTTGTTCATGCCAGCCGTAGCCTGATGTGCATTTACTTGGGAGCAGAGCTAGATTACAGAGTCTGAGCTCATTAGCACTTATTCCTATCCCCATGCAGCAATCTCATCACCGGGTCCATGCAATGAATCGGATCAGGAAGCAAATCTAGACGAAAAATGACCAGAAAACTAAGTCCACAGCATACTGATTTTAAGCAGGATTCACTCCCCACCCCATTCACCAGTTGAAGAGAAGGGACAGCATACACTGAGAACAGCTGAAAAGCCAAAGGCATGTCAATTAAATGTTTAAGCACTGTCTCAGCTACAGTAGCTCCCCAAATATTTCTTCTGTAGCACACTCCCAATAATTAGAGTTGCCTATAAACCACAGAAAAGTAATGCTGACATAGGTATGTTGTATGCAGGAGAGTATCTCTTCTTTAATACACCCCAGTATCCTGGAGAATTTACTTGGAATTTAAAAACAGTAATAAAAAAATATCAGATGTCATATTAATATTTGACAGCTAGTCTGTACAGGGAAACATTTTCTTTTTAATGAATGTAACCTTTTTAAATATTATTCTTAAAACTTGAAAACCAGCATGTATTTAATACAAGGAGCACTATTTATTGCTTTATCTCTAATGCTAATGCTAATCTTGCATATCTGATTACTTCTTTTTCAATAATTGAAGAAAATTACCTTGTCAATTATATTGCTTTTCCTATGCCAAAATGTTAGAAATTAAAGGCAAATTGAGGAGAATCCCACTCCAAAGATGCACTGTATACTGTTTTATAACAAGCATTCATAGACTATGAACATAAAAAAACTTTCTCTAAAAGAAACTGTGCAGTAAACTGGACAATTTTTGGCTCCTTGAAATCTCTCATGCTTTTGCTGTGTATTCCTGATCACATGATTTGTGATTCTCTGAACTTAATTCCCACTTTCTTTTTACATGATTTTCTTTATAATGTATATTAGTTTAGTTTTAGCTTCGATAAAGAAGTCTCTCAACATCATAGTTTCACAATCTCTCTATCTCCAGCTGCTGTATTGCTGGGAAGGTCCTATTAGAAACTCATGCAACTATTCTGTGGATGTGATACTTTGCTTAGTAAATGATAATGTGATTTTCTTCAGAAAATTCTTTCTTCCTCGAGATAATTGTCAGGAAGATAAGATGGTCATCGAGCTCGTCCTTACATTTAAAGTTTTCCAGGCAGAATCTCATATTATTTTGTTGTTGCTGCAGTTATTGTTTTTGCAGTAAGGATGGAACCATCTGTTCCTCTGAAGATGTGCCAAATCAGTGGAAAATAATTCATTCAGGTAGTCAGTGAACCACAAAAGCTGATGGTTTAAGGATTCAGGAAGGTTTCAAGAAGGAACACCAAGTGCATTTTGCCCAGCTTGGATTAGATATTATTTAAACAGTGGACTCCAAGGAATTCAGGGAAGTAATAGCTGGACAAGAGAGATGTCCTCTCCATCTCATTCCCATATAAACCTATTGTAATTAACATCAACAGTTACACATGATGTGAATATGACTAGCTCACACTATTCAGAGGTGTGTGTAGTCCTGCCTGTCAGAAACATATCAAACAGCCAAGTCATGGCTAGTTCATAGTTGGTTTTTGTCAGTGTGTGCTCATTTGGCAAAGATCTGCATGGATCACCATATCTCGTACGAGTACCAATAGCAAATACCTCATGCACCATATGCAGATTGTGAAAGAAGGGGAAGGAAGGACTTGTAGCAGAGCTGTGACTTGAACACTGATATTGATGTAGAGCTAATCTGTGAGTTTGAACAAGATGGAGATTTGTTTGACAAGCCACTCATAACACAGACCAGCAACAAATGAACATAAAAAATATCCTGAGGGCCACCTGAGCTCTTAGCCATCACTATTTGCAATGGTTTTCTGATTAAACAATTGGTAAATTAATATTAGCTGGTGTCGGAGGAAGGATAACTTCTGAGGCCTTTTCTACTATGGGTCTTATTATGATTAAGAAAAGTCTGCATCAATTTATAACTGGGTGGGTTAATTAAATATTACCCCTGGGCATCTGAACATTGAAGAGTATGTCTCTATTTTGAAAAGAACACATAATCCTTCTCAACCTAATGCATTTACTTTGTTATTTACTAATAAAGCGGTTTATTTATTGCAAGAATTATTTATTATAAGCATTGTAAAAAAAAACCAACAGAGGCTTAATAAGGGTTATTTTTAAACTTTTTAAACTGATCAGGATGGTAATTTTTAAATCATGAAAACCTATGTTGTGGCATTCTTTTTTTCTGTAAAAGATTGGAAAAAAACGAACACAAACATGACTGATATTAAACAGTGTCTAGAAGCAACAAGAAAAGAAGTAATGTATTAAACTACTGCATAACACCATCCAAAGCTGTGACAATTGAACATTAATTGCAATGTTGTTAGATAACTATTCTGTCAATAGTGATACTATTACAGTGCAGTAGCTTAATTACATAAAGTTTCTTTCATCCTTTATTTATTAGGGTTTTGAGCCACAATTAAAAAAAAAAAAAAGATTTGTGGCTCCACAATTGCCATATTTCTTTCATGCATTAGTCATCTGTTACTTAATATGCATTTGTGTTTTCTATATTTTGGTCATGATAGATTGGCAAATCATTACTGAACACAAAACCGGAGAGCAAATCAAAATATTTACAGCATCCTATAATTTCCTTTGCAGCTTAATGTCATAATTAAGTAACAACTAAGCTTATGAATCAATTTTGCATGTTTGCAGGTCATGTGGATTTGTGGGTTACATAAACTACAATCTTTGTAAGAGCTATTATCTGTCACACTGTTAAAATCCTATACCCTTAAAAAAAAAAAAAAAGGTTATAAACAAGTTTGCTACAGAACAAAGCGAATTTGAGGGTTTCCTTTGTCTCATGACTTAGAGATAAATGACTTCCTGTCCTGGATAGAGAACATCCTTACATCTTCATGGAAACACCACATTGTCACTTCAGGCACTGTGATGCATCAGATACTGAAGCTAAAGCCTGTCTCTGGTCAAGAACACATTGTTATCCTCTCTGCATTACCCTGTCTGCACTTTACTTTTTTTTAATTTAAAAAAATATGTAGAGCTTTCTCTAGACATATGTATATATTTGCTTTGGCTGGTTATCTTTAAATAGACACATTTGGATTTGTATCATATGAAATAATCCTGTCAGATACAGATTAGCAGGAGAAGGCATCAGAAAGGCAAGATGAACTGAGCTGATCTCCTTGTGCCGTGAGGCAGTGTGCTCTCCACAGAGAGCTGCTTTAGCAATGCTTTCTCAGGGTTTTTCTTTGCCAGGCATGGGGCCAGAATGTCTTGCACTCTCCCTCATTCAGCTGATTTGTATGTGCTGCACACTTATCTCTTCGTTTCCTGCACTAGGAGATCTGTTCATCTAACATCCAACATGGGATGCAGAAGGACAAGAGATACACATTGCTTATCATGCTGATCTTGAAACAAGGTAAGATGTCCAGCTGCCAGTAGTAAATGGTAGGTGGCTGTCAGTTTTAAAATAAAGCAAGATATTTAAAGTTGGCTACTGCACTAGCTCAGGATAATCTGAACAAGGGCCTGGACAAATGGAGAATATGGCACTATTTGACAGCTGGTGACTTTAGGAAATACTGGTTCATTAGCAGCAGATTTCTGTTTGGAAGGAAAAACAACTTTTCAAGGTACTTCTGACAGGAAACTATCTACAGAAAATATGCCATTTCCTGCTTGGCATCAAAATAATGAAGAAAAGATGAGCAATGCATATTCTACAGTATAAAGAGAGCCTGCCCACAAATGGAGTTTGTCTCTAGCCTACAAGCTGGGTGAGGAGAACGGGTGAGCACTACCATCACGGAGATAATGATGCCCAAGTAACCCTGCAGAAAAGCCATACGGGAAGGTGTTTGTATATCCAACCCCCATTGAATTTTATTCAAATAACTGTTTCAATGGTATGGGGCTATCTGTGAACAGTCCAAGCCTTCTGCAATGTAACTATGACTGGGGGGGGGGGGGGGGGGGGCGATACTTAAACTTCTTAAAGTCATTATGAGCCTCCTAACAGCAGATGGATTTAGTTCCAACCCCCATCAAATTCTAGTTAACGAAGATCGTCAGTATAATAGTTTTCTGGCTGGATGTAGCATACAATTGGCTAGCATCAGAAGGTTAACAGGCATTTAATTCAGTTCAAACATCTAGTACAGTAAATGCTTTAATCAGGCATTAATAAAAATCAACAGCTATCCCTTGTAGTATTTATCCTGCATTCCAGTGCTCTGGAAGTGAGCACTGAATGTCTACATCTGTATGTATAAGAATTGGATGTCTCTATTCATACTAGTTCATTGAAATGCACACATGTGCAAATCAATGGAGCTTTCTAACTGAATGGATAATGATGCCACATGGAAAAAGTTAAGTTCATCCTGTAATTTGTGACAGTTGCACTTATACAGAACTCAGGCAGCTCTGGAGTAGCAACGAGACCAACTACCGCTGATAAAATAATTTAGATTTTAGAGTGTAAGCAAATACTTAAAGCAGAAATCTAATCATCCTTTATC
Organism: Laterallus jamaicensis coturniculus; assembly: GCA_022605575.1. NCBI lineage: Eukaryota > Metazoa > Chordata > Aves > Gruiformes > Rallidae > Laterallus > Laterallus jamaicensis. The sequence goes on from JAKCOX010000015.1 coordinate 13,918,230, forward strand.
AGAAGACAGTATCCCTTCATATGCCTTGGGAGATCTTAAAAAAGGTAACTGAAAATCCATGCCCTTGAGAAGAGGTTCACAGGAAAAACTTTGCAGCACACCAGAATGTCTGCTGAAAGAGGTGCAGCCAGACTCACTAAGATATTCTGCAGCAATACTCGAAGCAGAACCGTGGTACAGACCCCACATGGATTTAAGAGGATATTGCACAGCCATATGCTAAGCAAATGTTCAAAAAAAGACATTCATCCGCCCCCAACACAGAAGGGAGCGAGTTCGCAGCTTCTCCCACATATGCAAGGAGGCAAGTAGGCATGTACAGCAGGAACAACGTTCTACTTTCCAAAGAACACTGAGCTTGATTAAGCCTTGTTGGAAATGCAGAGATAAAACAGAAGGAGAAAATAATCTTATGCGCTTTAGTTTCTTACTATTTTCTCTTTTTGCCAGAAGCTGAATCAGTGCAAACAGCAAGCTTTGTTTTTCTGCTTCTAGAACAAAATACGGAACAAAATAGTTTTTTAACCTTTACGCTGTTGCTGTCCTGCGTTCTAAATCACTCCCAAAAATCTTGCTTTTGCTACCGGTTATCTGTTTGGAAACAACATCTACATATCATAATTGCATTTTTAAAAAAAAAAAAAAAAAAAATGTCGTCCATTTGTATGCACAGTACCTCCCATTTGTATGCACACAATTCACTCAGTCTGTGGTCTATAGCTGGCAAATAACACCACTTAACAGCTGTTAAATAGGGTAATCACCTGTTGTTATCCACAGGTAGCTTTAATTCAAATGCTAATTGCTCTCAGTGCTCTACTTACAAACCTGCCCCGATGTCAGATACTGTATGTGCCGCGCCAGATGGATGTGAGCCTCAGATGGATTGCACTGTCCCTCCGCAGGAAAAACCCTGCGTTATAAAAACCTCGCTGCCCTTCGTTGCCATGAAAAAAAGATGGCACAAGAATTAAACAATGATGGTCTGTCAGAGAGCAAGAATTGCAGGGAAAAGCAATGAATGGGGAAGATGAAGAAAAGGACTGCAGACAGGACAGTAAAAATTGCATGAGCTGGTGCTTCAGTTTATATACAACTGAAGGGAGCTAAGATTCACCATTGGTAAACTCGGTTTGAGAACATCCAGAAGCAGTTGTTGCAGATGTATGCCTGGGTCAGCCTGAACTGATGAAACCCAAGATCAACTGCTTGACCGGTCAGGTATTTGTAAAAATCCGACTGGAGAAGTAAGAGTTCTAGCAAATTCTTATTTTCCCAGAGACTTAATTCTTCACAAAAACATCCTAAAATGTTTCTGTCCTTGATACAAAAACCTCAAAACTGCATCGTACTATGAACTCCTCATACCAAGAAGCTTCAAAGTATTTTTTTCTAAAACATCTCCAATTTACCCAAGCTCTCTGGAGGCACAGTTTCACATTGTGCTTAATTTCATCACGCTGCGTGTTGCTGCTAAAAGCAATGGTTTAATTCTGTCTCCTTTCCCCTCTTAACTCCATTGACGTGTTCCTCACCCTCTCCTCATATTAGATTTAGTCATTCACTGTGTTGCTGGAATATGACTCACTGAACCGACGGGAAAGTAATTTGGAGAGTGAGAGTCCACAGATAGACTGGATGAAGCTGGGAGTGGAACAGTGCCCCGAATTGTCCTGTGTTTCTTGCTGCTGTACAGCAAAGTTCCTGGTTGCACAGCTGTAGGTTTTATTTTAGATCCCACGACTGTAAAAGGGCCATTCATTCCGTAGTGCTGTCGGATTTTCACACTGTACTGGAATGACTTCCCCACCGTGCTCTCTGAAGGGCTGCTTTTTTTTGTAGGACAAGCAAGGCCATCCATCAGTTGTTCAATAGCAGATTCTCTTTGCTCAGCTTCTACCCTTTGATCTGTTCAGCTTACATAACTCTGCTAGGTGCCAAAACACCAACCCAAGCAACCCTCCTCTCTGGAGGATACATGCCTTTCCATAGGGACAAAGTATTGACCTCTGGAAATGACCATTAGCATCGGGCTACATTTTCCTTTCCCCAAAATATCTTTCAATTAAATAGGAGATAATCACAGGTGAAATCTGGCTCTGAGAAAAAAATCAAAGAATACAAATACCACACTTCAGATAGACCTGCACAGGTTTCATTTTTTTTCCTGAGCTCATTATGAAGTGTGGAGCCCTGGCCTTGGAGAAAGAAGCTGCTCAAAAATTCTAAATACAAACCTTAAATATAAACCCAATAATAACATAGACAGTGTCCCACTTCTCTGACATCTTGCACTCATGATGAAGTGAGGCAGGGATGAAAACAATGACCTTTTAAACCCGGCTCACTTTATGTTTCCTGCTTTAAGGCCAGAAATGAACTGAATACCCAGTAGCAACCACACTTATCTCTGAATATTCATTTTAGCAAAGACGATTATTTCAATCATCAAGAGGAAAGAACCGTTTGTTTGTTTGACAGTTATGACTCAAATTAACATACATTTCATTTTGATGACTGTTTTTTTTATCTTGTTTTGCATATTTTCCTTACAGGAAGAGGAAAAAAAGAGACTAAATGTATCATAGTCACAGGCATTCCTAAGGTACAGAGTATTCACTCTTTCAGATTTTACCTGAAGTGAATGTACCTCTTACAAAAATGATAGAAAGAATGAATCCTCTCTGTCTTAAATTAAAGAGGATGAGGGAAATTATGACAGCTGTGATAGAAAATTTCAAATACAATAAGCTCAGGTGAGAGCCTCAACTCCATCTAACTGGACAAGGAAGCTTTAGTTGTCAAAGGTAGAATAGGAGACAGTTGAAAATTCTTCATTACTCATAGTTGGAAGACAAGGGTACCCATGGCATGAATAGAAGACAAATTTTAGAAGTTCTGCTTTGTAGAGGAGTTTATGAGATGAGTTGCTCAGGCAAACTGCAATTGTTAGGGGCTTTGCATGTTCAGTGATATACAGCAAGTTCTAAGAGTTTTTAATTGACTATATACATGTACCACTGACCATGTTGTTAGTCAATGCACTGGCTCCACTGGCATGTTCTTTTGCAGGTTATGCCTGAGATTCACAAGATACTTATTGTCATAAAAGCCTTACCCTGATGTCTTCACCAATACACACCAGAAATAAGGAGTTTACTGTCAGAAAGTTGGAAAGGATCTGGAGAATCAGAGGCTGAGGAGTAGTATTTCTACAACAAGCAAAGAGGAAGGTGGTGAACTTCTCTGGGGAAGGGACTAAGTAGAGGAATGTTCTCCATATTCTTTCATGACTGTGCCATTTCATGCACAAATTTACCTGCCATAAAGATGGCTTCTTTTCATTACAAAAAAAGGTATTACAAAGATGAAAAGGTTCTGAGATCAGTGAGACTGATTGCAACTCCCTGGAGAAGCTGGCAATAGCCTAAGCTTGTCTGCTTAAATGACGTTGGCTATTGCCTTCCTAACGTCATAAACATGTTAAATAGTCAACCCTGGAAAGCAAAATATTAGGGAAAGAAATCAAAAGAGGAGAACTGACTTCTTGAAGATGGGAAAGAAAAATATTTAACCCACTGTCTGCAGAGCTTCCTCATTACGTTATTTCACATTAAAAATATATGTGATTACCAGATAGACCCAATCTGCTCAGTACAGACTGAGAGGCCCATTAAATCATATAAGTACACTTCCCTAATAAGATAAAAGTTACTGTTGTGGATTGTGCTGTAATCTCTTGCTGCCAATCAAGGATGTTGTCGGAAAAAACATTAAGCAAACTTTCTCTCCAAATATTAGTGTGTTATTATGCCGCTACATTTTTTATCACTGACAGTCCCAGAAAATCCTATTCTGAAAATAATTCATCAAATAGTAACGTAATTCATTGCCATAATCAAAACCTGTAACATTTTCCTTACAGTAGTTCCTTAATGAACAATAACTTTCTTTATTTCTTTTTGACATTTGCATGTCCTGTCATTGCAAAAGAATTCTTTTTAACCTGACAAACTACTTAAACAACCTTGTTTACTTCTATTTTTTTCTAGTTTTATGCTCTGTGGGTATTCTCAACTTGAGCATTCCTTGTATTTTACTGACTAAAATGACTGTCATCTTCGACACTTTATCATCTTCAACAGGTCTTGGAGAACAGGAGAAGTGCCTGAGGGCTGAAGGATAGCCAATGTCACTCCAGTCTTTAAAAAGGGCAAGAAGGAGGATTCTAGCAACTATAGGCCAGTCAGCCTCACTTTTGTCCCTGGAAAAGTTATGGAACAGCTTGTTCTGGATGCCATCACCAAGCAGCTGGAAGAGAAGAAGGTCATGAGGAGTAGTCAGCATGGATTCACCAAGGGGAGATTGTGCTCGACCAATCTCATAGCCTTCTATGATCTCATCACTGGCTGGGTGGATGGAGGGAGAGCAGTGGATGTCATCTACCTTGACTTCAGCAAGGCTTTCGATACTGTCTCCCATGACATCCTGAGAGAAAAGCTGAGAGAGCATGGGATAGATGAGTGGACAGTGAGGTGGGTTGAGAACTGGCTGTCGGACCGAGCCCAGAGGGTCGTGATCAGTGGAGCAGAATCTGAATGGAAGCCTGTGACTAGCGGTGTTCCCCAGGGCTTGGTGTTGGGTCCAGTCTTGTTCAATATCTTCACTGACGACCTTGATGAGGCAATAGCATCCACCCTCAGCAAGTACACTGATGATACAAAGCTGGGAGGGGTGGCTGACACGCAGGAACACTGCGCTGTCGTCCAGAGAAACCTGGACAGGCTGGAAAGCTAGGCAGGGAGAAAGCAGATGAAATTCAACAAAAGCAAGTGTAAAGTCTTGTACCTGGGGAGGAACAACCGCATGTATCAGTACAGGCTGAGGGATGACCTGCTGAAAAAGAGCTCTGTGGAGAAGGACCTGGGGGTCCTGGTTGATGACAGGTTGGCTATGAGTCAGCAGTGTGCCCTGGTGGCTAAGAGAGCCAATGGGATCCTGGGATGCAGGAAGAGTGTGGCCAGCAGGTCCAAGGAGGTGATCCTCCCCCTCTACTCTGCCCTGGTCAGGCCCCACCTGGAGTATTGTGTCCAGTTCTGGGATCCCTGGTATAAAAAGGACAGGGATCTCTTTGAGATTGTGCAGAGAAGGGCTATGAAGATGATTAAGGGCCTGGAACATCTATCCTGTTAGGAAAGGCTGAGAGAGCTGGGGCTGTTCAGCCTGGAGAAAAGAAGACTGAGGGGAAACCTAATCAATGTTTATAAATATCTTAAGTATGGGATGCAGGGGGAATTGGCCAGCCCCTTTTCAGTAGTCTGTGGAGACAGGACAAGGGGCAATGGCTGCAAATTGGAGCACAGGAAGTTCCGCACCAACATGTGGAGGAACTTTTTCACAGTGAGGGTGACAGAGCACTGGAATAGGCTGCCCAGGGAGGTGGTGGAGTCTCCTTCTCTGGAGATATTCAAGACTCGTCTGGACACCTATCTGTGCAGTATGAGCTAGGGAGCTGCTTTGGCGGGGGGGTTGGACCCGATGATCTCTCAAGGTCCCTTCCAACCCCTACAATTCTGTGATTCTGTGATTCTGTGAATTATTTGTAAAAGGAGGCAGAGCTTGTGTTTAGTTAGACTTTTAGAATCTCTTAATAAAAAGCAGTAAGTAAGCTTGCTTTGCATGTGTGAAAACTACATTATGTCTGATTCTTTTTCAGACTGTGAATAGAAAAAAAGCTGCAAAATATAGCTGTAAGGTTGTGAATAAGGAAATAGTTATATGTAAAATTATACTTTGAATATAAAAATACACTTTAATGTTTACTCAGTCTTGCATGACAAAACAGATCAAAAGCTGAGTAGACATTTGAATGCTGCAGTTCCTTTATATAAGCAAAAATCAATCCACATTAGCATTTACTTTTGATCAGAAATTGAAAACCAATTGGTCAAATTCTTTTTTTCATTTAACACTAGCTGTAGTACCAAAATAATATTATTAAAACAACTTAAAGAGGGTTTTTTTCTCACTTCTCAAGGATAAAACACATAAATTAATAATCTAATTTTTCTTCCATCCCAGAGATCACAGGTCAATGCATCATTAAGTATATTCCATTCTGAAATGATGCAATTGCACAATTTACTCTTCCATCACTTATACTAAAAGATTAAAGATGGCTTGATGTGAGGATATGCAAAGATGGGAAAACTTAAACCTCTGGGACTGAGCCACAGCTTTTAGTCAATTCCTGAAGTCATAATTCATTTTGTTATGAGTCACAAAAGGCTACTGCTATCATTTGTATTACTGTACAAGTTAGGATCCTTCCTCATATCCCTCTTTCTCTCCCGCAGATTAAGTCCAATGGCTACTTTTGCTTACACTAACTATACACATCCAATATAATTCATTCAGGACATAAGCTCATCTGGAGAACCAAATCCATTTGAAAGTCTACTGATGGTAATTTTAATTCCAGAAAGCAGTAAGCTGTCATGTGCAATGTGACATAACAATTAAGCAACTGAGATCATTCTGGATACTGCCAGACCCTTTTTTTTTCCACCCTAAGGGCATATAAGGAAGGATACATCAACTTTAACAACAGCTGAGAGCAAAGAGTAAAAAGTTACAACTTCAAAGCAGGTTTCTCTCAGATCCTCTTTTTTTTATGCTGCCAGTGTTGGAAAGACAAATTTTCACCTACCATTTTCAGTGTAATCCTGGCAAGACCTGTGAGGTATAGAACGTGATGCCATCTCTAAACAGGGAACGGGACTTCCTCCTTAGCTCAGACTCTAAGCTGATACTCTCTGTGGAAAGAATGTTATGGGCACAGCTGTTCGGTCATCCCATCATTTCTGATTATCTCTGCAGAGTGCCTGAAAAAGTTGAAAGATGAATTAAGTACATAAATAGGCAGGTATAACTTCTGACATAAACATATTGAAGGTGATGGAAACTATTTTGGGGGAGAAAGAAAATTTTGCTAGTTCTTCAATATCTGCAACACACACAATGTTAAATACATTCATTGTGGAGTGCTGCCTACCTTATGAGATCCCCTCTTACAAAAATACCTCTCCTACAAGCTCAGGATGAGCAGTGCAAACCCACCCTATTCTAATTTCAAACTTTAAAACTTCTCAGAAAAATTAAATGGGGCTTCCTCTTTCTGTATCATGTTGTTTGGGAGAAATGGGATGAAAAGTGGTAAGTTCCCAGCACAGAATTTCATGGGTTTTTGTAGATGTTACTGACCTCAGAAACTTCTCTGAAGAAAACATAAAGCTAAGAATAAATGAAAATTTCCTGGTTGCTATCAAACACAGCAGAGGTCATACATTATGAACAATGCGAGTCTCAAACACAGAAAATCATGAAATACCTGTGCAATGGGATTACCAAGGAAACCAGCAACGTTACAACACTGGTGGCTGGTTTTAAGTACAGGAGGTTGGTTTCTGAAGTGAGGAATCCTAGGTAAATGGACAGGTGAGATGGAAATGAGCAGCTTACAACCTGAAGAAAGGAAAACTGATTTGGGGATGAACGATATAATTAAGTACACAAATATATCATTAAATGTCAGAAGATTTCAGATTTCTGAATAAATTCGTGTCTCTTGGATATATGACAGCAGTTTTGAAGACTAAGACAAAGAGAGATGAAACAAGCCAGAACAGAGATGAAACAAAAAGAACAGGACATAGATGGTAGGGATCAGGAGATAGTCATATAGAAAGGACATGAATCTGTTGAGCAGCAGAGTGAGTGAGGAGGCAGGTGACATTAAAAACTAAGTGACAAAGTTTTGAAGAGGATTATATATCTGGCTGAAGGAATCTAGCTACTCTTCATTCAAACACTTCATTAAACTCACCTGTCCTCCATTTGTGTATGGACTGCACACAGAGACCAGAAAGCTTTCACTTCACAGAATCACACAGCACCACAGAATGTTAGGGGCTGGAAGGGATCTCAAAAGATCATCTAGTCCACCCGTCCCCTGCCAGAGCAGGATCAGCTCATTTCCAGAGCTGCTCCATCTCACCTGCTTGGAAATATCCCAAGGGGAGGACTGCTCACAGGCCCCACTCCTGGGAGACCATGGAGCTGCTTTTCAGTCAAGAGCAGCAGCTAGACACTTGCTTTTTATCAAGTCTGGCCCTGGGGAACACTTCACTTGACAATCAATTTACATCATGTGGGACACAGTTTGTTCTCACATCCACAGATTTTTATAAAAATTACTTTACAATGTTAATTGTTTACTAAAATGAAAAATGCAAATTGATACAGGAAGAACAGATGTATCACCCAACAAACAGATCAGAATGAGACTCATGCCTAAGCACCCTATTTAACACTGCCATTTTAAAGTGAAACACATAAATTTAAATCAGGTTGATAAGCCACAGTCTTATTAGTGACCATTTTCAGAGAGAGCTTAATTAACCCTTTCATTGTTATTGTCAAAGTTCCCTCTTCTATTTTCTTTATGTTGAAATGTCTTGTCCTGCCCTACCAAACCCAGTCTCTTTCCAGAGGTTTCACCTCATTTTGTAGCAAAAAGGGTAGACAATTTATTTGGTACAAACTCTCAGGAGAAGGAAGACCTATACCTGTGTAGATCTACTGATAATAGGCTAGAAACTGTCTCTGCTTTAGAAGGTCACTCTTGTCCAACTTCCTTCTTCACAACTTTTGCTGAAAACACAGTGAGTTGTATAAAATACTGGATTTTTTATAAGAAAGAAACAAAAGTCTAATGATAGCTCTTCCTCATACAGCAGCTCCTGGAATAGAGGTAAACTCCTCTGGCTCAAGGCAGTACCTAATTTTAACAAGTGTCCTTTAATATTGATGTTCTTGGGCTATGAGTCTCCTTTAACAAGCATTAATGAATTATAACAACGTCACAGATCTCCAACTCTGTGCCACAAGGGAAGAGAGCATAAACATGTAAGTCATCTCAGGAATTACACAAAGGACAGAATGGTGTTCCTGTGCTACTCAGACCATGACTGACCAACAACAGCTTCCACTGCCCCTAACTCGGTCACACAGCACATGGAAGCCAACAGCCATTAACACCACTGCTTTTATCTCCCAGACCTAAGGCCAGAGGGATGCAACAAACCCTCTTGCCACAGCCAAGCTGTGCCAGTGAGCCATGCAGCTTTGTTCAAGTACCAACAGGTTTTCAGCCACTGTGGTAAGGGTGTTTGCAGAGACCAATTCACCCGGTGTAAAGACTTAAGACACTTTCTGGGGGCACCTACAAGTACTGTACTGCAGCAGGGTGTGCAGCTGCTACCAGAATCACAATCGGTTGTTAAACTAGGTTAAATTACTTCAGTTACTAAACCTTTTCAACCATTTCCAGTATTTAGCTGCTATTTTTCCAATATATAGTTGCTAGTCTAAACACTCTTTAAAATTTCTTTAAAGCAAAACTTTATCACACACCAAGGAGTGAATTATGTTTGGAGGTTGTAATAAACTGGCGAGAGGATTCCTTTTTCTGTTAACTGACAAACTTAACCTATTATTAATCTTCAAACATGAACAAATACTTCTGGTTCCTGAACCAACTGAGAACGTATTAACTGTCAGAGTATTAACAGGCATACCTAATACATTTTACAGACAGAAATTGCTGATAAGTGCTGGTGGAATAAAGCGTTGAAGGAGACACGATGTGATTCTGGGCATGTCTGTCAAACATCCTGGCAAACGAAATATTAAGAAATCAATCACATTTTAATCTATATGCTCAGAATCTTTGGAGCTTTACCTTTTTCAGAATTGTGCATCTCCACAGACTGAGACGACATGGTGATTCACCTGGCATCATGATGCCACTCTGTCGGTACTGTTTACAATTTTCTATTCAGATTAAGTAGCTCTTATCAAAATAAAGAAAAATTTAGGTAGATTTGGTCCTTAGGGAATATTCTTTCCACGACAAGTCCACTGGGGGAGAAAGAATCTTTTGTACCAAAAAAGGGAAGAAAAATCTATACAGTAAAAGATTTCAGGAATGCAGCAAACCTGTGTGAAGTTGACCTGTAAAAATTACTTAGAAATACTTACGAATGAGAGGAAATGTTTTTCAGAGCTCCAGCACTGCAAGCTTCTCACACCATTTGTCTCCTTTTCTATGGAGGGGACTTTATTCCTAACACCCTCAGATGGTCACGATTTATCAGGCTGCATTGACTGTTATGCAATATCTCATGTGAGAAGGATGCACAAACATTTAACACTGTCAATTATCCTGCCTGTGTTATGCTCACCTGTCTTTGTAATATCCTGCTAATTAAGAATCTACAATAATCCATGAAAAAGTCATCTTCTAATAGAAGCAATTACTGTTTAAGGTTTCAGTAGGTTATGCTTAAGAAATTAAAGAGTTCAAAGTTCTTTATAGCGAAAAGTAACAGAAGAGCTGAGCACACTATTTCTCTACAACTTCCACACTGTTTCTTACATTTTAAGATTAGCTGAGACATTTTCCCACTCATCTGCAATGAATGCCATGTTTAAAAGACAGCCGATTGTAATACATTAATTATGATACCTTCTAATAAATTCTGCCATAAATTAAAATTCTGATCTATAGACATTGTAATACTCCAGTTGATTCTGCTGTGAAAGTGAAATGCATGATATTTCCTGATTCATCAATAACAAAACTTCACTTACTTTAAGTAGTATTTCTTTCTATTCCTCAGGAAAGGTTCTGAATCTATTGAAATTAAAATACTGATGAAAATTAAATTATCCTGTGGATAAAATCAATATTGCTTTTCTCCAAGGAGGAATAAGCTGCATATTTAACGTTAATCACCTGATAAAGACATAAGATAAATAAAGAAAAGGGCAAGTTAAAAATGAGATCTTTTCCCTAACGGTAGGGACTTGATTAAATAGGGCCAGAATTCCTAGAAAATAATTATTACTTTGCTATTTGAGATGATAACCACTTTTAAATGGAAACTTGTTTCCTGCATTCCCTTCAGTTACAAAAAAACCTCCACAAATAGTCTTTTAATTCTTAGTATTTTGGATCGTGTAGAAGAAAAGCACAGAACAAGAAGACTCTCAGTACTTATGAAATAAAATCAATGATCTATGGGTACTCCTGTACTTCTGTTACAAAAAATAATTTTCATCAATGTTCATTGGAATTAAGCAGAAACTGGGTTAGAAGTCAAAGAAAAATATAACTCAAATATAAATAGTGCCATAACAATATGATCCATTTGTGTCACTGACTTTATTACACTCTAGGCTCCATGCTTAAATGGAACCAGGGCTCTTGTGCTGTTGCTTTCAGTTCTTAGTAAAGTACCTTGAAATGTTTTGTGTTAAAATCTTCTGCACAAGAAAAAAAATAAACCTGTAAGCCACAAGGTAAAGGATGCTAAAAATTGTTTCAAAATGCTAATTCAAAGTAGATAAATTAGCTTTCAATAACAGGTCTACTTCCATTGAAATTTTGTTTGGATATTCCCAAGGATTTTATTTTTCTGTCTTTTTAATATTTAAAAACTTTTCATTTGCTTTCAAACAAAACTAATTTCAAGATGTCAGCAATACCTACAGAGAAAATATTTCTATTTCTAAAGAAAGCTGAAGTCTTTCAATGAACCCAGCAGTGTTCTGGCTTCTATCTTGCAGACATCCCAAAAGCCCAGTCACTGTAAGAAGAACAGAACAAAACACTTGAACAATGTGATGTACATATGTTCAAAGGGAACAGGATAGCATAAAAGTGACTACATTTCCATGTAATTCCTCCCAAAACCTTACAGAGTAGGATTTGAGTCTCATCTGCAGCAATGTTAGTCATTGTTTTTTTGGGTTTAGTTTGGTTTGGTTTTTTTAAACAGTGATGGGCTTTAACTTTAGGTCTAAATACTTATGTTCTAATTTAATCAAAGGCCACGTTTTTCTCCATGTGTAGTCTTTTAGAACACTGACTGCTAGCTGCCCCCACTCTCCAAGAATTCATATAACTTGATTTTACCCTCTAGAGAAAACTCAAGGACAGTAAATAGTGCAAAGAACAGGTAATTACTGAACTTGATTGTGCTCTGAGTTTATTTCTCTTTAAATAGGGCAAGCTCCACACACACCTGAAAAATGGTTCTCTGACGTGATCTTACTGTGATAAAAATGACTAGACAGGTATTGAGCTGGTACAATTTTAGAAGAATTATGTCAGTTCACTACTGTAAAGACCCAGCACTATCATGCAACTCCTTGACGGATTGTCCTCAGCAGTGCTTAATAAGGGAAGCAATCAGAAATCAGCGATAGCATAAAAAATGTTGAGGCAATACATGTAATGATAGTAAGAAATGCCATATAATGTATGTAAGGGTTATCAGTCATAATTTTACTAAATGCAACAAAAGAGACACTGAGTGTAGTTATTTTCATATACAGCAAATACACAGAGAAAGAGATGGCTAGTTATATATGTTTAGAGTCTAAAACTTTATGGTCGCTAGCTTTTCCTCTCTAGTAATCTGTTAAATCTAAATGAGGATTTGTAATTATAAGCTTGGATAAAGTCAACATTTACCATTAGATTACAGAGAACTACTGCTATATGTTGGATTGGAATGTCATGCAAGCAATGACAAAGCACGTTTTTTAAAACTATGATTATCGCTTAGACTTATCTAGACTTATCACCTCTGGATAATTAAGATTTAAAAGCCAAATCACAAAAGGCACGTCAAAGGAGTCAAAGATAGCCCCAAAGGTTTCTGATAGCTAATCCTTTCTATTGCTCTGGCTCAAACACCTGCTATCTCTTTATGCCTTTCTACATCAGAATGCAGTTAGGAAATTTAAGTCAATGACATACACAGTGAGGATCTGCACTACAGAGTACAGCCTGCCTGAATACCAGTCCTTTTGTCCCATCCCTTTGTCAGGTCCCTCAGCTGGCATGAAGAGCTCCAGAGAGCAAATCAGATTGCATGCAACTCCACGTTGCAGAGAGGCCAGGAGGTCAGGGGGTTAACATCTGCTATAAATACCCACAGGACTTCTTGGCCTGAATTGCAGAATGTGATTGCTTTATGTTTCTACACTGCACTGGGCTGTTTCACACTACACCTTACCGCATGACATAATGCAGAGCAGGGTGTCAAATACGTAAAAGGAATAATGCACCTGGATTTTCTCACCAGAGAAACATACAGTGGAAACCTGGAGATATGAGAAATGAGTACCTTAAGCCACCAGAATCTTAAAGCAAACTGAGATCCAGTTCTTATTCAGGTCTTCAGTCAGGTCTGGATTATACAGTAGGATAGTGAATTTATTAAGAGATATATATAGATAGGATCAAAAGCACTAGACTGCAAAAAAAAAATGCACCAAAAGATCAATTTTTGATTTGGGTACTGAGGTCATACTCTGCTCCTATTCCATTAAAGAATGTTTTTTTTACTGTGCTCAGTGGAGCAAGAGTAAGACTAACATTTACTGCTAAATGGATGCTCAACTGGCAGCCTTTGCGGCACTTTGAACAGTTATTGGAGAGTGGCAGATCACTGAAAGGCTCTGACCTCCACTGCAAGCAACTGTCAGCATAGCAAAAGTTGAAAGCTTTTTGATATGTCTTTCTCGTGTGTTTGGTAAATGCAATATAGGAAACCAACTGTAATGTTTCCTGCACAGAGATTTTTTATTCAGGGATTTTATCTGAAGAGAATACAAGAGATGCTTACAAAAAAAGGTTGAAGGCTGATTTAAATTAATTCCACAAATCACTAATTGTCTATCTGTCAATTTTGAAAAGACATCAGGAAGTTGCAACCAGGAAGTTGGAAGGACAAGGAGTAGCAGACGAGACAGAAAAACCTAAAGAGAAGATCAGAACAAGAAGAGAGCACCTAGAGCAATGTGAAGACAGAGTATGTAACATCAGACAACTTAAGGTCAGACTTTGGTCACACATTGAAATGAATAAATACTTCTAATAACCTCAGTTGCACATTTAACAGCCTCAGAATTTGGAATTATAAAAAGTGTTGAGAAACTTAAGCTGGTGGCTGTCAAAGATCACAGGCAGTCCTCATCATTCTAAACAGGGGTTCCTATTTAAATTTTGTTTTGTTATGATTATTAATACCGAGTCTTTACACAGAAAAGGAGATTCTGCTTCTGGTCTGAAAATGTATTATTTTTCCATTTCCTACAGTGCATTGGCAAAATCCATGGTAAACATTAGCAATGATTTTATCCATAGCATTAAACTGGATTGCAGCTTTGTCTTGCCACTGATAACGCAGGAATGGGAAAGGAATGAACTCTGGTATTCACATAATGTCAGAATGGGATTCAAAAAGATGTCATAAAAAGCTGACATCTAAGATGTAAAAATGTTTTAATGAACAGAGGTGGGTTCTAAGGATGAAGAAAAATCACTTCTTATAAGAATATGTGAAGTCTGTTTATTTCAGTATCAGGTTACTACTTACTGCAAAGTAGCAAGCTTGCTTATTGTAGTGCCTTCTGAACCTTACTATCTAGTGTATCACAACCAAAGTGTATTGTTTAACATTCTTGATTAAAGATTTCCTCCTTTTACAGTGCATTGCTACTAAAGAAAATATCCAGTGGCATGATTTCCAGACAATATATTTCTCACACTATGACTTACATCATATCAGCCACAGAAGTTCAATAATAATCAGAGACAACCTTTGTAGTTCCAACAGTGAGATGTTCTCATTCATTGCTTCAATTCATGTAATTGCATGGGTTATAGAGGCATTAATGGGCTGTACTTTAAGTGAATAGAGATAAAAAGCTTACATATCCTTCACACAGTCCTAGTTTGGAAATAATTTCCCTGTCTTCAGTAAAAGTATAAATGTCAAGAGAAGCAGGCTTAAGGTAAACACACATATGAGGTAATGCAAATAATGCTGGACTAATAAAGGTAGTGTCTAAAATATATTAAGGTTGCACAGAACTAGAGGGAAACTGAAAATTTTGTCCTTGCTAAAGAAGTAAAATTGTACCTAAGACTATTAATAACATATCGCATATACAGAGCCTACATTATTTTAGTTATAAAAGCACCCTCCTCCACCTAAGACATTAGTTTTTTGTGACATAATGCTACTGCATCACTAACTTTGCTTTTCTGTCAGCAGAGTGAGTTTTTTAAAAGAGTGTGTCTAATGGATGGAACAGAATAATGTATATCAAGAGCATGACATACGCCAACTGTGCCACCCACCCACCCACTTTGTGATCTCTCATCATCCCTTTACAGTTCCTTAGCTTCACTGTCCGGAAAATGAGATAATAGTGCTTCATTTGCAAATCAGTTGTAGAGACTTGGATGTAAGGAAAGACAATATAATGACAAAATGTTACTGTCATGTAAAATTAGATTCAGGGACCATTTTGAAAGAATCTACCAGTTCCACAAAATGTCCCCCTAAGACAGTGAGAGGATAAATTTCCAAACTGCAACAGCCTTTACAAATGAAACAGTCATCCATATAACTGTATAAGCATATATAAACACATATGTTATTTATACACCATAGCATGTGAGTTGTCCAAGTATGAGTCCAAGTGATCTAAGTTATTTGTGAACGCACCAATTGGAAGTGGGTGCTTTCTGAAGCTAGGCAGTTTTATGACATGCTAATTCACCAATTCACTTTATATATGATACAAAAACAATTTCACATATATTCTAGGCAAGTTTTTAACTGTATGAGGCTCAAATGAATTTTAAATACAGTTAAGTCCTCTCTTTGGAGCCAATGACCTTAGCTACTATTAAAATATTTCATTCCGCATGCTGGAGGAGCAGAAAGGAAGGTTTGTAGGAAGATGAGTATCTATCAAATTGATCTTTAAATGCTACTAAGAATTCATTGAATTACCATTCTTATGATATCAAGAACATTAGATGGACCTCTTAAATATTATGCAACGAGAAATAAATTCTGTACAATCACATTAGAACCACCAACTAAAAAGCTTGATTGAATATCTGAAAGGTTTTGCAAGCCAGCTTTTCCCTCTTTAATAGTATCATTCTGCTTATTTTCATCAGATCCCTATCTTCATCTTCTTTTACAGAAACAGGCATTAGAGTTCCATAGACAAAATGGACCACTTTCTGTAATTCATTAAATAGAGGAATACTCTTACTGTTAAGACCCTCAAGAGATTGCACTGAAAAGAATTCCTAACAAAAAGAATTTCTAACAAAAAAGCTTATTTGAAGTACAGTAAGTAAATATTTAGGCAGCTCAGGAGATGGGACTTGTTTCATTTCTTCACATTTCCTAACATGACTCCTTACCAATATAATTTTCAGTTCAAACTCAACTTGCAGAATCTACAAATGCTTTATGTTAGTTTGCTTGTAAAGATACATTGTTTTTTCCCACTTAAGCAGATCATATTTGTTCTTGTATTAGAACAATATAATGAACTTCCTTCCATATTTTCAGAGGAAAGACAAACAACTTGTTAAAGATCTCTGAAAAATGAAGATTCTGCTTTAATAAAGGTTTCTTGAGTTTGATGAAATATTTTAATAAAGCTGAGCATTGCAGCAACTAAGGGAGAAAAATCATGAAACCCTGACTACATCTATATGCAAAACTCCTTTAGCGTAAGAATAAAAAACTCCAACAGCAGCAACACAGAGCAAATATTCACTATTTTATTCCATTACACTGTTGTAACAGTGCTGTGGCTTAAGTTTGAAATGAAAACCTTGCAAGTCTGGGTTTACACACCACCCTCCACTTGATTCTCATGCATTTCCGCACCAAGCTCACTGCAAGCACTCAACACTTCCATGATTATCTTGGGATCTCACCTGCAGAATTTGTTGTGACAAAAAGGATCTAATTTACTGCTGTGTAACCAAGAGAAAGACAAAGGTAAGATTGTTACAGAACACCAGCATGGGGTTACTAACATTTAATCTAACCCTGTTTACTTCAACATATTAACCTGTTACAGAATTTACATACAGGAAAGAGAAGAATAAATCAATATGGATCAAAAAAAGTCATAGGAAAACATTTTTCTCTAGGGAAGATCAAAGAAAAAGTAACAGCATTTGAAGATAATCAAAAAGTTGCAGATACAAATTAGAAGAAAATACTTTCTTCTTTCTTCATGGTTGCATCTGAACAAGACTAAAAAAGCCCAGAAAAAATTATCTGAATGACAATTCAACTGCTATGAGATACAACCCCACAGCTGAAAACAAAGTTTGAATTTTTTATGATTTTTACTTTTTAGTCACAATGAATTAATGAAACAAGTAATGATCTTAAGCTACAGAGGAAACTGAATATACTCAGTAAAATTAGAAGCAAGCCTGAAGCATCCTCTTTGCCTGAGGCAACAGAAATGATGGATGATAGTCTGAGGAATAGTCTTTGCATTCTGGACTACTAAATAAGTAACCTCATTAATCTTCTTGCAGCTTTTACCTTTTACTTCTGCTTTAGCTACATAAAAGCAGAGGATTTTGGATGTTTTTCACTTGAATCTTTGATATTGCATAACAGCTGTAGGACGCAATGGGAGTTAAGACAATTACAAAGGGACTGAGCAATGTTGGGTCTACTATTTCAACAAGCAGCTTTAGTGCGTATTACAAGACTAAAAATACAGTATTTAATTCAAGCAAAGCCTAAACAATAGAAAATACCCTTGAGATGGAACATTTCCAGTTCTGTGCTGTGCTTCATAATAAAATTCTAAAGACAGAGAACCAAGAGAAAACATTTGGTACGACAGAATAAAGCGGGAAGCAGGGCAGCGCAGGTGATGGAGTTCAGCACCTTACCATGTTTTGTGGAACCAACACTGGGCAGGCTAAGGTAAGTGCTCTATTGAGCACTTCCACTCTGGTATTTAATACTTGTAGAAATGAAAAGAGCTCAATCTTGAAGATCACCATCAGGAAAAGAGGTTGGCTGAACCAGCAGACAAAACTGTCATCAGCTAAAATCCACTCCTAATCCTGAAAGCCAGCCAGTTTTGCTGCATAAATGAGCTCACAAACTACTGAACTTTGTGATAATTTATATTCCAAAGCACACAGCAAATTTGATAGACACAAGAGACTTTATCAAACAGGTTCAAGCCAAGATGTCAAATGGTTCATTTTAATTAGGAAGGAGGGAAAAGCCAATGACACCTTGAAGTACAGTAGAAGAGTCACTGTGAAGACATATTACTGAGACTTTTTGGAGGCAGCAGTGATAGGCTGCACAGAAGCCCATAGATTTTTACATTCAAAGTCCCAACTGCCTACCTATACAGTAATCACAGCAGATGGATAATGTGCTGTGTTCAGTTTTTTTAATAAACATGTCAAACATTAAACATCCTGTTCACAGATGTACTATAATAAAATGTCTTTGCTGTGGTTTGAAGTTATGCTGCCTCAAAAATCCCTACAGTTTCTATTTTGAGGTAAGGAATCCAACTGCTGCACACTCCTTGGCCATTTCAACCCCAACTATGCCAGCCAAGACTTTAGCTCTCAAGTATTCCACAACTGAATGAGAAGAGCTACAAGATGCTGTGTGATTGAAGGTACTTGCCTTAGGAAATCCATTTTGCACATCTTCTATTCTTGGTCTTTGGAGACTTTACAGAATTTTTAGTAGATACTTTATGTTCCTAATCTACACATGGAAAACTCTGCTGGAATTCATTGAGTTTCAATCGTGTTCTTCATGTTTATGCACTTACACATTGCGAGCAGTGCTCTCAACATGAAAAAACATGAGCTGAGGGAAATATTCTTAACAAATTAAGATTGAAGCAAACATTTAATCTTGAGGTGAGCAAAAGGTCAGATTAAATCCTACAAGCATTTTTATGTCAAAATTCAACATTTCTTTTCTTTTTAATTCAGAACAGACTTCTGAGCATACACGGCTTGTGTGACACACACCTCCCAAAACTGAATTATTTCCCCTCGTTCTCCTTTCAGTTCTTCTACAAGATTTGCTTTAGATTTCTTCCTTTGCTTACATTACAAAGAAATATAAAAATTTAAAGCTGCTACTTAGGGCTTCTGTTCCCCTTTTGGCAGTGCTGGTAAAGCAATGAGACAAACTCTGCAAAGCCAGCTGTCATCAGCACATTTCATCAAAGACACAGGTTTCCTTAGCAACATGCCCCAAAACATCATGGAATCCTTCACTCCATGTGTCCTTGGTAGAACATCTTGCTTACATGAAAGTGCACAGGCCATCAGACACCTGTGGCATTTCTACTCAACAGTACCTTATGGGTTGAATTTTTGAGGGTTCTTCTCTAAACACAACAGAATTGGTTTATTACCAGAATGTGCAATATACAGTCAAAAGAAATTCAGTACAGTATTTTGGGTTTCTTTTCTAGCAAAAAGGGTAGTGAAGCCTTTCTAGCAATAGGATGATTACAGTGTGCAAGTTACGGTCTCGGGTCCCAGAAATCTCGCTGCGTTAAGCAGTGCTCAGAAAGCAAAAGTGAGAGCGTCAGTGTAATGAGGAAATACAAGCACAGTGAAGCAATACCTGAGTTCAGAGAAAAGCAGGGCCACAGTACACTCTTTAAAATCAGTGAAAAGCAGCTCATCGAATTTAACAGGCACTTTTGCCTCAGTGCTGTCTGTGATAAACGGATATTCGTGCCTGTTCTGATGGCTGATGCATGCCCAGGTTTGGGGTGGAATTTGCAATATGTATGTATGCACATAATTAAATAGAATTTAATATCTTCTCCTGCTCATACTCCCAGGCAAGGCAACAATAATATATAATTTCAAAACCAAATATGACAGGTTGAGGAATAGATACTTATTTGCCCAAAAGGTAGAAATACCTGTTCAGAAAATTATTTGAGTCATGACAGAATGTCAGAATGCAACAAAAAATCCCATGGATACCAATCCACTTGCACATTTAATTTTATTCTTCAGTCCAGGAAGTGACCAGTCTTGCTCATTCTAATGACTTCCACTCTCTCTCAAAGAGCAGATCATTTGCTTGCACTTAAACACAAGATTGATCCATTGAATCTTCTACAGTGTCTTGTTTTAAAATACTTGAGCATTTAGGAGGACAGCAGAGCATGTGTCAGGAAAAAAAAATGTAATTGTTCAGAAAAGAAGGAGAAGGAGGTTCCTGTTCCTTCCTATTCTGCAAATCTTTTGGGTCCCAATGCCTTACATTTTAAGGGGACTTCTTGGTGGTCTCCTGCTGCAGATGAGCTTCTGTGGTTAGCCCTGCATCCACCAGCACTGAAAACACAGGCAGTCAGAAGTCCACAGCATTCATCATCCTCACCCAAGACCCCGAGTAACAATAGGAGGAGGGCAACCCACAGATCTCCCCTTACGTTAGCAATGCACTTCAGTCCTGATATACCAGACTCTTCTTTCTGACAACTGATCTGGTAATAAAAGAAACAGGGGCAGTCCTGATATACCAGACTCTTCTTTCTGACAACTGATCTGGTAATAAAAGAAACAGGGGCAGTCCTGATATACCAGACTCTTCTTTCTGACAACTGATCTGGTAACAAAAGAAACAGGGGCAGGAAAGAAATCTTTCTAGAAAACATATCTTTGTTGTTTTTTTTCCCAAGAACTTCTATTCTTTCTATTTCTTTCAAGGGTTCATCTTCCTGGTAGATTTACAGCAGAGGATCTCAACTTTCATCGGGGAAAAAAAAAAAATCTATATTCTGCAAAGGAGATGGAAAACCTGAAAATGACCTCACCATAACTGAAAGATTCAGAGCTCAAAAGTTAAATTAAAATAACACACATTTAGGCATTCACATAATGATTGTGAAAGCCACCTGCACAATTTTATCATACGGAGAGCAGAAACCAGAGAAGAAGAAAGTCCTGCACCCTTGAAGGAAGTGCTGTTTGGCTGTGCTAGATTTCTACAAATACAAATACCTTATCTGTTCCCTTTCTGATAGGAATATCTCCTTGTGGTTAGGCAACTCAGGCAGCATCAGCAGCTCTTTCCCAGAGCTTCTGCAACACTACAGTTATATATGGGTTATTTTATATGCTGCTCAAGACTTCTGCAGAGATTTTTGTCCTATTTGACGTTGCTTATTCCTGAGTTAACAAGCAAATCTGCTACAAAAACAACATGTTGTTTGTTCTTAGCATGACCTTTGTCACTGCAGCAGGATATAGATATAGAAAAATATGATATATTAGGGGAAAATGGAGTGAAAACATCCTTAAATTAGAATCTCACTATGACTTAATCTCTTTATAAAATTGAGATTCTTTGTAATCTGCTTGTTTGTTTGTTTGTTTCAGGTAAGTTTTATCACCTTCATTCACTTACCATATGAATTAAGTATCCAACATAGAATTACTGAAATCATATTTTCTAATTCCACACAGACCATGGAAGCATTTAAACCCAAAAGTGAAAGGAGAGATGCTGCATAGTGTTGAAAGAGTTAAAGCTTCTCTCTATTAAAGGTAAGAGTGGAAGGAAAATGTCTGGTGATTAAAATGAAGATTCTCCATCCATATACAGTTTTCTGTCTTCTATCAACAGCATATTATATCCAATTAACTGCTCAGTTTCAAGTTAAAGGCCACGCACTGTGTGGTACCTCAGTCAGTATTGCCATGAGCTGGGCATTTTTCAAAGAGAAATCAAATTTATTTGTTTCAAGAAACTTTCTATTGACAATTTCTATCTTCATAGTCCCTCCCAACTGGATTTTTTCTTACGCTCTCTAGAAATAGTGTCACACCAAATGAGCTAATTTCACACCCACTAGGTAGAATGGGCTTAATTCTACTCTCATTACCAGTAAGTCAAAGCTATTCTATTGCACAGTGGGAGCTCAGGCTTCATCCGGTAATACTTTCTGTCCCTGAAGAAAGAATGATAAAGTATTCCAAAGATCACTGGATGTGCTTCAGTTTAGATTAAGAAATATGTGAAAACCATCAGAAACTTTATCTCTGCTATTTCTACTAGAGGACGGCCATTGGTGTCATATTGTCATCGCAACCCACAGATCCAAAGTCATCCAATTTGAATGGATCAAGTGTTCAATTGAATGAGGGACAAGAAAAAGTCCTTTTAAAAGAATGTTCTTATTTCTCAGTTTTTAAGCCCTTCTGCTGGATCTCAGACAGCTCCCTGTGCAGCTTTATCAGAGATGGCCCCTGACAGCTAGAATTTTAATAAATCTCAAGTAAATCTGGAACGTCTGGTGGTAGGTAAGGCTACATCTCAAACCAGAGTTTTTCAGATTTGTACACATTCAGTAAATTGGTTATCTGGGGCTTCATCACCCATGTGTGGAGAGGAGCTGGGTGACAAGCTCCATCTCATTCCCTAGGCTTTTGTGCAAACATCAGCCTTTAACGTGCAGGACTGGAAACATGACCAAGGAGATGGATAAAAGAGGAAAGTTCTAGGGAAAAACCACAGCAGTCACTGCTTCTATAGCAAATTAGAGCCAATGTGCTGGCAAATGAGATTTAACAGGCTTCATTCTTCTTATCAAAGATGAAGTGATCCAAGTGTGGAATTATGGCAGGGCAAGAGTAAAGTTTTCAAAATGAACAGGATGAAAAGGAAAAAATGAAAGACCAAAACAAAGAATGGGAAATAATGAGAGCAAGGAAAAACAGCCATGAAGAATGAGGTACAGAAAGCAGACAAGAAGGGGTAAAATGTCAGGTGTATATTGGGAACGACAAAATGGAAGAAATGAAAGAAGAGGGAGAAGAGGTCTAGTCACTGACCCAAAGCCAATTTCTTCAAAGCTGAAAGAGAACATTTCATTTATATATATTCACCCTTCAGAAAACAAAACAAGTGAGGAATCAAGCAAAGGACAGAAATTCTAGGTAAGGAAAACAATGTAACACCAGGCTTGAAATTAAAAATAGAAAAGGGAATGGGAATATTTTTTAATTTTAAAGTGTCAATAAATCACTTAATGATTAGAAGGTCAAAATATTTTTTTAAAAATCCAACAAAAAAAATGAAAAAAGAATTTATGCAAATTAACGGAGGACAGACACAGTGGGCATCCAGTTACTGTTGCTGCCACTAGCTCCGATAATCTCTGAAGCAGAATGATCAGGATCCAGAAGATCCAGAAGGCTATATCCTGGGAAAAGCTTGATCTAATTTGTCTTAATGGCATATTCTCTAAACATTATATAATGCTCAGTACAATATACAGTGTTATACTGTCTATAATGCTGTTTCAGCAACCAACATGAAGTCCATAAACTATCAGTTTATGTTTTTTTAGTGCTCTACTAAAGCAAACTGGAGCAGATATGAGTGTGGATTTTATTTCAGATGCAGATTTATCTCCAATAATGTTATTGGAACTTGAACTGCTTTTTTTTGTGCATGCTTTTATTTCCTCCCCAGAACTTACAGTTTTAAAAATCTGCAAGATATGTAAAACTACTATAATACTTTTTACCTATACATTCCCATTGTAATATCAGTTCTTCCTAGTCTAAATTGTAACAAAATGGCATAACAACATATTAAAATTTTGTAGTGGTTTAATTTTGGAATTCAATCTTCGAAGTCGTACATCAAACACGTAGCAGACTTTATAGAGGAGGCTAATTAGTGCCTTCCCATTAGTTCCTAAAGCTTCCCATCACGCTCTCAAATTCTTTCAAATTTTGTGTTCGCACAATATAGCAAGACACGTCTTCCTTCCCTTAATGTTCCCTCATACTAACGATCAGCATTAACATTATGGAATTTCAAGCACTGTGGAAATGTTTGAAATATGTAGGTGGAAGTTCAGTTACTTGTACTGCGCTGTGGATCTTTATTACAGATTCTGCTCTATCTCCTCATTTGTAATTCCCATTGAAATTTCATCTGCTACTATCAAAGCTGCTGTCTGCCTAAGGTTTTCATTGCTATTCTTTATCCTTTCTTTCCTTCCCCATGCTTATTAAGTTATCAGCACCCAAATGCACTCAGTTGGGCAAAACACAGAGAGGTCAGCACAGTGTACTACCTCTTTGGTCATCAAAATGAGGCCAGAATAAGACTAAAATAATAAATAACTCTTATGAGGGTACAATGCACTGGATTAGCTCCCTGTGCATTTTACAGAAGAAAAAAAAATGCAGACTAGTAACCATAAATTTCAAAAGATACAGAATTTGAAATAAAATTCATTTCAGGCAGGAACAATTTATACCCATTAGACGGATCAGCCAGTTTGCGCCGAAAGCATTACTTTCAGAAGAGCTATGGGGAGCTCTGGGTGACTTTCATCTTGTGGAAAATATTTGCATTTCCAACATTTTTCTCTTTGAGTTAGAATGGGTAATTTTCTGAAGCAAAGATATTCTTTCTCAATCCCAGGACAAGAAATAATCATAAATCACTGCAAAATATACAAAGACAACAATTATAATCAGCAAATGGTGATCCAGACAGACCTTTTTTTACTCAGTTATGGTACAGCACAAATTGTTATTGAAGTACCAAGTTTTGTGAAAGAACACCAGGTCGCCTCATTGCAAATTAGTTTGTTTGCAAGCTCTAGATGTGGCAGACACAAATTATGCAAAAGAACTTGCCATGATGAGAAAAGGATTTGATCGCTAATATTTAAATAAGGATCCCCTGAGTTGTCTCTCTTCTGCAGGAATGATGTTAAATATTTGGCAACAAGATGACATGTCCTGCATAATTTAAAGCATTCAGTTTTACTGGGCACACAACATACATATGCCTGCAATTCATTAGTTTACATGCACTTTCAACCAGCATTAAATATACATGTAAGATAAGTTACTGCTGTGACCATCAATCTCTCCCCTCCTTAATACTTACTTCATCTTTTTTATTGTTGACTTGGCTTTTACTCTAGGTAACATATCAGCACTTTTGTGTATTCGTGAAGCAGAGGCCTCCAAAACTCAGCATTTGATCTCTTACGTCTGACTGTCTTCAAGGCTGTCACATTAGTGGAAGGCCCAGTTCATGACTCCAAAGACAGCTTCCATCCTTCTCTGCCTGGCTGCAACTTATCAGCTTTGTCTGGTCTGAGCTGTATTTATCGAGAGTCAGGAAGGAGCAAGAAGGTGATAGGATGTAAGAGATGCAGTGAAAAGGAAAGTTCAGTATCTATGTAATGAAGACATCCAATGTTACCGTGCGGCAACAGACAGCCTCTTCTTGCCTATAATAGGAGCAAGCAGTTAAACCAGAGAAACTTCAGCTGATTAAGTCATTTTAGGCCTTTTATGGAAGAGTGATGAGTATTACTTTTGATGCATGCTGGAGGGGGTTAGATATAACTAGATGTGTGGAATGCCTACTTCCAAAATGTAAACAAGTGTTACTGTATGTGCTTTCCACAGCTATGATAATTTGCTTTGACTCCAACACCAAAAAATTATTAGGTACTGCTTAATGGTTCCAAATTATCATAAAGAAAGCTAACAATCTTTTTTGTCATGTCAAACTTCCCAAATTCTTTAAACAAAGTTTTATATTAGATAACTTCTTATCATCTTAGTAATCTATTTTTTATTTCAAAACTGAAAAGTTCAGTAGTTTGTTCTCCCTGAAAAAAGAACAAACTTCACAGTTTAAAATGAGAATAAATGAGGAACAACGGTAGTGAACATAAATTCATGTCAAGAATACAAGACAAGACAGATAAAAGCCTGAGATATGGAAAAGCAAACAATAAGGTCTAGCATCACTGGAGACATGTCAATGGGAGATGATGTTTATATTCATCTAGGACAGAGACAGCACAAGTCAGAGACCTTTTGCACTGCAGGTTTGGCATTACCATATTTGTCTATAGGGACACTAGGGGGCATATAAAATATGTATTAATATCTGCTTTAAGATTAAATAACCAATTTGCAAAGACTTCTGTCCAAAACACATTATTCTGACAGAGCACAGCCATGTAATACAGCAGCAAATGTCAGTGTATATTCTTACACAGCTCATAATCCACTTCCACGCTCCCAAGCAGAGAACAAAGCCAGAAAACAGAAATTATTCTACAAGAATTAGAAACCAGAGGACAAAGATAAATACATTGCTCTATTAAAAAATCAAATAAATCATAATTGTTAAGAATATCTCCACCACTGAACTAACAAATCTGGTGAGAAAATGAGTGAAAAATGTCCCAGGAAGATGTGAAAATTGAAGACCGGTCATCACTGCAAAGGTGTAAAATAGTATTTGGGTCATTATGTTTGGGTGTTGGAAAACCTTTTAGTTCAAGCCACCTATTAAAATAGCAGCTCTAACAGGACAGGACCCAAAAACTCTTAGAGAAATTTAGCACTGTCACAGAAACAAAACATAGCTAATCTCTGAACTGTGAGCTAGATATCCCTTCTAAATATTTTATGATCATCTTCAAAAAATTAAGCTTAAGTTACTTGAACTGGAAAATTAGGTTCACATGTCCAGGACAAGATGCTGAAAAGAAGGATCCCTAAAAGGTGTCAGGAAATGTGCAAGTAGATTTTACTGTGCAAAGAGTTTCTGACAAGCTTGTTAAGGTAAGAGCAGCAAGAGAAAATAGCATTTCCCATGTCCTTCCCCAGGAGCTGCTATTGTGAGAGGGAAAGACAAACTGCAGCCCACCATCATGTTAACAAGCAAACTAGCTGGCTTCCCAAGTATGACTTCTTCAGCAGGGCTGTAAAACTCAAATGCACAAGAGCAGCACACTGGTTTTAAGAAACTACAAACCACTGCTAAAGTTTGCACATAATAAAAGTGATCTCTAATGAAGGTCCAGGCATTAATGTGTAACCCATAATTAAATATTTGGATCAGCACTCTTCAGAATGAATTAGACAGACTCAGCCTCCAGGGTGCGAGAGCCAGCATCTGTGTGCACATGTGTGTGCTTGTAGGACAGGATCCAGACTGTCTGAAGGTCCAGTGTGCTTTTTTTTAGGTGCTGTGGACTATCCAAGAGATCTGCACATAGCCAGCAGTTGTGACACAAGGTCTGCAAGCAGACCTCTGCCCTTCTGGATCAGCAGCAGCACAAAAAAAAGGCTCCAGATGCCTATCATTAAGTGATTAAATAGTGAGTGCCGCTATATTTAGTACTAAGAAAAGTACTAGGACAATAAAAATTCAAAGGATTATCATGCTGAAAATTTTAATCTCACACCTACACACTACTACCATATGTTGTCCTGCTTTAACTGAGCATGCCTATGCACCACTGAAGTGATGTGAGGATGAAATACGATGTTCCAGAGAAGCAAACTCTGTGATTATGATGAATCCAAGGTACACAATGGTTTGCATGAACCAAGAAGTAACAGATTGGGTTTTCTTAGGATATACTGGTATCGATTCAATTTGTAAACCACAGCTCAGACATTTTCTCCTTAGATCCATTCACTATTCTAAATTCATACTGCTAATTGTATCAGACCATGGACACGCTGATAACTGCTTTTGATTAATTTAATTAATACAGTGAAAGATGGAATAACACATAGCTATCATCATACTCCTATGGTGTGTTGTTATTTCTCACTAAGCAATGGAAAAAAATAACATTTTATAGTCCCGGGTTACTGCATAGAGCCTTACAAAAATAAGACTTCACTATAAGCACTTAACAACACTCTGTATCTTGACTCTAAAGATTTAGCGCTAGTTAAAGTGGTTATTATTTTTATTTTCCTGCATTTTTTTCATTTATTTGTATGTATTGAATGTGTCTGGATGTTTCATGAGGCCACAAACATTTTGCAATAGTTTTATGCAGTGCATCCCTTACGCTACCTAAAGACTAAAGAGCAGTTTTTTGAAATAAATGTCCAATTCCAACTTTGGATCAGTGTCAGACTCAGCATGGCCACAAGCAGAACACAGGCTCCTCAGAGAAGCCCAAGTTCATATTCTTTGGAAAGAGGCCTTTTTAAGCCTCATGCCCCACTCAGAAAAGTGAGTTACAGCATCAGCAAATGTAGATCAATTTTGCAACAGTCAGTACTATAGGATCCTCAGATCTAGCATAAGATGTTCAAATATTTGGCATTAAGACTATTAATCAGAGTAATTTTCCCTAAGGTTTTTGAAGGAATTCTGTGCTTTTCAAATTATATTTGCTACCAGAAATTGCAAGTAGATGTGTGAGAAATAGTTCTTACCTTTGTGGTAAAAACTTCCTCATGCTGTAATGCTTTTTTCATTTTCTTTCTCTTGAAAATATTTACCCACAATTTACTAAACTTCAATATTTTGCAGATATTATTTCAGTCTGGACAAACACCAAAACTCTTTCTTAATTATGACTGAATACCTAGAATAAAAAACATAGAAATCACACAACCAGGAAGGCAAAACCTCAGGGAAAATATGAGATACGAAAAGGAGAAAAGTCTCCATTATTTATCGAGAGAGCACACTACTAAACACCTATGTGATGCTACTGTGTCACTGAAGAGAAAAACTGTATTGGTATTTCCCTTAACATATAAAAAGCTGAATAGTCCTCTGCAGAGCTAAGCTGCCAAATTTGAAAATTAAATTCTAACAATACTTGTGCTTCAAGTGTGGGCTTCCCCTCATTACTGATTTTTCTCTAACCCAAAGAATGTCTATCATTCTTTTTTGGAAATACGATAATTGCTGGAGATGGGTGACAAACGTAAGACCTTTTTCCAAATGAACAGGTATAACAAGAATTCTTCATCCTTTGCTTCCAGTCCTAAAACCTGGCATCTCTGCAGTTGCAGAGAAGATGCTGTTAATAGTAATAAGCTTTCAGGAGCCGTACTAAGTAAGTTGTTTTGTCCAGACTTGTCTGTTGTGTGGAATAAGCTCAGTTCTAAAAAAATCAAGTCATTACGGAAACTCCAGGAGTCAGGAGTACTGTGGCAGACTGCTAATTAATTTTGTCCCTGAAACTTTCAGTAATAATTGGATAAGGGAGTGACACTTGCATTGAAAAGCAAAAATATCACTGCAAAGTGGTTTGGCTTAAGAATTTTCTTAATATATTAATAGGAATTGGGTTTATTTTGAGTAGGCAGGATAACTCGTGTATTCATGACCTTTTTCAGACAAAATACAGACTGTTTTCAACAAGTTGGTTTTTTTACCACTGTCACCTAAGAAAAAGATTTACATTTGATGACCTATCTGAACTGCATTAAAAGGTGATATTCGTGATTGCAAAAGACATTTCTCTTGGAAAAACATACTACCACTCCGAGCACCAAAATGAGAGTAACAGAGGGAAAAAAATAAGAAAGCTGTGGAGAGAAAAAAGATGGGAAATGAAAAAGAAATCGATCAGGAGAGGTATCAGTAGTTGCTTTCTGTACAACAAAGCCTATTCAATTATTGGACCTTCTTCAGAAGCAAACTGAAAAACTTAAAGCACTATCTATTTGTTGGCTATTATGAATGAGACTATGTGGTTTATTTTCATCATGATAGTTTCCACAGGTTTCAGTGAATACAAGGTCTCATTGCTTAGATGTAATACATATAATAAAAGCATACTCGGGTCTGCTTTTCCTTCCTCTGCCCTAGTCAAGAAGAAAAAAATAATAGTTATGGAAGAACACCGGCTCACAGAAATGAATAAAATTGCTCAATCCAACAGGGCAAGTTTGCAGCTGAAAGCAAAGCCCTGTCATTCCCAAATCTACCCTTATTCACTCAATTACACAAGAAGCCTTCGAGATAAACAATTAGTGGATCCACTTTACAGTGGAAAAAACCCTATATTGTTCATGACTGGGTAGAAGACTTTTGCCCCCTGGTTACATCTCACACACTCCTCCTAATTCTCTGTCTTGTTCAGCACCATCCTGCCAGGCTCTTCTCTGACTGCAGAGCTCTCAGGGGTTAACAGACCTTGCAGAGCATACAGTAAATTTAGCAGTTCAGAGAAACCCAGTATATAGTAGTTTCAGTAAGCGTACTGTGCTGCAGAAGAGCCCTAATTTCATCTTCTCTCTAATGCACATAGCGCAGCACTGCTTTGTGGTACCGTTGACCCAGTTAAGCTGGATATGGACTTTGCTTTAGGGAGAGTCTAACTGTAAGCTAGGGTCCTCAATGTCTTAGTTATCAGCCTCTTTTGATTGACAAGATTGACTTCTCTAATAGAAATCTATTTGAAATCTATGCCCACTGTAACCGTAATTCCCTAGCAGACACTGTGAACAGTTACCAGGAAAGCACCACTTTCAAAAATTACTGGAAACTGACATATTAAACACCAGTTCATAAGTGGGTAATGGACACAAAAAATGAGGGAACAAAAAATTAACTGCACTGTATGACTTAACAGCACATGTCACAAGTGAACTCGAGGCCTTCTTACCTTGCATCCCATGCCAGACTCACAGCCTCCGGGCCAGGACACAAAACCACATCCACTGCAAGCTCCTAAAAGCCTTCACTACACTGTTTAATGTTTCAATAATGCAGAACACAGACCATTCGGGGAACTTCTCTCTGATCAGCAGAACAGTTCTGAGCACCATAATTCTGTTCATTTGCCATATGCAAACATGCCTTTGGTCTCCAAGGGAAAGAAGAAAAAGAGGATCAAAGTCAAGCCCCACTACATAGATCCCAGAAGAGAATTTGTCATCATCCAGTGTTCCATCTTTTACCTTGAAGCTTAAAGCAAATGAGAAAGGAAAGAAAATTATGGCTTAATAGTGTACGCAATTAGCAATCAGAGGGAACTCATCCAATAAATCTTTTCAGATATTGTATAACTTTTTGGAAGACACAGTTAACCGTCTCTGCTACAATCTGCTAAGATGAGATATAATATTCAATTTCATCTCAAAGCCTTGATGGCAATCCATTTTGACAGCTCTGTACCCAGCAGGAGAGTTTCCCTCTAGCTTGTCCATAAAGTCACCACACAGATCTGAAACATCTTCCTGGCATGTACAAGAGCAGAAGAAACATTTGGGGAGTGATGGGATCAGCATACCCAATACTCTTCATTCTTTTCCAGACTCTTCAGTATGTTTTGTTGTAGTCAAGAGGGTTGTATTTACTCTTTGTACATCTGAACTCCAGTTCAAGAGGAAAACTTGCTGCAGCACATGATCAATCACAATTATGATGCCCATACAGTCCAAGTTATGTTCTAAGCTTCAATGTCAATGAAGTGTTGCTCACTTGCATTTTTTTAGAAGGAAAAAGGAAGAAAATTTAAATAGAAAGGCAGTACAATACTCAAATTGGAAAAGCCTAGATATTTTTGTGCTTGCTTTATTCCTCTTAAACACCTCTGTCAATACTAGAAAACTTTGAAGAGCTGTATTTTCCATCATAAATCTTTTCAAATGATAAAAAAATGGCATAAAGTACAGAATTGCCATTTATGGAAGCAAAGAAAAAGCTACTTGGGAACTGTCAAATCATTGCATCTTCTGCTTGCAGGCATAGCTGCTAAATCAACAGACCTAAGAAAGCTGTTGAATAAGGTAGCAAAGCATTAATTCTTTTTCCCTGTTTTTCATTGCTTAAGTTTCTACAAGGTTTGTGTTTTGAAGGATGCTGAAAAGACGTGTCAGAATTGCATTCTGCTTTTTAAGTATGACTATCTTTCCACCCAGGCAAAAAAATATTAGATTAAACTTATTAAAATGGTAGATAAAAAGTACAGAATTCTTCCTGCAATAGGTCAACCACAAAAAAGGAATGATTTGAAAGCAAGTTGCTATAATGACCAGTAGCATATTATCTGAGAGCGCCAATATGATGGAAATGCTGAAATGAAGTTATTCATTTAAATAACAAAAGAAGTAAAGGTTGCAAGCATGACACCAAACATGCCTGTAACAGTCTGGGGTTAATTAGACTGAAGGAAACAACTTGGGCTCTCCATTGTGCTTGAGCTGATGAAGACCATAGGCAACATAGAGCGCTGTGAAAGGAGATGGGCATGCCAGCAGAGCAAGAAGGTCTTACATAATGTTTAGGCTGCTGGCAATTTTAAAACAGAATAGTTCAGAGAAAAAAGAATTGGCTCTGGAAATATTGAGGGCAGAAGATACTTGCTATTTTAAGACATGACACTTTATTCCTTTAATGTGTGTGACCATTTGTGTTATCCTAAATATTAATAACAGAAAATTGATACATTTAAAATAATAATTTTAGATAATATAATTATCATAGTAAGAATAACAAATAAATGTGTATTTACCAACTACATTTAGATATTTACACAAAAGTACTGTTTCTAGTATTACAATTTCACATCACATTTCCATGCATCAAGCTCCAGTCAGAAAAATGAGTAACCTTTCAGATATAACAAAACTATCTGAAAGGTCACCCAAACTATGGCTAAATAGATTTAATCTCCTCACTCCAGTATTACAGCCAGAGCAAAATGTTTATGATCAATCCAATTAAAATGGTAATTTCAGTGGGACTGGCAGCTCTCCTAAACTGTAAAGAGTTCTAGTTTACTTGAAATCCCATGGCGCAAGGTAATAATATGGGATGTTTGCTGTTTTGACACCATGGTAATTTTCCATGATATTACATTGGAACACTTACACTAATATAACAGTAGGTAACACCAAAAAAAAAAAAGTCAGAATATTTAATTCGAATGCAGTTATCACATCCCACTGAAAATATATGACTAAGGTCAAAGCATCATTGCAGCATAGACCAGTGACAGCACTGTATTAATCACAAGGAGCTCTCATTCAAAGTTATCCTGCTTTCCAAGAGAGCGTCTTGTTGGGTCAAACAAGATCACCCAGCCCCTTAGAACAAGTCATTGGAATGACATCATTATTTTTCCTCTTGCAGAGTTTGATAGTGTAGCAGACCCTGAAGCAAAGCTTAGCCTCTAGTTGCAATTATATAAACTTCACAGTTTTTACCAGAAGTTCTCCTGAATGCTTTTGTGATAAGCCATAAGCATAAACCGGTAAGCAATTGTTGTTGCAGAGATCTATTAATAGATATTTCTCCTGAAAGAAAAGGAAAAAAAAAAAAGAAGGGAAAAAAGTAGAAGAAGAAAGAAAATGCTATTCACATTCAGCACTGATGCATGGGGCATTTTAAGGGATTTTAAAGCAAAACTGTCAACCTAAAATTTCATTTCCTTCTGATTACTTCTGACATACCCAGAAGCTAGCAAAAAGGATGAAGATCTAGGGGTTTTTTTAACCATTTCCTCCTCAAACCTTCTCTATTAGTCTGGTTCATCTACTTTGTAAATTTGACTGTCTCTGCTCAGTTCCACGTTTTGTCCATGGCAAACACCATGTCATTCAGTGCCCTGAGACTGAAGAATTGCACTTTTTTTGCAGAAAGCAGCAGAGCTATGTAGGAGTTCAAAGAGACTGAGGTAAAAAAACAGGCAAGTACTCAAGAAAAAGTTAGATGGTAAGTGTCATCTTGTCTGCTATAGTTGTTCAAGATCTACTAAAAAGACCTTTCAGAAGAAGTATTACAAAACAAATTGGAAAAGGCTCACAAATGACACTAAGAATTTTTCCACAACATTTTTTCCAAGTAATACATGGTGTTTAGAGGTTGCCACATGTGGGCTTTAGTGAACTGAAAATAAATGGGTTTGCAGTTAATCCTGAAGATGGTCACATGACATAACTGCAAATTCATGATCATTTTGAAAGTCGAATCTCCGTCTTGCTTACACAGCAGTCTCTGCTGAGACCAAAGCCCGGCTAGATGTACCTGTCTTAGCCTTCAGCTAAGAAGCTGAGAGCAGCATAGCTGCAAGCAAAAAAGCTCGGTCTGGACTGCAAAACCCTTATGAAAAGCAGAGCAAATATTTAGATTGCTGGCTTGCACTGAAATCAGCACTGCTACGGCTAAGAGTGCCCAAGTCAACTCAATGTGATTACAGACTAAAAGCTCTTAGCAATATAGTGTTCACATACCATTGGTCATGAAAAACCTAGATACATAGGGACTGCAGAGCTCACTCAATTGGGAGGGGGGAAGAAAGAACAAAAAAAAGTGTAAAGAATTCTGGCCAATTCTGTGCCAAGTAAAGATGTATGCAGCCAGCATAGCAAGGAAATCATAGAACCTTATCTTTTTAATGGCACCAAATATAGATGTAATAAAAAAATGCTTTTATTTTCTGTTAAAGCTCTTAGAAATCTAACCAAGCAGTAAGTAATGTAGAGGTAGGAGGCCTAAAACTAACTGAAGTTCCTGTCTCTATTCTTTCTTTAATTCTGTAGGTCTTAAAGGAGGCTCTCACGAGTGACACATTGTATTTCACAAATCCTTTAGCTGCTTTGTTTAGTGATGACCTGTCTGAGATGTTCAAGAATCACCTGAGACACTGGGTATTCTCTTGAGATGAAGACATACAGACATACATTCAGGAGAATAAAGGAAAAAATTACTGTAAGAAACCAACTTTTGATTTTTAACAACATAATTATTGAAGATGCAGATGCTTGGATACTGTAAGAAACACAATGACCTTGACAAAATATGTACCAATCCCTGTAAAAAAATGGGATAGGTATCTGCTTGCTGCCTGCTGAAGGAATAGCTACCACACTCACCAGAAAATAGCAAACCACAGTCATCACCAAAGAATGGGCAAGTGCAAAAGGAACAGAGGAAAAGTTTGCAAAAGAGAAATTAACTCACTGCATCTTCAGGAAGTCTGAAATATTCTGGAAGTAGTAGTGTAGACATATTCTTATTTAAACATACCCAAAGCAGCAGAACAACATTTGGCATCTGTCAACAGTGGAGCACTGGGGATGAGAAACCAGAATATAAGGTTTATTTTGGCACTTTAGTTTAGGGCCTTGTAGAGCTAAAGAAACTCAATGCTTTGAGGCAATATTCTATTGGCTATTCTAGTTTTGTGGTGGTTCATCTTGGCTGCAACATTTATTTATATATAAAAGTAACCCCCATCTCCAACTATCTAAGCAACTAGGTGACCCTAAAAAGACTTTGGTACCTCTGTGCTCTTTCCTTACAACAAGATATGCTGCTGTTTCTATTAATACAAATCCTGTGTGCTGGTGAGAACACATGGGCTAGCTTCTAATCAGCTGAAAAATTACAAGAGGAAACAAGATACTCTTAGTCAAATTATAAAATTAAAAAGCTCATTTGGGAGATCTTTTTAAAGCGTTTTTCTTGCAAAGAAAAAATTACCCTCTCTTCTGTGGAACAGGAAGATACAGCTGTAGTTAAAAGCAGGAAGTTAAGAATATCTCAGGGTTTAGACAGGATATTTTAGCATTTAAAGAATTTTTTCTTTCCTTCTTTCTTTCTGACAGTAGTTTTCTTTGCCAATTTTTTTCTTCTCAAGTTTATAATTCCCTGAGTTACCTAACTTTCAAGTGCTGTCTGGGTATATAGATAATTATTCCTGTGGCTATTAGGACTCAAGTATTGATAAAGCTTTTACTGTTTTGAAGTACTCTCAATTTCTTAAACTGAGACATCTTTGCAGACCTGTGTTGAAGTGCAACATTTTCCACCCCAAAGCTTGAAAATGTAAATTCCAAGATTATTCCATGTTTTAAAAATCACGAAAACACAATCATCATGCCTGCCCTCAGTATTCACTCAGGATTTAAAATATTTTCCAGTTGGAAACCAGGAAAAGACAGGAGTGGAAATGGATTGAAAAAAAAAAACCCACTTTCTAAAAAAAGTTTTGCCAGCATTACCCAGAGAGCTTCCTCATATCCCAAGGAGCATCAGGAAAAAATGAAAATCAGGGCCAAAATGTAATAAAAAATGGTTCAATGGAACCATGTGGATTTGGGGGATAAAACTCACCTAGCCAGTTTGGATTCAAACCAGAATTATCAGAACAAGTGTTCTTATTGAGTTGAGGACGAAAGTCAGCAGCTGGTTCTACTGGCAGACAAGCAGGGAATGAGAAAAAGATCCTGAGAAATGAAGAGCCAAGGAAGAGAGGCAGTAGGATACCCTGCCATCACCAAAACCTACAGAAGGCAGCTGCCATTCATTCTGGTGTGGATCTGACCTTACAACATGAGAACCAAGAGACTGAAGACATATTAAGTGATGGCTTATGAGCTAGGTAGATTTCTAACAAAGATACTCAACATCATCAATAAAAATTTAGGAATCAGTGCTTATCATTTGTTACCAGCAGGCTCCAACCATCTGCAGACAAAACATTTGAGTGACTCAACAAATGAAAAATTTCAGGAGCTACATTTCTGAATCACATATCATTTATAACCAACCTACCAACATTATTGTTTCAAGGCAGGCAAAAGGATGTCTTTATAAAATATATGGCCAAATACCCAAAAGCTCCTCCAGTTTTACTTCATGCATATGGCCTTTCAGCACTATAATTTATATTTCTACTGCTCACTTGCCCAGATGGGCTTTTATAATATCCTTCTCACAGCTCTCCAGGTGTTGCAAATAAATAAAACACTTTATTTCAGGGAGATGAGAATAGAGTAGGTACCAGTGAAAGCTGCCAATACAAGTATTTTAGCAACACCCATTACAAAAAATGTATTGCAATATTATTATTAAGCACGCCAAGCAATCCTGTATATTATTCAAATGTTATGCATGACAAGTAAACCACAAAACTACTTTCAGTAAACTGCTGACATCAACAGTTGACTGCAGTTAACAATTCTGTCACACTGTCAAATTCAATAAGGAAACTTAAGGAGTATTAGCATTACAACAATAATTTGTCCAGCATGCTCTACAAGATACACTGTGCCAGCAATATTAACAACAACCAACAAAAAGTGCAAAAGATTCAGTGAATTTGTACAAGAATAAATGGCCATTGCTTCACAAAGGTTCAGGAAGCAGAAAAGTATTAAGTTTGTTGCATGAATTATTTGTTGCAAACCATTTATGACCTCTAGTCCACAGTAGATTAATTATTCACACAACTCCTTCAGGAACGAAGTAAATAGAGCAGATGAGAAATTATCCTGAATCCTCAGCAGTATCACACAAAGTGGTCTCTGCCCACAGAGGAATTTTCTGGGATTATTGGGACATTAAACACTCCCATCTTACTACTTGAGACAGAAGATACTTTTAATGTAGATGCTATTCCAATATCTGAAATGTACTACTTAAGACATGACACTGGTTTTGTACACAAAGGCCCAGATCCACAGAAATTATTTCAGAGGTGCCTACATCTCCTTGTTCATATACCCAAAGTGAATAGATGGGTTGCTGTTCAAGTTTTTCAGTCCATACTGTAGTTAATCAAATAAACCCAGTATTATTATTCAAATCCACATGTTCATATAAACAATTCATTAACATTTTTTAACCGAAAAGACTTAGTACTATATTAACAGAAAGAAATTCAGATAAACAGCAAAAGCATCAAATGTTTCACAAAACCTGCAACACATATGGTAATAAAGCCATCTGAGGCACTTCAGATCTGTAGATCTCAAATGACCATAATCTTGTCCTGAAAATTTAAGTAGTTGTCAATAAAAGGGTGGATTAGGACAGACAGAAACCTCACTTTTGAAAGATTTGGGCAAAATTAATAAAATACAGAGAATGTAAACTTGATCAAAAAGGCAAATGTTCAAAAGAAACTCAGAGTGTAGGAAGTATAGGAAGAAAGCAAAAATATAAGATTCAGCCTTAAAATATATGACTTTAGATACTTTGTAAAAATTAATCTAACATATTAATGCATTTCCATTAGAGACCATAACCAAGGATATCTGCCTTCAAATTCTCTCCCCTCATACTTTTGGAAAGGAAAGTAAAAAACTTAAATTGAAAATTAAATAAGGCATGTTATTTCCTAAAGAAACAGCTAATACTTGGACAGAAAAAGTCAGTCAAAGCTGTGAAATAAGGTTTTCAGACCTCAAAACATTAATAAAGCCAAGGTGACCAGAGAAGTATTAATTCCATACACTGTTCAGGTGTCATCCCTGATGTTGCCTACCCTTGTCACCCATAAAATGATATATATATCGATTAATACACATTTGTAGGTATATACATACACATAGTATTATAGAGCTGTCAATGCCCTTGGGTCTCAGGGCTATGTTAAGTTCAGTCTTAAGCTTGCAAAAGGACAGTCTTTATGCCCTAAAACTGTGAGAGCAAGTAGGAAGAGAAACTTTGGCACAGAGTTTTGTACCTGAGGTGTCTTCTGTAGAGAATCACAGAATCACAGGGGTTGGAAGGGACCTCAATAGATCATTGAGTCCAACCCCCCTGCCAAAGCAGGTTCCCTAGGACAGAAAAGTATCAGTAAGTGTTGGCAAGTACCAATCAGTATCTGTACCCCCCTTTTCTTGGGAGCTCAGAGAAATTTGCCAGTATGTTTCCGTTTCCGACGTTCCTTAATCGCACCCAGTTATCTGTGTTGGGGTGTAAATTATTATTTCCAATGGCATTATTTTTATATACTTATTTAAATACTAAAATATTATTTTATCATATATAAGTGAGAAGTAAGGGAGGGAATGGAGAGAGGTGTTTGAAAGGGGTTTTTTTTGACAGAAGGCTAAAGATAAGCCCTTAGTGACATTATAATCTGGATAGGCAAAAGGAAGAAGATGCTATACGAACCACAGAGCAGTGAGATGTACAAACATGACTGGCATTTAAAAGTTTATGGAATAGGTTTTATTTACAGTAGTATGAGAGAACTTGTGAGTTTTCTTAAGAAAAATAATGCTTCTTTTAAGTAATACTACTGCTTAACGTCAGGCCAAATGAATATGTGTTTGAATATAATGAGTACTCAGTCAATTGTATCACACAATAAAGTGAAGTCTTCTACTCTATTATTATCACATTTACCATTGTACTTTTACATAACACATAAACACAAAGAGCTGACTTAAAAGAAACACAGTTTTGCTACATTTAACTAAGCATATTTACCAAGATTATTGGGTTTTGACCAAATTAAAAATTATCATCATTATAATTCCTCTATTCCAGTGCCAAAAAAACCATATCACATGATGAGTAGGATGGCAGTGTGTCTAAAAATATTACATTTTTTTTCCTTTGTTCTATTTAGCATTCCTGAAAAGAATTCTGCCCCTGTAGGGTGCTGGTGTGTTTGAAAAGAAATGGTAATTCAAGAAGATCGGAAATGAATAGATGATTCAGTGAAGATACCTCCTCATCTCTTTTGCCTGTATAACACACTTAACATTCCTTAAGAGAAAAAAGAAAAATATCCTGTACTTACAGATTTAACACTGCTGTCTTAGCACAGTGGAAGTTTCCCCACAATCTAACAATGACACTACAATTAGGCTTGAGATTTTTTCTTAAACAAGGCTGTAATTAAATCTGGATGCCTCTAACATTCACTCCTTTTAAAATATACTTGGATACTGTCTATAATTACAAGCAGGTATCTGGCATTTCTCAGCTTGTCACAAAGGGCACACAATAAAACTGTGTCTAACTACATTTAATTTTATCATATCAGTTTGTTATTTCAAGCCACCTTGTGTTCTGAAATGGTTTCTACAGTTTGTCAGGGAGTCTTTATGAACTCACCTGCAAATTGGCCCATTGCTGAAAATACTCTCAATGATTCAGAGGTCATTTCTAATTTCTGGGGAGGATGAGAATGGAGAAAGAAATACACTTATGCTTTCGGAACAGGGATAGTTCAATTATTTCTAGCAAATTAGGAATGACGTGTGTTTAATTTTTATGGTGCAGTATTGTTCTCTTTGAAAGGATGATAAAAATAGTCAAGCCTTCCCAGCTTTGCAAAGAATAATATAGTCTAACAGTTGCCATTTGGCATAATACAATTATGACAGAATTCATTCAGAGGAAAGGTAAGATTTCCCAGAATCATTTGCTAACATGACTTCTACTGTGTTAAGTGCCAGTGGTGTTTTGATAAAAACTCATATTTATTCCTTTCATGCTCTTAATTTTAAAGGTCCAGATAAAAGATCACACACATTAGACCACCACAATATAGGCATCTATTGTGAGCTGCTTTTTTTGGGTGGGTTTTTTGTTCTGTTTTGTGGTTATTTTTGGGGGAGGGAGTGGAGTGTCAAAGGTGATGTTAGGAGAAGTGTCTGTGGCCATGCAGAATCAGAGCAACTCTTCAAGGGTAGCTGGATGCACTGCATACATGTACATGGCTGGTGCAGATGGGCACTGAACTTGATACGACACAGTTGCTGTACACACACAGCATGGACACCAGGCCTTCAGGAAAGGTTATACACTGTTCTGAAAAGCTTGAGCAAGAACCATGCCAGAAATTACTTGGTCCAGATTAAGACCTGAATTCTGTACATTCCTGAGCATCTCGCACACAAAGCAATTACTGGGTAGAATATAACTGTGAAAATTGTAGATGAACTCAGTACCCTCCCAGTAAACCTTACAATAGAAAGTTTTGAAGGAATTACACTTTAGGCAAGGCCTGTCTGGTCAATCCAAGAAAATAGTTCAAACATTTTCTAAATGTCCCTTTCTCTTTTCTAAGTTGCTACTTCCTCTTGAGACTTTCACAGTCCCAGGGACAGTTTCAAACTCTTCTCCTTTGCTATGTTTATTCAATACAGAGACAGTTGCAGCATTGTGTGACTTATCACAATGAGCCCACAGGACTTGCATGTTAAATATTGACTACCAAATAATCACAACAAGGCATTCATCAGAAAAAAAGTGAAACAAGTGGGGAAAAAAAAACCCTACTCAAAAAAACAACTGATAAGCTGTGTGAAAGCATTATCTCAACTCAAAAGACAATCCAAAAATAGAAAACCAAATTAATCACTTGTTTCCTGAATTAGTGGCTCAGGCCCAAGAGATAAATTAGTCAAATTATTCTAGAAAGATAATAAGAAGACTCATTTCAAAATCCAGACAAAGGTTCAAGAGACTGTTACCCACAGACTTCTCATCTTTACCTGGTTTCACAGTGATTTCCTGATTTAAGCTCACTGAGGACAAAGGAAAGTCTCTCTTATTTAAATTGGCCTTGGGACATATTATAAACACATAATATCTAAACTTATTTCCTTTATATCTTTGTACATCACTGACACTAATGGTGATCGAGTGGTATAAAAACAGTGCTCAGTGAAATGAGGCCGAGGCTCAGAAGACCCTTGCTGTGCTGGTGGTGACAGGGGCTCACTGCTAGGCAAGGGCTTAGAGCTGAAGAGAAGGCTTACATTTGCTGTTTAGGCCCCAAATCGACTTAAAGACTCCCTAGTGCTATGACACCCATAGGAAATTGAAAAGGTTTAGTATAGAGACCAAGTGTAATAATATATTTTTTTAAAAAGTTCTATTTTTACTATTTCACCAGTTTGTAGCTAAACATAATTTCAAGTTTACTTGACCTTGAAATGAAATTATCTTAAAACATACCCTTGTCCAGGAAGAGCTGCCTTACTCACTAATTACGTTCAATCTTCTCGTTCCATTATGATAGAGTCCATCTTCAGCAGAGCACTACCCTACATATAGCCAGACCATAGTAGAGAAACTTCTACAGAAAAATGTAGTTTGGTAGGAAGCTTCATTTTTTAACCAGGCACTCCACTGGAGGCTAGATTACAGTCAAGAAAGAGAAGGAAACTAGAATTATCCTGATTAGAAACATCACATTGTAGTTATCATGTTTCCAACAAGAGCTTATTTCCATGAACACACTAAAGCATTCAGACAAAAACAAAAGGAAGGAACACATTCTCTTTAAGTTTCCGCTCACGCAATTCATTGATGTCACTAGAGATATAAAAATGTAAAACCTGACACCGTTGGTATGGAAGCTGGCAAACTGAAGGAAACCCTGAATGTTTTGTGTATGTTTTAAGGAACTGCAAAGTGATTGTGTAAGGTATGTGATTTTAGTAACAGAAGTACAAGCTTTGCAAACACCCTTAGAGGCATGGGAATGGACTCTTAAGTTTAAAAAAAAATAAAATAAATAGCATAAAATACCAGTCTCTGAAGAAAGCCTCCCCAACACTGATCTGTTTCACAACTTCTTCCCCAGATTTGTCCTCCTATATACATCTGTACATGCAATTCCCCTTCATAAACTTTGTGATGCCAACTAGTAACCAAGCAAGGAAGAAGAGACAGACTTCTTCCTTCCCTGTCCTCTCTGTGCTGATTTTTGGATAAACTGTCATTTTCCCCCAGAGCATACCATCTATTTTACCCCAAAGGGTAAAGGATGACATGGTACGTATCCCTATTTCACGTATACTCATTAAGTTTCTTTAGGGAGACTGAGCCAGGCAGTGGGGACTGTGCAATTCTCCAATCCATCCATTTTAGCTGGTAGCTGCGTTTGTCTTCCTGGGCATTAAACTGACTTATTTTGGTCTGTCAGGAAAAAAACCTTAGTAATATACAGCGTGTGTGTTGTCACAATGTAGTGCTGCTCTGTGTGCTAACGATTGTTATCGAATACCCTGCTCCAGGTGATACCTTTAAAAATCTTTTCCAACGAATCTCCTCTTAAGTAATCACTCTGCCAAATACCAGTTGTCTAGAAGAGCTTGGGTTTTAACAAAAGGTCGAACAAAATTGCAATGAAAACCCTAGGGATACTTGCAAAAGGTCACTTAAGACAAAGGGGATTCCCAGCTGAAGTACAGGTTTCACCACAGTATATATATTCCGCGGGCTACTTTTTCAGAGAAAAACTTTAATTCATAGGCAAAATTCATGCTTATCATTTTCTGTGCACAATCATCCGTACATCCAGTAAATTAAACAGTCACATCCAACTCTGTGATTTGAAGACTGTTACTCAGGCCTCCAAATAAAACACTCTATTCCACAACTGTATTACTTATGATAGCAAATAAAGTTACAATGTGATGATGCTTACAGAGCTGTAGTAGCTTGTTTATATGAAGCTTTTTAAGACTTTGCCTCAAGAAATGTATTTCCAGTTCTGTGCTTGTTGAGCTGGACGAGCATTTCACAGTGAATAATTTATTTGGTTAATTTAGGGCCATCACTGGTTTACAAAATTCCTTTGTGCTGACTTCTTTGGCCACTTTGTTCATTATTTGAAGTTACAGAACAGATGGTTTGTTCACATATATTTCTGCCTAATGATTGCTCATAAACTCTCTGTCCTGGATAGTGCTTTGAATATTTGCTATGCAGGCTCTGTGACTGGATTTTTAACTCACATAACGCATGGACTGGATTCCCAACTCGCTCAGGGTTTTTTTCTGTGTGAGCTAACTAAATATTTTCCCAAACCACAGAATATCTTCAAGAAAGTGAGAGTGAAATTGTGTGGTATAAAACAAAGCTCCTTAAAGGTATGTGCAACTTTTAATTTCTGAATAGTCTAACTAATGCTATGAAAAATCAGACATGTATGTACAGATACTTAAGTACTTGACTAGATCAAAACCTATATACAAAGGATCTGATGAAATTGTTTCCAAGCAATATGAGACTCAACAAAAGATTTAGAAAAAGCAAGTAAATGGATTAAAATATGTCCATGATGTAAGCAGAAACTGACAAAAGTTTTACCACCATGAGAGGATCAGAGCTGGCCCAACAGGATGCCACGCTTTTAGCTGGAACAATGGCAGCTCTCCTAGATGAAGATGAGCTCTTCAAATGAATGGCATCTTTTTAAACTAGGTAAGTATTCGGGCAAATTGGCTGTTGTTGAACCATTTACAAAATTGCTGTAAAAAGACCTAGCAAGCATGATTCCTCAATAAGTCGGTACAAGAACAAACAACAGTGATCCAACCAGGCTTACATTTTACTACTAATGATGTGTTTATAGATATTTACCTCTGCAGCAGTTTCAGAGACTGTATCTTGAATGGCTTTTAATGCCTTTCTTTACTGATTATTAATAAAGAGTGAAGCTATTGAGATACACGGTTTCTACCCGGTTTTATACCAGTGTAACATTGCCATCTACAGGATTTACAGCACAGAAGCTCTCCATTACTTGAAGAATAATTTTACAATCAAGGAATAGAAACCACTGAAGTTGAAAATATAGGTGTCCAAAATTAGCCCTGTTTGATCAGCCTGACAAACTGCTATTTTACAAATTATCCAGTAATAGTATGGCTCACCAACAAAAGCAGCATATTAAACTAATATCTAGCATTATAAAACCGAGGGATTTCCTTTAATCTAGCTGAATTATGCATTAGGACAAAAAGAAACAATTATTAAGTACAAGGGGCTTCTGATTTAGTCGCTCATCAAAAATTGACATGAGCTATGTTTTCATAGTCATAGAAAAAAATTATAATTTTCTATTCTACAGGCAATTCAGAGATGTCTTTCTCAGCATCTCTCTTCTCAGCTTTGAAGAAGGATTCAAGCACCACAAATCATTATTCACCACATTAAACTACACACTAGATCCCTTCACAAGTATTAAATCTAATGTCCAGAGAGCAAAAAATGCACATATGCAAGTGCTTAATTTTAAGCAGCTGCTTAATTTTAACCCCACTGTTTAATCTCTGTCCTAAAGCCATAATGTTTGTGATTTTCAAGATGGCATCTATTCATTTAGAGATCTTAGCCTTCTGGAGTTAATGCTGTAGCTGGTTTCACAACATTTAACATTCTTCTAATGAAAGAAAATTTTTTCAGGGCTGAAATGCTGTGTTAGGTGACTGAGCACCCCAAAAATACCGCAAACAGAGGGGTGTTATGTTCTTGAGGAGCACTGAATTAGGGCTGCTTCACTGAAATC
The DNA here is from genome assembly GCA_022605575.1 of Laterallus jamaicensis coturniculus. Taxonomy (NCBI): domain Eukaryota; kingdom Metazoa; phylum Chordata; class Aves; order Gruiformes; family Rallidae; genus Laterallus; species Laterallus jamaicensis. The sequence continues at coordinate 13,963,044 of JAKCOX010000015.1, forward strand.
TCTTTTAGTGTGACAAGGAAGAAAATGAGAATTAAAGAGTGATCAATAAGTACTGGGGATAAAATGGAGGGGTCATAGGAGGCAACTTGAATGTAATAATCTGATTGAGAGTGTGATCTTTGATGTCAGAAAAAGTGGTTATTGACTTTAATTCAAGGAAGACAGAATGCTGCAAGACATTTTCATTTTTGAGAATCGAAGAAAAAAGTAAATCAGATGGGAAAAGAATCAACAGCAATAAAATGGACAAGACATCTCAAATTTCAGATAGACATTTTCTATGTATGCAGAAGAGTCATAAACTTCACTAAGATGGCTCTCTAGTTGTTGGGAACCCCTAGACAGATTTTGCCTCCTTAATTTATACCTAAGGAAAAAAAAAAAACCACAACACCCCACCCACAGCCAGCTGTAGAACAAAAAATAATTAAAAAATCACATTGACCCAAGCTGAACATATTTTCATTTTTCAGTTCAGTGGCCAAACGAGAAAATCAATTACATTCACAATTCTATCTAGTCCAGGAGACACATTTTTGGAGCAGAATGGGGAAGAAGGGGTAATTTTGCTACATGCAGAGGCCTATTTTTGTTTCAGGTTTCTCTTGTGGCAGCTTCACACTGGTCTAGTTAAGACAAAAAGATGACAAAAAAGATGATTTATTTCTATTTCAAGCCTGGCACTTAAACTACTTAAGGATAGTAATAAGGCTGTTAGCAGGCAGTTGTCAGCATTACAATATTAAGACCGTTAAGAGACTTTCCTGATTGAGCTGATGTTGGTTAATACTTGAAGCCAGCAACTGAGCAATGAACAAGCAGCATCTGTAACTATGCTGAAGGTGTTTAGGAGGGCACAAATTTATGTGTCAACCTGGCACTTTTTGCCTCATCTGACTCTGTATTGTTGCAACCAGCTGGTATAACACTATAAGGTTCAAAGAATGATGCAGAAGAAACTCAGCCAAGAATTGACAAACATGTTTGCTGAATATCCCTCCGCAGAGTGGAGTCCTGGGCGCTATAGAATTAATGAGCTTTGTCACTACAGCAGCTTTGACCAGATATGGACAGTGTCAGTAACCACCTTACTACTGACACAAGAAGGAAGCGGTTATTTAGACATGAATCCTTAGAGAACCATGGTAGTAGCCAAGATCAGGATATCTAGAGAATATCGTAGTGGCAGTGTTCTCTCTTGGTGAGGTTACTAAATTAATAGTAGAAAAATAATAGCAGCATCTTGAGAATACTCAGTGAATCTTTTCTGGACCATTTTATTGCCCTGCATAAAAAATCAAGCCCTTATTACCAGGAATATTCATAGAAAAGAAATTCTAATTTCAGTTTTGTGTTGATTATAATATTTACAAGTTACATTCTGCGTAAGAATCATCAGTTGCCTAAAATTATTTGTGAATTAACTTACATCTCAAAGTATATTGCTTGCAGATGATACATCTCAGAACTTTGAAATTTTTTCAGAAGAAAAATTAATTTTAAATTATTAAATTTGCCATCATAGGGTATTGTTTCATTTTTGCAACACCTTTCAGTATGCTATAGAAGCAGTAATCCAAAGCACAGCTACAGGCGGGGTGGAGAATGGATTGAGATCAGCCCTGAGGGGAAGGACACAGGGGTGTTGGTGGTCAAGAAGCTCAACATGAGCTGGCAATGTGCCCTCACAGCCCAGAAAGCCAAATGTGCCCTGGGCTGCATCAAAAGCAGCATGACCAGCAGGTCAAGGGACATGATTCTCCCCCTCTACTCTGCTCTGGTGAGACCCTACCAGTACTACATCCACCTCTGGGGTCCCCAGTACAAGAAAGACATGGACCTGCCCTGTGATCTTTAGAAATTGAAATAATTTTAATTTTTAAAATGCTTCTGAAAGGCCACACATTCATACATTCTAGATGCCAAAATGATTTACAGAAGTTAAGGCAGTTATAAAATCAACAGACATAATACAAGGTGTGGTGGGAAGGATTCAGAGCTATTAAAAAAAGGCAACAAAGATATTTATACCTTCAGTTCCCTAAGGAAGTTCTCAAGGTGGAAAGATGGCCACAGGTCATGGCCAGCAACTGACATCAGAGCAGTGAGGGCTCCCACGTGAGAAATGGCAGGTCTGTGAGGTCAGGATGGGGTTACTGACATGAGCCTGGAAAAAGAGATGAGGGAAAGAGGTTGGAAGCAGCATTTAAGAGGTTAGGCAGAAGCACACATCTGTTGCATATTTTATAATGACACACAGCAGGAAGGCAGGGTACATACAGTACCAACTCCATAGATGTCTTGAAAAATGAGGCTGATCCTTGTGCAGACTGCTTGCTGTGCCATGGTGTGTGCTGCTCACTGTACTAGCCAGACTGGCTCTATATCATGTCATCTCCAGCCCCCCTGACAGCTTCCAGCAGCTCAGTCAACAGCAAAGGCGACTCCAGCCTCCCGCTGCCCCTGTTTGCTTGGTCCACTGGCTTTATTTTACACAGCCTTTCCCATGTGCAATGTCCTAAGTACTAGGGACATATTACCGGCTCAATCCAGCATGTAAAGACTTGCAACATTTTACCCAAATCTGGCTTCTCTGATTATTCCTATACCATCTACCAAGCAGATAGTCTAAGCTCCTCATTAAAAGTATTCATCCTGTAGAGGCTGAGTGCCATGATTTAGTATAGGCTGGAACTTGTAAAATCCATGGAGCTCACACAATTCCAGTGAATTAGAGGCAGCAAGATGTCCTTGCCAATCTACTGCTGCCTTTGCCCTGATCCCAATTCAATTGCTTGTAAGTCACAATGGGGAAGCAGAATAATGATGCTCTGATCAGTGTAACCTTGAGCAGTTAGCCTAGAATATGGTAAAATTATAGTAGTCAAAGCTGTGATAAATGCCCATTCTTGAATAGGCAATGAATAACTCTGCATTACAATTGTAAAATATATGATATTTTACAATTTAGATTTTACATAAAATATGAACTTCTACTGGGCCTTTGGGAAAAACTTGCAAAAGCTTGGTTAGCATTCTCACTGCTAATCCCAGAGATGGATTGGACACCATTAAATAGAACAAAAATGTTACTGAATAAATAGTTAAGGCTAATGGCTTTCTGTGCCAGAGAGGAAATAAATTATCCAAGATGAGATGTTGTATTACTCATATTACAGAATTGTTAAATAAAATAAGGGACTCAAAAAACTGGACTAGGAAAACGATGTAGTATCAAACTGCACACTGAAAAGAGAGGATAATTAGAGAGAGAAAAAAATATCTTTTAAACATGATTGCTCTTTCTGGGATCAAAGGCACCCTCAGATGATGAGCAAGAGGACAGTACTAAATGGAAACTCTAGGGAGCCTAAAAGCAGTGACCCAAAGCAAACCTTTACTTTAGTGCCTGTGGGGAGCAGAACCTGCTCAGTAACAGATGGTTCCCTGTCTGCCTTCTGACATCTTAAGCAGTATTAATCTGAGGCATGTTTGTGCTCAATTTTCCTTTATTCTCTGCCTGAGGACCACAACACAACCACATGTATACAGCTTCCATTGGAATAGAGGTTCTTCCACACAGACATCCAGGTACACTTTTGAAGCCAGTACATGCGAATCTGTTCTGGCATGGCTAGAGCATTTGATTCACACCCATACAGAGGCCTCGCAGTTCGATAAAAATAGTGACAACTTAATCCTCATGCAGGCTGTTTGGATATTCACAGCTATAACAGAAGGAAACACCAGCAGCAGACAGGGCAGTGGAACATGTATGGCGACAGATGGTCAGAAGAAGCTACAGCAAGAACCCATAGGCTACAGCAAGACCCCATATACTACAGGCTAAAAGAATGCACCTCCTTTGTTTTGGAAATCTTATCCATTTTTCTTTGATAGCAACAGATTGCACAACTACAGTTCCCTGTCTAATTGATGTCAGTTCTCTACAAATGTTAGTTCCCTCAGCAGCCTTCGAGGTGGGTGATTTCACAATTTTGCGGGTAGGAAGTGAGATTCCAGAGACAAGAGCGAGCCATTGTTTCTCTGTGCCCGACAAGAAGAATTATATTCAGCCTTAGGCAGGTCTTGCAAGGAAGATTTCCAGAGTTCTCACTTTAATCCATCTCCTTCGCAACACAGAAACCTCGACATTTGCAGAACTAATAGTCTGAGTGACTTGTCTGGGTACCTGGAACTGCAAACTGAACCCATCCTTTGGAATGACCAGCCCTGAGTCACTGCTACAGGTTGCTATGCCAGATGTCAGACCCCACCTGTATTCCCTTGTTCTGCTGAAAATAGCCATCAATTAGAATTTATTCTGAGGACATATTTTGTATTTACGACTTCCTGTCCTACTTCTGAGCCAGTTGAGATGAAGTTTATCTAACTAGCTCCTGTCTCCCACCTGCTTGGTGAGAGTTCAAGTCTATGGCTAATGAAAGCTGTTAATACTGAGTGACAGTAGCTCAGAATCACCAGGTGCTGCACATAGCAGATATCTCAATTAAAGATTCTCATATTTCAGTCTCTGAACACTAACAACTAACTCCCTTTTTTAATAAAAGAGAAAAAAGTGGGCTCTGAGGGGGCCTTGTTAATCCCTGCTGTAACTTGACACGCTTCCCATTATATCAGGAAATACACCTGACCTCCTATGACATTATCCCGTACCAAAGTGACTATGAAGGATCAGCCTTGTTGTGCCAGCCATTTATGTTACGCTGTGAAAAGCACTTCAATTTCCATGTGTCCTCATCTCAATACAGGGACAATGTCAAGGGCTAAATTTCCAATATGCCAGAGCTCGAAGTTGACCAGCTCTATAATATAATATGCATGAAGGTCAGAAGCAGCTGTCACCTCAGATGTGTATTTGCAGTTATTTTCTTAGCCAAGAAGAAATTCACTGCAGTACGTTACTAAACTGAGAAAAATAACATGAAAGAATAGGAAAAGGCCATGTAAAAAAAATTAGTCAGGCCAGAAACCCCAGTTCATTCTGACTGCATTGGCATGCTTGATCCAACTTTTAAAACAGCCTTAACAGAGAGGCATTTTTTCTGTTTGAATTGCATTAAGATGTGGAATTAGCTTTATAAATATAAATCAGTTAAGTATAATGCAATATTTATGCTGCAGTATCTGATTTTTTCCCCTTTAGGATTCCATTTAAAAGGGAAATAACAAGAAAACTTAGCACACTCAGAAAGAGAGTGGGTTTACAATTTATGTTAATTAATTTTCATATTGACACAAAACTAAATCCTGCATTTCATTTGATAACAGCAAGGGGAAAAAAAAAGGCAGATTAAAAACCAAATAGATTTTTTTTCCTTGCAACTAGTAATGCTGTAAGGAAAATCTCTGATTTTTTACCAAACATATTAATTGCAATTCACTCATTCTTCTGCTGCCCAGCATGTAGGCCACTGTGCCCAAACCAGTCGTCACTCCCTATCCCATTTCCCCAGAAACAAGGGCAAAGGTACAAGCAAGAAAAATAGTTCAATTTATTTGAAGCCATGAAAGGCTCCAATCAAGATCAGGAACCCATTATTCTAGGCACTATATAAAAAGAGCAATAGCCTATCCCTGACCAGAAAAGCAGTTCAAAATTCTCCATTAAATCAAATAACATCATTCAAAGTTGGAATAAAAAAAAATAAATCTATTGCTAGCAGAGGTAGAAAAGAAAATCACTGTTTTGTTAATAAAAAGACTAGTTGGAATTCGCAAAAATCCCCACCAGTTCCCTAATTCCACATATATTTGTTGAAGAGTCTGTGCCAAACTCATCATTGTTCTAACTTGCTGGGCTTCAATAGTGCTACATCAAAGAAAAAGTGGATCCACCGAGGTCTATTTTCTATTAGAATTATTCATCAAGGATCTGCAAACCTGACCTGAAATTTTCTTCCAACTTCAGCTGAATCAAATTCTTTTTGGTGTTCAAACAGATTCATTTTTCTCTTCCCATTTCCCACGTGTATGCCCTGTCTCATTTGGGCAATAGTGAAAGGTTCTATACTGCTACAAGTGATATGCTCTATTATGTCTTTGATTATTTTAGAGAGGCAGAAAAAAGCAGAAGAGCAGTAACCCCACTTCACTGACCAACTCTGTCAGCTTTGTCCCTTTCCTCAAAATATTGACTCTTCCTTGCTATAATTTAATTATTCATTCAGGGTTTTTTGTACTGTTAATAAAATTTGCCCATCATATTGATTAGCTTACTTAGTTCAGCTGGATTCACAGTGTAAATAAGATTTCTTTGCTATTTAAAAATCCCTTTGCTCCAGTGACTCTATTTCAGGTTTTTTTACCCTCTAATTTTAATGGAAGCAGCAGCACTAATTACCTGCCCTTATGTCAATGTTTCCTCAGCAGCATCCTCCAGTATTGAATTACTGGTTTCCTTATTGTTATTGTCATTAGCACTGAAGTATTCTTATTTGGAAAATTTCATTCAGCCAGCCTGAGGTTCTTACTTCTGCAACAGAAAAAGAATAATTTCTCAGTTAGAATCAGGGTGTTGTCTATGCTTAATGAGACAGCAGCATGACTAGAAATGGTGATATTTTCCATTTCCCATGCACATTTATTTTAATCCACATTTCAGTAAAAGCAGACTTGTCCTAAGACACATGTTGTATCTCTTCACCAAAAAAAAAAAAAAAAAAAAAAAAGGTGGATTCTTTATCTCAGGTTTGCAGCCTTCTCAAACATCATAAAACCCTAATTTAGTTTTCCTTATTTTAATGGGTTTTCCCACTGCAGTTCTCAGGCAGACATGGAAGCTAGATTATTTAATGTCTGGCAAAAGTGTGATGCTATAGTCCTCAGCTAAACATGCCATGTCTGTGCTATACAGTGCAACCATATCTACAGTATTAGCCAGAAAGAGAGGGTTAAAGTATGATAGCAAATCCCACATCTTAAAATCTAAGTCCCTCATGTCAGTGTAAGAATAAACTGATTTTTAAAAAAGTAGCTGGATATAAGAATTATATTTGATTGAGATAGAAAGCAACTCATCACTCCTAGGCTTGGAGGAGGTGATCCTTGAATATTAACCAGCTTTCTTGGGCCCTTCCTCCCTCCAGGGCTTTGTCCCATTTTATCTGCCAAGCAGACCCCTGAAGAGTTTTTTAGCAGCAGTTTGTTCTCCTGGAGTATAAAGTGTTTCTGGAGACAAACTCAGGAAGGCATAGTGCACATTTATCAGGAAAGAGCCTAAATGGCCAAAATTATGTAATCTTGAGCCTTTTGGGGGGACTGAAACCTGATTTAAACCCAAGCAGGTGTGTGCTACAAGTTGCCAAGAGACAGTGAGCACAGCAGTTTGGTCAGCACTGGCACGGGAAAGCTTAGAATGGATTTGTGCAGCTCAGCAAAACCCGGACTTTCTTCTAGCTGCTTCATAAAGCCTACACTAGGACTTTAGTAGCCTCATGATCTTCTCTGGCCTACCAGCCACAGCTTGGATGGTTTAAAATTTTAACACAGAGGTTAGAGAGAAACTTTTGTAAGATCTATATGTCATCCTCACTGTCACTTAATGTGTTGCAGCTGAATGCATTGAATTGGTGGCAAACATCACTGAAAAAAACCCAGTGATGATTCATTACCAGTGAACAGGTAAATCCTTTCAGCTAGAAACATATACAGAATTCATGATTAGTGCTAAAATTCTTCTGATTTCCCAAATACTACCCCCTTATTAAAGCCATAATAGTGTCCATGGAGCACTCTCCACATTTGTCAGCATGGGAGAAGGGTTAATCCCAATAAATTTCTGAAGTGCTTTAGTTGAATTGCATTAAGCCATTATTCAGACATTTGTATTAAGAATTAAAAAAATGCCTTGATTCAATTTCCCTTACCTGACTTCCAAAGTAATTTAAGTTAAAATCAAATTAGAGACATTTTATTTCTGAATATAAGCATGTGCGCAGAATTTAACACAGTTCAACTAAATCTCCTTTCACGTGACTGAGAGTGAGAAGTAAGCCTTGACAATTGCAAATAAAAAAAATCAAGACAAGGGTCTCTCACAACACTCCATTTCTTTAGAGAGTTAAAGTCTACCTTGTGTGTTTACAGAGGGGTAGGAGGGAAGTGGAAATGTATATGCCTCAATGCAATAGCATTATATAATGCCATCCAATACCAGAGGCAGACGTTGGACTATTTAGTCTCATCCCATATGGCAAGACAAATGTTCTCCCAGTTCATTATTAATAGTGCTGTGACAACACTGTGACTCAGCATCAGAAATCATTATTTTAAATATCTTCCACCAGAAGTGCCTTGGCTCGAGCCTTTTTCCACAGAAGGTTGGTCCTGACTAAAACCTTCCACCCAAGTGCTGAGATTAATACAGTAATGCAACAACCTGGTGATCCAATTCCACATTAAAATAAACACGTGTCCTAACCTTCAAGGAGCTGATATAGCATTTTGAATTATAGATCAAGGGGAAAAATTTAATGGATAGATGTTAAAGTCATTAAAGTAGCTTTTCACTGCAAATAAAGAGTGAGTTACTCATCCCAAGTCAGCTATCAGATGTATCAGTTTAGGTTTTTCCTCCCAAAGTATGCATAAATCTCATCAGTCTCATCTCTTGTCATCTTCTTGTCAAAAGAAATTTTGCATCACTTCCCCCATCATTATACCCCTGGCTTCTAAAAACATTCCACTTTAAATTCTTATCACTGAGGGGGTTTTTTCCCCTTTCATGGAGCGTTATGCTATGAAATGCATAGAAGAAGAAGATTTATTAAAAAACCCACCTTAATACAGTTATAAAAAAACCCCCACACAAATCATAGAATGACTGAAGAACCTTGATATTCTCCCTCTCTGAATCTACCTTCATTTCATTTCCAAAGTCCAATTGAAGCTGCAGAGTTTGATGGGCATTTTCCCTCATTAGAGTGTATGTGATACACTTAGAGGAAAAAATAGATGGATCTGTCACCCAGCCAGACTTAAAGGAACTTCTTCGTTCTGACATGCTTTCCTCAGCCACAAACACCTCCACCATTAGTTCACAACTATGGCTAGTATACAAAGGCTGTAAAAAAAACCCCACAAACCCACCACCAAATGACAGGCATCCATTTTAAAAGACTTGATAGTTCATTTACTTTCTGTCTGTTTCTTCTTCTTCACCTATTTTTGTGCATAAGCTAACACACATGTTCCTTCAGTAAGCTGGTTGGGGGGGAGATCAAGAGTAACTTAGCTTTAAAAAGGCATGTAAGTAGGAGCTGACAGCACAAGGAAGATCCTCTGTATTAAAGCAAGCATGTGATACATGCATAAGATATATAAATGTAACCAACAGCTTCTCTTTGGTACCTGTAGTTGTTAAATCCCATTGGCAGATCATTTTCTAGCATGGATACAGTTGTATAAATTCCAGCAGATGGGATGTACTCTCTGCACAACTGCATCCATACACAAGGAGCCAGTACTTTTATTGGGCAAAGTGACAAGGAGATAGAATAAGCATCTTCTAGTGTGCTTCAGCAGAAATATAGTTTTAAGCGATGGGACCTTAGGCAGTATATTGCCTGTCATCTGCAATTTTTATGGAGTGTTAGAAGAAGGAAAAAAAAAAAGGGAGGGAGGGAATATAATAATTTTGCTATTAAAGTATCCTAATATCCATATGAAGATTGTCATTAACATTGTTCTGTGACATTGTTCATGCTTCATTCTGGAGATTCAAAGACCATATAACACTGTTTCCTAGGAATTTTTTTTTTTTTTTTTGAATCTGTAGAAGTGTAATTCTTACAAAGGGGTGAGACACAAACTTTTCTTTTGGATATCACCAATACTGGCAGACAAAAGAAATAAGAAACGTTTCCCTTGAGCACCCTGAAAGTTTTGGAAGGACCCTTTCGTTCCTCACTTTTCATGCCTCTGCATTTCCTGCTACTCATTTACTCTCATTTAATTTTTCAACTCTATCTCAATGTCATTATCAAATAATATTCATTTCCACCATCACATCCTGTTTAGATCTATTCCTTTTCTTTAACTGTCTTCACATAAAAACCATTACCCCAAGGCTTTTGCCCAACCTAATCCCATATTTTCCTTTGGCTCAGCCTCTTCCAAGTTCCCTGTCCTGTACTCCAGGCTTTACTAGATAGATAGGTACCTGTCCTCTTACCCTTCAGCTCCCCATTTTCTCTCTTCCTGCATAATCGTTCATCTGATCTCAGTGCAGCTCCAAAGAACTGGTTCTCACTTGTCCTTCTCCTCTCACTCCAGCACCAGCCCACCTCTGTATCTGCTCCCCAGCTCCCTTTTCCCTCTGTCCTTGCCCATGCCTCGTCCCTTTGAATTTCAACGAGATGACTCTCTTTCACAGTCCCTGCCCTGTGGGATGGGAGAAGGCTTGCTGTGGAGAGGAATCCCATTTTGATTGCCCTCTGTCACTGGGTAAGCACAGCCCAGGAGGCTTTGCTGCTTTTCTATTTTTCTGGAATTTTTTGTGATACTGATTTTGAGACAATTTTAGGAGTAGGCGTATTGTACATCACATTCAGCACACAAGAGCTTCTGGCTGTAACCCAGCAGAAACCTCCTACATTTCACAGGTGGTTTGTGAGCTGCAGATGGAGAACTTCTGTGTAAAAAGCTTTAAAAAAAAAAAACCACCTCCAGCCATATTTGTCCTTTGATTACACTTGGTTTTCACCACTTCCTCAAATTCTCTGCCTTCCTAAGTGCTACAGAATTGCATTCAACCTAAAGAAAGATTTTTTAAAATAAGAAGCTGCTGTTTTGTAACAATATTCTCACTGCTACTAAACTATTTCATCAAGTTCCATCTTTGCTATTCTCTTTTAGTCTGATGCAGAGAAACTGGTAATAGGTGCACACACCCCAAATATTGACCCAAAGGGGTTTCTGCAAAGAGAAATGTAGTTTGCCAGTGACAGATGAGAAGAACATGGGAAAAGATGTGAATACCGAACCATATCTTCAACAGCTCAATCAGACTCAAACTCAGCAGTTTTCACAATATAATTCTGCTATGATTTTTACAAGGCACTAAGCTGACAGTTTTCCCTGCCCAGGATAAATTTTCCCTGGCTATGGCTCTTCCTCAAGGAACACTTGTCTTACAAACCAGTTCCCTTGAAATACTGGTTTTAAGCTTTTGATCCTGCTGCACAGTGGGCTGCTCTGCCAAATTCTGGCTTCCAAAGACTGCAAATAAGAGCTGCTGAAAAGCACAAAAGCTGTCCAGTGAACCATGATATCACTGCCCGTAGCACCAATTAAATAAATAAGATGTACTGCTCACTGCACAGGGGAAGAGTATGACTGAGGTTTACAAAGTCATCCACACCACTGAGAATGTGAATGCAGAATCTTTATTCACTAAGCCCCCCAACAGCAGAAGGAGAAGCACTTGGGCTAGCATGAGATATACAGATAAAAGCAGGTACTTTTTTACACAACTTGTAGCAAACTACTAGAACTTGTTTACATGAGCTTATCAAAGCAGAGAGTAACAGCAGGTTTAAAAATGGATTAGTCGAGTTCACGGACAGTAAGTCCAAAACCAGATACTAAAAAGAGCATCCTTGTGGAGAGCAACAGTTGTGGATGTTGAGGACATACAAAGGGAATGGACTGCAGAAAGTGGCCAAGCTTACACACTCGCTTCAAATAATAACTTTAGTCGCCTCCACTGAAGCTGGACACTGAACTAGATCAACCCTGAGGATGCATGATCCAGCAGGAACTGAGGTTCTTACTGGGAGTTCAGTATCAAAGACAATTGGAGAGTCTGGAGGGAGATAGGATAGTTTTATCTGTCTAAGCAACACTGGAATAGCAGTCTAAATACTCTAAGAATAGCTATTTCCCCTCCTCTCCTATGGAGAGCCTACAACTCAGTAAATGAGAGAATTATTACAAAGAACTTTGTTCTGACATAGTTTACTGCACAGTTCTACAATTTGACAATGCACAAAGAGTCAAGGCAAGCACTCAAGGTTTGAGCTGTGACCCTGCAAGCTTTCCATGCCTCACGTGTCATCACACAGTGGGCAGCAGTGATATTGCCTCTGTGCTCTGAGGTTACCAGCTCTGGTCCTCTTCAGTCTCTGTTGTAAATCAGAGAGAACTTCCATGATAGACAACAGACTTAAGCTGCTCTCTAGAGTGGTGAGACTAAAATCAGGTCCTTAATACTTACTTGTAAAAGACAGTGGAAGTTGATCATGAATAGCTGCTGTTTCCCAGATAATCCCTGCTGAAGTTGGAGGTGATTTACTCTTTCCCATTAGTAATATGTCTCTGAGGCATTACTTACCGTGACACATGCTGGCTTTAAAGCTACAGTATGCCTAGAAGATCGTGTGTCAGGCCTTACCTATCCATTTCTTGAGATCTACTTTTCCTAGTAAAAAATGCAGTGTCATTTTCACTTTCCAGTATAAAATAAGAATTTTTTCTCAAAAAATTACAAAAAAAGCTCATTGTTTTTCCAGTCACCTCATCTTCAACAAGGACTGATTTCAGCCAACATTAAAGGTGAGAAGAAACAGCCATTGAAATTTAAACTGCCTTTTTAAATTTGCTTCTAATCAGCTGGGAACTTTCTTTGTTGCTGTAAGAAAAATTTTAAAAGCTACATTGAAAGAAGAATAAAAATGTATTTCAAGTCTATTGCTTTTGTTCATTTTCATCAGACTGAAGTGCTTAAACTCTCAAAACAACATAAAATAGTGAAAACAATACACATGACAGATCAAACAATGCACCCACTGCAATTATTCTATAATTAAGCCCTGATGATGTAGCATTTAAAAAGAGTCATTCTATCAGGTTGAAATCCATCTCTACAGAGATGAGAAACCAAATGAGAACAGAATGCAGAAATTCTGTATTTTTGTACATTTCTCTTTGCTCATAGTATATGGCCCAAGAACATAGAGAAACAGATAGGGAACAAGTGGAAAGGTAGCAGTACACAGGAGCTTGTGTCTTTGGTTATAGGGTTCAGCGGTGTTCCAAGACTACTTGCAAGTATACCAGTAATACTTCCCACTGGACCAGTATTTGCATCCATATCACTCCATACTGCCTAGATAACAAGTAAAACATAGGGTATGGTCAGTGCATCTCACAAAGAAATGAAAAGCATAATGTGGTGATTTAGCTTGCTCTCTTTTCCATGCAGATGTAACATCTCATTAAGCAGCAACCGCAAACAGACTAGTTAAGTTTTGAGTTGTCACTGCACCAGTGTTACTTGAGAGGTTGTGAATCTGACGACTGATCCAAGCCTGCCTCACTGTTAGTAAACAGAAAATTTTAACAGTACCAAGTTCAGGTCCCACTAAAGATAAAGCAAAACCAGTCATTCAAAGATCTAGAATTTACCATCAGCTGTTGTTGACAGTTAACTAAAAATAGTGCCAAACAAAGTCCCAAACAAAATACACAGCCTATATCTTCAGAGAAACTCTAGAGCTGGAACTCTCTGGAACTCTCAAATGCAGAAAAAAAATCCATCCATGGGTAAATGTCTGGCATACTGGCTTGACGTTCTTTTCACTTTTACTGGTGGAAAGTAAACTTTAATTGTATAAAGGAACATGTGAACTTTAGACTCACCAGGTTACCCACTCAGAGGCTATAAATAGTCCAATATATAAAGAGAGAGTGAGTTAATTTTGCATCCTCCACACATACATGAAATAATTGATATGACGACAACCCCAGCAAACCAACCTGGTTTTAAAGAGTTTAGCTATTTCAGTTACATGCAGAGCTCATCTGGGCCCTCTATATAGGGCAAATTCCCTTTTAATGCAAAATTATGGCTAAAATTATTTTCAATTCAATTCTAATTTGTCTTGCCACATAAAAATAGCATGCAGCACAATTAATATGCATAAAACATAAACCCCTTAATGGACTGCATTTAGGTGTGCTAAAGGAAGTGAACCAAGATCATCTTAAATCTTCTTATATGCTTTTTGCTGATACCATGACAGCTAGGAATTAAACATGCAAAGAACTTTTATTGAACTGTCCAGATCCTGTTTATATTCAATCAAAGTAGCCCACTTTATCATGTCGCTCTTGACATTGCTGCAAAATAGATAACAGCTAAATCAGAGACTGTCAAACTGAAGTAACTGTCAGGAATTAAATGGTATTGCTGAATAAAAGCCATAATTGAAATGCACAAAAAACCCTCTAAAACAACGTGGGAAACTTTAGATGACATTGCAGAGACATCAAAAGTCCCTGATACAGCAATAGAATTGAGCAGATTGTTTGGGTAAAATGTTATCATTTGAGCTTTCTTGTGCCTTATTACACACAGGCATCATCTGGGACTCTGCAGAGTACTGAATTACTATTTACAGCATTTTGACCTTGAACATCACAGTTGCATTAATACAGTCCATTCGGTGGAACAGACAGATAGTTATGAGGTCAGTGAAAATGTATAACATATTTTTGTATTCCAAGAGGGGAAAAAAAATTAGTGACTTGTATAGATCCCCAAAAGAAGCATCTGTTCATAAAACACCTGGACAAACAAAGGGCAATCTTTTCAGCGTAACAGTTAAGATGCAATATATTATTGATCAAGAATTGTAAGAGGTTTAGCACCCTTTCCAAGCTCTCATGATACTCTAATTATGTGATGTAAATTAGAATCTCTAAAACCTGTAAGTTTCTTGGAGATGAAATTTAGTCACCCTCAAGCATGCCTTATTAACTAAGTGACAAAGAATTGTAAGCAGGAGTTTAAAATTCAGTATTCATTCAAAAGAAACCAATTTGAGAATTTCAAATACTCTACTAACAGCAAGAGACTAGCAGTATATAGCCTGATTATTTCACATCCTAAAGCTTTTTTCACCCCTACATTTATAGTGACATCTGCAAGCACTAATAGAGTTCTCTCTAGGATGGGGATCATTAAGCCAAAGTACTCCAGCACAATGGGCAATGAAAGATTGAATTTGTTTGTGCTCATAACAATTGACAATGATGCTAATATACACGAGTACTTCACTGAAGTTGTGCAGCATATTCAACATCTGGAGACTCTTCCCTGGATTTCTACGCAATCAGAGTAAAACTTTAAATAAATACTTAGTAACATACACATGTCAAATACATATCTGTGACTTGTTCTTCATTATCTGGAATTGCCCATAAAGAACTTGGGGAATCAATGGCAGAAGACGATACTGAGCATCGCTCTTACTGCAAGCAGTCAAAAACCCAGTATGGTGAAGTCTGCCTTTGCTACATGATGTGATACCACCCACATGTCCATTTGAGACTTGATTCAACACCATTAACAACTGTGGGAGTTTTGCCACCAATTTCAAATGAATTTAAGAGCTCACTCCTTGAAGTATTTTCATTAAGGAGGTGAGAATCAATGAGAACACTCCCCCCACACCCCCTTACTCTTCTGGTGCTTAGTCACACTCCAAAAAAAAAACCCAAAAAGCGGGGGCAGAGCGAGGAGAAAAAAGCATCAAGGGATTTCAAATAGAAAACAAGAGTTAAGGCTTATCTAGCAGCCTACGTCTGGCAGCAGCCGGCAGCAGATGCTTGGGGAACCAGCTAGGTCCAGTGCACCATTACATTTGTTCACACTGGGAAATGCCACCCCGAATCAAAAGAATACATAATATTTGAGGTGCAGAATATGTTGTACTTTAATTCTGTTAACAAACTGCAAAATAACACTGCAGAAGGACTACCCAAAGCCTTCTTGTTAAAATAAAGTTCTACTCATCTTGAGACCCCAAAGATACAGACTGCTTAATTTTATTCCACCCTGAGGAAATTGTCCTTAACTGTTGATACAAATATTATGAATGTCCCTCATGCCTACTTATTTTCAAACCTCAAATTCAAAACTAGATTGAACTGCAGGAATTGTATGTCAAATTCACTTTTGAGCTAGAGACCATCATTCATTTATATATCTACTCACATGAAACTAGCAGTTTTCTTGCACTATCACATTATTTTTAAAAGGAGCTTTTCCATTAATTTGCATCTTGAATAGATTACTGAGTATGAATGTACATGCTTACCACATGCACAAGAAATTTTGGGAAATACAGTGTTAAGCATAAAGCTGAACATGAAGAGTTGACATTGCAGTTCTGCTTCTTTACAACAAGTATTTGTATTGCTTGCAGTAAGCAATATGAGTATAATCCAAAATATTTATTGAAGAAAAGTGCTGACACACATCTCATAACAATTTTCTTTGTTTAAAATCTGAATGTCATTTGCACTGATTTAAGTAATTTTTAAAAGAATTAGCTGATGCAACATAAAGCAGCGGTTTATGGTTTGTCCTTTTATAAGGACATCTATATTTATTTGCTTTTCGAATTACAGAATATCAAAGTATTTCCTTTAATAATTAAATTTCTGTCAGCCTTTCAAACCATCTTACAACATTTGACAGTAAGAAACAACTGCAGTAGAATTAGACACCTTAAAAGACACAGGACAGGTTTTATAGCATATGGCAACAGACTTCTGCGTCTGTTAAGAACAAATAAAATTATAACCTACCTCATAACGATTTTTCACAGGCTGGGAAATTATGCATTTCTTTTCAATCTAGGGAAAATTTGGACCATTTCTGTTCCATATATTCTTAACCTTCAAGATCAGCAGTTATTCTTTTCACAATGTGATGGATGTTGCACTGGATTATACAACCCAACTGCATCTGTTCTCTTGCTTTCTAGATATTACATACATTGTATTTCTCAGAATGAACTCACAATCAAGATCCTGAATATTGCTCCATGATAAATACCACAGATGAAGAAATAGTCTCGTGCCAAAATTATTTTGATGGTGTTGGCACATCTGAACAATTCCTCTTGCTGCTCATCACTGCACTTGGTAGTATACACTATTTCAGTTTCAGAAAATTTTCAGGTACCATCGTATCATTCAGTTGGAAAGTCATTTTTAGACATATTTTAATGTACTTTGAGGTTTTTTCCGCCAGCAACTCTTTCTGCAAATCAGTAATACTTTTTCCTCCCTTGAACACTTGTAGAGGCAGGCGTTGATACTGTCAATACTTACACCAGTGAGGAAGTTTAGCCACATTACTGCCCCGTTATATTTAGTAGGGCTACACATACAGTGAAATTCTGGCAAGACTCGTAGCCTTGATATATCAACTCAGCTCTTCACTGAAATACAACCATCTCTGGGGTAAAGCATGATAAATATTCAACAGCGCAGGGAAACACTACACTGCAGATTTAAGGCTCAATCTGGCAAATACTTACACAAGAGTATATTTTCTTCACACTGCTGAAGAAAAATACTTATATACATAAACTTATTCATAGGCACAAGATTGCAGACTACAGGTCCCAAGAGAGGAAGGAGAATGGGGGAGGAGAGAGCCTCTTCAAAGCACCCCAGGGTCTTCAGCGTGTTGAATATGTCACCAAAGCAGAGGCCATAAGGTGATCAATGTGGCAAAGGCTGGAACCGAAACTATTCAGGAATGCCCCATACCAGGAGCAGAAAGACCTGCCCAAAACTGCCAATGTCCAGTGAACCAGAGAATTTGACTGAGCACTTCTGACTACACACCAGGTTATTGAAATGTCTGCACATGAAGATGAAAGATAACAGGCAAGGGTAAAAGCCCTTCACTGACAAGATGCAGTTGCAGGATCTACCTCAATCACATGCCCCTTTGTTTTACCTCTTCCAAAAGTTGGCAAAATTTTCCAAATAATCTAAAGCGCCTGACACTCTTCAGAAAGCTCTGCTCATGCACGTTTTCACAAGTTAGAAAATATTCTGTGCAATGATTAGTCTTTAGAAATCTAACCGAGTGTATTTTCCATTTTTCCATGGGAGACTGCAATTTATTCTCTGATCTACCTTCATTTCAGCACTATAAAAAGGAGCCAGTCAAAATACCTATCTGGCACAGCTTTCCAGGGAAACGTTTCCCTATTTCATTCTTCATAAAGGTCTGCAATAAAGAGATACCTGTAAGCCATCCTCTTCTAAAACTGTATTTTCCATTTAATAACTCATACAGAACCAGAATGACAGGAAATGGGTTAACAGATTCCTTTTTTAATCGCCTCAACTTAATTCAGCCTCTTCAGTGCATAGAAATTGAGATTTTTTTCATTCTCTCCCATATGTGTATGTGACTTATTGAAGTATAAGGGTTTCTTCCATCTGGAGAAGCTCACTGACACGAAATGACAGATGTATAATATTTGATGACCACATATTACATACTCATTGCAGTACTTGCACAGGCTCTGCAATTCAGCAATAACAGGCTGAAATAATTTGAATCAGTCTGAAAAGGCTGCTTATGTTTTTTACTTATGAGCAGCTATGTCCTTTGCTATACCATTAATAACAAGTTTATCTAAAATTGTGGTGGCTCAGTGGCAACAGTTCTAATTTATTCTTTACAGGGTTGGGTTGGTTTCTTTGAGGTCCTGTTATGAGTTTTTTAATGTGGGAAGTTGGGGTTCTCATTTCTGCCTTGTTTGAGACAGGACTTTTTCGCTAAAGGGACAATTATTTCACATAGTTGATGTTTTAAAGGAAGTAGATGTCTTTCCAACCCACATTGATT
Organism: Laterallus jamaicensis coturniculus; assembly: GCA_022605575.1. NCBI lineage: Eukaryota > Metazoa > Chordata > Aves > Gruiformes > Rallidae > Laterallus > Laterallus jamaicensis. The sequence continues at coordinate 13,981,729 of JAKCOX010000015.1, forward strand.
GAGGAACCATCCTTTATCTGCTGATGGAAATCACTTGGTCCCCTCTGGCAAAAGGAGAATAAAAAACAACTGACAATTCCAAAGCTATATGAGGGATTTAGGCATTCAGTTTCCATTTTACTTTTGATACATCTGAAGCTACAGATATGCAAGTAGATAAAAACCTACAGCAAACTGCAGCACAGCATATGCTTAGCTGTGAGCAGAGCTTGTATTGACACCTATCTATTTGTAGGAATGTAAGACTTTGTAAGATCAATCCTGCTTCATTCTGTTGTAAATACCTTGCTACCAGCACAGTGTTAAATTACTTTGGGGATATGTCAGATCTTCGGATCTTGAGAAATGCAAGGCTCCTACTAAACATTATTTCTGTTCCTCAAAAGAGAAATACATGGATGCTTTCTATACTTTATATACAGTTATACTCAAGCTATTATCATCGTTTGGTTAGAGCCCAAAAGCAAACAGCAAAAATCAACATATGATCAAAAGAAGACTTCACAAGTTTTATGTCACTCAACCTCAATAGTGACAAGCAGACTCTCATAACTTTCTAACTGTTAACTAGTAAGATGGAGAGCACAGCAGAGACAGGATAGCTACCTCAGAGACAAATTACACACTAGCTTGGGTATGGTTGTCACAACCCATAAAGTAGTATATGCATTCATTCTGTACAGCCACTCTATTCTTTTTCAAGGCTTTGCACAGTCCTTTTGCTTTAGTTAAATTCTTAACAAATTAAATTTCTCACTTTATATCTAAGAAATCTTTCTGTACTTGTCAAATCAACTTCAGTAGAGGCTGATAAACCACCACAGAAATGCGTTGAAGAAGCAAGAAACCCTGTTCACCAGAATGCCTTGCTCCTTGCCTTTTTGTAGCTTATTTCTATTTTTTCTCCCTGAAGTTTTTGATCCTCTGCACCTATCCTCTCCTGCTCTCCTGTTATAACTTTTTTTTCATTTCTCATGTCTAAAGTTTTTCTCCTGACCACCAACTCCTGAATAATTCCACTAATCATTTATAATGCTAGAGAAGGTTTCCAAGACAGCTCCCACCCCTGTCTTTTTAGTTCTATAAAGAAAATGAAACAAAATTGCAAGAGAGCCAAAACTTTGAAAAGGGCAAGTGAAGGAGGAGACCTCAAAAGATCAGACAAACTTTCCATTCACAATCTAATATATCTGTGTGAGTCCAAATTAAATAAAACCTCTGAACTCTTAGACATTTATTCATTGAGTGCATTGAATGTGTTCTTTCTATATTTTCAAGCCCTTTGAAAAATATTAGCAACATTTACCATTTTAGAAATGAATGTGCACTTCAATTTGATTTTTATAACACTAAGAAATTGGGTAGATGAGCATTTCCCCTGAAATTGTCTAATGCATTTCCTCAGCCAATATTCTATACATAGATTATAATCACCTATCATTAGAGTGACAGTACTTGCATTATGCAGTAAAATAATGGAGATAAAGGAAAATCTAGCTCCTGAAAATGTTTGAAACTGGCTCAATAACCCTTAGATCTCTTGGGGCTCAACTTACCTTTACTTTTGCATGTAACTACCTAAGCCATTTGGACCATTTATTTGGAACTTCATTTTGAGAAGAACTGATATTTAAAACCAATCGTGCCTCCTTAGGATATAAATATTCACTTTCGGAAGTAAAAAAGTGGGAAGCAAACCCCAAATTGATTACTATATACTTTATGTAGTGCAACACATTCAGTAAAGGGAATATCATCTGTTTCTAAGAGGTTTTGCCAAAGAAAAGACTTGGTTAGACTGAACAGTCACTTGTCAGAACATTTTCAAATGAATGGTAATTCATTCTTCTGTTGTCCCTTTTTTTCCAATTGATACAATGGCTTCATGGGATTATATCAAATGCAAAATCATTAGTTTGCATCTGAGCAATAGTCACAGACTATTGGTCAAAGGTAGACCAAATTAATCAATGTATAAAGATCTCTCAATACACTGAGATAGCCCAAAAATTCCTGAGCTGTTAAATTTCAGGACAGCTTCACAGGTACAGCTGTAGCTTCTGTCAGGGGACTCAAAACACTGGAGATACAGATTTTCAGCCACCTACAGACCAAAGGAGTGAGAAAGCTATCTATCTGATGGCCTGTCACTCCCATCAAAACTTTCAGCAGAGTTATGGTTTGCAGCTTCTTTAGATTTTCTGCCAAGATGGATGGTGAAGTGTGGAGAGAAGTATTATGTAGAGGTACCAAAAAGAAAGACCTCTAGCATTCATACACATGGAAAAATACAAGTCACTTAACAAATTGCAATGCTAAAACATAAGGAAAGGAGGCTACAAATTATGTAAATATTTGCATCTCTAAGTACAAATCCTAGACAGTGTTTGTCAGTGAGCAGCTATTTAATATGCACTCCATGCTTGGCCCTATACTCTCAAAAGGTTAGTCGTAAGATTATGTCCTTATTAGACACTACTAGGTAGACTACATTGCTGAGACAGTGCCATCCCTACTGCTCATACAGGTACAAGAATAGTAGCAAAACTGCCATTAAACAAGTGTGACTTATTTTGTTCATAGTTTGAAGGATATGTTATACCAGAGTATGTTGTATCTGCCAAGAGAACTTTGCTGGTTTGATAACTCACATATGTAATAGACATAAGTGCTCCTTGTTAGACCAGCTTTAAAAAAAAAAAAGCAGCAAACAATGAGGTGGAGACAATTACAACTCCCAAGCTAATTACAGGTTTTATCTTTGTATTTTCTGGGCAAATCATTTTCCTCACACTAGGAAGGAGTGGTGCAATCTGCCAGGAGCTCACTTCTGTAGAACAGGGCTACACTTGGACTTTTTTTTTTAAAACCTTTTATTTTAGGTATTGCATTTATATGTTCAAGATTGCATCTGCAGAATGAATGTTCATATACTTCTAGCCCACTCCAGCAACTTTTACTCCTTTCTCTGTTCCACACCAAAATTTAAATAATATCCACTGCTTTCACAAGACAAAGGGAAATGGCCAGCCTCTTCTCAGTTGTCTGATGACAGGACAAGGGGCAATGGCCTCAAGTTGAAGCATAGGAAGTTCCACATCAATATGCAGGAGAACTTTTTCACAGTGAGGGCAACAGAGCCCTGGGACAGGCTGCTCAGGGGGGTTGTGAAGTCTCCTTCTCTGGAGATATTCCAGACCTGTCTGGACGCCGACCTGTGCGACCTGTCCTAGGGACCTTGCTTTGGCAGGGGGGGTGGACTTGATGATCTCTGGAGGTCCCTTCCAACTCCTGCAATATTTTTAGCCAATAAGTTCAACTTAAGTAGGTTAAACTCCTACTCTTCAGATAAAGTTGTGTAAAGGTTTGCCATATGGGACATACAGAGGGGTACCATAGCTTCCTGTTTAATATGATTGTACCCTGTTTTTTCTTTTTTGCTGGAAATTTTGTCCAAGTAACATTTCAGGACTACTTCTGATGTGTAGCTCATGTCTGCAAGTATGCTGAATCCTGCTACAATTTTCTTCTATGTTACTTCTGTCCAAGAAACAGAAATGTGGTAAACTTAATTGCATCACTAGGGCAAGTTGAGATCTCGTCACATAAAATCTCAGCATTAAAAGTTAGGCTCTTACCTAAACTTAAATCAGTTTCTCTCTATGGTGCCTGACACATACAAAATAAGTTTATAGTGGTAGTGTAATTGTATTTCTTAGGAGGGAGAAACTGCACCTTATTTATTCATTTCCAAGAATCAATCCAGAAAGATTTTTAGCCAGGTATGGTTCAGATGGATGAGGGTGTAATGTGGTATAGGAGTGGAGGGAACTATTCTGTGCAGGTGCTGGCTGTCAAGGGAGGACAGGTAGGCAAACTCATTGATGGTAACAACTTTCCAATTATGAAGAATAACATTGGTAATCAATGGTGACAGAAACACCCTTGAGCAGCTGCTGCAGCAACTTTTTGGCCTCAACAGGTTATGATCCACCCCCTGGTACTACATTCCTCTACCTTTGAGCAAAGAGAGGAACCAAAAGCCATATCTTACAGAAAACATCCTCAAAAGTCTTCAAACCAGTAAGAAATTTTAAGAAATACAAATCCAAGTTTACCATTTTATGACCCATCTCAAGTTCAGCATTATGCCATTCTATGCAGCAGCCTAGACTTACAGAATTAATTAACTATAAATTTCCTTCCTGGAACTTGATATGATGATATAACTGCTCCTATGTATGGGATTGATGAGTATACTTGCATCATTTTTTTCTCCTGTATTTATTCTCAAAAATTCATTTACACATTAAAAAGCCTCTTTCTTTGTGTCTTTGCCACTTGTATGTCATGGTATAATAGCCTATTTCTTGTCTTACAATTGATTACTCTATATAAAATAAGGAGAGAAAGTTGAAAGTCTCTGATAATGGAAATACCTGTCTAAAAACATGTTCATAGGAAGTCCATCATGTAAACACTAGATTTTCTCATTTTCTAGCAAAAGCTGGATTCATCCTTATATTATAGTGAGAAGAAAAATATCATGTGAATGGGACCTGTAGTCTAATTAAATGAATATATTAAAAGTTTCTGGTTTTGACAGTTAAGAAGTAGCTGTCATTCTTTTCAGCACTTTGTGAATTAAGCTGCTGTCCTTCATTATTTCAAAAGATTATTATTTCTGTTTCTTGTGAGTGCAGTGAGCTAGAACAGCAGAGATAATAGGTTATTATAGGAAAATTTGGCTTTGACATTTATATGATAAATTTGAAGTCAATTAGAGGAAAAATACTCCATTAGATAAAGTGAGTGTACCAATTACTGCACTGAAGAGCTATTGCTAATAGTATAATTGAAATTTATAGAGTAGAGGTCCCAGCACTGTAGAATTAGATTGTATAAGTGATGGCAATAACAGGCATGTAAACATTTTAGTTCCTAGCCATTTGCAGGCTGAAGGATGGAGGGATTTATTTTTTTTTTATTAGGAATCTATTTCCATCCTGATGTTAAACATCCACTCCAGAATTACCAGGAAATGGCTTATGTGAGACAGCTTTCTCCCTAAGTTCTAGCAAAACAAAATAAATAGCTCTTTTTAGTAAAATATATGTGCATTTTCATGGAAATTAAACCTATGGAGAAGAAATTATTCAGAGAAAGTAAAAATAAAATTTTACTCAGCAGAAGAAATTTTTCAGTGCTGAGAGAATTAATCAGTTGTATAGTGAGAGGTATGAACAGAGTTACAGGAGAAACTTAGGAAAAATTTTTGGTCAAATTTAGGTAGAGAGGTGACAAAAAGTGAAGAGTTTCTGTCTTAGACACTGGGCTATGAAATAGCCTTGTGAAGGAACTACATAAAATCCAATTTATCACAGTTTAAAACTAGTTGGGGACACATGCTGGAAGATAAATGCTACAGAAAATGATGTTAGACTAGATCAAAAGGACAGATTAGTAGGAATTTGATTACTGCCTTGCCACTCGTGCTTTTAAAAAAAACACCTGTTTCTAAAAGCGTTAAGACAAACACAACAGTCAGGACAGGAGTATAAATAGGGAATGTACTGTAATCACTATTGGTGATGTGCTATTTTTCTTTATATTTCCTTCTGCTCATATCCAACTGTTCTCCCTTGTCTTACCTCCTCTCAGACCTTCCCTCCCCGCTGATGGAGGACCAAGCATGCTGCGGTTGCGTTGCAGGACCGCAGCTCTTGCTGGATACACATCAAAGAGGGATAAAAAAGCCAGCAGCTCAGCTGGGGAGCTGGAGGCATACCAGGCACTGTTCTTGATGAAACAGATTTCACGCTTCTCCTGCAACTCACTGGGAACACAAAGGCAGGCCTGGGGTTTTGGGGCAGGACCTAGTAAATGTCATGATGCAAAGGCCAAGAGGAACCCTGTGCTTGCCACCCCAAACCTCTGCAGCTTCAGCCCTAATCCAGCTGTGGAGCAACAACTGAAACAAGAACCAATGTATTTTTCAGTGCCATGGCAGGATACAGCTATGGGAAATGAGAAATGCCAGCATGAGCCCTGAAGGGAAGTACACACAGTGCGTGTTTTTAAACTCTGTTGACATCAAGTTAGACTACCAGAGCCATGTTGTGATACAAATAGGATCCACATTTCAAATAAGCTGATCATCTCCACTGATTTGGGTGTAATTTGGATGTTCATATCCCAAAAAAGTCAAATGTCACAACAAAAGTTAAGGCTTAAATTGAGGCTAACTCAAGGCCCTTAGCTATTATGATTTTTGGCTATGGAGGATTAACCTGAGCCATGTGGTGCACATGCAGAGTTGTATCAGTGGCACTCTGCTGGGCTCTACTTTCACCCAATCCATAGGAGAAACAAACAGCCAGAGCTTTACCCTGGGGTGTTACCCCACAAGTCGATGTTCCTTGAGCAGCAGAATCCATAAACCTGGTCCCCTACTAGGTCTTTTCTGACTCCACACTCCCTGTTAGCAGGAACACTGTTCCTCCCTCCTCCTTGCTTCCCCTTCGCTCCTCTGCCCCCAGGTTTGAACTCTGTAGGTAAGCCATCTCTTCTCCTGAAACCAGTCTGGAAGCAAACACACTTCCCAGCAAATGACTCCCAGGGAACAAGTGTACAGTGCCAGAGTTCAGCCTGCCTTTTCCTCAGAGACTATTCTGGGTCTCTCCTTCTCAGTCTGATGCCAATTTTTACAATGAGCTTGTGGAAACAAAATTTACTTACTTTCTCTATTACAAAAGTTGCCAGCTGGTAACTGGAGAGGAAAAAGACCCAACAGTCACAAATGTATTGTTTCTTTCAGGAACTAGTTTAAAAATAAATTTAAGAGATGCTATTTTTCACTAATGTAGGGAAAATAAAATACCAGATATATATTATGGGAGCACAAATATGTGCTGAAGATAAGGTTGCTTCATTGCTTCCATTATGATCTCCATTCCCTGAGCTGTCATCTCTTCCTCACGGAAATTTTGCTACCTACTGAGATTTCTACGCTTGGAAATAAGGGAAGCAATACTCCCCGCACGACTTACTGCAGGGGAACAGATGAGACAGCTGCCTAAATCATTTCTGGCTGGCCTGCTAATTCTTTCCTCACTTATCCCACTTGTGGGACCCCATGTCACCCTTGTAGCTATTGCAGATGGAATAGTAGCTTTGGCTTCATTGACATTTCTTCTCCGTTTTCAAAAGCTGACTGTACTCACTTTCAGATACAAAATATTACCAGTTCTTTAGCTCTACACACAAAACCCCATTACTTCCAAAATGCTCCTACAAATTCAGCCATTATTCCCCCCCAATCGAGTTTCTACTCAATTCAGCCTATTGAATGACATTTTCCTATTTCTCTTCTGAGAGCATCACTTCCCCACTCCCATCCCACCAAGCACAATCCGACATTTGTGGCATTCCTCTCCATACCCTGACGACCAATTCACACATCCCTGCGAAAAAGTCATCCCTTGCCAGGAACAATCCTTACCTCTTCGCCCTCTGTCAGGGACACAACTGTTACAGTACAAAACCACTAACATCATCCTGGTGATACACAATTTCCATATGCATCACCAATGGCTATGGCTAAGTGATGGAAAATTCCCAGGAGCTGTTTGAAATGATCATGCCACATTAGGTGGCATGTTTTTGTGAGATGTTTTGTTGCCTGCTGCCTTCAATACTGCTCTGCAGTCATTAATGCACTAGTCCAGAGCATGTATGCAGACAGAGCTATGCTTTTATTTCTGGTTTATGTTTAATGCATGAAGCACACTAAAGTGACACTGGGATGCAACCTATCCTAAACAGCTTGTTCTAAGGATGCTAGTCTGAGCTTCAGCCCTTTAGACTTAATGTTAGACAAGGGATTACTCGCAGAAATACAATGAAATTTGCCTCTTATCTGTTATTTAATTTTCTTTCACGTACACCACCACCATTCAAGGATGCTAGTGTGGTTCCCTCCTTCATTTCCCTCCACTTAAGCCATAGCATGCAACTAAAATTTCACCATGTTAAAAGGCTTTTATGCACTGGTTTTTATTTGCTTTTTTGTTCTTTATTTGCCTTTTCATTCTTTATTTTAAAAGCATAGTGCTTCTCAATGAAATTCAGCCTGTGAGCAGGAAAATGCTTAAAGGACAGGCAGAGTTTTAAAAGCTCCAAGGCTGCAACTGGAGCTACAGTGGGGACTGTTATTTATGTTAAATATTGCTGACTCCATTCAGTCTTTAGCCAAGGCTGATCTAGCTCAGCTCACTACTTCCAGGACTCTTGCCAAAGCAGAGCTTGCTTTCATTTAACATGCTTAGTGTATTTTTATTATCACATTGGTTCTGTATCCTTAGCACTTCTGGGGAGCTTTATTTCAGCACCAGCTTGTTATTTCCTATGATCTGTTGAAGGTGGAAACCAATTATTTTTGCTTAACCATATGGAATAGTAAAACCAAAGGACAACTTGCTCTTTCATTGCTCCATAGTTCTTACTACAGTAGATGAATAACTAGTTTCAGGGTCAGAAGAACTGGGCATTTGATAATTTATTGGCAAATGCTTTGGTTGACCAGCAAAATTATTTTTGGCTACAAGCCTGTGTTAACCATCTGACACAAACACTGTAGCCCCAATTCTCTTCTCTTTGCTGTAAACCAAGAACAGTAAAAGTAAAGGCAGCAGATTAGCACTGAAAGCGACACCCGAATCAAGGTCTATTTTTGTCACAGTAAAACAAGAGCAAGCCCATACATCCCATTTTAATCCAGTCCAAATGAACCAAGTTAAAATTTAACCAATTCTTTAAAAACATAAGTCTTCCAGGCAGGATCCTCTCCATGTCACTTTTCCTACCCCGAATATCAATTCTAAATAGCATATGCTAGTTACGCACATTTAGTAATATATACAATTACCTTCTATTCAGAGCTACTCCCTGAATGCAAGCACCCTAGACATCTTTGGACTAAAATTATAGACTGGTATTGATGAAACAATTTCCTTTAACTTCTATGTCAGTACTCAAGGGTGGATCAAAATAATCTCTAATGGTCAGATTTCAAAAGAAGTTGGTGTGAGAGCTCCCACTGGGAACAATGACAGCAACTAAACATGCAGCTCTTTCAAAAAAGCAGACTGATGATATTCAGCATTGTGTATCATTCAGAACAGTATATTTTCTTCTTTTTTCCTCCCTTAAAACTGCATAAGCCTGTGTTTACCAGCCTCTTTACAGCTTCCTCTACAATGTACTGTGCTGTCTTCCAGCCAACATCCATGTAATCATTAGATGAATTACCCAAGCATAGAAATGACTATAGAACAGATGCTCCTTCTTAAAATGAAAAAATCCCACACCAAACCAAAAACATAAACCAAAAAAACCCCAAAACCAACCCAAAACCAACCAAAAAACACATCCCTACAATAATGCAATTTCTTTTATAATATATAGAATTTCTTTTATAATATATATAATATATATATTATAATAAATATATTATGTTTGTAAATACTCTTGGAACAATCTTGCACCTTTTCCTTCAAAAGAAGCAAAAGAAACTTTTTGGAAGATACTGAAATCTATTTCCCTCATGGCTAAAATGCCAGTATAGAAGAGGTCAAAACTATATGGAAAATGCAAATTGCAAATAAGAAAATACAAAGGGAAAAATTTCTTAAAATGTTGGAGAAGACATAGGAGTTTATGGCCCCATTTGCAATGCGCCTTTGGCTAGATGATTCCAAAGGGACTGACAAGCAACAGGAACCTACATCCTGCTGTCCCTCCATGATGATTGAACCTTTACAGTGATGATTTTTTTTACAATGTAAATTTTCCTGCCAAGTCCAGTTTGCAATAATCATTGCTGATGAGAAAGCTGTGTTTAATTTGCTTTGAAGATTACAATAATAACAGTATGGGGACCTATAAATGGGTTATTGTGGAAAACTTACCAACAAAAACAATTACTTCCCCTACCATTTCCATTCCCTGCACCTCCTTTTGGTCATCTTTGGGAAGGCTCCCCGCTTGCCGTTTCTGAAATCTATACTTCAAAACATGTCGTGATCAACATCTGGGAACCTCCTGCTTCTCCCAGTTTTGCATGATCCATGTAAAGCAGCAATCATCAAAAGCAAAGAAACCCTCCCTGTCTTTTTATTTCTTTTTCTTGATGGGTACACTATTGTAGACAATAAATGGTGATATTAGCTGTTAAATCTTGCTGAAATTATTTCGTTGACATGTAATTCGCAGTTGACATTTTTAGAGGTTATGTCCTAGCTCTAGCAAAATAGTCACTAAAGCTGGTTGATTTTTTTTACCCCGGAAGATGACTAGTATCTGGCTGCAAGTGGCTTCCAACAATATTGTGTAATTTTGTTTCATTTTCACTTTTTGCAAAGTGCTTTTAAAAAGTCAGTTTAACGAGAAATTTCATTGTCTAATGGGCCGTGACTGTTCATGATAGAATTTCATTTTAAATTCAGTTCATTATGCTGTCATTAGGGAAGATATGACTTGTCTTATTGCATCTTATCACTTACCATGATTTTTACGTCCATTATTAGTTTGGGTTTTCAAAGTGAGATATTCAGTCCACACCTGATTAAATGTATAGCATAAGTCAAAGAGGAAAACTGTGGCAGCAAAGCAATGAACTGAATCTCAACAAATGTTGAGAATCCAACTGCCCCATTCTTACTCTGGACATGTTGTTTTACCCTTCACGGCAAAGCTCCTTGTCAAATGAAAAGACAAATGCTGCATTAGTGCCACCTTTTAGCTGATCATTTGAGACTGTAAATTCTTCAGTCAAAAGTCTCCCACGCTGCATCATGTGCTGTAGTAGAAACACAACCTTGCTGAGCCTCTTGACCCTGTTCTAACTCAAAGGTCAATTGCAATGACCAGGTTTGCATTCCTTTACAAAGTGATCATGCTCAGTGTTTACCTGCTCTTCACAGATCATTCACTTCAGGATTACTTCCTTATTTCTATCAGAATGGTAGAAAATATGAAATATTAGCTTTATGGACTGCCTTTGCTTCCTATGTCAGCCATCACTGCGGTCTCTCACCACTCTGTCCTCCAGAGACCACTGCGGTACCAAGCTCAACTGGACTTCTAAAATGCTCTTTTAAAAAACCTGGCTGCTGACACAGTGTCAAGGCAACCAACGGTGTTTCAAAACTACAATGTTAAGTCTCAAGAGGTGTTATGGAGCAATGAAACTTCTCTTTCCATTGCACTATATTTAGAACAGAGAGACAGCTAGATGCTGTTTACTTAGATTTATAGATGTGTTCAAACCACACACAAAAAAACCCCAAACAAAAACCAAACAAACCATGAATAGACACTTTAGGAAAGATGTTTCGCAGATCTCTAAGTCTCATTTCCTCAGCATCATCCTCTTAAAACTGACCAATATACATTTTGTTATGGCTGGAAGTGCAGCTCATTCACTCACATTTTGGATGAAGTTTTGAAAGCAACAAGATATTAAAGGCTCTATGCTCCCTCACTTAACAGGACAGTAACAGCAACATTTACTCATCTCCCGCTAGCTCTACCAGGAATCTTCAAGGCAAAGGTGAGAAGACAACGTCTTGACAAAAAGTTAATTCCTCCCCAAATATTAATTCAATACGGTTAATGAAAGGTACTTGCAAAATCTCATCAAGATGAAAGATAACTTCAATCAGAAAAAAGTTAATTTAAAAACATAAATATTTGAAAATCAGATTTTTCAGCTTTTAATTTTTTAAGTAGCATGTTTCATTTTAAAGTTACTTTTTAAAATATTTAAACAAAACTAAACCAAACTCACATGCAACTCAAGTATTTTAATTTGTATTGAACAAATTGTTTCAGGTTAACCAAAGCAAAGTTCTTCCAAGCCTGGCCACTACTTCTCCATTCACTGCAAAACTAAAAAGAAAAAAATGTACTAGCCACTTAGCTGTAATCCAAATTGAGTTTTTTCCCTGCGGTTTTTATTTTTGCCAAAACATTAAAAAAAAACCCTCCACATTTGCCAAGCTCTGTTCAAACAGAAAGGATATGGCTGAGTGCTCTGGAAACCTCTCTAGGACTTTGGAAGATGAGAAGTGCTCCAGTACATTTGTTTGTACATGCTGTAATAGAGTTTGTGGACACATTTCCACATGTGTTTGTGATGCTCAAGGTTGTTCTCCAGGTATTTGCTTAAGCTTGCTGTGGCTTTTGAAGTGTGGGAGGCTTTTTTTTTAATCAGATTTTCATCTATTAGGATTGAAGTATCAGAACTAGACAAGATGAAGATTTGTTCAATGCTGAACTTCAAAAAATATGATCCACATTTCTTAGATGATAAGCTGATGCAGCAGAAATATTCAGCACACAGGCAGCTTCAAATGCCATCTTGCACGAAGCGGCAGATCACATCAGTATGCACTTTTAGATCTATTACAGCAGTATCAGCAGTCCTTGATTTCTCAAAATGGTGTTATTTGTGCAGGTAGAGCAAGCTGTCACCATTTGACAGGTTTAGATTATTTCACGGGGGACATCCCATTGCAAGGCACAGACAGTAATTGATTCATTTCTCCCCGGATGCCAGAGTCACCAAACTGCCACCACACAAGCTCAGCGCCTCGCTCACTGCACAACGAAGCTGGGTTAAAGCAAAATTAAAAGTTACCATCTTTGTGCAATCTTTATTCACAAGCCATAAATATAGAGTAAAGCCCTGTTTATTGTTATAGTTTGCATTTTAAGTGCCTTACTCTTTTACTGGCAATTAAAAAAAAATTTTTGAGAGCTTTAAAATCTAAAAAAACCTTCTTGTGTTTCCTTTATTCCAAAACAATCCTACCTACTGTAATCCTGCCACAAACTGAGCTGACCCTTGGAGAATCAGTGGGTCAAGGCCAAGCATGAGCAAGTACTCAATACAGTTTTGCCCCTCAGTGCTTAATTACCACTTGTGCCTCTTCATTCCCATCTCAGAGAACGATGCTCCAGGATTTAGTCTGCTAATAAAGATTTTTAAATTTCAGCGCAACGTACATCTTGTAACAGTGATTTTCATCCACATTTGTGTTGCATTTACATGTTTTAAGTCATCAGAGAGAAAAAAATAATCAATAATAGCAAATATATGTGCCTATTCATGCACATGTACATCCCCATGTGTGTGCACAATCCAGTGCATACTCGATTTACTAGATCTGCCTGGAACATCTATTATCCTTTAAATTACAAGTCATCTGTAAGTAATTTTTAGCAATGCTGCTGGCCCTGTTCTCAATAAATTCACCTGTCGAGGGAAAAGGTTTTATGTGGGATCTTGATCTTCAACTAAACCCTGAAACGAGTTTTGATGATTGCATTCAAAAGGAATATATCACAGTCTTTTAAAATAACCTTTGAGAAACACAACCTAGAGGTTTGCCTTAAGTGATTTTTCTAGAAAGCCTTACTTCTCTCCATGGCTGTGTTTGTCTCCTTCGCCATCTGCAATGAGCTGGGTTTTAATTGCTGCTGTACCTCGGTGACTGCAGCTTCCCTATTGCTTTGGGGTCTGGTTTTGATTTTTAGTGTGACTTGTATCAGACAGCATGGAGGAAAGAACAGGAAATCTCCTTGGGAACTGAAAGAAATAGGCCTATCTGGAACAACTTTTAATGATTAATTTTATGAAGGAAATGAATAGACGGGTACTCCCAAAGATGCTTTTACTTCAGCATATAACACAGTAAGCAAATGTCATTTTATTTGTCTGGTATAAAAGAAGAAAATTAGAAATGTTTTGTCCCTGTATTTACAAAACTCTTAAAATCAAAAGCCAAAGTATTTGAAGACCAATAAAGAAAAAAATAACCAAAACACCAAAACCCCTACTTTTTGAAAAGAAAACACTCAAATTTCTAGTTCCCAAATGTAAATAAATGTGACAAAACCTTTCATACACATGGAAAACCTGCATTGTGCCTAACTGCAGGACATACTGAATGAGAGGGACAATAGAAAGAAAAATTATCATCTCACAGCTCAGCTCTGAAGTGCCACCCCTGAGAATGGAAATCTGCTCGTCCTCTGACCCAGAACTCCTCCACAATATTTGGCAAGCACTCATCTCACACGGGACCACTCCTGGTTTCCAGCTGCCTGGGATTGGGCTCTTGCACTCAGATTGGCAGGACTTGCTGAGTGCCATCAGCTGCAGCTGAGATCAATTATAGCTCTGTTTTAAATGCTAAGCTCTTGGGTTTTTTTAAAAAAAAGGGGAGGGAGGGGGAAGGAAAACCCACAGATCTCTAAATTTCAGTCTAGAAATCCCAGATTGGGTGACATTTCCTAAAGTTTTAAAATTTTAGAATTGACCTTTCTGGGCTTCAGGTCCCCTGATGTAAGAGAGCAATGTCATCTGCTACTCTGAAAAATGTTACATGTTCCTTTTTTATCCGTGAAAAACATTAGGAATAATATTGAAAGCACTGGAGAAATGCAACGAGTGACGTTTTACTCAATGCAGCATTTTGGATAGTTAGAAAAGAGTCAGTTTTGAAGGCCACACACTGAATGTGGGGAGAAGAAGAAATACTGTGTAAATCCCCAGAGAATGACATGAGAGCAAGTGGAGAAGGCAATAGGTGGTAATTTATCAAAGACCAGAGGCAGTGCAAGCAAGGAATTGACCTGAAGGTTCATGTGCATCCTTAATTCCGAGCTTTCTCATCTGAATGTTTGACTTCTCATAAAACGTTCTTTGAAATGCTTTTTTTGCTTTTAGTACAAAAAAAAAAAAAGCTATTTCAGTCAAGTTGACTGGAACAAGCCAAGTTGAAAGTAAAAATACCACATTTTGCTGGTCAGGGAAATCCAGCTATTATGGAGATGATTTTTGCTATCACCAATTACTACAGAGATAACTTGTCTGGAATTGAGGTATCTCTGTCAGGGACTACTTGTGTCATTAGCAATAAACACTAATCACAGGACAAAATCCGTAAGTGGCCACTTGTAGGCACTTCCAACATTGCACAGGAGTTTGAATTTCCTTCTAACAGTTCATCCTATGTTGTTCCTTCAGAAAGAAACACCTAGGCCATGGTTAATAATTCTTAAACTGAGCATAAAAAGTTCTGCAGCTGACACTTGGTTCCATTAGCAGGGCAGGAAGATGATGTGACAGTGAAATACTGAACGTGCCCTGCTCCTTCCTGCAGTTCACCCATGGGAGCATTCAGTATGTCATGGGATATTGTTTCCTCTGCAGATCAGACTACCTGCAGTCCAAGTACACTTCCAATTTCTGTGCTGAATGACATTTCAGCAGTGACTCCCACCCAGGCTTATGGAAGCATATACCCTCAACCAGCCACACCCCAGCACTAAGTACCCTTGCTGCTCATATGCTTTTAACATTCAATTTCTCCCTTCTCCCAGCAAAGGTTCACTGAAGATGCACTACTTCACACATGTAACTCCAAAGATTTTATGAAGACCTTCATCTCCTCTCTGCTGATCTCCCACCTAATGTTGCTGACTATGCATCAGATACAGCTTTTTCTTTTAGTGGGACCATCCAGAAAAGAATGGCAAGTCCTATCCTATATCTGACATTTACTCTAACGTGGCGGACATCAGGAACACTGCTGCACTTTTGCTGTGGCAGGGTGATACTATCCCTGTGCCACCAAAGGTCTGCCCTCTCACTTTGCGCCTGTGCCAGCTTGAAGCCAATGGAGCCCAATCAGAACATGAGTATGCCATTGCAGGCACCATGTAGGATAAAAAGCATAAATTCCCTTACCGCATCCCTCCCAGTAGATCTGAGCCTTACACCATCCTTCAGAAAAAGAATTGGAGTTGCAGCACACAGCAAGGGTAAAAGAAACCTTTAGACACTTGAAAGGCAAAACCAGGTCTGAAGAAAACAAATGCCACACATGTAGCATACAGATAAAGACTAAAAAACAGTTGCTTTGCAGCCTAGATGCATTTAATCTGCCTATCACAAGATACAATAAATACACAACTTCACCGCGCCTCATTTGCAGATCCTCTCTTCCTAATGCAAAAGCATTTCAATAGCAACCCATACATCATGAAAGCCTGAAGCCTTGACAGCTTCTTGCCAAGATAAAGGTAGCTAAATGTCATGATTTATTTCTTTGAAGGAGGGGCTTTTACCTGCAACACCCATCACATTAAATCATGTTTAGAATTGTTGATTCCAGTGAATGGTTTCACAGTGCGTGGGATCATTACACAGTATCTAAGGATGACAGCAACTGGGACTTAATTATTTCATGAGACACGCTGACAACATCACTGTCTTGTTTTCAAACCAGAGACCTGACTGAAGCTACTCCTAACATGCACACAGGAGATTTCCTTCCCACCAGCCTGTCAGACAAATGTAAACAGCTGAAGGTTAAACCCAACTTTCCCCTTCCTCTCCCACCACCACGGACTCTGCATCGTGCCTTGTGGAGGCCACCCCAAAGCTCAGCACTGCCCAGTGTGAAGAGGGTTATGAGCAGGGTGATTATGTCCATGATGTATGGGGCACGTCTCTCTCACAGGTTGCATTTTTAAATACCTCCTTTTGCCAAAACTGTCATTTGACTTTTATTTTTCCCTTCGACGCAATGGCCTAGCCCAGATAAAAATAAACTACATTTCAAAGTTGCATACTTTGGTGGGGTTGAAGTTGTATTCTCTCTTTCAGAGAGGTACAAATACATAAGCAGTACCATGTCTTAAGGTGCATGGTTTTGTCTTCTAGATTTACACTGAATTCTAGCATAGCGCAGGTTCTCCTGGAATTTTCCAACTTCTGCTGAGAAATAAAGCTGTCTAACCAAAAACTGCAAAAAGTTTTAGCTATAGAACCACCAGTCTATATATATTCAGCAAATCTCTTCGGAAGATGTAGGTCTATGTGTTTTCACATGTTGTCTTTTATTCTAAATCAATTTGTGCCCCTATTCTGGAGTCCAAAAATCCATTTCTTACCATTATTGCAGCAGAGCAATGGATGCTTACAGACACCACTCCTCCAATAGACCTTAAAATACCATTCATTCCATCTATTCATGCTTCCAATCATCTTGGATGTTTAATGTCCAAACCACAAGATACTATTTCTCCTTTGTGATCCAGTTACCTTGTGGCTCAAAACTCTGTGCTATTCCTGAATTATCTATTAGTTATTTTCTAGTGGAGTAACTGCTTGTTTTGTTTGGTGTGTTTTCTGGGGTTTTTTAAAATCCTAAACACCAGAACGTTGGTTGGATTACTTACCAAAGCTCCTTGTTCTCCATGGTCACTGTTTTGTTCCATCCAACTGGCACCATAGCAAATTAACAGAATTGGTGCCATATGGGCTATATAGTATGTTGGCCATAAAGTAGTCTTTGTTTCCTCTAACATTTTATCACTCTAAAAATTTGTGTCGAGCTTTGGCCAAAGTTCCAGAGTGCTGGAATTTTATTCTCCACTGGAAGAAAAACAAACTATCTGGGGGGAGTGGTGTATTTTCTTATGGCATAGGAAAATTTGCACCAGGAATTTGAAGATGTGCAAGAATGACAATTGACTGAAAGATCTGAAGAGGCTAGTCAAAGTAGCAGGGGGTTCTTTCTAAACTGTGTTTGTCTTTAATAGCAAGTCCTATTTCTAGTTCTTCAGAAAGCATATCAATTGGTCTGTAACATTTTGCTTCAGGTGTCCATTCCATCCCCTTCTATAGCTATTTTAAGAGCAGCCTTGCTGTGCTAGTGTCAGATTTTCTGCACCGTAGCTACCATACCCATATTTCAATTATCATGTTCCATGGGACATCAGCAGTGAACAAGTTTAAGCAGCTTTTTCCAGCACAATTCTGTGGGCACACAAAGTTATAAGCAGTGATGACATCTAATTCATTCACACTATCTTTGTGTGTCATGAGAAACAAAACTCAAGGGGACCCAACACAGGAAACAAGCGTTTTAGTTGTAATCTGTACCCCTCCAAAGAACTGAACGTTCTTCATACAAAAACAGCTCTGACAGAAAAGGGCCATATTGCTATTATATTCAGTGTTAAAAAACTGACTGCTACTGGCACATTATGGTTTACTATTTAAATCCACTATGCTCAGAAACCTCTTCCTTTCTCATCTGTCGCACTTTATGACTGTTCTCCCTTCCACTGCCAACATGCTTTTTGACTACATTCTTCTAAACAATGGAATGGGGGTACATCTGAGGGGTAAATATCTGATAAGAAGTTCCTTCCTCCATTAATTCTACTTGTATTAACTTCCTCTTGCTTGCAATGTGCATCATATGATCAGTTTCTGATCCAGCAGTATGTCTTCATAACAAATTATGACTTTTTAAATGCCATCTTTTATTAGGAAACACTTTGTACATGGTACACATAATGTTCCTTTTGCACCGTGGTTAAAAATCTGACAATAATTTTCCATTGCAATGCTTTTTAGTCACAGGCAAAAGGTTTGCATTCAGAAGTAAGCCTTCAGTGCCCACCTCCCCTTCTCTGGGATTGCTTTCATTTTAATTCTTGCACCATGATCACAGACTCTCAGGATGCAAACGCACATGAATGCTCAGTAGAGAGAGACAGCAATATGACTTGGGGCACACAGGCTCAGGCTGAAATCCCAAAGTACCAGCAGAGCCCTTACAAGTAGCTCTTCTCAGAACCAGACAAAAAAAAGCAGGCAATTATGAAATCCCAACCAATACTAGCCCTGTTAGGAATATGAAGTCATTTTGCATTAAAGATATTGGCAAGACAAAAGATGAACAGTGATTGACTCATAGCTTAAATAATAAGCACTGCCAGTGTTGCCTAGGCTCTGGTTACCCATTGAACTCCCTCATCTTATGGCATCACTTGAACTCTGATTAAATATATACACCAGCCCAACAGTGAAATTCAGTCTCTGCTTTGCCTAGGAAGGCACAGTGCTGGGGAGCAAAGTAGCTTTGAACTAAGGAAAACAAAACACAAAACCTAATTTCTAGTATTTGCAAAACTATGTCATTTACCCTCCTTCAAATCCAGCAATTCCCCTGAACAACCCACCTAGCACCTCCAATGGACCGGGAAACTTTCCTGGCTGGCACAGCCCATCCTGCCCGCAACAACGCTCTTGCTTTCCCCGATGTCCTTATTTGTCTTAGATCATAGCATCTTACAGATGTTTTCTCTTATGTATTTATAGCATGTCCAACATAATGACTGCAGTTCCTCTGCAGTACCAGGGGCAATCTACATGAATGTTTTTATTTTCTTTTCCCTTTAATTTTCAGTTGGTTGCTTGATAGATCCATTATATTAAATGCTTCAAATACCCCCCTAAAGAATACTGCCTCCCATACATGTCTTTCTGTTTCTTTATTTAAATCACTCGGTGCTGATCTCCACAGGAATAGCATTTTTTGTAAGAGAAGAGAGGCAGGTGAAATCCACCTGTACACCCCCATCTGAGAAGGACCCTGTGCTCCCTTAGCAAAAGCTGACTTCCTCATTGCAGCCTCTCTGCCAGACATGTTACTTGGCCTAAGACAACAATGAAGTAGTACGTGACCATTCTGGTCATCTCTGCGTGTGACCAATTCCTATCACTTGCCAATTGCCTTCTGTCCTCTCGCCCCCCAGCCCCTTCCCCAAAGCAGAGCCCCTGCAGTTAGGACCTCAGATAGGCAGCAATGATCAGGAAGAAATCCTTCTTCCCAGCAATCATTCCCCTGACTAGTGTCCTGTGGTTTTCAAAATCCTTGAAGAACATGGCTTGTGTTCAAATTTGTTTATGATTTACTGAGTCATTAAAAGAATCATCTACCCTTTCCACATGCTGCCCTCCCATGCATGCTGTCCCATTGACAGTGAAAGTTAATTCCCTAATGATCCATC